>CM075671.1:237609709-240009709 GCA_037962975.1 Clitoria ternatea | reverse complement strand
GTGACGCGGTACAGTGCTTAGAACCCCGCCCAGTCCAGATTGCCACCCCGGATCATATTAAAAAAAATAATATTAAAATTGCATAGTGACCGTTGGAATAGTAACCCTTCCCCATCTCTATAAATACTCAATCCCTCTTCATTTCCTATCACACCTCTCATTTCATCAATTCTCTTCATTTCTCTCAAGCAATGGCTGATAGATGCCGAAGCCAAGAGGAAAGAATAAGGGAGGGAAGACGATGTTTTGTGACTACCTTTTTACTCCTTATAGTGTGGGTAGTAATTTATATTTATTGGATATTTTATATATTTCCATATATGTAATAAATAATTTATGTTTCCATTTGTACCTTTAAATAAAAAAAAAAATAAATGGGCAAAAAAAAAAAAAAAAAAAATCAGAATAAAAAAAAATCAGAAAAAAAAATAAAAAAAACGAAAATAAAAAAAAAATAATAAAAAGGGTCAAAAAAAAAAAAAAAAAGAGAAAAAAAGGGGCCCAAACAAAAAAAAGAAACAAAAAAAAAAAAAAAAGAAAAAAGCCCAAAAAAAAAAAAAAAGAAAAAAAAAAGAGAGATATGGGCCCAAAAAAAAAAAAGGTCCAAAAAAAAAAAAAAAGTTAAAAAAAAAAACGAAAATTAAAAAAAAAAAAAAAGGAAAAAAAAGAAAAAATCAGAAAAGAAGTGACGGTGGTTTTAGTGGTGGGCCCCGGTTTGGTTGGATAATTGGAGAAAATTGGGGAAATTGATATGGAATTTGGACAAATTGGAAAAGTAGGAAAGTGATGTCTTTTAGGGAGGATCCAATGCCAATTTTCTTCTATAAATAGAAGGTGATATTGAGGCATTTTGGAGGAAGAAGAGAAAAAAGAGGGGAAAGGGTGATAAATTTTTGTGAGAATTTTTAGAAGTTTGGGTTTTCATAAATTTCTTTGTGTAATTCTAGTTAGGAAAATGAGTGCACCACTCTTGTTTGTTTTAGTATGTGAGTTTTTGTGAGCTAGAATACTGTCTAAGTGTTATAACCGGTATCCAAACACCTTCAAATCAAGTCCAAACAAAGCCAAAAGCAAAGGAAATCTACACAAAATTGATTTCCTGACTTCCGTTCTAGTTTCTCTGTAATTGATCTTGTACCAAGGTATTTTTTATTAATACAAAGTTGTTTATTTATATTTATTTATTCATCTTATTTAATTGTTATTTATTTTTCTGCACTTTTATTTTTCTTTATTTATATTCAAGCACTTTATTTTCCTGCACTTTATTTTTCTGCAGTTATTTATCTGTTTATTTATTTTTATGCATCTCCATCTTTATTTATTTATTTGTACCTTTATTTTTCCTTATTTATTTATTTATTTTTTTTACACTTTTATTCCTTTTTATTTACTTTTCTGCACTTTTATTATTGTTAATTTATTTTTCTGCACTTTATTTATCCGCACTTTATATTTCTGCAATTATTAGTTCATTTTTTTTATTTTTTACATTTTTATCTTTATTTATTTATATTTCTGCCCCTTTATTTTATTTATTTACTTTTCTGCCCCTTTATTTTTGTTATTTACATTTCTGCCCATTTATTTTCATGTATTTACTTTTCTGCCCTTTTATTTTTGTTATTTATATTTCTGCCCCTTTATTTTTATATATTTACTTTTCTGCCCCTTTATTTTTGTTATTTACATTTCTGCCCCTTTATTTCCATGTATTTACTTTTTAGCCCTTTTATTTTGGTTATTTACATTTCTGCCCTTTTATTTTTGTTAATTATGTTTCTGCCCCTTTATTTTTGTTATTTACATTTCTGCCCCTTTATTTCCGTGTATTTACTTTTTAGCCTTTTTATTTTGGTTATTTATATTTCTGCCCTTTTATTTTTGTTAATTATGTTTCTGCCCCTTTATTTTTGTTATTTACATTTCTGCCCCTTTATTTCCATGTATTTACTTTTTAGCCCTTTTATTTTGGTTATTTACATTTCGGCCCCTTTATTTTTGTTATTTACATTTCTACCCCTTTATTTTTTTTTATTTACATCTCTGCCCCTTTATTTTCATGTATTTGCTTTCCTGTCCCTTTATTTTTGTTATTTACTTTTCTGCTGCTTTATTTTTGTTATTTACTTTTCTGTTTCTTTATTTTTTTTTTATTATTTATTTTTCTGCCCCTTTATTTTATGTATTTATTTTTTTCTGCTCTTTTATTTTTATGTATTTATTGTTATGTCTATTTATTTTTATTTTTATTTTTTTGAACTTTTCATTTATTTTTTTTTTTTTACCTTTATTTTTTTATTTTTATTATTATTATTTATTCTCTATACTTTTTATTTTTAGTTATTTATCTTTTTGCTTTTATCTTTCTACACTTTCTATTTATTTATTTACGTTTGACCATTTTAATAGTTTATAAATATGTATATATATATATATACATAATTATCCATTTTTATTATGGTCATGATTTCCTATTATTTTCTCTTAGTAACCTTTTAATAATTAAGAAGAAATTATTTTCATAAAAAAATAAAAAAAAATCAAGACTAATAAATAGTGTGTTATTTATTCATTCATTTTTCTCTTAAATTTAAGATGAGATTAATTTAGATGAGACATCTTATTAATCTTATTTTCTTAAAAGATAATTAAATAATATTCCGTGTCAATTTTAATTAATTAAGTGTATTATATTTCTTTATCTTCATGTTGATGTGTTTAATTTTATTTTATTTTTTCTCTTATCTTTATTTATTTATTTATTTATTTGTTTTGAACTTTATATTTCTCAATAAAAATCAATTTTTTTTACTAGAAAATAAGTAAGACAAGACGTCTTATTGTTTTTTTTATCTTTTTATGGTCTTTTAATCATTTGTTTATTTATTTTCTTAGAACTAAAAAACAACAAACTTAGGAGATGTATTTTTTTTTACTATCTTTGTTTTATTCATATTTATATTTTTTTTATTGTGTATATTATTTATGATTGTTTTATGAAGGATGAAATATTTGATAATCATTTTTTAAATTATGCATGATCAATTTGGGTAACCGTTTTTACGGACAGTGTGGGGTGCTAATACCTTCCCCTCCTGTAATTCGACTCCCGGACTAAACAGAATCTCATTTTTTTAAAAAAAAACCAGTGCTATTTAAAGGTTTTCCTAATATTTTCCTTAATAAATATTGGTGGCGACTCCTTGAACCCTTTATTTTCTAGGCTTCTCAAGAGCCTCACTTCAATGCAGTTTCAATTTTCTTTTATTTATCCTTAACCAGTCCGCGTCGCGCGCCGGGACCCCGGTCGCGACAGATGGCGACTCCACTGGGGATATTTTGAGAGTCAAGCCCGTTAAATTGATCTTGTGTATTTTGTTGATTGTTAATTATTTCATCCTTTATATTTATTTGTTATGTTATTCTTGTTGTTTATCTAATCTTCCATTAATTTTAGATTTTATACTATTTTTTTTTTTCCTTCTTTATTGCCTTAATTTAGAACCTTAAGGTAGAAGACATGTGATATTTATTTTGCTTTATATTTGTTCATTGTGAAGAATGGGTAAAAATCCAGGTATGAATGCCCCACACACTTCACATTCACCATAATGCACACACTATTAGAAGGGACCCTATTCCCGGGCCCCGCAAAAGACATAGGCTAGGGGAGATTATTAGCGGTGTCATTTAGGACGAGACGTCCTACCATGATTCGCGTGAAAATCTCAGCCGGGGTGTTATCTTAGTTATGATGTCCGCACTAAGTAGGATTCCCTACTTTTTGCATAAGACTCATAGCTAAAGATCAGAGCTCCGGTGACCTTCTTAGAACCAATTAGAACAATTACCTTTTGAAGAAACACGATTAAATAGCCTTAGAGCCAATTAGGTGGTTACCTTGTCTAAGACACAATTGGGCAAACATTCCTTTTATCTTTTATTCATTTGCACAAAGTTTTTTTTAAAAAAAAATCATCAAAAATGTATATTTTCTATACTCAAGTCATGATAAATACTATCACTCTTATGTGAAGATATTTATCAAACTGTTTTCTTTGTTTATCTGATTCATTTATTTCTTTTGTTAAAGGTGAAATTTAAACATCGGTAAGTATCACTAAAAATGGAATTTAACATGAGATCAAGTGATCAAGAAGTGAAGGCAACTGGTTTAAAAAATTTGTTACACCTCAAAGTCATCAGATCAAATACTAGCAATCTGTTGTCCTTAAGCAAAAGGATGGATATTACCCAGAAAATGACCTTTACAAGGAAGTATGGAAAGATCTTAAAATTCTTAGAGGTCGAAGTGCAAGAAGGGGCCCTTACTGCTCTAGCTCAGTTTTATGATCCTCCTCTCCGCTGTTTTACATTCAAAGATTTCCAGTTAGCTCCTACTTTGGAGGAGTTTGAACAGATATTTGGCTTGCCATTAGAAGATTTGAAACCTTATCGTCGAACTGAACATCATGCTTCAATCTTCAGTGTAGCTCGCATTCTTAAGATGGATCCTGAAATGCTTAAGAAGGCTCAATTAAGCAGGAACCAAATTTCAGGATTCGCACTAAGCTTCTTTGAGCAGCAACTCCTCAGTCAGGCAGGGAAAGGAGAATGGGACGTGTTTGTTGACATTTTGGCGTTGGCCATCTATGGTGTGATCCTCTTCCCAAGCCTTGATAATTATATTGATTTCAAGGCAATTGATGTTTTCCTAGCTAGAAAGCTTAGAGGTGAAAGTTCCATGACTGCTGTCTTAGCTGATATCTATTGTACAATGGATTCCTGTCATAACCGGAATGGGAAAAAGATTGTCTGTTGTCTACCCGCCTTGTATCTATGGCTTACTTCTCATGTCTTCAATCAAGTTGGCAAGGTTGAATGTCCTATCTCTGATTTGAAGCTCCTTAGGTTAACCAAGAAGACTAATAGGGAGTGGGCGGGACATCTGGCAGGATTATCTGCTAGCATGATTCGGTGGTACCCTCAGTGGATGAACGTGGATTCCATTATTTACTGCTGTGGAAAATTTCCGAATGTGCCTCTCATGGGAACTCAAGGATGCATCAATTACAATCCTAGCATTGCAAAAAGACAACTTGCTTATCCTATGATACAACCTCCAGAAGAAGAAACAGTAACGCCTTTTCTTCATTATTATATTGAGGGAAATAGTGCTCCTGTTATTCAAACTGTCATTGATGCTTGGGGCAAGGTTCATAGTAAAGGAAAAGAATTGGGTGTCCGAAGTCATGCCGCAAAAGAAAGTTACCACCGGTGGATTTTAAATAGGGTAGCCATTGTTAAATTACCCTTTAAAGATCACGATGCTCATGTGAGAAATCCAGTTCCCGATGAAAGCAAAGAGATTGAAAATTTGAGGAGTGAGTTGGCTAAAATGACAAAGAAAAATCAAGCTTTGGAGGATGATTTGATCAAAATTCAACAAGACAATGCTTCCCTTAAGAGAAAAAGGTGTGAATTAGAAAATGCCTTTGAAGACATGGGTAAGAAGCGACAAATTGAAAGAGAACATATGATGCAATTGGATCAATGCCTCCAAACAGCGAACAGCCAATTGAAGACCAAAGAGAAACAAAAGGATGATATATTGGCTGACAAAGGGCGGTTACGAGGAATTCTAGCCAAGACAAAAGAAGAAGCTCAAGTTGAAAAGAACCTTATGCAAGCGCGAATTGATGAACTAGAACGACAAGTCAGAGATGTCGTCAGTGCTTGCGAGCGTGAAATAAATGAAGAAAAATGGCAAGCCATGGAAGACAAGGATAGATATGAAGAGATTATACGTTTAATGACCCTAGAAAGGGTTGAGTTGGAAAGTCTTGTCTATTCTTGGAGAGACCGTTTTTCTAATCTAGCCGGTCTTGCTAATGGAACGCTTGGAAATATTCCTCACCTGTTAAAGAAGGCTGAAGCGATGATGAATCCGCTTTCTACACCGGAGGAAATTACAACATTCATCCAATACTGCAAGGGGCGATTGGATGAAATGAAGGTCTGGATTGCTAAAGCAAGAGAGAATTGATTTTGAGTTGTTGTAACAAATAATGTATCAGAACTTGTTGATCAATGAATAAATCTCATGTTAAATTTGCATTTTTCTTCTAACTTAGTACTTTAGAAAAAGACATTCTAAAAGAAAGGTTTATCTTTGCTTACCGATATCTTAAATTCATCATGTATTTACTTTACATCTCTTTATGTCATTTAACAATACTTGTTCTTGTACCAAAGGGGGTTTCTTTGTATTTATTCACATCACGGGGAGAAGGGGCTCAAAGCATCCTTATCAAACCAGACTGCAAACAAGACTTATGGCAGAGCCGGAAAGCGCAGTTGAAGAATTGAGGAATGAAGTTGGTCAGATCAAGGAGCAGATGGCAGAAATACTTAAGCTCCTTGAAAGAAGAGGTACAGAAAGGGGATCTTCTGCAGGAAATGGGGAACAAACATCCACCCCTCAAGTTCAAGCTCAAGAGGGGAACCCTATACCTTTAAATGATCCTGCTCCAGTCACTGAAACTCCATTCATTTCACACCAACCTTATGGTATGCCATTGCCACCTTTTGTTTCCCAAGACGGGAATGTTCAGCAAGCATATGCTTGGCCTCCATACGGCTTACCTCAAGGGTATTACACCATGCACCCTAATCCTAATCAAGAAAATCCTCCTGCTGCTCAACAAATTCCCAATCCCCCGATATCTAACCCTCCAAATTTCAACCAATCAACAGCTGTCCCCCAAAACACTCAGGCTCCACCCAATGTCACTCCACCTAATACAATTCCACCACAAAATCACCAGACTCCAAATGATGCCACACAACCAAACCCACAAGCAGTGCCATATTATTTCCCTTATGGTTGCCCAATACCACAGGCAGGTGCTTCCCAAAACCTGTCACACAAAGCTCAGGTCCCTCCACCAAATCTTGATCAGCCAGCAGCGCCTTTGTCAAAAGGGCAAATGGAGATATTGGAAGAAAGGTTGCGTGCAGTAGAGGGAGGAAGTGGCTTAGGCATAACAAATGTTTCTGAATTATGCCTAGTCCCAGATGTGGTAATTCCTCCTAAATTCAAATTGCCGGAATTTGACAAATACAAAGGAACAACTTGTCCTCGTAACCATTTGACCATGTACTGCCGAAAGATGGTTGGATATGCTTATGATGAAAAGCTGCTGATTCATTTTTTTCAAGATAGCCTTGCTGGGGCAGCGTTGAGCTGGTACACTCACCTTGAAAGAACTCGTATTCGTTGTTGGAAGGATCTAGCCGATGCCTTTCTGAAGCAATATAAATACAATATGGATATGGCACCAGACCGGCTACAACTTCAAAATATGACCAAAAGGAATACTGAGTCCTTCAAGGAATATGCTCAACGATGGAGAGAAATGGCTGCACAAGTTGAACCACCCCTGATAGAGAAAGAGATAGTGGCAATGTTCATTGACACTCTTCAGCCACCGTTCTATGAAAGGATGCTTGGGAGTGTATCATCAAGCTTTTCTGATATGGTGGTAATAGGGGAAAGAATTGAAAGTGGTTTGAGAACAGGAAAAGTTGTCCAAAGTTCCCCATCGATAGGAAGACCTATGACAGGGGTAGGAAGAAGAAAAGGTGAGGAAGCAAATGCTGTAATGGGAAATCAAGGTCAACATAATCAAAAAATGTTTCAACCTTCCCCTTTCCCTTTCCCACCTCATTATCCACCGTACGGACCTTACCCTTATGTAGCTGCTGCTTCTGGAAATTCATTTCCCCATCCTCAATCATATAGACCCCCACCCGTCCATAATTTCAAGAATACACCACCACCTCCTCCCCAACAATGGATGCAAAATCCCAATCCAAATCTTCCACAAAAAAAGCCAAACAATGACCGTCCTTCTGTCCAATTTGATCCAATTCCCATGACATATACTGAACTTTTGCCTCAACTTCTCAAAAGTTCTCTTGTTGTACGATGTCCTTTAAAACCCATAGGGCCACCCTATCCTAAGGGGTATGATCCTAATGTGAAGTGTGATTATCATGCTGGGGCACCGGGGCATTCTACAGAAAATTGCATTGCCTTAAAGTTTAAGGTACGTGATTTGATAAATGCCAAGTGGTTGGATTTCGAAGAAGGCTCCCCAAATGTGATTAGAAATCCTTTGCCTAATCATGGAAATACTGGGGTAAATGCAATAACACATGACTTGGGAAATGATCATTGTCCCCCTTGCAATGATGTCAACATGATCCATGGGCAGCATGGTACAGACTCAGTAAGCTCAGTCATCCCTGTTCCTTTGGTGGTCTATTACACCAAGAAACCTTTGACCAAACCAGTCATGAACCATCCGTCCTTAACAATTAGGACCCCATCTCCATTTTCATACAAGGATACCCATGCAGTACCTTGGAAGTATGAAGTGGATGTAATCCCTCAACTCCTAAAGGGATCGTCATCCTCAGTAACCAATATTTCCGAGACAAGTGGAATGACTAGGAGTGGACGAGTTTATGCTCCTGAAAACTTGAGAAAGGAGGATACACCTGTAAGTGAAAAAGAAAGTCGTGGTAAAGAACAAGATCCTCCCCAAAGAATAACAGAGGAAGATGCTTGTGAATTTTTGAAATTCATTAAGCAAAGCGAATACCAGGTCCTTGACCAGTTAAACCACACTCCTGCAAAAATATCCTTGTTATCTCTCTTATTGGACTCAGAACCACATCGTGGAAAGTTATTGAAGGTCTTGAATAAAGCACATGTTGCGAAAGATATTTCGCCTGAAAAGTTTGAAGGAATAGTGGGGCATATTGCCTCAAATGACTACTTAACTTTCACCGATGAAGAGATACCTGCTGAAGGAAGAGGTCATAATAAGGCATTACACATCTCTGTCAAGTGTCGGGATCATATCATAGCCAAGGTCCTAGTTGATAATGGCTCCTCTCTGAATATCATGCCAAAGTCCACTTTAAATCAACTACCTTTTGATGGGTCACATATGAAGCCAAGCTCAATGGTAGTAAGAGCTTTTGACGGTACTCGGAGAGAGGTCATTGGAGATATTGAGATCCCCATCCAAGTGGGCCCATGCACCTTCAATGTATTATTTCAAGTGATGGATATCAATCCTGCTTATAGCTGCCTATTGGGGAGGCCTTGGATACATTCTGCCGGTGTGGTTCCATCTACCCTTCATCAAAAGCTTAAATTTGTGGTAAACAACAAGCTAGTCATTGTTTCTGGTGAGGGAGATTTCCTTATCAGTAAGCCCATGTCAACTCCATATATAGAAGCGGCTAAAGAAAGTCTTGAGACTTCCTTCCAATCATTGGAAATTGCTCACACCACCTATGTGAGCGAAGGGTTACAACTAGCTCGTCCTTCTAAAGCTTCTATGATGGTAGCTAAAGTGATGATGAAATCTGGATTCCAGCCAGGGAAAGGGCTTGGAAAGATGCTTGATGGAGGAGTAGACCCATTATTGGTTAAGGAGAATAAGAACGGCTTTGGGCTGGGGTATCATCCATCTCCAATGGAAAGAGCGAAGGTTTTCGCAGATAAGAGAGAAAAGCGACTTGCACGGTTAGAAAACCGAGAACCCCTAACTGCGAAGATCCCTATCTGTGACCTTTACCGAAGCTTCAGGAGTGCAGGCTTGACATCTCCAGACCAAGTGGCGGTCATCGATGATGAGTCCAAGAGAGAAGAAGACTTGATTTACCCTTGTCCTTCAGATACTGAACTGTGTAATTGGGAAGCTGTTGAGCTTCCAGAGATCATTTCAAAGTAATTGTTCACTTTGTAGGTTTTTGTTTAAATCCTTTGGCTATGCCTAAAGCCTTAGGATGAGTTTTAATAAGGGCAAAACATGTTTCCTTTATCATTTCAAATAAATAAAAGTTAAGTTCAATTATCATTTTCCTTATTTTGCCTTTTTTATATTAAATAAATTGCAGATCTGAAATTGAATTCCAAAATAATAAGATTGCTTTCTCCCATCATGATTTTAATCCAACAAGCGAAGAGGATGAAGAGTCCGATGAACCTTCCCCTGAATTACTAAGGCTGCTAGATCAGGAAGATAAAGAAATTTCTCCCTATCTAGAAATTGTTGAAGTTATAAATTTGGGGAGTGAAGAAAACAAACAAGAAGTCAAAATCGGCACCTCTTTGAGTAGAGAACATAGGAGAGAATTAATAGAATTGTTGGTCGAATTCAGCGATGTGTTTGCTTGGTCGTATCAGGATATGCCGGGATTAGATAACTGCATCGTTGAACACAAGTTGCCATTGAAACCCAGTTGCGTCCCCATAAAGCAAAAGTTGAGAAGGATGAAGCCAGAAATGCTCTTAAAGATTAAAGAAGAGATAACCAAACAGTTGGATGCTGGGTTCTTGGCTGTCTCCAAATACCCTGAATGGGTGGCCAACATTGTTCCGGTCCCGAAGAAAGATGGGAAAGTAAGAATGTGTGTTGATTACCGGGATTTGAATAGAGCTAGCCCAAAAGATGACTTTCCATTACCACATATTGATGTTCTTGTTGATAACACGGCCCAACATTCCATTTTTTCATTCATGGATGGATTTTCTGGGTACAACCAAATCAAGATGGCACCCGAAGACATGGAAAAAACCACTTTCATTACTTTGTGGGGAACCTTCTGCTACAAGGTGATGTCTTTTGGATTGAAAAATGCCGGTGCCACTTACCAAAGAGCGATGGTAACTCTATTTCATGACATGATGCATAAAGAGATAGAGGTTTATGTGGATGATATTATTGCTAAATCCAAATCCGTTGAAGGTCACTTGATTGACTTACGAAAGCTCTTTGAACGCCTGAGAAAATTCAAACTCAGATTAAATCCGGCTAAATGCACTTTTGGGGCTAGCTCTGGAAGGTTGCTTGGTTTCATTGTCAGTGAGAAAGGTATCGAAGTGGATCCCGATAAAGTAAAGGCAATCATGGAAATGCCCGCTCCTAGCACTGAAAAAGAAGTACGAGGATTCCTTGGAAGGTTGAATTACATAGCTCGTTTCATTTCTCAACTAACAGCTGTATGTAATCCAATCTTTAAGTTGCTTCGTAAAAATCAACCATCACAATGGAATGATGATTGTCAGGAGGCCTTTGACCAAATAAAGCGATACTTGCAATCCCCACCGATCTTGGTTCCCCCAACCCCAGGAAGACCACTCCTGTTGTATTTGACGGTGATAAATGAGTCTATGGGCTCTGTACTGGGGCAACATGATGAGTCTGGGAGAAAAGAGCATGCTATTTACTATTTGAGCAAGAAGTTCACTGAGTGCGAAGCACGATATTCTACTGTGGAACGAACTTGTTGTGCATTAGCATGGGCTGCTCGTCGCCTAAGGCAATACATGTTATCTTATACTACTTGGTTAATATCTAAGATGGACCCAATTAAGTACATCTTTGAAAAACCGGCTCTGACGGGAAGAATAGCTCGTTGGCAGGTTCTTTTGACTGAGTATGATATCATTCATGTCACCCAAAAAGCTGTAAGAGGGAGTGCTTTAGCTGATCACTTGGCCCACCATCCCCTAAAAGAGTACCAACCAATGTCATTCGAATTTCCTGATGAAAATATTATGATGTTGTCAGAAGAGAAAGATTGTCCTAATAGAACTTGGATTTTGATGTTCGATGGGGCGTCAAATACACTGGGGCATGGGATTGGGGCCATCCTAATCTCACCAGATAACAAGCTTTTCCCATTCACTGCTAGACTTTGTTTTGATTGTACCAATAATATTGCAGAATATGAGGCTTGTGTTTTGGGGATTCAGGCGGCACTTGAAGCAAAGGTGAAATCTCTACAAATATACGGAGATTCTGCCTTGGTGATTCATCAACTGAAAGAAGAATGGGATACTAGAGATGGAAAATTGATTCCTTATCAAGCTCACATCATGGAACTAATCAAAGGGTTTGATGAAGTCTCTTTCCATCATATTCCTCGGGATGATAACCAATTAGCCGATGCCTTGGCCACGTTGGCCTCCATGTTCAACGTAAGTAGGGATTGTGACATGCCCTTCATCGAGATTGAAAGGCGTCTCGAACCTGCATATTGTCATGAGATAGAAGAAGAGCCCGATGGGAAACCATGGTTTCATGACATCAAAAATTATATTCAAAATCAAGAATATCCTCCTGGTATCTCAGAAAATGATAAAAGAACCCTCAGGCGCCTAGCCATGAATTTCTTTATGACTGGGAATACACTCTATAAGAGAAATTATGATTCTGTTCTCCTTCGTTGCGTAGACGTGACGGAAGCTAACAAAATCATGAAGGATGTTCATGAAGGGCCTTTCGGAACACATGCAAATGGGCACTCGATGGCAAGAAAAATTCTCAGATCTGGATATTATTGGATGACAATGGAAAATGATTGTCATAACTATGCCAAGAAATGTCACAAGTGTCAAACCTATGCAGATAACATTCATGCACCACCATCTTCTTTGCACGTTCTAACTGTGCCTTGGCCTTTTGCTATGTGGGGCATAGATGTTATTGGTCCTATTGAACCAAAAGCATCGAATGGGCATCGCTTTATTTTGGTGGCCATTGATTACTTCACTAAGTGGGTTGAAGCAGCTTCCTACACCAACGTGACTAAAAATGTTGTGGTCAAATTCATCAAGAGAGAATTGATTTGTAGATATGGTTTACCAAATCAGATCATCACTGATAATGGTACAAACCTAAATAATAAAATGATGCATGAACTTTGTGAGGAATTCAAAATCAAACACCTCAATTCATCTCCATACAGACCTAAGATGAATGGAGCAGTGGAAGCTGCTAACAAAAATATAAAGAAAATCATACAAAAGATGGTTGAAACCTACAAAGACTGGAGTGAGTTGCTTCCTTTTGCTTTACATGGGTATCGTACCTCTGTACGAACTTCGACAGGGGCAACACCCTTCTCATTGGTGTATGGTATGGAAGCTGTTTTACCAATAGAAGTGGAAATTCCGTCTTTAAAAGTAATCATGGATGCCAAATTAAAAGAAGCTGAATGGGTTCGGTCCCGGTATGATCAATTAAATTTAATTGATGGGAAAAGGTTAACCGCTCTCTGTCATGGGCAGTTATACCAAAAGCGTATGAAGAAGGCATACGAAAAGAAAGTACGACCTCGTCAATTTCATGAAGGTGATTTGGTACTGAAGAAAATCTTACCGAATCAAAATGATCACCGAGGCAAATGGAAGCCAAATTATGAAGGACCATTCGTCGTAAAGAGAGCCTTTTCTGGAGGAGCTTTGATTTTGACGAACATGGATGGTGAGGAGTTATCTTTCCCGGTCAATTCAGATGCAGTCAAGAAGTATTATGCTTAAAAGTTTGGATTAAAATTATGATATAAACTTGTAATTTTCCCAAGTAAATATATGAAATTCTCAATTTCAGTTCCAATCCTTGTCTTGTCAGGTTTCATTTGCATGCATTTTGTGGAAAATATTAAAAAAAAAATCATGAAAGGCATATTTTTAATCTCAAATAAGCTTGATACTTCCCAATTACACAGACCTTGGTAATCAGGATATTCCGCTCTGCCATGAGTAATAACAAGTCCCATGAGGATTGTGGTAGTCACCTGGAGGAAGCAAGATCTTTGACCTTTGGTTTTCCACTTGACTATTTCTTCCATGCAGGTTTGAGGGTACAACAAGGACAAACGCTCCCCATGAAGAGTCGAGATCAACAGTTTCAGCCTATCCCCTAACTCCAGTCGGGATGGTTTACTAAGATGTGAAAATGCAATCCTTGTATTCACTCAGAACCCACACTAAACTAGAAAAGTCAATCTCAGACACATTCTTCTTGATCATAAATCTCATATAATTCTCTACCATAAGTCATTATGGTAGAGGTATCTCCCTTAAGTCTTACTTCATGTCCAAGCCTAAGGTATCCATTCCTAGGCTACTTAGATCAAATCAGGGGCATTTCCCCAGTCATTTAGTTTCATGTCAAAGCCTCAGGTATCCATCCCTAGGCTATCTCAACCAAAATCAAATCAGGGGCATTTCCCCAGTCATTTAGTTTCATGTCAAAGCCTCAGGTATCCATCCCTAGGCTATCTCAATCAAAATCAAATCAGGGACATCCTCCCAGTCATTTAGTTTCATGTCAAAGCTTCAGGTATCCTTCCCTAGGCTATCTCAATCAAAATCAAATCAGGGGCATCTTCCCAGTCATTTAGTTTCATGTCAAAGCTTCAGGTATCCTTCCCTAGGCTATCTCAATCAAAATCAAATCAGGGGCATCCCCCCAGTCATTTAGTTTCATGTCAAAGCCTCAGGTATCCATCCCTAGGCTATCTCAATCAAAATCAAATCAGGGGCATCCCCCCAGTCATTTAGTTTCACGTCAAAGCTTCAAGTATCCTTCCCTAGGCTATCTCAATCAAAATCAAATCAGGGGCATCTTCCCAGTCATTTAGTTTCATGTCAAAGCTTCAGGTATCCTTCCCTAGGCGATCTCAATCAAAATCATTCAGGGGCATCCCCCTGTCATCTATTTTGTGTCGAAGCCTCAAATACCCATTCTTAGGCTCCTCGAAATGTCAAGACAACTTCATATTTTTCCAAAGCTTCAGGTATTAACCCCTAGGTTATGCCATTTATCTTCCTGTCATGTTCCAAGTGCCTCTCCTTAAACTGTCTAGCATAGAGACAACACCATTCGGCTATTTACTTCTTGTCAAAAGTTGTCGAGTATTCTTAGTGGTGTTCACGTCTTTACTTTCTTTTCACATCAATAATATGAATATGTCTCATATTCTTTCATGAAAAGAAGTAAAGAGGGGCATCTGTGAACACCTATTTTTGTCCGGTGATATATATTAAAAAAAAAAAGAGAAAAAAAAAAAAAAAAAAAAAAGAAGAGAGTTTTTTGTCCTAGGGTCCGGAGTCAATGTCGACTGCATTAACCGGGGTCCTAGCACGGTTTCATGACCGGTGTTACCTCATTAGTTCTAAGCTCGTACAGCCTCAGTGGAGTACGGTATTTTACACCTCAGTTCGAAGGGAATCCAAGGTTCTTCAAGGTTAAAACTGATGTGTTAATCCGTACTTGAACTTCAAGACACACCGGAGGTACACCTGATGTGTTAATCCATACTTGAACTTCAAGACACACCGGAGGTACACCTGCAGGAGATTCCCCAATGCTTAATATTTAACCGAGGTGAAGAGAAATGTCTATAGTTGACCAATGATTTCAGACCCCGGTTATGACTTACCAGTTCTCGTTGGTGACGCGGTACAGTGCTTAGAACCCCGCCCAGTCCAGATTGCCACCCCGGATCATATTAAAAAAAATAATATTAAAATTGCATAGTGACCGTTGGAATAGTAACCCTTCCCCATCTCTATAAATACTCAATCCCTCTTCATTTCCTATCACACCTCTCATTTCATCAATTCTCTTCATTTCTCTCAAGCAATGGCTGATAGATGCCGAAGCCAAGAGGAAAGAATAAGGGAGGGAAGACGATGTTTTGTGACTACCTTTTTACTCCTTATAGTGTGGGTAGTAATTTATATTTATTGGATATTTTATATATTTCCATATATGTAATAAATAATTTATGTTTCCATTTGTACCTTTAAATAAAAAAAAAAATAAATGGGCAAAAAAAAAAAAAAAAAAAATCAGAATAAAAAAAAATCAGAAAAAAAAATAAAAAAAACGAAAATAAAAAAAAAATAATAAAAAGGGTCAAAAAAAAAAAAAAAAAGAGAAAAAAAGGGGCCCAAACAAAAAAAAGAAACAAAAAAAAAAAAAAAAGAAAAAAGCCCAAAAAAAAAAAAAAAGAAAAAAAAAAGAGAGATATGGGCCCAAAAAAAAAAAAGGTCCAAAAAAAAAAAAAAAGTTAAAAAAAAAAACGAAAATTAAAAAAAAAAAAAAAGGAAAAAAAAGAAAAAATCAGAAAAGAAGTGACGGTGGTTTTAGTGGTGGGCCCCGGTTTGGTTGGATAATTGGAGAAAATTGGGGAAATTGATATGGAATTTGGACAAATTGGAAAAGTAGGAAAGTGATGTCTTTTAGGGAGGATCCAATGCCAATTTTCTTCTATAAATAGAAGGTGATATTGAGGCATTTTGGAGGAAGAAGAGAAAAAAGAGGGGAAAGGGTGATAAATTTTTGTGAGAATTTTTAGAAGTTTGGGTTTTCATAAATTTCTTTGTGTAATTCTAGTTAGGAAAATGAGTGCACCACTCTTGTTTGTTTTAGTATGTGAGTTTTTGTGAGCTAGAATACTGTCTAAGTGTTGTAACCGGTATCCAAACACCTTCAAATCAAGTCCAAACAAAGCCAAAAGCAAAGGAAATCTACACAAAATTGATTTCCTGACTTCCGTTCTAGTTTCTCTGTAATTGATCTTGTACCAAGGTATTTTTTATTAATACAAAGTTGTTTATTTATATTTATTTATTCATCTTATTTAATTGTTATTTATTTTTCTGCACTTTTATTTTTCTTTATTTATATTCAAGCACTTTATTTTCCTGCACTTTATTTTTCTGCAGTTATTTATCTGTTTATTTATTTTTATGCATCTCCATCTTTATTTATTTATTTGTACCTTTATTTTTCCTTATTTATTTATTTATTTTTTTTACACTTTTATTCCTTTTTATTTACTTTTCTGCACTTTTATTATTGTTAATTTATTTTTCTGCACTTTATTTATCCGCACTTTATATTTCTGCAATTATTAGTTCATTTTTTTTATTTTTTACATTTTTATCTTTATTTATTTATATTTCTGCCCCTTTATTTTATTTATTTACTTTTCTGCCCCTTTATTTTTGTTATTTACATTTCTGCCCATTTATTTTCATGTATTTACTTTTCTGCCCTTTTATTTTTGTTATTTATATTTCTGCCCCTTTATTTTTATATATTTACTTTTCTGCCCCTTTATTTTTGTTATTTACATTTCTGCCCCTTTATTTCCATGTATTTACTTTTTAGCCCTTTTATTTTGGTTATTTACATTTCTGCCCTTTTATTTTTGTTAATTATGTTTCTGCCCCTTTATTTTTGTTATTTACATTTCTGCCCCTTTATTTCCGTGTATTTACTTTTTAGCCTTTTTATTTTGGTTATTTATATTTCTGCCCTTTTATTTTTGTTAATTATGTTTCTGCCCCTTTATTTTTGTTATTTACATTTCTGCCCCTTTATTTCCATGTATTTACTTTTTAGCCCTTTTATTTTGGTTATTTACATTTCGGCCCCTTTATTTTTGTTATTTACATTTCTACCCCTTTATTTTTTTTTATTTACATCTCTGCCCCTTTATTTTCATGTATTTGCTTTCCTGTCCCTTTATTTTTGTTATTTACTTTTCTGCTGCTTTATTTTTGTTATTTACTTTTCTGTTCCTTTATTTTTTTTTTATTATTTATTTTTCTGCCCCTTTATTTTATGTATTTATTTTTTTCTGCTCTTTTATTTTTATGTATTTATTGTTATGTCTATTTATTTTTATTTTTATTTTTTTGAACTTTTCATTTATTTTTTTTTTTTACCTTTATTTTTTTATTTTTATTATTATTATTTATTCTCTATACTTTTTATTTTTAGTTATTTATCTTTTTGCTTTTATCTTTCTACACTTTCTATTTATTTATTTACGTTTGACCATTTTAATAGTTTATAAATATGTATATATATATATATACATAATTATCCATTTTTATTATGGTCATGATTTCCTATTATTTTCTCTTAGTAACCTTTTAATAATTAAGAAGAAATTATTTTCATAAAAAAATAAAAAAAAATCAAGACTAATAAATAGTGTGTTATTTATTCATTCATTTTTCTCTTAAATTTAAGATGAGATTAATTTAGATGAGACATCTTATTAATCTTATTTTCTTAAAAGATAATTAAATAATATTCCGTGTCAATTTTAATTAATTAAGTGTATTATATTTCTTTATCTTCATGTTGATGTGTTTAATTTTATTTTATTTTTTCTCTTATCTTTATTTATTTATTTATTTATTTGTTTTGAACTTTATATTTCTCAATAAAAATCAATTTTTTTTACTAGAAAATAAGTAAGACAAGACGTCTTATTGTTTTTTTTATCTTTTTATGGTCTTTTAATCATTTGTTTATTTATTTTCTTAGAACTAAAAAACAACAAACTTAGGAGATGTATTTTTTTTTACTATCTTTGTTTTATTCATATTTATATTTTTTTTATTGTGTATATTATTTATGATTGTTTTATGAAGGATGAAATATTTGATAATCATTTTTTAAATTATGCATGATCAATTTGGGTAACCGTTTTTACGGACAGTGTGGGGTGCTAATACCTTCCCCTCCTGTAATTCGACTCCCGGACTAAACAGAATCTCATTTTTTTAAAAAAAAACCAGTGCTATTTAAAGGTTTTCCTAATATTTTCCTTAATAAATATTGGTGGCGACTCCTTGAACCCTTTATTTTCTAGGCTTCTCAAGAGCCTCACTTCAATGCAGTTTCAATTTTCTTTTATTTATCCTTAACCAGTCCGCGTCGCGCGCCGGGACCCCGGTCGCGACAGTAGGCCAAAGCCTTATGCTGTCCATAGAAAGCTCAATAGGGTATCCTCAAGGTTTCTGAGGGTCTGGGTTCCTATCGTAAAAATCAGGATTGTTACATCTTCAAGTTTTTAGAATCTATGAATTTTTTAGTAGTATAATTTCACAATTATATATGAACTGGTCTGGACCGGGGTCTAGGATCTGGTGTGGGACCAGCCACAAGATTGTAGGTGTTTTTAGGGTTTGCACACCGAAACAGTATGTATCCGATGTGTTAATCTGGTCTCTCAGTGGGAGAGGCCGGTCTTATTGTCCTGGAGATCCTTCACACCAACGTTTTGCGTTGCAGGGGGGGCGAAAGGTGGTGCCACCTACAAAGATTCTCTGACGCTCAAGTTAGAGGAGTGTAAGAACTCAATGAATACTCAAGCGAAGTAATAGTAAAGTGTAAGATAGAACAACGATACCTTGCATGTGTATTGAAATGAGCTATTTATAGTTGTACGTGAGAAAATGAGTCGTTGGGTATAGGTGGGTCCCCTAGCTCTGATAGCGTGTACATTATGTCAATCAGGGTGGCTCAACACTCAGAATATGTCAGGAGGGTAGGTTAATTATCAGAGTACGACCCTATAGGAAGAAGAGAGGATAATCACCTTTTCCGCATAATCTGCTGACACATCCACTTGCTTTCTGAGGCCATTGACGTGACATATTTTGCTACATACAGTATCTTCGCTGATAAGTTATTAGGGGCTCTTATCTTGCTGTGACTGAAAAGCCAACAGTTATATAAATGTTCTGTGAAAATGAACAATACTCCGTTATAGAGTCAATAAGTGGGCGGTCGTGAGATGAGAGCGGAAGGCCAGACATCGGATATCTGGTGTGGTAATGTTGAACCAGGACACCAGTTTTCCTTATATGAGGTCACTCTGACATCACAAGATTGGGGGCCGGTATCCAGACCAGATCATCTATCCCCTAGCTTATATGAGGGACTGTTAAGTTACTCATATGAGCTATACAACTCTAGAGAAGTCTGGATGCCGGTGGTACATTCTGGAAGGTCTCTGAAAGCTCGGTGGCATCCGCTCTACCGAACGGGTGACCGTTCTTCTCGTGCTGCGTACAACGGATTCAGACAGCGTAAAATAAATGATGGAAATCCCAAGAGTCTTTGAGAATCAAAACCCTTGGTATTCGAAAAGTGGTTGAAAGGCATTAAATGCGCATGGCATGATTGGACATTAAATGCATTTTTTACGCATGAGCCATCATTACCCAAGAGTGTAACCGTCGATTGGGCTTATTGGGCCTGGATTCAAACTAAAAAGGGGGCCCATTTTGCCAAAATATTTACTGAAACATTACCATTTTCACGCTCGTACGTGACAAAACGACGGAGTCGTTTCAATTTGAAAAGGTTACATTTTGATGCAAGCCTTGTGACCTTCGACGGAACACTATGCCTCTTCGTTACCTATAAAAGGGACTCTTAGCAGATTTTGGAATCCACTCTTGTTTTCAAGCTTAGTGAACCTCTGCTCAAATTTCTTGGAAAATTCTCTGTCATCTTCAAACTTCTCAAAGATCTTCTTCCTTTAGGTAACCTCCCTTTCCTTCAACTCCTTGCAATTTTTGTTCATTCTATTTCCACCATGCGCCCTAGAGCAGGCCACGCTGGTCCTTCAAACAGGGGGAGTTTTGGCTCTCTTGCCCCCCTTAGCCACCGTGGTGGGAGGATTTCAGCGAATCCTCCTGTGGCTGGGCCTCGTCGCTCAGAGAGAGCTGAAGCTTCTTCCTCACGAGCGTCCTCTTCCCAACGTCGCTCTGAGGTTCCCTTTGACTCAAGGGCTACCAGCCGCTCTGATGAAGGGTCAAGTGCTGAAGGTTACCTCTCTGACGATGTTGCTTTTTACCACAGTACGTACGCGTTCCACTGTGCCTGCACAACTATGGACCTTCCGGGACATGGAAAAACACCAGTTCTCCGCTCTGCTGAAGGGTGTGTCAACGTTTTGGCACACCGGCTTGACTGGGAAAAGCTCAACAGGGAGAAACCCTACTGCTGGGTGGAAGAAGAATTCCTAGAGATCCCTTCACACCATGCGAGTGAGGAGGAATGCACGGTCTCTTTCCGTTGCAAAATATATTCAGACAAAAAGTACAAGGCGCGATACGCTGTGCTGGCACCACGTCCCTCTGAGAGAATATGCCACAGCGTCCCTGATGAAAGGTTGGTCTACATGTACGACTTCGTCTTCTTGAAATTGGGAATACGCTTCCCCATGACGGAATTCCAGATGGCCGTCCTGCGCTTCCTAGACTGCGCCCCCACACAATTGTATCCCAACGGTTGGGGTCTAGTCTGGGCTCTGGAGGTTCTGGGGAAGCATTTCAACTTCTCCGCCACTGTGGCCAAACTGTTTCACTATTGCCAAGTGGTCCGCCGTGCTAATAAGAAGGGCGGCCTTGGGTTCATTACTCTCCGTAGTGACTCAAGGGTGATAAATTTCAAATCTTATAAGGAATCCGCGAAGGTGGATGGACGCTCCTTCAAGCACTACTACACGCGGGTCTGTATTCAACTGAATAAGCCGGTCTTCTGGCGAAACAAGGAGGGATTTACCAAATTTCCTCTTAGCTGGACGCACGACCATTTTCTCCTCATGAGCCGTGCTTATTACACAGATGAGAGTGAACTCTCCTCTCATTCTGTTGAGGTCTTGAGTGCCATGCAGACGGCCTCGAAGACCCTCAAAGGATTTTCCAGCCGGCTCCTCTTGGTCGAGGATGACATCAGAAACACCTATCTCCATAATATCCACTCTTAATCTCTTTGTGTTGTATAGTTATTCCGTTCTGATTATTTTTTCTTCTTGTGTGCTTATTCAACCTTTCTTGTTTTGCAGAACAAATCGAAAGAGCCTACCCAAAGATGTTGTCGTTAAGGACCATGATGGCTGACGATGATTCCTCCTCTGAGGAGAATGAGATCCAGGCGAAGAGGAACGCCACTAAAACTCCCTTCATTCCCCTGACCTCTGCAGTAGATGACGAGGTTCCTCTCTTTGATGAGGAGGAAACAGAAGAACAAGTTGAGGCCACTGGAGCGGGCGACGAGGAGGCCGTCCCAGAGAAGAAAAAGAAAAAGAGGCACCTTGTTAAAAAGGCAGATCAAGAAAAACCGTCCTCTGATGATCCTGTGAAGAAGCGTCAGAAGACGGTCGAAGAAACTAGATTAAAGAAGGACAAGGGAAAGAAGCCCGTTCCTGAATCCTCTGCCCCTTCTTCACAGAATGCTTTAGAACCGGACTCTGGGAATGGCCCTCCTCCGGCGTTTGATCCTCCGCGCAACTCATTCCTTTCTCCTTACTTATGGTTTCAGGGGTCCATGCCTCCCACTCTTCCAAAGGCAAGGTATTGCCTCCGCCCCTCCCTCGACGCTGCTGGGGTCCAAGGTGCTTGTAAGGCCGGGCGTTGGCAGCTGGATGAACTGTCCGGCCTCCTTGATTCCCTGAGCGAGAAGGCAGATTACATGGAGCAGGTTGAAAAGCTTGAAGCCGAACTCGTGGTGAAGGAGACATGGGCGACCAAGCAAGCTGAAGTTCATAGGGGCGTGGAGTCAGAATTAAAGAAAACCAAGGAGATGCTCCAGAGGAAAATCGAGGAGGCAAGCCAAGTTCATTTTGCAAACAAGGCTCTAGAGCGGGAAATTGCCGTCCTCTAGAAACAGAACAAATCCATACCCCTCCTTGAAGAAGAATTACAACTGGAGAAGAACAGATCGGCTAAGCTTGCTGACGATCTCAAAATTATGGAGGACGGTCGCAACAAAGACCTTGGGGAGTGGGAGAGCCTTCGGAAGGAGATGCAAGCCCAAATTGAGGAGCTCAAGAAGGGTGGTGCGAGTGCTGAGCCTTTAGAAGAGGATTTTGCCAAGGTTCAAAGAAGATTAGCTGCTGCGAAGGCCAAGGCTGCCAAAGCCTTGGAAATATGCAAAAATATGGCGTATGAATCCTTCGGCCTGGCCCTTCGTCAAGTTTATTATCGTAACCCCGGACTGCAGCTGAATTTGTATGGATTGGATCCGTTCTTCGAATTCCATGGGGGAAAACTTGTCAAAGTACATAAGGACGGCTCGCACCATGAACCCCGTGCATCTCTGTACGAACTGCCGCCCCTTCCAGAAGGTCAAAGTATGGAGCCAACAACGTCCACCGCTTCCTCTGGAGCTGAAACGCAAGAAGGTGCCCAAACTAGAGCGGAGGACAAAATGGAGAAGACAGGAGTTCCCACTGCGGAGGATCAGGCACCGACTTCTTAATGTATGCTTTATTCATAGCTGTGTACTGGGATCAGCTCCAGCTTTAACTACTTTGTAACCTGAATAATTTCTTATTTTGGGAATAAAATTCACTGTTATTTCTCTTCAACTGCTTGCGTCGAATGTATGATTATTGGATAACTTAGTGCTGTACAAAACACTTTATTGTTTTCAATGCTTTACGAATCCGTTCTGTGCGGTTACCTAGCTGCTTAAAGCGTACTTATCATACCGGATTAAGATAACAAATTGTAACAAAGAAGCGACAATTAAGTTAAAGCATGCCCTGTCCCCAAGTGTAAGTACATTGGGAAGGGAAATTTTATCTCAAGAATTACCTTTTAACTTCTTAAAAAGATAGAAATGCTTATCTGTCCTCGAAGATGTAGAGCGGGTACGTTAGCGTTCAACCGTTCTGGGGTGGATATTCCACAATTGAGGACGGACATTGCCTTTGAATTTTGGTATAGCTTTGACAAGGGTAAGCTTTACGCCTTTCTCTTGAGGTTCGGTTTGGTCATACATCTCAAGTCTTCACACGGTGTTCGGTTCGATCCTACTAACCGTACTTGGAGTTCGGTGCAATCCTACAATCCAAGCCTTCAACACGGGGTTCGGATCAGGGCTAATCCTGAACCTACTGCGCCCGTTACTCGGGGTTCAGCGTGGTTTTCTGTATGAACCAGCCTACTGCGCCCAAGCCTTCGCATGGGGTTCGATTTGTGGCCTTGAGGAAGGACCAGCCCTACAACCCATGTTGTCTTTGAATGGGGTTCGGTTTGTGGCCTTGAAAAGGACCAGCCCTACAACCCATGTTGTCTTCGAATGGGGTTCAGTTTATGGCCTTGAAAAAGGACCAGCCCTATAACCCATGTTGTCTTCGAATGGGGTTCGGTTTGTGGCCTTGAAAAAGGACCAGCCCTACAACCCATTTGGTCTTCGAATAGGGTTCGATTTGTGGCCTTGAAAAAGGACCAGCCCTACAACCCATGTTGTCTTTGAATGGGGTTCAGTTTGTGGCCTTGAAAAAGGACCAGCCCTACAACCCATTTGGTCTTCGAATGGGGTTCGGTTTGTGGCCTTGAAAAAGGAACAGCCCTACAACCCATTCTACCTCAAGGAGTTACATCGTCAAAACACACGATATGTGATTGAGATCATCTGTCCTGAGGGGTCTTCGTCAGTCCCTCGAGGAGTTACATCATCAACTACAAAATTGGTAGCTGAGTTCATCCGTCCTGAGGTGTATGCGTGTTAAGCTACGGCTATAAATCACAACACATAAGAAAAGTGAGAATGATAGGGTGGTTAAATTGTATTCTCATTAATATTGAAAGTACATTACATGGAGAGCGTAGTTGGGGTCATGCCTCGTTAAAACCTTCTTGAGAAAA
This sequence comes from Clitoria ternatea, assembly GCA_037962975.1. Classification (NCBI taxonomy): domain Eukaryota; kingdom Viridiplantae; phylum Streptophyta; class Magnoliopsida; order Fabales; family Fabaceae; genus Clitoria; species Clitoria ternatea. Next base: position 239,985,357 of record CM075671.1, on the reverse strand, counting down.
CCCAATGGGAAAAAACTCAAGTAAGGAAAAAAGAGTACACGCCGTCTTACCAACTAGCTGTAATAAGCACGTAAGTTCTGAGTGTTCTATTTGTTGCGGATTGGAGTTCCATTAAGTTCTTCCAACCGGTATGACCCTTTTCCAGTCACCTCAGAAACTCTATAAGGACCTTCCCAAGTTGGTGCTAGCTTTCCTTGGTGGGCGAATTTATTCCCCACACTTGCCTTTCTCAAAACAAGATCTCCGGTGTTGAAAGCTCTGTACTGGACACGTTTATTATACTGGAATGCTGCCTTTGCTTTTATTGCCTGATCTCTGACAAAAGCCTTTTCCCTTAACTCCTGGAGGACGTCCAGTTCTGATGCCAAATTGGCGTGGTTATCTTCAGCTGAGAAATACTCCACAGAGCCGATCTTGTTTGTAGCTCCACTGGAATCATCGCCTCAACCCCGTACGTCAGCCGGTATGGGGATTCATTAGTTGAAGAATGAGGCGTAGTACGGTATGCCCATAAAACATGACATAGTTGGTCAGTCCATCCTCCATTCGCTTTTCCCAGACGCTTCTTCAACCCCTTTAGCACTTCTCGATTGGCTACCTCCGCTTGTCCATTGGTTTGGAGGTATTCAACAGACGAAAATATCTGGATTATCCCCAGTCCTTCAAGCAAATCTGTGAACTTTTTGTCTGTAAACTGGGTGTCGTTGTCAGTCACAGTCCGCCCTGGCACCCCGAATCGAGCTATGTCATTTTCATAAACGAAACGTCTTGTTCGTGCAGAAGTGATATGCACTACTGGTTCCGCCTCGATCCACTTGGTGAAGTAGTCTACCCCCACGATCAAATATTTGATACCTCCTGGCGCAGTGGGGAATGGACCCAAAATATCAAGGCCCCACTGGTAGAACGGCCAAGGTACAGCAGATGAAGACAGCTCTTGGGCCGGTGTATGGTGGAGATTGGAGAATTTTTGGCAAGCGTCACACTTCCTTACAAAATCTACAGAATCCTGCTTCACAGTGGGCCACCAATATCCAGCCCTGAGGACTTTCCTCATTAAGCTTCGGCCTCCAGCATGGTGCCCACATTGCCCCTCGTGCACTTCCTGCAAAACCGCTTGAACCTCATCCTCTCTCAAACATAAAAGATATGGGACAGAGAATCCCCTTTTGTAGAGAACACCATCAACCATAGTAAAATATGGTAGCTCCCTCTTCACTCGTCTCCTCTCCTTCTCATCAGTGGGAAGTTGACTATCAGCCAGATAGCGACTATAGGGGATGACCCAAGAATCCTCATATGGATAGCTCACCATGAGAGCATTTAGAGAAGGGTACAGAGGTATGCTAGGCGATGTCAAAGTGCTTTGAACCACCGTTGTTGTGCTGCCGGGCTGCTTTGTACTTGCCAATCTTGACAAGATGTCCGCTCTGGTGTTTTCCTCTTTAGGCACATGCTTGAATTCTAAAACTTCAAATCTTCCCTTCAACTCATTAACACAATTCAAGTACAATTGAAGTTGCGGCTCCTTTGCTTGGTACTCCCCCTGGATCTGCGAAATCACCAATTGGGAATTACTGCACAGTGTGACTGCTGATGCTCCGATGTCAATCGCCGCACGGAGACCGGCCAAGCATGCTTCGTATTCAGCCTGGTTATTGGAGGTTTTGAAATTGAATCGGAGGGAAATTTCTAGGTGCACACCATCATCACTTTCTACCACAACACCTGCTCCACAACCTTTGCTATTCGACGATCCATCAACGTAAATGGTCCAATGCGCTCGAGGAGTGGAAAGGTCCGCCCCAGTCATCTCCACAACAAAATCAGCCAACACTTGCGCCTTGATGGCTCCTCGAGGCTCATACGAAATTTTAAATTCAGACAACTCGATAGACCATTTTATCATCCTTCCGGCGAGGTCTGGCTTGCTAAGCACTGAACGGAGAGGCAAATCCGTTCTCACCAGTACTGGGTGCGCGTGGAAATAGGGCCTCAACCGTCGCGATGCCCACACGACTGCTAGAGCAGCTTTCTCAATCTTCTGGTACCTTCCTTCCACCCCCTGAAACGTCTTACTAGTAAAGTACACCGGCCTCTACCCTTCAGGGGTTTCTTTAACCAAGGCCACGCCTAGGGCTTCATCAGAGATTGCTAAATACAAGATCAAAGTCTCAACAGGGTCAGGCTTAACCAAAATTGGTGGACTCGAGAGAACGGCCTTGAGTTGCTGGAAGGCTTGTTCTTGCTCCTCTCCCCGTTCAAAACTCTTGTGTTTCTTCAACGCTTTATACAAGGGGAGGGACCTGTGCGCTATCTTGGGCATGAAGCAAGCTAGAGCGGCCACTTTCCCATTCAACGATTAGACCTCCCTCAGGCTCTTAGGGCTCTGCATGTCCAGGATTGCTTAGCATTTCCCAGGGTTAGCCTCAATGCCTCGTTGGGTCAACATGAATCCTAAGAATTTCCCAGCTGGAACGACAAAGGTGCATTTTAAGGGGTTTAACCTCATGTTGTACTGTCGAAGCCTAGTGAAAACTTGGCGCAGATCTTCAATGTGGTCTCCTCCAGTGGGCGTTTTGGCTATAATATCATCGATATAAACTTCGACCAGCCTGGTGTGTATCCCTTCAAAGACTTTGTTAATCATGCGCTGATAGGTAGCGCCGGCGTTCTTCAATCCAAAAGGCATGACGGTGTAGCAGAAAACACCGCGGTCATTGATGAAGGCAGTTTTCTCCTGGTCTCCCTCCCACATCGGAATCTGGTTATACCCCGAATAAGCATCCATAAAGCTGAGGTACTGGTAACCAGATGAATCATCCACCATGCGATCAATGTTGGGCAGGGGATATGGATCTTTGGGGCAACAACGGTTAAGATTCACATAATCTGTGCACATTCTCTATTTGCCATTAGCTTTCTGTACCATAACCACGTTAGAAAGCCAAGAAGAGTAGCGTATCTCCCTTATAAAGCCCGCTTTAAACAACTCCTCTGTCTGCTCACAAGCTGCCCTCTGCTTCTCCGGTCCCAACCTCCTCTTCTTCTGGGCCACCGGTCTTGTTTCAGGGTACACAACAAGCTTGTGGCAACAGAAATCAGGGTCCATCCCAGGCATGTCTGCTGCTGTCCATGCGAAAAGATCCTTAAACTCCTGCAGAAGGGCTAATAAGCATTGCTCCATAGCAAACTCCAGCTTATCATTGATGTGCGTGACCTTCTCTGGGGAATCCCCTAAGACAACATCCCTGGAACCACCATCCGGTGTGGGTTTAGAGGGATTGAGTGGATCAATCTTCAATTCCGCTCTGGGGTCCAGATCAATTAGACTGACAGACCCTGCCGCTGTTCCTCTGTCGTTCAGCTTCCTCTTCTTGTTGAATGCCTCCAACTTGACCATGTTGAGGCTCAGGTTATAACAATATCGGGCTATCTCCTGATCACCACGGAGAGAGGACACACCGTTGTCCTTGTCAATGAATTTGATCAAGAGGTGAGGAGTGGATACAATTGCTTCCATCGCATTCAGTGTTGGAAGGCCTATGATACCGTTGTATGGGGATTCCACATCAATCACCAGAATTCTTGACTTGACTGTTCTCGCACCAGGCTCTCCTTCAAAAGAAATCAGAGTGTCAAGATACCCCTTGGTGGGTTGCTTGGCTCCATTAAACGCTGTGAGTTCTTGCGTGTAGGGTTGTAAATCTGCATCATTGAACCCCATTCGTTTGAAACAATTATAAAAGATAACATCACAAGAACTTCCCTGATCGACGAGGATCCTCTTGACATCCTTGTTGGCTATGACTGCCATGATAACTACCGCATCATCACCTCCTGGAATTGTTGGGTCAAAGTCATCATCAGTAAATGACACCGTCGGAGTTGCCATACCGTCCCTGAAAGGGCGGTTATCCCTTGGTTTGCCATGGACAGATAGAATCATCCTGTGGTGATTCTTCTGTGCTGTGATTGATGCTCCTCCTCCCGCAAATCCTCCAGCTATCATCTGAATCACTTCTCGTCTGCCCTACCTCTGCTGCTGGGGCATCTTATTTTGTTGGGCACCTTCAGCAATCACTACTCCCTTCTGCTTTTCAGCTGTAGTGAACTTCCTTGCTGGGTTACGTGTATTATCATCTTCGTCATCAGGATCTTTATTCCTTTTTTCCATCCTCTGAGGTTCGTCTACAGATTTCTCCTTGAACAAATACTGCTTTAGCTTTCCTTCCCGAATAAGAGTTTCCACCGTATTCTTTAATGCCTTGCACTCATCAGTATTGTGTCCTGTCTGTTCATGGAAAGTGCAATACTTGCGTGGGTTACCACCCCTCTTGACTGGGGATGGTTTCCTTATACCAAAGACGCTCAATGTTGGCCAACCAACCTCCCTCATGATTTGTGAGTGCCTGGTGTTCAACGGAGCATAGTTGTCGAATGATGAAACACGCCTATCTCGCGGATGTGGGCGAGCGTTTACAAAGTCTTCTCTAAAGGCATGTTTCTCAAGCCTCACTCTCTCCTTTTCTCTCCGTGGCTGCTGAGTGGGTGCTGAAGGCTTCATTCTTGTTGCAGTTGCCTCCAGATGCATCTCTATGCCCACGTACTTGGAAGCTTTCCTTCGAAACTCCTCGAAGGTTGTTGGGGGGCTCTTTGCCAAAGATAGGGCGAAAGCTGAACCAGGCTGAAGAGCTTCCACCACAATATGAAGTTGTATGGCCTCCGTGAGGTTGGGGACCAAAGCTGCCTCCTTATAAAACCTTTTCAAGAACTCCTTAAGAGTTTCAGTTTCTCCCTGCCTTATCTGGGCCAGGGTGTGAGAAGTTCTTGGGATATCCCTAGAGATGACAAAATGGCTTTCAAACGCAGCGGCCATTTCCTCCCAAGAGTCTATAGATCCTGAGGGTAAGCTTTTAAACTTGCTGAGAGCCTTCTCGGTTAGTGTTCTTGGGAACATCCTGCACATAACATCTTCATCTGCTCCCAAATACATAGCTTCATACACATAAGCATCCAAATGCTTAGTGGGATCAGTTTCTCCATTATACTTCCCTATCGATAGTGGCTGAGTTGTTTGCAAATGTTTCGGGATAGCAATGCTCATCAGCCTTCTTGAGAAAGGGACACTGAGCTTGTACGTCCCTGAAGTCACCACCGCCTGCTCCCTTCTCCTGGTACTGACTCTATCACCAGAGTCTTGAGTCTGCTCTCTCTCTTCATACGTGGGGATCTTCAAATACTGGAGGGTTATAGATTTATCCCTCGCTGATGCATGATGAGCATCCTCTGCATGGGACGCTGCCCTGTCCCCAGCTCCTCCTCTTTCCCGCTTCAACTCCATCAGCTCCTCCCTGAGTTGCCTGATAACCTCGTCGCGAGGGTCAGGCGTTTGCACTTGCACCATCCTCTGGGTTTGAGTTACAGGGGACTCGAAGACAAGTCTCCTTCCAGTCTGTTAATGGGTCATATCCTCCACATGACCATCAACGAAATCTCTCCCATCACCTTCCATCGTGACAACCAAACTTCTGCGAAAATGGGAATAATTCTAACGAGTCCCACTGGGCATGCCAATGAACTGGTCTGGATCGGGGTCTAGGATCCGGTGTGGGACCAGCCACAAGATTGTAGGTGTTTTTAGGGTTTGCACACCGGAACAGTGTGTATCCGATGTGTTAATCCGGTCTCTCAGTGGGAGAGGCCGGTCTTGTTGTCCTGGAGATCCTTCACACCAACGTTTCACGTTGCAGGGGGGCGAAAGGTGGTGCCACCTGTGAAGATTCTCCGACGCTCAAGTTAGAGGAGTGTAAGAACTCAATGAATACTCAAGCAAAGTAATAGTAAAGTGTGAGATAGAACAACGATACCTTGCATGTGTATTGAAATGAGCTATTTATAGTTGTACGTGAGAAAATGAGTCGTTGGGTACAGGTGGGTCCCCTAGCTCTGATAGCGTGTACATTATGTCAATCAGGGTGGCTCAACACTCAGAATGTGTCAGGAGGGTAGGTCAATTATCAGAGTACGACCCTATAGGAAGAAGAGAGGATAATCACCTTTTCCGCATAATCTGCTGACACATCCACTTGCTTTCTGAGGCCATTGACGTGACATATTTTGCTACATACAGTATCTTCGCTGATAAGTTATTAGGGGCTCTTATCTTGTTGTGACTGAAAAGCCAACAGTTATATAAATGTTCTGTGAAAATGAACAATGCTCCGTTATAGAGTCAATAAGTGAGGCGGTCGTGAGATGAGAGCGGAAGGCCAGACATCGGATATCCAGTGTGGTAATGTTGAACCAGGACACCGGTTTTCCTTATATGAGGTCACTCTGACGTCACAAGATTGGGGGACGGTATCCAGACCGAATCAAAAGCCCATGACTCAAAAGCCCATGACTCAATTTCAATCAACAAAACATGCAAAACAGGACCAGGGGCCTGGCACGCATGAGTTCCCCTATTCACACCTGACGCTGAGCGTCATCCTCATGCTATGCGTGGGCATGATGCTGTTATGGATTATAGGCCATTTGGCTAACTTCCAACTTACCTAATTGGCTCGTTTTAGGTCCAATTACCACGAAACTTCGCAGGCCACATGTTTTCCCCATTCTGAAACTGTTGGTGTTGTCCGTTCACCAAAATTCCAATGTATGCTCAACTTATACAAAAAATGCATTTAAATCTTAATAATACAAATGCGTGCACCAAACTAACCAATTGACCTTCAAACTATGCAAGACCTATATGCATAACTCACGAATGATGTAGGGAATCTATCGGTCCCTTCTAAGGGTCCAAAAACCCATCGGATCTCAAAATCACCTCTCTGATTCCTAAATTCCACACTTTGCCTATTTTCATAATTATGCATAACACACACTAAATTACCATCACATCATCCATTCATCTATATTCTCACTCCACATATAAATCACGCATACACCACAAGACCTGCCTATATCACACAATCATACAATGGCTCCGTGCCATACAACTACACATCCATATTATACCACATTTCCATATCATCATACATTACAAGGCATAACCTGGACATCACAATCACACAAATATAACTATCATATACCGAAATGAATCACCACCTAAATGGCTCCATACCATTTGGTACCGGTACACCCATGAACACTAATTAAATACATAAGCATGACATTAACAACTTAATGTAAATCTGCATTTCCAACCATCAAATAAATATATATAGATATAACCATCGTTATATTTTAACTTCCTCTTCGTCCTGACCTCATTTAGCACTTGCCTCCGCGGTGTCCATCTACAACCCGACAACAGTCACTAAAATCACAATAGAAGGGGGTGAGTGACTAAAATAAAAAATTAACATAGAAATGAATACACAAATGCTAAAAAAGTGTAATCTAGCTACTCCTTAATAAAAGGCATCATTTATTATCAAATCTTCATCATCAAACCTATCATTATCACCATTTTTATATTTCCACCCGCCATACCAACTTAATCATATATATAACTTCACAATCATATTAATTAACCATATTACGACCATCATACATGTCATTACAAATTATTTATTTCATTTCACACAACACACCATATATATATTTATACACATATACTCGCCAATCATGAGATCATTCACAATGGAAGTCTAAACTCATTTCAATAACAAGATTCATCATCATCAAGTCAAAAACAGGCTTTGATTCATCTCAATAATGCAAATCATCATATATCACAAATATAATTATCAGTGCATGTCAAGGCATATAAAGCACAACTGACCCTCGAGTAATTTGATGCCCTAGTATCTGAATATTAAAAGGATCGACCTTTAACTGGGGGTCCTACTTGACACCCTATGAACCCTGCTTGGTTCACCGAGCCCTACTTGGCTCCCCCTCAACCACTAGGTCCTACTTGACCACTGGGTAGCTCAACTAGGTTTGACTTGACCATGGAAGCCAAAAACGAGGGTAACATATATCGTTGATTGTCCTTAACCACATAAATTACACAAACAATCATTTCTTACTCAATTGGTATAAAAGCCTAACTTTTTTAATCATTCAGGGTGGCCACACAGACCAGGCCCCAAATGTATATCCACCATGGCGGCCACACAGACCCGACCCAAATAATATCATATATCACCAGTAATCAGTCACAATTATAATCTCAATCATCAGGTGTGACAGTGTAATCAACACCACTTGTTACTCAATTTCACTATATACTTATTATACTCTTGAAATCAAAATTATGTCATCATACCACATGTACACATATCAACCTTAACCCAACACACCCTCTTATCTCGATTCCGAGCTTTCCAATTCTTCAAATCAATTGTCGGGTCCTTCAAAATCCACCAAACTCTAAGATTAAAAATTGAAGAAGTTACAATTAATATCATAATCACTGAAACCATAATCCTTAACCTCAAAACAATTTCAAACCTCAATCCAAAGTTATCAAAACTTACCATTTTTATTTCTGACTCTTATTTTTAAGTTCCACCGCATCAAATAACCTTTCGTCCCTTAGTTCAAAACCTACAATCGCTGAAATATGAAACCCATTAGCTTTCCTTTACACCCATCATCCTAGGGACAATACCTAAGCTCCCCATGGCCATAAAACACAAAATCATAGCTTCCCGTCAAAATGAAATTCACGGTTAGGGAGAAAAAGAGAATAGGGGAAGGAGAAAACATGAAATTAAAGGTTCCCCATTGACATACCTTGCTTCCTCGAAGCCACAATGTGATTAACTCTAAGATCTCTCAATGAATTAACTTGAATTGGGGTCCCAAGCAGCAAGAGAAGAAGGAAAAGAGGGGAAAAAGTGTTTTTTGCATGCGAGTTATGTTTCAGACCTGTGTGTTTTAATTCTGCCAGCGATGCTGATGCTACGCGTCAGGTCTTAACTTTCATACTAACGCTACACGCTAGGCAAAGTCCATAAATCCCTCTTTTAATTCATTTTTAAATTATAGAATGCCATATATCTTTAATTATCATACTTTATACTCATTTACACATTTATTATCCCTTTTTAAATATAAAAACACATGGGATGTTACATGTTTTATCGGAGCTTTTACAACTGTTGGTAAAGACTTTTTTGGCGGTTAAACCCCCTATTGATACATAAAAAACCAACACTAAACAACATATTTCTTGTAGTGACTCAAACCCTTCATTCCTTTTCTTTCCTTGTGCTACCCTTCTAGGAAGAAGGAATAAATGTGATTGTGGAGCTTGATGATGGTGATGAAAAGGCTTATGTGGTGGTGGTAGTGGTGGTTAGAAGATTGGGTGTGGAGTAGAGAAAGATAATAGGGTGAGGGAGAAAGGGTTAAACAATAATGGGTGAGGTGGAATTTTTTTATTTTAAAATTTAATAGTTAACGGCTTTAGCCATCTCAACAAATAACAAAAACAATTAGCATAATAAGTTTACAATATAAATCGAAAAATTTTTGAAGTCTAAAACTATGATTTTTTTATGGGGGTGTCTCTAATCCTAAAATTTTAAAGGGGACAATAAAATATTTCAACCTAAATAAAAAATAAAATAAAATTCAACAATATAATTAACTAACAAAAATCTAAATGATAACTAGATGAGACACTAAATAAAACACCAAATGGATAGGACATCAAAGTAATTTTCACGTAGGAGCCTTCAATGGATAATGCAAGCTTTTTAATTTGTAGTTGATGGTTTTTTTAGATATTTTACAACCTTATGATTTGTAATTTATAAGTAGATTTTTAAGTAATTTCTTGAAATAGATTTATTTTAAAACATTAAAATAAATGATTTTAAAGATATATATTATTATAATTATGTTAGGAGTAAAATTTATTTTTTCAAAAAACAATATTAAAACATATATTTAATTAGTATCAAAGACATAGTCTATAATGCTAAAAGAACTATAAGTTATGTCAAATAATTTACTAAAGCTATGTTTTTTTAAATTTTGGTTTATCAAACAACTTACAAAATTTTTGTTATAAATTATTAAATGAAACATAAACTACATTAATCAGATAAACATTATAATTCTGTTAAATCACATTCATATTTATCTTTATAAAACATAATCCATACGTAGTGTTCTTCAATCCTTAAAAAAGCATCATAAGTTGAACTTTTACTCTATAATAGCGGAAGCCAATCAGCACCAGTGGTCTAGTGGTAGAATAGTACCCTGCCACGGTACAGACCCGGGTTCGATTCCCGGCTGGTGCAAAATGGGTTCTTATTTTTGTAATTATTTTATTTGCTTTATGTTTCAAATGATTACATGAATATCATACTTCTTTACGTCAGTCATATTATCTCACTTCTATTGTTTTATTTGACAGTTTTCCTTTTTATTTGCTCACAAATCACCAAATCATGTTCTTGGAAAGTTCAAGCTACTTTCTACTAAATTGAGGATTTTAGGACTTCGCATTATTTCTTTAAAAAATCGTTATTTGAATATTAAAAAATTAATAATTTGTACATACTTACTTTTAGTTTTTATATTTATATACACATGTTAATAAAAATAAAATACATAACATAAATTTAAAAATTAACTTTTAACTACCCCATTTTAAAATATATAAAGCTTCTAAACAATATTTTAAAAATTAAATCAATAAAGACACTGATTCATAATCCATTAATTCAATTGTGGTTGAACCGAAATGAAATCAATGATAATAAAATATACTTTAAATATAATATATTCATGATATATATATATATATATATATAAAATAAATTATACAAAAATTAAGTTTACTTAGAGTTGTATTATACACATTATAAGATAAAAAAATTATAATAAATAAAAATAATTCTTAGAATGTAACCGGTTGAACCGGATCTAACAAGTTGAACCAAACGCAGGACAAAATTTTACTTTGGAGTTTATGTTTTACACTTTATTGTCTTTACGAGTTTGATTGGATAGAAGTGCAAAGCAAGAAGAGCCATAAATGTGATCAACCTATCAACTTGGGTGGCACTACACTTAGTGGGGTGCCCATCCACATTCTTCACTATCCACACGTGTGATGACAAAATCAATGCTCATGTTTTGCCATGACGTTGCTCCATGTGGCTATATAATTTTTGTTACCCACATATTTATAATCCATATTCAACCTCCTTCATCACTTGTCTTCTTTCCTTAAGATTTTGGGTTAAAGATGTAGCCACATGTATATATACTTGTAATGCTTATTGAACTTTTCTTTGCTGATCATGATACACATATGAGAAAAGAAATACACTCTGCTAAACGAGTTCATCCGTTTACTTAGTTATATACAAACTTTCAAAACATATATAGCTTCATTGTTAATCTCTACTTAATTAATTTGTGAAAAATTGGCAACCTTAATTTCATTTGATGGGAAGTGTGCTTCATCAAGAAAAGTGTAGTGACAGCGTATCTTGGTCACCATATATATACGTCTTCGATCACGTGCGTCCATGCACCAACACACGTGCGCTCTGAGATGTTTGGATTTTATTCAACTTAACAAAATCTATATCTGCTGCTATGTGCAAAAGATTCCTCAAAATCACATAAAAACAATATTTTTTAAAATCAAACCAATTAAGAATTGATGAAAATGTTAGGTTGAATTTAAGTGAATTACGATTAAATTGATGATATCAAAGGACGATTAAACTGGTGATAATAACAAAATGAATTTGAATTGACCGCTTAATTAATTTACAGTTAGACGGATTAAATTCTCTAGTTTATTATAGTTTTTATGATTAAATATGGTGAAAACTTATGTACACAACCTAACTTTATAGGAGAACACATATTTAAATTCCTATAATATTTTCCTCCGTATTTTTGTCAATGAAGATTAGTACACCTTTTTGTAAAATATTTGAAAATCAATATTCATTCATCGAGATTTGTTGTTTACTTAATTTTACTTTCTATTATTTCATTTGTTTCCTGTTTAAGTACTATTTGTATGAAAAAACACTACTCCGTTTTTACTATTCACACGTGATATAATCAACAAATGTGTCAATTCAATATGTTTTTTACAGCATTTGTTCTTCAATTATTTATATAATTAATAAATTCTTTATAAAAATTTATAGTTTTATATTTCATCTTTTGGTACTCATTGTGTCGAATAGAGGATAAAAAATATTAATTTTATAAAATTTTGCCGACAGTTGTAATGTTCGGTACATCTTTAATTACTAAAATACCGTTGAAGGGATTTGATTTTTTGAGGAAAAAGAAAAAAAAATGTAATAGCCAATAGGTGGTGTGATACTTCAGAATTAAGAATTACAAAATCAAAAGCTGATTTGTTTTTCATGTGAATAAGAACGCTAAAATTATTAAAGCTGCAATTGAGTTTCCTTAGTGACAGAAGAATGATGTTATTTCGCAGACAATAGTTTAGGGTTCGTGGCGCTAAGAAAGAAAGAAACGTTATTGGTGATATTACGCAAGTTCAAGGAGTGGCACACATCATATTTGCACCGTCACACAATCAAAATCAAAACCAAAATGTAACTGCTAACCTTCACACTTGAGAATATTTCAGTGCCTGGAATTCTCCTATGGATAATAATTTGTAGTGGATTCCAACATGGAAATTGCACAGCCATCAAACTGTCAAATATAGTATCTACTCACCCAACCTATATAACCGTTAATTAATTAGTTAATAGCCCAATTTTGTTTATCTAAAATTTGTGATGACTTTGATATTATATTTGGCACTTTCCCTGCAAACTCTTAATTCTAATAACTTACTACTACCAATAAAATTATCTAATTTTATACATATTAAAAATAATTATTTTCACATATTTATTTTAGTTTCTTAAAATATCCTTAATATTATTTATTATCTAAAAAGTTAATAACTTTAAAAATATATATAAAAACATATTTGACAAACAAATATTTAATAATATTAAAAAATATAATTTTATTTATATTAAGGTAATAAAATACTCGTTATCAATTTAATAAACAACTTTCTTTTTATTAATTGATAGGTATTTAAAACGATTTATTACTCGAAAAGAAAATTTAGTTATTGATATCTAATTAAAGGAGGATTAACCAATTTGCGAGTAACATACCCTAGGTTGCGGTAAGAACTTGTTTAACCGCAGTAATTAGATTTATTTAAAGTCTGTTTGGTATGTAGTTGAAAAAACAAAGTTTAAAAAATAAAGAAATTTAAAGGTTAATGTTAATCTTTCACACCGTTCGAGACAATTAAAACTCCATTGGACCGTAAGATATAATTTTACCCATTTACAAACCTCCGTTTGTAAATTTGAATGACAATACAAACAGGCCATTAGTTGATTTTCATAAATTACCTAAATACCGACATACAAGTAAAATAATACCAATAATTCTTCTTCTTATTTATTTATATTTGTGAATGAAGATGCTCTTTAATGCGCAGCTACCTATCTATCTGGCTTCTTCAGTTTTTCTTTTGGGAATTCCAAAATAGCCACATATTGGTTGTGGGTTGTTTCTTCTAGCTCAAATCTCTATGATAAATCTATAAACTGCATGGTTTTAAATGCAGAATAAATATAGGGGTTACAGGGATTGTGTTGAGGTTGCATTTGGATGAGCATAATTGGCAAAAGGAATCCACAAAATTAAGGGGGGAACTTGACATGAACAATCGCTAATGCATGTGAGAATATCAAAGCAACCGATCCAGATCAGATTTTGCAGCCAATGAGGGAATATGGGAAGATATATTAGTGACAATTAATGTCGACGCGTGTGCACTGCCCCAAATTTTATGGTTCCATGAGGGAACATATAGCCTGGCCTATTCCTCATCTCTCACATGCAATGGATGTGGGTTTACATCAAAACCAAAGTCTTTTAATAAACTTATAAACCATCTTACGATAAACACAATTTTATTTTGTTTTCCTAACTACATACCAAATAAATATTAAATTTAGTTAGTTATTATTTTTTATAATGAAGAAAATGTCAATTCATATTAGTCACCTTACATGCTTAGGACCAGTCAACTAAAAGTTTCCCATCTTTTATCCACCCAAGAAGGTCCCTAAAATTGAATATAGGAGATGGGTCCTGGGTCCTAACATTTCATCTCCCTAATTAGGTTGAGATTGTTAAACATTGGCAAAGAAACACTCAACAAACATTGGACGTTGGTGATATTGTACCAAATTTAATTTGCCAAAAAAATGGCTACATGGCATGGACTGTATTCTAACAACAATTACCTCTCCAAACTAAGCTATTAATATAGTATGGAGGTTCATAGGATCTCTCTATAACCAAAAAGTTAGAAGTTAAGAGATTAATATTTAACTTGACCATACTATTTTTTTAATCCATAAAAGTTAAAAATCAAATCCTTAATGATTTATTTAATGTATGAAGTACCGAATCATTACATTAACCTAATTTGTTTTAGTATTGTTTTAATTTAAATATTGACTCTACCTAAATAATTAAATGGGGACACAAGGTACGGAAGTCATTTTGGTTTTGATTAAAACAAATGATGCATAAATTCCACTGCTTAATAAATGAATAATAAGAGATCATGCATCATAATCTCCACCATTAAAATGGGACAGCACTATTGTCTTAATGTGCTCTGTGCTTCCCCTGTTTTTTAAGTCCAAATAGCTCTTCGAATAGTCTCATTGATTCGCTTTCTCTCCCTCCTTCCTCTGGTCTCTCTCTGTTTCCAAAGTCAGAAACAGAAACTAAATTATATAAGAACCAAACCCCCAAAATACTTTTTCAATATCTCACTCATTTTATTTTCCCCTCCCCCTCAAACATGTCAACTCATTCATCATCATCATCTTCTTCTATTTGGGTATTGTCTAATATAAAGCTTCAGTTCTTTGGCCGCATAAGACGGTTTCTCCAATCCAAAGCAACCAGAAAGCGTTGCGAGCCTTCTGATCAAATTGAGATAGCAAAAAGCAGAGCAGAACAGAACAACATCAGAGAGGAAAATATTGAAACTGACATAGCGAAAAGCAGAGCAGAGCAGAACATCCTCAGAGAGGAAAATATTGAAACTGACATAGCGAAAAGCAGAGCAGAACAGAACAATAACAGAATTGAAAATATTGGAACTGTTCAAGTGATGGAGAAGCAAAAGGAGGAGGAGGAGGAAGAATCTGAAATCATGTTGCAGAAGACCGTGAAGATGCTTCACTTTGGAAACTGGGAAGAGAAGGAGGTGGCAGCGAAGGAGATTGAAAAGTTGGCAAAAGAAGATGTTAAGGTTAGAAAATTGATAACAGAACTTGGGGTGGTGCCGGTTTTGGTATCTATGGTGGCGTCATCGGTGGTTAACCGCCGGCGAGCAGGGTTGACGGCGTTGATCCACCTAGCCGATGGAGCATACACGTGAGTTTTTCTATTCCTTTGCGTCTTTTAATGTTTTTTGATTTCCACAATTAAATACTCTGTTTTTTCAAATGGTTTAATATAAAAGTCTTCAACATTCTTGTTTGATCTCAAAACACTATAAGCAAGCAACTCAATAGCATAATAAATCCTGTATTATTAAGACCAGGTGGAACTTTGTGTTTAGCTCACGTTTTAAAGCCTGCGTATGATTTAATGGATTTAATTGGTTGAAATGTTGAATTGATTAATGATTACCCATGAGATGAGTTCAAAGAGTTTGAATTGTTGTGCGTGGCTAACATATTTGCATACCCAGAATAGGTGTCCATTCAATGGCACAGAAAGATAGAATAATGATTATAACTTAAAATTTGCACTTGTTTTTGTGGATAACATATTGTAAGAGAAGAAATTATAAAGAAATTAAAACTAAATTTGTTCATGGGTTAAGTTCCACTAACTTGAAACCAAGGTGCTTGAATTAATACCAAAATAAATTTTCTCATGGTCATACTTTTGTTGTCTTTTTATTGTTTTCGATATTGTTTAATATGGACAAATATGTTATCATATTTTATAAAGAAACTAGTTGAGTGGAGCCATCACGAGTGTTGAGTAACCGCTAATTTTGACTTTGGGGAGCAAGGACAAGATTGGTGAATACAAAGTGGCTGTTATTAGTCTTGGCGGGTTTGGTTCATGACTCCACAGTAACTACTACAACCAAAGTGGGGGGGTGGAAATAGGAAAATATGAACCTTTCAAGCAAAGGCAAAGACATTACAGGTCCCTTAAAATACTAAGCATCTGTTTAGTAACTTACTTATACAAATAAAATTTGATCAATGATATCATTTGTTGATCTTATATATTATTCAAAATACATTTAAATTTTGTTCAATCAACATATCAAAAATTTATTTTTGATTAATTTCAATAGAAACTAAATAAACACCAAACATTTAGAGATAACATTTCCCCCCTACAGGCTGCCGAGACATGAAAGTTATCAAACTAGTTAAACTTGCATTCATTGCATTAAATCTTGCAATGGAGTTTAGCCAATTTTTCCGGATCAAATTTGCTTCAAATGACACTGTGCCACCATGCTGTAATGGGCACTATGCTAGTATTATTAGTTGGAGGAAACATAATTAATATTAAATCACCAAAATGTGCACTGGGTGTCAACTGAGTTGCTGGGTTGTAAGGTGAGCTACAAGGGGACAGAATTCACATTGAAGCGACATTTTTGTCTTAAATTTTAGTATAAATTACAAATTATTAAAATATGGGGTAGTTGATCGGATTCCTTTATAATCCTTAAGATAATTTTGTGTCCTTTGTTGACCTTCATTTTCCAACACATATATTGACTTCAGATTCTCGTTGACTTTAAATAATGTTTTCAATTTAGTTGGTTTGGCCTTCTTATTTCTTTACACACAAATTGCATCATTCCCATCAAAAGATGGGAAAAAATGTCATTGAAGAAGGTGGGATAGTGCTGGTAGAGAGTTGAGTTCTAAACTACTTTATGCTGACTTCAAGAACATATCAAATATAGTTGTTTCTGACCTAACTTTGACTGAGTTGAAACATGCTTCTTTCTTTTCTTCAGGAACAAGGCTTTGATAGTGGAGGCTGGAATATTGTCCAAGCTACCCAAGACAGTTGACCATGTAGATGAATCAACAACAGGTGCATTTGCAGAATTGCTTTTGTCATTGTCAACTCTAGCAAACACTCAATTCCCTCTTGAATCATTGGGCTTTCTCCCATTACTTAAAAACATTCTTGAGACTTGTTCAAGTTTTGACACCAAACAATCATGTTTAGGTGCCTTACACAACTTATCAGCTGTGTTAGAGAATGCAGGCCCTTTGGTTTCTAGTGGACTTGTCCCTATCCTCTTGGAACTGTCCTTGGTGAAAGAAACATCAGAGAAAGCACTTGCCACTCTAGGGAACTTGCTGGTAACTTTGGTTGGAAAGAAAGCAATAGAGAGCAACTCGATGGTGCCAGAGAGCTTCATTGAGATCTTGTCATGGGAAGATAAACCAAAATGCCAAGAGTTGTCAGTTTATATTTTGATGATTCTAGCACACCAAAGCTCATTGCAAAGAGAGAAAATGGCACAAGCTAGGATTGTTCATGTGCTTCTTGAAGTGGTTTTATTAGGGAGTCCTTTAGCTCAAAAAAGGGCACTGAAACTCTTGCAATGGTTTAAGGATGAGAGGCAAACAAGGATGGGACCACATTCTGGCCCACAAACACCTAGATTTGTAATGGGGTCACCTGTGAATCAAAGAGATGCAAAAGAAGGGAAGAAAATGATGAAGAGTTTGGTGAAACAAAGTTTGCATAGGAATATGGAAATAATAACACAAAGGGCTAATGCAGAAGGGGACTCTTCTAAATTGAAGTCTTTGGTTATTAGCACAAGTTCCAAGAGTTTGTCTTACTAAAGGCTATTTTTCCCCCTTTTATTTCCAAAGCTTTAGCAATTTAGGCTTTCCTGGTATGTGCTATTATTTGGCACTAGTCATTGACAACATGAGTTTATGGGAAAAAAACCTGGAAAACAACCGAACGTTGAAATGTCACCTTGACATTGCTTGATACAGCAAATATTTGTACATGTTGACAGACATAAATGAAAAGTTTCCAATGGCAGAAAATCGTTGAATATTGATAATTCAAACTGAAATAGTAAATTTCAGTTCAACGCAATTAACAATTCAAACCTTACTTTTCACGACAACATTATCACCTATGCATAAACAGATTGTATAATCCAACACAATATGCTTTTAGACATTATAGGACAATTCTAAAGACTTTACGAAATATGAGATATTGAAATACAGGGAAACGAAAATTACTTTGAAACTGGTCTGAAATTTAAATAGGTGCCGAACTGCTGATAGCCCATCCATTAATTTTTCCATAACCACATCAAAATTTAAAGCACCATGGAAATCTCCGTCATTATTGCTATAAGCACTTAGATTACAGTCACTACATAACAAGCAAAAACAAATTTCAAACTGCAGTACACACAATAAATGGTTTAATTACCGTGTCACAAAATGATAAGAAACGATTCAAATGAATAATTAACAAATCTTTTTCGCTAAAAACTAGTCATGTTTTCAAAAAATAATTCATCAATTTTTTTAACAAGAACATAGTTATAAAATCAATGAATAACTAAATATGATTCTTTAACCTAAATTGTTAAAAATTATTGTTTTTTTAATAAGGAATTCGAATTCATATTTAAAGTGATTTATATTTAGAGGTAACAAAGTTGATTTTAACTCATCAGATTGGTTGAGTTGTTTTTTTTTTTTTGTGAAGATTGATTGAGTTGTTTAATATATAAAAAATGATAAGATGGGCTGAAGGTTCTTAACCCTCCAACTCACATAACCCACATGGATGATGGTATGACGGCAAAAGTTTATCTATTGAGTTATGATTTTTTAAAATTTATTTATATGAGTTTTCAAACATAAATATATGAGTTTTATTCTTAAATCTTAATAATCAATTATTTTTATTTATTTTAAATTTTTTATTAACAAATTTCACTATTTTTTAGTCAACCCTTTCGGAATAATAAAACAGATTAGTTTGTCTCGCTAAAGAGTGGGCTGATCTGACCCGCTCCACCTAAATAAATGGGTAAAAAATTGAGGTTTGCCTTGCCTAAGATGAGACAGTGGGCTGACAAGCCAAATACAAAACTATGCTTTATTTTTGGAAAAGTCTGCCGAGCCATTAATTTTTTTTCAAAAAATGTGTTAAAATAAGATAAAAATCTAAAAATATTTTAAAAAATCAAAGAAGATATTATTAAAAGAAATATATAAGTAGTAAGAGATCTCACTTTTTTAAAATTTTAGAAAATAAAGATATATATTTTAATAAAATAAAGTATAAATTATTTTATTATTAATATTTATTTTTTCTTTGACATAGGCCTGTTGGGCCGGCCCGCCCTGTCAAAATTTTAACCCATCAAACTTGCAGAATGACGGATTATAAATTTTGTCCATCCCACTATTTTGACGGATGTGACCCATTTTACTATCCTTACCATTTCATACCGTAACCTAATCATTAATTATGTACTAAAGAATTCAGTAAGCTAACTTTGTCAATCTCTATATTTTGGAAGGATTTTGCTTCAATTTCTATTGCTGAATATTATATGGTTTACCTAAAGTAGCCTAACCAATTGTTTTGTCATAAAATAAAATGAATTGTATAACTTGGTTTTTTATGGATTGTTGGCAACTCAAGAAAAATTAACTCGTTTTATAACGTCTGAGTCAATAATGGAAAATTTTTCACTTTAGTAGTATATTTCAATACAACAATTTAATTGTATATCTTAATCACCATTAATTATTTAAAATTTATTTTTATCAAAATTTTAACTAAAAATACTTATTACAAAAGAAAAGAGCGACTTAACGATCCTTATTTTCTCTCTTTATGTAAAACCTGAAAATATAAAAATTACTCACGAGAAAACTAAATGTAATTTGTTGAAAAAGCTCGTTTATTTAAACTTATTTTAAGAGATAAGTACTTTTTTTAATTAAAAAACACTTATTTTAAATTTTGACATGTTTGTTTAAAGTTTCAAAAATAAGTATAAACTGAAAATAAGCTGATTTCAGCTTATTTTAAGAAGCAACTTTGATCTGCTTATTAAAAATATGATTATAAAAAAAACTTTTTCTATAATTACTTTTTTAATAAGCTTAAATAAACGGACCTAAAATCCACAACTCGAACAGAATAAAAAGTTTTAACACTATCTATAATTTATCTAAAAAAAAAGTTAGAAGGTGTATTTGATTTTTAGATATTTTTTAAAAGATACAAGTACGAAGAAAAAACTACCAATTTTATTTATGTATAAACCAAATTAAAAACGCACCCCCACAACTGCGATTGCGAGGAGTACAAAACCTTAACTCCGGGACAAGCTCTAAGCTAAATTAGTCGGCCCAGTGGGTTGGATAATGGTGGTATTCTACCAAAAAAATTAAAAACGCACTAACCAGTAAATGATGAGATATAAGGTTGTTTCAATTTAATTTCTAATATTACATTGGGGTTTTTAACCATTATAAGGCATATTATATTGGGGTGGTCCAAAAAATGTTTTCATGTGTGAGAAGTGTCACACATGCATGCATTTCTCATGCTGAATAGACGAAATGTCAGACCTGACACAACGCAAGCCCATTTCACATCTTGAACATGTAAAATTAGCCCACTTGTCAACAGGTAATTATTAATAAAAGGTGCATGCAATAGGAGTTCAACCTGAAACTCATGAATCATACAAGTCATTACAATAGTTGGGACACTTGTTTACTTAGTTTATTTGAGGACATGCTTTGTGATTCATGGGTTCCAAGTTTGACTCCTGCTGCATGCAATTCTTATTAATAATTATCTATTGATAGGTGGACAACTTATTTCGCAGGTCCAGGATGCGAAATCCAGGGATGTGTCAGGCTTGTAAAAAACCTATTTCGCCCCTAAAATGCAAAATGTAAGAATGATGTGACAGAATCTACCATAAATAAAAAAAATATTTTTTAGACCACCCCATTTTAAAAATATTTTTTTTGTCGTATAACGGTCAAAAACCCTTACATTGAAGTGTTAGGGAATCCAATTTGTTAAATTTTAATTGGAAGAACTTTCACGTTAAAAGTTATGTGACATATAATCATTATATTTTAATCTCAACTATTCATGCTCTCACGTAAGACATATGATACATCTTTTATATTATATTATATTATATATATATATTAAATGTATATTTTATATATATATATATATATATATATATATATATATATAATATAAATAATAAAAAATAAAAAACGTCTTTAGGGAATGGGTAAAGTATAGAATTCATCACCTGATTTGGAGGTGACAGAGAGAGTGAAGGGAAGTGAAATGAATATAGGAAGGAACATGGTGGACACATATTTGGGTCCCATATTCTGTAACGTCTTTCCTCTCTCATTCTCATCTTCAATGGCTATGCCCAACCTTCCCTCTCCACATCGCCATCACCGTCGCTGTTACTCTAACCCTAACCCTCCTCAATCCCAGCCCGCTCTCCTCGTCTTTTCCGGTGGAACTGCCTTCAACGGAGTCGTCGAAGACCTCAAGAATTTCACCACCCGCGTCGCTCACGTTCTCCCCGTCTCCGACGATGGTGGAAGCACCGCTGAAATTGTTCGCGTTCTCGGTAATGCTCCATGTTAATTTAATTACCCACATTTGGGGATTTTTTTTTTAAATTTTTGTGTTGACTCTTTTAGGGATTTGATTGTTGGGTGCAGGTGGTCCTGCTGTTGGAGACATTCGTTCCAGGTGTCTTAGGTTGTCTGATCAAAGTACTGCCGAGGCTCTTGCGGTTCGAAATTTGCTTGGTTATCGTCTGTCACTTGATCCTCTCCAAGCTAAATCCGAATGGTAACATATTCCTCCTACTCATTGCTGCCCGATGCTTATTACTTTTTATTATGTATAAATAAATTTTAATTAATTAATATTAATGTGGATTTCTTAATGTGTAGAAAAATGGTAGAATGAAAATAAGGTACTACTTCCTTACTTGATTATAAGCAAAAAACAAAATAAAATTGGACAAAAATAAAAGCAATTATAACATTCTAATTCATTAAATGCAGAAGCATTCCTAAAATGCCCTTATTTAATATACACTTTAATTTTCAATGTAGAGGGACTAAACCTTTTACCAAGTTCCAATGAAGGGGATTATAAGAAAAACATACATTTTTTTCTAGATGAAATCAATGACATTAAATTAGATTAATTATATTTGCTTATATTCAAGGACAAATATAGTGTCATTTTTGTAATAATAAATGAGTCGACTCAATGAATGTTTTTGTTAATATTAATGACATTAGAAAATTTAGGAACCATTAAATGGTTTTTCTCATGTATATACCCTTAGTAATTGTATCTGGTTTAAGTTTTTCTATGTACTTTTGTATTTTAGCAGTAATAAAGAGATGCTTAGATAAAGATAATTTTGAAAAATTATAATGATTTTTATAAATTCAGGACTATTAACCAGCTTTAACAATTTTTTTTTCTAATTCGAGTGAATAAGTGAAAAATGACTTGTATCAAGGAAGAGGGAGGATTATCTATCCGCATCGTTTTTCTATATCTTTATTAAATTTAACTTCACTCATGGTGGCTTGTCTATAGGTATTCTATAGTGGAAGGTGATCACCTTTTATGGAAAGGTGTGTCAAAACCCTACAGGGAGACTATTCGAGCTTTTCTGGTTTATTTCCAGAATCAGGTGACTTGTACAAACTCAGGTTATTTCCGATTATGTCTTGGTTGCCTATTTAATGATCTGTTTTCTTTTTCTCAAAATATTTCTCACGGGCCTATTATAAAGCTAATTTCTTTCTTTATATTTTAATCATTTGTTTTTAAGATGACGGGATTTCTTCTTTGAGTGTAGTATTTTACTGCATATCATACCAGTGACTTTTTTTAGGCAAATATCACACCTCATAGGTAGATTCTCTTTCTTTTTACACCACACTCTGACTACTCTCAATTCGCTATGACCATGTAAAAAATCAGGGGATATCTGTGTTAATGAAAATGTTATGTTCACATGTTAATTTGAGGGAGGTCTTTGTATTGTCAAAATAGGGATGGAAAGGTTTGCCTTTGGTAATACTCTAAAAATATTTGCTAATGTTTCTGAATGATCAATTTTCTTTTCCAGCTTTCAGTTGATGTGTATTGTTACGATCATCATAATAATGATTATGATACTTGATTTTGTGAAGCTTTTCCAACGTTCTCTTCATAATTGGACATTAAATTTGGGCTTTCTTTTTGGTCCTTATACAGATTCTCTGCCGGTCTGAAGAAGCATTTTGTTTCAGCAATGGCAGGTCCTTTATTTCTAATTCTAATTCAGCAACATGATTGCTGTTGTTATTCTTTGCCTTATTCTTAGTGCCACTAAAGAAGCCTGCTTTTTAACTAGATTCATCATGTTATAATGACAAAAAATGGCATCTCATTTGCATTGCAGAAGCATATCAGGCTTGATGCCTAATTGTTGTGTTGTTTCTTTCTCCTTGAATTAGTGGAGATGATTTACAGTTTTAGATTTTGGAATGTCGCAATTGTTAGTGGCCTGTTGGTTGGGTTGTGAATCCTGCATTGCGTTTCTAGTCTGTAGCAAGAGTCATTAGACATTATTAATCGGTTTAGAAGAACTTTAGGGTTATCAAAAAATGCAAATATATTGGGAAACCTCAAATAGGCACTTATAGGAGAGAATAATTAATGATTTAAGGAAGAAATATGAATGAAAACTGCTCCATTAAGTTAAAGTCAACTCGTGCACCTGAACTTATGGAGAAGTTAAAATGAGGGAGTTTCAAAGAAGTTGATTTGCAAAAGTTGACTTTAACTTATGGAAGACGTTTGATGAATTTCACTACCCCAATCCAATATATTTTCTTCTCCTATAAATACTTATGGAAAAGTTTATCCAAATCGCGCCATATAGTCTATATGACTTTCTTTTTCACGTAATAAGATTTGCAATTAAAAAATAAAATGTAGGGTTAGAAACTTATAGACTACAACGGCAGTTCACAATCTTACCTGGTGAAAAACCCTAACATCTGCCATTGAAATAAGTTAAAGAGACATTATAACTGGTATGGTTATGTTACATATTTCTTCCTCTCCATCTTGCCCTGTTTCTTTTGTTGTGTGACCCTAACTTTAGTTTGAAGACTTTAGGTTGACATTGAAACTTACATCCTCCAACATGGAAGAATATAGCTATGCTTTTAGAAAAGATAGAAACAATAAAGAAAATGGTCTGCTTTCAAGATTCTTCCTACCGCGAATTATAAATGGTTGCTCATTGACTATTATTGACTATTGATGATATATTTTTGTTTTCCAAATTGTAATCTATTGTGTATGCAATTGCAACTTCTGTTTTACTTTGGTGATACTGATAAGTTGGTATTTGCCAAATTGGTTCTAAGATAATAATCCTCCTAACTGATGTTTTGGTGTGTGATATTAAAACAAGGTAACTGACTGTTATAAACTATGCAGCATTGGGAATTTCTTTTTTGCAGGAGCACGGATATTTTTTCAGTCCTTGGATGCTGCAATATTCTTGTTTTCACGGGTTTCAGATATCCCTCCTGAAAGTCTGGTTCTACCTGTAATTTCAACCAATGACAGACTTACATTAGGGTGTGAATTATGGGTATGCTATATGTCTGTTTAACCGTGTAATTATGGTTTCATGGATTTAACTCTACTCCAAATGAAACATTATTTAGTTCCTGTCAAAAGAACTTGATAATTTGATATAGAATTCATGAAGATGATTGACTAATAGTTGTTACAATATTCCATTTAATTCTCTAATTGCCTATTATCCATATAGAACGGAACTATTATACGGGGGCAAAATGAAATTTCTCATCCAACCAGTGGAGCAATGGAACTTATTCAGAAGGTATGTCAGGGTGTGTGCTGTGACACTAGGCCTACCCCTCATAGAATTGTTTAATTTTCTATTGATATGAAAGGATAAGAGCTCATATATACTGTCAAGAATATCATCAAAAGAAAATGAGTACTTGTTCTTCAAGGGGATCCTGCAGCCACAGTAATGGTATTTTTAGGTTAGTAATGATGTGGGGTGTATGCAGATGTTGTGTTGGTGTTGGGTTGGCATCTGGAACTGTTAACCGTTGGGTGCTTAACTGATTTTAAGAATGACAAGAGTACCTGGTGTTTAAATTTACTAAAAAATTAATAATTATTCAAAACCAGTTTATTCATTTGATTTTTCCTTTTTTATATAAATTTTGGTGAGATGGGTGTTGGTATTAAAATAGAACTAGAAGTATATAGACATTGTTTCTCATTCACACTCCCTAACTAGTAATACATATTAGTGATTGGTAGGTATCTCCATCTAGTGAAAGTAAAGTTTGTTGATTCACTTGACTGAGATTTTACACTGTGCTACCGTTTCTAGCACATGTGTGTGTGTGTGTGTTGTATTTCTCTTCTATTGAACTTTTATAATGTCATGGGTAGGAAAGCTTTTCAGCTCCCGCACTTCCTTCAAGAATAAAACGGGTGTTCTACATGTCAAGCGAGGGGAAAAATTTGCTCCATGAGGTGAGTTCTTTCATGTTCGATCTACTTATTTCACATTTTTTGAAGGACATTTGAAGTATATGTCTTGCTTTGGTGCCATGTTTTGCATTAGAAAAGATGGAATATGGAATTTGAAAAAGGCATTTATTTAACAGTTATTTTCATTGTAAATGAAAATTTTTTGGAAAGAAAGGAGGGAAAGTTATTCAATTTGCATGGAATTCTATTCTATGCCTTTCTGCACAGTATTTAACATAATATTGGAGTAAAAAAATGTTTTATCTTTTTGTTGATGTAAGAAGAATAAAGGAGGATAAGACTTGCTCTGTTGACATAAAAGAAACAGAAACGATAAATAACAATGATCAAATTACTAGAAACCTTCATTCTATTGTAATGGGAAGTCAATGAGACAACCTGATGTAGAGGCAAGCCATTCTAATACATGATGATGTATGCAGCCCGGCACACCAGAACACCCCTTGTTTGTTTTGTTCTACTTGTGGAAAGTCCCACATTGTCTAGAGATATGACCAATTAAAAATGTGTAAGATAAGGGTAATCCTCATTCTACGAGTTAATTTTTAGGGTTGGGTTAGACCCGATATCTAAATTTAATATGGTATCAAAGTCTATCATAAATCCATTATTAGGTCACTTGTATTTATCCACGTTCAATTCCTTAGTGTGGGGGTGTTCTACAAGTCCCACGGGCCACCCATATTTGTCCATACTCTATTTCTGAGCGTGAGAGAATGTGTTGAAAGTCTCATATTATCTAGAGATATGACCAGTTAAAAGTATATAAGGTGAGGGTAATCTTCATCCTATGAGCTAGCTTTTAGGATTGGGTTAAGCCCAATACGAAAATTTAACGTTACTATTATTATTTTTGTACTATAATAAGGCTCTACTTTTAGTGTACTTGAGGTTCAAATTTGAGCTAGTGAGTGATCACCAGGCCATTGGCCTGATGGCTTATACAATGGAGAGCTAAATATAGCTAATTCTGCAAGGGTTGTAAGCAACTTTTATTTTCAAGGTGGGTGCTGTTTTTTGCTTGCTTCTGTCATGAAAGTATCAATTCTCAATAGCTTTTAAATTTGTGTATCTTACTGCAGTAAGTCTTATTATCTTAATATGAATTTGGCTATTTATTTATAATATGAACCCTTTCTCCTCATTGAATAGGTCTTTCCCTCAGCTAATGCGGCTGTATTGGAGCAGTTGAACAATGTGGACTGCATTGTTTATGGAATGGGCTCCCTTTTTACTTCAATCTGCCCCTCTTTGGTAAAGATTCTTAGTTTCTTAACATAAAACTTCTCCGCCGATTCTTTCTAATCGAGCCTCTCGGTCTGTGATTATACCTCTAGAAGTTGAAAGAATTACAGTTACCATCCCTCCTAAAATTCTAGGTATTAGTGTTTTTGATGTTTGCAATTACATGTATCGGCCTTTGTAATTTACAACATTCATGATTGCATAGATTTGAAAACCATACTGTATAGAATTTTTGAGTAGTTGAGGTCTATATGCAATATGCATCCTCCTTTATTCTGTGGATATTGTCAATGTATTGAGAATCTGAGGTTGTGCCTCAAAAAAGTGGAAAGCATGATTTTTCAAATCTTCCAGTGTTCTATGCAGGGTTGTTTGACACAATCAGTTCCTGGTACACATGCATTGTAGTGTATAATTTGTGTATGAGATTAACTAAGTATGCATCTCAACTATGTTCAACAGTTCAAAATTAATTATATCCGAATCAATTTAATTTTACCCAACTTTAAAACCTTAGCCATTTTTTACTTGATAAGCGTGTATTTAGTTGGAAGTTGGAACATCTAACTTTCAATATAACAGTTTTGTTTGCCCATTAGCTATTTACTGACATACTAATTATTCCAGGTATTACTGGGTATTGGAGAGATCATTTCTTCAAGATCCTGCCTCAAGGTATTTCCCTTGTCATGTTACTGTTCACTTTTGTTTGGGATTCTAGAAAGTGCGATAGACCTTTTATGCCGTGTTAATAGAGAAACCCAGACTTGATGATATATGTTTAATTTACATTGAATCTTGGACCTTCCCTTGGAAAAAATTAAGTTGCAAAGTGGTCCCACCTTAGTATGACTGCAGCACATTGAGGCAAAATGGATCATAAGCTGATGCCTTTTAATATGGATACAAATCTCCGGTCCCACTTCCATCTATGTAGCGGCATTAGTGTGCTCGTGTGCTTGCATCACAAACTCACATTCCTTTATTTTCCAACTTGTGAAGTACATGTATGTAGATACACAAGGATTTTTTGGATTAAGTGGAAATTAATTCATACTTGTATTGAGTTGTTGTATGCATGAGATTCAGAATGTTATACTTCTATTTGTTATTTTGTTGGTGTCATGTTGGCCTAGATTTGGTCAAACATTGAACTCTCTACTTTTTCAGCTTATTTGGACTAATATGATGGGGGAAAATGATAGGTACTTCTTTTGAATGGCACAAGTGACCGTGAGACTAATGGGTTTTCAGCTTCTTGTTTTGTAACTGCCATTACGGATGCTCTAAATCGAACATATGGAGATCCTGGCAATCGCTTACAGAATCCTGTCAGTGAGAATTCCGCTCTTTATCATTTGACTTTCTGGTTATTGTAGGTTGAATGCATGCTTTTTGTCATGTTGAAAGTGGTACACTGTAATAAAATATAGAATTGAATGATTGATCTATTTGGATAAATTTCACTTTTCACCTGCAAATATTCCATAAATGCAACATCTGCATTCTATAATTAGCATATTCTTTATTTTTTTGATAACTATTATGAATTACTTTTTTTCCGTAGTGCCAAAGCTAATGAAGAATCACAATGTTCTAAACTTTTTTATGATTAATGTTCATTTGCAAGAATCATTATTATCATCAGATTTACTATTTGTATGAAGTGCAGTGCAGTATACCTTCTCTCCTTGTACTTATTTTCCTTGGTGTTTATAATGATAATATTATTGTTGTTGTTGTTGTTGTTGTTGTTGTTGTTGTTGTTGAGTTTTCTAAGAAATTTCATTTAAAAAATGCTTAAGTCAGGGATGCTAATTACCTTTTGTTTTATTGTTATTGCTTTAATTTTTCTCGTTTTTACAGTCACCCCTTGTCTCCTTCATTCTTGTCATGTTTTGGACATAATATGCCAGCAAATCCCAGGAAAAATACTGTTTATCTATCTGTACCATTAGGCTATATTTGGAAATTTAGAGAGGAGGGGGGAGGGGAAGGTTTTGAGGGGGAAGGGAGAGTAGGAGAGGAGGAAAAGTGCTTTGTAAGATACACATGAAAAAATCAAATTCCTAAGTGCAAAGGGGGAAAGGGTTTCCAATAAACCTTTTCCTTCTTCCTTAACCCTCTAAAAGCCAATTTGCAAACACACCCTTAGTGTTTCACTGTTAGGTAAATATTTTCTTCCTTTGATGCAATCTAAAACATTAAGTGTGTGTAAAAGTTTTCAAACCTACTATACAATTATCATATAAAATCAAAAGCAAAAAGCACATTATGCAATGAATAATGTGATAAAAGAAATTTTTGTACCGTTTATATTTGATGCAGCCAAGTCAGTATATCAATACCCTTTTGGTGCCAAGAAACGGTGAAATTCCTGTTGATGCTGACCGTTTGGTTGCCCAAGGAATATTTGACGTGGTATGTCTCTTAAATCTGTTCATTATGCCAATTATGAGTGTAATAGAATCTTTTATGTTTAGCATATGAAGCTATATTCCAAGATTGTCCTTGAAATTTTCCTATGGACATTCATGGATAGATCTGGCAGTTTGGCTAAAGAATTAATTTTGATTTACTATCAATGTAAATAAAACTTCACAGACGGTGGTTTATGATGGCTACCCCCAAAATCCACCTTAACAATATAGCGAATGACATTGCTGCTTATGGCTGAAACATGGTAGCTATAACAAGACATATTTTATACACAAATTTGTATACTAAAGCAACTTCAGAAAACTTATGTTAAGATCAGTAACATAAAGACATTACAATAAATAAAATTCACCAAAAGCATCATTATTAGAAGCCTTTGAACCACAGAACAAAGAGGACAGAATCACAACGAAAGAAAGAAATTGGACAAAACAGAAGGAAGTAGAGAGACAGGCATTAACACTTGCATTTAGGAACTTCACTTGAGGTTGTTATCATGATCAAGCTCTTTTAATGATGTGACAAAATATGATTAGATGATTAATAAAAAAAAATTACATCAGGAGGGTGTCAAATTTAAACAGTTTATAGGTGTTATATATTGTGACAGTATGAGTTATTGGAGAGTTATATAATAAAATTCTTTAAAATTAGATTGAAAAGCATATTCCTGATACTGTTTCAGATTAATGATTAACGGTCATATTCATGATGGGTTTGTGTATTCTTATTTATGTCAAGGATCCATGGTGATTTTATGATGCGATTTACTTTCTTTGTGATCATCCTACAATTCTTGTTTCTGCAGATAGTTGTTGACTCCCTACGAGATCCCAAAGTGGGTATAATATATGACCCAAAGTCACTGATAAGATCACTTGCTGACTTAATAGAAAGATACATGAAGTCGCAAGTGAATGGCTTAATTGATACCAGACGATAATGAGGAGCTAGTGAAATTATATTATTTTCATCATATGACTGCTGAATCATATTGTCTGGTATTTATTTATTTGGTTTACATTATTTTTCATGTACAGAAAATTATAGTATTTTAAAAATTATTTTGAAAGAAATCAATTAATTGTGGGATAATAAGCTTCTTTGTTAACGCCACAAACCCCTTGAGGTTGATCAGGAACTTCCCTTCTCAGCTTCATGTAGCCACCTTCTCCCCAATCCCCACCCCAAGAATTCTTAATCAACCAATACTTAGTAATGCCATCTTCACTCGTTCCATAACCAACAATAGCAACAGCATGCTTGGAGGTGGGTTGACAAGGTCCATCATATATGCCTGACTTGTATGCAGAAAAGTTCTTGTCGATAAAAATGGCAACCGTCACCGGTTGCATGGCCACGGCTTGTAGTAGTTGTTGTTCATTGTTTGGAGGCACCTTTTGAAAACCAGTTATTTGAGCTGCGGGTGCTGCCTCCTTGTCCTTATTGCATGTTCCTTTTACATGTTGGAAAGGGTAATCTGTTTCGGTACAAATACCTTTGTTACGTATGATATAGTTGAAAGCATCATTCATAAAACCTCCCCAGCATCCCTCTTTGCCACTAACACAGTCCACCAGTTGTTGCTCTGACAATGACATCAAATTTTTTGTTTTTATTTGCACAATTCCTTCTACCGCTGCCACCACTGAAAATGCCCAACACGCTCCTGCAACACAAAATGTAAATTATAAATGATTTTATCTCTTTACAATAACAGTATTAAGGTAACTTAAACCCCATGCAAACTATCCAAACTCTCAATTACCGGACTCTTTATAGCGGGTTATAAAATTATATATATAAAATATAAAATAAACATATTTTGCAATAAAAGCATGAGATAATTATCACTTTCAGTCCATGTGATTGTTTATCGTCTTATTTGATTTTCAGAAATCACCATCCTAATCATTAGGATTAATTAATAGCTGTTAATCAATTATATCAACATGTAATTGATTGATTGATTACAAATAATATCATGGATTAGAATGATGGTTTTTTTTTAAAAGGAAGAAAGTAACTATTTTCAACCATAGGAGAGTTTAGTACGTAGTATGTTTTATTATTAGGTGAGTTATTTTTGTTGGGAATGAGATAGTAAAGATTAAGATTCTTTAGTAAGTTTTAAAAATATGATTAATTGTGACTTAAGTTATTTGAGAATAATGTTTTTTTCTCGTCATAATTTTATTCTGCTTGATTCAAGTAAAATGTTTTTTAGAATATAAAATAAATTTTTAGAATTACTCGTAAGTAAAACATAAAATCTTAGTTGCAACTTAATATGTTTTTAAAACTACCTCCTATTATTTAGCCATAGCCTATAAACCGTTGTAATGATAAAAATTGTTAAAAGAGAGATTCTAACAAAGAAAAACATATATGTAACAAAAAAGTATGAAATAAAACATTGTTTTTTTAGGTAAAACACATGCGTTGAAAGAGAAAAATAAACAAAAAAAAATTAATGATCGACGGTATAAAGTAATTAAGGTGACCGTTAAAGTTTTACATAAATTACTCGTAATAATATTATTACGTACAACTTCGTTTGAACTTGACGGTGGGCGGATAGCAAAAAGAAAATAAGAAACTACTACGTGTTGAGAGTGAAAATGAATATTTAAGGATATGCAAATATACATGAGGCAGTTTTAGTATTTTTATATCATAAAGAAAATATTTAGGAAGGAAATTTTTATTTCGGGGGTAATATAGGAGGAATAAAAGTTTAAAAATTTATTTTTAGAAAATATTCATAATAATCTTTTATCCCAAGGAGAAAATTTCATTACGTTTTAATTTCTCATCAAATTTACCTGAGAGTGTAACCAAACATTCTCTTATAGTAAATTAATATCATGTCTCAAAAAAGATTATTAGGTGGTTAAACATGATATGTAAGGATAAAAAAAATTTACATCTATTGATGTTTGCAGATAAAATATGTCATGAATAGAATTTAAATTTTTAAATGGACATCCATATGTATTATAAGTGAATATTTTTCTATCTCTTTAGTAAATAGATACCTGTTTACTTATTTACTAAAATTTACACATGCTCCCCCTCCCTCCTATTTCTAATCATTTGGTCCTTTTCCCCCTTCCTTCCCCTTTGCTAACACCTCCAAGACTATAATTTAAAGTGATGTGTTCTAATTTTGTTTATAACTAAATTCCCCTCCTCCTTTCCATTTTTACATTTTTTATTTTAAAAATGTTCTTTTTTTATGTCAATAAACATTAATGAATATATGTTATTATCTATGGATACAATGGATAGCCACTATCCATACTCATAGATATCCATTTACATCTCATATGTAAATACAAAAGTTTAATCACCAACTAAATAGATTAGCCGGTAGAGGTTGTTCTAATTTAAACTAGGATATCAGATTGGCATTACAAAAAAATGTATAGTTTCATTAAATCTTAATAAAAGCTTAAATTTACATTTAAGTTACTTCTATAGTATATAAAAAAAAAAGGTTTTTGTTAACAAGACTACCATTCGTATACAAAATGAATGAAGTAATAAAATTTTTAAATTCCTAAAAAGTTGTCTCACATAATACTACGTAACTTAATAGGTTAATTAGTGCGATAATAGACATTTCTTTTGTTGATGTAAATTAGCAAAAGATGATTAGTTACCACATGGGCTTTGATCCTTAACAGCGGTGACAGCTCCTTGCTCTCTCCAGTCCAAGCTTGTTGGAACATTACTGAGGTTTAAGGTTGTAATTACTGTGGATGGTGTGGTTGGAATCTTGAGTCCAGTATATGAAGCCATAAACTCTTGCTCAGTTAAATCTGAAAATTGATTCAGACCCAACTTGTAACTCTTATTCTCAGCATTGTTGAACTTCTCTATGTATTCAAAGTTCTCCATAAATATTTTGAACCTTTTCTCTTTCTCTGCCTCATCAGCATAGGATCGTCCATATTGAGACATCCATTGCTCGTGTTTTGCAGCAACAGAAGATTCATAGGTTTGGCACATGACTGGGTCTGCACGTGTCCATAAGATAACGTAAATAGCAATGAGAAGCTTCACTTCATATGGAATAGCCATTTCTTAATTAATTTTCAAGTATAGAAGAGAGATTATTGCATGAAAATTTAGATCATGTATATTGGTGTATTTATAGCATTCAATTTGAAAACTACATTAATTTCAAATAAGTGATATTGTAGCTTCTATAGCATTGATTTCCATTAAGCTATATGACGATTGAGGCAATCCCTTGTGATGAATTGTTTGCAAACTTTGAAGATTTGGATCAATGAAATTCTATTTCATATGCATGTTTCCATGCAATAACCATAGGGCATGAGGAAGATTATTAACTATATTGCGCGTGATCACTTATGATTCCAATAATTTTTTGGTGTAGAATAATTAATTTCCACTTTATGAGTAGTTTAAACATATTAATTAAAAATATTTTTTTCTAATATATGCAATTTTTCACGCGTTAAAAAAGTCAAAAAAAGTCTTTTTTTTAGAAACTGTGTTTTTGTGTTTTTCAAGATTAATTCAATAAAATCTTTTATCATAGGTAAAATTGTACATGTCAAAAAATTCATACAAATTAAATTAGAACAATTATTACTCATCATATATATGTTTAGTGATATTATTCAAATAATTAAGAACATATTTGAAAATTAGTTAATTTGGGCACATCGATCTAAGGTAAAAAAATACTCTTAATTATTCCCAGTTTTATGGCTGATAAACATATATGTAAAAATGCAAACTACTATATAATGTGAGTAATTTTTTTCAATATATTATCTTTCATTATAGTTTTTATAATTTTCAATAAAATAGAAGATTTAAGAAATGTTAGTTTCTTTAACTTTTACATGCATATGGCTAATATCAGTAATAGATTTTCATCCATATTATTTTTTGATATTTTTAAATTTTCATTTTTTCGTTTGAGTTATATTGCGAAAGTTATAAAATAAAAGCAACTAAAAATGCATAATTATAAGGCTTCTGGTTCAGCTTTTTAAAAGTTACTTTAATGAAAACTTTCAAAATAAAGAAAAAATTATGTGGCATTAATTTTTTAAAACGGATAATTATCTTTTAATGTAAAAGTTGGAAAAATATTTTTTAAAAAGTTTTAATGTTAATGACTTTTCACTTAGATCAATTTTACTAATTAATAACTAAACATAAAAATGAGAATAAAATAATATGATAAAAAATAAAAATAATTTATCAGGACTGTATCAAACTAAAAAAATAAGATTAGTTTAAAATCAATATTATCCATCACTCCATATACCTAAATTTATCAATGAAGTCCTTGGCATCAAAGATAGAACAATGTTTCAAAACCCTATTTTGAATTGAACTCTCAACTTAAAATCACATGTCAGGGGGCACTGTAGGACGTGTTCATGCTTTGCCTCTTACAAGCCTCTTCTCTTTTAATTTTATTTGCTCAATTCTCTTTGTTTTTAATTTATGATTTACTAATTAATTTTAATTTTTCTTTCTTCTACCAATTTAGACAATACTTCGATGATTATATGATCAAAAGGGAAATGTACAAAATCCTATTGCTAATTAAAAGTGAGTATTGCGGTCATATTTTTTTCCCATTGAATTGTTTTTCTTTTTTTTTTTTTTATGATCAAAGAATGGTTATTTGATTGTGGGCAATGGGTTTTTATTAGATATGAGCCTACCCAATAACAACAAAGTAATATGACCATTCATATTAAATTAAGGAGTATGATTAATTTGAATTAAACACACACATACAAATTTCACGTTTTTATTCTTTTTGATGAGAATTGATTATTGCACTAATTAATTATAACCTTACAGTACATAATTTCAAAAATAGAAAATTACTAATGGCAAAATTTCAATAACTAAAGATGTTGAGATTGAAATTCACTCACTCTGACTATAACTTTGAAATTATATTATGTATGTTTATACATAAAAATTAAGTTCTTATAACATAAAATTCATTAAATTCGATCAATCAACATATAGATTCTATAAAGTAATATTAAGTATTAATTCCTTAAATATTTAACTCTATTATTTTATTTAAGAAAATGTCTTAGCAATCATTGATATCAACTCTATCCCTAAAGAAAGATAATTAACAGATGTTTTTATAAATTTTGTCAAACAAGTCAACACATGCATAAATCATTCTCCCATTTGAAATATACACTTGAAATTGATAAATGAAATACTAACTTGGATTTAGATGCATAAACACATAACAATATTTCAATATAGAGTCATAACAAAAGATGAGTTCATTTAATCTCAACAACAGCTACATGTACCCTGTAACATCCTAGTTTATCAATTTCGATGAATTAAATGGATTAAGAGTTAAATAGGATTTGCATGGCTAACTAATTAAAATTGGGAGATTAATTGAACAAATGCATAATGACCAATGCGTCCCTAAATCTTTTAAATTGAAAATCTCTTCTCCTTTCTTCCATTTTGCTTTCGTTGGTCACAGAGAAGCAACCCATCACTTCTTCTTCATTCTTTTTCTTCCAATTAACATCCCCAACCTCTTTCTTCTTCAATTTTCTCTCAAATTCACTAAATAAGTGAGAACTAAGCTCCTTCTCTTTCTTTTTCACGTGGGCAGCCATGGATTGAAGGGAGAAAGCTTGAAATTCTTCACTTTAAGGTAAATTGAAGGACACCCACCATGGGTTTTGGTTTATTATTGTTTTCATCCTTCAATTCTTATAATTTTATGGATTTTAAAGCATTTAGAAGCTAGTTATATAAGTGGGCAGCTTTGGGGTTTTCTAGAACATTGAGTTTTTATGAAAAAGAAAGTTAGAATGGTTCTAGATTATTAATTCCATAAGTTTACAACTTATTAAGTGTTGTTTCAATGAATTAAGGTGGTTTTGGAGGATATCAGAGTGATTCGGAGTTCGGAGTTTGGTTCAGAGACGAGTTTCAGAGTTGATGACATTGATTCGGTGAGTCATATCTTACCGAAATGGTTCTAATTCAATGATTTCTAACTTGGCAAGTGATAATTGTGTAAAATATGAAGTTAAAATCAACTGTTATGGATTTTAGGAAGTTGCTTGAACTTGAGCAATAGAGATCGGAGCTTGCGATTATCGGTTGCTAGTGTTCGATCGGTCGAAGTGTTTCTAGGATTCTCCATTTCGAGGTAGGGGAGCTTTTATATATTAAATGCATAGTTATAGGCGGATTCAAGGTATATTAATGCATTGAATTATGAATGATGTATTTTATGAACTATGATGATATTTGAAAAACATGAGATGCTTATGATGTAAATTATAATTAGTGTTGTTGTGTAAAATATATGTTACATGAGATGTAAAGGTTTGATTGAAAAGTATTGATGTATGTGAACATAGTGTGAATGACTTATTGTGGATATAGAAAGGTTGTATGAGATGCACTTGAATGAATTATTTATTGTCATCTATAGCATGAGATGCCTGTATTTGCATGTGATAATAGGTTTTGATAATGACAAAGGAAACATGCAATGCGAAGTCTTCGAAGAATCAAAAACAATTAGAGACATCATATAAAAGAAGAAAACGGTTTCACAAAGGTTCAAGAAATCAAGAAACCAATGAATCAAGCAAAAGGAAAGCAACTATGCATCACTAGATTCAAATGGATGTCCAACAGGCATGAGAAAATGTCAAAATGAAAAGCCTGAATCGATTCAAGCACGAGTGAATCGATTCAAAGCCCTGGAAGTCACAAAAATGAGAAACAGAATGGGTCGAATCGATTCACCATGACCCTGAATCGATTCGAACACCTGGAAGTCACTAAAATTGCAAACAGTATGTCCTGAATCGATTCACCAGGACCCTGAATCGATTCACATGATGCTGACAGTCCAGGAACACCAAACAGAATGCTCTGAATCGATTCAACAAAGCTCGAATCGATTCACACGAATCTGAAACTTAAATCTGTACACATCAGAATGCTTCGAATCGATTCAAGGCACTACGAATCGATTCGAGAAGTGGGAAACACCACTAAAAGGACAGATTTAAGTGGGAAACATGGACCCAATCTTATAATACGCAGAGACAAGCTGGAGCCATCATCTTACAACGGCTAGGAACCCTCAACAATGCACAAATGAGTCTATATAATGAAGAGGAACTCAAGCAAAACAAGGAGAACCAAGAAGCAACAAATCCTTAGCTCTATCTTGTGCTCTGTAAGCCTATTTCTTGTATCTTGAAATACACTTGTATATCCTCTCATCTTGAGAGTTAGAATTTGGGAGAGCTTTTCATTTGTATATCTACTCTATTGAGAGAGTGTATTGATTGTAAACAAACACCAAACACAAGTTATTCACTCTAGGTTGAGTGGTTGTTCACTCTAGGTTGAGTGGTTACAAAGGTTGAGGATTCAACCTTTGGGATATTGTGAGACTGAGAGATTGGGTGGGTTGCCCTTGTACTTGTGAGGATTGGGTTCTTGAGTGTGGGACACTAGGAAGCCGCAATTGCTCAAAGTTGTATCTCTAGTCTACAACAGTGGAAAATCCTCTAAGTGGGTTGCTTAGAGGCGAGATGTACACCGGATTGGGTGGAACTCGTTATATCGGTTTGCAAGCTTCTCTTCCTTACTCTTTTACTTTCATTTACTGCATATTTGTTGATTGGTATTGATTGGTTGAGAAGAGCATACTTGAACTTGCTTAATTTGTTATACCTCTAATATTGCACACCAAGTGTTTGGTAAATTGCTTCAGCAATATTTCTCATTGTAGTGCATTGCTTGTTATCCTCCATTCTATCTCACTTGCATAATCTCACAAACTTAGTTATAAAAATCAATTTCAAAGGTATTCCAATCAAAAGTTTTAAATCTCAATTCACCCCCCCTCTTGAGTATTGAGGCCACTTGAACAACAAGTGGTATCAGAGCTTGACTCTTGGTAGATCAAGCTTAACAACTTCAAGAGATTAAATGGCCTCAAGTTCTCAAAATGTTTTCCCGAGGGTGGTGCGATAAATAGACCTCCCGCTTTCAATGGGGAAGGGTATGCGTTTTGGAAAGAAAGAATGAAAATCTTCATTCAATCAATTGACTTGAGAATATGGAATACCATTGAAAATAGTCCTTATATACCGATGCATACTATAGATAGCAAGAATGTTGAAAAACCTATAGATGAATGGACAAGCGAGGAAGAAAAGAAAGTCCAATATGGCTACAAGGCCAAAAATCTCATTACCATGTCTTTAGGTCAAGATGAATTTTTTAGAATAATGACATGCCAAACTGCTAAAGAAATGTGGGATACTCTTCAAGTAACCCATGAAGGTACTAATGATGTAAAGGACTCCAAAATTAGTACCTTGACTAGCCAATATGAGTGCTTTAGATTAAACTCTCATGAATCGATTGTTGATATGCAAAAAAGATTTACTCTCATCATTAATCAACTCATTACACTTGGAAAGACTTACACTAACAAAGAGCTCATTCATAAAGTGTTGAAAAGTCTTAACAGAGAATGGCAACCGCTAGTTACCGCCATCAAACAATCTCCTAGCATAAACGAAATGTCTCTTGCCACTCTATTTGGTAAGTTGCAGGAACAGGAACAAGAGCTGAAGGAATTAAAGATGGCGGAAGAGGAAGAAAAATCTTCCAAGAAAAAGGGTCTTGCTCTCAAGGCTACTTCCATAAATGAAGTAGAAGAATCCGAAAGCAAACTTGATGAAGAAGAAGAATTTGGACTATTTGTGAAACGCTTCGGGAAATTCATGAAAGGCAAACGCACTCAAAGGAGCTTCAAAAACCCAAGTAAGAAACCTATCACTAAAGAAAATTCTTCCTCACCCAATTGTTTTGAATGTGGCAAGGAAGGGCACTTCAAAGCGGATTGCCCAAATCTTAAGAAGAAGGGAAAAGAGAAAAGAGGAAGAAGGAGAGCATACATAGCATGGGATGAAAATGAGGTAAGCAGCTCGGATGACTCAGAGAATGAAGAAGCAAACCTTTGCCTCATGACCAATCACCATGAAGAAGATGATGAGGTAAACTTCCATGACTTAGATAAGGATGAATTACTTGATGCTCTAGAGGAATTGTATGATAAATTTACAAAAGTCTCCAATAGAATTAAGGTATCTAGAAAAACTAGTGACACTCTAGAGATGCACCTTATGGAGATTTGCAAAGAGAATGAATGCTTAAAAGAAGAATTGAAAAACGCTCAAACATGTTCCAATAGTAAACCATGTGATTTTGCAAAGAAGTGTATTGTGTTAGAAACCAAGGTTGAAGACCTAAATAGGACACTAGAGAAGTTCACTAATGGAAGAGATAATTTGAATATCCTACTTGGGCAACAAAAATGCATGTTTAGTAAAACCGGTTTAGGATATGACAAAGAACATAGTAATCACAAAATGGAGAAGCACTATAAAAACTTCTTTGCACCACCAAGCAAATCCTCCTCACCTTTTATGAAATGCAATCATTGTGGTTCCAAAGGACATAGTGCTTATAAGTGTAGTGTTAGGAAACTAGGACCAAAGGTCTTAAGAAAGGTGTGGGTTCCCAAAGGGACATTACCACAAACTAACCTTAAAGGACCCAACATAAAATGGGTACCTAGTTCTCTAAACTGATTTTGTTTTGTAGGTATGCTTTAAGGCAAGCAACACCCATTGGTACTTGGATAGTGGGTGTTCAAAGCATATGACGAGAGACATAAGCAAATTTACATCATTCACTCCCAAACGAAAAGGAAGCGTCACCTATGGAGACAACACTAAAGGAAGAATCCTAGGCATTGGAAATATTAGTACTTTCCAAGAAATGAACTTGGGAGACAAAGAAGAAGTCAACAATGACGGAGGTGCAACACAAATTGAGAGACAACAAGATTGGGTAACCTTGAAGGATCATCCCTTGGACAAAATCATTGGAGAAATAACCAAAGGGGTAAGTACTCGAAACGCCATTAGAAATGCATGCAATCACTTGGCTTTTGTATCCCAAATTGAACCTAAAAATATTGATGAAGCCATTATTGATGAGCATTGGATGTTGGCCATGCAAGAAGAGTTAAATCAATTTGAAAGAAATGAAGTTTGGGAACTTGTGCCAAGACCCAATGACCATCTAATAATAGGCACCAAATGGGTTTTTAGAAATAAGCTAGATGAAAATGGCATAATAACAAGAAACAAAGCTAGACTAGTTGCAAAGGGATACAATCAAGAAGAAGGAATAAATTATGAAGAAACGTATGCTCCCGTAGCTAGGTTAGAAGCCATTAGGTTATTGCTAGCTTTTGCATGTTGTATGGA
Organism: Clitoria ternatea; assembly: GCA_037962975.1. Classification (NCBI taxonomy): domain Eukaryota; kingdom Viridiplantae; phylum Streptophyta; class Magnoliopsida; order Fabales; family Fabaceae; genus Clitoria; species Clitoria ternatea. The sequence goes on along the minus strand of CM075671.1, from coordinate 239,944,546 downwards.
TTTCAAACTTTATCAAATGGATGTCAAGAGTGCTTTTTTAAACGGCTTCATTCAAGAAGAAGTTTATGTAGATCAACCTCCTGGCTTTGAAAATCACAAATTTCCAAACCATGTCTTCAAATTGAGAAAAGCTTTATATGGTTTGAAACAAGCTCCAAGAGCTTGGTATGAAAGACTAAGCAAATTCCTTTTAGAACATAATTTTGAAAGAGGAAAGGTTGATACTACATTGTTTATAAAATGCAAAAATAATGACATTCTTTTGGTACAAATTTATGTTGATGACATAATATTTGGTGCTACTAATGAGAATCTTTGTCAAGAGTTTGCCAAGATCATGCAGAATGAATTTGAAATGTCCTTGATGGGAGAACTCACCTTCTTCCTCGGATTGCAAATAAAACAAGCAAATGAGGGAACATTCATTAGCCAAACTAAGTACTGTAAGGAACTACTTAAAAGGTTTGGAATGGATAAGGCAAACGAGATAGCTACGCCCATGAGCACATCCTGCTATCTAGACAAAGATGAAAAGGGTAAGGACATCGAAATCACCAAATATCGAGGTATGATTGGATCCTTACTATATTTGACTGCTAGTAGGCCCGATATTATGTTTGCGGTATGCATGTGTGCTAGATATCAAGCATGTCCTAAAGAATCACATTTAACTGCCGTAAAAAGAATTTTGAAATATCTTGTGGGTACTCAAAATGTTGGTTTGTGGTATCCCAAAGGCGTTGAATGTAATCTTTTAGGATATTCTGACTCTGACTTTGCTGGCTGTAAACTTGATAGAAAAAGCACTAGTGGCACATGTCATTTACTTGGTAGCTCCCTTGTTTCTTGGCATAGCAAGAAGCAAGCAAGTGTTGCATTATCGACGGCTGAGGCAGAATATGTAGCCGCCGGTAGTTGTTGTGCTTAAATTCTTTGGATGAGACAACAACTTCTTGATTTTGGCATCGTTTTAAACAAAGTACCCATCAAATGTGATAATACTAGTGCCATTAACATCTCCAAGAATCCAGTAATGCACTCTAGAACCAAACACATTGAGATTAGGCATCACTTTATTAGAGATCATGTGTTAAAAGGGGATTGTGTACTTGAACATGTAGAAACCTCTAGGAAACTAGCGGATATCTTTACAAAACCCTTGGCTAGAGAGCAATTTATTCACATTAGAAGAGAATTAGGCATTCTTGATATGACAAATTATGTTTGAATGATCTCTTAATCTTGTGTATTGATTGCTTGATAACTTCTATTAATTAGTAATGAAGAAAAAGATCCCCACGAAAACGTTGGCTTAATGATCCTATATGAAAATCCTCATGCCTTGAACACATTGGAATGAATAGAAATGATTTTTGAAGAAAAACAGCCCTTCGAATCGATTCAGCATCCCCTCAAATCGATTCAAAGACCTGATGGCTCATAAATCCTCAAAACAGCAACGTTCGAATCGATTCACACTTCCCTCGAATCGATTCAAACCCCTGTTGGTTCATATTCCCTCAAACAGAAACGTTCGAATCGATTCACACCATCCTTGAATCGATTCACGCACCTAATTCTCCCATTTCTCTCAAGTCAGTAACGCTCGAATCGATTCACCCATCCCTCGAATCGATTCACGTGACAGTTTTTGAATATTAACACTGATTCAAGCCTCTCAATCACTCACTTCCTCATTTCACTCTCCCACTATCTCCCACTCTCTCTTTTCCAACTTCTCAACTTCTTCTCCAAACCTTCCACTCAATCCTCCATCTCCAATGGCTTCCTCCTCTCAACCTCGCAAGAAGCAACGCGTAAACACTGCTGCAGCCTCCATGCCCCAAAACTCTGATCTATCCAGATTATTTACTACTCAAAAGGAACTAGAAAGGTACAAATCTTCATTCTCTGAGAAAAATCTCATTTCTCCTCATTGGCTTGATCTTCCATTTTTTGAGACGTCTGGACTTCCTCTACTCACCACCTTACATCAACAAGAGCTTGTTGGCTTCATGGCTCTTGAGGAAATAGCAATCTACCCCAAATTGATTCGTGTATTCTACTCCACTCTACGCCTTCAAGATGCTCGCTACATTGCCAGAGTGAAAGGTAAAACTATCATTCTTGATAATGAAGTCATGAATCAAGTTGGCTTACTCCCTCTTAGCAATGCTTCCTTCCATGGCAAAGAACCTCCTCTTGCATGGAATTATAATCCATTGGAGGCAAGATCTTTCTTTAATCTTGCAGGTCCATCAAGCACGGTTGGCACTTTAAGTCTCCAACACCGCCTCTTACATTTTGTCCTTGTCAAAATTCTCCTCCCTTCCGGTGGAAATTATGCAAGACTAAATGAGGCCCAAATCTTGCTGCTCTGGGCAATTGTCAACGAAAAGGACATCAATTGGATTGACTTAATCAGGCATCACATGATTGAAGCCCAAAACCTCGCTCATCTTCCATATGCCATCTTCATTACCAAATTGCTCCACCACTTTAAAGTGGATTTGAAAAATGAAATCAAAGAGATGGTTGGTCCCAAAGCACCTATTGGCAAATCTCATCTCACTAAGATGAATATTGTGGAATACCATGGCAGGTGGCAATTTCTTAGGCGTCCCCGTCACGAAGTTGAAGATGACGCTCCTCCTCCTCCTCCACTCGCTCCTACTGATGACCTTTTCACCAGACTCACTGTCCACCTGGACCAGCGCCTCAACTCCATGGAAGCAAACATCCACGCTCGACTGGATAAAATCGAAGCGAATATGGAAGAGCGATACACGAAGCTAGCCACCCAGATATCCAGCATCCACTTCCCACAACCCTGATTGATCTTTACTTTCTTTATTTAAATTTCACATTAAGACTTGGTTGTTTACTTTGGTTTATATTTTGGTTCATTACTTTGGTTTATGACTATTTCGGTTAATTATTTGCACAATTATCTCGTTTGGTTAATTACTTTGGTTTATGACTATTTCAACTGCGTTGCCTGCGATTATTACTCGATTTACTGCATATTCCCAACTTTTGTTTTTGATAATGACAAAGGAGGAGAGATATACAGGTATATACAGGTTATTAGATATATAGGTTATTCTCTAAGAAATAGATAATGACAAAGAAATAATTGTGTATGTGTGCATTCTTTCAACGCTTAAAATTTGACGATTTTATTGAAAAACAAAGGGGGAGACATATTTCCCTAAAAGAAATAATTGTTTAAAACAGAGACATTATTTTTCATAACTTGCTATTGGCTAATAAACACCCCAAGAGATGGCCATTGGTTGTCATCATCAAAAAGGGGGAGAATGTATTTGCATGTGATAACAGGTTTTGATAATGACAAAGGAAACATGCAATGCGAAGTCTTTGAAGAATCAAAAACAATTAGAGACATCATATAAAAGAAGAAAACGGTTTCACAAAGGTTCAAGAAATCAAGAAACCAATGAATCAAGCAAAAGGAAAGCAACCATGCATCACTAGATTCAAATGGATGACTAACAGGCATGAGAAAATGTCAAAATGAAAAGCCTGAATCGATTCAAGCACGAGTGAATCGATTCAAAACCCTGGAAGTCACAAAAATGAGAAACAGAATGGGTCGAATCGATTCACCATGACCCTGAATCGATTCGAACACCTGGAAGTCACTAAAATTGCAAACAATATGTCCTGAATCGATTCACCAGGACCCTGAATCGATTCACACGATGCTGACAGTCCAGGAACACCAAACAGAATGCTCTGAATCGATTCAACAAAGCTCGAATCGATTCACACGAATCTGAAACTTAAATCTGTACACATCAGAATGCTTCGAATTGATTCAAGGCACTACGAATCGATTCGAGAAGTGGGAAACACCACTAAAAGGACAGATTTAAGTGGGAAACATGGACCCAATCTTATAATACACAGAGACAAGCTGGAGCCATCATCTTGCAACGGCTAGGAACCCTCAACACTACATAAATGAGTCTATATAATGAAGAGGAACTCAAGCACAACAAGGAGAACCAAGAAGCAACAAATCCTTAGCTCTATCTTGTGCTCTGTAAGCCTATTTCTTGTATCTTGAAATACACTTGTATATCCTCTCATCTTGAGAGTTAGAATTTGGGAGAGCTTTTCATTTGTATATCTACTCTATTGAGAGAGTGTATTGATTGTAAACAAACACCAAACACAAGTTATTCACTCTAGGTTGAGTGGTTGTTCACTCTAGGTTGAGTGGTTACAAAGGTTGAGGATTCAACCTTTGGGATATTGTGAGACTGAGAGATTGGGTGGGTTGCCCTTGTACTTGTGAGGATTGGGTTCTTGAGTGTGGGACACTAGGAAGCCGCAATTGCTCAAAGTTGTATCTCTAGTCTACAATAGTGGAAAATCCTCTAAGTGGGTTGCTTAGAGGCGAGACGTACACCGGATTGGGTGGAACTCGTTATATCGGTTTGCAAGCTTCTCTTCCTTACTCTTTTACTTTCATTTACTGCATATTTGTTGATTGGTATTGATTGGTTGAGAAGAGCATACTTGAACTTGCTTAATTTGTTATACCTCTAATATTGCACACCAAGTGTTTGGTAAATTGCTTCAGTAATATTTCTCATTGTAGTGCATTGCTTGTTATCCTTCATTCTATCTCACTTGCATAATCTCACAAACTTGGTTATAAAAATCAATTTCAAAGGTATTCCAATCAAAAGTTTTAAATCTCAATTCACCCCCCCTCTTGAGTATTGAGGCCACTTGAACAACAATGCCTTATAAGATGATATAGCATGAAATGTGATTTTTAAATGATATGGTTTCAAGGATTCCACAAAGACCTTGAGTGGGACTCAAGGCAAACCTCTTGAGTGAGACTCGAGGTTAGCCCGTAACACTACCGTTGTCGCTGAGAGTGATTGTGTTACGTGAGAGGGTAAACAGTTTGGTACCAGTAAAATAGTCGGATCAGTTAAGAGCTGAGTATATGGCTGAGAGCCAGTGTTACAACACAAAGTTTAATGATGAATATTGGATCCAATTGAATAAGAATGATATCTGCACATATGTATGTTATTGAGAATAACTTGATGTTATAACATGAAGATGTGATTAGTCAATATTATTGAATGGTAGTTTGTGTTGTAGATTGTTATACCTCATTGTATGATAGAGCATAGAATAATTGAATCAGTGTTATAACTGTCATTTATTATGTATAATGCTCACCCTTATTTGTGGTTATTTTTACAGTGGATATAGGACGAGGCGATGGTATGTGAGAGGTCGCTCAACTTGAGTTGGAGCATTATGTATATATGCTTGTACATAATGCATATAGTTATTTTGTAGTAGCCTTGGCCAACTCCTGTATATACCTATTTTGCTATGCGTATGTATAGATGAATACTTAGTGGACTAGGTAGTTGATAGCTTCAATTAGAAGCTTAGAATCTATTTTGAACATATACTTGTGGTTTATGATGGATAATGATGCCTACTTGGTGTTATTGGAGAGTGGAGACCATAGATGGTCCCACCATATGCATATGTAGTTTGATATCCAGAAATTATGAACTTATATATGAAGCTATGATGATGCATGAATATCCAGGAACTGCCTTTGAATGAGAAATAACAGTGGCTGGGTGATAAGCTCATGAATATGTGACTGTTATGTGGTTTTCATGCATAATTGAACAACTGAGATAGTCAATTAGTAAATTAGGAGATATGACATAGAACAGTTTGAATAGCATCTAGGCATGATTTATGTCTTGTAGAAATTGGAATAGGTCAATTCCATTGAAAAATGACCCCCCGATTGCCAAAAATGCCTTAAAATGAGCCTAACGCATTTTTGCATATAACTTCCTTGTTTTTAGGAATTTTTGAATGTTGCCAGTGGATACACGTCACAAATGATGTAATCTAGCTTGTGTTAAAATTTGGTAATCATTGGATTTAAAATGAAGAAGATAAGGGGGTTAGAAGTTGGCAAAATTACATTTTCTATTGTTTCTGCTGTCAACTGATAAATAGCAGGTGGGGAATCGATTCCCCAAATGCATGAATCAATTCCCACCCTTGTTTCATACGTATCTGGGTAATTTTTGAAGCATGAATTGATTCCCAGGGGAGGTGAATCAATTCCTCCCCCTGATTCACCTTGTTTTTGGCAAAATTCATGTAAAAATCGATTCCCCTAGGTGGTGAATCGATTCCCTTGCCTGTGACACCTCTGTTCCTTTAAAAATTTGCATATTTTGCATTATATTGGCATAATTGACTCAGGTGTTACCATTTCTTGATATCTAAATACATTTATCATAATTTGATAATTAAATTAAGTGCATTTAAATTCTTAAATTAGAATTTAGATTTAATCACAAAAAATTTTCTTAGATTTTCAAGTTTATTATTATTGAATTAAGGTTGTTTTATACCCATGATAAAATCTAGGGGTGTTCATCAACTATTCTTACTGCTAAAAACCGCTCAATCAATCTAAAAATAACTGAAACGGATCAAATCAAAAATCAAAAAACCAAAACCATGAATAAACTGATTTTCATGATTGTTCGGTTCGGCTCGATTTTTAATTTCACCTGTGGAAACCAAATCAAAGCGAGCCACACCTTTTACATGTTCTACATATTAGTTCATTTAGTTAAATATGTTTCATGGATAAGGCCCAATTCGTTGCACCCCTAAAGCTGAAAGACTAAACTTAAACCTAAAGGAACACTTAGTTTTTAATATTTATGTTATATTTTACATTGAATCTTATTTAAGTAGTATTTTATTTATTTTATGTTTGAGTTTGAATTATTGAAAACTTGAGATATTTTACTTATTAATGATTTTGTCATTGTTGAGAACCTAAGATATTTTTTGAATTGCTATAATTATAATTTTTATTTAATTTTACAAAAATATAAATTTTAAAAAAACTGAATAAACTAATCCAATCTGAACCGCATTTAATCGGATTAGTTGATGTTATTCATTTCAACCGAACCGCAACTTAATAAAGTGACCGGATCAGATGATATTTTGTTTAAAAATTGAATCGATTCAAAATGCAAACATCCCTAATAAAAACTCAAAATTACAAAGGGAAATAAGTAACCCATGAAGATTCAAGCTTGAAGAGATGGAAAAAGGAAGAAAGCTTCCTCCTTTGACCAATGCAAATGTTACTCGTGATATGGGTGAAGATAAGAAATTTAACTTCAATAATTCCAACCTTTAAAGTGACCATTAACTATTAATGGAAATTTGTTATAATAGGTTGACACTCGAGTGTCACTCCAAAACTCTAAATCACAACCTAACCATTCAAAATGAAGAGCTAAATGTCATTAATAGTTAAGATTTTAGCCCGATTCAACAATAAAGGAAGTGAAAATTATAAATTTAAAATTATTGATCAGGACTTGAACAAAAATTCAACAAAAGTTGTATCTAATATAGGTATAATCTAAGGTATCTACCATCAATCATGATAACCAAACTCTTTGCGCTAGCTTTTATGCATATCGATGGGTCAGAGAACCATGCATGAGTTTTAAAGTTGCTTCATACTTAAGGCAAGCATTGAACTCTTGACACTTAGTTAATGGGATGAGCTTCTTCAGCTCAACAACACCACATGACTTATTATTTAATTCTAACTAAATGATTAAGCAAAATAAAAAAATAAAGGAGAAAAACAGCCAAATAACAAGAACTTCTTCTATCCTTTGTTCTCCCTCCAATAAAAATCTTAACTAAAAGGTCTATTAGTAGTACTGAGCCCTCTTAAAACAACATTTAGGGTTGAATATGTTATTGGCCCCTGAGTTTTTTTTTATAGGTTTTGATCATTATGTTGTTGAATATGTTGAAATTAGTCCCTAAAAACGTTGACATAGAAAATATAAAGTCCATTATGAGAAGTTAAAGAGTAAATGAGTTGGAGAGAAAAAAATAAGAGAATATGACATAATATTTCATTTATTTAGTTAGCAGTTGAGTTAATGGTATTACATTTTAGGGATTAATTTTAATATATTAAAGACTAATTTCAATATATTAAATAAATTACCATAAATTTATCCATTTATTCCCTATTTAAATATAAATATATCAATATCAACATTTAACAAATTTATCTATTTTGATTATCAATTTCCTAATTAGTTATTATTAAATTTTTTGATGATTATAATTATTCAATTCTTCAAATATTTTTATGATATTTTTATGGAACTGATGTTAGTATATATAAAAGAGGGGACAAATGAGACTGCATTGCATGAGAAATTGACATGCATAATTTTAAACTTTCCTCTATTAAACCTGCACCCAAACTCGTCCTAACTTTGATGGAGCTGATATTGAAGAGACCTAAACCCACCCCTCACAACCTAGAGGATATTTGAGAGGAAACTTTTCACTCAAAAAATTACCTTTTATATTAACAAAGAGAAACAAATAATTTTTTTAATTTATTGATATTAAAAGAGAAAATGTATAATTAATAAATGTATGTGTCGTAAAAAAATAATAAATATGTTAAAATGGATCTTATAAAAAAGATGAAAATCTCTTAAATAATTCCTTATACAAGTACTTAAGGAAGAATATATGTTTATTAATAATAGTCTAATAATTAAATACAGTATTTGAAAATTGATCAGTTGGGTCTAAATATATATAAAAAAGGTGGTGAGGTAAAAAATACTCTTAATTAAATTAAAACATTTACTTTTATGTAAACATGTATTTAAAAATGTACTAAATAAGTAAAAACTACTATATAAAGTAAATAATTATTATTTTCGTATTTTCAAAAGTATATTATCTCTGGCTCTAATTTTTATAATTTTTAATAAAAAATGGGGGATAGTTAAGAAATATTAATTTTTTAAACTTTTCCTAATCAATATAATAATACTGTACGTTTAGTTATAAAAAATTGTTCTAGTTTTCTGGGAAAATTTTTTTGCTCCTTTTCCAAAATTTTCATTACCTAGAATAGCTAAAAAATTTTGAAAATCCGTTTAGATAATGTGACAGTTTTTCAATTTAGAAAACTAGAAAACTAAAAAAGTTGTTCAAGTATACTCAGTTTTTTAATTTTTTTTCAAACAATCTTTAATTCAAATTAATTAAGATATGTCTTATATATATATATATATATATATATATATATATATATATGACAATATTGTATAATATATGCATCACTTAAAAATTGTAACAAAAATTTAAAGTAATATTAAAATAAGAACAAATAAGTTTGTGTTTAAATATAAGTAGGATTACAGGAAAGTTAATTCAATATTTAAGGATGATAATACTAATTTAAATGAATAGGTGTTTCTAATTTTCAAAATCTTGTAGCAGTAGAACTTTTTGAATCAGTAGCAGCTTGTTTCATATTCCCATTTGGTTACAGTACTTTCAGTTACCTTATCTTGTAATTTAGTTACCTTATCTTGTAATTCAGTTACCGCCTTTTCTATTTTTTTACTTTTCTTAGAAAACCTTTTAAAAGAGTTTTCTGATTTTCTTAAAAAATAGAAAATTAATTTTCTGTTTTTCTATAAAAAAATTTAAATAATTTGTAAATAAACAGTTTTTTTTATTTTTTTTATTTTTCTAAGAAAACTTATGAACTAAACCCAGCATTTGATATTTTTAAATTTTCATTTCTTACTTCAAATTTATTTTTACTAGAACTATAAAATAACGGGATTTGTTAATCTTAGTTCCGCGTTTAAAGGTAATACCTTTCTATGAGGATGAATGTAATTATTTTATTAAAACTTAAAGTAAAATAATTTTTCCACTCTAATAGCTTAAACGCAACCTTATAAAACAATAATAATGAAAAACTTCATTAGTCTAATTTTTTTTAAACTATACATATATTGACAAAAATAGATAAAATTATTTTTTTGTTACACATAAAAGTCTCTCTATATTATATAAATGAATGTTCTTTTATTTTTGTTTAATAAACTATTCTATGTTTTTTCCTTTTAATTACAAGACTATGCACAAAATTCTTGAATTTTAATATTATTTTTTATTTTCCATTTATAATTATTAAAATTTTAAATTCTTTAAAAACATACACGAGTTTAACTTTTAAATTCTTATTCTTAGAAGTTACCTATATTTTTTTTCATATATTAATGGGATTTTGCATTATAATTTTATGACACATAATAAGAAATCAAAAGTAAAAAAAATCAAGAAAATAAATATTAAATGCCTATCTTTATACCAAAAAAATGCCTTCATACTATTTTTTTAGCCTTAAAGTGTGCCAATGAATATCCCAGATTTATTTAAATCAATTCACTTTTTTTAAATGTTTATTGTTATAAATATTTTAATTATTATATTTATTAATTTCTTCATTGATTCCCCTTTCTAATATATCTACATGTCTTATTCTTTTAATTAATTTTTTTTCTCTGCAGTCATTTTTCACTAAATTTGAAAAATAAATTAGAATTATAAGAATGCATTTCATGCAAAATAAATCATGAAAAACATTATGGATGTTGATGGGCCTAAGACAATGCTAGTTGTTCTCTACGGATTGAGAGGAGGTCCACGAGACCCTGTTTCCCTTTTTATTCTTGGAGAACATCTTGGATATTTTGATTCTCAATGATTTTAACAGATATGGGCCTAGGTCAAAGCTTCTCCCCCTCCCTCTCTTTTATGTTACCGTTGTATAAATATAGCCTTAAGCCCTCTCTATAATTTAAGTAATATTTTAAGCAACAGAACCTTAATTCTCCTAGAGTAGGGTTTTGTATCTCACAAAATCTGAGTGAACGCCAATAGTTTACTATTTCACTAAAATTAGTGTGCAACCAATATAAAAGGGTCTGTTTATTACTTATTTATTCAAAATCATAATTTTTATATATTGTCGCGACGTTGACGACCGGATAACGATTCCCACAAATTTGATTTTTGAAAATAAATTTATAAAAAGTGTGGAGTCGCCACCAAGATTTTTATTTTATTTTAAAAGGGTAAAATATTGAAAAAAACCCTTTAGAGCTCTAGGTTTGGGAGTTGGTTACGAATAGGGAAGGTATTAACACCCTTATTCGTCTGTTCTAAAGAAACAGTACCTTAATTAAATTGCATAATTATTTTTAATAATTTAAAAGTGACCCAATGATACAACAGAAAAAAATAAATATTTACATAAAAAGAAAATTAATTTTTTAAAGAGAATGGGCCTGACAAGAATTAATCTTGCTCCTATATATTCCCAAGTGCTATGGGAAATCAGGGTCACATAGTTCTTGTTGGAATTTGAAAAATAATTTTTATGGTTTGAGAAAGGGTTAAAATGTTTTTTGGATTTTTTTATAGTAACCAAAGAAGTTCATGCCGAAGAAAAGTACGAGATAGAGTAATCTATACACTTACTTTCCTTCATAACTTTATAGCATTGGTGCAGATGAAGTACATCATACGACACCGTTATAAAGTTATTGCATTAAATGAAAATATTTTTTTCATTTTTTAAAATATATAAAAAATGCCGAAGAAAGGTATGAGATAGAGTAATCTATACACCTACCTTCCTTCATAAATTTATAGCATTGGTGTAGATGAAGTTCATCATATGACACCTCTATAAAATTATTACATTGTTTCATTAAACTATTTTTTTAAAAAGAAATCACAAGTTAAACCCTATAAACATTAATAGTCAACAAAATTAAACAAAAGAATAAAAAGAAAGGCAAGAACAAAGTAAATAAATAAATAAACAAACAAATAAATAACTAACAAATAAACTAAAAGTCAAACAACTAAACAAAACAAAACAAACAGACAAACAAAAAATAAAAAATAAAAAATAAAAAAAGAAAGGGAAAAAACTTACCTCTATCCAGCGAGTCGATCCTCTTGATATTATAGGGGCAAAACTTAGCGAGTCGATCCTCTTGATATTACTGGGACAAATTTTTTTTTCTTAAGGGTGACCTTTTTCAAGTCTCCCTCCTTCTCCGTGTTTTTCTCTCTTTGAAAATGTTACCATGTGTTGTTATTTGTTTGGAAGTAACTCTCAATCTAAGTGTTGGAAGTCCCACATTACCCACCTCATAATATATCATATGATTTGAATACTTGTTAAGCGACTCCAACCATTGGATGTCAATTGATTTTGGGATGGAACCTTTAATGTCCAAAGATTTAGAACAACCCGAACAAAATTGGGTAGCAACATATATAATATACTAAATATTATTATGATTTTTCAAAATGATTATATATATATATATATATGTACGCACCTATATATTTATTAGTATTATATAATATTATCATATCTTAATTGATGGTTCAGAATCAGACTTAGAAGGAGGGTTGAATAAGTCTTAACTTTTTGTCGCGTAAACTTTTAATAATGATCTTAAAATACATTTTATACTTTTGTTGATCAGACTTTGAAAAGTGAAGGGTAAAGAGAAGATAACACAATAGATTTATACTAGTTCACTTCTAAAGCAGAAGCTATGTCTAGTACTTTCAGACTTGAAGGATTTTCACTATGTAAAAACACCTTTTACACAACAAGCACAACCCGTGCTACAAGTATTATTGACTCTAGCCACTTTTGGCTTAACTCAAGTATTCTTTCAAATAAACTACTCCTGACTCAGTCCCAAGCATTCTTTAAAAAGTTTCTTCAGGCCAAAAAGTATTTCCCACTTAATCTAAGGGCTGGTGAACACACCAGACTTGTTACATAAAGTATGATTGTAAAACAAAGGTTGTGTTACAAAGATAACTCAGCATACAAAGAGATTTGTGATTGAAGCAGTGAATACGCTAAGTTATGATAAGCAAGAAGCCAAGGTCTGTTAGGGGTAGAACAACAAGAAAGACTTTTGCTTATAAGGCAAGAACAATGAAAAGCTTAAGAGTTTACTAGCAAGCTGTGAACACCTATTTTGGTCCGGCCAGTTTCTGTGAACACCGGTAGTATTTAAATGAACTCAACATCGTCCTTAACACCGTTTGATGTCAAAATGAAGTGAAACATCGTCAGACACTGGCTTGGGAAGGAAACAACGTCCGATGTACAAAACAAGTGGAACACCAGTCTGGGTCAGAGAGATACCGATGTGGCCAATGGAAGAAACACTGTCTGGACGAGTCCATTTAGAGTCTGGTGTCTGTTATTATTCGAGGTAGGAAGTGTTCTCATAAACCCAACACCGGACCTACGTGACACTGTTCGAAGAGTCCGGTTGCCCATGCTGTGACTTGGAATCGTACCACCCAAGTCGATCCTCGAATCCTGGGAGTGGCAGACTGTGAATAAAAAATTTAAACAATAAAAAAACTCACCACCAGCCACTGTCCCCCATAACTATTAGTGGCCAGGCTGTAACCACTACGCGTATGGGTGAGTGAAAGCTTGAGCTGTCCAGGCACTCAGGCTTCAGAGGGGCTCTATAAATGCTTCAGCAGAAGAGGCACAAGGGTCTGTATTTTTTGAACCCCTGAATCCTAAGAAATTGCTCTGGTGTTCGAAACTCTAAGTCCTTTAGATAATTACTCCAACTCTTGGTTCTTTCTTGAGAAAAGCAGTGGCCCCGAGGTTCTGAATCCAGTCGCTAGGATATCGGCTCTTACCCTGGAGTAAAATTCTCCCCTATTGCCTCGACTCCGTCCAGAACCTCATCAAAACCCCTTATTTCAATCCCATACCGGTTCCCCACTGTAATCTGATTCTCCATTAAACCCTATACCGTCTGTCCCCTAAGCTCCACACCGGCTTTCGTAACTATTCAGTCCTCATTTCGACTGCTGTTGTTCTAGCCCACACTGGCTCGTACTCGAGGACCGGCTCCTTTTCAATATCCCTATACCGGCTTATACTCAAGGACCGGCTCCTGCTCAGTATCCCCACACCGGTTACAATTCTCTCCACTTTTATCTCTCTTTTAGTTCATTTTATTAGTTAGTTTTACACTATTTGTTCTTTTGTCAAGTCTGTCATTTCTATTTAGTTTATTCCCTTGGTTAAATTTATTTCGTTGTTAAAATTCACCTTTATCCTATCTCTTGATAATAATAAAAAAACAAGTATTTTTCTCGTGTTTATTCTGATCAATGTAAAAGTTGTTTCAGTGAGTGTCGTGCGGAAATACTTCTGTTTACACTATTTCTGAAATCCATACACGTGCGGAGAACTTCACCTTGTATGTCCCTTTTCCATGAATCTCACCCGTCACTTAGTCACTAGCTTCATCCACAACACCCCTCATTAAGAACTACGTAACCCTGATTTTCTCGAAAACTCGAGAATACGTAGGAGCAAGACTTAACTCATGTCGGGCCCACTTCTTTTCCCTCCTCATTCTTTCTTTTAAAAAAATTAATTTCATTCCAATCGTTGCATAAAATCAATTTAGACGCGACGTCTTGTTGATTTTCTTCCATTTTGTCTTGACCTTGGTTATTTTTCACAAAGATCGGGTTAATTTGGACGAGACTTCCTGTTTACCCCCTTTATCCCCCAACTCAGTGCCTTGATAAGAGAATGGTTAATTTGGACGGGACGTCCTGTTAGTATTCTTTCCCGCTTTCATACACAAATCCCTATTAAAAGGCCAGGGTTGATTTGGATGGGACGTCCTGCTAACCCATTTCTTTTCCTGACCTTATGTCATGTTGAAAGGATGATTAACTTAGACGAGATGTCTTGTTAGCATCCTTTACCTTCTTTGTGTTTTCCCCAATAAAATCGAGGTTAATTTGGATGAGACGTCCTGTTAACCTTTCTCCGATCATTTTCGTTAGTCCGTTTTGTTCCCTTCGGTGCAAGAAAGAAAAAAAGGAAAAAATAAAATAGTTTTTTAGAGGTTACTTATACTGCACGTTTTCAATCTTGGTACTGTTTTTAACAGGCAATGTAGGGTGCTAATACCTTCCCTACTCGTAACCGACTCCCAAACTTGAATCTCATATTTTAACCAGTGCTTTGTTAAAGTTTTTTTCTAATGTTTTTCCTGTGGATAAAAACATTGGTGGCGACTCCCTGTTCTTTTATTTCATTTTCGAGGGTCGGCCGCATCCGCTGCGATCTCGGTCAAGACAGATGGCGACTCCACTGGGGACAAATACTTTAGAGTCAGACCATTTAGGTTGAAAGCACATGTTTTTCTTCTGTAGCCTTTAGTTTGTTTTAATTTCTTCTTTTATTTTATTTTATATTGGTATTGTAGATGTTTGCTTTTAATTCTAATCGTGTTTTGCCATTTATACACTATTAATATTTTTGCATGATTATTGAACCCTAGGGTAGATGACTCTATGTTTTTTTTATATAATTATTGAACCCTATACCCGGGCCCCAAATAAAACTTAAGTTAGGAGAGGTTGGTAGCGGTATCGTTTGGGATGTACTTCCCATCCGGTGATCGTAAGAACCTCAACTAGAGTTTGACCTTTCATGATGTACGCACCTAGTAGATTTCATACTGTTGCGACCATATCATGAGTAGGATCTTGGCTCTAGTAACCTTCTAGAAGTCTAGTGCAAGCCACTCGATGTGAGGAGTCACTCTTAGACAAGCCATAGGGCCTAGAAAAGACTTTCAGAAAAACCTGACTTAGGCCACGAAAGGGCAAACTCTACTTTACCTTATGTCATTCTCACTTTTTCTTTTAATCCAAATGAATGAATTGCCTACCCGTCGAAGGATTGCTTTATTTTGAAATAATGGCTCATTTTTTTAAACGCTCAGTAATCTTTGTATGGGTGGGTAATTCCCTTTTTCATCGTGTACTTCTAAATCCTGAGTCATAGATTTTCCTAGTCATCAAAAAGGAAAATGAAAAATAATTTTGTTTCCCTCCAACTGCGGCATCAATGACGATTAGAAAACCTATGACCCTTTAGACTTAGACTCGCACGAGTTTTGGTAATCGCTGCTTCCCCAAGTAAAAATTGCTTTGCATTAAATCAATAGGGAAATACCAGTTTCAAAACATGACAATGACTGATTCCTTTTCTTTGTCTTGGTATTCGCAAGAAGCTATTCGGAATTTAGTAGTATCTCTGAGCAAGTATGGAAATTAACATGGGACATGACAATTGCGGTACAGATGTGACAGAATTAAGGAAGATATTACATCTTAAGGCCAAGAAGATTGATACTGGTAGTCTACAAGTAATGGGGAGAAGATTAAACCTGACTCAAAAGATGGCTTTTACCCAAAAATATGGAAGGGTTCTAAAACTCTTGGAGGTGGAAGTGCAAACCGAAGCTATCACAGCCTTGGCACAGTTCTATGATCCACCCCTCTGTTGTTTCACATTTAGAGACTTTCAACTGGAACCTTCCGTAGAAGAATATGAACAGATTATGGGGATGCTGTTGGAAGGACAGATCCCTTATCACCATCTCGACCATCATGTAACCGTTGCTTCTGTCTCCCTATTTTGAAAATCCATCCTGAGATGTTAAAAAGCGCACAAATGAATAGAAATCAAGTCCTTGGGTTTACTCGAGAATTTCTTGAGAAACACATGCAGATTTTGGCGGATAAGGAAGAATATGAAGCCTTCATGGACACCTTAGCACTTACTATCTACAGGGTTGTCTTGTCCCCTAACTTGGATAGCTATGTAGATTATGATGCTATCAATGTCTTTACCGCTCGTAAACACAGGCTTGAGAATCCAGTTATGGCAATGCTGGCCAATGTATATTGTACCATGGATTTCTGTCACACGCAAGGAGGGAAGAGGATCATTTGCTACTTACCCGTTTTGTATGTGTGGCTTACATCTCACGCCTTCCATCAAATATGCAAGGCTGAGTGTCCAGATTCTAATATGAAATTGTGTCAGTTGGCAATAAACAATGGACGTGAATGGGCTAATCATCTTGTGGGTCTTATAGCTGAGAAAGTCAAATGGTATCCTCGATGGCTAGAGGTCAATTCAATCATTCATCATTGCGGAAGCTACCCTAATGTTCCTCTTATCGGCACGATAGAGTGTATCAGCTATAATCCTACCATAGCCAAGCAGTAGTTGGCCTATCCTTTGCTTGGGCCACCAAATAAAAAGCTGCTCACTCCTTTTGTTTTGTATTATGCGAAGGGAAATTATACATCCACTGTTCGGGACATAGCCAATGCATGGAAGAAAGTCCACAAGATGGGAAAAGAATTAGGAGTGCGAAGCCACGCTGTGGGGGTAGAATACCATGAATGGGTCTTAAACAGGGTTTCTGTTATAAAATTACCCTTCAGAAGTCCCTCATATCAGTCTACAAGCACTCTCGCTCCACCACTCATCATAGAGGACAAAGCCACCCAGGCTTTAAAGGCTCAAATAGAGGAATTGACGGCTAAGAATCAAAAACTAGAAGAAGACCTTTTGAGGTGTCAACAAGAATGTCCTCTTCAGAAGAAAGAAAACTTAGAAGGAAGACATGCTATGGATGAGATGTGGAAAAAATGGAAGATTGAAGAAGACTACAGGGTGAAATAAGACCAGTGCCTTCGTGCAGCCAATTCTCAACTGAAAATGAAGGGCCAACAAAGTGACGCCATTCTGGCCGACAAGCAGTTTCTAAAAGACTTGTTGCTGCAATCCAAAGAAAGAAAAAATGAGACTTTGGTACAAAAAGAGCTGCTACAATCCCAGGTCCACAAATTGGAGCAACAACTTAATAAAGTAATGAGAGCCTGTGAACGGGAGATAAATGATGAACGGCAAAATGCCATTGATGTTGAGCAACATTTCCAAGAGGCCACACGTCTTTTAGAAGTTGAACTGGCTCGGCAAGACGAAGTTATTCATTCATGGATGAATCGCTTCGCCAACCTGGCATACTTAGCCAACGGAGTCCTGGAAGATCTTCCATCAATGCTAAAGCAGGCCAAAGGGATGGTTAATCCTCTCTCCACCCCAAAAGAGATTTTGTCATTTTTGAATTATTGTCAAGAAAGAATTTGTAAAATGAGGGCTATGATCGCCCAAGCCAGGAACGGCTGAAGTGTTGTAATTCAAACCTTTCTAGCAACATTGTATCTTCTTGGAAGTATGGAATAATGAACTATTTTGCCTTCACAATTGTCTTATGTTAATTTCCACCTTACTGCTTTACTTAGTACTTTTGAACGTGACGTTCTGAGAAATGGTCAGAGGATACGCGCTGAATTTGGAATTGCATCCTGTGCATATCTTTCTATCTTTGTTTTTTCGTTTCCTTTAACTTTTTTAATTTTCTAACAAATCTGTATGTTCCTTTAGACATTATGAGTAAGCACCCCTACGGGACTAGGCTCAGAAAGAAAATCATGGATGAAATAGAACAGGAGAACGAGAGTTTGATAGCCGAACTCAATCAGTTGCAGGAACAAATGGCTGAGATGGCCAAGCTTTTAGAGAAAAGTGTCACAGAGGGGGGTTCTTCTGTGGGAGTTGAAGACACCAGGCAACAGCGTCCTACCCCACGACACCCTCAAGGTCTATCTGGAGAACTAAATCCTAACTCGACAACACCTTCCCTTACTGTTCCCATAAGGAGACCAAACCCTGCTGATATTCAGCAGCATACCTTTATAGATGCGGAGGGTAATGCTATACCCTTTCCGTTATATGGCTTGCCACCAGGGTATTTTCCCTTACTCCAAGAAGAGCCTAACTAGCAAGGGCCGATTCCTCATACCGCTCAACCAAACATTCCACCCATTCAGGAATTTCAAACAACTCAAGTCCAGATGCAAGCTACCCAAACACAATCTGCCCAACCAGTCTACATAACCCAAACTACTACCAGACCTCACCATTACTAAACACCGACCTGACACACGTCCATCAGCCTTTCGGGTATACAAGTCATCACATTACCATTGGTCCAAATGCTACTGCTGCTACCCAAAAAGGAAGGCTAGAAGTCTTGGAAAGAAGACTGAGAGCAATGGAGGGAGTGAAAAGATTCGGGATGGGAAGTGCTGTAGAACTCTGCTTAATTCCCGATGTCATTATCCCTCCCAAGTTCAAAGTGCCGGAATTCGATAAATATAGAGGATTAACTTGCCCAAAGAATCATCTTACCATGTACTGCCGGAAGATAGCATCGCATGCTTCCAAAGATCCTTTGTTGATTCATTGCTTCCAAGACAGCTTGGCTAGAGCGGCCCTCACTTGGTATAACCATCTTGAGTGGTCTCGTATACGCTGTTGGAAAAATCTGGCAGATGCTTTTATGCAACAGTACAAGTATAATCTGGACATGGCCCCAGATAGAGTGCAATTGCAAAATATAACGAAGAAAGACAACGAGATGTTCAAAGAATACGCCCAGCATTGGCGTGAAGTAGCAGCACAAGTTGACCCTCCCTTGTCTGAAAAGGAAGTGGTTTCTATGTTTATCGATATGCTCCAGTTGCCTTTCTACGATAGGATGGTTGGAAGCATTTCGTCTCATTTCTCCAATATTGTCACCATTGGAGAAAGAATAAAGAATGGACTGCGAACCGGGAAGATTACCCAAGGCCCACCTGGGGCAGGGACGGTGAGGAAACCAGCACTCAGAGAGGATAGAAGAAGAGATGGAGAGACCAACTCGATCTCTTATAACCAGAAAGGAAACCAGTCAAGGCCGCTTACCCCCATCACCATTCCACCAGCCTATCCCAATGCACCACACACATATGTGGCTGCAGTTCAGAATCCAAATCCACCCCACTTTCGACCACCTGTTATACGACCACTAACATCACCCCAAGCACCGTACCAACCGCCCCACGTAAACCAACCGCCAAACCCGAACTTAAGAAGGCAGAACAATTTGATCCCATCCCCATAACTTATACCGAGCTTCTCCCTCATCTTATAAAAAATACATTGGTGGTTCCCTGTCCTTTGAGGCCACTTCAGCCACCTGATCCAAGAGGGTATGACCCAAATGCGAGGTGTGATTACCATGCTGGCGCACCGGGGCATTTTATAGAAAATTGCCTGGCTTTGAAGTTCAACGTAAGGGATCTGATCAGGGCCGATTCGATAATTTTTCGGGAGGGAAGCCCAAGTGTGACAACAAACCCTTTGCCCAACCACGGAGGGTCAGGGGTCAATGCTATTGAAGGAGATTAAGAATATATTTTTGAGGTTGGTGATATAAGAATGCCTTTGGAAATAATTCACTCCCTCCTACTTGAGGGGGGATTGATAGAGGGGTCATGGGATGAAGAATACAATGATGAATAATCAGTGGTACGACGGGGATTTTAAAAGGTCCTTTAAGACTTTATAGACAGCCACACTGTGGAGGTCTGTAGGCACCGCAGAGGCAAAATAAACATGATACAAGAACAGACCGGGGTGCAGGCTCCAAAGCCCCTGGTCATATTCTACCACAAAATTGTGCCAGCAACCCCAGCTCCTACCAGAACTGTCATTTCAGTGCAAACGCCTACTCCGTTCCCTTTCAAGGATTCTCATGTCGTGCCATAGAAATATGGTATTGATGTGGTCATCACCAACCTGGTGGCGGTTGATTCTACGCCATCCTCCTCTATTACAAATATTACCGAGGCTGGAGGAATGACTCAGAGTGGGAGGGTATATATACCTCCTAAATGAAAACATGATAAAGCTACTGGAGAGATCAAAGCTGGGAAAGAAGGAACCACCGACAAAGCAAAAAGGGCTATGACTGAGGAAGAAGCCCAGGAGTTTTTAAAGTTCATCTGCCACAGTGAGTACCAGGTGCTTGATCAATTAAACCATACCCCGACCAAAATTTCTTTGTTATCCTTGTTGATGAATTCTGAACCACATTGGAATACATTGATGAAAGTTTTAAGCGAGGCCCATGTCAAGCATGACTTACCTGTCGACAAGTTTGGAGGTATAGTGGGATACATTGTTGCCAATAATTACTTGACCTTTACGGATGATGAAATACCTGCCGAGGGAATAGGGCACAACAAAGCCCTTCATATTTCTGTAAAGTGTCAAGATCATATATTGGAAAAAGTACTCGTCGATAACGAATTGTCCCTAAATGTAATGCCAAAATCCACGTTGGTAAAGTTGCCATTCGATGGAACATACATGAGGCCTAGTTCTATGGTTGTACGGGCTTTTGACGGGACTCGACGAGAGGTCATGGGAGAGATTGAGTTGCCGATACAGGTCGGACGGTGTACTTTTCAAGTTCTTTTCCAAGTCATGGATATTACGCCCATCTACAGTTGTTTGTTAGGACGGCCGTGGATCCATTCGGCTGGGGTAGTCCCTTCAACGCTGCATCAGAAGTTGAAATTCATCATTGACAACAAACTAGTGATTGTTTCCAGGGAAGAGGACCTTTTGGTCAGCAAGCCTGTCACTACCCCATACATTGAAGTAGCCGAGGAAGCCCTCGAGACTTCATTCCAGGCTTTGGAAATAGCCAATGCGACAAGCATTACAAGAATATCCTTCCCAAACGTACCTCTAGCAGTGGCAAAAATAATGTTACGGGAAGGATACAAGCCAGGAAAAGGACTAGGGCGTGAATTGGAAGGGAGAGTCTAACCTGTGTGCCTCCCAGAGAACAAGGACAGATATGGCCTGGGATACAAACCCACAACAGCTGACAGAAAGAGGGTCGGGGAGGAAAGAAGGGAAAGAAGGATGGCTCGCCTTACTGGTAGGGAATTCAACACCGTGAGAACCCTCATTTATGACCTCTATCAGAGCTTTCGGAGCACACGGATAATGCATCCAGATCAAGTGACCATGATTGAAGATGAGCCTAGCCATAGTGCGGAGTTTGTGTATGCTTGCTTACTGGGTCAGGAGCTAAATAACTGGGAAATCATGGAGTTCCCTACGACTATGAATGTTTTGTCAAAATCCAAAAATGATCCCTCTGAGAGCAGCGAGAAGTTGGTTTTGTTTCACGATTCTGATTATCTGAACGATTACGTCGACGAGGAAAGTAAGGGAGACTTTGAACCTTCGCCCGAGTTAACAAGGTTATTGGATCAGGAGGATAAGGAAATTTAACCCCATCAAGAAAAGGTTGAAACCATTAACCTGGGGGATAAAGGAGAGGTTAAATAGGTCAAGATAGGTACCTTCTTAAGCAAGGAACGACAAGATGAACTGATTAAGCTACTTAGGAAGTTTCAAGATATTTTTGCTTGGTCCTACCAAGATATACCGGGTTTGGATAACAGCATTGTGGAACACAGGTTGCCTTTGAAACCGAAATGTCCACCGATCAAACAAAAGCTGCGACGAATGAAACTAGAAATGCTCCTTAGGATCAAAGACGAAGTTAAGAAGCAATTTGATGCTGGTTTTCTAGTCGTGGCTAAATATCCTCAATGGGTGGAAAATATAGTTCCCGTTCTAAAGAAAGATGGGAAAGTGAGGATGTGCGTGGACTATCAAGACTTGAATCAGGCCAGCCCTAAAGATGACTTTCCCCTACCACAAATGGACATACTAGTCGATAATACGGCTCAACACTCTATCTTCTCATTCATGGATGGATTTTCGGGTTATAACCAGATCAAGATGGCACCTGAAGATATGGAAAAGACTATATTTGTCACTCTGTGGGGCACCTTTTGCTACAAAGTGATGTCTTTTAGATTAAAAAATACGGCGGCAACCTATCAAAGGGCAATGGTAACTCTCTTCCATGACATGATGAACAAAGAAATAGAAGTTTATGTGGATGATAACATCGCTAAGTCCAAGTCGGAAGAAGGACACATTACTGATCTGAGGAAGCTCTTCGAGCGACTGAGGAAATTTAAGCTTAGGTTGAATCCTGCCAAGTGCACCTTTGGTGTGAAATCTGGCAAACTGTTAGGGTTCATTGTGAGCGAAAGAGGGATAGAAGTCGATCTTGACAAGGTCAAGGCAATCCTGGAAATTCCACCTCCTCACACAGAGAAAGAAGTCCAAGGGTTCCTAGGAAGGTTAAACTATATCGCTCGATTCATTTCCCAAATGACAGCAACCTATGAGCCGATTTTCAAGTTACTTCGCAAAAACCAACCCGGGCAATGGAATGAAGATTACCAAACAACATTTAAAAAGATAAAGCAGTACTTGTTAGAGCCGCCAATCTTCGTGCCACCCACTCCTGGGAGACCACTGATCTTGTATTTGACCGTGTTAAATGAATCCATGGGATACGTATTAGGTCAACATGATAAAACTAGGAAGAAAGAGCGTGCCATTTATTACCTGATCAAGAAATTCACTGAATGTGAGATGAGACACTCTCCCCTCGAAAGATCATGCTGTGCATTAGCTTGGGCTGCCCGGCGCTTACGGCAATATATGTTCAGCCACACTACATGGTTAGTATCTAAGATGGATCCCATTAAGTACATATTTGAAAAGCCAGCTTTGACCAAAAGAATCGCTCGTTAGCAAGTACTTCTAACAGAATATGACATAACATATGTCACCCAAAAGGCCATAAAAGGAAGTGCGCTAGCAGATTACTTGGCACATCAGCCCATAAGTAGTTACCAACCAATGCAGCATAACTTACCGGACAAAGATATTTTAGCTCTTTTCAAAGAAGAAGGTGGTCAGGAAAGTAGGTGGACCATGAGATTTGATGGAGCTTCCAATGCACTGGGACATGGAATTGGGGTCATCCTAATCTCACCTGACAAGGAATTCACCCCATTTACGCTCGGCTATGTTTTGATTGTACTAACAATGTTGCGGAGTATGAGGCTTGTTCTTTGGGAATACAAGCGGCTCTGAACACAAGAATAAAGACCCTGGAAGTTTATGGAGACTCTGCTTTGGTTATCCATCAATTGAGAGATGAGTGGGAAACTAGAGACAGTAAACTAGTTCCCTATCACGCTCACATCAAAGAGATGATCAAAGAGTTCGATGAAATTACCTTCCATCATGTTCCACGGGACGACAACCAAATGGCAGACGCCTTGGCCACCCTAGCTGCGATATTCAAGGTCAGCAGTGAATATGAGGTGCCTCTCATTAAGGTGAAGAAACGACAAGAACCTGCACATTTCCAGGTCATAGAAGGAGAGCCCGACGGTAAGCCTTGGTATCATGACATCAAAAGATACCTCCAATACCAGGAATATCCTGAGGATGTCATAGATAATGACAAACAAACATTGAGAAGGCTTGCTATGGGTTATCTCTTGAATGGTAACATACTATACAAGAGAAACTATGATTCTGTCCTCCTCGGTGTGTTAACATCGTCGAGGCAAATCATGAGAGATATCCATGAAGGATCTTTCAGAACTCACACAAATGGGCACGCCATGTCAAGAAAGATCTTAAGGGCCAGATATTATTGGATGACCATGGAAGCAGACTGTTTTGCTTATGTGCAGAGGTGTTATAAATGTCAGATATATGCTGATCACATTCATGCACCCCTTCATCCCTAAACGTCTTGTTAGCACCATGGCACTTTTTAATGTGGGGTATGGATGTTGTTGGGCCCATTGAGCCAAAAGCCTCGAATGGTCATCGTTTCATTTTAGTCGCCATCGATTATTTCACCAAGTGGGTAGAGGCGGCTTCATACGCTAATGTAACAAAGAATGTTGTGGTAAATTTATCAAGCATGAACTGATATGCCGGTACGGCCTACCAAGCCAGATCATTACTGATAATGGTACAAATTTAAATAACAAGATGATGAAAGAACTCTGCGAAAGCTTCAGAATCTCTCACCACAATTCCTCTCCTTATCGGCCAAAAATGAATGGAGCAGTCGAGGCGGCTAACAAAAACATCAAAAAGATAGTGCAAAAGATGGTGGTAACTTATAAAGATTGGAATGAAATGCTTCCCTTCGCTTTGCACGGATATCGGACATCGGTATGAACTTCGACTAGGGAAACCCCATTCTCCTTGGTCTACGGAATGGAAGCAGTGCTGCCTTTTGAAGCAGAGATCCCCTCCCCCAGGGTAATCATGGAGACCAGGCTAGAGGAAGATGAGTGGATCCAGGCCAAGTATGACCAATTAAACCTAATAGATGGGAAAAGGCTAACCGCTCTCTGCCATGGACGGTTGTATCAAAAACGCATGAAGCGATCATACGAGAAGAAGGTGCGACCTCGATATTTCCAAGAAAGAGAATTGGTCCTCAAAAAGATTTTACCAATCCAAAAAGACGAGCGCGGAAAGTGAATGCCTAATTATGAGGGTCCCTATGTTGTGAAAAGGGCCTACTCCGGAGGAGCTTTGACTCTTACCAACATGGATGGAGAGGATCTGCCTATGCCTATAAACATAAACATGGTGAAGAAATACTTTGCATAAAAAAAAACTCGTTAGGCTGAAAACCAAAAAAGGCGGCCTAGGCAAAAGTTAGAGCTACTTGGTGAGTCAAAAACCCAAATGGGCGGCTCAGACAAAATCAAAACCTAAAATGAAAACCCGACCAGGGCATATGAGTCATTATCAAATTACATCCTCAGAAGCAAAAATCAGAAGATGAACATGAAGTCGTAAGAGAGGATCAGGGTTCTCACCGCTCTCAGGACATCGTTAGAGGATTCATGAGCCTTCCCTTTTCCACTCATCTTTAATTCTTTATGCCTTATTGCATCTGTGTGTTTTACATTACTTTCATTACCACTATACATGCGTAATATTCATAAATAAAATTTACCCTTCTTTCTGCACGTGTTCATGAATAAGTCTTATAAATAAATAAGTTTTTTTCTAAGAAATTTATGAAAATGAAAACGATGGAACATGAAGTTGTGGGGAACGAAACGCATCCTAGCGCCAGACCTTACTTCGGACAAGCGTAACCAACCCTGCTGGACATGTTCACCAAATTCAGAAGTTATTTCTATTTTGTTTATGAGTTTTTTTAAAGCCAACCCCCAAGGAGTTTTACCTGAAGTTCTCAATTTGTTTCGTACTACTGACTCTCTTTTTAAGGGGTGGCTAGGATCCATGATATAGAAGCAGGTGTCCACCAAAGCTCTTTATTCATCCCAAGGGGAACACTCATTAAGAACTCCTCCTGAGACCCTTTCCTGATCGGATTTAGAAAAACTTATTTGTCCCCAATGGAAACATATTCCAATAGCCAAGCGCATCCCTCCTTTGGCAAAATCCTCCAGAGGACGGCTTCAAGCAGAACTCCCCCCAAGCGGAATCACCAAATCCTCTTCCCGGTAAAACCATGATGACCGCTAGACAAGGGCCGGCCATACCTTTCTTTCCCAGTGGAACTACACTCCAGAAACAGACTCTAATTGGCCTTTTTCCCCAATAAGTTCATCATTACCCAAACTAGCACCTATCACACTCTTCCCACCAAACAGCTTAAACTGGGGCATCACCCCAGATCTTCCTCTTTTAGCCAAGGGGCAGTACCCTAAGATTCTTTCAATCATGTCAAACCGGGGCAACACCCCTGATCTTTTTCTTTTAGCCAAGGGGCAGTACCCCAAGATTCTTTTAATCATGTCAAACTGGGGCATCCCCCCAAATCTTTTCTCTTTTAGCCAAGAGGCAGAACCCCAAGATTCTTTCAATCATGTCAAACCGGGGCATCACCTCAAATCTTTTCTCTTTTAGCCAAGGGGCAGAACCCCAAGATTCTTTCAATCATGCCAAACCGGGGCAGCACCCCTGATCTTTTTCTTTTAGCCAAGGGGCAGTACCCCAAGATTCTTTCAATCATGTCAAACCAGGGCATCACCTTAGATCTTTTCTCTTTTAACCAAGAGGCAACACCCTTAACCCTTTACTTTTCTATCAACCGAGAGGCAACACCCTCAACCCTTTACTTTTCTGTCAGCCGAGAGGCAACACCCTCAACCCTTTACTTTTCTGTCAACCGAGAGGCAACACCCTCAACCTTTTACTTTTTTGTCAATCGAGAGGAAACACTCTCAACCCTTTACTTTTTTGTTAACCGAGAGGCAACACCCTCAACCCTTTACTTTTCTGTCAACCAAGAGGTAACACCCTCAACCCTTTACTTTTATGTCAACCGAGAGGTAACACCCTTAATCCTTACTTTTCTATTAACCGAGAGGCAACACCCTCAACCATTACTTTCCCATTAGCCAAAAGAATGATACTCGATTAACCGTTTCCTGCTGAAACTAGGACATCACCACAATTCTTTTCTGGAGTAAAAAAAAAACTTTTAAGGATCCGGTGTTGACGTCGGTTCAGAGGGTTTCATTCCAAACCAACGAGGCCACACCAATGTCGTAGCAGAGTAGAAGTCCAAATCAAAGGCTAGGCTAGGATAAAGATCGGTGTTGTCAGTCAGTTCCACACTGGCTGAAGCTAAAAAGGGGTTTAATTTGTTTAACTTGGTATATGGTTTTGTTGGACAATGTGAAAAGGTGAAAACGATGTTATTATCCTTACTTCGTCTGAGAGTTCGATTCCTTTTGATTGGTTAAATGGTTTCGGTGGACGATGTGAAAAGATGAAAACGATGTTATTATCCTTACTTCGTCTAAGAGTTCGATTCCTTTGGGTAAATGGTTTCAATGGACGATGTGAAAAGATGAAAATGATGTTATTATCCTTACTTCATCCAAGAGTTCGATTCCCTTGGTTGGGTAAATGGTTTCGATGGACGATGTGAGAAGGCCAAAAATGATATTATTGTTGTTACTCCGTCCAAAAGTTCAATTGATTAGACGATGTTGTGTGGATGGTGTTGTTTCAAGCTTTCATTAGTTATACATCTGTTAAAGGTCCAAAACATAAACTCCTGAGTATGAAAAGTCATTCCATTAAAAAGGGGGGCACTACGGCCTTACAAATACATTCATCCCTAATGTTGTATTCACAACACTTGAAGTAAATGACCTGTCAAACAATAGCGCAAGCCTTTGTTCAAGGGGTATACGTTTTATCCAGGGAGCATAGCGACTGATAAGTCGATTAAAGTTCTCCTTAATCGAACCAACCAGCCCCACCACCTCGTCAATATTTTCGAGTGGGGATTTCTACTATAAAACGTTTATTTATCAACCTTCTTTGCCAAAGTAAGTTTAATCAAGAGATGGATAGTGCCTGGGAACAAGGAAAACAAAAAAAAACTAATTTATACTCCGGCGATGGGGGAGCCTTGTTCAAAAATAGCTGTCCTCTCAGAATCTTCTGACACTGTCCTCAACTCCATACTTTGGCCTTCGGGAAGAGGCAGAGGTTCATAAGGAACATCCTCAGGTTCCACTGCCTGACCCCGGTCCATAGCATACAGGTACCCACCATGAAACTCATAGTAAACACCTATACCATTCAAGTTAAGTTTCATAGCGGAATTCTAGTGTACAACTTGACGAATGGCAGAGCTGAAGGCGACATCGGCTAATTCTGAGAATTCAGCCATCTCCTCCTCCCTTTCTTGCCGTTCTTTGACTTGGGCCTTCTTCACAGCGGCGACCTCGGCTACCAGCTCCTCATTCTTCTTCTCTACCTCGGCCTATCCAGCCAAGGCTTCATCTAGCTTAGCCTGAAGAGCTTTGAGAGCATCCTTCGTGGCCTCGTGCTTAGCCTCAGCCTCATTTGCCCTCCTAGCAGCTGAGTTGTACGCCGTAGTGAGTTTGGCCAAATCTTCCTAGCTCTTAGCCAAAGCAGTCTGAGCCTCCACTCTTATGGCTTCAGCCTCTTTCATCTGGTCTAGGCATTGTTTAGCCTCGAGACTAGAGTAGTAGGATTTACCCAATGATTGAAGGACCTCAGCCACCTCGATCAAGTTGAAGATGGCTCCCTTGACAACGCACCTCGTCTCGGGAGCAGGAAGATCGTCCTTCAGCTTGAAAGGGATTTGGACACGTGGCGGTGTCTCCCCGATGCATTGCAAAAACTCTAAAATGTTGGAGTTACAGTGGGGGTCATTCTCGTCGGCTGGCTGAGTCCGGTCCAGGGCATTGTCATCACCGGCAGTCGCTTCCTCTTCACGTTGGACCTCCACCCCGGCCTTAGCTCTTTGGGCCTTATACTTTTTGGCCTTAGAACTTTGGCCGGTGTGGGCGCGCTTTTTATTTGGAGCCCTCTCAGCTGGACCCAAGGCTAGATTCCCAACCTTGTGAGCCGGGATGCTAACCACTTTGGTCGTTGTGCGCCTTGGAGTCACCCTGTTCTCCACATCGGCAACAGCAATGTTTCTGGCTTTGGCTTGTTCCCGGAGTTTCTTTAAAATATCGATCCGAGCCATTTCACCTGAAAAAAAAGAAGCCTTTGTCAACATCGGAAACAGATAATGTATAAAAAAATGAAAAAAATATAAAAATTAAAAATCTACCTAAGTAAGTATCCCGACAGGACTTCTCCCTAAGAAGGTTTTTGCAGGAAATTTTGGCAAGGACGGAGTACCCCTTTAGAGCGTCCAACACCTTCTTGAATTCGGTTGACAAGACACTCGCACTGATGGAGTAAGCATTACTGGTCAAGAGGAAGTGCTCGTGAGTCCAGCCGGTGTAGAACTTCCTGGAAAAATCTGAATTCTCCTAGAACACCAGCCTTCCTGTATTAACCTCGACCTTGACATAGGAGTGTTTGAAGCTGACTCCGTCCGTCTTGGCCGACTTGGTGTAGCTCTCAAAGTTCACCACCTTCACGTCACACCAAAGATTGATGAAGCCAAGGCTGCCGCCTGTGTTACCCCTACGTATTACCCTATAGTAGGTGAAGAAGAGAGCGACGGTGGGGACAAAGTGGAAATACTCCTCCAGTACCTCCAAAGATTTCACCAAACCCTAGTCGTTGGGGTGAAATTGGCTGGGAGAGCAGTCCAAGAACTGGAGTACTCCTATTTCAAACTCTATGAGGGGGAAATGGATGCTGATCTTGGAAAATAACATCTCGTACATGAAAATATATCTAGACCCCGGTTCCGAGGTTGATGGGCAAAAAACGGTAAAGTCATCTTCATGCTCCTCGCCGGA
The DNA here is from genome assembly GCA_037962975.1 of Clitoria ternatea. Lineage (NCBI taxonomy): Eukaryota > Viridiplantae > Streptophyta > Magnoliopsida > Fabales > Fabaceae > Clitoria > Clitoria ternatea. The sequence goes on along the minus strand of CM075671.1, from coordinate 239,914,582 downwards.
GTGAAGGACGCATCCTCGATAGTGACATCGGTAGCATCCTCAGCATAATGGGAGATGATATTTCTGGGATCTTCATGAATCCAGAAGTAAGGGTCCTTGGCCTTCTCAGCAAGACAATCGATCTGGTATGCTATAACGTTGGTCTTAATGGCATTGGTTGCGACGATGAGGACACCGGTGGAAGAGTTTCCAGAAGAAGCCATGTGGACGGTGTGGTGTAAAAATGGTATGCAGCTGTAAAAAGCCATATCGTCAGACAAATATAGATCAACACTGCTGCCAGGCTCACTAGAGCCCAAGTTAAAAGAGGACGATGTGTGGGATCCAGATGATGTGTCTAGTTCCCTCGTTTCCCACAATGGCAATGTTGAGAAACGAGTAGGTCCTGAAACAGTTGGCTAGTGTGAAACCCCAGAGGTAGCTTTACGTTGGCGATGGTGACCCCGGCTCGTGACTCTTCCCTACTGACGTCGAGATGTGATTGAAGGAGGTCCAGACAGGACCTCAACGGAGTCACTGCTTGAACCGTTGTCCCCCATACCCTATCTAAGAATGGAAAAAGAGAAGGAAGGTATGGAGGTACCTGCTGAGATGATGCGAGCTGTTCTTTTGGTGCGAGCCAGAATATTGTGTGGACACCGGAAGATTCAAACGTCAGAGCAGCAGAGTTTCGGAACAAAAAGCAAGTGAAAATGACTGACCCCCGTGCCTGCTTTTATAGGGAGTGGCGGGGGTCGATTCTAGAACGTTCCACATTCCGGCCCAGGCCCATGAAAATAGGCCCATTCATTACGATGTTCCACATTCCGGAGGAAAGGCGCAAAAATTCAAAACCAACATGACGAATCAGATGGTGACACGTGTAAAGGATCACTGAAACTGTTAAAGAACATCGTCCATCCAAAAGATCACATCGGCCTAAATTTCTTCGTACATCGTCATATCATAGGGGTCCATTAGGTGATAATTACTTGATTCCGACATTGGTGTTCACGCCTTTACTTCCTTTTCGCTTCAAAAACATGAAAAAGCTTCATGTTTTTCTTGTGAAAAAAGAAGTAAAGAGGGGCATCTGTGAACACCTATTTCGGTCTGGCCAGTTTCTGTGAACACTGGTAGTGTTTAAATGAACTCAACATCATCCTTAACACTGTCTGATGTCAAAATAAAGTAAAACATTGTCAGACACTGGCTTGGGAAGGAAACAACGTCTGATGTACAAAACAAGTGGAACACCGGTCTGGGTCAGAGAGATACTGATGTGGCCAATGGAAGAGACATCGTCTGGACGAGTCCATTCAGAGTCCGATGTCTGTTATTATCCGAGGTAGGAAGTGTTTTCATAAACCCAACACAGACCCACGTGACACCGTTCGAAGAGTCCGGTTGCCCATGCTGTGACTTGGAATCGCACCACCCAAGTTGATCCTCGAATCCTGGGAGTGGCAGACAATGAATAAAAAATTTAAACAATAAAAAGAACTTACCACCAGCCACTATCCCCTATAACTATTAGTGGCCAGGCTGTCACCACTACACGTATGGGTGAGTGGAAGCTTGAGCTGTCCAGGCACTGAGGCTCCAGAGGGGCTCTATAAATGCTTCAGCTGAAAAGTAACAAGGGTCCGTATTTTTTTGAACCCCTGAATCCTAAGAAATTGCTCCGGTGTTTGAAACTCTAAGTCCTTCAGATAATTACTCCAACTCTTGGTTCTTTCTTGAGAAAAGTAGTGGCCCCGAGGTTCTGAATCCAGTTGTTAGGATATCGGCCCTTACCCTGGAGTAAAATTCTCCCCTATTGCCTCGACTCCATCCAGAACCTCATCAAAACCCCTTATTTCAGTCCTACACCGGTTCCCCACTACAATCTGATTCTCTATTAAACCCTATACCGTCTCTCCCCTAAGCTCCACACTGGCTCTTGCAACTATTCAGTCCTCATTTCGACTACTGTTGTTCTAGCCCACACTGGCTCGTACTCGAGGACCGGCTCCTTTTCAATATCCCCATACCGGCTTATACTCAAGGACCGGCTCCTGCTCAGCATCCCCACACCGGTTATAATTCTCTCCACTTTTATCTTTCTTTTAGTTCATTTTATTAATTAGTTTTACATTATTTGTTCTTTTACCAAGTCTTTCATTTCTGTTTAGTTTATTCCCTTGGTTAAATTTATTCCGTTGTTAAAATTCACCTTTATCCTGTCTCCTGATAATAATAAAAAAACAAGTATTTTTCTCGTGTTTATTCTGATCAATGTAAGAGTTGTTTCAGCCAGTGTCGTACAGAAATACTTCTACTTACACTATTCCTGAAATCTATACACGTGCAGAGAACTTTGCCTTGTATGTCCCTTTTCCATGAATCTCGACTGTCACTAAGTCACTAGCTTCATCCACAACACCCCTCATTAAGAACTACGTAACCCTGATTTTTTCGAAAACTCGAGAATACGTAGGAGCAAGACTTAACTCCTATCGGGCCCACTTCTTTTCCCTCTTCATTCTCTCTTTAAAAAAAATTTAATTTCATTCCAATCGTTGCATAAAATCAATTTAGACGTGACGTCTTATTGATTTTCTTCCATTTTGTGTTGACCTCGATTGTTTTTCACAAAGATCAGGTTAATTTAGACGAGACGTCCTGTTTACCCCTTTTATCTCCCAACTCAGTGCCTTGATAAGAGAATGGTTAATTTGGATGGGATGTCCTGTTAGTTTTCTTTTTTTCTTTCATACACATATTCCCATTAAAAGGCCATGGTTGATTTGGACGGGACGTCCTGCTAACCCATTTCTTTTCCTGACCTTATGTCATCTTGAAAGGATGATTAACTTAGACGAGATGTCTTGTTAGCGTCCTTCACCTTCTTTGTGTTTTCCTCAATAAAATCAAGGTTAATTTGGACAAGACGTCCTGTTAACCTTACTCCGGTCATTTTTGTTAGTCCATTCTGTTCCCTTCATTACAAGAAAGAAAAAAAGGAAGAAATAAAATAGTTTTTTAAAGGCTACTTATGTTGCGCGTTTTCAATCTTGGTACTATTTTTAATAGGCGATATAGGGTGCTAATACCTTCCTTACTCGTAACCGACTCCCAAACTTGAATATCACGTTTTAACCAGTGCTTTGTTAAATTTTTTTCCAATGTTTTTCATGTGGATAGAAACGTTGGTGGTGACTCCCTGTTCTTTTATTTTATTTTTGAGGGTCGGCCGCATCCGCCGTGATCCCGGTCGCGACACAAGCACTTTTGATTTTTGTTCACGTTCTTGGAGAGTCTTCAAAGGTTTATGATCTTCTCATATTTATAGTGCTGTTGAGATAGTCGTTGATCAACCGTTAGAGAAAACATAACCGTTAATCATATTTGATTTTGAAGATGTACACAATGGCATGATTTGAATCAGATGTGCTCTAGAACTTATACGAAAATGGTGATCCTTGATAATCCCATATCAAAAGACACCTATTTGCTTAGCTTTTCAAGCTAAAAGGTACCATTGTAGAGGTTGACCTTATGTTGTTACACTGTCACAGTTTCAGTTTTTTTTGATTTTTGAGATATACGAGGAATCTTCCTGGGTTTCTATGCATGAGATCCTCAACTTTTTGTCTTTTTTCCTTTTTGATGAAAGGTACATGTTTGAGACAAAAATGCTATGTTAGCAATTTCATAGAAAGGGAAAGTTGCTTTTCAGAAAGCGTTCTTGAGAACGTTGGTTCTTAAGTGTCTGGTAATACGTTTAGACTTTTATTCTCAATTCTTGATAGACTTCTTTATATCCTTAACTTACTAATGGACTCCCTCTTTTTCTTTCAACAGGTGCACATTAAACTTTTTCTTGTTGAACCATGTTAGTAAACACGTAGGTAGATTTTATTTAACAAAAAATCTTGATAGGTGTTATTAATAAATCTCAGGGGTTCAGATTTTTGAGTCTTTTATTCAGACTTGGATCTAACATTAATATATTAAAAATATTATTACAAATTTTATCTTATGCCTAATATTATGTTTTGTGAGCACCTAATGCTTAGTTAAATAAAAACTAGGGGAAATGTTTTTCAAAAAATCATATCCGTCCTAGGACGTCCTCACATGACTCCAATCATCTTTAGGGACATGGCCTGGGCTTAGAGATATTTGAATCCCACCGTCACATAACTAAAAATATGAATTTGGGGTGTCCTGATAGGGTGGTAATTGATTACACCATTAATGTAATCGATTACTCGTAAGAGCCTGCACAGGTTTTCAGAAGGCTCCCTTTGGTAATCAATTACGTAATTGATTACTTGAGGACTGCCTGCACGATTCTGCAATTCAGATCTCTAATAATTGATTACACCAGCCTTGTAATCGATTACAAGGATGACAAAGTGCAGAATTATACAGCAATTTGGCCTCCTAGCCAGCTTCTACATACCCTAACTTCCACAAATGACCTTCAATCTACACAAAACTTTGACACGATCTAAAACTCATCATTTGTAACGCGTGGCAATAAGCTGTACCTTAAAATTCCTAAAAGTGATCAAGTTATACATGAAAATGCATTTAGGCTGGTCTAGGCCATTACCAAGCCATTTAACATATCATGACTTATCCAAATTGGACCATTCCAATTCTCACAAGTTCAAGATATCAATACAAACTATTGAGCCTATCTAGAGGTCTCAAAACTTCACGTATCTCATTTTGACCTGTTCAATTCCTAATTGTGTATAATTTCCTATGAAACAACTTAAAATTCATCAAGTCTAATGGTTCCAAACCATTTCCATCAAATTCAACATTTCACATGCCATGTAATAAACATAATTCCTTGCCTATCATATCAATTCAACCATTGGTACACTATATAGCAACTCCTGGGCATAATGCATCATAATTCATTCACATCATCATGTGTGTGTGTGTGTATACACCATCAATACTTGTAACATTATATCAAAATCACTTATAAATCTCCAATGAGGTCATCAGCTACCTATACCAACTATATACATATATTTACAGTATCTAAAATAGGCTGGTCAAGGCTAAGACAACAAAAGGCTATACAAATTATATAGACAAGTGAATCCATATCAGGATTAATCCACTATTAGCTTCTCAAGCTTTCACCGATCATCCTTGCGGTCTAAGTTTACTACATGATAAAAATTGGTGCAAAGGTGAGCATATATATATATATACATACTAAATGACAAATACAGAATCAAATTCGACATTCTATATCACAATTAGTTAATCCAGTTCATCACATCATTATTGCCATTTAATCTCACATATGAATACATATTCATACCATCATATTATCATCATATAATATCAATCATCCTCAATAGTTGTCTCACATTTTAATGATTATAATGACTGACCCGTAGCTTTCAGTGTACATCAATAGCTGCCCCACAACATATCACTCTCGTAGCTATAATGCAATGCATATGGATTTGCCTCTAATTATGGGATATCAATATACAATAATATGTCTCAGCTCCCAACTGATTTGGCCGTTTTACAGGTACTAAACAACTTATCCACTCACGCAACATAATCACTTCCAGTAATAGCAATAGTGTTACGGGCTAGCCTTGAGTTCTACTTAAAGGCATTTGTGAAATCTGAAGAGACCACCACATGGTCTATGTCTACCCAAAGGCAGACCCCCCATTTGGGCCAGCATTATAGGCCCCGTGTAGTCCTATAAGCCCTCATGTGCAGATGCTATGCACAAACATCAATCATATTCTATTCTCATCATCAATTAAGCTACCATAGCTTGTCAACAATATCATTATATGATATACCATAATTTCCTCAATTCAACTAATGCATAACAGGCAAACCAATTCATTTATCAACATTAATACATTATAATTATCAATAACATATAAGAACAGATTCACAACCAAATCATCATTACATCATATCATCAAGTATCTCATACAAAATAAATAAACAGGGGACAATCACACAATCCACACATGCCATTAGCACACAATCAAGTATATCTATTCAATCACACATCGAACTATTCCTTAACCTCTTCCTAACTCATGCATTTAAGATATGTAATACTTCCTCTACCTAGAATCCTTGATTTTAAAGCTCCAAACACTATCTAATCACTTTCTAACTTTTCCATTCACTAGCTTCCAAACCCAATAATTCCTATAATTTACAACACTCAAATTTAATCATCCATGCACTACTAGTTACATGTATTAGAGCTAGAATCGTCAATTCATAATAATTTTGGTAAGTTTTGACTTACCGAATAACGTTGATATGGTTCTGACGCTTAATCCATGAAGCTCCAAAGCTGCCACACATAAATAATGGTTCTGAAATATCCCCTAAGCCATGGAAATCAAATAGTTAAACCCCAATTTGCGAGATGGAACCAAATGAAGTAATGGGTCACGCCGGAACTTACCAGGAATGGTGAAATTCGAAACCCTAATGGTCTAGTTGTTACCAATACATAGGTTCCAAACAACTTAGAATTGCATGAAACTAAGAGAATTGAGAATGAGGTTCAAGAATCAAGTGAAAATTGAGGTAAACATTCATGGCAGCACACTTCATAATTGAAGAAATTAGGAATCCCCTTTGGCTTTAATGGTTGCTGACGTGAATGATAAGGAAAAGAGATGTAGTTCCACTATTTGCATGAAGAAGAATCGAAGAGAATGGAAGGGATGACATGGTGGTGATGTCGCAGGATCGAGAAGAAAGAAGAAATAAGGCTCTGCTTTCTTTTTCACAGCATGAAACAATAAGAAAGAAGTGAGGTAGAGTGAATTAAGATTAATGTGATTAGGGGAAAAACCATACTTTCAAGCGCGTGGTTAATTCCTGAAACCAATCGGGTAACTTTTGGTTACTTGAAATGTACCCTAATGAATTCCAGAAATTAACGTAATTGTCTCTAATTAATCTAACAATCCTAATTTAATTATTTGATTAATAAAATTAACCTAATAATTAAATCAAAGATATTACATGTTTTATGAAAAATACATTTTTATAAGTATACAAGTATCATGTTGAAAATAATATATTGTTAAAGAAAAGTTTGGTTGAAAAAGAAGTAAAAGATTATTACTGGACCAGACCCCAGTTTACATTGTTATCTTCAGATCCTAGATTTTTTAGTAATATACATCAAGAGATTAAAAACTAAATAAAGTCTGTAAAAGTGTAAACTAATATGTGTATTTAAGTATTTTAGGATTTATAATGCACAAGTTATATGACAAAGAGGGAGTCCATAAAATCAAAGTCTAATCTCTTAACATTTGGTATGTAACCAAAAGTTTGTGTGAAGAAGTCTTAGTCTCATGTTCAGACTTTAGACTTTTAGGCATCTAAAATTGTAAATTTAGAACGTTATTTCAAAAGTGCAAAGTACAACGTTCTAAAATCTATTTGTGTGAAGCTTTGAAACTCATGCTCTTATCAAGATATATGTGATTATCACTAAAAAGAACAAGAAACAAATAACAGAGCAGCCAAATTCAGTGTCTCAAATTTCTCAGCATATCAACACTACACAAGTTAGAAAAAGCTGAACCAATAGTCAGCATTTGTGTCAGTTATAATTAGAAGGATTACAACATTGACTTCTGTATGTTTTCTTGAACAAATAAAGCCAACAAATAGCTTTATTTTTCTGAAGACGCAAAGGATACCTATTTCATGCAAGAGTTGAAATTATTAGCTACCAGACTCTTAAACATCCTTTAGATTAACAAAGGTCTTCTACAATAACTCAAAGCAAACTCCTTCACAAGGTTTCCAACATTCATATCATCTTTTAAGAATCAACAATAGTCATATTCCAACACCTATTTATTCTGAAGAAGATTGACTCAAAAAGATAGAGAACACTTTCAAGAGAAATTAAATATACTCTATTCTGTGATCAATCTCTTCCTAGTTCTTCAAAGATAAAGACCTTCTTGTTGTGCTGCTTCTAGCAGACCTTGGTCTCTTGTCTTTCATAACTTAGTGTCTATATTTTTTATTGTATATCCTTATACTAGGTTCTTTGAGATACCTTACACTCTTTCTTTAAAATAGTATAGTGTAAAGTCTGGTGTGTTACCAGTCTTAATTTATGCGGGAAACAGTGTTGGCTTAAGAGACTTTCAAAAGAATACTTGGGTTGTTAAGCCAGAAGTGACTTATTGAAAAAGAATACTTGGTTGAAACCATGGGTGGCTGGAGTCAAGAATACTTGTGGCACTGGTCTGGTGCTTTAACTTAGAAGGGGCTGGACGTAGCTTCTATGTTGGAAGTGAATCAGTATAAATTCTTGGTGTTCCTTTATTTCCTTGCTCTTTTCAAGTCTGCTTTTCAAAGTTTGATTACTTGTTTTTGTTAGTTCATATTTCTGCAAAAAGAGTCTGAGACTATTCAACTCCCCTTCTAAGTTTGACTCTCAACCATCATATATGTTCTCACATATTTTGTGAATACGCAGATATCCATCGGTTCCTAATACTTCATCTTTAAACTAAATATTGACAAAATAAAATGATGGTTCAAAGTCAGATTTAGAACGAGGGGTTGAATAAGCTTTAACTTTTTTTTTGCGTAGACTTTTAAATGATGGTCTTAATAACATTTCAGACTTTTGATTGAATAGGCTATAAAGAGATAAAGGTTAAGAGTTGTAACATCCTGATTTAGATTTAATTACCGACTAAGATTAGCTACTGATTAAGGTTAATTGCAGACTAAAGCTAATGGTTGAATAATACAAAGAGGCTAGGAAAATGATGCATGTGCCCCTGATAGTATAAAAGGGGTTCGGTCTCTCTCTCTCTCTCTCACTCATTATTCACGTTGAGTTGGACAAGGCTGAGAGAGTGAGCCACTTCTCTTCGTGCATGCAGAGGGCTGTTTGTGATCAACCTAAGCTCCTTCTACTTCACCTTCTTTTTCCACTCGAAGGCTGTTGGAATCTCAAGTGGAAGTGTGCAGCATTAAAGTGCCTCAGAGTTATAGAAATACTCTACTGATGGTGAGACGGAGCTGCTCAAGAGAGTGAGCAGAGCACTGAGTGTCTTGGAGGCTTGGGATCCTCCACTATTCTTGCCTACACAGCGTTGGGTGCCTAAAAGTCTGGAAGTCCTCCATTGTTGGTGAGGATTGGACTGTTCGAGTGAAGGAACAGCTTTTGGAATCCTCCACTGGACCGAGAGAGAGAACAACGTTGTGTCTTGGAGGCTTGGAATCCTCCACTGTCTTGCATGTAGAGTGTGGAGTGTCATGGAGGCAGAGCTGTTCAAGTGAGTGAGCGGCTCGGAGTTCCTCCAAAGCAGAGTACTGTGTTGGACGACTGGAATCAGGGACGTTAATTAAGAAAGAGTGATCGAAGAGCAATCGATTGGAGCTGGAAGCTCGAGGAGCTTCTGGAATCTTTATTCCAGGTAGGGGGGCTGATTTACATCTCAAATGCATGGTTTATGGACGGGTTCCGGGTGAAATTGCTTTACTGTGTTGTGTTATACTTGAAATATGTTGATTAATGTGTTGTGGTTGAGTAACAGTTTATGAAACCCCCGGATTTGTGATAGCTGTGATCTGTGTAGTGTTGTGGTGATTCTGTCCATGATTGCATGTCGATATTTCTGAGAATGCTGAGTGAATGCATAAGATGCATGTATATGTGAATGTTATTATGATTGCCGAGTGCACTGTACTGTGAGACAATGGGTAAATATTCATTTGTTGTTTTATATTAAAATGCATGAGATACTTGTGGCTGTTAATGAGAAAGCTGAGTGTATATGTATTAGTCTGCTATACTGATTCCAGTGTGTGATTTTATATTTAAATGCATGAGATGCATGTTACTGACATTTCGAATGTCGAGTGCATATGTGTGGGACTGTTTGTCGATTCCCGTGTGGGATTTTATATGAATTAGCATGAGATGTTTGTCGTTGTAAATGTGAATATTGAGTGCATAAGATGGGGACTGATATGTTGATTTTCGTTTGAGATTTAATATGAATTTCATGAGATGTATATTGCTGTTAATAAGAAAATCGAGTGCATATGGTATGAGTCTACTATAATGAATGCAGTTTGTGTTGTGTATGGAATTGCATGAGATGCACTATTAAAAATGCTGAGAGCATTTAGCGTGGGACGCTTGATGATTTGAACCATATGCATGTGATTCACCATTGAAAATGCTAAGAGCATATAGCGTAAGACGCTTGTTATCAAAATAGTAATCAAATGAATATGTATGAGATAAGATGATAAAGATGCCGAGTGTATATAGCGTAGGACGCTTGATGAATAAGACCATATGCATCTGATTCACCAATGAAAATGCTGAGAGCATATAGCGTGGGACGCTTAATATAGAAACGACAATCAGATGAATATGTGTGAGATATAATGAAAGACCTTGGGTTGGACTCAAGGCAAGCCTACCGAGTAGGACTCGGGGCTGCCCGTAACACTTCCGTTGTCGCTTGGAGTGACTGTGTTATATGAGAGGGCAAACAGTTTGGTACCAGTAAAACGGCCGGATCAGCTTGGAGTTGAGAAAAAGTCTTGGAGCCTATGTTGCAACATAAAAATTAATAATGAATAATCGAATCCGACTAAATAAATGTGTGCACACTTATAACTGTTGTTGAGCTCAATGTGATTTGTATGTATATGTGTAAATGTTATTGAGAATAACATGATTAATATAGCCTTGAACGATTGAGTGAATTCTGACTGAATGAATGTATGTATATTAATACTTTTGCCGTGTGCAATGTGATGGTATGGTTGTGAGTATATGTTAATGAGAATAATGTGAACTATATAGTCCTGATTGAACTGAATAAATCCCGATTAGATGATGTTGTCAGAATATTCATATTGAATGACAGTGTATGCACTAGTGGAAAAAATGGATACAACCACGGGGGTATAATCACGGATTAATGTGGATCCGTGATTAAAAATGACACGGTGGCATTTTTGAAATTTTTGGAAAAACTTTTAATCACGGTTGTTAGGAAACCGTGATTAAAAGTCTCTATAATCACGGTTGTTTGACAACCGTGGTTATATGTCAAAACAAGATGACATTTTGGAAATTTTTGGGAAAACTTTTAATCACGGTTGTTAGGCAACCATGATTAAAAGTGTCTACCGTGGTTATATGTCAAAATATTATTCACCTTATTTTTAGAAAAATCCAAAAAAATAGAAAAACATGGAATTTGGTTCTGATTTTTTGCGTCATGACTTCTTTTGGTACTTATTAGCTATTCGAGTTGGAATTTTTGAAAAATCAATTTTTGAGTGAAAGATACAAAAATTTTGTGACGACAAAAATCGACAAACTTCAAACGAGCATAACTTGAGCTAGAAAACTCAGAATCCTTATTGCTGCATATGATTTTGGGGTAGAAAAAAAATCCGCATTCATTTCAACTCGCTAAGCCAGTTGGGATTGCTCAGATTTTCAAAAAACCCTTGTTTTCTCAAAATTTTTTATTTTTTGTGATTTATTTGCTTATTTTTTGGATTTTTAGGCTTCTACTTTACCTACCAAATAAATTCTAAAAATTCTAAAATTTTTCATGGTGTTTTCTAATGCCAAAATAAGATTTTCACATATAACCACGGGTCCCTTATTCAACCGTGGTTATATGTCATATATATAACCACGGGTCCTGGAGTAACCGTGGTTATAGGTCATACATATAACCACGGGTACTAGCATAACCGTGGTTATAGGTCATACATATAACCACGGTTCCTTGTGTAACCGTGATTATAGCTTCCTTTTCGTTTTAAATTTTGTAATTTCACGAGCGTGCCTTAGTCTAACTCTTTTTTCTCTCCTTCTTCTCTGTAAGGTTTCTCTTCTCTGTTTTCATGTTTCCATTTACATTTCATTATTTACGTTCTAGATTTGTTTATTATGTGAGTTCTTACTATTTTTCTGTTGCCATTTACAGGTTTCCCATCGCACGCCGTTGATTATTTACAGGTTTACGTTTTAGATTTATACTTGTGTTCTTCGTTTTGCTATGTGTTCTTCGTTTTACTCTGTGTTCTTCTCGTTTCTTTGTTGTAGTTCTTCTCGTTCCTTTGTTGTAGTAGCATTCTTGTTTCTTGTTTCTTGTGGTTGTTCTGATTTTCATTCATTTACTTTTCTTCTGTTTTTGTTTCTTGCGTTCTTGCTGCGTTTCTTATTTCTGGTGTTGGTGTTCATTGTGTTCTTGCTGTTTCTGAATGGTGAAGATGATAACCACGATTTTTAATTTTTTTTTTGGTCCAATACATTTAATCACGGTTGCCTAAGGCAACCGTGGTTATATCCACTCCACTTTTAACCACGGTTCAAACCCGTGATTAAATATCCTGATATACAATCACGCCCACTTTTAACCACGGTTATTCAACCGTGATTAAAAGCCTTTTTTAACCATGGTTAAAGCCATTTTTTCCACTAGTGATGGTATTGTTGATTGAGATATGTAATTGCATGATCAAGAATTTGAGGATTAATCTGAGTCAATAACTGTCATTTAATATGTAAAATGCTCAACCCTACTGTGGCTATATTTTCAGTGGAAATTAGCCAGGATGGTGAATGACGAGAGATCCTCAAGTCCGAGTGATGAGTACTTATACTGTTGTAGTGTACATATTGTACATATTGTATATAGTCTGATGTAGCCTTGGCCGACTCTTATGTATGACGATTGTTCTGGATATATATATATATAAAATTGAATTAACCGGGTTGTGGACAAGTGTATGTATATTTACATTGTTATAAAGTTATCTGAATTGTCCATTAGGTGGCATTGTAAGAATAATGCTAAGGTCAATAAGTTCCAAGTGGAATATAGTTGTGAGCCTGTTCCGAGTGATGAAGGCTTAAAACGGTTCCGCGTGAGATATGCTCGAGTGGACTTCTTTCGAGGGAAGAATAGTCATGATGCTCGAGTGAGATATAACTGGGAGAAACTCTTCTGAGGGAAGAAAGGTTTAATGCTCCCGAATGAGAATTGACCGATAGGATTACTTCCGAGGGAAGAACGGTCAAAATGGTTCTGAGTGAAACTGTGACGTCCTTAATAATTTTTCGAATAAATTTTTCACGTTTAAAGAATCATTTTGAAACTCATAATTTAAATTCTGAAGTCACGTAAAAGTTAATAAATGCGGAATAAATACGGAACAGTGTCATGCATACTAGTCGGTAACAATTAATGCGGAACATTATCATGCATACTAGTCGGTAACAATTAAAGCATAAGACATTTATATAGCGGTAACGATATGGAAAAATAACAATACATGGTACATTATACTATTACAACCCATTAAATTAAAAATGAAGCCAAAGTCCAAGCAATAATTCATAAAAGCTTCATTCATGGCATCTCTCGTCATTCTGTGTAGCATGCACTATAAAAATTAATGTAAGAGTGGGGCAGAATATAGAATAAATATAAAATAAATAAAATTGCGCAAACACAACCAACAAGACATAATGATATGATGAATATGCCAAACAAGTTCATTTATAATTATTAAGTCTTTAATTAGTCAAATGATGTCATGCTGGATCCATTTGGTTTGGTGGGAATACTGCAGTAAAAAGTCTCATAGAGACATAAGTAGGACTTAGCATAATGCCATGAATCCCTACACTCCATGGCGCTCAAGTACAGAAGTACACAAGTAGGACTTAGCATAACCATGAATCCCTACACTCCATGGCTCCTGTAAAAATAGGGCTTAAACTCATCATAGAGTAACCCCCACCAGGGTAGGCAATCATGGAACCCCTAAATTCCATGGTGCGTCCAAATGCTTATGATGCATGAATGCCTTTGATTCTCTTTAATCGATTTAACATACCATGATATCAATATTTCCATAATCACTTAGAAAATCACAAGTCCTCAAAGGACACAACACATATGATAATTTTCAGAATCATGGATTTACTGTTTTCAATAACATAACTCAATAAACCACAAGGCATTCATACATACATTAATTTAGCCATTCATAATTATTTATGACAAAAACATTCATACTGTAAGTCAAGTATAGAGCACTCAATAACATCCATAATAATCCATAGTTTCTCAATAATTCAATAATAAATCATTATTTATATGAAAAATATCATTTTCATCCATAATAACCATTATAGGTAAGTTTCAGTATTTTCCAACAGCAACATGCGTTAGTAAAACAGCCACAACATGGGCAAATAAAATCCTTTTTAAGTGATTCCACTTTCTGTAGTTCAATAATAGAATTATCTATAACTTTCATGAAGACCATAATTTCATATTCCAAACCGAAACACCTCTTATTCACAGAATACAGAAATGCCTCAAAGAGAGTTTTCAAAACGTACATATATTAGTATTTTCAACTTTTCTGGAGCTACAAAAATAATTTTGGTATGGGACCAGTTCTAAATTACTTCTAACATAAATATATACAACTTTCATGAAGACCATAATTTCATATTCCAAACAGAAACACCTCTTGTTCACAGAATACAGAACTGCCTTAAAGAGAGTTTTCAAAACGTACATATGTTAGTATTTTCAACGTTTCTGGAGCTACAAAAATAATTTTGGCATGGGATCAGTTCTAAATTACTCCTAACACAAATATCTACAACTTTTATGAAGACACCGATCACTAATTCTCACCACAAAATTCCCAGTTTTTAAAATAAAATTCGTATTTCATTGTTAATAGATTTTCAGTTTGAGCATACTTTAGTATTTTAGGCATAACTAGAGATACAAACATCCTTTTAACTTGAAACCACTTTCTATAGACCCACAACATAATTATCTACAACTGTCGTGAAGACATTGAAGGCTGATTATGCATGTATAATTCCCAGAATATTAATATATACACAAAACATAGGATAAACATTCCACACGGACATGCTGTAGTATTTTGGCTATAACTTTTTCTATACATATTCAAATCAAACGGTCCAGGTCTCAAAATTCACATAACAAAAATTTCTACAACTTTGATGAAGAAGTCAGAATCAAATTCATACGTGTTCAGCTTCAAAATTAAGTAACAAGATACGAAAATAAATCTGGAAAGTACTGGACAACATACAATTCTACCCATTTCATAATTATTCACAACCCTGTCCCCTCTTACTTGGATTGAAGATCTTAGACTGATTGAAAATTGTTCTCCTTACTGTCCTAGCTTCAGTTCGAGGGTATCTTGATGGAGAAGAGTAATTAAGAGATAGAAAATTCACTAACTTATTTGTTCTAAGAGTTCTGGAAGAGGTATGTTAGTTTAATAATGCAAAGGCAAGTGGCGGAGATAGCTTCTCGTGATTGAATTGTTAGTGGGTTGTTAGGTGTGCTGATTGTGGAAAATAATGGAGATTTAGATAAGAAATGAGCTGTAATATTGTCCATTTCTGCCGCCTACCTACTGGAGTGTGTATAATTGAAGAAAAGTATATTAAAATATGCATAAAATGACAAAATTAGTGTAAAAGGTCTAAATCCTGACTCCGGTTCGGTATTCTGGGTAAATGCCGACTGGAATTCTACCCAGTCAGCATATATGCCGAATGAAAATTGCTAGTAACGTGAAGAGAAGGAAATCCGAGTCCCTCTCACTCAAGCGAAATCCTCTCTCGCTTGAGCGAGTGCCATACATTGCACTGGCAGAGGGAAGTTTCGCTCAAGCAAATACCGACTCGCTTGAGCGAGACACACAAGCCTCACTTATTCCACTCTCACTCGCTTAAGCGAGGAATTCATTCGCTTAAGCAAAATCCGACCAGAGGTCGTCATTCCCCAAAACCGACCCTTGATCCACTCGGTTTCCACTCAACAAATTAATCCAAACCGACTCCTCTTACTCGGTTTTCACTCGGCATAATTTATTCCCAACCGAGTCATCCTTCTCTCAGTTTTTCACTCGGCTATTACTCTAAATGACTCTTTTCCCGTTCACTCGAGTGATCTTCCTAATACAAGGTCTTCCACTCGGGTGAAGCTGTTCCAGAGTTCTTCTGGACAGACTCACATGAATCTCCTCAATCGGTGTCTACCCACTCGGAGTCACACTCGGAAATCTTTCATTCGGCAGAGTTGCACTCAACTTTGAGCTAATCCATTCGAAATTTAACTACTCGGTCATGAGTTTTCCTTCAGTTGAACGTACTTTTCTTGGAAACATTGTACTCGGAGAAATTTCATTCGAAAATGAGACTCTTGATGATGATTGACTCGGAAACGAGTTATTCAAAAGCATTTGACTCGGAAAATGAGTCATTCAAAGACATTTGACTCGGAAACGACTCTTTCTAAGCAATTTGACTCGGTAGTGAGTCAAACCAAGGTGAGTCACTCGGATCCTTTCACCCAGAAGAGGTTCTATCAAACCCTCTTCACTCAGAAATGTCTCTGAGGCAGGGATTCCACTCGGAAGAGACCCTCTCAGCCATGTTCCACTCAGAAAACACAAACTTCACCTGGAATTTCAATTTTTCACTCGGAATTTCATTCTTCACTCAGAATTTCTTGTGGTCACTCGGAACAGAGCCTCTTCCTTACTCGGACAGTCCTTTCTAAGGCATGTTTCACTCGAAAAATGGATAATATCATTAAAGATCTATATAAATTCCATAATTATACCCAAAAATAAAATTTTTGGAGTATTACAAACCATCCCCTGGGTGTTTTATTCATTGATTATCACTTACAGACCTTCCATACTTCATAATTTACAAAATAGGACTATTATTAAAAACAGGATGTTACAGAAACCCATCTTAGCAACCCTATTCCGAGGGGATAAGGTTCAAATATTTCCGAGCAGGACTTAACCTAGTGAATTCCTCCGAGTGAAGAGAAGTTAGAGTATTTCCGAGTGGAGCTTGATTAAGGAGATCGTTTCCGAGGGAAGGGAGGTTTAAGTGTTTCTGAGTGAGACTTAACCTAGTAAAATATTCCTGAGTAAAGAATGTGTAAGACACTTCTGAGTAAATTGAGGTTGGAGTGCCTCCGAGTGATGTATGACTGGGAAAATATTCCAAGTGAGGGAAGGTTTATAGACTCCGAGAGGAATAACCGAGGGAATCATTTCCCGAGTGGAGATTAAAACGCTTCTGAATGAAATACGACTGTGACCTCCCAGAATAAAAATAAGGATCTGGCTAAGTAAGAGTTTACTAGGTGAAGCATGACCCGAAGGGGACTGTTCCCGAGTGAACGTAGGTCTCGATTCCGAGTGATATACCAAGCGTAAGGACTCGCTCCAGCGAATGAAACTCGCTCCAGTGAATGAAGCTCGCTTAAGCGATTTCTACTGGTTACGCTTCACTGAAGCTGGGTCTTGCCAAGCGAGTGGCACTTTGACTCGTTTTCTGTTTGCCTTGACTTTGGGTTTGTCTTATTTGTCCTGACTCCTACTCTGAACTGCTTTGTGAACGTGAAAAAAAAAAATTTCCCCTGTCTCAGATTTGCCTTTATTTTAGTCGGGTTGTTTCAAGAGCAGATAACACAAGAAATTTATACTGGTTCACTTTCAAAGCAAAAGCTACGTCCAGTATCTTTAGACTTAAAGGATTTTTACTATGTAAAAACACCTACACAGCAAGCACAGCCTGTGCTTTAAGTATTGTTAACTTCAGTCACTTCTAGCTTAACCCAAATATTTTTTCAATCAAGCCACTCCTGACTCGGTCCCAAGTATTATTTGGAAAGCCTCTTCAGGCCACAAAGTGTTTTCCATTTAATCTAATGGCTGGTGAACACACCTAACTTGTTACATATGAGTGATAAAAGAGAGTTTATGTTACAAAGATAACTCAGCGTATAGAGATATTTAAGATTGTAACAAAGAGTACGCTAAGTTATGATAAGCAACAAGCCAAGGTCTACTAGGAATAGAACAACAAGAAAGAATTTTGCTTATGATATAATCATTGATCATTTTTTTGACTTTGAAGGAGTACGCGGTGGCACGGTTTGAATCAAACATGCTTTAGAGTTTATACCAAAATGGTTCATTTTGATAATCCATATCAAAAGATTTGCTTAGCCATTTCAAGCTAAACGGTACACTCTTGTAGACGTTGACTTTAGGCTTTTGTACTGCCACAGTTTCAACTTTTTCTGATGCTTTGATATGTGTGAGGCATCTATCTTGGTTACTGTGTATACGTTTTGTCTCTTTTTCTCTATGGTGAATGGTGCAGATTTGAGACAAACATACTGTAGTTAGCACTTTCATGGAAAATGAGAGTTGCTTTTCAGAGTATGTTCTTTGAAAAGAATGATACTCCAAGGTCAGAGTGTACATTTAGACTTTTCTTGAATGTTACTTTGATAGTTGAAACAAACTTGTATTCGAAACAAGTTTCTGATGGACTCTCTATCTTTCTTTCAACAGGTACACTGACTTTTCTCGAAACACTTGCTGAACCATATTAGTGAAACATGTAGACAGACTTTATTTAACTAAGAGTCTTGATGAGTGTTATTAACAAATCTCAAGGATTCAACTTCTTAGTCCTTCATTCAGACTTAGTTCTAACATAAAATATAATATAATTAATTCTAGTTTTATATAATTTATAAATATTACTTCACTTTAACTTGTTCCTATAATAATAGAATTTTTGAATTATATTTATTTATTCCAATTTATTAATGTGTAGTTGTTTATAAATATTTAAAAATAAATAAAAGGTTGCTCAAATTTGAATTATGTTCTTTTTTTCCGGCACACGCACATATATGTTCAATTTTTATTGTATAAACATAGAATATTTTAAAAGCATAATTTTTTATTTTATTTAATGATTGTATATATATATTTATTACAATGTAATACATATCAATCCCTGCATGCAAAACTAATATATTACATAAATATATATAAAATTGTTATGAAAGAAATGATTAAGCAGCAATTGTTGGATAAGAAGGTTGTATGTTAACACCACAAACACCTTGAGGTTGATAAGGATCTCCCCTCCTGAGTCTCATGTAGCCACCTTCTCCCCAACCCTGACCCCAAGAATTCTTAATCAACCAATACTGAGTGCCATCTTGAGTGGTCCCATAACCAACAACAGTGACACCATGGTTGAGGATGGGTTGACAAGGCCCGTTAAATATGCCTGACCTGTATGCCCGAAAGATACTGTCGATAGCAATGGCAACTGTCACGGGTTGGATGGCCACGGCTTGTAGGAGTTGTTGTTCATTGTTTGGAGGCACGTTTTGAAAACCGGTTATTCGAGCTACGCTTGGTGCCCGCATGCACATTCCTTGTACACGTTTGTATGGATAATATGCTTCCGCAGTTATACCATTGTTTAGTAAGATATAATCGAAAGCAGCATTTATATAACCTCCAAAGCATGAATGGGAGTTACCGGCACAGTCCATAAGTTGTTGCTCAGACAATGATATCAATCTTTTTGTTTTTATTTGGACAATTCCTTCTACAGCTGCCACCGCTGCAAATGCCCAGCACGATGCTGCAACACATACATATATAAGCAATTTTTTTAATTACATTTAACTTTCATTGAGAGTAATCTTGTTTCTGTTGTAAGCATCACATCATTGTGAAACTATGTTTTATCTAGGGTTTTCTCTATTCACATACAAAACTTAAACCTAAGATATTCTCTCAAAAAAATTTAAATATGCACTTATTTAAACTAATCACTCACTTGTTAGATATAAAAAATCAATAATGAATGGGATAATAATGTACAAAATTTTCATTTCAAGTAAAATTTATATGTATATATTTTCTTAAAAAATGATTTTAATTATAATTACAATATTTTTTTATTGCAGATAATATTAAAAATAAAATCTTTCAATATTTTAGTAATTTATTTTATATCTCACAGAATGTGAATTAATGTTTTATGATATAAACATAATTCAATTATAAAGTAAAAGTATTTTACAATATAAATATATAAGATAATTATAAAAGATAATTAATATTCCTTTTGTTCTTTTTTCTCTAACGTAATTTTTTTTGAAAATTGTTCAAGAAAGTATTTATTACTTATTTTTTCTATTATATCCTTTAATCTTTAAAATGACTATAATGAAAATATGAAATAAACATTAGGAGAAAGAAGTACAAAGCTAAAATAGGAAATTATAATATGAAATTATGTATTCTACAATCATTTATTGATTTTCTCAATATATACGTGTGTTTTTCAAATTTAGAATAATAAGTTAAAGTAGAAAATTTTTATTTAAAATTCATATGAATGCAATTTCTTGTGATTTTCAAGACAAGACTTATATATATATTTTTAATAAAACCTTTCTATTTTTTTATTTCTTTATATTGTGTAAAAATTATATTGGTTAGATAAACTCAATTGATATATACATATTATATATATATATATATATATATATATATATATATATATATATAATGTCATGACATTTTATTAATATGTAAGAAATAAAAGTAGTACATAAATAAATAATATGTAATTGTAAGCTTTTAAAAATGATTTTAGTTTTAATAGTGAAATGAATTAGGAAATAAGACCTTTTAATTTTTTTGAAAGGAAGGTTCATAGATGACATTAGACAAATTTCTCATCCTTATTTTTTTCTATTTATAAGAGTTAATGGTCGAATCTTTTACTACTTGTTTAAGAATTGGGACGTTGAATCACCACATTAGTCCACATGGTTATTGATTTGTATTACATCTCTCAAAATGTAAATTAGTTAGTATTTATAATTTTTTATTTTGTGTGTAGAATGAACTTGTCAAGGAATGAATTTAAAACATGCGAATATGTGCAAATTCTCAATTCTAGATAGACTATATAGTGGTTTAGAATTATTTATATTTTATAATATTGATATTTAAAATATAAAATAAAAGTATTTTTCATTAAAAATATGTATGATAATAATCACTTTAATCCTTCTAATTACGTATCTAATTTTCAGAAGTGATCACCTTGAGATTGCTAACCATTATTGAATTATAATTCTGTAACACAGATGTAATTAATTGAATGATATGTGGACTTGGAATTTTAAAAAGATAATGATTAAAGTGATGATCATGATAATTAGTGCGATCATAAACATTTTAAATTGTGTTAATGTAAATTAGCAATAGAGAGATCATTACTTACAACATGGGTTTTGATCCTTGACAGGGGTGACAGCTCCTCGCGCTCTCCAGTCCAAGCTTGGTGGAATGTAACCGAGGTTTAAGGTTGTAACTGAGGATGAATTAATGGGTGCTGTGGTTGGAATCTTAAGTCCAGCATATGAAGCCAAAAACTCTTGTTCAGTTAAATCTGAAAATTGATTCAGACCCAACTCGTAACTCTTATTCTCAGCACTGTTGAACTTCTCTATGTATTCAAAATTCTCCATGAATATTTTGAACCTTTTCTGCTTCTCTGCCTCATCAGCATAGGATCGTCCATGTTGAGACATCCATTGCTCGTGTTTTGCAGCAACAGAAGATTCATAAAACGTTCGGGACATGGCTGGGTGTGCACGTGTCGACAAGATAACGTAAATAACAATAAGAAGCTTCATGTCCAATGTAATAGCCATCTCTTTCAAGATTAAGAGAGATTCTTGTATGAAAATGTGAGTATGGATTGGTGTATTTATAGTTCTATACCCAGCCACACTTTGTGTATAGCTAGGGCAGAGGGACGGATTTAGGAAATTTACACTATCAGGTAATAAGTATTTATTAATTAAAATCTTAAGAAATAAAAAATCACACTTAGTGGGCCCTAGCCCCATTATATACTAGGAAATGTATTACTACTAATAAATTAAACATTAAAATTGTATAACTAAAAGTTAAGGGGTAAAATATTCATAAATTAAATAGTTTAGAAATTAAAATTATATAATTAAAAATTGGAGGATTAAAATAAAAATTCAAAAAATTTGAGGAAAAAAGGTAACTAGACCAAACAAAAATAATAGAAGTTTCCATACGAATGTTCCATACAATAAACCAAAGCATTCAAGATTCTAATTCATTTCCACGTAATATTTTGTCACAGGATTTTCATAACTCACTCAACGCCAGACCATTTTTTGTTATTGAAAATTGGATTTATGTGATTATAATCAATTTTCAATATACTAGAACAATAATTACTAATTACTTCCTCCATTTCTATGCACTTTTAAGGTTATTCTACGTCCCTTAAAAATGTAACCAGTCTTTCTTTTTAATATATTATCTTTCTATTTTTTTTTATAGACTAAAGACTAAAGGATAAAGAGTAAAGGATGTCTTTTTGAAACTCAACAAGAGATAAAAGTATATTTAATAGATTTTGACTTCAAATCTTAAAAACAAATTCAATCTTTTAAAAAATAAATAAAAAAATAAAGGGGCATATATGTTTGGCAATAATTAAGTATAGAGTTTAATTTATATACATGATCAGTGGAAAAACTTTTATACGGTCAACCTATTAAAATTTATCCTATATATGATTACTAAAGTAATTATTGTAGAAATAAAGAATGATTATTTACATGATAATACAAAACTTAATGCCAATGTAAAAAAGAATTGTATATTTAAATTAAATTCTTAAATATATGTATTTAATAAAACCAAAAGAAGCATATATGTATTCGAATATCTATTAAATTAGGTTAAACGTGTATCTAAAAAACCAACAAAGGTCGAGTTTATTAAATATTGAACTTAATTGTGTACACATGAGAACTCATATTCTTTAAATTCTAATGATATGAGAATTTTTATTGGTGGGTACCCCGACAAATGTTTCTTGTAATTAAACTGTAATAGATACCCTAATCTTAGTGAACTTTAGGACCCACATCACCTAAATATTTTTTTTCTAGAAAACATGGATCTAATTAAATGGTGAAAAATACACTTAATTATATTAAATGTATATTGACTTTTATGACTGATAATCAGAAGGGATAGGTTTTGAATTGTGCCTAATTAAGTATAGGATTACCTCTTACCTCTTTAAGTAAGATACATATGGCAACAAAAATTAATTGCTAGGAATTAATGGTAGACCATACAAATAATTATGGTTTATCTCAACAACTTATTTGTGGTTGGGTCAAGCTTATATTTATGCTAGCAACAGGATTCATGAAAAATTTATTGCGGGGACAGACAATTGGAATGATATATATGTGCACCAACATTAATCTTATTATTGTTCGGATAAAAACATGTCTAATTAAGATTTCGCTGAGACAAGTAATGTAGTACAAAGTTTATCGATATTTTATAGGATGTAAAGTTAGGCGACAAAGAGGATATAAACATTTTAAAATTTTGATTTGAGATAAAATATAATATTTTGATTGATGAGTTTTGGGTGCAACAGAGTTTTAAAAAAGTTAATTAATTTTTTGCATGATAATAAAAAATAATTTAAAAGCTTTAAAATAAGGAAAGTAAATGAGAAAAATATATTACACAAATTAAAATAATTTAAATATGATAAAAGTTATTTTTGTCGGTGTATGGAAAAAAAATTCTAGTGGGGAGAGTTAAACACACTATGATATAAATATTTTTTGTTTGAACAAGATTGCCTCTAATGAATGATAATGAGATGTGAACGTATCCTCCATCTAGGGTCGTTCCTAAAATTTTGTGAACCTTGGGCGACATAAAAATGGAGGTCCTTTAGTATTTTTTTGTTAAAAAATTATTAAATAACTAAACTAACATTAATAAAATCATTATAAATTCTGAAAACATAAATAGAGATATTTCATCATAGTAGAAAACATAATAATAAGGCAGAGAATAATGAACAATATTTTAGTGCTTTCCTTCAAAAATAATATGAAAAATAAAAAATTAAACAATTAACAATGACCATAAAAATTAAAAATGAAGACCCTATAAACATAAAAAAAATTAACAAAATATTGATATGAACGTTAATAAAGTTAACAAAACTTGAAAGGAAAATAATAAATTATTAAAATAATATATAACAAAAAATAATAAACAAGTGATTTTTTAGTGTAGTAGTGTGATTCAGAGTAGGTCAAAATGAAGAAGATTATAGGAAAAAAAGGAATAATGGAACAAGAAAATTTCATGTAGTGTACTTTTCTTCCAATTTTTATCCTTTTATATAAATACTTTTTTATATGGGTTAGACATTTTTTAATTAAGTTGCATTGAAACTGTCCTAATATTCTATTTCTATTCATTATTGTTATGATTTATCAATTATCTAAAACTTTAAAACAAAATTAATGCGTCAGGAATAAGTTAAACCCTCAACTATATTAACTTAAAACACAAAACTTTATCCATTAAGTTATTGTTACTTCATTTAAAATTATTAATTTTTCTATATACATAACCTTATTCTTTATTGTGGGTCCATCATTACCCTTATTTTTAAGATTCAAGATCGATCCTACAATTCCATCAAAGACAATCCTATTTGTGTCGAAAACATTCACATCATAGTGAGTTTAATAGTCTCTCAACTATAAATTATATAATTTTAGTTCCTAAAATATTTAATATTTAATTTATAAATTGAATAATTTATGGATGAAAATCCAACCGTTGAAAAATTAAAATAGAACATTTAACAAAGTTAATGGATTAACGGTGTATTAATACAAAATTATTTTTCAATGAAATAATTCATTAAAATCTGATATTGATGTAGGCAGGTACATATCGGTCATATTTAACTTTGGAAAATAGAAAACTAGTGCGACACACTAGAAATGAAGAGAACTAACTAACACTTAATACATGCATTTAGACTTAATTTAGATTAAAATAATATGAAAAAATAAAAATGATAGAAAATAATAAAGTATATTTGGATGGAAAGAAATGAAAAAGAAATGAGTGAAAAAATGAATATTTTTTATTTAATTATATAAAAATAATAGTTTTTTTATCTACTAGTGTTTTATATCGAAAGTAATTATCTTGTTCAATCAGAAAATCTATACTAACTTGGGCTAATTCTAGCGAATTTTTTTTTTATTCAAAAGGCTAATATGATATTGCTTAAGAAGAATAAGTATGTATCACTTGAACCAATCATCCGTTGATAGAAATAAATTAGTTTTTATATACAAATAATTAATTTTTTACTATAATAAATTGTAATGTGTAAAAAATCTATCTTTGACTTTTTAAAATGATTTTTTAATGATATTTATCAAATTATTTATATTTATTAAAAAAATCACCTTACTTCCTTGCATTTATTTCCATCTAAAATGATAGTTGGTTGTTAGTGGAACTTATTTTTTCTACTCACTCCATCTTTACAAATATTTTTCTATTCATTTCTCTCCCTTTATATCCCATCAAAATAAACAGAGATATAAAAATAATTCACTCATCAGAACCATTTTATAAATACCTCCGCTAAAAACAGTTCATTTTCGCCTCGTTATATTTTAACTTAATGAAATTTTAATAATTATATTTTTGTTTTTGTTCCCAGGACTGGATTCAAAGCTATGAAGTTAATAATTTTACGTTTTTTTTTCAATGAATCGGTAGGTTGATCAGTTTAGTTAAAATGTATGCTTTAATGTTGAAATTAACTTCATTCTATTAAATTTATATAAGTAATTTCTATTTATTTGGTTGTCGAGAAAATTATTAAAAATATAAGAAAAGAAAAATATGAGAAATAAATTAATGTAAAAAATATGGAAAAATATAATTGAAAATCTTATGAAAATTGTGAGGTTATTTTTTTTTCTAATCTTTGCTTTACAAGGAAAATGTAACAATATATATATATATATATATATATATATATATTATAGTAAGTTACTTAATTGTCCTGTGCGTATAACCATTATAACTATTTCTCACTTCCGTATCACACCTATGCTAATTAAAATAATTGTGCTTAATTACCTAATTTTGTTTGTGCTTAAATTAATGGGGAGGGGGTAGATTTGCTTTCGAGGGCTGCATGTAAGGCATGACAATTATACTTAAATACGAGGAGGTAATTCATCTTGAATTTAACGAGTAAAATTTATTTTGACTGAGGATAAATAAAAATCTATTTTAACTCTAACTCGAATTTTATAGGGATTGAAGCGGGTGCAGGAGATATAACTACCCACTCCGACCCCTCACCCTCACCCAAACCTACTTTAATATATAAATTTAATAAGTTTATTTATAGTTAAAAGATACTAATACATTCATATATGTTTTGAGAAAAATATATAATAATAAAGTTTATTATTTATAAAAAAAGTTTAATTTCTTATATATATTATGTTTAAATTATGAGTCATAAAATATTTATATGTATATTATCTACATTTGTTAAACATTTCTAAACCTATTTTAAGAAATAACTGACATTGACATATGTCAACATCTCATGAGGTATAATTCCCTTTTCAACTTCATAATAAAAATATTTTTAATCAAATTAAAATATTACCCCTTACAATCAAATTCTTATTTAAACATATTATGTAATTATCTTTCAAGAATGAAATCCTTATATTGAGAATAAATATATATGAAACACTTCATTTTCAAATTAAATTAAAATATCAATTATTATCATAACCGAGTCCCCATTTAAAATATTTATTACATTTAAGAAATCAGATCCTTATATATTTTACCGCAATTTACAATAAATAAATATTAAACAAGTCCATTGTGCTTTGTAATTGTTCCACCATTCATTGTTGCCTTGAATCCGTGTTTAACCGTGTTTATTAATGACAAGTCTAATCTTTTTTAATTATTGGCTTCCAACTTTTCCATCAAATCAATCAGAGAAAGAAATGGTTACAAGCTAAACTCAATGAAACAAGAGATGTCTAGCAGTGCACATGCAATTAAACAGCAATTAACCGCAATATGGATCCAATTTAACAGCAAATTAATAGCAAATGGGATCAATTTTCAATCATTGACAAAAGAAAAAAAACACAAAAGTGACCAATTTTCAATGGGTACGCAAGGCATTACAGAGTGTTCCTTTTTCAAGATCAACAAATCAGATTGCAACAATCAAATTTAACAGCAACAGGGGGCCTCTGTTTCTGAAGCTCAGATTGCAGCCCTTCTGTCGTAACAACACTAACGAAACCTCATGGACACATCTGCTGAACGAGATGATGCCATGACCTTCAAGCAACAAAATAGCAATGGCAAACGGGGAAGCCAAATATAGAAAAGTGCTACCAATCTTGAGTATAAAGCAAAAATAGTAATAATAATAACTTCTTAACCAAAGGTACTACAAGTCAAGGTAATAAAAAATATTCTAGTGGATATTCTGTTAGGTTACAAGATTTGGGACAGAATGTTGGTTTTTTTTTTTTTAAGTTTGGGGTTAGTTGTAGCTTTTGCAAACCTCGGGGAAGGTAATTTATCTCCTCTCTTTTTTTTTTTTTATTTCCTTCCTATTTTCTTCAACACAACAATACTTCTTTTTTCATTTCAATGCATCCTAATTCATTCTTCCAAATTTCAATTCTCATCCAAAGATGAAATTATCAGTCCACGTGACATATATACCCTATTACATAAGTTTTTTTTATCGACCAAAACAAATCTTAAGGGTACAAAAAATATTCACTGGTAGGGAAAAACGTGAAAAACTTGAAATGCAAACAAGTTCAGAGAAATGAATACATTTAGTCACTGAAATAGAAGACATTTAAGCCCTTTTTTGGGGACTATTTTCCACTATTTGGGTGGGATTTGGTGCAAAGGACTTTCCGTCCCTTGGCACGGCGTCGTTTCAAGATGGCTCTTCCACCTGGTGTGCTCATCCGTTTACGGAAACCATGAGTTCGTGCCAATGATTTTCTTGATCTGCTTCTCTTTGTTTGACACAAAGCAGCCTTGCCTGCCCTCACAACCAAGCCACCACCTTTTTCTCTTCTCCCCCCAACGTTTGATGTCAAATCCAATCCAATTGACAACCCTTCACGTTAACAAATTAGTTCACATCAAGTCAGGCTAAATATGAACAATAATTTTATCTAAAGCACCAAATGCAGCCAACAATTCAAACCTAGTCAGCTACTACTACAAAAAATGTTAGTATCTGTTTGGTAACCTAGTTATCAAAACAAAATTTGGTTAATTGATTAACTACACCTAATCAATTGATTAAAAACTCGTTTCTAAGCAATCTTAGTCAGGTATTGGGAACTAAACAGACACTTCAACAGCTCTGATCTATTCTCTTTGCCAAGTTAATTGCTACTGAATTTCAATCTCCTAGTCATGTATTTCGCTTGAGTTTTCTGATGTGCTCAATGATGTTTTGAAAGAATGTCACGGAGGTAAATGGTGTCACTAGAGTCTCCTTTCCCTATAACCTACCTAATAGTACCTACCAGAATCCTTTACTTTGAACTGGGAAGGGAGAAAGATGAACAGAGTTCAGCGGCCATATGAGTACACCAGCAAACACAAAAGTTTAGGAACCAATTATGTTTGTTTATCTAATGACTCCTCCAAAATCCAAATCCAGTAATACCAATATTACTGATGTGGATAACACTAGGTAGTACTAAAACCATATTACAATCCTTGGCAAACCTAGAACAAAGATTTTTATCACAACAGTTAAAATCATTGCTGCACTAATTTCAACGTCTTAAAAATGCAATTGAAGGATAACACTAGCATTGAAAATAATTTGATCCTGTTCAATGAAGATTCAAGATACACCAAATAATAGCAGTGAAGCAGGCGACAAGAATATTGGACATTTTCCAACTAGATTGCATTTCAGTTCAGACTTCAGAAGCCTCTAACTGCACTAATTTACTATCTATGAAGCACGAACACTTTCATATTTTGATGTGTTTCATGTCTGACACGCTTCCTACCCCAAAACTTCAGCCAAATCAAAATTAAAAAATAAACTTGCCAAACAGTGTTTGAGGCAAGAATTGTAAATAGTATACTACATTCAGGCATTCAGAAAGTTCCAATTCATTATTTCATCAGCAGCAATTGAGATGGGAAGTACCTGAAATGGAAGAAGGGAAAGAGAGAGGGGAAGGAGGGGAGAGGAAGGAGCAATGAAGGAGGTGAGAGCGAGTGGTGGGTGTGGCTGTAACGTTGAAAGAGAGTGAAGAAGAAGATCTTTTCGTAGTGAGAGTTAGAGAAGCCGAGTGAGTGGGGGCTCTCATGGCGATGCAAGGAGACACCGACAACGAACCCATTATCCCCTTTTCTTTCCTTCTTTCACCTCTCTGTTTCACTATTTCAATAAAGCGATAAGGTGCTGCTATGCAATCTTCTTTTTTTATTAGGCTCTTATTTCTTTAGTCTTATAGCTTTTTGACCTAGTAAGAACATACGGGGATGTAGCTTAAATGGTAGAGCGCTCGCTTTGCATGCGAGAGGTACAGGGTTCGATCCCCTGCATCTCCACGTTTTAATTTGTTCATATCTAATTTTATATTTCTTATGTTTACCCTTCTCACTAGATGCAGTTGCATGCGATGTTGCACCCATCAAGTGTAGATTTTGCCTTTGTCTTGTTCATAGGTGAGAAACCAACGATGTTTTTTTAAGACCGTTGACCTGAGGTTATCTCGTATATATTTTTATATGTTTTTATTTTTTTTGTTTTAAAATTAGTAGAATTTGGTCCAAAACATATTTTTTTATAAACTCAAGCCACGTATAATTTAAAACATTTAATCATTCAAAATTAAAAATTTTCATTACTAATTTTTAATAAATTATCAACCAATAAAATTTAAATATCAATTTTTTCATATTTCAAAATAAGGAACAATGATATAACATTATCTTAGGTTAGAAGTTCTTTATTTTTTTTAAAAAAAATATAGTATGAAAATAAAATAGTATGAAAAAAAGATAAAGTTTATTTAAAATAAAATATTATTTTTAAAAATATATTAACCCACGAATCCACATTTTAAATAGTCATTTTTTTTAACTCAGAACCTATATAAGAATGAGTTAAATGAGTCAACCTAGGGGTCTGAACCCATTTACCTAACTCTACAGTGGAGGCGAGAGATTTGTCTTGAGGGAAAGGTTTTGAGCAAGCAACACACCAAACTTAGGAAGTCAATGATTTCAAGAACAGTGACAATTCGTGAAAGAAGACCTGCGTGGATATTCCCCCTGTGCTTCACCCTATACTTTGTTATATTATTATATACTGATTTAGACAACTTGTTAGGGTAATCAAACTTCAAATATTTGTTTCCATGAAATCCTAACAACTCAACTTAATAATCAAATCAAGATAAAAAATCCTTGTTTTTTTTTTCCGTAGTTCATAAACTTCTCAGGGTGTATGGTGTAGCAAGTATAAAGAGTATAATAATAAATATTCTTTTATTGTCAGGTAAAAAAGTTTTGTAATAATTTTTATATTACTTAAATTTCAAAATTCAATTATAGCACTATAAAAATTAAAATATTTTTTATATATGTAATTTAACAATGGTGGTATAATGCTAGAATAACTTTAATCTAATTATTCGTGATAAGAAAATATAATAAAGTAGTACACCATTCATAATATCAAAGCGATGGAGGAGTGTTAAAAAATTAAAATTTTTACTTATAGTTAATTGTAAGGTTTGAATATGTCTTATTACTTAACATACACTATATTTTTAGATTTGATTTGTCCTATTTAAAAACTTAAATTATCTTGATATTCTGAATATATAAAAACTTAATTTACAGTGAAACCAATAAAAATACCAACAAACAAATATTAAATATCAATGAACTCACAAAGACTGGCCCCCTGAACCTCGCTCGGGCGAGCCTATCCTCGCTTGAGCAAGATCACACCAGGGACCGATTCCCTGTTCCTTGAGGTGCTCGCTCAGGCGAGCACAGCCTTGCTTGAGCAAGACTTGCAGACATGAAAATTCAACCTACTTCCTTATCACCTATCTTGCCCAATTTAATTCTGGTTGTTACGAAACTTTGTGGGCACTATATTTTTCCCATTTCGGACCTGTTGACGTAGTCTGTACTCAAAAATTCCTTCATATGACTAAGATATTCATAAAAATGAGTTGTTGTCAAATCCTACCTACTTTAACACCTAAACTCATTCAAATTCAATGTCACATTAAATCTCTTTAGACACACAATTCATAAACATGTCTGGGGACCTACTAGCATCCTTTGGGAATTCTAGATCCCACCTGAACTCTATTTCACCTATTCAGTTGATTTTAACAGCTTATTTTCTCAACAACATGCAATCTTCTAATTTTACTAGCATCATTAACCATGGTAATGCAATCTCATTAAATCCTTAGCATCATTAGTTATTCACCATACCACCCAATCATCAACCATGACCTGCCCATCATTATAGCTTTATCCTACATAGCTTAATGCTATAAACCATCAATATACCTATACCACATGCACACAGTTCCTACCATCATCATTCCTACATCATTCATGGCATCATCATCTCTAGCATGTAAATATAGCTACTTGGTTCCGTGCTATTCACACACACAAAGCAGAACCTGACTATATCACATAGCATATAATTACTCATCATAATCATATTTACACATCATAACCGAGACATTACATAGATACAATCAACAATTGGCATAATTAGAATTACATAATCTCTTTCTCTTTCCTTGGCATTCCTCGGCTTGCTTGGTGCTTCCCTCCGCAGTATCCGTGATATTCCTGTCAATATTTACTAAAAAAATAACAATAAAGGTGAGTGTTAGAAATCATTAATTAATATAGAAATTATTGATATATGAAAAGACGTGGCAGCTACCTTCCACTATACTTACTTTTGATTACCTTCACTTTTCGATTTATTACAATTTATTTGCTATACACATAGAAGCCACTTAGGCTACGATATCACTTTACATACAACCATGTACGTCAATTAACTTTTAACCATAATACATATATTTCCTCATTCTACCCAAGTCACTTAGAATAAATGTACAAGCATCACATAGCTCCCTTATTATCTGTCACACCAAATCTTGTTCAATTTACTTTAATTTAATCAATCCTTAATCCCTCATCCTTTGATTACAAATATAAGTACATTTCATCCCAACACATTACTCAATCGTTAATTGAATCACACATATAAACTCATACCAATATTTCAATCATCAACACCACTTAGGCACACTTAGATTACCATAAGCCACTCAAGCTACAAACATCAATATACATAGAACATACATCCATCAATTCTAAACATTTAGAATAAGCACATGATTTTTTTATAATTCACATATCATTATTCATCAAGCATATATATCACAACTAACACTAACTTAGTATATTATGACTCACTAGTATCCGCATACTAAAAGGATGAGTCGTTAGCTAGGGGTCCTACCATATGTCCCGTGAACCTTACCTGATCCATTGAGCCCTTCTTGGCTCCCCACCTTACCACTAGATCCTACCTAACCACTGGATAGCTCAACTGGGCCACAACCGACCACATGAGCCTAAAACGAGGGGTAATATATACCGATCGACCATCCACACCACATCAATTATTATCATCATTTAAATAATTCATCAGTGCCATATTTATATTTCTCAATTATCGTCATAGCTCAATAATTTCAATTCATTAATCAATAGTTCATAATTCATCACTATTTTAACTCATCCTCTTGT
The DNA here is from genome assembly GCA_037962975.1 of Clitoria ternatea. Taxonomy (NCBI): domain Eukaryota; kingdom Viridiplantae; phylum Streptophyta; class Magnoliopsida; order Fabales; family Fabaceae; genus Clitoria; species Clitoria ternatea. Next base: position 239,881,813 of record CM075671.1, on the reverse strand, counting down.
ATCAATATTAAATTCATCATCATATCATGTTTTCATCACACAATCAACTACCATGTCATCAAGAATTTCGCTATCAAAATCATCAGCATTACCATGCAATGTACAAGCATCAATACACATTATGTCAATTAGTAACTAATGGTTTAGAGTCAGACTTAGATGAGAGGTTGAATAAGTCTGAGACTCTTTTCGTGCAGACCAAAAAGCTTTTTCAAAAGGGAAACGCAACATACTTTTGAACCAGACTTTAAGAGATAAGGGAAATAAAGATAGCACACAGCAGGTTTATACTGGTTCGCTTCCAATGTAGAAGCTACATCTAGTACCTTTAGACTTGAAAGATTTTCAATGTAAAAACTCCTTTTTATAATCACAGCATATCTCGTGCCATAAGTATTCTTGACTCCAGGCACTCCTAGCTTAAACTCAAGTATTCTTTCAACAAGCCACTTTTGGCTCAAACTTGAGTATTCTTTCAAAAGTCTCTTTAGACCAAACCATGTTTCTAATAGAAACTAAGGCTGACAACACACCAAACTTTTACACTGGTAAAGATATGAGAGTTTGTGCTTGTGTTTTTTAGAACTTAGTGTACAAGAAAATGGAATTTAAGAACAGATACTCTAAGTATGAAAGAACAAAGACTAACTCTTCAAGAAGCAGAAATACAAAGAAAGTCTTTGTCTTTGAAATGAAAGCTTTGAAAATATTGCTTGTAGAATAATGCTTTCAAGCGTAACAGAATATCTCTACTTTGAGTCTAAGATTCTCTTCATATTTATAGACCAAAGGAGATAGTCATTGATAATCTGTTGAAGAGTAGTAGCCATTTGAAACTTGCAGACTCTGGATGAGAAGAAGACAACAGGACTGAAATGAGGTTCTTTAGAACTTGCATTGAAATAAATTTTCTTAATTAAAACAAGATGAAAGTCCTATTGTAGTCTTTCTTCTATCATGAACTCATGCTAAAAGGCATGGTTGACCTTTTGATGCTTTTCTGACGCATAAACTGAACTTCATCGGTTTTTCTAATTTGTTACTGTCCTTGATTTCTTATCCATACGATCGTTGGTTCTTACACTACCTTGTCTTCTTTCCTTTTTCAATGATAAGTGTAGTTCAACTTGATCAAGATCCAGCTCTGGGCATCTTCAAAAATATCCTTGTGTTTGATTGATGCAAAAATTATAGTAACATCTTTGAGCTTCAAAAGTCCGGGGTCTAATATCTTGAAGATAGTGTGCATGTTAAGTTTTAAGAGTGAACAGATATAAGGGGCGTAACTCAGCAGTCCAAAAGTCATGAAGTGCACACTTGAATTAAACGTTTCTTGAAAGATGTCTCGTATTAGACTTTTCTTGAAGGGACTTGTTTGATAACTAATTAAGTCCCAAGCGAACCTTTTATGACAGATTCCGCCTTTCATTTATAACATCTGAGCCTCAGACTTGTAACCTAAAACACTCAATTGAACATATTAGATAACACATAGGCAGACTTTATTCAATTAAATATCTTGATGTGTATTATTAACAAATCTTGGAGTTAGGTAAATAATAACCAATAAATCCAAAGTCTTTTACAAACCAGACTTGGTTCTAACAATCTCCCCCCATTTGTTGATAGCAAACATCAAGGCTTTTATTAAATAAAGTTACGATAAGCATGATGTTATAGAGAGAGCGAAATCAAATGATCAGGCTTTTGTAGAATCAAAGCATTATCAAATTATTTTCATCAGAACATAGATTTTTATGCAAACATAAGGATCAGAGCATACATACTTATGATCAGAGCATATTCCCTAGCATTTAAGCTTACAAGAAAGATCAGAGCATAACAAGGAGAACAAGATTATGATCATCAGAGTCATACAATATATATCAGAGCATAGAACTTATAATGATCAAAAGATACAATCTTCAATATATATATATATATGGGTTAGAACAGGCTTTTCATTCAACTTTAAAAGAAATTTATACAGGACTAGAGAAATAACATTACAAAATGTAGTTTTTACTCCCCCTAACAAAAATATTTACCTAACCCATAAAAGACTTAAACTCTACTCCCTATTTTGATATCAACAAGATAAGGGCATATTATGGAGCCATCAAGAAAGGTCTAAGGTAGATTGAGAAACAATAAGCAAATTGATGTTTCAGAGTTAGACTTAGAAGGGGGTTGAATAAGTCTTAGACTCTTTTTGCGGAAATATGAACCTTTAAAGCGTAGGTAATTAAACTTATAAAACAGACTTGAAAGGAGCAAAGAAAGGAGAAGAGAGAACACTAAGAATTTATACTGGTTCACTTCCAACACAGAAACTACGCCTAGTCCCTTCTAACTTGGAGGATTTTCACTATTATAAAATCTCCTTTATAATAATAGCACCAAACTTATGCCACAAGTATTCTTGACTCTGACGACTCCTGGCTTAAACCTATTTAACAAGCCACTCCTGACTCAACAACCTAAAAATTCTTTCAAAAGCCTTTTCTGGCGACAACTGTTTCCCAATGAAACTAAAGGCTGATAACTTACTAGACTTTTAGAGAATAATTGACTTGTAAGAAAGAGTGTAAAGTTTCTCACAGAACTTAGTGTATGAAGGGTGTACAATAATAAATAAATTAATTAAGTAAAGAAAGACAAAAGACTAAGGTCTGCTAGAGGCAAAACAACAAAGAAGGCCTTTGTCTTAGAAAAGCTAAGACAAGATAAGAGAATTTTAATCTCAGAAAATGATTCTTCTTGATTGGCTTGTGTCTTTATACGTATATTCAAATTGGAACTCTTCAAGTATATATATATATATAAGTTACTCAAGATGACCGTTGATGATCTAGAAAATGAGATATAGACGTTGGAAATCCTTTGAAGTAGTTTTACTTGAGGGCAAGTACTAGACTTTTGATAAACTGAAAAGATGCCTAAAAGTCTGGTAGCAAAGAACTTTGATTTTTGCATAAAAAAGGTGTTCCTTGAGATCTTTAATAAATAAAACTAATTGTTGGCTTTCTTTCATTTAACAAATGCGTAGAGAGTAATGTTATAATTCTTCTGAATCTTCCTGACATACAATCTGACTTGTATCATCTTTTCTGAAGTGTGTAGAGTAGTTATATTGATTTCTTCAAAAAACTATTTTGGCTGCTCTACTACTAATTTGTCTCTTATCCTTTTGATGATAAATACATTTTTCTTCATAAGGGCTTAATTTTCAAGGTATCATCAAAAGGTTTTAGAACGTTGTGTGATTTGTACTTTGAAGTAACGTTCAAGATGCATGTCCTTATTGCACAATAAGTTTAAGGTCTAATTTATTGGTTTATATGGCTGAAAAATTCTTAATCCAGACTTTTTGGGTGAGGTATGAAATTTATCTCTTGATGCATCAGACTTTTGTTTTGATGAACTCCTCATTTCCTTTGTAACATATGTACTTAGTATATACTTCTTGAAACACTTAAATAAATAGGTTAGATCATACATAAGTAGACTTCATTTAATTTAAGTGCATTGATGTATGTTATTAACAAATCCTAGGGTCTGATTATAATAACGTAATTTGGGGTCTGGTCAATGAATATTATCAATTACTTCTTCAAACTAGACTTGTTCTCAACACAAACAACCATATTGAACGCATAAGAAAAAAAAGGATGAAACTAAAATAACAGATGAAGAATAAACAGAAGGTGAAATAAGGGCAAGGCAAAGGTAGGGAAAGATACTGTTTCTGAACACTTGTCCTCGAATATCCCAAAAGAAACTCAAATGGAAGCCATTATTCAGGGAGTTGGAGAATTCACCTTGTTGATCAAGCTGCCACAAATAATGATTCCATAAAGAGTTGACATGATCTTTATTAGGTTTTGGAGTAATCAGAATGCTCTTTAAGGATGCCTTTGACAACTCCTTAGGTTTGGGCTCATACCAAGGACACTTAAAGTAGTCAGACTTAGGTGGAACTGGTTTTTTTAATCTTCCCTTGTCAATTCGGAGCTTAGGGCATAGACGATCAGGGGCAATGAAGATCTTCTTTCCTGGCATGAACAGGCACGGATGAAGGTCATGACGATACTAGCCCTGTTGCGTATCATAAAGAATCTTCCTTTGTTCTTCCTTTATGGCTTAAATTATGGTGTAGTCTGATGTAGAGGTCAGGAAAGTGTTTAACACTATTTCTTCCAAGGGCATAGGAGGTGGAAAATAGGGGGCGTTGGGGAACACTAGTATTTTATTTGGGTCAAAACTTGGAGACTTTAGAATGACTTATTTAGAGGGGTCCTAATAACCTAAGTCATCTTTATCCAACACAGGTTTGGTGATGGTGAAGGCTTTTAAACCAGAGGTAACCAAGGAAAGAGGTATATTAATGTTTGGTTTATTGTAAGGTCTGGGGATGAAAACACGTTGGGGTACAAAATTAGAGGGTTCAGGGGTTTGTGCTTGTGCCGTGTAGGGTTAGGGAATGGGGGTTTCAGACTGGTCTGGATCAGGAGAGGTAGAACTCCTACAGGATCAGACTTCACTGTCTCCTTTAGTTCTTCCTTCTTTTTGTTTTTGTTTTTCTCTTCCTTTTTCTTTTTCTTTTTACCTTCTTTTTATTTTTCTCTTCCTTTGCCTTCTGCTCTTATTCCAGTCTTTCTTTTTCTTTCTGTTCTATCTTTTTTCGTTTCTTTCCTTTCAACTACGAATCACGTTGAATAATGTACTCATTGTACTAGTTTTCAAGAGTCTAATCTTTGACTTTTATAGAATGATACATGTCAATAAAGGACTGGATGAAATGTTTGATCCGTTCCAATGAAGGTTTTTCTTTAGTCAAGGTATTGTGAAGCTTGGATGGAGGAAAAGGTGGAGGAAGAGGTAATGCTTGGTGTTTCTTCAACTGACCAATGAGGATTTGATCTTCAGAATTTGATGACTGGATGGGAACAATAGTAACCATGAGTTCTGGTATTGAAATTTTTACTTTAGAGACCTTAGGGTCTGGTATTGATGCACTCTGAAGGGGCATAGCCTGCATTGGAGAAGGAGACAAAGAGGCACTTTGAATCATGTCTCCAACTGTTTGGATTAGAACATTTTCCAGAGCAAATATTTTAGTGAGAACAACAGGGTATGGAATCTTCTTCTACTTCTTCCCAATAGTTGAAATCAAGTAAGTCATTATGATGTTAGCTAGACTTACTTTTTCCTTCATCATCATGTGATACATACAGAAATGGTCCAACTTCGACACGGTGTCTTTCGCACCCTTCCTTAGGTAAAAGACATGTTTCATCAGAAGATGAAGCATATTCACTTTGGGCAGTAAGTTCCCAGAAGTCAACTTGGCTAGTTGAGTTCTGCTATACAAAACCTTATTAATCTCCTGAGTAGAAACTTCAGACTTTAAAATCTTCAACGTACACAGTTCCATCTGGTGCACACTCAAACGATTGCAATCACATCCTCAAAAATTTCAATTTTCCTTTCCTTAAGGCTTCCACTGATGATAAATCTTGATTTATCCACTTGAACAGTTCTCTAGAACTCTAAAACCAGGGATAGAGAGAAGGGCTCCCTATCCACACAAAACTTAGTCTAGCCTATTCCTTCAAGATTTACTGTGACGTCTCTTCTATCTAACTTGTGTTGTAGGGAATAAAAGTAGACAGACTCTACAATATCAGCTACACTAAAATCGACAGCCATTTGAGAAGATTGAAGGTTGAAGAAGATAAAAAAATTTAGGATTTAGGGTTTTTTTACAAAAACAGAGAGAGAAAGTAAAGAGAGAGGGAAAGTCAAAGATATGAAATGTTACAAAGAGGGAAATAAGTTGAAAAGATGCATATTTAAAAACGTAACAATTGTAACAAAGAGAGGAAAGAGAAAAACGGTTCAGATACAGTTACACAAAAACAGTAACTTTGCCATGTGAAAATTTTTTAAAGTTAATGACAATAAAACGTTAAACGATTCATATTAAAAGCAGTCCCGGATGGTTTAATCTCTCAGCGTTAAGAAGAGCAACTTAGCTCTTATGGGTTAAGTTACGCATATCATAAAAGAAGAAACATATAACCCAAATATAGATTATCATGCATACACATAGACTTGTTATATAACATGTAAAATATTTAAACATTCATCATACATATACATGAGGTAAACTTATTCAAGCAATACTTCTCAAATTTAAATTGTGCTTGATAAACACAAACCTGGCCTTAACCAAAGGCTTTATGAAGATGTTTGCCACTAGTGGTCTGTGTCCATAAACTTCATGTTAAGAACTCCCTTTTAAACATAGTCTCTGATGAAATTATATTTCACCTTATTATGTTTGGCTTTGTAATGCTGAATGAGATCCTTGGAAAGATTGATTACGCTTGTATTATCATAGAACACTGAGATTTCTTCTTCTTTGATGGAATAGTCCTCAAGCTGGTACTTCATTCAAAGAAGTTGAGAGCAGCAACTTATCATAGACATGTACTCAGCCTTAGTTGTTGAGAGTGTAATTGAGTTCTGCTTTTTGCTTCCCTAAGAGATCAGACTTTGGCCTAGAAAGTGGTATCCTTCACTTATACTTTTTCTATCCACTTTGTCTCCTACAAAGTCTGCATCACAATAACTAGATGAAGAAAAAGATTTTTTCCTTTTATATAATAGTCTAATATTAGTGATGCCTACAAGATATTTCATAATCCTATGCACTACAAACAAATATGATTCTTTGGGGTCTGATTGATATCATGTACACATACAAACACTGAACATTATATAAGGTCTGCTAGATGTTAAGTACAGAAGTGAACTAATCACTCCTCTATACAGAGTCTGATCCACTGATGTACCAAACTTATTTTTACTGATTATGCAACTTGGATACACAAGAGTCCTCATGGGCTTAGCATCAGTCATTTTAAATTTTTTGAGCAACTCCTTAATGTACTTCTGTTGATGGATAAAAATACCATCATTAGTCTGTTTAATTTGCAGACCTAGGAAGAATTTGAGTTCTCCCATCATACTTATCTCAAATTCAATCTGCATCATTTCTGAAAATTCTTTACATATACTTTCATCAGTAGCACCAAAAACGATATCATCCACATAAATTTGTATAATTATAAAGTGTCTATTTGAGCTTTTTCTAAATAAGGTGGTGTCAATCTTGCCTCTAATAAAGTCTTTTAAGATTAAAACACTACTGAGTCCGTTGTTACAAGCTCTAAGCGCTTGTTTTAGACCATACAATGCTTTTTTAGACCATACAATGCTTTTCTAAGTTTGAAGACATGATTTGGAAAAGATTTGTTTTCAAACCTTGGAGGCTGTTTCAGAAGACTTCCTCTTCAATGAAACCATTTAGAAAAGCACTTTTAATATTCATCTAATATAATTTTATTTAAAAGCTGCAAATGCAAGAAGAATCCTTATAGCCTCAAGTCTAGCTATAGGTGTAAAATTTCAGTAAAATCTATACCTTCTTGCTGGTTGTATCCTTGTGCTACTAATCTGGCTTTATTTTTGACAAACTTGCCATCTTCATCAAGTTTATTCTTAAAGACCCATTTGGTTCCTATTATGCCTTTGTTCTTGGGTCTGGGGACAAGGGTCTAGACCTTGTTCCTCTCAAACTGGTTCAGCTCTTTTTGCATAGCAACGATCCAGTCTGTATCTTCCAAAGCTCCTGCCACTGACTTGGGTTCTAACTCTGAGACTAGGGCAATAGAAGGCTGATTGAGGAGTTTCAATCTGGTCCTTATTCCAACAACTTGATTTCCAATGATGAAGTTTGAAGAATAAAAACCCTTGAACTTCTAGTCTTTAAGCTTCTCATGTTTAGAAATAGATGGTTGTTGATCAAATGTTACATTTTCATCATCTGTAGGTTCTGGATGAGCTAGTCCAGACTCCTGCTGTTGAATACCTACATCATTAATATCTAGATCTGTTAGTTTCGGTTAGTCTTTTAAACATCGTCAAATCTTACATGCATTAAGGTGGTTGAGTACCCATGAATATCCCTTTATCAGACTTAGAATCAAAATTTTCAAGTTGATCCTTAGTGTTGAGGATATAACATGTGCACCCAAAGGGATGAAAATATGAAATGTTTTGTCTTTTTCCCTTCCATAATTCATAAGGAGTCTTGTTTAGTATCGGGCTAATAAGGATCCTGTTTTGGATATAACAAGAAATGCTCACAGCCTCAGCCCAAAAATATTTTAGAAGATTGTTTTCACAAAGCATGATTCTTGTCATTTCTTGCAAAGATCTGTTTTTTCTTTCCACAACACCATTCTGTTAAGGTGATATGAGAGAAGAAAAACTATGAGTGATGCTAAACTCATTGAAGAATTTTTAAAAAACTTAATTTTCAAATTCTCTGTCATGGTCACTTCTTATTGTACAAATACACAATCCTTTCTCATTATGGATTTTCTTATAGAAAATCTTGAATACCTTCACAGACTCATCTTTGTGGGTTAGGAAGTATACTCATGTCATTCAAGTGTCACTATTAAAAAACTCTTGACAGCTACCAGAAATCAGCGACAGATAAGAGGCGTCACTAATTAGCGACCGAAAAGTTAAAAAAGACCTTTAAATGGAAATTAGCTACCAGTTTATTGACCACACATAACACCCTCACTATGTATTGTAATAATCCGTCGCCAATATCGCTAAAGGTACACCGTCGCTATATTCATCTCTCTTTAATTTTTTTGCTTTCCCTCTAATTTTTTGGTTAGTGCCCAATGTAGCGAGAGACCAGGGTTGGTCGCTACATGCAATAGACGTAACAAAGGAGGGAGGGGACCATAGCTAGCTTTACCTTTCCTCTAAAAATTTTGTTTGCCCATAAAGTTTAGCGACGACGTTCCTTTTTGTCACTAGTTTTTACTTTCCCCTAAATTTTTGATTCCCTCCAACGGTAACTTTAGAATTATTAGCGATGGGAAACGTTCGTCGCTATGAGGTAGTGAATTTAGGAACGGATATGTTTTCCCATCGCTGAGGTTGGCACAACTAGCGACGTTAGTATCTGTCGTCGCTAATTAGTATTCTTTTCAGTGATTATTTGTATCTTGTCATCGCTTTGCAGCCACGTGGCCATTAGTGACATTCTTAGCGACAGGGCGGCTCCATCGCTACATTTTAGTCTAATTAATGTACCCCTCTTTCCCAAATCATTTGCTCTAATTCCTTCATTCCCTTCCTCTATTTTCGTTTCCCTCCCTCCCTCCCTTTGTCTATCTCGGATCCTTTCTCCCTCCCTCCATCTATGTCTCCGTCTCCTCCACTCTGTCTCCTTCCATCCATTTCTGTTGTGAAGCTACCTCCGATCATTTCCTTTGAAGCTACGTCTAGGTTTATCCCCAACTGGTACTGTCTCTGACAACGCCTCCTCTATTTATCTCCCCAATAGGCACTCTTTGTTTCCACTACTAGTAAGACACTATAGAATTTCTGCTCTCTAGTGAAGTTGGTGGTGGTTTTCGTTTCTTCTGTTTTGTTAATTTCAACCAACTAGGTTATAATTAGTTCAATGTGGAAGCTTCTTCTGTTGTTTGATTATGACTACAGCCTGTGAAAGCAAGCATATCCTTTTCATATCTATAATAAAATGTCATGTGCTTGCGAGTTAAAGCTTATCAATCATGTTTATATGTATATTTTCCTAATTAACTAAGCAAACCATTATATTAAAGGAATTACCTTAAATGGAAAGCAATGTAGGGAGTGCTATTGTTTTTTATTCTATTTACCAACCTCTCTTCAATTGGGTGTGCAAATCTAAGAGCCCCATACATCGTACTCTTTGAATTGAAGTAGCTAGACCATTATTCACTAGGCGAGAATCACTATGTGTAAATTTGATTATTTTGTGTTTTTTCAACAATTGCAACATATCCCCGGCATAATAACTGGCCTACATGTTTCAAAATAGAAGAATTAAGATTAAAAATTGAAGTAGCTACTTTTAAGGGGGAAAACTTATATCAAGTTCAATGATCCTTTCCATCAAGTTTTCTAATCAAGTGTTTACACATGAATATTTATTTAAAATCATGAACTCATATTTGAAACAAATTATATATCATTGGAAAGTGCATCTATATGTCATTGCTTGGATGGAAAACACTGATTGTAAGAATATAGTGAACTTTATTTGTGTCTTGCCCACTTTGTAAATGCAGTAGAATCTTGTATTTAGAGAATAAGTGATATTACCTTGTATTTAGAATCTTGTAAATGCAGTAAAATAACAATACTGTGAAATTAAGAAAACAAATGAGAATCCATACCTGGAATTTGTCCAAAATGAATTATGATCTAATATAGGTAAAACCAAAGTAGCTTTCATAATTTTTGCAATAGCAACCATGTCACTTATCTGCAAATTGATGAGAAAATATCAATATGACTAAGATTGAAGAAAAAAAAATATTTCCAAAATAAATAAAGTGAAACACGTTGAGTTTTAGTATCATACTCTGGTTTTCATTTGATTTAATCCCCCCATTAGCATGGACCAAAAGGTAACCATTTGTGATGTTTTTGTTCTCTATACAATGTAAATAATTTCAAGTTAAAAATAAGGCAAAATGTGAACCACTTATATTAAGTTTTACATAGTAATAATAGTTAAGTAATAAAAAGTTTTAGACTCACGTTTGTTACTTTTTGCTCGATCCATACATTTGTGGTAATTGCCATGATTGGGTTGTTTCCAAATGTCAAGAATCTAACTAACATATATCATAGGGAAACTAGTATCACAATTTAAAAATAATTACATAAGGCAGTAATATTGATTATATCATTATGTATAGTAGACATATCAAATAACAACATTGGGGTAGTGATTTTATCACAAAATGTCAGCCAATATTTATTAAATATAATAAATAATAAAAAAGACAATTTTAATATCCATAAGACTTTGGTAATTAAACATTTACATTTTAGTAATTAAACTAATAGAAAGTTTCAAAATTTAAAATAAGGATTGAAAAATCAATTAGTTTATATGTTTTTTAATTATTATTATGTGCTTTTACGGGATGAATATGTTGTCAGAAATATTTGGAATGGATACGACTAAACATATATTTTTTAATTTAGACTTGATCCTGTAAGCTTCAATTTTTGTTTCTATAATCTCTTTTGTAGTTCCTCTCTCCTTTGACTATATGTTAGTGCAACTATCATTGAATACACTAAACATAACAGTTTATTATTAATATTATCAAATTCTATTTTGTATACACTAAACATAACAGTGAAAAATGATTAAAAAAGAATTACAACATAGAGGAAAATCAAAATAAAAATTAGAAATTATTCACTTAAAAATACAATATTTTATTTTTCATTGAAAGGTAAATTATAATTTTTGAATACTTAGGTAATGTTGCAAGGTGAGATTGATTTATTTGAGAAAATCACATGACTAAATTGATGTTTTTATAAAAATTGTGTTTTAGACATTCATCTATAATAACAAAAATCTCACTACCAACCTCATTTTTAAAACTATTGAATCAAATCAGTTAGATGATTCATTTCCTCTTTAAATTTAAAATTTAAACTAAACATGGAAGCAAAATTTGAACCAAGTAAAATTATTACTGAATACCAAACTAAAATCTTACTTAAGAAATGATTTACACTTATAAAAGTATTTTTATCTGCCAAGGTTTCACATAAATGGAATTTAAATTCAAAATTTTATGATCACAAGCTTGACTAATTCGACCAATGAGTTGCTCCTAATTAACAAGTACTGGTCCGAAATCATCCCTTGAGTATTTTGCCATTTCCACGAAACCTTGTTTTCGCTTCGCACAACCAACCATTCGCCTACCAATTGGAATCCCTTACGCAAACATAAGTGACAACACATTGCATGCGTTTCATGTACTCAATACTCGTCAACTAATAGGATTATCCCGAATCCAAGAAACACGATTCATTAGAAAACAGTAGACATTTCATACCTCTTTTCTTATTCTTCTGATAAAATCCGTTTGTTTTTATTTTGTTTGTCCTCTTCTGTTTTGCAATTCTAGTTGAGATGAACAACTTCTCAATTTGGTACCTTCATTAAATCTCTCCAAACTGATTGGGTAAACTGTTTATATCAAAGGATGTCCTTCGTACCATTAATATTGTGATTATGCATTTATTTCAAAATATTATATGGGTATTGTATATTTTTAAAAAAACATTAGTTAATAGTACACTCTAAATAGATGAGATGAAAGTAAAAAACCTATATGAATTGTGTGGGGCTGCAATATGAATGAAAGGTAGGGCTGTAAAAACCTATATCGTAAAGTTGATTCATAATTTTAAATATTAGGCCAAGCTTCACATTTATGTCATTACCAATTGCTGCCTCTGTACTTAAGCAAAAGTTAGAAGGAGCTTCAAATAAAATTGATTTTCTTTCACAACTGCAAGATGAGAATATTCACTTGCGTGCTTTGATTGCAGTTAGATGCAACATAGAGGTAAGTTTATCAAACCACTGTCACACCTACACATGTTAACAGTATCATTAAATGCATGTCAATTGTTGTTTATTAGTGAGAGTAGAGCTCATTAGACATTGGTTTTGAGTGTTGATAACATGTTTTTTATGCATGTGTATTGTTATTTGTTAGTGGGGAACAAAGCTTATTAGACATTGGTTTTGTGTACTAATAACATGGGTTTTATGTATGCATGTGTATTGTTATCTGTTAGTAGAGAGCAGAGCTCACTAGGTTGTGGTGATGATTGCTTCAATTTCATATGCATATCGTAGTGTATATATTGAACTGTACTGGAAAGTTTTCTGTGTGTAACATGACGTTGTAAAAAATTTGGAAATGTCTAGTTTACAAAGGAGACTCTGTCGAAATTTTGGTAGGCTCCCTGTTTTAGGTTACTTAAAAAATATATTAAAATTTAACAATGTAGGTTTCAGCTGTGTCTGTACCCGCTAGTTACCCGTTCAAGATTCACAACAACCAGCTGACATACTGTGTTGTGCTGGATCTTGAATTATCCTGGTTGGACAGTTTGGAATGAATTTGCAATCAGTAGGGTGTGTCACGACCGAGATCGTGGCGGGATGGCCGACCCTTAAAAAGATAGAATTGGATTCGAAATCCTTTTTAAAAGAAACAGAGCGTAACCGTGAAACAAAAGAAATAGGGAGTCGCCACCAATATTTTTTAAAGGTAAAATACCGAAAAAACCTTTCTTAAAAGCACTAGTCATAAAAAGTGAAATTCTAAGTTCGGGAGTCGAATTACAGGTGAGGAAGGTATTAGCACCTTACAACTGTTCATTATAAAACGGTTACCTCAAATTGATAGTGCTCATTATAAATAGCCCAAAAATTATTTTAACTTTTTTAAAAAAGGAACAGATAAAACAGACGAAGAAGTTTTCAAATAAGGTTCGTCCAAATTAATCTTAAATCGAACAACTTAACTAAACAATGAAAGTAAGAGACTTGACTAAGCAGTGTGAGTAAGAAATAACAAAACAATGATAATAGTAAACTTGATCAAACAGTGACAGTAAGGCATTTGACTAACAGTGACAGTGAGAAACTTGACTAAATAGTGACAGTAAGAAATAAGAAAACATAGTGAAAGTAACGATTAACACGACGTCCTGTCCAAATTAACCTTAATTTGTAATAAAAATTAGATTAAAATAAAGTTAAATAGGATGAAATAAAATAAAATTTGTTAAACAAAACAAAAGATTAACATGGCGTCTCGTCTAAATTAACCTTTTTTTAAGAAATATTATTATTAAATAAAATATTGAAAATATGAGGAGGTTAACAAGACGTCTCGTCTAAATTAACCTTTTTGTGGTAAAATAGTGTTAAAAAAATTAAATAGTAACAACATAAAATTAATCAAGATAAAACAAAGACATGCGAAAATTAATAAAAGGAAAGTGGGCCCGACAGGAGTTACTCCCGCTCCTACATATTCTCAAGCATATTGAGAAATCAAAGTTTGAAAAATTATTCTTAGATATTAAAAAGAAAAAAAAATTATTTTTGAAGCTTTGATTTGATTTTTGATTGCAAGAAAATATTATTTTTTGTATTTTCATGTGTTTTGAAAGGGATTTTTTTTGTATTTTTAGGATGTTTGCAAAATAAATCTTATGGATAATGAAAATACAAGACGAAGTACTCCATACGTGTATTACCTTTCACGATTTTATAATGTCGGTGTAGGCAAGACATTTTGCTTGTCGCCATTATAAAATCAGTACATATTTTATTTAGTGAAAACAATGGTTTTATTTCTAAGAAAAGGAAACTAAAATTTCAAGATTAAATTGGAAATATGTTTTTAGATTTTAATATAGTCACCCAAAAAAGAAAACACACCTATAAGAAAATCAAGTATTAGAAAAAGAGTAAATAAAACAAAGGGAAAAGTTAAACTAAATTAAATTAAAAGAGAAAAGAGAGAAAAAAATAACATAAACTTATTAACAACCTAAAAAAGGACACTTAGACAATAATCAAAAGAGATTAAAGAGGAAATAAAATAAAACAACATGAATGACAAGGCAAAAGAGAAATAAAAGGAAAAACTTTAAATAAAAAAATAGGCAACTAGGGCTTGAACCTACCCCTCTTTGTATTGAAAATTATTGCATCTGCCACTAGGACAACCAAATTTTTATGCTATAATGGCAGATTAAATTACCTATAACACATGGTAATACTATAGCTTCAGAAAAGAAACGAAAATAAGGGAGCCAAGTTTCAAACTTGTCCCCTTTGGAATGCTAAAGCGCGAGTTTACACTACAACCACCACGACTTAATTGACAAAATTTTAACCACAAAAATCATAAGTCAAAACTATCTTTATTCATTTTTAAAAAATAGAACAGAATAGGCTATGTACTTTGCAGGGGCGTGAAAAGTGCATAGCACAACATGTCATTGAAAAGGAATAAAATAATAAAAGAAGGGAAATATGCTAAAAGGTAAAGAGAATGAAGAAGGAAGAAGCGACAAAGTGAAAGAGAGGGATGGAGACGACAATGCTAACCACGGTGGTACCCAGTGGAAAGCTCCTTTTTCTTCTCTTTTATTTTTTCTTTCACTGCTGTTTGTGCTATTTTTTTATGGAGTTGCTATTTTTTTATTTGGTTTTACTTGTTGTGGTGTGTTGAGAAGATGAAAGGAAGAGGTTTTGAATGTTTTAGAGAGGATGATCGTTCTTGTTCTCTGGTTGTTGATTTTTTAGATGGTGGGTTGTTGAGTGATGATGAAGAAGATGAAGATGAGAGTGAAGTGTGTAGATCTCCCTCCTGAATGTGAAAAAAATGGTCCTTTTAAGATCTGAAGAGAGTAGGATATAGAGCAAAACAAAAACTAGATTTTGGGGAATCTTTTTGGCCAGATTTTAGAGCGGATTTTGGGGTGATGAGTGACCTTTTTAATAAAAAATAAAAATAAAAATAAAAATAAAAATAAAGTAAAAAATAAAAATAAAAATAATTACATTTTAAAAAAAAGTGGTGTTCACAGTTGCCCCTCTTTACTTTCTTTTTGCGAAAATATAAATGATCCATTCATGTTGTGGAAAGGAAGTATAGACGTGGATGCCATTTCCCTAGCCAGGATCTTGAAAGGTGCAAACCTTGGCAATAAGAAAACTGAAACAATGTCAGCTTCGACAATGAGAAAGATTTAAAAGCGTCAACTTCGACGATGAAAGCTTAAAAGGGTGTGGAAATTTAAAAGTGTCGATCCTTGGTGATGAAAGAAATTTATCCTAGGTGATGAAAGGAAATTAAAAGTGCCCATCCTCGGTGATGAAAGAAATTTAAAAGCGCCCATCCTAGGCGATGAAACTTAAAACAATGCCAGCTTCAGCAACAAGAAATGTAAAAGTGCCCATCCTAGGCAACAAAAACTTAAAAGTGCCTATCCTAGGCGATGAAAGAAATTTAAAAGTGCCCATCCTAAGTGATAAAACTTAAAAGAATGCCAGCTTCGGCAATAAGAAATTTAAAAGTGCCTATCCTAGACGACGAAAACTTAAAAGTGCCCATCCTAGGCGATGAAAGAAATTTAAAAGTGTAACATCCCATTTTCAACACAAATAGAAAATAGATATTAATATATCTTTAATGAGAAATACTTACTATTAGTTATTTTATTATTATCATTTTTTATGAAATTTTGCTATTTATATTTAATTATTTATTTTTTAAAATAAAATAAACTAATAATAATAATAAAAATATTTATGTATTTTGAATGAGAATTTTAAAATGACTTAATTATTATTCATTGATTAATGAAATTATATTAAGAATTTTAAATATATTTATTATTCACAACTTTTATTTTATGTTTTTATATTTATGTTTTTACATATTTGTGATTTAACTCTTATTAGAATTTTAAAATAACATTTTGAAGGAATTAGACTATGATTCTTTAGAACTTTTTGATCTACATAATATTTATGATTTTCTGGAATTTTTTGAATTTTTTTGAAATATTTTAATAAGATAATATTTTAAATAATTTTAAATTCATATAAAGTTACTTAAAATTAAAAATATTTACAAGAAAGTGAATTTAAATTATAAGAAAATTTTCTAAAATCCATTTCAAGTAGACTTATCTAAAAATTATCAGTTTAAGTAAAATCTTGATTTTTACCAATCGTAAAAAAAAATTGAAAACGTATCAATAAATTTTTATTAACAGAAAATTTTAGATTTTTAAAATTTAAACTTTATATTAATTATCATAAAATTAGTGAGAACTGATATAATATCACTAAATTTCAAAAAGAGTCGATTTTGAATATTTAAAATATACCGAGTGAATAGTTACTATTTGGCTTAACAATTCAGCCGATATTTACTATGCAAAACACTGTGCATGAATGAAAATTTCAAACTTGCATAGTAACTAGAAATGAAAACTTCAGAAATTGCACAATACTTTTATAGTAAAATAATGAAATGCACAGTACATATTTTTACTATAAATAATGGGGAGCACCGAAGGGAAAATTTACAGTTTAGATTAAAGTTTCTTAACATAGTAGTGTTAGAGAGATAGTAGTAGAAGTGAGAGAGAAAAATAATTTTTATGGAAGGAGGTTCTGCCAAAATCATAAGGTAAGAATAACTCTCTTTTATACTTTTTAGGTTTATTTTCATATAGTTTTAGAAATCTATTATTATACTGGATATAATATTATTTTAAGTTACTATTTTAAATAGTAAATTACTATGTCAACAGTAAATTACTATTGAGAATAGTGAATTACTATTCAAATAGTAAATTATTATTATGAATAGTAAATTACTATTCCAATAGTTAATTACTATTTATTGTTACTATTTATGACTTACTATTTACTATTACTGTTTATGTTTTACTATTTATGGTTACTATTCATGTTTTACTATTTACTGTTACTATTTATATTTTACTATTTATTATTCACTATTCACTATTCAAAATTTACCATTTCTGTTTTACGTAGTAATCTTTATTTTTATCTTATGCCTATACTGAGATAAGTTTGTATTAATATTTCTAGAACTCGGAGGTGCAAAGCGAACTCACTTTTGGTAGCAATTCAAGGTAAGGGGAAGTGAGATATGAATATAATATGAAAAGACATAAGAATAATTGGAGGAGTCCCCTACTCCTTTTAAATTTAATAATAATAATAATATTTTAAAATAATAATTATTTTACTTAAAATTTATATAAATTTTAAATTGTGTATCTTGTGTAACTTGATCTGAAATACCTATGCAAAGACCTGGATAACCTATGCGAACTGGACTAAACCTATGCAAGGACTTAGACTATTATGACCTGTATGGACTGAACTATACCTATGCAAAGACTAGATTATATATATGGACTTATATAGACCTGTGCGAGGAATGGACTATAAGGACTCAAAATCAACTCTACTAATTTAAATAACCATTAAAATTTAAATTATATTTATGAGCGATATTTAGTTGATTTGACTTGATTATAATTAACTATATTTGATTTTGATTAATGATATTGTGATTTATAATATTATACTGTGATTAATGATATGTAATCATGATTGATAATATTTGTGATTGATGATATTTAATTGTGATTGATGATATTACAATACTTGATTGTGGTTGATGAATGATTGATGACCTTATGATATGAAGTTTGAGCATATAGCAAGCATGACGGAAAGTTAAAACTCAGTAAGAATTTTCTTACCTTACTCTTTAAATTTTTATTCTAAGAGAAAGTATTTTATAATTATTTTAGTCTTTTATTTCTTCTTAGAAATAATTTTCACTAACTTTATTTTTAATCTCTAGAATAAAATCTAGTATTAGAAAGAAGCTATTTTATGAAAATCAGAGGTTGAGATAATTAATTTTTGAATTAAAGAAAATTTTTATAGTTTTAAGTATTCTTAGTTATTGATTTTAAAATTATTTTCTTTTAGAAATTAGAAGTTTAAAGTAAATTATTTTGGTTTTCCCCAACGAAATAACTAAAGGATATTTTGTCGAGATTTCTAAAACTCAATCTAGTAAAAATTTAAATTAAGAAAGATTATGTAAATATGTGAAGTTTTTTTTAAGAGAAAATTTTGAGATATTTAAGGCTTGGAAACTCAATTTTGGTGAGATCTGAATTCAAAGACTGTACCAAATTTATTCTGTATAATAGAAGTTCAAAGAAGAACTTATGGGAATGTACAGTTTATTGAGATGATTTGTGAATGTAACACCCTCTGTTACATCTCAATAATTTCTAAAAAATTCATGAAATTTTTTTTACTAAAAATATAATCGTTACAAAAAACTACCAGAATAAATTATATACAATATTTCTAAAATACCTCATGAATATCATTAAAATTTATAAAGTAGTTTTACATTTATCCAAATAAAATAGATATTAAACATTATTAGAAAGAGAGGAAAGTCCATGGTCCAAGAGCAGTTACTTAATGATATTATTTATTCATTGGACCATGGTATTCATACCGAGCTCCCTTTCTAGAACGTGCTATATATACTGTCGAGATTCTTCGATCCTTCCCTCTGTACGAATCAACAATTTAAATCATATGAAACAAAAAGACAGAGAAAGAAGTGAGAAACAGAATATAATATTCCCAAATGAGACATAAGCAATAAAGGGTTTTCACAAACTATTATAATAATATCAATTACAATCACATCACTAGTGGAAAAAATGGATATAATCACGGTTAAAAATGGCCTTTATTCACCGTTAAAGAACCGTGGTTGTTGTAGCCGTGGTAGTAGATGAGGACCTTTAACCACGGTTAACAACCGTGGTAATAAATCACATCTGACCACGGTTAAGAACAACCATGAATATAACTTACTATTTATATTCATAGTTATCGAGCATAACCGTGAATATAAGAACTAAAAGGTTTCAGTTACAAACTACTTATATTCACGGTTATGCTAGTAACCTTGGATAAAGGGTATCTATATTCACGGTTGTCCAGTATAACCGTGTAAAAACCTCAGTATGTATCCACGGTTGTCCATCATAACCGTGAATATAAGTACTAAAAGGTTTCAGTTACAAAACTACTTATATTCACGGTTATGCTAGTAACCGTGGATAAAGAGTATCTATATTCATGGTTTTCCAGTATAACCGTAAAAAAACCTCAGTATTTATCCACGGTTGTCCATCATAACCGTGAATATAAGTACTAAAAGGTTTCAGTTACAAACTACTTATTTTCACGGTTATGGTAGTAACCGTGGATAAATATGGTCTATAATCACGGTTGTTATCATAACCGTGAATAAATACTGAGGTTTTTTTTAATATGGTTTCTATTTTATCGTTTCCCAAACCTGCATTCAGACAACCAGTACAGTATATAGTAGCCCACCATATCCAGCAACACTATATAAAAAGAATGGTATGTATATAACAATTTATTTTCTATATCAATTCATAACAACCTAAAAAATAAAAGTATATACAATTAAGTTGAATGTAATCTAATAAAAGTAAACCCTAAATCCTACTAGATACATATATAAAAGAATAAAGATCCTATATCTAGCTTTGCCTAACTTCAATGAAGTGTGAGACCCATTGCTTTCTAACATCATCTATAAGTGCCTTTGGGAAATATGACCGGTCCTTAAAGTACTGCAAACAATGCACAAAACAATTAGAACAAAAGCTTTATTTATTACATGAAATTGATGAAATTGGTAGAAAAGTAGTCCAAATGATGAGACTTACATCTGTCCATCCATCTACTAAATGTTGTTGGACAATGGTCAGCATAGTGTGCATGACGAAATAGCCACACTCGTAGGTACCCTTCTGCCTGTAAGACTACAATGGACATATAGTATAGAATAAGTGAATTTGCAACTTAAAAAATATGTATTGAAGATTTGAATGAATATGATTGACTTACTTTTGGGTGCACCCATGCAACTTTTCTTCCGTTGGACTTGTTTCTAATCAGTAGATTGTATCCAACCACCGCCCTACGTCAAACAAAACACAAGATAAGTTAGAATCATATAGTTCTAAAAATGATGTAATTGAATTTGTACTTATTTTTTAGGGATTAACTTACCGGTCTACTATATCTTTCAGGTCTTGTGGAACCATCCGATGCAAAGTATCAAAGTACAGAGCAAGATAGTCCTTCAGACAGATCACCTTGAGCGTCTAGTGAGCGCTGCAGTTACCAGTGATAAGTGAGACTTCAAAATGCAAAAATTCATGACAATAATTATGGAATAGAATATTACCCTTTATGATAGGGGCCCATGTATACAGGCTTCCCAGACTCAAACATCCAATTCTAGATGTATGCCTGGGTGTTGTGCGGGGTGTTTCCTTGCTTCTGTATGAGAGAGGGCTCTAAGAAACCATAAGTTCCTTGGAAACCCAAGTCCACACAGAGTTTTGCCAGAAACCTAAACAAGTTAAGACATGGTTAGCGACAAATAACTTGTATAATGAAAAAATTGGACAAAAAATGATATACTTACAGCTTCCACAACTGAATGATGGAGGCGTTCAGCATCGACGTCCTTGAAATAATGTCACACATGTCAGAATATGTAACGTAAAGTGGAAGATCACTTGGACGGCCGAACACTAGTGGCTTCCATGGGACCTGAACAGTGTCCTCTCCTTGCTCATACCCGATGCGCCATAGCATCCGGATGGGATCCTTGGTCGGGTCTGGCTTCTTCAATGTCTGTTCCTGTTGAACAATTGACAACCATCACATTTTGTACCATAATTGACAATATAACAAAATTAGTTAGTGTTTAGGGTTTTTACCTATCCAGGGGCAATCACCAGAAGTTTGTTGGGCCACATTAGAAAGTGGCCCACCGCCTGACCGACGGTCTTCACCTCCGGAGTTGCCACTGGCACAGCAGCATCCTTCTCGAGGATGAGTACAATAGAGACCCTGGACATACCATCAGGTAATGTTTGATGGTGAACCACAGGGCCTAAGTTGTACACCATACCAGTGGCAACTGGCTCCTCCGACCCGTCAATGAATAGGTCACATTGACGGGTGTCTGGTGGCTCAACCCCATCATTGACGGGTGCAAGCCTAACATTTCTTGGTTCATGGGAAAATTCCAGAAAAATCGTATCCATTTTCTTCCATTGCAATCCATCGGCCGGATGCCTAAGTAGTCCATCAATAACCCTCTCATCAGCATGCCATCTCATAAGTTTTGCATCATCTGCATTGGCAAACAGACGCTTTAGTCTTGGAACTATAGGTAGATACCACAACACCTTTGCAGGAGACCCTTTAGTGCATACCTCATTAGAATCTGCCTCTTTCTTCTTATACTGTGACACCCCACACCTAGGACATCGATGCAGCATTTCTAACTCACCCTGAAATAATACACAATCATTTGGGCATGCATGTATTTTCTCATACTCCAAACCCATAGGACACAACACCTTTTTGGCCTTATAGTTACGATTCGGCAAGGTGTTTCCAGCTGGGAGCATTTCTTTCAACAACTTCAGTAAGTCAGTGAAACTTTTATCCGTCCACCCATTTATGGCCTTCAAATTAAACAATCGCAAAACTGCTGATAACCTCATGAAATTGACGCAGTTTGGATACAACGGCTGCTCAGAGTCCTCACACAGAGTCGTATATACATGAGCTTTCTTAAAACCTTCTACCCCCACATCACGGATCATATCCTCGAGTCGGTCATCCATGTCGACATCGGTGTCATGCATCGAGCTTCGATTTTCAGTTTGAGAGCTGTTACTTGGCACCACCACATCTTCACCATGCCATATCCAACGCGTATAACTACGCAGAAAACCGTCACGCAGTAGATGCTCTCGCACCTCTTCCAAGACTACCCGACGCAGGTTCAAGCATCTCACACAAAGGCAAAAATACTTTCCATTCACCTCCACTGCATTCCTCGCTACGAATTCTATAAATGATTCAACTCCCCCCTCGTACTCTAGACTTAGGCGTGATGCAGTTATCCAACTCCGATCCATGCCAACTGTTTACAAGGTGCTATGATCAACCTCACTTTTTCTTCAAAGGTGGTGGTCCTATACCCATTCAGGATAACAATTGTTTTTATATGTCATTCATATATACAGGTTATGAGTTATTCTAAAATTTGATGAAATTTCAGCAGCATTTCGCATTGGTCTCTAAGTATACAAAATGAGAGTGGTCAAATCAAATTCAACCACAACCAAATATGCACCCATAGAACAACACAAAATACAAGTTACCGAAAGTTTATCAAATTTTAAAATAACTCCTAACTTGTACATACTAACAATGACGTATAAAAAATAATTGTTCATCCCAAACTGTCCAAACAGAGAATTCAAGATTCAACACAAACGATGACATTAATTAATTTAATGACCATTTGTGTCGAATCTCAAATGGGAAACTACAGTTCACTCATACACAACAACTTTCATACTATGAGCCTATGAGTTTGCAAGATTAACAACCATCCACATACAACAACAATAGAAATAACATTATATAAGAGCAACCAACAACAACAGAAATAAAATGGATAATAATTTAGTTAACTTTTTACCTAAATTAGTATGATGTTTCTAATTTGTGTTATTTTGAAGTACAAGTATGGTGTTGGAGTATGTATTATTGATTATGGATTATGATGTTGGTTTATAAGACTTTTAAAGAAACACTCGATGAAACTCACTTGTTCACTTAAGTGCATTTGGGCTTTAAAGAAAACGATTTAGTACATTTGATCCTAATGCAAGTGAGTGTATTTAACGTTCAACCTACTCAATATTCTGTACTTATCTCTCTTAGGCATAATATCCTATCATGAATAGATTTTCAGAACAAAGATTCCATCGTGGTATGTCACCATTGGAGCTACATCTTCCCAGAAGATTCATGCCCTTTAATTAATTCATCTTTCATCCTTATACACTTACACACCATTCTCCTTCCAATATTGTTTTTTATTATTCCAACCAAAGGAGTGAACACTTACTACTTAATGTCAACTAATGCATAAATCACAATAAAATAAAAATTTCCTTCACAAGCTCTCTAGCATGTATAACTACTGATTATATTGTTCAGTCCAAGCTTAGAATTTATGAAATAAACATTCCATCTTATAAGGGATATGTCATTGGATAGTAAAATTTCTCTTAGAAACAAATTTATTCACAACAACATTATTTCTTTTAGAAACAAATAGTTATTAACAACAACATTATTAACAACAACATTATTTCTTTTAGAAACAAATTTTCAGCCGCTTATTACAAATGGTTAACAACACAGAGGCAGAATTAACCAAACTTAATAACACACAGGCAATGTCAAATAATGACAGAGACAGAGACAGAGACAAGCTTAACCAAACTTAATAATAACACAGAGACAGAGACAAGCTTCGTTCACCTTGGACAATGAAATAATACCCACACACACAGAGACAACACATTCATTCAGGCTCGACTATACGCAAGTGAAAACACACATAATATATTCCACAAACAATGATAGACCATAACAGTGAAGTAGCCCAGCAGTGAACGAAGAAGAAAGGTAATGAGGCACTTACAAGAAAATGGTGTGAAAATGACAACAGCACGAAAGGAAGAAGGAAGAAGCAAGTGAACGTAGAAGCCCACGACCAACAAAGAACAAACTCGAGCAAAAGAGGAGAACGAGGAAGAAGATAACCAGCGCGAAAGAAGAAGAGAAAATGAAAAAAGCCTGAAAGGCGCGGCTTTTGAAGTTTTAGAAAGGATGTATATTCACGGTTTCCCTTGAAACCATGAATATATTACACATATATTCACGGTTAAACAAAAAACTGTGGATAAATGTTAACTATTTATCCACGGTTACGACCACAACGGTGGATAAATATTAAATCTATAATCACAGTTGTAGAAACAACCGTGGACATACAGTACCCAGTGATTAAACCTAAGACCTGAACTATATATCCACGGTTGGAAATACAAACCGTCATTATAGACATCAATATATATCCACGGTTAACATCATAACCCTGAACATAACCATGAATATATATCCACGGTTGTGAACACAACCGTGGATATATATTTCAGGTACTATATATCCACGATTAACTTCTCAACCATGAATATATATTGACGTGTACGATGACGGTTATGATGTTAACCGTGGATATATAGTTTTATCTAATTATAACGTTCACCTTATAATTTCAAAAATACCACCGCGCATGTTTTTATCACTGATCCACTACAACCCATGAATATATCCCGTTGTTATATCCAATTTTTGCACTAGTGCATACACAATCAATTATGAATGTATGAATGATATGCCATATCTTCTTCATAACTTACCTATATATGTGAGCCCTTAAATTTTAATTTGCACTGGGCCAATAAGCAGTTTACACTATTCTATAATTCTGGATAATAATAACATGAACAACTCAACTGACATGGAAACACTTAGAGACTAGTCAGATTGAGAAGGTTTTTATTGTGAAAGTACCCAACACTAGGAAGCTACCCCAGGTCCCCTGAAGCACCCTTTCACACCGTCTCATCCCAAGGCTCACAATTAAGCCTCCTCTAATGTATCCTTAGTTTCTATAATCTGTCCGCAGACAATATCATTTTAATTCTCTTTGATGATTCATGATGCATGAACTACTCGCGTATTTAGTTGGTTAAGGCTTTTAAAAACTAAATTATATTATCGGGGCCTACGAATCACGACATAGCCACCCCAGTAAACTGTACTTTTTTAAATTCTTAATAGACACATAGAATTTTAGTACAGTTTCTTTTCAAATCATAACTCAATCTCCTTATAATTTGAGTTTCAAAGCCTTAAATATATTTCACAACCTTCTTTAGAAAGTTTATAGGTCAATTCAAAATCAATTACTAAAAACTCGAATTTAGAATTATCAATTTTAAAACCTTAGTACTTCAAAATTTTGTATAATATTTTTATACAATTTGAAAATAATATATATATATATATATATATATTAAGAGTTTAAAGTAAAATATTAGTAAAAATTTATTTTTGTAAATAATTTTTCTTTCTTTTTCTTTCACTAACAAGAAATCTTAATTTTAGTAAATATATACATATATATATTTTAAAAGATAAAATAAGATTTCTAAGAACTTATGTAGTTTCATTGAAAACTAATAAATTTCTTAAAAGTAATTTGAATAAAGATGAATAAGTAAATAAGGAAGTAGGAGATAAGTAAATTCTTACTGAGTTTTAGCTTTCCGTCATACTTGCTATATGCTTAAACTCCACATTACAAGATCATCAATCATAATCAAATATTATCAATCACAATCAAACATCATCAATCATAAATAAATATTAGCAATCATAATCAAAATCAAATAATTAAACATCAGTTATAAATATCATAATTCAAAATTCAATGGTTATTTAAATTAATAAAGTTTGTTTTAAGTCCTATAGTCAATTCCTCGTACAGATCCATGTAAGTCCAAGATATTCAAGTCCTTACATAGGTCTAGTTCAGTCCATATAGGTCATAATAGTCCAAGTCCTTGCATAGGTTCAGTCCAGTTTATAGTAGTTCAAGTCCTTGCATAGGTTCAGTCCAATCCGTATAGGTCATAATAGTTCAAGTTCTTGAATAAATATTTCAGATTAAGTTACACGAGATATTTAATTTATTAATAATAATTATTATAAATTTTAAGTTAAAAGTTATTATTTTTAAAATAATAATATTGTTATCTTTAAAAGGAGTAGGGGACTCCTCCCATATTTTTATGTTTTTTCATATTATATTTTTATCTCACCCCCTTACCTTGATTTGCTACCAAAAGTGAATTCGCTCTACGCCTCCGAGTTCTAACAAAATATCAATACTAATTTATTTCAGTATAGGCATAAGATGAAAATTAAGATTGTTATCAGAAATGATAAATAGTAATTATACATAGTAATAGTAAATAGTAATGGTAAATAGTAAATCATCAATAGTAACAGTAAATAATATTTTTTGAATAGTAACAGTAAATAGTAAATTATAAATAGTAAATTTTAAATAGTAGTGGTAAATGGTAAATCGTAAACAATAATAGTAAATAGTAAATTTTGAATAGTAACAGTAAATAGTAAATTTTGAATAGTAATGGTAAATAGTAAATTTTGAATAGTAATAGTAAATAGTAAATAGTAAATAGTAAATTTTGAATAGTAACAATAACTCATAAATTTTGAATAATAATGTAAATAATAAATTTTGTGCAATAACAGTAAATGGTAAATTATGAATAGTAACAGTAAATAGTGAATAGTAACAGTAAATCGTAAAACAACACATAGTGGTAATTTATTTTTACCATAGTAACTTATTCATAATAATAATAGTATATTAATAGTTTAAGAGTGCTAAAAAGAATAAACTAAATAATCATAAAAAGAATATAGAAGATATTATTACCTTACACCTCCGGTAGAATCTCTTTTTACCAAAAGAGTTTACTTCCCACTAATTTTTTAAGCACTATCTCTCTAAATTCTCTCTCTAATTTTGGTGTGGAAATATTGTAAATGAGCCATCTATTTATAGGGAAATTTACTATTTAAGATTACTTAATTATTTATTTTACTATTCATGATGTAAGTATTTACCAAAAGGGTCATTATTCATGATGTAAGTATTTACCCTCTGGTGACTATTCATGATGTAAGTAATTACCTAACCGATGATACAAGCAATAAGTAAGCGAAAATGTCGGCAATGGTATTTTGGTTATTAGATGAAAGGTTAAGGGTATTTTGTTATTCTAAAAAATATAAAAATTTTCAAAAAATTATAAATTGTATAACAATCAAAAAGTTCTAAGGTACTATAATCAAATTCCTTTGAAATTTTATTTTAAATAAGAAATAATGAAATTAGGGGTGTTAAAACTCTATTCCCCTAAAAAAATTTTCGTCCTCGAAATTTACACTTTTCAGTAAAATAAATGGGGATAAGACTCTTTCATCTCATTTTCTAATACCCATGTAGCATCTTCTCCTCTTGTTTCACTCCAAATGACCTTCACGAGTACAATTTTCTTGTCCCTTAGTTTTTTTATTCTTCTGTTAGCTATTCTGACAGGTGGTGCATTATATGTAAGATTATCTTTAACTTGTATGACATCAGGTTCAATAACGTGTGTAGGGTCAGATATATACTTTTATAAATTTGACACATGAAAAACGTTATGGATATTAGAAAGAAAAGGTGATAATGCTATTTGGTAAGCAAGATGACTAACTTTATGAATTATTTGATATGGACCAATAAATCTAGGAGTTAGTTTTTGAGATTTCATTGCCCGACCAACCCTAGTCGTAGGTGTGACTTTCAAGAATACATGATCGCCTTTTTGAAATTCGAACGACTTCCTTCTTTTGTCATAGTAACTTTTCTGCCTGCTCTAGGCTACTTTCATCTTTTCCCGAACCATTTTGATTTTATCCGTGGTTTGTTGTACCAACTCTGGTCCTAGCATCAAGTTCTCACCAGTCTCAAACCAACATAGCGGAGTCCTACATTTTCTTCCATAAAGGCTTCAAAAGGTGCCATGCCTATGCTAGCATGGAAACTGTTGTTGGTGAACTCCACATATAGTAAGAATTGATTCCAACTTCCTTTATGTTCTAACACACAAGCTCGTAATAAATCCTCTAGAGATTGAATTATTCTTTCTGATTGTCTATCCGTCTGAGGATGATATGCTGAACTCAGATGTAGTCTTGTTCCTAAAGCCTTGTGTAAGCTCTTCCAGAATTACAATGTAAAACGAGGGTCCCGATCAGAAATGATACTTGAAGGAATTCCATGCAATCTCATAATCACCTCAATGTATAATTTTGCCAGCTTCTCTATAGGGTAACGAATATTAATGGGAATAAAGTGGGTAAACTTAGTTAATCTATCAACTATTACCCATATTAAATCATGTCCTAACAGAGTTTTGGGTAAAGAAGTCACAAAATTTATGGTAATGCTATCCCCTTTCTATTCTGGTATTTCCATTGCTTGTAGCATTCCAGGGGGTTTTTGATGTTCCAGTTTAACCTTCTGGAAAATTAGACATGCAGCCACGTACTCTGCCACTACTTTCTTCATTCCAGGCTACCAAAACAACTTTTTCAAATCTTGATACATTTTAATAGCTCTGGGATGAATGCTCATATAACATTTATGGCCTTCTTACAAAATTGCTTTCCTCAACTCCTCTTGGTCAGGGATACACACTCGATCTTTATACCTCAGCAACTGGTCGTTTCCCACGTTGAACTCAACTTCTTTTCCTTGTTTTAAGAGTTCTTTCTTCTCTTGTAGGGATTCATCCTCTCGTTGAGCCTCTAAAACTTGCCTCAGGAAATTCAGTTGTCACTTGCAACGCTCCTAATTTATAGCTGTTAGCATTAACCTTTACTGCTAGGTTAAGATCTCTGAAGTTCTATATCAATTTTAGCTCTTTAATCATCATTGTGGACGCATGTAGAGACTTTCGACTCAAAGCATCAGTTACTATGTTTGCTTTTCCAGGATGGTATTGCAACTCAAAGTCGTAGTCCTTTAAGAACTCCATCCATCTCCGTTGCCTCATGTTTAACTCCTTTTGGTTAAATAAATATCTGAGACTCTTATGATCGCTAAACATATCGAATGTTGCATCGTATAGATAATACCTCCAAATCTTTAAGGCAAAAACTATAATAACTAATTCTAAGTCATGGGTAGGATAGTTAATCTCATGTTTCCTTAATTGGTGTGACGCATAGGCTACAACCTTCTTGTCTTGCATGAGTACACTTCCTAGTCTTTGTTTAGACGCATCATAGTAAACTTCAAAACTTTGATGTGGATCAGGGAGTACTAACACTAGGGAAGAAGTAAGTCGATCTTTCAGCTCTTGGAAACTATTCTCGCATTGTGTCATCCACACAAAAGGTTGTCCTTTCCGTGTTAGCTTGGTCAGTGGGTATACTAACTTTGAAAACCCTTCGATGAATCTCCTATAGTATCCAGCCAAGCCCAAGAAACTTCTGATCTCAGTGATTGTGGTTGGTCTCTCCCATTTCAAAACAGCTTCCACCTTGGAAGGGTCTACAACTATTCCTCCTTGATTAATTACATGTCCTAAAAAGTTCACCTCTTCCAACCAGAATTCACACTTCGACAACTTTGCATACAATTAGTTCTTTTTTAGGATTTCTAATACAACCTTCAAGTGTTCAACATGTTCTTCTATGCTTTTAGAGTATACTAGTATATCATCAATGAAAACCATTACAAATTTATCTAGATATGGATGAAAAATCTGATTCATGTAATCCATGAATACGGCTGGTGCATTGGTTACACCAAAAGGCATAACTAGATATTCGTAATGGCCATAGCGTGTTCTAAAAGCAGTTTTGGGTACATCTTCTTTCTTCACCCTTATTTGATGGTATCCAGACCTCAAATCAATCTTAGCGAACACCGTGGCACCACGCAGTTAATCCATCAAGTTGTCAATCCTTGGCAGAGGATATCTGTTCTTGATCGTCACCTTATTTAGTTATCGATAATTTACACACAACCTCATGCTACCATCCTTTTTCTTAACCAATAACACTGGTGCACCCCAGGGGGATACGCTGGGTCGTATAAACTGCTTTGCTATCATCTCTTTAAGTTGTTTCTTCAACTCTACTAATTCTAGAGGTGACATTCAGTATGGTGCAATTGAAATTGGTCCAACTCTAGGTACTAGATCAATGGAAAGTTTCACATCTCTTTCTAGGGGTAAACCAGGGATATCTTTTGGAAAAACGTCAGGAAATTCACACACAACCAACATATTTTTGATTTTTGGATCTTGCTCTCCTTTCATTGAAAGCAATAGCATGAATCCTTGAGCCGCTCCTTTTAAAGAGGCACTCACTTGGTTGGCGGTTAGAAATCTCGAATGCTCTGGATTCAAATTTACAAGTTCTTTAAACATTATGGTTTTATTATGACAATCTATTAAAACATGATTGCCAGACAACTAATCTAGCCAAATAATAACTTCTAAGCCAGAAAGGGGTAAGCAAAAGAGATTAGCCTTAAAGTCCCTACCATCAATGACAATAGGGCACTCCCCACAGGCTTTAGAAGTGACAATGGGATTATTCCCAGGAGTATGAACAGATAGATCAAATGGCAATTCTATCACGGGTTATTTTAGTTTTTCTACACAGTCATCAGAAATAAAGGAATGAGATGCACCTGAGTCATACATAACAGTTAAAGAAACCTTATTAATGATACACTTACCTTCCACCGTGGAGTCAGAATGAGATGCTTCTTCCCCATTAATTGCAAAAACCTTTCCTTTCGCCTTTGGCCTTCCAACTATGCTGTATACGCCTCCTTGAGTATTTATGGATGTACTTGCACCTTCAGGGTTCTGCCTCTTTATCTCTGGGCAATCCTTGATGTGATGACCCAGTTTGTTACACTTAAAGCAAATATAAGTGTTTTTGGGACAATCCCTTTTCAAATGGGGTCCTCCACAGATAAAGCATTTAAATTCTAGTGCAGGTGTTGGATAATAGCTTCCAGATGAAGCTTGGGGTTTGTTAGGAACAAGTGTTACTCCAAATCAATGAAATGGCGCTTGGTAAAGACTTTTTTCTCCTAAATTCTCTTCTTTGGTGATGGTGAGGTCCTCCAATTCTCATTTCTCCCGCCTTGTGAATGGATTCGCGGCTTTTGGTCATTCTCTCCTTGTGATCCTCTTTGAAGATCCTGCAGCGATTTACCAATACAGAAAATTCACGGATTTCCTGTATTCGTATAGCTTCTTTGATTTCTTGCCGCAATCCATTTATAAACTTTGTGCACCAATTACCTTCATTAGTAGCATTAATATAATGAGAATAAAATGCCTACTCTCCCACAGTCATATTTCCTTTGGTCAGCGACAGAAATTTGAATTGTCTTTTCTCCTTAACATCAGCTGGAAGTATTTTTCAGGAACATATCCTTGAAATGATTCCAGGTGATCTCAACGTGGTTAACTTTGAATTGTCTACGTATGCTATCCCACAAATATTTGGCATCCTCAGATAAGGCATAAGTAGTGAAGACTACTTTATCAGCCTCAGTACATTGCAATGCTCGAAAGATCATCTCTATCTCTTAGATCCAGATTTATGCTCCATCAGGGTTATATCCTCCCTTGAAACGAGGTGGATTACATTTTTCGAACAGGTCTAACCTTCTTAAGGCATCATTACCTTGACCTTCGCGTGCTCCCATTGCATTGATTAAGCGTTCTACAACTCCAGCAAGATCGTTTTGAGCCATTCTTTTTTTGTTTCACAGTAACTGAGACTTGTCATATCAATCACAGTTACTACCAAGTCATATATTCTATTTTCTTATCACCTACACAGAGTTTACAGACAAAGCAAGATAGACCTTTCCCCAGGCCTACAGGATTAATTGCTCTGATACCATTTTTTAACACCCTCTGTTACATCTCAATAATTTCTAAAAAATTCATGAAATTTTTTTTTACTAAAAATATAATCGTTTAAAAAAACTACCAGAATAAATTACATACAATATTTCTGAAATACCTCATGAATATCATTAAAATTTATAAAGTAGTTTTACATTCATCTAAATAAAATAGATATTAAACATAATTAGAAAGAAAGGAAACTCCATGGTTCAAGAGTAGTTACTTGATGACATTATTTATTCATTGGATCATGGTATTCATACCGAGTTCCCTTTCTAGAATGTGCTATATATACTGTCAAGATTCTTCGATCATTCCCTCTATACGAATCATCAATTTAAATTATATGAAACAAAAACACGGAGAAAGGAGTGAGAAACAGAATATAATATTCCCAAATAAGACATAAGCAATAAAGGGTTTTCACAAACTAGTATAATATTATCAATCACAATCACATACACAATTAATCATGAATGTATGAATGATATGCCATATCTTCTTCATAACTTACCTATATATGTGGGCCCTTAAATTTTAATTTGCACTAGGCCAACAAGGAGTTTACCTATTCAATAATTCTGGATAATAATAACATGAACAGCTCAACTGACATGGAAACACTTAGAGACTATTCAGATAGAGAAGGTTTTTATTATGAAAGTACCCAACACTAGGGAGCTACCCCAGGTCGCCTGAAGCACCCTTTCACACCGTCTCATCCCAAGGCTCACAATTAAGCCTCCTCTAATGTATCCTCGGTTTCTATAATCGGTCCCCAGACAATATCATTTTGTTTCTCTTTGATGATTCATGATGCATGAACTACTCGCGTATTTAGTTTGTTAAGGCTTTTAGAAACTCAATTATATTATCGGGGCCTACGAATCGCGACATAGCCACCCCAGTAAACTGTACTTTTTCAAATTCTCAATACACACATAGAATTTTAGTACAGCTCCTTTTCAAATCACAAATCAATCTCCTTATAATTTGAGTTTCAAAGCCTTAAATATATTTCACAACCTTCTTTAGAAAGTTTATAGGTCAATTCAAAATCAATTACTAAAAACTTGAATTTAGAATTATCAATTTTAAAACCTTAGTACTTGAAAATTTTGTACAATATTTTTATACAAATTTGAAAATAATATATATATATATATATATATATATATTAAGAGTTTAAAGTAAAATATTAGTAAAAATTTATTTTTGTAAATAATTTCTCTTTCTTTTTCTGTCACTAACAAGAAATGTTAATTTTTGTAAATATATACATATATATATATATTTTTTAAAAGATAAAATGAGATTTCTAAGAACTTATGTAGTTTCATTGAAAACTAAGAAATTTCTTAAAAGTAATTTGAATAAAGATGAATAAGTAAATAAGGAAGTAGGAGATAAGTAAATTCTTACTGAGTTTTAGCTTTCCGTCATGCTTGCTATATGCTCAAACTCCACATTACAAGATCATCAATCATAATCAAATATTATCAATCACAATCAAACATCATCAATCATAAATAAATATTAGCAATCATAATCAAAATCAAATCATTAAACATCAGTTATAAATATCATAATTCAAAATTCAATGGTTATTTAAATTAATAAAGTTTGTTTTAAGTCCTACAGTCAATTCCTCGTACAGGTCTATGTAAGTCTAAGATATTCTAGTCCTTGCATAGGTCTAGTTCAGTCTATATAGGTCATAATAGTTCAAGTCCTTGCATAGGTTCAGTCCAGTTCATAGTAGTTCAAGTCCTTGCATAGGTTCAGTTCAATCCGCATAGGTCATAATAGTTCAAGTTCTTGAATAAATATTTCAGATTAAGTTACACGAGATATTTAATTTATTAATAATATTTATTATAAATTTTAAAGTTAAAAGTTATTGTTTTTAAAATAATAATATTGTTATCTTTAAAAGGAGTAGGGGACTCCTCCCAATATTCTTATGTGTTTTCATATTATATTCCTACCTCCTTACCTTGATTTGCTACCAAAAGTAAATTTGTTCTGCGCCTCCGACTTCTAACAAAATATTAATACTAATTTATTTCAGTATAGGCATAAGATAAAAATTAAGATTGCTATCAGAAATGATAAATAGTAATTATGCATAGTAATAGTAAATAGTAATAGAAAATAGAAAATCATCAATAGTAACGGTAAATAGTAAATTTTAAATAGTAGTGGTAAATGGTAAATCATGAACAATAACAGTAAATAGTAAATTTTGAATAGTAATGGTAAATAGTAAATTTTGAATAGTAATGGTAAATAGTAAATTTTAAATAGTAATGGTAAATAGTAAATTTTGAACAGTAACAATAACTAATAAATTTTGAAGAATAATAGTAAATAATAAATTTTAAGCAATAATAGTAAATGATAAATTGTGAATAGTAACAGTAAATCGTAAAATAACACATAGTGGTAATTTATTTTTACCATAGTAACTTATTCATAATAGTAATAGTATATTAATAGTTTAAGAGCTAAAAAGAATAAACTAAATAATCATAAAAAGAATATAAATAAATATTACCAAAAGAGTTTACTTCCCACTAATTTCTTAAGCACTATCTCTAGATTCTCTCTTGAATTTTGGTGTGGAAATATTGTAAATGAGCCATCTATTTATAGGAAGAGAATTTTACTATTTAAGATTACTTAATTAGTTATTTTACTATTCATGATGTAAGTATTTACCAACTGGTCACTATTCATGATGTAAGTATTTACCCACCGGTGACTATTCATGATGTAAGAAATTACCTAACCGATGTTGCAAGCAATATGTAAGAGATGATATTAGCAGTGGCATTTTGGTTATTAGATGAAAGGTTAAGGGTATTTTGTTATTCTAAAAAATATAAAAATTTCAAAAAAATTATAAATTGTATAACAATCAAAAAATTCTAAAGAACTATAATCAAATTCCTTTGAAATTTTATTTTAAATAAGAAATAATGAAATTAGGGGTGTTACAGTGAACCTTTATGGTATTTAATAATTGAGTTTCTAAAAGTCTTAACCAACTAAATATACGAGTAGTCCATGCATCATGAATCATTAAAGAGAAATGAGATGTGATGTTGCCTGGGGACGGATTATAGAAACCGAGGATACATTAGAGGAGGTTCAAATGCGAACCTTGGGATGAGAGGGTGTGGAAGGGTGTTTCAGGGGACCTGGGGTCGCTCCCTAGTGTCGGGTACTTTCACAATAAAAACCTTCTCAGTCTAATTAGTCTATAAGTGTTTCCACGCCAGTTGAGCTATTCATATGCTACAAAGGCATTTATGTTATTATCCGGAATTATGGAACAGTGTAAACTCCTGGTTGGCTCAGTGCAAATTAAAACTTTAAGGGCCCACATGCATAAACTGAATGAGGTAGTATTAAAAGCATTACATGTCATAGATGTGATTGTGATATTCTGTATGGATAGTTGTGAATGAAAGTATGATTGCTATGCGTGTGAGAACCCTATATTTATAATTAATTTTGTACAAGATTTTGAATGATATTAATTTATTAGTTTGTGAAAACCCTTATGCTTATGTCTTATTTATAAATTATTATATTCTGTTTCTCACTCTTTCTTGTTTGAATTTTGTGTCTAAAATATATGCTATGTGATATATAGCTAGCGGTTCAAGATGAAAGAATATGTAATTACAAGAGGGTAAAGTGGTCTCATCCTCAATCAGATAGATAAAGAGATATGACAAGAGTAGGATTCCAAAACTCGATGGTTCAAGGACTAAGAAATGATTGGTCACATTTGTAGTAGAGGTATAGTTTAGTTTTACCTTGCCTTATTACAATATCAAGTTAGATAATTGTAACAAGGTAAAGGTTAAACTTTGATAAACTTTCCCATTTGGATAGAATACTGTAATGATTTATCATTTATGATTTCTATAAATTATTTTATCATTATGGACAAATATTGAAAGATAATGTTTTTTACTTTCAATAATCAAAGTAAATCAGATGTATATACGTCCTTGTATACGCGAGATAAAGAGTGATAAATATGTATATCTTTCTAAAAGTTTTTTATATATATCTTGTGTATATAAGGGGGTGTTACAAAAAGCGCCCATCCTAGGCTATAAAACTTAAAAGAATGCCAGCTTTGACAACAAGAAATTTAAAAGTGCCTATCCTGGGTGATGAAAACTTAAAAGTGCCCATCCTTGGCGATGAAAGAAATTTAAAAGCGCCCATACTAGGCGATGAAACTTAAAAGAATGCCAGCTTCGGTAACAAGAAATTTAAAAAGTGCCCATCCTAGGCAACGAAAACTTAAAAATGCCATCCTAGGCGATGAAAGGAAATTAAAAGCGCCCATCCTAAGTGATAAAACTTAAAACAAATGCCAATTCTAGCAACAAGAAATGTAAAAGTACCCATCCTAGGCGATGAAAGAGATTAAAAAGCACTCATCCTAGGCGATGAAAGAGATTAAAAAGTGCCCATCCTAGGCGATGAAAGAAATTTGAAAGTGCCCATCCTAGGTGATGAAACTTAAAAGAAATGACAGTTCTGGAAACAAGAAATGTAAAAGTACCCATCTTAGGCGATGAAAGAGATTAAAAAGCGCCCATCCTAAACGATGAAAGACATTAAAAAGCGCCCATCCTAGGCAGTGCCCATCCTAGGTGATGAAAGAAATTTGGAAGTGCCCATCCTAGGCGATGAAACTTAAAATAAATGCCAGTTCTGGCAACAAGAAATGTAAAAATGCCCATCCTAGGCAATGAAAGAAATTTGAAAGTGTCTATCCTAGGTGATGAAAGAAATTTGAAGGTGCCAATTCTTGGAAGTGCAGACAGTTTTAGTGATTGAGGAAGAGTCCTTAGGAAGTGCCATTGAAATAAATTTTGAGATGCTAACTTTGATGGTTGTGATTCCACTGGGGAGAAGAAATTGAATGAGCTGCCGAGACTCTACATTACCATTTGCTACAACAACCTGTAGAAAAAAGGTAAGTAGAGTAAAGACAAAATAAATAGGAATCTGAGGAGACTCCCTATAGAACCATGATCCCTATAGACTTGAGGTGACTCATGACTGAACAGAACAAATGAGGTAATTCTAGCTTCAAAGAGTGTGTCTGGGCTCAATCTTCATAATAATCGCCTGAGGTGAGATCAGGCAATAGGTGCATCTTGCCCCCTATGACTTTAAATAATTATTTTTTCATTTTATTTGCTAAAGGAAAGCATATGTCTTATCATATCAATGAAATTCACAATATAAACACGTGTCGAAAAAGGGTGAAATTTATTCATGAGTTGAGTAGGTACAGGGAGAGGTAAGTAGGAAAAGTAAAGGGAACAAAAGAAGTCTAATACAAAGGTTGATAATGGATGAAACAGGAAAAGCTTAGTAACGAAGATACCTACAACAAATTGGTCAGTTCAATTGCATGTGAAATGATTAGTATAACTGAACAATTTGATTGTGTCATACAACCCAGTTTCATAGGCCTTGTGTTAGAACCCATAAGAAAAATATCATCAACACAACCATGAGTAACATCAAGAGCAATAACATACATCTTAATTCATTCGTATGCCTATAGAAAGACCCTGCTATATCATCCATTAAGAGAAAATAAAGAACCTGATGATTGACTAGTGGTGAGGTATGGCTCCGATCTGAAAGAAAAGGATGAAGGCAAAGTGTGGCGGCTGAAGAATGATGAAGATGATGTTTATGGTTGCAGAATGGTTGATGTCGAATAGAAATGATTCGGGTGAAGGTAAAGGCAAAGGTGCGACACTAAAGTAAATATAGTGGCTATGTGTGTGTGTGTGTTTTTATTTTTTATTTTTATTTTTTATTTTTTATTTTTATGAAAAATGGTTTTGATAAGGAAGGTGAAACGATTGTGGTTATCTGAGTGAGATTTGTTATGAGGATGCGTCTCAAGAGTTTGGACTCTTTACTTAGCCCATCCCAACAAAAGTACTCATGAAAGAAAAGAAAAAATAAATTATTTTTTTTATTTTAAAAAAATTAAACAAAAGTGATACTGACACTATATAGTGAAGGATACATCTCAAGACTTTGGTTCTCAAAGATGCATCTTTATGACTTTAGATACAACTTTCCCAAATTAATCTTTACTCTGTCTATCCCTCAAAATAAAATAAAATAATATATATATATATATAACTCAGACCCCCCCCCCCACACTTATTCAAGACATTGTCCTCAGTGTCTTATATGATTTCCACAGTCTATTTTTTTAATGATTTTTTTTTAAAATATAGATAAAGGTGAGAAAGAAGTTATAACTGAAGGGTGGTGTCTGGTTCTGGATTCTTTCGCTTGTGTGTGTGATCCTTATCTTGCTTCAAGAGGGGTTAAGGTTGGGGTAAAAAGCTCTACAAAATATCAATCAATTCATCTGCATTTGATGAAGCATGAATGAATGATCGATCATCTTGAGTTATAAGGCCCTGTTCCACAGCTTTATCTAAAAACATCAATAAACTGTCATAAAAACCATTAATATTTAATAATCCTAATGGCTTTTTATGAAAGTTCATGCTACACCATGATAAAATGTAAAATATTTCCTCAAAAGTACCAAAACCTCCAGGAAGTGCGATAAAGGCTTCAGCACCTATAACCATACGAGCCATTCGTTGATAGAGGCTTGTAACTTTTACCTGAGTTCCTACAGCAATAGCTGGTGTAATACCAACATGATGTAGGATGATACTAGAGACGTTGCTTCCTTCAACTAGTGCAGATAGTGCCATGGAGCCTCTTAAACCCTGTACTCCTCCTCTATACAAGACCTTTATTTCTTTCACAGCCAATAGTTTTCCTAACTTAGTAGCTGCTATTAGGTACTCCTTACAATTACCATTGTTGGATCCACCAAACACACAAATGGATTTGATTTTTTTCATCTCTCTTTTTTTTGGTGTTTTCCATATAGAGTTATGCGCCCTTATATAGATAAAAACTGAGATGAAATAATTGATGAAAGATAAAAAGTTTACATAATTATTATTATATAAAAATAAATGACGGTAATGAAGAAATTTGAAAAGACATGATTGAAGAAAATAAAAATAGGTAATTTTAAAAGTCAAAGTGAATTCAGAAAAGTAAAACATTGAAAACAACAGTAAATATGCATAGTAGTTGTGATTATGGCTCACATCTTCCTCTGGTTTTACGTCCAGTAACGGCTTAAACGCCTTCTATGAGTCGAGGTTTTTGCTACCCATCCAGTTTTCTTATAAACTGGCAAACAGGGTCGTTTAACGCCAGATTCCCAAGGCTATAGTTTTCTTTTTATTGAATGAATAGATCATATAATTTCAGAAGGACTCCTTGAACCGTTCCACATGGATGCGTCTTAAGAGTTTGGATTAAGTTATCCAAGTTCTCTTTACTCAGTCCATCCTTTATAAATTTAATTTTGTCCTCCCGATTTATAGATACCATTCCAGGGTTCCTACAATGTGTATCACAATTCCATCTTGCACACTTATGGCAAACTCCCATCCTTTTAGCTCTTCGTTTTTTAGAATAAGAACTACGTCCTATACCTGGCAAATGTTTTATATAGGACTTATGTAATTCACCAGAGAGACGTACCTTTGCTTCAATAAGCCAACGAACATCCTCTGGAATGCCAAAATATGTGAGTAGTTTTAACCTTTGAACTCAAGCTTTGTAAATTTTTACAATCACATCGCGTGGAAGTGCAGGGAATCTTTCCTTAAGTTTTGCAAGGGTTTGTTCCATTGTCAGATTACTTTGAAGTTGTGGCTGTTTAGAAAAGAGAGAATAGAAAACGAGGTTATAGGGAATAGTAGAGATGAAGAAGGTGAAAAGGTGATAGGTTGCCTTCTATCAAGCGCTTGTTTAACGTCACGAGCCTGACGATGACCTTTTAACTACTGCAAGAAAATGATAATAATGCCAATACAATAATAGTAATAATGATTAAGATAAGTGTTAGCACCGAAAAGAATGATGATGTAATTAACTGATATCTATTTTTTTATTTTTTATTGTTTATTATTTTCTTATTTTTTTATAAATATTGTTATTAGGAAAAATTAGTCAAAATATTTGGCATCACACAAATACACCTCCGTATCTATATGCTCTTGGAACCCTTGAAAGAAAGGTTTAAGTCGGTGCCCATTTACCTTGAAAACCTTGTTTGTCACTTTATCTGAAATTTCAATCACACCATAAGGAAAGATATTACTTATTTCAAATGGGCCTGCCCATTTAGAGCGAAGCTTACAGATATGAGCTTTAGACGTGAGTTGTACAATAAAACTTTTTGTCCAATGAAAAAGTTTTTTCTCAAGATCTGTTTGTCATGAAAGGATTTGGCTTTTTCTTTATAGGTTTTAGAACTTTCATAAGCTTCCAAACGAATTTCTTCCAGTTCCTGTAGTTGGAGTTTCCTTTCTTTACCGGCTTCATTTAAGTCCAAGTTACATTGTTTTACTGCCCAATAAGCTTTGTGCTCAATTTCTACCGGTAAGTGGCATGATTTTCCATAAACAATCCTATATGGTGACATTCCAATAGGTGTTTTATAAGCTGTTCTATAAGCCCAAAGAGCATCTTCTAACCTTTTGCTCCAATCTTTCCTATTTGGTTGTACTATTTTTTGAAGGATCATTTTTAATTCCCGATTAGACACTTTAGCTTGCCCATTTGTTTGGGGGTGATAAGGTGTTGAAACCTTATGCATAACTCCATATTTTTTAAGAAGGGACTTCATTTTACGGTTGCAAAAATATGATCCTTGATCACTAATAATGGCTTTAGGAACACCAAACCTGCAAAATATGTGTGATTTAACAAAATCTGCAATAACTTTAGAATCATCAGTTCGAGTAGCTTTAGCTTCAACCCATTTAGACACATAATCAACCGCAAGTAGTATGTAAACAAAACCAAAAGATACAGGAAAAGGTCCCATGAAATCTATGCCCCAAACATAAAAAATTTCACAAAATAACATGGGTTGTTGAGGCATCTCATTTCAACGAGATATGTTTCCCATTCTTTGACATCGTTCGCAAGATTTATATAATGTATATGCATCACGAAAAATTGTTGGCCAATATAAACTAGATTCTAATACTTTCCTTGTTGTATGTTGAGGTCCAAAATGTCCACCACATGCATATGTATGACAAAATATAAGAATGGAATGAAATTCATTTTCAGGTACACACCTTCTAATGATTTGATCACTACAAAGTTTCCATAAGTAAGGATCATCCCAAACATAGTATTTAGAATCACTTTTTAGTTTTATTATTTGTTGTTTAGATGCATGTATAGGAGTAACAA
The DNA here is from genome assembly GCA_037962975.1 of Clitoria ternatea. NCBI lineage: Eukaryota > Viridiplantae > Streptophyta > Magnoliopsida > Fabales > Fabaceae > Clitoria > Clitoria ternatea. The sequence continues at coordinate 239,840,269 of CM075671.1, read as the reverse complement.
AAGCAACTAAGTAGTTTACCAAATCAGCAAACCATGGAGTGGAATTTATGTATTCTAATAAGTTGTTTATCAGGGAAATCATCTCTAATGGAAATTGGGTCAAGTTCTTTTTTAATTCTGCTTAAGTGATTAGCCACCAAATTTTAAGCTCCAATTTTATCCCTAATTTCAATGTCAAATTCTTGGAGCAACAACATCCACCTGATCAATCTTGGTTTTGTATCTGGTTTCTTTAAAAGGAACTTTAATGCTGCATGATCTGAAAATACAACTACTTTTGAACCAAGCAAATAAGATCTAAATTTGTCAAGTGCAAACACGATAGCAAGTAGTTCTTTTTCTATGGTAGTATAGTTTATTTGTGTAGTATCCAAAGTTCGTGAGGCATAGTAAATAACATGTTGTACTTTACCTACTCTTTGAGCAAGAACAGCTCCTAATGCATAATTTGATGCATCGCACATAAGTTCAAATGGAAGTGACCAATCTGGTGCCTGAATGATAGGAGTGGTAGTTAAAGCTTTCTTTAAGCAATCAAAAGCCTCTTTATATTTGTCATTAAAGTCAAATGTTATATTTTTTTGTAGTAAGTTAGACAACAGAAGGGCTATCTTACTGAAGTTTTTTATAAACCTTCTATAAAAACCTGCATGACCAAGAAAAGAATGAATATCTCGCACACAAGAGGGATAAGGTAATTAAGAAATTACAGTAATTTTTGCAGGATCTACTTCTATGCCTTTTTTAGATATCACATGGCCTAAAACTATTCCTTCTTTTACCATGAAGTGACATTTCTCATAATTAAGAACAAGGTTAGTTTCAATGCATCTATGTAATACTTTATCTAGACTATTTAAGCAAGCATCAAATGATGAACCATATACTGTGAAATTATCCATAAATACTTCCATGCAATTTTCAAGAAAATCAGCAAAGATACTAATCATGCATCGTTGAAAGGTACTAGGGGCATTGCATAAGCCAAAAGGCATCCTCCTATAAGTAAAAGTGCCAAAAAAAACATGTAAATGTTGTTTTTTCTTGATCTTCTAGTGCAATATAAATTTGGAAGTAACCTGAAAATCCATCTAGAAAGCAGTAATGTGACTTACCTGCCAGTCGTTCCAACATTTGATCAATGAAAGGTAAAGGAAAGTGATCCTTTTGAGTTGCTTTGTTAAGTTTCCTGTAATCAATGCATACTCGCCAACTATTTTGGATTCTGGTAGGAATTAGTTCATCATTTTCATTTTTAACCACTATGATTCCAGACTTCTTGGGAACCACTTGTACAGGGCTGACCCAAGTGCTATCTGATATAGGGTAAATAATGCCAACTTGTAATAATTTTGTTACCTCTTTTTTAACTACATCAAGGATCTGAGGATTAAGTCTTGTTTGTGGTTGCCTTACTGGTTTAACTTCTTCCTCTAATAGAATTCTATGCATACACATGGAAGGGCTAATACTTGGGATATCTGCCAAAGTCCAACCAATTGCTTTCTTATGCTTCTTAATAATCTGCAACAACCTTGTTTCTTGATCAACATTTAATTTGTTAGAAATAATCACTGGAAGATTCTTATCTTCCTCTAAATATGCATACTTTAAATGTTCAGGAAGAGGTTTTAACTCTAACATAGGAGGCTGCATTATTAAAGGAATCAACTTGGTTGAATTTGTCTCAGCAACTTGTACTTCAACATAATCAGATGTATTTGTAACTACTTTAATCAAATTATCACACTCTGATTCTTTTGAAACAACATCTAGAACTATATTTTCTGTTTTAAGGGAGTTTGGATCATTATTATCATTAAGCAAATATTTCTCAATTTCAGCACACACATTGCATTGATGAGAATCCATGCATGAATCACAAACAAATGAATCATAAAAATCAGACAATACAGGAAAATCAACATCATCAGACAACTTAATAATATTATCCTCAACTAAATCAGTTATTAAGTCAATTTGAAAAATAGAATGATCCTCAGTAGGATGCTTCATAGTATCTAAAATGTTGAATCTAACCACACTGTCTCCAAATTCCATAGAAAGTGTTCCTGCATGCATATCTATCTTTGTTCTAGTTGTTTTTAAGAATGGTCTACCTAAAATTATTGGAGCTTTATTGATGGAATTCTCACTTTCCATATCTAGAACATAAAAATCTGTAGGAAAAATTAAATCATTAACTTTAACAAGGACATCTTCAATAATTCCTACAGGATGTGCAGAGCTTTGATTTGCTAATTGTATAACCACACCTGTAGTTTGCAAAGGTCTAAGGGAAAGTGAAGTAAATACAGTCATAGGCATAACATTAATAGATGCACCTAAGTCTAGCATGGCATTTTCAAATTTGTTATTGCCTATTATGCATGGAATGGTAAACGTCCCAGGGTCTTTACATTTTTCTGGTATATATGACAAAGGTTTTTCAATTAATGCAGACACATTTCTACTTATATTAATCCTTTCATTTCCTTTTAGTCTTCTTTTATTAGTGCATAGTTCTTTAAGGAATTTGGCATATCTTGGGATTTGCTTGATGGCTTCTAATAAAGGTATATTTACCTCTACTTTTCTAAATGTTTCCAAGATCTCCTCATCCATTTTCTTATTTTGTATAGATTTTTGTCTTTGTGGAAATGGAAGAGGGATATGTTGCTTATCAGGACCAGCTACAGAAGGAGGATTTGTAAGAGATATATCATTACTATTATTACTTGAACTATCTAAAACTTCTTCTGCATGTTTTTCCTGTAACAATAGTATTTTCAGTTTATTGTTGTTTTTCTAGTCCTTGGATAGCTTTACCAGATCTTAAAGTAATTGTACTTACATTTTTAGGATTGACAATTGTCTGAGCGGGAAACTTATCTGAACCTTGAGACTGCAAATGGTTTAAAGATGTAGCCAATTGACCAATCTGATTTTCAAGAGTCTGAATTGTAGCCTCAGTTCTTTTTTGGAAGTTCAGATTATCTATTGATATTTGCTTCATCAATTCCTCTAAATTTAATTTCTTAGTGGAAGATGTAGCTATTTGTGTAGCTTGTTGTTGTACATGAGGAGGTTGATAAGGTCTGCTTGGTCCAGTATTTGCCTGAAAAGGTGCATGAGGTTGTTGTGAAGAATTACCCCATCTTAAATTAGGGTGATTCCTCCAACCAGGATTATATCTGTTAGAAGAAAGATCATAATTATTATGTTATTGTTGTGGCAGTCTGTTATTATATAAGTTGGCCGCACATACTTGAGGATTTTCATCAGGAATTTTAGCTTCCTGCAGTGAAGGACAACAATCGGTATAATGATCTGATGAACTACAGATAGAACATACCTTAGCAGAGGTTACAGGTTGTTGTTTTTGAGACACAATAATATTTTTCATAAGTGTTGCTAATTCAGCAAATTTACTTTCCCATTTTTTATCTCCATCATTAATAGTTTCAATTTCATGGACTCCTCTAATTACTACCGAATTATTTCTAGTGGCATGTTGTTGAGCATTAGCAGCCATGTTCTCAATTAAAGTTTTTGCTGCATTTGTAGTTTTATTTTGCAAAGCACCACCACTAGCTGCATCAACCAAAGTTCTATCCATTGGATTAAGACCTTCATAGAAATATTGTATGAGAAGTTGGTCCGTAATTTGGTGATGGGGACAACTAGCACACAATCTTTTAAATCTTTTCTAGTATTCATAAAGATTTTCCCGGTCATGTTGCTGTATGCCACATATTTCTTTTCTAATTGAGGAAGCTCTTGAAGTGGGGAAAATTTTTTCAAGAAACATTTTCTTTAGGTCATCCCAACTTGTAATAGAGCCTAGAGGAAGGTAAAATAACCAATGCTCAGCGATATCTGCTAGGGAGAAAGGAAAAGCTTTAAGTTTTACATGTTCTTCTGAAACCCCTTTAGGTTTCATGGTAGAGCAAAGGATATGAAATGCTTTTAAGTGTTTATGAGGATCTTCACCTGCACGACCATGAAACTTTGGTAACAAATGAACTAAACCAGTTTTAAGCACAAAAGGAACATCTTCCTCAGGATATAAGATGCATGATGTTTGATTAGTGACATCTGGTGTAGCTAGATCTTTTAATGTCCTTTCAGCCATGTTATGCAAATACTCAGAAGTTAAAGGTTTAGTTTCACTATTTATGCTATTAGTTAGAATATTATTATTATTATTATTATTATTATTATTATTATTATTATTATTATTATTATTATTATTATTATTGTCTAATAGTTTCTTAGATAATCTAACTAATTGATGAAATATTCTATCTATTTCAGGATCAAAAGAATATAGTGGCTCAGGATTAGATCTAGTCATGCACAATATATCTACATATATTGTAACAAAATACTACAACTATGTAATAAAAGGAAAAAGTTATCATTTTAATTATGAAATGCTTAGAACATATATTTAAAAATTTAAAGATTTTTTTATATTTATATTTTTTTTTCAATGGTTGAAAATGAGATTACTAGAAAATGAATAAGAATATAATAAATTAGAATTTATTTATTTTTTTATATGCTCACATTCAACCAAACCTTAATATCTTCAATACACCCACAAAAAAAATGTAAAATATATTAGATAATTGAATGTAAATAATTAGGACCAAAGGTCCCCGGCAACGGCGCCAAATTTGACACGTTGTCATTGTCGGGTCAAATAAAAAGTTAAATTAATATAGTATAAGGTGAACAACCTTAGTCGTCTCTCGAGGACCTTAGTTCAATTAGTTACACTCAATTTAGTTATAATAAAGGGGGGGTTGTGTTGAGCTTGAAAGGAAAATTAAGTAATTATATGATAATGCAAGAAGTAAATTTATGAGTAAGAATAATCAAATTTAGAAACAACCAACCCAAGGAATTAATTAATCTTTAGTTAACTAATCATTAATCATAAATATGATTAAATATAATTAATTTTCTCAATCTTGAATCATTTGGAATCCCTAAATGATTATATTCTAGAAAATCTTCTAGAATTGAATTAATGAACTAATAAGAATAACCAATCGATATATTCTTATTGATTACTAAAATAACTTTAAAACCATAATTTGATTGAGTTAAGAAACTAAATAGAAATCTCTTATTTAGTAACTTAATCTTTGTTCTCAAATTGATTATTGATTAACCAACCAACATCAGTTTAGATTATAGATTGTTTAATTATATACCAATCGGTTATACACTTAAATAATCTAGCATCATAAGTGCTTGAGAAACAAAGAAAAGTAATTATCTTCAATCAAAATATTAAGAGCAAGAACTCAAAGTTAACATAAAGAAAATTAAATTCCTTGAGTTGATTTTAAAAGATTAAGCTTCCATGATAATTTTTAACAATGAAAGCTAATATTAAATTTACTAAAACCTTGATTATAAAAGTAAATAACAAATAATAAAATTAACTTACTTGATATTGAGGAAGGGAAATGAAAACCATAACTTGAAGGATGGAATATAGAACAAGGAGATAAAGCAAGAGAAAGAACTAAAACTTAAGAAGCTAAAACAAAGATATAGAATTGTAATGAAAACTAAAGCATGTATTTCTTATGTATTTCTTGTGTATCTACCTTACAACTTCAAGCATCTATTTATAGGTAAGATATGATGATACTATACATTCATTTTCTAATTATTAATGCATTTTTCAACATTGGTGGGCTTGAAATTACAATAATTCAAAAGAAGATAATGGTAGGTGTTGAAATTCATTCTCCTCTTTATCTTCTCCACCTTGCGAGTCCAATATGACCTTCTAGATGGCCGAATTTTGAAAAACCTTCAACATAAAAGTTGTAGATATCTGTCTTGTTGAGAATTTGGCGTATGAATGAGGTCATTTGGACATCTAGAGCTCCAGATATGTGTATTTTGGTGAACTATGTCAATGCTGGTGGGACAAATGAGGGCTGATTGATTCAAGCTCCATTTCTTTATATTTTGCAGATGCAAAATAACCAAATTTGATCATCATGATGTAGCCCTCTGTCTTATCTTTCCATGAGCTCCAAGATTAGCCCATTTGGATCACAAAAGCCCAAGTTATAGCCAAAATAAGGCAAGATACTCAAGATACATACAAAAAATGAAAATTGAAACATATATACATAATACTTCAATTTAACTAAGCAACATAAAACTTAATTAAAATACTATTATTAAACATAGTAATTATATAATAAACCCCAAGTGTAAAACTATAAGAAGTGTATTAAAATTAATTTATCAACTCCTCTTCTATTACTTAGCAGTATGCAGGCTTGTTATGCTTCTCTATCTCAATGAGAGGCATATCACAATCATTGCTCAGTTTAAACATTGATGCAAGGGTGGCTAAAGCATTAGCCATTTGATTGTCATCCCGGGGGATATGGTGAAAAAAGATATTATCGAATTCCTTGATTAGCTTCTTGATATAAACTTGATAAGGAATTAACTTGTTCCTAGTCTCCCATTCGCCTTTTAGTTGGTGAATGACTAGGGCGGAATCCCCGTAGACTTCTAACTTCTTCACTTTTGCATCTAATGCTGCTTGGATCCCCAGAGAGCACACCTCATATTTGGCGTTGTTATTAGTATAGTCAAAACAAAGTCTAGCGCAGACAGGGATGACTTCTTTATCTGGTGAAATCAGGATGGCCCCAATCCCATGCCTCAATGCATTAGAAGCTCCATTGAGTCTCAAAATCCATTTGTCTTTCTGGGTATCCTCTTCATTAAACAATGTCAAGATATCCTCATCTGGGAACTCAAAGTGCATGCGTTGTTAGTCATTTACAGGTTGATGGGCTAAGTAGTCTGCCAAAGCGCTCCCTTTTATGGCTTTTTGAGTGACATAGATTATGTCATGTTCAGTTAATAGAACCTGCCATCAAGTGATTCTTCCAGTCAAGGTAGGTTTTTCAAAGATATACTTGACAGAGTCCATTTTAGAAACTAGCCAAGTAGTGTGACTTAGCATATATTGCCTTAAACGTCGGGCTACCCATGCTAATGCGTAACAAGTTCTCTCTAGAGCTCAATACCTCATTTCGCAATCAGTGAACTTCTTACTTAGGTAGTAGATGGCGTGTTCTTTCTTACTAGTTTCATCATGTTGCCCCAATATGCAACCCATGGATTCATCTAGCACAGTCAGATAAAGAAGTAGCGGCCTTCCAAGAGTCGGCGACACCAACATTGGTGGCTCCGCAAGTACTACTTTATCTTCTCAAAAGCCATTTGACAATCTTTATTCTATTGCCCCAGTTGGTTCTTACGAAGTAACTTAAAGATCGGCTCACAGGTTGCTGTCAATTATGAGATAAACCGAGCGATGTAGTTCAACCTTCCTAAGAACCCTCAGACTTCTTTTTCTGTACAGGGAGGAGGCATCTTGTGACATCCCGTATAATTTTCCGAATAAATTTTTCACGTTTTTAAAAGATCATTTTAAAATTCATGAATTAAAATCAGAGTTCACATAAAAGTCGATAATAACGGAATATTATCATGCATACTAGTCGTGAATAATAAAATTCAAGGAATAATTACGTAGCGGAAACGATTTTAAAAATAACAGTACATAACCCATTGTATTTATTACAAATCATAAAATTAGAATAAACTCGAAATCCAAGCAATAATTCACATAGGCATTAACCATAGCATCACTCTTCATTCTGGGTGGCATTCACTGTAAAAATTAATGTAAGAGTGAGACAGAATATAGAATAAATATAAAATAAATAAAATTACACAAACACAATCAACAAACCATAATGATATGATGAATATGCCAAACAAGTTCATTTATATTTAATAAGTCTTTAATTTAGTCCAATGATGTCATGCTGGATCCATTTGGTTTGGTGGGAATACTGCAGTAAAAAGTCTCATAGAGACTCCAGTAAGAATTAGCATAACCATGAATCCCTACACTTTCATGGCTCCTGCGAAATTGAGTGCACAAGTAGGAATTAGCATAACCATGAATCCCTACACTTTCATGGCTCCTGCACAAATAAGTATACCAGTAGGAATTTGCACAACCATGGATCCCTACACTTCCATGGTTCTTGTGAAAATAGGGTTTAAACTCATCATAGAGTAACCCCCCACCAGGGTAGGCAATCATGGAACCCCTAAATTCCATGGTGCGTCCAATGCTTATGATGCATGAATGCCTTTAATTCTCTTTATCATTTAACATACCATGATATATCAATTTCCAAAACCACTTAGAAAAACCACAAGTCCTCAAAGGACACATCACATATAATAATTTTCAGAATCATGGATTTACTGTTTCAACCACATGTATCAATAACCACAAGGCATTCACGTATATATATTAGTTATGTCATTCATAATTATTCACCACCAAAATATACAACTATATGATACTCATTAAAACGTAACAACATCAATAATAAATCATAATCACTCAAGAGTTTAATAATAAATTGTTACTCATACAGAAAATATCATTTTCATTCATAATAACCATTATAATTAACTTTCAGCATTTCCAACAGCAACATACTCTAGTAAAACAGTCATAACATGAGCAAATCATAACCTTTTCATGTGATTCCACTTTATATAGCTTAATAATACAATTATCTACAACTTTTATGAAGAACACAATTTCAAATTCCAAACAGAATTACCACTTATTCACGAAATACCACACTGCCTCAAGGTGAGTTTCCCAAAACGTACATATATTAGTAATTTGAACATTTCTGGAGATACAAAAATGAATTTGCCATAAAACTAGTTCTAAAGTATCCTTAACACAAATATCTACAACTTTCATGAAGTCACCAACCACTAATTCTCACTACACAATTCCAAGTTTTAAAAATAAAATTTGGATTTCAAATTAACAGAATTACAGCTTGTACATACTTCAGTATTTTAGGCATAACTCAAGATACAAAAATCATTTTGACTTGAAACCACTTTCTATAGATCCATAACATAAATACCTATAACTTTCATGAAGACATCAAAGGCTGATTATGTACGTACAAGTCACAGTATATTAATATATACACAAAACATGGGATAAATATTCCACTCAGACATGCTATAGTATTTTGGCTATAACCTTTGCTACACATACTAAAATCCTTCAACTCAGGTCTAAATATTCACATAATAAAAAGATCTAAAACTTTCATGAAGACACGGATCACTAATTCTCACCATAAAATTCCCAGTTTTAAAAATAAAGTCCGTATCTCAAGTTAACAGATTTACAGCTTGGACATACTTCAGTATTTTAGGCATATCTCGAGCTACAAAAATCTTTTTGACTTGGAACCACTTTCTATAGATCCATAACATTAATATTTACAACTTTCCTACAGACATCAAAGGCTGATTATGCACATACAAGTCCCAGAATATTAATATATACACAAAACATAGGATAAATCTTCCACACGAACATGCTGTAGTATTTTGGCTATAACGTTTGCTATACATATTCAAATTAATTGATTCAGGTCTAAAAATTTAGATAACAAAAAGATCTACAACTTTCATGAAGAAGTCAGAGTCAAATTCACACGTTTTCAATTTCAAAACTGAGCAACAAGATACGAAATTAAGACTGGAATCCTAGAACAACATACAATTCTACCCATTTCATAGTTATTCAAAACCCTGTCCCCTCTTACTTGGATTGATGATCTTTGGCTAACTGAAAAGAAGTCCCCTGGCTGTCCTGGTTCAGATTAAAGGTGCATTGATGAAGAAGAGTAATTGGGAGTTTCAGAATCAGTGTGTGTGTTTAATAATGCAAGGTAGGAGACAACTTTCCATGAGTGGGTTTCTAGTGGGCTATTAGTGGGAATTAAGAGTGGTTTAGATTGAAAGTAAGCTCCACTTCTGCAGCCTACCCACTGGAGTGTGAATAATTGAAGAAGATTTATTAAAATATGCATAAAGGGACAAAACTAAAGTCAAAACGTCAATCTGACAATGAATTCCGAGTGAAATTTCACACGGTCAGCCTCTTGGCCGACTGGAATTCTACTTGGTCAATGTATATACCGACTGGAAATGGTCGGTAACGTGAAAAGAGGGAAATCTGAGTCCCTCTCGCTCAAGCGGATACCGACTCGCTTGAGCGAGTTCCATACAATGCACTGGCAGAGGGGTTTCACTCAAGCGAAAACTGACTCGCTTGAGCGAGTGTGAGTTTCTCTCAAGCGAATACTGACTCGCTTGAGCTAGACACTCCCCCTCCCCAAAACTGATCCTTCATTCACTCGGTTTTCACTTCAACATCTTAATCCACTCGGTAGAACCTCCTAAAACCGAGTCTTCACCTATTACTCACTCGGAATTGATTCCTCTTGAAACACTCGGTCTGATTTCTCTTCCTTGGAGGTGACTCAGTTGGCATATTCTCCTGAAACCGAGTCATCTCAATTAGTCTTTCACTCGGTAATTTCATTCCAATTCCGAGTCATCTCTTGCTCAGCCTTCCACTCAACAATTACACTAAAACCGACCCATCACTCTATTGGTTTTTCACTCGGTAAACATCTCCAAGACTGACCAATATCCATTTGGTCCCACACTCGGTATTCATACCTCCATTTCACTCGGATAATGCCTTAACTAATCCTTCTTCAGAATAAACTCCCCAATCAGGTTCCACTCAGAATTATTCCACTCCTCATCACTTGGAAAAATTCACCAAGTCAAGTCCCACTCGGACTTACACCATACATAGTCACTCAGAATACGGGTTACATGGTTCACTCGGAATATCTTTCACTCGGATATCAACACTTAGGAATATAGAAGTATTTCCCACTTGGGTTTCACTCAGTTAATCATTACTTAGCCGAGATCAGATCAACTTCTTCAACTACGTTTCATTCAGAGTCCTTCAGGGTCATTATCACTCAGAAAAAGACCCATACATACGAGTCTCACTCAGATTCTTGAACTCAGAAGTGGTTCTATCTGTCCCACTTCACTTAGGAGTGTCTCTGACAGGGATTCTACTCAGAAGAAACCCTCTCGGCCATGTTCCACTCGGAAAACACAACCTTCACTCAGAATTTTAACCTTTCACTCGGAATTTCAATCTTTCACTCGGAATTTCATCCTTCACTTGGAATTTCTCTTGGTCACTCGGAACAGAGCCCCTTTTTCACTCGGAAAGTTCTTTCTAAGGCATATTTTACTCGGAAAATGGATCTTATCATTACAGGTCTATGTAATTTCTATAATTATACCCAAAAATGGAATTTTTGGAGTATTGTAAACCATCCATAAAGTGTTTTATTCATTGATTAATACTAACAGATCTTCCATACTTCAAAATTTACAAAATAGAGCTATTATTAAAAACAGGATGTTACATTTCTCCCACCCTAATCAAAATTTCGTCCTCGAAATTTAACATAACGCACTTCTCAGTGAAACAATTCTGGATACTGTGTCCTCATAGCATCTTCACGCTCCCAAGTCAGAGTTATATCATTTCCTTGTTTCCATGCAACCTTCACCAATGGTACATTCTTTTTTCTCAGGCGTTTAATCGACCTTTCTATGATCTGTGTGGGTTCTGTAGAGATGGTTAGATTTTCTCTAACTTCAACATCATCAGCAGTAATCACATGAGTGAGGTCTTGTACATACTTCCTCAGCTGTGATACATGAAACATATTGTGCAAATTTGCCAGGTGAGGAGGAAGTGCAATCTGATACGCTACTGTACCAATCCTCTTTAGGATCTCATATGGTCCAATGAACCTCGGACTCAACTTCTTACTCTTCAATGCTCGGCCAATCCCCTTGTGAGGTGAAACCTTTAAAAATACATGCTCACCGACTTGGAATTCAAGTGGTTTCCTCCTCTTATTGTAATAGTGCTTCTATCTATCTTGGGATGCCTTCATCTTTTCTCTGATTATTTCTATTTTTTCAGTAGTCTGTTGCACAATTTCGGGTCCTAACGCCAAACTTTCACCAGTTTCTAACCAACAAAGGGGCATTCGACACTTTCTACCATACAATGCCTCAAATGGAGCCATACCAATACTGCTATGGTAGCTATTGTTATATGTGAATTCTATCAGTGGAAGAAACTGCTCCCAACTACCACCATGCTCAAGCACACAAGATCATAGTAAGTCTTCCAAACTTTGTATGGTACGCTCTGACTGCCCATCTGTTTGGGGATGATAAGCTGAACTTAATCGAAGCTTTGAACCCAATTCCTGATGTAAGCTTCCGCAGAATCGGGAAGTGAACCTTGGATCTCTATCTGACACAATACTGGATGGTACACCATGTAGTCTCACGATCTCTTTCACATATAATTGTGCCAACTTTTATAGAGAATTCTTCATATTCATTGGGAGAAAATGAGCAGACTTTGTCAATCTGTCTACAATAACCCAGATTGTATCATTCCCTGAACGTGTTCTTGGTAACCCTGACACAAAGTCCATTGAAATGTCATCCTATTTCCAGACAGGAATCTCTAATGGTTGCAGTTCACCAGATGGCTTTTGATGTTCCACTTTGGCTTTTTGACACACCAGACATGAAGACACATATTCAGCTATTTCTTTCTTCATCCTTGGCCACCAAAAGCTTTTCTTCAGGTCTTGATACATCTTAGTTGATCCAGGATGAATGCTCAACATACTTTTATGCGTTTCTTCTAGAATTGTCTTTTTCAGATCAACATCATCTTGTACACAAATTCTTCTTCTGATTCTCCAAATTCCATCTGATCCTTCTTGTAATCCTATATCCTTTCCATTCACCTGCAACTCTCTCAACTCTTGTAGTTGCAAGTCTTCTTTCTACATTTCACCCATCAGCTTCAGAAAATCATTGGTTATTTTCAAAGTTCCCAAAGTCATACTCCTTGAAGATTTAATTTCCACACCCAAGTTCATATCTCTGAACTATTCTATCATCTCCATCTTTTTTATCATCAAAGATGCCATATGAATGGACTTTTGGCTAAGTACATCTGCCACCACATTTGCTTTTCCTGGATGGTACTTCAAATCAAAATCATAATCTTTAAGAAACTCCATCCATCTTCGCTGCCTCATGTTCAATTCCTTTTGATCGAACAAATACTTCAAGCTCTTGTGGTCACTGAACACTTGAAACTTGACTCCATACAAATGGTGTCTCCAGATTTTCAGAGCAAATACCACTGCTACTAATTCTAGATCATGCATTGGATAGTTTATTTCATGTGGTCTCAACTGCCTAGAAGCATAGGCAACCACTCTTCATTGCTGTATCAAGACATAACCTAAGCCCATCTTAGAAGCATCACAATAAACCACAAAGTCTTCTTGTGGGTCAGGCAAGGTTAAGACTGGAGCAGATGTAAGCTTTATTTTTAGTTCCTGGAAACTTCTCTCACATTCTGGCGTCTAATCAAAAGGTTGATTCTTTTGGGTTAGACGAGTCATTGGTAGGGTAATTTGAAAAAACCCCTCAATGAATCTTCGATAATAACCAGCTAATCCCAGGAAGCTTCGTATCTCAATGACTGAAGTAGGTCTCTCCCAGTTCGTTACAGCTTCAATTTTAGAAGGGTCCACAGACACTCCTTCGCTTGAGATTACATGGCCTAGAAACTTTACCTCCTTCAACCAGAATTCACATTTAGACAACTTAGCATACAACTGTTTTTCTTTCAGAATCTATAATACCACTCGAAGATGCTTTTCATGTTCCTCCCACGTCTTAGAATAAATTAGAATGTCATCAATGAAGATTATAACAAACTGATCTAAGTATGAATGGAATACTCAATTCATGTAATCCATGAATACAGCTGGGGCATTGGTTACTCCGAAAGGCATCACAAGATACTCATAATAGCCATAGCGTGTTCTAAAAGCTGTCTTTGGAATATCCTCGGACTTGACACGAATTTGATGATAACCCGATCGCAGATCAATCTTGGAAAATATGGTAGCACCTCTCAATTGATCTATCAAATCATCAATTCTGGGCAAAGGATATCTATTCTTCACTGTCAATTTATTCAACTGATGATAATCTACACATAATCTCATGCTTCCATCTTTCTTTTTGACAAGTAATACTAGCGCTCCCCATGGCGACACACTGGGCCTGATGAAATGTTTCTCCAATAACTCCTCAATTTGCTTCTTCAGTTCTACCAGTTTAATAGGTGACATATGATATGGGGCCTTAGATACTGGTTCTGCTCCTGGAATTAAATCAATTGAGAATTCTATCTCGCGTTCTGGAGGTAAACTTGAGACATCCTCGGGAAATACTTCAGGGAATTTAGAAACAACTGGCATTTCGATTGCTTTAGATTCATCATCTCCTTTGGAAAGAGTAAACAAGGCAAATAATTAAATTTCACCTTGTAAGGTAAAGACCTTGAGGTTATCAGAAATAAGATTTTCTTCTGAAGAAAATATCACGGTCTTGTTATGACAATCCACCAAGACTCGATTCACTGATAACCAGTTTATCCCTAGGATCACTTCCAGATCCTTCAAAGGTAAACAAACAAGATCGACAAGAAAGTTTTTACCTTCTATGAGCATAGAACAATCGTTACACACCTTAGTAGTCCTAAGTTGTGTACCGATGGGAGTGGAAACAATCAGATCATACCTTATAGTATTCACAGGTAATTGAAGACGTCCAACACACTTATCAGAAATAAATAAATGTGTAGCACCAGAATCAAATAACACAAATAAGATTGTAACATTGATCTCACACTTACTTTGCACGAGGTCATCAGCTTGGTCTGCCTCTGAACCGCTGATGGTAAAAACTCTCCCAGTTGTTGGCTGTAACCTCTAGTCTATTGACTCCCTTTTCTGTCTTTGAGGTTGAGTAGCTTGTGTATTTTCTTCACGACCTCCTTGATAGTTAGAGCCTCTTTGATTATTCATAGTGTTGCTGTCGTTTTGATGGTTCTGAGAGTAATTTGGACTGATGTGACCTTTCTGATTACAACGATAGCAAGTGACATCTTTAAGACATCTGTTGCAATCACGTATGTGATGGTTATCTCCGCACTGTAGACATCTCATATTGTTACATCTTTCAGAAGATGATGATGATGATCCTCCCTTGAAGCGACTTTGATAGAATGATCCTCTTCTTTTGAAATCAACTGACTGAGGTTTCAGTTGTCTATTGGCCTTTTCATGTGCCAGTCTGGCTTAGTGATTTTCTTCAAAAATTCTGCATTTGTTGATCAGAATAGGAAAACTCTAAATTTCTTGGTACCCTATCGCCTCTTTGATTTCCAGATTCAGCCCGTTCTCAAATTTAACACATTTTGATTCTTCGGCACCAGCCTGTTGAAAAGGAGGGTAAAAGAGAGATAGTTCTTCAAACTTTATAGCATATTCTCTAACAGATATTGAGCCTTGTTTCAGCTCTATAAATTCCAGCTCTTTACGACTTTTCACACCTACTGGAAAATATTTCTCTAGGAAACAGTCTTTGAAGTTGACCCAGTTCAAGGGTCTATCAGCCTCGATCATATGGATTCTAGCATGAATCCACCAGTTTTCTGCCTCTTCCACCAACATATAGGTGGCATACTCCACCTTTTCACATTCTGTGCAGGGCAATGCTCGAAAGATGGGCTCCATTTCCTTGGCCTAGAGATACGCTCCTTCTGGATTATAACCCCCTTTGAATTGTGAAGGTTTTCTTTTCAAGAAGTGATCTAACCCATGGAGTCCTCCAGTGCTCCTTGGTTAGTTTTGTCTTTCTATGGCTTCTGCCAAGCGGTTGAAAGCAGCTGCCATATTTTTGTTGTTGTTGTTGTTGTTGTTTCTTGCCATCCTACATTCGTAGTTTGGTTTATACTAATTCTAAGGGAAAATATATCGTATATAAATACTACATAACTATCATTATTCTACAGTTTATCAGTTAAGCAATAAATCATATAACACATTTATCATATTATCAAGCAGTAATCAAACAAATCTTTTTGCAATTAATCAGTCAGGCACAACTTATATAGTACACACTTAACATGTTATCAAGTAAGGAATCAAACATTTCACATATTATATCGAGAAACAGTACATGTCATAGCAATTGGTCTTGAATTTTTAAAAATGCTCTGATACCACCAATGTGACGTCCCGTATAATTTTTCGAATAAGTTTTTCGCGTTTTTAAAAGTTTATTTTAAAATTTATGAATTAAAATCAGAGTTCACATAAAAGTCGATAATAGCGGAATATTATCATGCATACTAGTCGTGAATAATAAAATTCAAGGAATAATTATGTAGCAGAAACGATTTTAAAAATAACAGTACATAACCCATTGTATTTATTACAAATCATAAAATTAGAATAAACTCAAAATCCAAGCAATAATTCACATAGGCATCAACCATAGCATCACTCTTCATTCTGGGTGGAATTCACTGTAAAAATTAATGTAAGAGTGAGACAGAATATAGAATAAATATAAAATAAATAAAATTGCACAAACACAATCAACAAACCATAATGATATGATGAATATGCCAAACAAGTTCATTTATATTTAATAAGTCTTTAATTTAGTCCAATGATGTCATGCTGGATCCATTTGGTTTGGTGGGAATACTGCAGTAAAAAGTATCATAGAGACTCCAGTAAGAATTAGCATAACCATGAATCCCTACACTTTCATGGCTCCTGCGAAATTGAGTGCACAAGTAGGAATTAGCATAACCATGAATCCCTACACTTTCATGGCTCCTGCACAAATAAGTATACCAGTAGGAATTTGCACAACGATAGATCCCTACACTTCCATGGTTCTTGTGAAAATAGGGTTTAAACTCATCATAGAGTAACCCCCCACCAGGGTAGGCAATCATGGAACCCTTAAATTCCATGGTACGTCCAATGCTTATGATGCATGAATGCCTTTAATTCTCTTTATCATTTAACATACCATGATATATCAATTTCCAAAACCACTTGGAAAAACCACAAGTCCTCAAAGGACACATCACATATAATAATTTTTAGAATCATGGATTTACTGTTTCAACCACATGTATCAATAACCACAAGGCATTCATGTATATATATTAATTATGTCATTCATAATTATTCACCACCAAAATATACAACTGTATGATACTCATTAAAACGTAACAACATCAATAATAAATCATAATCACTCAAGAGTTTAATAATAAATTGTTACTCATATAGAAAATATGATTTTCATTCATAATAACCATTATAATTAACTTTCAGCATTTCTAACAGCAACATACTCTAGTAAAACAATCCTAACATGAGCAAATCATAACCTTTTCATGTGATTCCACTTTCTATAGCTTAATGATACAATTATCTACAACTTTCATGAAGAACACAATTTCAAATTCCAAACAGAATTACCACTTATTCACGAAATACCACACTGCCTCAAGGTGAGTTTCCCAAAACATACATATATTAGTAATTTGAACGTTTCTAGAGCTACAAAAATGAATTTGGCATGAAACTAGTTCTAAATTATCCTTAACATAATTATCTACAACTTTCATGAAGGCACCAACCACTAATTCTCACTACACAATTCCCAGTTTTAAAAATAATATTCGGATTTCAAATTAACAGAATTACAGCTTGTATATACTTCAGTATTTTAGGCATAACTCAAGATACAAAAATCATTTTGACTTGAAACCACTTTCTATAGATCCATAACATAAATACCTACAACTTTCATGAATACATCAAAGTCTGATTATGTATGTACAAGTCCCAGCATATTAATATATACACAAAACATGGGATAAATATTCCGCTCGGACATGCATTAGTATTTTGGCTATAACGTTTGCTACACATACTCAAATCAGTCGGTTTAGGTCTCAAAATCACATAATAAAAAGATCTACAACTTTTATGAAGACACGGATCACTAATTCATATCATAAAATTCCCAGTTTTAAAAATAAATTTCATATCTCAAGTTAACAGATTTACAGCTTGGACATACTTCAGTATTTTAGGCATATCTCGAGCTACAAAATTTTTTTTACTTGAAACCACTTCTATAGATCCATAACATTAATATTTACAACTTTCATGAAGACATCAAAGGCTGATTATACACATACAAGTCCCAGCATATTAATATATACACAAAACATAGGATAAATCTTCCACACGAACATGCTGTAGTATTTTGGCTATAACTTTTGCTATACATATTCAAATTAATTGATTCAGGTCTCAAAATTCCGATAACAAAAAGATCTACAACTTTCATGAAGAAGTCAGAGTCAAATTCACACGTTTTCAATTTCAAAACTGAGCAACAAGATACGAAATTAAGACTAGAATCCTAGAACAACATACAATTCTACCCATTTCATAGTTATTCACAACCCTGTCCCCTCTTACTTGGATTGACGATCTTTGGCTGACTGAAAAGAAGTCCCCTGGCTGTCCTGGTTCAGATTGGAGGTGCATTGATGAAGAAGAGTAATTGAGAGTTTCAGAATCAGTGTGTGTGTTTAATAATGCAAGGTGGGAGACAACTTTCCATGAGTGGGTTTCTAGTGGGCTATTAGTGGGAATTAAGAGTGGTTTAGATTGAAAGTAAGCTCCACTTCTGCAGCCTACCTACTGGAGTGTGCATAATTGAAGAAGATTTATTAAAATATGCATAAAGGGACAAAACTGAAGTCAAAACGTCAATCTGACAGTGAATTCCGAGTGAAATTTCACACGGTCAGCCTCTTGGCCGACTGGAATTCTACTTGGTCAATGTATATACCGACTGGAAATGGTCGGTAACGTGAAAAGAGGGAAATTCGAGTCCCTCTCGCTCAAGCGGATACCGATTCGCTTGAGCGAGTTCCATACAATGCACTGGGAGAGGGGTTTTGCTCAAGCGAAAACCGACTCGCTTGAGCGAGTGTGAGTTTCTCTCAAGCGAATACCGACTCGCTTGAGCTACACACTTTCCCTCCCTAAAACCGATCCTTCATTCACTCGGTTTTCACTTCAACATCTTAATCCCCTCAGTAGAACTTCCTGAAACCAAGTCTTCACCTATTACTCACTCAGAATTGATTCCTCTTGAAACACTCGGTCTGATTTCTCTTCCTTGGAGGTGACTCAGTTGGCATATTCTCCTGAAACTGAGTCATCTCAATTAGTCTTTCACTCGGTAATTTCATTCCAATTCCGAGTCATCTCATGCTCAGCCTTCCACTCGGCAATTATACTAAAACCGACCCATCATTCTATTGGTTTTTCACTTGGTAAACATCTCCAAGACCGACCAATATCCATTTGGTCCCACACTCGGTATTCATACCTCCATTTCACTCGGATAATGCCTTAACTAATCCTTCTTCAGAATAAACTCCCCAATCAGGTTCCACTCGGAATTATTCCACTCCTCATCACTTGGAAAAATTCACCAAGTCAAGTCCCACTCGGACTTACACCATACATAGTCACTCAGAATACGGGTTACATGGTTCACTCGGAATATCTTTCACTCGGATATCAACACTTAGGAATATAGAAGTATTTCCCACTTGGGTTTCACTTGGTTAATCATTACTTAGCCGAGATCAGATCAACTTCTTCAACTACGTTTCATTCAGAGTCCATCAGGGTCATTATCACTCAGAAAAAGACCCATACATACGAGTCTCACTCGGATTCTTGAACTCAGAAGTGGTTTTATCTGTCCCACTTCACTCAGGAGTGTCTCTGACAGGGATTCCACTTGGAAGAAACCCTCTCGGCCATGTTCTACTCGGAAAACACAACCTTCACTCAGAATTTTAACCTTTCACTCGGAATTTCAATCTTTCACTCGAAATTTCATCCTTCACTCAGAATTTCTCTTGGTCACTCAGAACAGGGCCCCTTTTTCACTCGTAAAGTTCTTTCTAAGGCATATTTTACTCGGAAAATGGATCTTATCATTACAGGTCTATGTAATTTCTATAATTATACCCAAAAATGGAATTTTTGGAGTATTGTAAATCATCCATAAAGTGTTTTATTCATTGATTAATACTAACAGATCTTCCATACTTCAAAATTTACAAAATAGAGCTATTATTAAAAACAGGATGTTACACATCTTGAGAATTACTTTGACCTTGTCAGGATCAACTTCTATTCCTCTCTCGCTTACAATGAACCCTAACAGTTTGCCTGATCTTACGCATATTGTAACGCCCTCTGTTACACCTAAATAAATTCTATAAAAATTCATAAATTTTTTTACTAAAGATATGATTATTAAAAAGAAACTATCAGAATAAATTACATACATCATTTCTGAAATACCTCATAAATATTATTAAAACTTTATAAAGTAATTTTACATTCATCCGAAGAAAATAAATATTAAACATTATAAGAAAGAGAGGAAACTTCATGGCCCAGAAATAGTTACTTAATAACTTTATTTATTCATTTGGACCACGATATTCATACCGAGCTCCCTTTCTAGAACATAGTATATTTACTGCTGAGATTCTTCGATCCTTCCCTCTGAACCATCAATTTAAAACATATGAAACAAAAACACGAAGAAAAGGGTGAGAAACAGAATATAATATTCCCAAATGAGGCATAAGCAATAAAGGGTTTTAACAAACTAATATATAATAATATCAATCACAATCATAATCACATACACAATCAATTATGAATGCATGAATGTTATGCAATATCTTATCATAACTTACCTATATATGTGGGCCCTTAAATTTTAATTTACACTGGGCCAACCAGGAGTTTACACTGTTCCATAAGTCCGGATAATAATAATATGAACAGCTCAACTGGCATGGAAACACTTAGAGACTAGTCAGATTGAGAAAGTTTTTATTGTGAAAGTACCCGACACTAGGGAGCTACCCCAGGTCCCCTGAAGCACCCTTTCACACCCTCTCATCCCAAGGCTTATAATTAAGCCTCCTCTAATGTATCCTCGGTTTCTATAATTCGTCCCCAGACAATATCATTTTTTTTCACTTTAATGATTTATGATGCATAAACTACTCGCATATTTAGTTGGTTAAGGCTTTTAGAAACTCAATTATTAAATACCTTAAAGGTTTACAACATGATTTTAATAAACTGTACATTTTCTCAACTGTCTAAATTTCTGTCCCACAGAAATAAATTTGGTACAGTTTTCGAATCTCACAGAAATTGAGTTTTTAAGCCTTAACTTTTTATAAACTTTCTCATAAATCTTTCTCAAATTGAATCTTAACAAGATTGAATTTGAAAATCTCAATTATTTCCAAATATATTTAGTTATTAAATTGGAAAAATAAAATAATTTTATTTTGAAAATTTTATTTAATTAAAAGAGAATAATCTTTAAATCATTAACCAAAAATACTTAAAATTATAAAATTTTTCTTTAATTCAATATTTAATTATCTCAACCTTTTTATAAATTAATTTTCATAAAATGACTTCTTTTTAAATAAATACTAATTTTTTATTCTAAATATTAAAAGTAAAGTTAATAAAAATAATCTCTAAGAAGAAATAAAAGATTTAAAATAATAAAAATTTAAAGAGTAAGATAAGAAAATTCTTATTGAGTTTTAACTTTTCGTCATGTTTGCTATATGCTAAACTTCATATCACAAGATCATCAATTATAATCAAATATTATCAATCACAATATCATCAATCACAATCAAAAAATATCGATTAAAATTAAATATCATTAATAATAATCAAATACTAATAATTATAATCAAATCAATTAAATATAATTCAAATTTTAATGGTTATTTAAATTATCAAAATTGATTTTGAGTTTTTATAGTCTATTCCTTGCATAGGTCTATATAAGTCCATGTAATCCAGTCCTTGCATAGGTATAGTTTAGTCCTTATAGGTCAAACTAGTCCAAGTCTTTGCATAGGTTTAGTCCAGTTTGTATAGGTTATGAAAGTTCAGGTCTTTGTATAGGTATGTCAGAGTTAGTTACATTAGATATTTAATTTAAAATTTATTATAAATTTTAGGTTAAAAAGTTAATATTTTAAAATAATAATATTATTAAATTTAAAAGAAGTAGGGGACTCCTCCCATTATTCTTATGTCTTTTCATATTATATTGTTATCTCACTCCCCCTTACCTTGAATTGTTACCAAAAGAGAGTTTGCTTTGCACCTCCGATTTCTAGAAATATTAATACCAATCTATTTCAGTAAAGGCATAAGGTGAAAATTAAGATTACTAATTAAAACATAAATAGTAAATTTTGAATAGTGAATAGTGAATAGTAAATCATGAATAGTAATGGTAAATAGTAAATCATGAATAGTAACGGCAAATAGTAAATCATGAATAGTAATAGTAAATAGTAACGGTAAATAGTAATTTACTATTTGAATAGTAATATACTATTCGTAATAGTAATTTACTATATAAATAGTAATTTACTATTTAGAATAGTATTTTATTGTTTACATAGTGATTTACTATTTAAAATAGTAACTTAAAATAATATTATATCCAGTATAATAATAGATTTCTAAAACGATATAAAAATAATCCTAAAAAATATAAAAGAGAGGTATTCTTATCTTATTATTTTGGCAGAACTTCTTTCCTTTGGAAAATATCTTCCTCTCTTCTCTTAGCACTCTCATCCCAACACTACTAAGTTCTTAATTTTCGACGGTAAAATTCGTTCCCCGCCTCCCTATTTATACTAAAAATTTTCACTGCGCGTTTGAATTTTTTATTATGAAAGTACTTTCAAGAATCGAAATTTTCATATGAATTACTGTACAAAGTTTGAAAATTTTAAAAGTGCACAATAATTTTTACTATGATGGCTGTGGAGAATTATTAAGGGGTGGTGCAAATAGCAATTTAGGGGGTGTGAATAGTAATTTTGCTTTTTTTAATAAAAAACTTTTTCCTAATAAATTTTGAAAAAATATACTGATCAAAAACTTCTAAAGGTATATGGTCAAATTCCATCAAGATTTTAATATAAATTTTTTTATAATAAATAAAAATAAAAATAGGGGTGTTACAACTCCACTCCCCTTAAAAAAATTTCATCCTCAAAATTTACATTATTCAGTAAAACAAATGGGATAAAACTCTTTCATCTCAGTTTCTAGTTCCCATGTAGCATCTTCTCCTCTTGTTTCGCTCCAAATGACCTTTACGAGTGAAATTGCCTTGTCCTTTAGCTGTTTTATTCTTCTGTCAGTTATTCTGATAGGTGGTGCATCATATGTAAGATTATCTTTAACTTGTATGACATCAGGTTCAATAAGATGTGTAGGATCTGATATATACTTTCGTAAGTTTGACACATGAAAAACGTTATGGATATTAGAAAGAAAAGGTGGTAATGCTATTTGGTAAGTAAGCAGACTAACTTTATGAATTATTTGATATGGACCAATAAATCTAGGAGTTAGTTTTCGAGATTTCATTGCTCGACCAACCCCAGTTGTAGGTGTGACTTTCAAGAATACATGATCACCTTCTTGAAATTTGAGTGACTTCCTTCTTTTGTCATAATAGCTTTTCTGCCTGTTCTATGTTGCCTTCTTTTTTTCCTAAACCATTTTGATTTTTATCTGTCGTTTGTTGTACCAACTCTGGTCCTAGCATCAAGTTTTCACCAGTCTCAAACCATCATGGCGGAGTCCTACATTTTCTTCTATAGATGCTTCAAAAGGTGTCATGCCTATGCTAGCATGGAAACTGTTGTTGTAGGTGAACTCCGCATATAGTAAGAATTGATTCCAACTTCCTTTATGTTCTAACACACAAGCTCGTAACAAGTCCTCTAGAGATTGAATTGTTCTTTCTGATTGTCCATCCGTCTGAGGATGATATGCTGAACTCAGATGTAGTCTTGTTCCCAAAGCCTTGTGTAAGCTCTTCCAGAATTACGATGTAAAACGAGGGTCCCGACCAGAAATGATACTTGAAGGATATCCATGCAATCTTATAATCTCCTCGATGTATAATTTCACCAGCTTCTCTATAGAGTAACGAATATTGATGGGAATAAAGTGGACAGACTTTGTTAGTCTATCAACTATTACCCATATTGAATCATGTCCTAATGGAGTTTTGGGTAAAGAAGTCACAAAATCCATGGTAATGCTATCTCAATTCCATTCTGGTATTCCCATTGATTGTAGCATTCCAGGGGGCTTTTGATGTTCCACTTTAACCTTCTTTCAAATTAGACATGCAACCACATACTTTTCCACTGCTTTCTTTATTCCAGGCCACCAAAATAACTTCTTCAAATCTTGATACATTTTAGTAGCTTCGGGATGAATGCTCATATAACTTTTGTGGGCTTCTTCCAGAATTGCTTTCCTTAACTCCTCTTGATCAGGGATACATACTCGATCCTTATACCTCAACAATTGGTCATTTCCCACATTGAACTTGACTTCTTTTCCTTGTTATAAGAGTTCTTTCTTCTCTTGCAGGAATTCATCCTCTCGTTGAGCCTTTAAAACTTGCCTCAGGAAATTCAGTTGTCACTTGCAACGCTCCTAATTTATAGCTGTTAGCATTAACCTTTACTGCTATGTTAAGATCTTTGAAGTTCTCTATCAATTCTAGCTCTTTAATCATCATTGTGGATGCATGTAGAGACTTTCGACTCAAAGCATCAACTACTACATTCGCTTTTCCAGGATGGTATTGTAACTCAAAGTCGTAGTCCTTTAAGGACTCCATCCATCTCCGTTGCCTCATGTTTAACTCCTTTTGGTTGAATAAATACTTGAGACTTTTATGATTGCTAAACACATCGAATGTTGCACCGTATAGATAATGCCTCCAAATCTTTAAGGCAAAAACTACAGCGGCTAATTCTAAGTCATGGGTAGGGTAGTTAATCTTATGTTGCCTTAATTGGCGTGACGCATAGGCTATAACCTTCTTGCCTTGCATGAGTACACTTCCTAGTACTTGTTTAGATGCATCATAATAAACTTTAAAACTTCGATGTGGATCGGCGAGTACTAACACTGGTGCAGAAGTAAGTCGATCTTTCAGCTCTTGGAAACTATTCTCGCATTGTGTCGTCCACACAAAAGGTTATCCTTTCCATGTTAACTTGGTCAGTGGGTATCCTAACTTTGAAAATCCTTCAATAAATCTCCTATAGTATCCAGCCAAGCCCAAGAAACTTCTGATCTCAATGGTTGTGGTTGGTCTCTCCCATTTCAAAACTACTTCCACCATGGAAGGGTCTACCGCTATTCCTCCTTAACTTATTACATGTCCTAAAAAGTTCACCTCTTCCAACCAAAATTCACACTTCAAAAGCTTTGCATACAGTTATTTCTTTTTAGGATTTCCAACACAACCTTCAAATGTTCAACATGTTCTTCTATACTTTTAGAATACACTAGTATATCATCAATGAATACCACTACAAATTTATCTAGATATGGATGAAAAATCTGATTCATATAGTCCATGAATACGGCTGGTACATTAGTTATACCAAAAAGCATAACTGGATATTTGTAATGGCCACAACGTGTTCTAAAAGCAGTTTTCGATACATCTTCTTTCTTCACCCTTATTTGATGGTATCCAGACCTCAAATCAATTTTGGAGAGCACCGTGGCACTACACAGTTGATCCATCAAGTCGTCAATCCTTGGCAGAGAATATCTGTTCTTGATCGTCACCTTGTTCAGTTGTCGATAATCTACACACAACCTCATGCTACCATCCTTTTTCTTAACCAATAACACTAGTGCACCCCAGGAGGATACACTGGGTTGTATAAACTGCTTCTCTATCATCTCTTCAAGTTGTTTCTTGAACTCTGCTAATTCTAAAGGTGACATTTGGTATGGTACAATTGAAATGGGTCCAACTCCAAGCACTAGATCAATGGCGATTTCTGTAACACCCTCGGTTAAATAAGATAGACCCTTCTATAGGATCATCCTATTTAACTAAGAGGTTAACATTTTTTAAAAAAATGAATATATTTTTTAAAAAAATAAAATAATGGCAGATCAGTGGAAGCAAATAGTAGATAATTCACATAGTCATTCATAAACTATAAGTAATTATACTCTTAATAGAATGGGGCACACGGGCACCCTTAAATAATTATACAGTCATCCATTGTCTTATTATTCATAAATATTCAACTACATATATCCTATTTTTAATGAGTGCTCCTAGTTGGTCCAACATATTGCTGTTCTTCATACTCCGATTCTTGGTTTCCTAGCTCCTTTGTTATTATTCATCAGAAAGGGTGAGTATATACCCCAGACCCTGAAGGTACCCGGTGCGGATATATCTAGACAACAGATAATATAACATAAATCATACAATTAACATATTTATAACTATAACAATCAATAATGTTGTCATGGAATGCATGAGTTAGGTTTATTATAATATATCTTAAGTTTAAGTGTCATGATGCATGTGGGCCCAATAAATCAATCCACCATCACCATTATCTCATTCTTTGGCAGTCGTCCTGCTCAAGTTGCCCCTTGGGCACAACGTTTCTATTCTAGAGCGATCGGAGCTCACCAAGTCCCCCATTCATTATTTAATCATCATAAGGTACGAATGAACTCACAGGTTCTAATCATCATATTATCTTGGGACTTGGCTCTACACGATCATACTTATATTCTGTCATTTAGTCAAAGTACACCAAAATTGCATCGTCTGACCCGGCTTCAGGCACGACTCTGATGCCATTGGGTTTCTGTCCTAGTTGTACTCCCAAGATTCTCCTTGGAGATCGAACGTGAATCTCCTCCAGCGTACCAGGTGTATGCTCTAGTTTTACTCCTTCAAAAATATTTTCATGATGCAAAAATGTATTATTTTTATCGTTTGATCCTTGGGTATCTATGTGTTTCTAGTCTCATAATATTTATTCTCAAGTTCTTGGGTCCAATCCATTTTTCAGACGTTGTAGGTCATTTTTATTATTTTATTTATTCTTATTCTAGAAAATATATCGGTTATATCTTGGCTAAAATAATGCTTCGTTTAAAGAGTAAGTAGTATGTTCCTTATTTCATTATTCATAATTAAAACAATAATAATATTAGTAACAATAATAATAATAATAATAATAATAATAATAATAATAATAATAATAATAATAACAATAATAACAATAATAATCATCATCATATTCATAATTATAAGTTCCTTATTTCATTGTTCATAACTAAACAATAATAATATTAGTAACAATAATAATAATAATAATAATAATAATAATAATAATAATACTGATAATAATAATAATAATGATATTTATAATTATAATCATAATCATAATAATAATATCAATGATATAAATGGTGACCCTTCATCATTATTTCCTCGTTCATTTCATTTTTCAAGACTTTCTCACTAGAATCCACATAGACACCCATGATTCTTAATATTTTCACAATTCCATACCGATCATATCCATTTAATCATCATGGTTAATAATAATCAACACAGCCAATTAATCATATACATATCAATAAAAATATATAAACATTAAAACATTTAATTTAACAGCAATTTCTGAACCTGTCTTTGGAAAGGTAAGGACCAGAAGTACCTTAGCCTTTCCAAACACTCGGTTCTCCCCCTAGAATACCAGAGAATATACCCCCCTGACCTCAATGGAAGATTTTAAACTGGTTGAAGACGTTCTCTTATTGTCCTTGCTTCAGACCAAGAGTGACTTGTACGTAGAGAAGGAAATGAGAAAGAGAGACTTTTACTAATTTGTGTTGTTCTGAGAATTCAGACTTGGGAATGAGTTCTGGTATCGATTTAATAATGCAAAAGACAAGCGGGGGACAAGCTTTTTCGTGACTGGATGTTAGGTGTATTAATTATGGGAATAATAGAGGTTTTAGATAAGAAGTGAGCTGTATTTTGACCATTTCCGCCGCCAGCTTGCATGATTGGAGTAGATATATTAAAATATTCAATAGATGATATGATTGGAGTAAAAGGTACAAGTTTCCCTGTATGTGGCTCGTCCGTGATAGTCTTTTCAGATTTATATGAACTAGTGGACCGATCACTAAGTGGGGGTGCTCCTTCCAGCATGAGTGAACCTTTTGGTTAAGAATAGCGTCACGGTCCCAGTCCTGTTCCAGTCCGGTTCTATTGATCATGTCCCTTATCAATTGACACTGGTTCGGCTTATCTCTTTCTGAGAAGTTTCCATCAGCGTTTCTTTCGTTCAGAACTGCTCCACTCGGAAGGGAATTTGCTCGGAAATGTTTTTGCTTGAAACACTCGGACATAGCCTTTCCTTCCTCAGAATGACTCACTCGAAAATGTCTCACCCGGACTCTTTCAGAAAATATCTCACTCGGATATATATATCTGTCTGAAAAATGTTCTTAGTCAGTCACTTTTCATTCTAGTCGGATATATTTCTACCCGAAAAGTACTTAAAGGTCTTTCTTCACTCGAAAATACTTCTCTCGGAAGTGCATCACTCAGAAATCATATAATTGAAAGGATCATTCAGAGTTGTGTCACTCAGAAATCTTATAACAGAGATTATTCAGAGTTGATCAGTCCTTTTGGAAATCTTTCCACTTGGGAATTTCACTTGGAGTCGAAGGCAATCTCCAAGACGGACCCGAGCACAAGCTCTCGACAACTTTAGGACATCCAAGTACGAATAGAATGAAGGGGTTCATCACTTGGATATTTACGTTCCCCCAAGAACTATTCACTCAAAATCGTATTCATTGGAAAATGAGTCATTCGAAGACGTTTGACTCAGAAATGAGTCACTCGAAGACGTTTGACTCGAAAACGAGTCACTCAGAGACGTTTGACTCAGAAACGAGTCACTCAGAGACGTTTGACTCGGAAACGAGTCACTCGAAGATGTTTAACTCGGAAACGAGTCACTCAGAGACGTTTGACTCAGAAACGAGTCACTCGAAGACGTTTGACTCGAAAATGAGTCACTTGAAGATGTTTGACTCGGAAACGAGTCACTCGAAGACATTTGACTCGGAAACGAGTCACTTAAAGACATTTGACTCAGAAAGGAGTCACTCGGAGACGTTTCATTCGGAGACGTTTGACTCAGAAACGAGTTACTTGAAGACGTTTGACTAAGAAACGAGTCACTCGAAGACATTTGACTCGGAAATGAGTCAGTCGAAGACGTTTGACTCAGAAATGAGTCACTGAGAGATGAGTCACTCAGAGATGAGTCACTCAGACCTTTCACCCAGAAGTGGTTCTCTCGGACACACTTCACTCAGAAATGCCTTTGAGGCCAGGACTCCACTCGGAAGTGGTTTTCTCGGTCATACCTCACTCGAAATTTCTCTCGGTCATAACCTTTACTCGAAATTTCTCTCGGTCATAACCTTCACTCAAAAACAGATCCCTTTCTTCACTCGGACAGTCTTATTTTAGACATTATTCACTCGAAAAATGGATAATATCATTAATAATCTAGATAAAAATGATTAAACACAAAAATAAAATTTTTTTGGGATATTACAGACTACCACCAGGGTATTTTATTTACTTATTAACACTTACAGAACTTCCATACTTCAAAATTACAAAATTAAGACTGCTACTAAAAACAGGGATGTTACACTCTCCTCCCCTTTTGGGAATTTTATCCCGAAATTCAAAGTTGAAATAATTGAGGGTACAATTCTCTAATCTTTTCCTCAATTTCCAAAGTAGCGTCCCCATCATCTGACTGACTCCAAACTACTTTGACCAAAGAGATTTCCTTGCCTCTTAGCTATTTTAGACGTCGGTTAACAATCTTAACCGGTGATACTTCAAAGGTAAGGTTTTCTTTCAGAACAAACTGATCAGGAGTCAGGACATTATCAGAGCTTGGTACATATTTGCGGAGTTAGGAAACATGAAAGACATTATGAAGGTTTGTTAGCTTGGGTGGTAGGGCAACACGGTACACATTAGTTCCTATCTTTTGCAGAATCTGATAGGGTCCTACGTATCTAGGACTCAACTTTTTGGCCTTTAGAGCTCTTCCTACACTAGTGGTAGAGGTAACTTTGAGGAATACATGGTTTCCTTCCTCAAATTCCAATGGCTTCCAGCGTTTGTCGTAGTAACTCTTTTGTCTATCTTGTGAAGCTTTCATTGCCATTTGGGTATTTTAGACTTGTTCTGTAGTCTTCTAAACAATCTCTGGTCAAATTATCGTCTTTTCACCTGTCTCATACCAACACAAGGTGTACGACATTTTCTTCCATATAGAGCTTCATAAGAGGTCATTCTGATGCTAGTGTGATAGCTGTTGTTGTAAGTTAACTCAACAAGTAGAAGATATTCTTACCGACTTCCTTCATGTTCTAAGACACAAAGACGTAACAAGTCTTCAAGAGTTTTGATTGTCTGTTCTGATTGTATGTCTGTTTATGGGTGATATGCGGAACTTCACTTTAGACGAGTACCTAGGGCTTGTTGTAGGCTTTTCCAAAATTGTGATATGAAACAAGGATCTCGGTCAGACACAATTACAGTGGGTGTTCCATGTAATCGTACGATTTCCCTGATATAGATCTGGGTGAGTTTCTCTAGAGAATACTTCATATTGACAGGGATAAAATAAGCGGTCTTTGTTAATCGATCCACAATTACCCAAATAGCATCATATCCAGTTGATGTTCTGGGAAGTCCGGTCACGAAGTCTATAGAAATCTCATCCCATTTCTATTCTGGTATCTCCAAAGGTCGAAGGATCCCACTTGGTCATTGTTGTTCCGCTTTTACCTTTTGACATGTCAGGCAAGCTGTTACATACTCAGCAATATCCCTTTTTATTCCTTGCCACCAGAATATTTTCTTCAAATCCTGATACATCTTGGTTGATCCTGGATGGATACTGTATTTACTTTTGTGTTCTTCATCTAGGATAGATCTTTTAAGATCTGTGTTGACTAGAATACAGAGCCTTTGTTGATACCTGATCACCCCATGTTCATCTTTGCTAAATTCTGAGCCTTCTTCTTTTGTCTGTCCTGCTAGACCTTGTAATTCCTGGTCATTGGCTTGAGCTTCCTTAACTTGTTCCAGAAAATCATTGGAAATTCTTAGCATTCCAACCATAAGGCTTCCCCTTTTAGGTGTTACTGCCATATTCAGATCGCAAAACTGTTCAATCAATTCTAACTCTTTTGTCATCATATATGATAGGCGTAGAGCCTTTCTGCTGAGTGCATCAGCTACAACATTTGCCTTTCCAGGATGATATCAAAGTTCAAAATCATAATCTTTGATGAATTCCATCAACCTACGTTGTCGCATATTCAGTTCTTTCTGGTCGAATAGATACTTCAAGCTCTTATGATCACTAAAGACTTCAAAGTATGTACCATATAAATAGTGTCTCCAAATTTTTAAGGCAAACACAACTGCAGCGAGTTCCAAGTCATGTGTAGGATAATTGGCTTCATGTGGTCTTAGCTGTCGTGAGGCCTAAGCAACAACCTTTCTTTCTTGCATTAAAACACATCCTAGTCCTTGTCTTGATGCATCACAATACACTTCATATGGCTTGGCAGGATCTGGCAAAATCAAGACAGGTGCACTAGTGAGTCGTTGGCGTAACTCTGTAAAACTACTTTCATATTTATCAGTCCATTCAAATAGTTGATCTTTACGTGTCAACCTAGTTAGAGGCACTGTAATTCGAGAGAAATTCTCGATGAATCGACATTAATATCCAGCAAGTCCAAGGAAACTGTGAATTTTTGTCATATTCTTGGGTTATTCCCACTTTAGTACAACTTCTACCTTTGTAGGATCCACAGCAATTCCCTCTTTAGAGATGACATGTCCCAAAAATTTTACTTCAGTCAACCAGAATTCATATTTTGATAACTTGGCGTATAATTGTCTTGCATGTAACGTATTTAGAATAATTCAGAGATGTTCTTCATGTTCTTTATGGCTCTTGGAGTAGACAAGAATGTCGTTAATGAATACCACTACGAATTTGTCCAAGTATTCATGGAAGATCCGATTCATGTATCCCATAAAGACTGTTGGTGCATTGGTAACTCCAAAGGGCATGACAAGATACTTATAGTGCCCATATCGTGTCCTGAATGCTGTTTTGGGTATATCATCTTTCTTCACCATTATTTGATGATAGCCTGATCGCAGATCAATTTTTGAGAAGACAGTGGCTCCTCGTAGTTGGTCCATCAAATCATCAATCCTTGGAATAGGGTATCAATTTTTGATCGTAGTTTTATTCAACTGACGATAGTCAACGCACAAACGTATACTGCCATTCTTCTTTTTGACTAGTAGAACTGGTGCTCCCCAAGGTGAGACATTGGGCCTAATCATTCCTTTCTCTAAAAGTTCTTCTATTTGCTTTTTGAGCTCACTGAGTTCCCTAGGTGACATTCGATAAGGAGCAATAGAGATTGGTCCCGCGCCCGGTATAATGTCAATACTGAATTCAATTTCTCACTCTGGAGGTAGCTCACATATATCATCAGGGAAGACTTCTGGAAATTCCTGAACAACAAGAATCTGATCAATTTGAGGAGTGTCCTTGCTTTCAGTATCAGTAAGGATCATGTATACGTGGACTTCTTTTGTTGGGATTACCTTTTCTGAGCTAACAGGACAAGAATCAGTGACTTGATCACATTCAGATGTAGTAGACCTGAGAGAGATGGATCTATTATGACAGTCAATAAGGATATGGTTGGCAGTAAGCCAATTCATCCCTAGAACAATATCTAGATCAATCAAAGGTAAACATATTAGATCTACTTGGTAAGCTTTCCCTTCGATGTTGATAGGACATTTCAAACACATGCAGGAAGGGCAAATAAGCTTATCGGCAGCAGTCGTGACAATCATCTTATTGGCCAGAGAGGTTGTAGGTAACTTTAAATATTTTACACAATTCTCAGATATGAAAGAGTGAGTGGCTCTAGAATCATATAATACATTTAACAGAGTACTTCCTATAAAGCATGTACCTTGCACAAGATTGTTCCCTTGTGATATCTCCACACCATTCATGGTGAATACTCTAGCATTTCCTCCCGGTCTTCCAGCCGAGCCATTTCCGGGTCTTTTAGGATTATTATTTTGATTGGAGTTATTGTTACGGTGAATATTCACTATCCTTGGGGCATTATTTATAGAGGTATTTGTAACAGGTCCTCTATTCTCTTGGCCTGTTGGTTACATTATTTGCCTTTGAGTCATCTGCTGCTGACTGTTAGTATTTCTGTACCAACATTCAACATCGTGATGTCCCGCCCATCCACAAACTATGCAGATTTTACCTCTTTTATTATAATCTACTGCCCTGTGTGGTCCTCCGTAGATATAGCATTTCAAGTTCCGACTGTTCCCTTGATCCCTTGAAGGAATTCGGGTGGTTGAGTAAGATGGCCAGAAATATATTCGATCTGCTCGAAAATCTCTTCTTTGTTGTCAGTCTGGCATACGTCATTCTGGACTATAATTAGGCGTTCCAGGTCGTCGAAGATTAGAGATATTCTTAAAGATACAGCATCGGTCAACCAAGTTAGAGAATTGAGTGATTTGCCGACAACATATAGCTTAACGGATTTCCTGTCGTAGCGCTCCTTCAAATTTTGCGCATCTCGACGCTTCTCCTATTTAGGTGTAGTAGGGACAACATTTGGCCAATTCATCAAACTTAGAAGCATATTCCCCAACTCTCATGTTACCTTGTTTCAAATTAAAGAATTCCTGCTCCTTCTGCCTCCTTATGTCTTCAGGGAAGTATTTGGCGAGAAATTCTTCCTTGAATCGTCCCCAAGTGATAACGTGTCCATCAGTTGTTAACCTGATTCTAGCATGGGTCCACCAGCGCTCTGCTTCCCCAACCAACATGAAAATGGCAAAGGTTATCTTGTCCTCATCAGGGCATCGCATAACGGTAAAAATCTTTTTGAGGTGTTCAATCTACAGTTGTGCTCCTTCTGGATTGAAGCCTCCCTTGAATTATGTAGGGTTGTTTCTCTGAAAGTCAGCTAGTCCTTGGTTCTGCCTAGTAGAAGCGTGAGGTATTTCTTGTCGTTCTATTACCTCCATGATTCGAGTAAGAAGTTCCTCCATGACATGATCATTGTTTCGGCGAGCCATTAGGAAATTGCTGAAAGAATATCAACAAGAGGATTCAAGGTATATGTTATGTGGAGAATTCCATATAGGAAATTTAGTCTTAGGTGTTTTATGGATTGTTCAATATTTCTATCAGAGTACGTGGAAACCTAGTAGTCTACTTCCCAAGCTTAATGAATCAACTATGCTCTGATACCATCAATGTAACACCCTCGGTTAAATAAGATAGACCCTTCCATAGGATCATCCTATTTAACTAAGAGGTTAACAGTTTTTTTAAAAAAATGAATATATTTTTTTTAAAATAAAATAATGGCAGATCAGTGGAAGCAAATAGTAGATAATTCACATAGTCATTCATAAACTATAAGTAATTGTACTCTTAAAAGAATGGGGCACATAGACACCCTTAAATAATTATATAGTCATCCATTGTCTTATTATTCATAAATATTCAACTGTATATATCCTATTTTTAATGAATGCTCCCAGTTAGTCCAATATACTGCTGTTCTTCGTACTCCGGTTCTTGGTTTCCTAGCTCCTCTGTTATTATTCATCAGAAAGGGTGAGTGTATACCCTAGACCCTGAAGGTACCCGGTACGGATATATCCAGACAACAGATAATATAATATAAATCATACAATTAACATATTTACAACTATAACAATCAATAATGTTGTCATGGAATGCATGAGTTAGGTTTATTATAATATATCTTAAGTTTAAGTCTCATGATGCATGTGGGCCCAATAAATCAATCCACCATCACCATTATCTCATTCTTTGGCAGTCGTCCTGTTCAAGTTGCCCCTTAGGCACAACGTTTCCATTCTAGAGTGATCGGAGCTCACCAAGTCCCCCATTCATTATTTAATTATCATATGGTATGAATGAACTCACAGGTTCTAATCATCATATTATCTTGGGACTTGGCTCTACACGATTATAGTTACATTCCATCATTTAGTCAAAGTACACCAAAATTGCATCGTCTGACCCGGCTTTAGGTGTGACTCTGATGCCATTGGGTTTCCATCCTGGTTGTACTCCCAAGATTCTCCTCGGAGATCGAACGTGAATGTCCTCCAGCGTAACAGGTGTATGCTCTAGTTTTACTCCTTCAAAAATATTTTTATGATGCAAAAATGCATTATTTTATCGTTTGATCCTTGGGTATCTATATGTTTCCAGTCTCATAATATTTATTCTCAAGTTCTTGGGTCCTATTAGTTTTTTAGACGTTGTAGGTCATTTTTATTATTTTATTTATTCTTATTCTAGAAAATATATCGGTTATATCTTGGCTAAAATAATGCTTCCTTTAAAGAGTAAGTAGTATGTTCCTTATTTCATTATTCATAATTAAAATAATAATAATATTAGTAACAATAATAATAATAATAATGATAATAATAATAATAATAATAATAATAATAATAATAATCATAATAATGATAATAATAATAATAATAATCATATTCATAATTATAAGTTCCTTATTTTATTGTTCATAACTAAACAATAATAATATTAGTAATAATAATAATAATAATTGATCGGTCCTAATCCGGGGTCTAGGATCCGGTGTCGGGACAGCCTCAAGAGTTAAAGATTGAATGATATAGAAGACCGACTGAGTGTATCCGGTCTCTCTGATCCGGCCTCTCAGTGTGTGGAGGTCGGTCTTGTTATCCCGGAGATCCTTCACACCGACCTCTCGCGTTGGTGTGGGCAACAGGTGGTGTCACCTGTGAAGATTCTCCGACGCTCAAGTTAGAAGAGTGTAAGTAAACTCTGTTAATGCTCAAATAGTATAATAGCAAGAGAGAGAGCAAGGACCACCTAACCTGGAACATGTATTACAACATGTTATTTATAGTTGAGCGTGGAGAATGAATCATTGGGTGTTAGTGGGTCCACTGGTTCTGGTAACGTGTATAAAGAGTCAATCCAAGTGGGCCAGCACTTTAAGTGTGTCAGGCGGGTAGGTGAATTATCAGTGCACTTTTCTGTCACATGGATGGAAGATAGTCACCTTTTCCATAAATTACGCTGTTGATTGTACCCACTCTGTTGGTGGATGAAAGGGACATATTCCACTGTGCATTATATCTTCTTCACTATATTATTGAAGCAATCGGTTATAAGTGACCCGGTGTAGGAGAGAGGATAGGCCACCCGGTATTTTGGATGTCACCTCGGATGATCGGTATAAGTGAAGTTTGCCTAGTGCGTTGCAGACCAGATTGGTATTCTTGACATCGGCTGAACACTAGGAAGGCTAAAATGACTTCACTTTAGATAAGACCGGATTAACATGTTTACCGACTGGATCATTATCCTGGGATACCGGTTGACTTCTAGGAAGGATGAGTCGGCCTTTTGTCCTTAGAACCAGTATCCAGACCGGATATCCTTGGGGCCGGTATCCAGACCGGATCATTTGTCCCCTAGCTTGTGTAAGGGACTGTAAGTTTCTCATATAAGCTATGCAGCTCATGAGAGGTCTGGATGCTAGTATGCTCATACGGGACATGTTTATCCACATGTGTATTGTGCAATATCATAATGCTATTAAGAGTAATATAGCTTTGATGTATATATCTTTTCAGTATTCAATAACCCGTTCAGTGTGATTAATCTTGAGGTCGGATTGAAATAATTGCCTCAGAAAAATTAATCAAATCAGTTAAGATAAAAGAGCTTTAGAACGAAGAAATACATAAATGAATATTGTCCCCAAGTATAAGTTTGTTAAGGGATTGGTACCTCTCATGGGGTGTTACCCTTAATTTCTTTGGGGAGAGAAAGAGTCGATTCGTTGTTCACGACAGCGGTGCACAGGACGAATGACTAGCAACAATCCGTATTGATCCCAATCGTCGATTCAGAGAGTGGGTGAGATCGAGATTATCCATTCTAAATAAAGTGTTTCAGTCATAGGAGTACAAATTCGGTCTTGAAAGACTTCCACCATAAGGAAGATGATGGGAATTGTCCGCACCAGGAGTTACATCGTCAAATCACAGAATAGGTGATTGAGATCATCCGTCCTGGGGGAATTAGTGTCGGCCGTCCTTAGAGTTCGGGTTTAATCTGACTAACAATTTTGGAGCTCGGTTTAGTCTTATAATCGGAGTAAGACTTCCAGGAGGAATATTTCCGATTGACCCCTCCTGTGTGGAAGATTTCTAAATGATCCCTCAGGTGAAAGATTTCCGAGTGGGGTGTCCCCGAGTGGGGTGTCCCCGAGTGTGACACTTCCGTATAGGATTACACTGAGTGGAACATTTCCGACCTCCACATAGTATGGTACCTGTGAACACCTATTTTTGTCCGGTGATATATATTAAAAAGAAAAAAAAATAAAAAAAAGAAAAAAAAAGAAGAAAAAAAAGAGTTTTTTGTCCTAGAGTCCGGAGTCAATGTTGACTGCATTAACCGGGGTCCTAGCACGGTTTCATGACCGGTGTTACCTCATTAGTTCTAAGCTCGTACAGCCTCAGTGGAGTACGGTATTTTACACCTCAGTTCGAAGGGAATCCGAGGTTCTTCAAGATTAAAACTGATGTGTTAATCCGTACTTGAACTTCAAGACACACCGGAAGTACACCTGCAGGAGAGTCCCCAATGCTTAATATTTAACTGAGGTGAAGAGAAATGTCTATAGTTGACCAATGATTTCAGACCCCGGTTTATGACTTACCAGTTCTCGTTGGTGACGCGGTACAGTGCTTAGAACCCTGCCCAGTCCAGATTGCCACCCCGGATCATATTAAAAAAAAATAATATTAAAAATTGTATAATGACCATTGAAATAGTAACCCTTCCCCATCTCTATAAATACCCAATCCCTCTTCATTTCCTACCACACCTCTCATTTCATCAATTCTCTTCATTTTTCTCAAGCAATGGCTGATGGATGCCGAAGCCAAGAGGAAAGAATAAGGGAGGGAAGACGATATTTTGTGACTACCTTTTTACTCCTTATAGTGTGGGTAGTAATTTATATTTATTGGATATTTTATATATTTCCATATATGTAATAAATAATTTATGTTTCCATTTGTACCTTTAAATAAAAGACCAAAAAAAAAATCAGAAAAATAAATGGGCAAAAAAAAAATCAGAAAAAAAAATAAAAAAAATAAGAAAACGAAAATAAAATAAAAAATAAA
Source organism: Clitoria ternatea (assembly GCA_037962975.1). NCBI lineage: Eukaryota > Viridiplantae > Streptophyta > Magnoliopsida > Fabales > Fabaceae > Clitoria > Clitoria ternatea. Next base: position 239,801,860 of record CM075671.1, on the reverse strand, counting down.
TAAAAAGGGCCAAAAAAAAGAAAAAGAAAAGAAAAAAAAGAGAAAAAAAAGGGTCCAAACAAAAAAATAAAAAAAAAACTAAAAAAAAGCCCAAAAAGAACAAAAAAAGAAATGGGCCAAAAAAAAGTCTAAAAAAAAAAGTTTTTTTTAAAAAAAAATGAAAATTAAAAAAAAAGAAAAAGAAAAAGAAAAGGGGTTACGGTGGTTTTTAGTGGTGGGCCCCGGTTTGGTTGGATAATTGGAGAAAATTGAGGAAATTGACATGGAATTTGGACAAATTGGAAAAGTAAGAAAGTGATGTCTTTTAGGGAGGATCCAATGCTAATTTCCTTCTATAAATAGAAGGTGATATTGAGGCATTTTGGGGGGAAGAAGAAGAAAAATAGGGAAAAGAGTGCTAAATTTTTGTGAGAATTTTTAGAAGTTTTGGTTCTCAAAAATTTCTTTGTGTAATCTTAGTTAGGAAAATGAGTGCACCACTCTAGTTTGTCTTAGTATGTGAGTTTTTGTGAGCTAAAATATTGTCCAAGTGTTATAACCGGTATCCAAATACCTTCAAATCAAGTCCAAACAAAGCCAAAAGCAAAGGAAATCCACACAAAATTGATTTCCCGACTTCCGTTCTAATTTCTCTGTAATTGATCTTGTACCAAGGTATTTTTTATTAATACAAAGTTGTTTATTTATATTTATTTATTCGTCTTTATTTAATTGTTATTTATTTTTCTGCACTTTTATTTTTCTTTGTTTATATTCAAGCACTTTATTTTCCTGCACTTTATTTTTTTTATAGTTATTTATCTGTTTATTTATTGTTTATGCATCTCCATCTTTATTTATTTGTTTGTGCCTTTATTTTTCTTTATTTATTATTTTTTTTTATACTTTTATTTCTCTTTATTTACTTTTCTGTACTTTTATTATTGTTAATTTATTTTTCTGTACTTTATTTATCTGCACTTTATATTTCTGCAATTATTAGTTTATTTATTTTTTTCTTTTTTTATTTTTTACATTTTTATCTTTATTTATTTATTTTTATGCCCTTTTATTTTATTTATTTACTTTCCTGTCCCTTTATTTTTGTTATTTATATTTCTGCCTCTTTATTATCATGTATTTACTTTTCTGCTCTTTTATTTTTATTATTTACTTTTCTGCCCCTTTATTTTTATGTATTTACTCTTTTGCCCCTTTATTTTTGTTATTTATATTTCTGCCCCTTTATTTTCATGTATTTACTTTCATGCCCCTTTATTTTCATGTATTTACTTTTTTGCCCCTTTATTTTTGTTATTTATATTTCTACCCCTTTATTTTCATGTATTTACTTTCATGCCCTTTTATTTTGTTATTTACTTTTCTACCTCTTTATTTTCACGTATTTACTTTCATGCCCCTTTATTTTTATTATTTATATTTCTGCCCCTTTATTTTTTATGTATTTACTTTCCTGCCTCTTTATTTTTTGTTATTTACTTTTTTACCCCTTTATTTTTGTTATTTACTCTTCTGTCTCTTTTTTTGTTATTTACTTTCTCGCCCCTTTATTTTTGTTATTTACCTTTCTGCTCCTTTATTTTTTATTATTTATTTTTCTGACCCTTTATTTTATGTATTTATTTTTCCGCTCTTTTATTTTTAATGTATTTATTGTTATGTCTATTTATTTTTATTTTTATTTTTTTATATTTTTGAACTTTTATTTATTTTTGTACCTTTATTTTTATATTTTATTTTTATTATTTATTCTCTATACTTTTATTTTTAGTTATTCATCTTTTATTTATTTATTTATTTATTTATTTATTTATTTTTCTACACTTTCTATTTATTTATTTATGTTTAACCATTTTAATAGTTTATAAGTATGTATATATATGTATACATAATTATCTATTTTTTTATTATGGTCATGATTTCCTATTATTTTCTCTTAGTAACCTTTTAATAATTAAGAAAAATCACTTTCATAAAAAAGTAAAAAAATAATAAAAAAGTCAAGACTAATAAATAGTGTGTTATTTATTCATTCATTTTTTTTTAAAATTTAAGATGAGATTAATTTAGATAAGACATCTTATTAATCTTATTTTTTCTAAAAGATAGTTAAATAATATTCCTTGTCAATTTTAATTAATTAAGTGTATTATATTTCTTTATCTTCATGTTGATGTGTTTAATTCTATTTTTTTCTCTTATTTTTATTTATTTATTTATTTATTTGTTTTAAACTTTATATTTCTAAATAAAAATCAATTTTTTTTACTAGAAAATAAGTAAGACAAGACGTCTTATTGTTTTTTTATCTTTTTATTTTTATGGTCTTTTAATCATTTGTTTATTTATTTTCTTAGAACTAAAAAACAACAAACTTAGGAGATGTATTTTTTTTACTATCTTTGTTTTATTCATATTTATATATTTTTTTTATTGTGTATATTATTTATGATTGTTTTATGAAGGATGAAATATTTGATAATCATTTTTTAAATTATGCATGATCAATTTGGGTAACCGTTTTTTACGGACAGTGTGGGGTGCTAATACCTTCCCCTCCTGTAATTCGACTCCCGGACTAAACAGAATCTCATTTTTTTTTAAAAAAAAACCAGTGCTATTTAAAGGTTTTCCTAATATTCCTTAATAAATATTGGTGGCGACTCCTTGAACCCTTTATTTTTTAGGCTTCTCAAGAGCCTCACTTCAATGCCGTTTCAATTTTCTTTTATTTGTCTTTAACCAGTCCGCGTCGTGCGCCGGGACCCCGGTCGCGACAGATGGCAACTCCACTGGGGATATTTTGAGAGTCAAGCCTGTTAAATTGATCTTGTGTATTTTGTTGATTGTTAATTATTTCATCCTTTATATTTATTTGTTATGTTATTCTTGTTGTTTATCTAATCTTCCATTAATTTTAGATTTTATACTGTTTTTTTACTTCTTTATTGCCTTAATTTAGAACCTTAGGGTAGAAGACATGTGATATTTATTTTGCTTTATGTTTGTTCATTGTGAAGAATGGGTAAAAATCCAGGTATGAATGCCCCACACACTTCACATTCACCATAATGCACACACTATTAGAAGGGACCCTATTCCCGGGCCCCGCAAAAGACATAGGCTAGGGGAGATTATTAGCGGTGTCATTTAGGACGAGACGTCCTACCATGATTCGCGTGAAAATCTCAGCCGGGGTGTTATCTTAGTTATGATGTCCGCACTAAGTAGGATTCCTTACTTTTTGCATAAGACTCATAGCTAAAGATCAGAGCTCCGGTGACCTTCTTAGAACCAATTAGAACAATAACCTTTTGAAGAAACATGATTAAATAGCCTTAGAGCCAATTAGGTGGTTACCTTGTCTAAGACACAATTGGGCAAACATTCCTTTTATCTTTTATTCATTTGCACAAAGTTTTTTTTAAAAAAAATCATCAAAAATGTATCTTTTCTATACTCAAGTCATGATAAATACTATCACTCTTATGTGAGGATATTTATCATATTTTTTTATTTGTTAATCTGATTTATTTATTTCTTTTGTTAAAGGTGAAATTTAAACATCGGTAAGTATCACTAAAAATGGAATTTAACATGAGATCAAGTGATCAAGAAGTGAACGCAACTGGTCTAAAAAATTTGTTACACCTCAAAGTCATCAGATCAAATACTAGCAATCTGTTGTCCTTAGGCAAAAGGATGGATATTACCCAGAAAATGACCTTTACAAGGAAGTATGGAAAGATCTTAAAATTCTTAGAGGTCGAAGTGCAAGAAGGGGCCCTTACTGCTCTAGCTCAGTTTTATGATCCTCCTCTCCGCTGTTTTACATTCAAAGATTTCCAGTTAGCTCCTACTTTGGAGGAGTTTGAACAAATATTTGGCTTGCCATTAGAAGATTTGAAACCTTATCGTCGAACTGAACATCATGCTTCAATCTTCAGTGTAGCTCGCATTCTTAAAATGGATCCTGAAATGCTTAAGAAGGCTCAATTAAACAGGAACCAAATTTCAGGATTTGCACTAAGCTTCTTTGAGCAGCAACTCCTCAGTCAGGCAGGGAAAGGAGAATGGGACGTGTTTGTTGACATTTTGGCGTTGGCCATCTATGGTGTGATCCTCTTCCCAAGCCTTGATAATTATATTGATTTCAAGGCAATTGATGTTTTCCTAGCTAGAAAGCTTAGAGGTGAAAGTTCCATGACTACTGTCTTAGCTGATATCTATTGTACAATGGATTCCTGTCACAACCGGAATGGGAAAAAGATCGTCTGTTGTCTACCCGCCTTGTATCTATGGCTTACTTCTCATGTCTTCAATCAAGTTGGCAAGGTTAAATGTCCCATCTCTGATTTGAAGCTCCTTAGGTTAACCAAGAAGACTAATAGGGAGTGGGCAGGACATCTGGCAGGATTATCTGCTAGCATGATTCGGTGGTACCCTCAGTGGATGAACGTAGATTCCATTATTTACTGTTGTGGAAAATTTCTGAATGTGCCTCTCATGGGAACTCAAGGATGCATCAATTACAATCCTAGCATTGCAAAAAGACAACTTGCTTATCCTATGATACAGCCTCCAGAAGAAGAAACAGTAACGCCTTTCCTTTATTATTATATTGAGGGAAATAGTGCTCCTGTTATTCAAACTGTCATTGATGCTTGGGGTAAGGTTCATAGTAAAGGAAAAGAATTGGGTGTCCGAAGTCATGCCGCAAAAGAAAGTTACCACCGGTGGATTTCAAATAGGGTAGCCATTGTTAAATTACCCTTTAAAGATGACGGTGCTCATGTGAGAAATCCAGTTCCCGATGAAAGCAAAGAGATTGAAAATTTGAGGAGTGAGTTGGCTGAAATGACAAAGAAAAATCAAGTTTTGGAGGATGATTTAATCAAAATTCAACAAGACAATGCTTCCCTTAAGAGAAAAAGGTGTGAATTAGAAAATGCCTTTGAAGACATAGGTAAGAAGCAGCGAATTGAAAGAGAACATATGATGCAATTGGATCAATGCCTCCAAACCGCGAACAGCCAATTGAAGACCAAAGAGAAACAAAAGAATGATATATTGGCTGACAAAGGGCGGTTACGAGAAATTCTAGCCAAGACAAAAGAAGAAGCTCAAGGTGAAAAGAACCTTATGCAAGCGCGAATTGATGAACTGGAACGACAAGTCAGAGATGTCGTCAGTGCTTGCGAGCGTGAAATAAATGAAGAAAAATAGCAAGCCATGGAAGACAAGGATAGATATGAAGAGATTATACGTTTAATGACCCTAGAAAGGGTTGAGTTGGAAAGTCTTGTCTATTCTTGGAGAGACCGTTTTTCTAATCTAGCCGGTCTTGCTAATGGAACACTTGGAAATATTCCTCACCTGTTGAAGAAGGCTGAAGCGATGATGAATCCACTTTCTACACCAGAGGAAATTACAACATTCATCCAATACTGCAAGGGGCGATTAGATGAAATGAAAGTCTGGATTGCTAAAGCAAGAGAGAATTGATTTTGAGTTGTTGTAACAAACAATGTATCAGAACTTGTTGATCAATGAATAAATCTCATGTTGAATTTGCATTTTTCTTCTAACTTAGTACTTTAGAAAAAGACATTCTAAAAGAAAGGTTTATCTTTACTTACCGATATTTAAAATTCATCATGTATTTACTTTACATCTCTTTATGTCATTTAACAATACTTGTTCTTGTACCAAGGGGGGTTTCTTTGTATTTATTCACATCACGGGGAGAAGGGGCTCAAAGCATCCTTATCAAACTAGACTGCAAACAAGACTCATGGCAGAGCCGGAAAGCGCAGTTAAAGAATTAAGAAATGAAGTTGGCCAGATCAAGGAGCAGATGGCAGAAATACTTAAGCTTCTTGAAAGAAGAGGTACAGAAAGGGGATCTTCTGCAGGAAATAGGGAACAAACATCCACTCCTCAAGTTCAAGCTCAAGAGGGGAACCCTATACCTTTAAATGATCCTGCTCCAGTCACTAAAACTCCATTCATCTCACACCAACCTTATGGTATGCCATTACCACCTTTTGTTTCCCAAGACGGGAATGTTCAGCAAGCATATGCTTGGCCTCCATATGGCTTACCTCAAGGATATTACACCATGAATCCTAATCCCAATCAAGAGAATCCTCCTGCTATTCAACAAGTTCCCAATCCCCCTGTATCTAACCCTCCAAATTTCAACCAATCAACAGCTATTCCCCAAAACACTCAGGCTCCACCCAATGTCACTCCACCTAATACAATTCCACAACAAAATCACCAGACTCCGAATGATGCCACACAACTAAACCCACAAGCAGTGCCATATTATTTCCCTTATGGTTGCCCAATACCACAGGCAGGTGTTTCCCAAAACTTGTCACACAAAGCTCAAGTCCCTCCACCAAATCCTGATCAGCCAGCAGCGCCTTTGTCAAAAGGGCAAATGGAAATATTGGAAGAAAGGTTGCGTGCAGTAGAGGGAGGAAGTGGCTTAGGCGTAACAAATGTTTCTGAATTATGCCTAGTTCCAGATGTGGTAATTCCTCCCAAATTCAACTTGCCGGAATTTGATAAATACAAAGGAACAACTTGTCCTCATAACCATTTGACCATGTACTGCCGAAAGATGGCTGGGTATGCTTATGATGAAAAGTTACTGATCCATTTTTTTCAAGATAGCCTTGCTGGGGCAGCGTTGAGCTGGTACACTCACCTTGAACGAACTCGTATTCGTTGTTGGAAGGATTTAGTCGATGCCTTTCTGAAGCAATATAAATACAATATGGACATGGCACCAGACCGGCTACAACTTCAGAATATGACCAAAAGGAATACTGAGTCCTTCAAAGAATATGCTCAATGATAGAGGGAAATGGCTGCACAAGTTGAACCACCTCTGATAGAGAAAGAGATAGTGGCAATGTTCATTGACACTCTTCAGCCACCGTTCTATGAAAGGATGCTTGGGAGTGTATCATCAAGCTTTTCTGATATGGTGGTAATAGGGGAAAGAATTGAAAGCGGTTTGAGAACAGGAAAAGTTGTCCAAAGTTCCCTATCAATAGGAAGACCTATGACAGGGGCAGGAAGAAGAAAGGGTGAAGAAGCAAATGCTGTAATGGGAAATCAAGATCAACATAATCAAAAAATGTTTCAACCTTCCCCTTTCCCTTTCCCACCTCATTATCCACCGTACGGACCTTACCCTTATGTAGCTGCTGCTTCTGGAAATTCATTTCCCCATCCTCAATCATATAGACCCCCACCCGTCCATAATTTCAAGAATACACCACCACCTCCTCCCCAACAATGGATGCAAAATCCCAATCCAAATCTTCCACAAAAAAAGCCAAACAATGACCGTCCTTCTATCCAATTTGATCCAATTCCCATGACATATACTGAACTTTTGCCTCAACTTCTCAAAAGTTCTCTTGTTGTACGATGTCTTTTAAAACCCATAGGGCCACCCTATCCTAAGGGGTATGATCCTAATGTGAAGTGTGATTATCATGCTGGGGCACCGGGGCATTCTACAGAAAATTGCATTGCCTTAAAGTTTAAGGTACGTGATTTGATAAATGCCAAGTGGTTGGATTTTGAAGAAGGCTCCCCAAATGTGATTAGAAATCCTTTGCCTAATCATGGAAATACTGGGGTAAATGCAATAACACATGACTTGGGAAGTGATCATTGTTCCCCTTGCAATGATGTCAACATGATCCATGGGCAGCATAGTACAGACTCAGTAAGCCCAGTCACCCCTGTTCCTTTGGTGGTCTATTACACCAAGAAACCTTTGACCAAACCAGTCATAAACCATCCGTCCTTGACAATTAAGACCCCATCTCCATTTTCATACAAGGATACCCATGCAGTACCTTGGAAGTATGAAGTGGATGTAATCCCTCAACTCCTAAAGGGATCGTCATCCTCAGTAACCAATATTTCCGAGACAAGTGGAATGACTAGGAGTGGACGAGTTTATGCTCCTGAAAACTTGAGAAAGGAGGATGCACCTGTAAGTGAAAAAGAAAGTCGTGGTAAAGAACAAGATCCTCCCCAAAGAATAACAGAGGAAGATGCTTGTGAATTTTTGAAATTCATTAAGCAAAGCGAATACCAGGTCCTTGACTAGTTAAACTGCACTCCTGCAAAAATATCCTTGTTATCTCTCTTATTGGACTCAGAACCACATCGTGGAAAGTTATTGAAGGTCTTGAATAAAGCACATGTTGCGAAAGATATTTCACCTGAAAAGTTTGAAGGGATAGTGGGGCATATTGCCTCAAATGACTACTTAACTTTCACCGACGAAGAGATACCTGCTGAAGGAAGAGGTCATAATAAGGCATTACACATCTCTGTCAAGTGTCGGGATCATATCATAGCCAAGGTCCTAGTTGATAATGGCTCCTCTCTGAATATCATGCCAAAGTCCACTTTAAATCAACTACCTTTTGATGGGTCACATATGAAGCCAAGCTCAATGGTAGTAAGAGCTTTTGACGGTACTCGGAGAGAGGTCATTGGAGATATTGAGATCCCCATCCAAGTGGGCCCATGCACCTTCAATGTATTATTTCAAGTGATGGATATCAATCCTGCTTATAGCTACCTATTGGGGAGGCCTTGGATACATTCTGTCGGTGTGGTTCCATCTACCCTTCATCAAAAGCTTAAATTTGTGGTAAACAACAAGCTAATCATTGTTTCTGGTGAGGGAGATTTCCTTATCAGTAAACCCATGTCAACTCCATATATAGAAGCGGCTGAAGAAAGTCTTGAGACTTCCTTCCAGTCATTGGAAATTGCTCACACCACCTATGTGAGCGAAGGGTTACAACTAGCTCGTCCTTCTAAAGCTTCTATGATGGTAGCTAAAGTGATGATGAAATCTGGATTCCAGCCAGGGAAAGGGCTTGGGAAGATGCTTGATGGAGGAGTAGACCCATTATTGGTTAAGGAGAATAAGAACGGCTTTGGGCTGGGGTATCATCCATCTCCAATGGAAAGAGTGAAGGTTTTCGCAGATAAGAGAGAAAAGCGACTTGCACGGTTAGAAAACCGAGAACTCCTAACTGCGAAGATCCCTATCTGTGACCTTTACCAAAGCTTCAGGAGTGCAGGCTTGACATCTCCAGACCAAGTGGCAGTCATCGATGATGAGTCCAAGAGGGAAGAAGACCTGATTTACCCTTGTCCTTCAGATACTGAGTTGTGTAATTGGGAAGCCGTTGAGTTTCCAGAGATTATTTCAAAGTAATTATTCACTTTGTAGGTTTTTGTTTAAATCCTTTGGCTATGCCTAAAGCCTTAGGATGAGTTTTAATAAGGGCAAAACATGTTTCCTTTATCGTTTCAAATAAATAAAAGTTAAGTTCAATTATCATTTTCCTTATTTTGCCTTTTTTTTATATTAAATAAATTGCAGATCTGAAATTGAATTCCAAAATAATAAGATTGCTTTCTCCCATCATGATTTTAATCCAACAAGCGAAGAGGATGAAGAGTCCGATGAACCTTCCCTGAATTACTAAGGCTGCTAGATCAGGAAGATAAAGAAATTTCTCCCTATCTAGAAATTATTGAAGTCATAAATTTGGGGAGTGAAGAAAACAAACAAGAAGTCAAGATCGGCACCTCTTTGAGTAGAGAACATATGAGGGAATTAATAGAATTGTTGGTCGAATTCAGCGATCTGTTTGCTTGGTTATATCAGGATATGCCAGGATTAGATAACTGCATTGTTGAACACAAGTTGCCATTGAAACCCGGTTGCATCCCCATAAAGCAGAAGTTGAGAAGGATGAAGCCAGAAATGCTCTTAAAGATTAAAGAAGAGATAACCAAACAGTTGGATGCCGGGTTCTTGGCTGTCTCCAAATACCCTGAATGGGTGGCCAACATTGTTCCGGTCCCAAAAAAAGATGGGAAGATGCGAATGTGTGTTGATTATCAGGATTTGAATAGAGCTAGCCCAAAAGATGACTTTCCATTGCCACATATTGATGTTCTTGTTGATAACACGGCCCAACATTCCATTTTTTCATTCATGGATGGATTTTCTGGGTACAACCAAATCAAGATGGCACCCGAAGACATGGAAAAAAACACTTTCATTACTTTGTGGGGAACCTTCTGCTACAAGGTGATGTCTTTTGGATTGAAAAATGCTAGTGCCACTTACCAAAAAGCAATGGTAACTCTATTTCATGACATGATGCATAAAGAGATAGAGGTTTATGTGGATGATATTATTGCCAAATCCAAATCTGTTGAAGGTCACTTGATTGACTTACGAAAGCTCTTTGAACGCCTGAGAAAATTCAAACTCAGATTAAATCCGGCTAAATGCACTTTTGGGGCTAGCTCTAGAAGGTTGCTTGGTTTCATTGTCAGTGAGAAAGGTATCGAAGTGGATCCCGATAAAGTAAAGGCAATCATGGAAATGCCTGCCCCTAGCACTGAAAAAGAAGTACGAGGATTCCTTGGAAGGTTGAATTACATAGTTCGTTTCATTTCTCAACTAACAGCTGTATGTAATCCAATCTTTAAGTTGCTTCGTAAAAATCAACCATCACAATGGAATGATGACTGCTAGGAGGCCTTTGACCAAATAAAGCAATACTTGCAATCCCCACCGATCTTGGTTCCCCCAACCCCAGGAAGACCACTCCTGTTGTATTTGACGGTGATAAATGAGTCTATGGGCTCTGTACTGGGGCAACGTGATGAGTCTGGGAGAAAAGAGCATGCTATTTACTATTTGAGCAAGAAGTTCACTGAGTGCGAAGCACGATATTCTACTGTGGAACAAACTTGTTGTGCATTAGCATGGGCTGCTCGTCGCCTAAGGCAATACATGTTATCTTATACTACTTGGTTGATATCTAAGATGGACCCAATTAAGTACATCTTTGAAAAACCGGCTCTGACGGGAAGAATAGCTCGTTGGCAGGTTCTTTTGACTGAGTATGATATCATTCATGTCACCCAAAAAGTTGTAAGAGGGAATGCTTTAGCTGATCACTTGGCCCACCATCCCCTAAAAGAGTACCAACCAATGTCATTCGAATTTCCTGATGAAAATATTATGATGTTGTCAGAAGAGAAAGATTGTCCTAATAGAACTTGGATTTTGATGTTCGATGGGGCGTCGAATACACTGGGGCATGGGATTGGGGCCATCCTAATCTCACCAGATAACAAGCTTTTCCCATTCACTGCTAGACTTTGTTTTGATTGTACCAATAATATTGCAGAATATGAAGCTTGTGTTTTAGGGATTCAGGCGGCACTTGAAGCAAAGGTGAAATCTCTACAAATATACGGAGATTCTGCCTTGGTGATTCATCAACTGAAAGAAGAATGGGATACTAGAGATGGAAAATTCATTCCTTATCAAGCTCACATCATGGAACTAATCAAAGGGTTTGATGAAGTCTCTTTCCATCATATTCCTCGGGATGATAACCAATTAGCCGATGCTTTGGCCACGTTGGCCTCCATGTTCAACATAAGTAGGGATTGTGACATGCCCTTCATCGAGATTGAAAGGCGTCTCGAACCTGCATATTGTCATGAGATAGAAGAAGAGCCCGATGGGAAACCATGGTTTCATGACATCAAAAATTATGTTCAAAATCAAGAATATCCTCCTAGTATCTCAGAAAATGATAAAAGAACCCTCAGGCGCCTAGCCATGAATTTCTTTATGACTGGGAATACACTCTATAAGAGAAATTATGATTCTGTTCTCCTTCGTTGCGTAGACGTGACGGAAGCTAACAAAATCATGAAGGATGTTCATGAAGGGCCTTTCGGAACACATGCAAATGGGCACTCGATGGCAAGAAAAATTCTCAGATCTGAATATTATTGGATGACAATGGAAAATGATTGTCATAACTATGCCAAGAAATGTCACAAGTGTCAAACCTATGCAGATAACATTCATGCACCACCATCTTCTTTGCACGTTTTAACTGTGCCTTGGCCTTTTGCTATGTGGGGCATAGATGTTATTGGTCCCATTAAACCAAAAGCATCGAATGGGCATCGCTTTATTTTGGTGGCCATTGATTACTTCACTAAGTGGGTTGAAGCAGCTTCCTACACCAACGTGACTAAAAATATTGTGGTCAAATTCATCAAGAGAGAATTGATTTGTAGATATGGTTTGCCAAATCAGATCATCACTGATAATGGTACAAACCTGAATAATAAAATGATGGATGAACTCTGCGAGGAATTCAAAATCAAACACCTCAATTCATCTCCATACAGACCTAAGATGAATGGAGCAGTGGAAGCTGCTAACAAAAATATAAAGAAAATCATACAAAAGATGGTTGAAACCTACAAAGACTGGAGTGAGTTACTTCCTTTTGCTTTACATGGGTATCGTACCTCTGTACGAACTTTGACAGGGGCAACACCCTTCTCATTGGTGTATGGTATGGAAGCTGTTTTACCAATAGAAGTGGAAATTCCATCTTTAAAAGTAATCATGGATGCCAAATTAGAAGAAGCTGAATGGGTTCGGTCCCGGTATGATCAATTAAATTTAATTGATGGGAAAAGGTTAACCGCTCTCTGTCATGGGCAGTTATACCAAAAGCGTATGAAGAAGGCATATGAAAAGAAAGTGCAACCTCGTCAATTTCATGAAGGTGATTTGGTACTGAAGAAAATCTTGCCGAATCAAAATGATCATCGAGGCAAATGGAGGCCAAATTATGAAGGACCATTCGTTGTAAAGAGAGCCTTTTCTGGAGGAGCTTTGATTTTGACAAACATGGATGGTGAGGAGTTATCGTTCCCGGTCAATTCAGATGCAGTCAAGAAGTATTATGCTTGAGCATACTTTAAAGGGATAGGGTAGTCTTTATGTCCTCTAAAAGTTTGGATTAAAAATTATGATATAAACTTATAATTTTCCCAAGTAAATATATGGAATTCTCAATTTCAGTTCCAATCCTTGTCTTGTCAGGTTTCATTTGCATGCATTTTGTGGAAAATATTAAAAAAAATATGAAAGGCATATTTTTAATCTCAAACAAGCTTGATACTTCCCAATTACACAGACCTTGGTAATCAGGATATTCCGCTCTGCCATGAGTAATAACAAGTCCCATAAGGATTGTGGTAGTCACCTGGAGGAAACAAGATCTTTGACCTTTGGTTTTCCACTTGACTATTTCTTCCATGCAGGTTTGAGGGTACAACAAGGACAAACGCTCCCCATGAAGAGTCGAGATCAACAGTTTCAGCCTATCACCTAACTCCAGTCGGGATGGTTTACTAAGATGTGAAAATGCAATCCTTGTATTCACTCGGAACCCACACTAAACCAGAAAAGTCAATCTCAGACACATTCTTCTTGAGCATAAATCTCATATAATTCTCTACCATAAGTCATTATGGTAGAGGTATCTCCCTTAAGTCTTACTTCATGTCCAAGCCTAAGGTATCCATTCCTAGGCTACTCAGATCAAATCAGGGGCATTTCCCAGTCATTTAGTTTCATGTCAAAGCCTCAGGTATCCATCCCTAGGCTATCTCAATCAAAATCAAATCAGGGGCATTTCCCCAGTCATTTAGTTTCATGTCAAAGCCTCAGGTATCCATTCCTAGGCTATCTCAATCAAAATCAAATCAGGGGCATCCCCCCATTCATTTAGTTTCATGTCAAAGCCTCAGGTATCCATCCCTAGGCTATCTCAATCAAAATCAAATCAGGGGCATCCCCCCAGTCATTTATTTTCATGTCAAAGCTTCAGATATCCATCCCTAGGCTATCTCAATCAAAATCAAATCAGGGGCATCCCCAGTCATTTAGTTTCATGTCAAAGCCTCAGGTATCCATCCCTAGGCTATCTCAATCAAAATCAAATCAGGGGCATCCCCCCAGTCATTTAGTTTCATGTCAAAGCTTCAGGTATCCTTCCCTAGGCTATCTCAATCAAAATCAAATCAGGGGCATCTTCCCAGTCATTTAGTTTCATGTCAAAGCTTCAGGTATCCTTCCCTAGGCTATCTCAATCAAAATCATTCAGGGGCATCCCCCTGTCATCTATTTTATGTCGAAGCCTCAAATACCCATTCTTAGGCTCCTCAAAATGTCAAGACAACTTCATATTTTTTCAAAGCTTCAGGTATTAACCCCTAGGTTATGCCATTTATCTTCCTGTCATGTTCCAAGTGCCTCTCCTTAAACTGTCTAGCATTGGGACAACACCATTCGGCTATTTACTTCTTGTCAAAAGTTGTCGGGTATTCTTAGTGGTGTTCACGTCTTTACTTTCTTTTCACATCAATAATATGAATATGTCTCATATTCTTTCATGAAAAGAAGTAAAGAGGGGCATCTGTGAACACCTATTTTTGTCCGGTGATATATATTAAAAAGAAAAAAAAAGAAAAAAAAGAAAAAAAAGAAGAAAAAAAAGAGTTTTTTGTCCTAGAGTCCGGAGTCAATGTTGACTGCATTAACCGGAGTCCTAGCACGGTTTCATGACCGGTGTTACCTCATTAGTTCTAAGCTCATACAGCCTCAGTGGAGTACGGTATTTTACACCTCAGTTCGAAGGGAATTCGAGGTTCTTCAAGATTAAAACTGATGTGTTAATCCGTACTTGAACTTCAAGACACACCGGAAGTACACCTGCAGGAGAGTCCCCAATGCTTAATATTTAACCGAGGTGAAGAGAAATGTCTATAGTTGACCAATGATTTCAGACCCCGGTTTATGACTTACCAGTTCTCGTTGGTGACGCGGTACAGTGCTTAGAACCCCGCCCAGTCCAGATTGCCACCCCGGATCATATTAAAAAAAAATAATATTAAAAATTGTATAGTGACCGTTGGAATAGTAACCCTTCCCCATCTCTATAAATACCCAATCCCTCTTCATTTCCTACCACACCTCTCATTTCATCAATTCTCTTCATTTTTCTCAAGCAATGACTGATGGATGCCGAAGCCAAGAGGAAAGAATAAGGGAGGGAAGACGATGTTTTGTGACTACCTTTTTACTCCTTATAGTGTGGATAGTAATTTATATTTATTAGATATTTTATATATTTCCATATATGTAATAAATAATTTATGTTTCCATTTGTACCTTTAAATAAAAGACCCAAAAAAAATCAGAAAAATAAATGGGCAAAAAAAAAATCAGAAAAAAAAATAAAAATAAAAAAAAATAAAATAAAAAATAAATAAAAAGGGCCAAAAAAAAGAAAAAGAAAAGAAAAGAAAAAAAAGGGCCCAAACAAAAAAAAACAAAAAAAAACTAAAAAAAGCCCAAAAAGAACAAAAAAAGAAATGGGCCAAAAAAAGTCCAAAAAAAAAGTTTTTTTTAAAAAAAAATGAAAATTAAAAAAAAAGAAAAAGAAAAAGAAAAGGGGTTAGAGTGGTTTTTAGTGGTGGGCCCCGGTTTGGTTGGATAATTGGAGAAAATTGGGGAAATTGACATGGAATTTAGACAAATTGGAAAAGTAAGAAAGTGATGTCTTTTAGGGAGGATCCAATGCTAATTTCCTTCTATAAATAGAAGGTGATATTGAGGCATTTTGGGGGGAAGAAGAAGAAAAATAGGGAAAAGAGTGCTAAATTTTTGTGAGAATTTTTAGAAGTTTTGGTTCTCAAAAATTTCTTTGTGTAATCTTAGTTAGGAAAATGAGTGCACCACTCTAGTTTGTCTTAGTATGTGAGTTTTTGTGAGCTAAAATACTGTCCAAGTGTTATAACCGGTATCCAAATACCTTCAAATCAAGTCCAAACAAAGCCAAAAGCATAGGAAATCCACACAAAATTGATTTCCCGACTTCCGTTCTAATTTCTCTGTAATTGATCTTGTACCAAGGTATTTTTTATTAATACAAAGTTGTTTATTTATATTTATTTATTCGTCTTTATTTAATTGTTATTTATTTTTCTGCACTTTTATTTTTCTTTGTTTATATTCAAGCACTTTATTTTCCTGCACTTTATTTTTTTTATAGTTATTTATCTGTTTATTTATTGTTTATGCATCTCCATCTTTATTTATTTGTTTGTGCCTTTATTTTTCTTTATTTATTATTTTTTTTACATTTTTATTTCTCTTTATTTATTTTTCTGCACTTTTATTATTGTTAATTTATTTTTCTGTACTTTATTTATCTGCACTTTATATTTCTGCAATTATTAGTTTATTTTTTTTTTCTTTTTTTATTTTTTACATTTGTATCTTTATTTATTTATTTTTATGCCCTTTTATTTTATTTATTTACTTTCCTGTCCCTTTATTTTTGTTATTTATATTTCTGCCTCTTTATTTTCATGTATTTACTTTTCTGCTCCTTTATTTTTATTATTTACTTTTCTGCCCCTTTATTTTCATGTATTTACTTTTTTCCCCTTTATTTTTGTTATTTATATTTCTGCCCCTTTATTTTCATGTATTTACTTTCATGCCCTTTATTTTCATGTATCTACTTTTTTGCCCTTTTATTTTTGTTATTTATATTTCTGCCCCTTTATTTTCATGTATTTACTTTCATACCCCTTTATTTTGTTATTTACTTTTCTGCCCCTTTATTTTCACGTATTTACTTTCCTGCCCCTTTATTTTTGTTATTTATATTTCTGCCTCTTTATTTTTTATGTATTTACTTTCCTGCCCCTTTATTTTTTATTATTTACTTTTCTACCCCTTTATTTTTGTTATTTACTCTTCTGTCTCTTTTTTTGTTATTTACTTTCTCGCCCCTTTATTTTTGTTATTTACCTTTCTGCTCCTTTATTTTTTATTATTTATTTTTCTGACCCTTTATTTTATGTATTTATTTTTCCGCTCTTTTATTTTTAATGTATTTATTGTTATGTCTATCTATTTTTATTTTAATTTTTTTATATTTTTGAACTTTTATTTATTTTTGTACCTTTATTTTTATATTTTATTTTTATTATTTATTCTCTATACTTTTATTTTTAGTTATTCATCTTTTATTTATTTATTTATTTATTTATTTATTTATTTATTTATTTTTCTACACTTTCTATTTATTTATTTATGTTTAACCATTTTAATAGTTTATAAGTATGTATATATATGTATACATAATTATCTATTTTTTTTATTATGGTCATGATTTCCTATTATTTTCTCTTAGTAACCTTTTAATAATTAAGAAAAATCACTTTCATAAAAAAGTAAAAAAATAATAAAAAAGTCAAGACTAATAAATAGTGTGTTATTTATTCATTCATTTTTTTTAAAATTTAAGATGAGATTAATTTAGATAAGACATCTTATTAATCTTATTTTTTCTAAAATATAGTTAAATAATATTCCTTGTCAATTTTAATTAATTAAGTGTATTATATTTCTTTATCTTCATGTTGATGTGTTTAATTCTATTTTTTTTCTCTTATTTTTATTTATTTATTTATTTGTTTGTTTTAAACTTTATATTTCTCAATAAAAATCAATTTTTTTTACTAGAAAATAAGTAAGACAAGACGTCTTATTGTTTTTTTATCTTTTTATTTTCATGGTCTTTTAATTATTTGTTTATTTATTTTCTTAGAACTAAAAAACAACAAACTTAGGAGATGTATTTTTTTTACTATCTTTGTTTTATTCATATTTATATTTTTTTTTTATTGTGTATATTATTTATGATTGTTTTATGAAGGATGAAATATTTGATAATCATTTTTTAAATTATGCATGATCAATTTGGGTAACCGTTTTTTACGGACAGTGTGAGATGCTAATACCTTCCCCTCCTGTAATTCGACTCCCGGACTAAACAGAATCTCATTTTTTTTAAAAAAAAAACCAGTGCTATTTAAAGGTTTTCCTAATATTTTCCTTAATAAATATTGGTGGCGACTCCTTGAACCCTTTATTTTTTAGGCTTCTCAAGAGCCTCACTTCAATGCCGTTTCAATTTTCTTTTATTTGTCTTTAACCAGTCCGCGTCGTGCGCCGGGACCCCGGTCGCGACAGTACCGAGTGAAGCATTTTCCGAGAGAAAAACTTAAGGACAGAGAAATGCTTCTACTTCAGATGAGTGCGCTTCGGGTAGAGATTTTCCCAAGTAAATAATTCCTGACGGAAACTCCGGATTGAGATTTCCTTAGCTTTCAGAGTTCAAGAGTCGGACTTCAATGAGATATTGCCGAGTGGATTATTTAAGAGTCTAGCATCGAACTTGAAGTGTTTCCGAGAGAGGAATTCCAAGGGAGAATATTTCCGAGTGAATTCGATAACGATTGATTCTTCAATAGCAACCGTCCAATTCTAGAAGTCGTACTCGGAGTTCGATTTAATCCTATAATCTGAGCCTTCAGTCGGTGTTGGATTTTACCCATTCACCATTTTCTTCACTCGGTGTTGGATTTTACCCATTCACTGCTCTTCGAATGGGGTTCGGTGCAATCCTACAACCCATTTCCTGAGGTTCGATTTAATCCTACAACCCAGGTCTTCATCGACGTTCGGCCAAACCTACTAGTCATACTCGGAGTTCGGTTCAATCCTACAATTCGAGCCTTCACTGGTGTTCAGCCAAACTTACTAACCGTACCCAGAGTTCAGTTTAATCCTACAATCTGGGCCTTCAATCGGTGTTGGATTTTACCTATTCACCGTTCTTCACCGACGTTCGGCCAAACCTACTAGTCGTACTCGGAGTTCGGTTCGATCCTACAATCTGAGCCTTCACCGGTGTTCAGCCAAACTTACTAATCGTACCCAAAGTTTAGTTTAATCCTACAATATGGGCCTTCAATCGGTGTTGGATTTTACCCATTCACCGTTCTTCACCGACGTTCCGCCAAACCTACTAGTCGTACTCGGAGTTCGGTTCGATCCTACAATCCGAGCCTTCACCGGCGTTCAGCCAAACTTACTAACCATACCCAGAGTTCGGTTTAATCCTACAATCTGGGCCTTCAATCGGTGTCTACCCCTTTGTTTCTTCGAAGAGGTTCATCGCTAAGAACAGATACATTGTTAGGATCATCCGTCCTGAAAGTATCTTGTCACAATGTAGTTGTGCATCAAATAACATCATAAAGGTAATAGGTGAACACAGAGAATATTTTATTAATTATAAATTATAATACAAAAGAGAGACAGAAAGATGAGTCGGGGTTATGCCTTACTAAACCTTCTTAGTAAAACCGATCGGAAAAACCAAGTAAGGAAAAAGAATACACACCGTTTTACCGACTAGCTGTAACAGCAGAAGGCGCTCTTAATTTTGATGGCCTGATCCCTAATCAATGACCTCTCGGGGGCTCTGATGTTGTTGGGACATAACATCTTGCTATTCATGCTCGCCAATCCAGACTCCTTTTGGCTTTCCCGAAGTGGCTTCTTTGAAAGATACTGTTTGAGTTTACCCTCTTGGATTAGGGTCTCGATAGTATTCTTCAGAGCCTGACAATCATCTGTTGAGTGGCCCTCTTGCTCATGGAATTCATAGTATTTTTGAGGGTCTCTATGTTTGTGAAGCTGGGACGGTATCCTGACCCCGTAAGAAGTAAGCGCTGGCCATCCGATCTCCCTTAAGATCTGAGACCGCTTAGAGTTTAACGGAGCATAATTGCCAAACACATGTACCCGTTCTTCCTGACTCAGAGGTACAGGATTATCAAAGACGGTGCTTCGGGCCGGTCTTTCCATGTGTTCCGACCTGGCACAGCTTTTATCTCCCCGTTATGGATATGGCATTAAAGATTTCCTTTTGGCCGCTGTTGCCTCTAAGTGTATTTCTATGCCCACGTATTTCGAAGCTTTTCTTCAAAACTCCTCCAACGTCGTCGGAGGGCCCTTTGCCAAAGACAAAGCAAAGGCGGATCCAGGCTGTAAGGCTTCGACAATGATGTGAAGCTGAATAGCCTCTGCGAGGTTAGGCACCAAAGCAGCTTCCTTGTAAAATCTTTTTAAAAACTCCTTGAGAGTTTTGTTTACCCCCTGCCTTATCTGAGCCAAGGTATGGGAAGTCCTCAGGATGTCCCTAGAGATAATGAAATGGCTCTCAAATGCAGCTGCCATCTCTTCCTAGGAATCTATGGATCCTGAAGGCAGGCTCTTGAACCAGCTGAGAGCCTTCTCCGGTAGGGTTCTTAGGAACATCCTGCACATCACATCTTTATCAGCTCCCAAGTACATGGCCTCATATGTGTAAGCATCAAGGTGCTTAATGGCGTTCGTTTCTCTATTATACTTTCTGATGGAAAGTGGCTGGGTCGTTTACAGGTGTTTGGGGATGAGTATACTCATGAGTCTCCTTGAGAAAGGAATGTTGAATCGGTTTAGCCCAGAAGCCATCGATGTTTGCCCCCTTTTCCTTGCACTGATCCTGTCTCCAGAGTCTTGAGTGTGTTCTCTTCTCTCAAAGGTGGGGATCTTAGAATACTAGAGAGTTACGGATCTTTCTCTCGCAGATGCATGGTGAGTATCTTATGCCTGAGACATCACTCTGTCCCTAGTTCCTCCTTTCTCCCTTCGCAACTTCATTAATTCTTCCCTGAGTTTCCTGATAACTTCATCTCGAGGATCAGGAGTTGTCACTGGTACCATTCTCCTTGAGTGGGTTGCTGGTGATTCAAAGACAAATCTTCCCTCAACTTGTTGATGGGTCACATCTTCCACATGACCATCCACAAAGTCACGTCCATCTCCTTCCATGGTCGACTACTAACTTCTGTAGAAAGTGGGAATAACTCTACTGAGTCCTACCGGGCGTGCCAATGATTGGTCCTGATCTGGGGTCTAGGATCTGGTGTCAGGACAGCCTCAAGAGTTGAAGATTGAATGATATAGAAGACCGACTGAGTGTATCCGGTCTCTCTGATCTGGCCTCTCAGCGTGTGGAGGTCGGTCTTGTTGTCTTGGAGATCCTTCACACCGACCTCTCGCGTTGGTGTGGGCGACAGGTGGTGTCACCTGTAACATCCCAAATTTTATAAAAATGAATAATTAATGAGAATGGCAAGTTGATGTTTATTGAGGATGATGTGTGAGAATATAAGGATTAGTGGTGGCAAGGTATGAATACATATATATAAGATGATGATGAGCTTTAATTTAGTTTGGAATGTAAATTCATAAGTATGAATGTTGAATAGGCTGTATGTGCCTTTCATGATGTGTATGAAATGTGGGATAAATTCAAACTTGGATTACAATGAGGAATTCTGAGTGAGAATGCTTAGGAACAAGTTATATATGCTTTATATGATGTACATGATAGCTTGGACATGATTAAATTGGCTTAAAATGAGATTTCATAAGTTGAGCTGTGTGGAATTTATGTTCTTGTCTCTGTGCTGATAGTCTCGCCCGAGCGAGAAGGGATCTCGCCCAGGTGAGGATCCCCTGTATTGGCATAATGGCTTCTGGGCAATTTTCGCTCAGGCGAAGGTAAATTCCGCTCAAGCGAAATTGCCCTGTATTAGTGTTGCTCTCTGGAAGGAATTCGTAGTATCAGTGTTGCTCTCTGGAGAAAATTCGCTCATGCGAATGGAGTCTCGCCCGAGCGAAGGGTCTGTGGAATGCCGTTCGCCCAGGCGAGTGAGGAATCAGCTCGAGCGAGTACAGTGTGATGTGTGTATAGTGAGTAAGTGGGATTCTGGATGAAATTTCACTTGATAGGGGACTTAGAAAATAATTCAGGATTTGTGGTGAATTTTTGAGTAAAATTCCGAGTGGCTTTGCCAAGGCAGAACCCTCCGAGTGAGGGAGTGGATAAGATTCCGAGTGAGAGGTCTCCCTGTGTGATATTTTGAGCAGTGGAGTTCCGAGTGGAAGTATCCAAGTTCAAGGTAACTCATTCCGAGTGGAGCCTCTCTGAATGTAATTCTGAGTGGAAATGGCACCGAGTGGGGTGTGTTGTCCAGAAGTATTCTGGGATGACTTTATTCGTGGGGAAAAATAAAGAAAGTCTGAGCTAGTAGAGAAGCACCGACAGAGGCAGCTTTTTGAGGAGCAAGCTGCCAAGGAACGATGATGGGCCGAGGAGGAGCGACGACAGGCCAAAGAGGACCAATAACAAGCTGAGGAGGACCAACGACAGGCTGAGGAGGAGTGATGACGGGCCAACAAGGACTGACTCGATACTCGTTGATAGTTGGCGGTGTAGCAGGAGATGATTAGTCAGATTATGGTGGTACTTGGCCCTACCTTCTCTTCCACTTCCCAGCCACCCCCATCACCACCACAAGATCCCTCTTCACTGTGATCATGCTACCAATATTTTTACATTTATTTTTATTGTATGATTGTATAGCATTTTAGATAAATTTTTATACACTTTATCTCATGTTTAGTACTTTTTAGTATTTATTTATGTCATTTTCTTTTTCATATTAATTCTCTTTATTAATAAAAATATTGTCATCCTCTAAAAAAAGACCCACCTACATATTAGCGACAGAATACGTGTGGTCGCTAATAGGTAGCAATGTAGTGACAAGGAGCATCATGGCTAATAGGTAGCAACCCAGTGACGACACATGTGATCACTAATTCGTACCTATGTAGCAACGAGGGGCGTGGTCGTTAATACATAACAACCTAGCGACGACTGCTAGTGGTCACAAATTTGTAGCTATAAAGCGATGGGGAGCCTGGTCGTTAATACGTATCAACCTCACGATAGCACTCGTGGTCGCTATATATTTAGTTAGTCGCGATGGAGTACGTGGACGCTACATACTTAGCTAGTAGTGACGGTGTGCTCCCATCGCTAACCTGTCATCACCAACGACAGCCTGAGTGACCACCCATGGGACCAGCTCAATGACGATATTGCGTCATCGATAAGGTTGCGACAGGGTGCTGTCACAGTCACTTTTCAGTCAGCGATGAGGGTAGTTGCAAAGAGCGTTATCCCCTCAAAAACACCATCGCTAATATATTTAGCGACGAAGTTTAGGTGCTTTAGCGACGGGTTTGTTCCGTCATTGATAGGTACTTCTTTAGTAGTGTGTAATCATCAATAATGACAAAACCATATTTCTTTTCTGCCGGACTTTGAATATGAGATAAACAAAACAAGTCTAAATGTAATAGTTCTAATGGTCTGGCTGTGGAAATGACATTTCTGTTTTCCAAAGATATTTTATGTTATTTCCTTTTTTGGCATGCTTCACAAGGCAAGGAACTGTTAAAATAGATTTTTGGCAATCCCTTGAATAAGTCTTTTCTGTGAAGTTTTGAAATGTGTTTTAGACTTACATGCCAAAGCTTTTTATGCCAGATCCATCTCTTTTTAGAGTTTAAAAACAAATATGTCACAGTTTGATCATTCAATTCATTCAGATCAACCTTGTACAAGTTGTTGTGTTTGTTTGCAGAAAAGAGTATGGTTCCATCATGATTGATGATAGTATATTTTTCTTTGTCAAATGAGACTTTGTATCCATTATCACAAAATTGACTTATGCTAAGCAGGTTATGTCTCAAACCTTCTACAAGATAAACATTTTCAATAACAGGGGAAAGAATTTTACCAACTCTACCAGTATTGACAATGCTCCCGGTTTGGTTGCCTCTAAAGGTGACTGTTTCACCTTTAAACCATTCCAGGTCTAGGAACATAGACCTTCTTCCTGTCATATGATGTGAGCATCCACTGTCCAAATACCAGTATTGATACTTTGTTCTTGTCTTTAAGTATATCTACAATTGGAATAATCAATGATTTTGGTACTCGGATCTTTTTGGGTCCTAAGTGGTTATTGTTTTTTAAATTTCATCTTTATTTTATGACAATATTTAATCACATGCCTATACTTTTTACAATAATTACATTTTAAATGCTTCTATTTCTTTGGGAATGATGGAGGAGAAGAAGATTACTTGAGATCAACTTGTTCAAAATAGCCCAGAATAGGTCTGTCATAGCCTTTAGGGCAATTTCCTAAAAGCTTGTTTAGATTTTTAGTGTCATCAACAAACTTGGCTAGGTCTGAAGTGAGTAAACTCACTTATTTTTTAAGCTTGTTAATTTCATCAGTCTGAGAGTTGCATAAACCTTAGTGCTTTCCAAATTAGTTTTCAAAACAAGATTCTCTTACTTTAGTTTGTGTAATTCCTCAAGATGCATTATTTCCTTCTCTTTTATCACATTATGAGTATTTTTTTTATCAAAACTCTCTTCTTTTAATTTAGAAATCTAGTTTTCATAATCAGTAGCCATATCAAGTTACTTTCTTTTTAAATTCTTGAAGTTTTTTAGTAATTTTGAGAAATCCTTAAGCAAAATATCATAGTTCTCTTTAAGTTTAAGATAACTTATTTCCTCTAAATCTGAGTCACTTGAACTGGCTTCTGAGGTTAGGTCTATATCAACCATGAGATAGATCTAAGCATATTCATTTTCCTTCTCAGACTCGCTTAAACTTGATGAATCCTTATCATCCCATGTGATGAGTCCTTTTTGTTTCTTGAAGAATTTCTTTTTCTCTTTTTTATCTATCTTATCTTTATTTAAGAGAGGATATTCAGCCTTCATGTGCCCTGGCTTTCTACAATTAAAACATTTCAAGGAAGATTTATTAGTTTTAAATTTAAGTTGAGATTTACCTTTATGTTCTTTCCTTTGGAATTTCTCAGGTTTGCTTTTCTTTTTCTTCAATAACTTGTGAAATCTCCATGTTATAAGAGTAAGCTCTTCGTTTGTATCTGCGCTGCTTTTATCAAAGTCTAAATTTGAGCTTATAGACTTTGTAGATTTAAGAGCTTTAGACTTGCTTGAGTCAGCAGACTCCAAAGCAATGCTCTTGGAGGTGGAGGGCTTGGCAACCTCCTTTAGCTTCAGCTTCATTTCATGAACTCTAAGTACTCCAAGGAGATCTTCAAGACTGAGGTTGCTGAGATCTATGTCCAAATAGTGTTTGAGGCAAGAATTATAAATATTATACTACATTCAGGCATTTAACAAGTTCTAGTTTATTATTTCATCAACAACATCAAGAACTATGTATTCCATTAAGCCAAAAAAAGGCTTAAAAGATATTGAGATGAGAAGTACCTAAAATGGAAGAAGGGAAAAAGATAGAGGAATGGGGGAAAGGAATGAGCAATGAAGGAAGTGAGAATGAGTGGTGGGTATGGTTGTAACATAAACAGAGAGTGAAGAAGAAGATCTTTTCATAATGAGAGTTAGAGAATATGAATGAGTGAGGGCTCTCATGGCGATGCAAGGAGACACCGACAACTAACCCATTATCCCCTTTTCTTTCTTTCTTTCACCTCTCTATTTCACTATTTCAATAAAATGATAAGGTGCTATATGCGCTCTTTTTTTCATTAGGGTCTTATTTCTTTAGTCTTATAGTTTTTCTAGCTATTAAGCACATATGGGGATGTAGCTCAAATGGTAGAGCGCTCGCTTTGCATGTGAGAGGTATAGGGTTCGATCCCCTGCATCTCCAATTATGTAAGACCTTAAAATTTATATAATTCATAGTTAATTAATTCTTTCTTTCTTTAACCTCTCTATTTCACTATTTATATAAAATGCTAAGGTGCTATGCACTCTTTTTTTTTATTAGGGTCTTATTTCTTTAGTCTTAGAACTTTTCTACCTATTAAGCACAGATGGGGATGTAGCTCAAATGGTAGAGCGCTTGCTTTGCATGCGAGAGGTACATGGTTTGATCCCCTGCATCTCCAATAATGTAAGACCTTAAAATTTATATAATTCATAGTTAATTGATTTTTTCTTTCTTTCACCTCTCTGTTTCACTATTTCAATAAAATGATAAAGTGTTATGCACTCTTCTTTTTTTATTAGGGTCTTATTTCTTTAGTCTTAGAACTTTTCTACCTATTAAGCATAGATGGGGATGTAGCTCAAATGGTAGAGCGCTCGCTTTGCATGCGAGAGGTACAGGGTTTGATCCCCTGCATCTCCAATTATGTAAGACCTTAAAATT
Organism: Clitoria ternatea; assembly: GCA_037962975.1. Taxonomy (NCBI): domain Eukaryota; kingdom Viridiplantae; phylum Streptophyta; class Magnoliopsida; order Fabales; family Fabaceae; genus Clitoria; species Clitoria ternatea. The sequence continues at coordinate 239,775,904 of CM075671.1, read as the reverse complement.
TATATAATTCATAGTTAATTAATTTTTTCTTTCTTTCACCTCTCTGTTTCACTATTTCAATAAAATGATAAGGTACTATGCACTCTTCTTTTTGTATTAGGGTCTTATTTCTTTAGTCTTATAACTTTTCTACCTATTAAGCACATATGGGGATGTAGCTCAAATGGTAGAGCGCTCGCTTTGCATGTGAGAGGTACAGGGTTTGATCCCCTGCATCTCCAATTATGTAAGACCTTAAAATTTATATAATTCATAGTTAATTAATTCTTTCTTTCTTTCACCTCTCTGTTTCACTATTTTAATAAAATGATAAGGTGCTATGCACTCTTCTTTTTTTATTAGGGTCTTATTTCTTTAGTTTTAGAACTTTTCTACCTATTAAGCACAGATGGGGATGTAGCTCAAATGGTAGAGAGCTTGCTTTGCATGCGAGAGGTATAGGGTTCGATACCCTACATCTCCAATAATGTAAGACCTTAAAATTTACATAATTCATAGTTAATTGATTTTTTTCTTTCTTTCACCTCTCTGTTTCACTATTTCAATAAAATGATAAGGTGTTATGCACTCTTCTTTTTTTATTAGGGTCTTATTTCTTTAGTCTTAGAACTTTTCTACCTATTAAGCATAGATGGGGATGTAGCTCAAATGGTAGAGCGCTCGCTTTGCATGCGAGAGGTACAGGGTTTGATCCCCTGCATCTCCAATTATGTAAGACCTTAAAATTTATATAAGTCATAGTTAATTAATTTTTTCTTTCTTTCACCTCTCTGTTTCACTATTTCAATAAAATGATAAGGTGCTATGCACTCTTCTTTTTGTATTAGGGTCTTATTTCTTTAGTCTTATAACTTTTCTACCTATTAAGCACATATGGGGATGTAGCTCAAATGGTAGAGCGCTCGCTTTGCATGTGAGAGGTACAGGGTTCGATCCTCTGCATCTCCAATTATGTAAGACCTTAAAATTTATATAATTCATAGTTAATTAATTCTTTCTTTCTTTCACCTCTCTGTTTCACTATTTTAATAAAATGATAGGGTGCTATGCACTCTTCTTTTTTTATTAGGGTCTTATTTCTTTAGTTTTAGAACTTTTCTACCTATTAAGCACAGATGGGGATGTAGCTCAAATGGTAGAGCGCTTGCTTTGCATGCGAGAGGTATAGGGTTCGATACCCTGCATCTCCAATAATGTAAGACCTTAAAATTTACATAATTCATAGTTAATTGATTTTTTTCTTTCTTTCACCTCTCTGTTTCACTATTTCAATAAAATGATAAGGTGTTATGCACTCTTCTTTTTTTATTAGGGTCTTATTTCTTTAGTCTTAGAACTTTTCTACCTATTAAGCATAGATGGGGATGTAGCTCAAATGGTAGAGCGCTCGCTTTGCATACGAGAGGTACAGGGTTTGATCCCCTGCATCTCCAATTATGTAAGACCTTAAAATTTATATAATTCATAGTTAATTAATTTTTTCTTTCTTTCACCTCTCTGTTTCACTATTTCAATAAAATGATAAGGTGCTATGCACTCTTCTTTTTGTATTAGGGTCTTATTTCTTTAGTCTTATAACTTTTCTACCTATTAAGCACATATGGGGATGTAGGTCAAATGGTAGAGCGCTCACTTTGCATGTGAGAGGTACAGGGTTCGATCCTCCAATTATGTAAGACCTTAAAATTTATATAATTCATAGTTAATTAATTCTTTCTTTCTTTCACTTCTCTATTTCACTATTTCAATAAAATAATAAGGTGCTATGCACTCTTCTTTTTTGATTAGGGTCTTATTTCTTTAGTCTTAGAACTTTTCTACCTATTAAGCATAGATGGGGATGTAGCTCAAATGGTAGAGCGCTCGCTTTGCATGCGAGAGGTACAAGGTTCGATCCCCTGCATCTCCAATAATGTAAGACCTTAAAATTTAATAATTCATAGTTAATTGATTTTTTCTTTCTTTCACCTCTCTGTTTCACTATTTTAATAAAATGATAAGGTGTTATGCACTCTTCTTTTTTTATTAGGGTCTTATTTCTTTAGTCTTAGAACTTTTCTACCTATTAAGCATAGATGGGGATGTAGCTCAAATGGTAGAGGGCTCGCTTTGCATACGAGAGGTACAGGGTTTGATCCCCTGTATCTCCAATTATGTAAGACCTTAAAATTTATATAATTCATAGTTAATTAATTTTTTCTTTCTTTCACCTCTCTGTTTCACTATTTCAATAAAATGATAAGGTGCTATGCACTCTTCTTTTTTTATTAGGGTCTTATTTCTTTAGTCTTATAACTTTTCTACCTATTAAGCACATATGGGGATATAGCTCAAATGGTAGAGCGCTCGCTTTGCATGTGAGAGGTACAGGGTTTGATCCTTTGCATCTCCAATTATGTAAGACCTTAAAATTTATATAATTCACAGTTAATTAATTCTTTCTTTCTTTCACCTCTCTGTTTCACTATTTCAATAAAATGATAAGGTGCTATGCACTCTTCTTTTTTTATTAGGGTCTTATTTCTTTAGTCTTAGAACTTTTCTACCTATTAAGCACAGATGGGGATGTAGCTCAAATGGTAGAGCGCTTGCTTTGCATGCGAGAGGTATAGGGTTCGATCCCCTGTATCTCCATTAATGTAAGACCTTAAAATTTATATAATTCATAGTTAATTGATTTTTTCTTTCTTTCACCTCTCTGTTTCACTATTTCAATAAAATGATAAGGTGTTAAGCACTCTTCTTTTTTTATTAGGGTCTTATTTCTTTAGTCTTAGAACTTTTCTACCTATTAAGCATAGATGGGGATGTAGCTTAAATAGTAGAGCGCTCGCTTTGCATGCGAGAGGTACAGGGTTTGATCCCCTGCATCTCCAATTATGTAAGACCTTAAAATTTATATAATTCATAGTTAATTAATTTTTTCTTTCTTTCACCTCTCTATTTCACTATTTCAATAAAAGGATAAGGTGCTATGCACTCTTCTTTTTGTATTAGGGTCTTATTTCTTTAGTCTTAGAACTTTTCTACCTATTAAGCATAGATGGGGATGTAGCTCAAATGGTAGAGCGCTTGCTTTGCATGCGAGAGGTATAGGGTTCGATCCCCTGTATCTCCAATAATGTAAGACCTTAAAATTTATATAATTCATAGTTAATTGATTTTTTCTTTCTTTCACCTCTCTGTTTCACTATTTCAATAAAATGATAAGGTGTTAAGCACTCTTCTTTTTTTATTAGGGTCTTATTTCTTTAGTCTTAGAACTTTTCTACCTATTAAGCATAGATGGGGATGTAGCTTAAATAGTAGAGCGCTCGCTTTGCATGCGAGAGGTACAGGGTTTGATCCCCTGCATTTCCAATTATGTAAGACCTTAAAATTTATATAATTCATAGTTAATTAATTTTTTCTTTCTTTCACCTCTCTATTGCACTATTTCAATAAAATCATAAGGTGTTATGCGCTCTTCTTTTTTTAATTAGGGTCTTACTTCTTTAGTCTTATAGCTTTTCTACCTATTAAGCACGTATGGGGATGTAGCTCAAATGGTAGAGCGCTTGCTTTGCATGTGAGAGGTATAAGGTTTGATCTCATGCATCTCTATTTTATATTAAGACCTTAAAATTTATATAATTCATAGTTAATTAATTCTTTCTTTCTTTCACCTCTTTGTTTCACTATTTTATTAAAATGATAAGGTCCTATGTGCTTTTCTTTTTTTATTAGGGTCTTATTTCTTTAGTCTTATAGCTTTTCTACCTATTAAGCTCATATGGGGATATAGCTCAAATGGTAGAGCGCTTGCTTTGCATGCGAGAGGTACAGGGTTCAATCCCCTGCATCTCTAAGTTATATAATTCATAGTTAGTTAATTCTTTCTTTCTTTCACCTCTCTGTTTCACTATTTCAATAAAATGATAAGGTGCTATGCGCTCTTCTTTTTTTATTAGGGTCTTATTTCGTTAGTCTTCTAGATTTTCTACCTATTAAGTACATATGGGGATGTAGCTCAAATGGTAAAGCGCTCGCTTTGCATGGGAGACATACAAGGTTCAATCCCCTGCATTTCCAATTATATAAGACCTTAAATGTTATATGATTGATAATAAATTAATTCTTTCTTTCTTTCACCTCTTTGTTTCACTATTTTAATAAAATGATAAGGTGCTATATGCTTTTCTTTTTTTATTAGGGTCTTATTTCTATAGTCTTATAGCTTTTCTCCCTATTAAGCACATATAAAGATCTTTTTTTATTAGGGTCTTATTTCTTTAGTCTTATAGCTTTTCTCCCTATTAAGCACATATGAGGCACATATGAGGATGCAGCTCAAATGGTTGAGTGCTCACTTTAAATGCGAGAGGTACAGGGTTTGATCCCTTTGAGTATGAGAATTCTTTTCATATTTATAGGCCAAAGGAGATAGTCATTGATAATCCATTGAAGAGTATGTTTTTCTACACTGTCTTGTCTTCTTTCCTTTTAATGATAAGCATAGTTCAGCTTTTTTAAGCTTCAAAAGTCTGGGGTCTGATATCTTGAAGAAAGTGTGTGTGTTAAGTTCTAAGAGTTAGCAAATATGGGGGGCATAACTAAGCGGTCAAAAAATATGGAAGTGCACACTTGAATCAGACTCTTCTTGAACAATGTCTCGTACTAGACTTTTCTCGAGTGGACTTATTTGATAACTGATTAAGTCTCAAACAGACTTCTTTTGATGGACTCCCTTTTTCATTTATAACACCTACATCTGAGACTTATAACCTGAAACACTCAATTAAACAGATTAGATAACACATTGGCATACTTTATTTAATTAAATGCCTTGATGTGTGTTATTAACAAATTTTGGGATCTGGTAAATAATAACCAATAAATCTAAAGTCCTTTGCAAATCAGACTTGGTTCTAACAGTAATAATTTATCATTTAGTTTATTTCTCAGCATCATAGTTCATTTGAATGTATTTTTAATCATACACATCTACCACCACATTCATATACATATATATATATATAATAGATTATTCAAATTTTCACCTTATCTCATAATCTCTTAAGCATCAACAGTTCGTCATATCAATTCATCGTATATGTATATATTAACATCATCATCATCGTTATGCAATACATAAATATCAATGAACATTATATATAAGCAACTAATGCTATAAGCCAACATCATATACTTACAATCATACTCGATCATTATAGTTCGCCTAAATTTTTCTCTAATCACATACAATTCACTATTCATCAAGCTTATCAAGAAATTATAATTAATCCTCCCATTTTCTTAATCATACGTCATAGACATAACAAATTTCAATTCCTTATTCTCACTAATTCCACTTTCATAATTTCACCATAATTCTCATATATAATTAAATTAAATAATTACAATTAACATTTTCATCCTTCTCTGAACTCTGATGGGAGTCGGTAATTAATTCTAAATTAATTAAGACTCTAGACACCTTTTTACCTCGACTCTACGCCTTTGAAGCTTTAAATCAAACACTAACTTTACTAAAATCTAAAATCCAACAATTTACCAGGAAATATTAACATTCTACTTCTGAAACCATACCCTGACATGATCCAGCTTCTAATTCAAAACTCCCCCTTCGTCTAACGTCATCCTGATGCCTAAATCAAAACCTAACAATGCCTAAACCATTACCCATTATACCAAATTAGTTTCAAATATAATTTCGGGGCTATTGAAGCTTACCTTCGTCATTCACAACCTCTGTTTTGAGAACTCACTTCACGTAACGGCCTTCCACCACATGTTCCGCAACCTAAAATCGCCGAAATGAGACCCCATTAATGATTGAATAATACCCATCATGCCTATCCTCTTTGTATATATTTGCAGGATAACTTGTATTAAGGATGTTTTAGGAAACTATATAAAATATTTGATAACATTAATACAAATAACTATTGTCAACCATTATTTTTAATATATATAAAATTAGTTACTTTTACTTATATTTTGAGGCAGAGGTAACATTAACTAAAATTATTTTGGAAAATATTAATTCTTTTACGTAGTTATTACAAATATTGGTATGTATGTTTATAAGATCCCATACTTTTAATCTTAGGTTTTAAGCATTTAAATAGAAATCTCAATGAATTTTTCTGCAAAAATATTTAACTCAATAATTCCTCCATCATTAAATATTCTCTAAACCTTAAAATATATTAAATAGCTTCATCTAGATGTTAACAAAGTATAAGTTTTATTTAAAAGCCAAAGAAACCAGTTGATCCGGGGTGGTGACCAGGGGCCAGACCGAGGTCTAGAAACACCACGCCATATTACTGAAAAAGCTGGCAAGTCCGTGACTGAAATCTGAAACCATTGGTTGACTACAGATTCCTCCCTTAACCCGGCTTATAACTGACAATCAGACAGCGAGTTAGAGGAGGTATGGGCAACCTGATCCTGCAGACACTGTATCAATAGTAAATTAGGAAGATGGTCAAATCACTTCCAAAACTAAGGTAAACACTATAAATACAACTCATTTATTACTGAAGTCGGGGGGGGAACTAATCTTATTAATAACCTTTGTAATACCATATTACCTTGGTCACTGTACTGACTTAAGCATCGGATAATCTTCTATAGGTACACTTCTGTGTGGTCTTTGACTCCAGTACAGATTGAACATCAAAAGCCATCTTTACTTAAAGAACCTTGGATTCCCACTGAACCTAAGTGCATAATACCGTACTCCATGGAGGTGGTGTAAAAACTGAGAGTTAGTGAGGTAACTATGGTCAGGGTGCTTAAACTTTGATCCCGGTCAAGACATTCAACTTTTGACCCTGGTTCCAGTATAGAACTATGGCACGCCCGGTGGGACCACGTAAATTTATGAGTCCCATATTGCACTAAACAAAGAGTATAGAGCGCCCTAGAGGAGACAAAACCCTGGAAGGACATGTCTAGAACGTGGCAAGGACATTGGATTATAATGAAGGCATAGTGGAGACCCCTAGGACGGAATTAAGAGCCCAAGCCGTAGTGCAAGCAGACCCCAAAGATGAAGTTACAAGGCAGCTGTATCTAGAGATACAATCGTTACGAAGAGAAAATTGACGTGGTGACCAAAGGAAACCAAAAAATCTTTATCAGCAAGTTAGGTCCTTAACGTACGTGTATGATGAGCAAGATCCTACGCACAAGACGGAAGAAATGAGCAGCCAAAGAAGGGCAGTGCATCACAGCAAAGGGGTAGAATACTAGTTCAAAATTCTGTTCACCAAAAGGTTGATGAGTGTCCCAATCCTAAGACACCTCCAAACCCTGTAACTGTTGTTAATTAGGAAGTACATTAGGGAGTCAGACCCCGGTAGCCACCTGGACGCTTATGTGAACGAGTTTCTAATCCTAGGTGCTGAGGAGGACGTCATGTGTAGGATGTTTCCAAGAACACTATCTACTGAAGCTTTGGGGTGGTTCAAGAGTTTGCCTAGCGGGTCGATAGATGCTTGGGATGACATGGCCCATGTATTCCTATAACATTTCATGGTATCCAGAGATATGCCAAATGTTGGTGTATGCACTACGAGCTATTAATGTATCAATTTTAACTTATCAATAAAATTAGTATTTTCAGTTTTAGACTAATGCTATTTATCCTGGAATAATAGGTCATATGAGAATTATTCCTAAAACGTCCCTAATCAAGTATTTACATGGGAACATGTAAATACATTAAGATTAGTGTGTGAATGTACTGATGATTTGATCTTACAAATCATGGATATATGATATCAAGTCTTTACACGGGTACACATTAAGAGTAATGTTGTAATGGACAGACCCACCATGAGAACGTTGCATGGATCGTTACATGAATGTCATAAACGGTTCTCAATGTGATAATGGTATATAGTCCTTCGACCTGAAGTCACTACGATTCCTACATAAGGAGTTTATTATTTTAATACAATCAAACGTTATCTGTAATAAGATGACCATAAAGATTATGATTAGGCAATAGATAAATTATGCAGAGGGATGTGAGTGATGTAGATGGAATTTGTCTCTCCTATGTGACAGGAGTGATATCTATGGGCCACTTGATGGAGTGAGACTAATGAAATGCAGGGCCATGCTAGGATGAATAAATATTAGATATTTATTCGGTAAAGTCTACTCTGGTATCAAGTAAAATGAATTGGGCCATACAAGGATGACGACGACCATGCCTTGGGCCCAATTAGATATCGTGACAAAAGGAATAAATATATAAAATAATTATCACGTATAGGTCATGTCGATGATAAATAATATTCAAACATAATGATGTATTGCTAGATACCGCTCTTATTTTATATTAATAATAAAATAGTTTATTATTAATATAACCGAATATTTTACCTATAGGGTCACACACATAGAGTAAGCCCACCAGAGGATAGTTTTATTTTAGTTGGACTGAAAATAAAACTATTTGGGCTTAACTCATTTAGAATGAGTCAGGAGCCTAATGTTTAATGAGAGCTCAGGTCAAGACCTAAGCCTATATATAGAGCATGAGATGCTCATAGGCTGCTGCTCAGAAATCATACCATAAACAAAATTCTGTACTAGCATTTGAAGCTCTATTTTTTTGGTGGGAGTGCTCATGTGGACTCCTAAGGGCGAAGCTACAATTGCTACGATTGAGGAACTCGTTCTACGTCTACAAGAGGTAAACCCTAGCCGAAATTTTTATTTAGCATAATGCCTTGAAACATTTGTGTTTGTAATTCTTTTGGGAATCCTTTGTGTTTCCGCTGCCTGACCCTAATGGGATTCCCTAACACTAAAGACTTCACACACACTGCATAGATTAGACAAGGAGCGGAGGAAAGTTTGAAGGACTTTTTAAAAAGGTTCTATAAGGAAGCAACACTAGTTCCGGGGTTGACAGAAGAAATACAAATGCACATCGTGGTGGAAGCTTTACAACTGCAGTCACCTTTAACTTTATCTTTAGCAAAAAGACCACCCCAGACGATGGAGGAATTTAGAAGCAAGGCAACAAAATATATAGGGAGAGAAATACACTTGGCAGCTGCCAAGCAAAGAAGTATGGAGATGGAAGTGAGAAGAACAGACAAGAAAGAAGGCAGGTCAGAAAGAAGAAGAGCCGGTAGGGACACGTTCCCAAGACCACGATAAGGAAGGAGCATGAACATAGTACAATATAGCCTGTTGGCTATACGACCTAGCAAAATCCTACAGGAGATCGGATTGAGAGGGATAGTGGTGTATGGTGTGAGAAAACCTATTCCAATGAAGAGAGCTGGAAACCCTAATAAGTATTATGAGTTTCATGAGCAAGCAGGACATAATACTGATAAATGTCATGAATTGAAGGAAACCATTGAAACGCTAATAAGAGAGGGAAAATTGAAGCAATACTTGTTTAAGCAAAGGACGAATCTGGAGCCTAAGAGAGTGGCACCCCGGAGAAAGGAGATAGATCCGATTGAAGAAGAAGCCCGAAGTTCAAAGAATCCAATGTTGGCTAAAGGAAAGGCCATGGTGGATAACATTGATGATGATGATGAATCCTGGATGAAACCACCACCCAGTTCAGAAAAAAGAGACTTTATCGATATGATTACTGGAGGATTTGTTGGGGGCGGAGTGTCAAATTCAGCAAGAAAGAATCATTTAAGGATGATTATGTCGATTCAAGCAAAGACGGATAATAGACTATTCAGAGACGGTGGTAAAACCCTGGCCATCATTTTTACTAACGACGATTACAGCCTGACAATGCCAGGAGGTAACGATGCAGTGGTGATTAAAGTCATGGTGGCTAACAAAATAATCAGAAGGATGTTAGTGGATCAAGGCAGTTCATGTGACGTAATTTTTTACGAATGTTTCAAGAAGATAGGACTCTCAGACTCTAACCTACAGCCATACACTCAGGAGCTAATGGCATTCAATGGAGCCAAGCATTCTACAAAAGGCTACCTCGATAGCAGACTTATATTTGAAGGAGAGCCAGGGTAAAAAATGGTATACATAAGGGTTTTGGTAATTGATGTTGAATCCCTATTCAATGGGATTATTGGGCGCCCTTCTCTGAATGCCCTGGAAGCGGTGGTATCAACCCCACGCCTGTTGATAAAGTTCATAGACAAGGATAATCAAGTGTCCTCTGTCCGTGGTGATCAACAAATGGTGAGGTACTATTATAACCTCAGTGTGTTAATGACCAAGATAGAGAAGTCCAAAAAAAGGAAGAGATTAAATAATGATGGACCAGTACCAGAATCTATAATTTTGATAGACCTTGACCCAAGAGAAGAGTTAAAGTTAGACCTAGAGAACCCTCAGAGACCAACACCTAAAGGAGGAGTCAAGAAGGTGATGTTGGAAGAAGACCTAGCCAGGGGCATGAAATTTAATGATTTCTTAGATCAAGGAATGGAAGAACGACTGGTCAAATTACTAAGAGAATTTAAGCACTTGTTCGTATGGACCGTAGCCGACATGTCAGGAATTGACCCGAACTTCTGCTGTCATAAGCTGGCAGTGTATCCGGAGTCAAGAGCGGTGGCATAGAAGAAAAGGAGACTGGGTCCGAAAAAGTAGTAGGAGGCGTGCGAGCAAACTGAAGAATTACTAAATACCGGATTCATAAGAGAGGTGCAATATTCATCCTAGGTCTCAAACGTGGTAATGGTAAAGAAGGCTAATGACAAATGCGGATGTGCACGGATTTTACAAATTTGAACAAGTGTTGTCCTAAAGACCCATACCCCTTGCCAAGTATTGATCAAATAGTCGATGATTCATCGGGATATCAATTCCTGTCCTTCATGGATGCGTACTCCGGCTATAATCAAATTCCTATGTGGAAAGAGGATGAAGACAATATGTAACATCCCATTTTCGACTCAAATAGAAAATAGATATTAATATATCTTTAATGAGAAACACTTAATATTAGTTAGTTTATTATTTTTTTATGAAATCTTGGTATTTATATTTAATTATTTTATTTAAGAATAAAAATAATAATAATAATAATATATGTATTTTGAATAAGAATTTTAAAATGACTTAATTAGTATTCATTGATTAATGAAATTATATTAAGAATTTTGAATATCTTTATTATTCACAACTTTTATTTTATATTTTTATATTTATGTTTTTACATATTTATGATTTGACTCTTATTAGAATATTAAAATAAAATTTTGAAGGAATTAGACTAAGGTTCTTTAGAACTTTTTGATCTACATAATATATATGATTTTTTAGAATTTTTTGAAATTTTTGAAATATTTTAACAAAATAATATATTTTAAATAATTTTAAATTCATACAGTTACTTAAAATTAAAAGTATTTACAAGAAAGTGAAGTTAAATTATTAGAAAATTTACTGAAATCCATTTCAAGTAGACTTATCTAAAAATTATCGGCTTGAGTCAAATCTTGATTTTTACCAATCATAAAAAAATTGAAAATATACCAATAAATTTTTATTAACAGAAAATTATAGATTTTTAAAATTTAAAGTTTATATTACTTATTATAAAATTAGTAAGAACTGATATAATATCGCTAAATTTCAAAAAGGATCGATTTTGAATATTTAAAATATACCAAGTGAATAGTTACTATTTGGTTTAAAAATTTAGCTGACATTTACTATACAAAACATTGTGCATGAATGAAATTTTCAAACTTATACAGTAACCAAAAAAGAAAATTTCAGAAATTGTACAGTACTTTTATATTAAAATAATGAAATACATAGTGAAAAATTTTCCTATAAATAGCTGAGGTTTCTAACAAAGGAAATCACATTTTTAGATTAAATTTTCTTAATATTGTAGTGTTAGAAAGATAGTGGTAGGAGTAAGAGAGAGAAATAAAATTTTTAGAAGGAGGTTCTGTCAAAATCATAAGGTAAGAATAACTCTCTTTTATACTTTTTAGGTTTATTTTCATATCGTTTTAGAAATCTATTATTATACTAGATATAATATTATTTTAAGTTACTATTCTGAATAGTAAATTACTATGTCAATAGTAAATTACTATGTCAATAGTAAATTACTATTGAGAATTGTAAATTAGTATTCAAATAGTAAATTATTATTACAAATAGTAAATTACTATGCAAATAGTGAATTACTATTTACTGTTACTATTTACGATTTACTATTTACCATTACTATTTACCTTTTACTATTTATAGTTACTATTCATATTTTACTATTTACTATTACTATTCATGTTTTACTATTCACTATTCAAAATTTACCATTTCTGTTTTACATAATAATCTTAATTTTCATCTTATGCCTATACTGAAATAAAATGGTATTAATATTTTTAGAAATCAAAGGCGTAAAGCAAACTATCTTTTGATAACAATTCAAGGTAAGGGGGAGTGGGATAAGAATATAATATGAAAAGACATAAGAATAGTGGGAGAAGTCCCTTACTCCTTTTAAATTTAATAATATTATTATAATAACTTTTCAACTTAAATTAATAATATATTTAGTATCTTGTATAAATTATTATGAAATACCTATGCATGGATATGAACTATTATAACCTATATGGACTGGACTAAACCTATGCAAGGATCTAGACTATTATAACCTATATGGAGTGGACTAAACCTATGCAAGGATCTGGACTTTTATAATTTATATGGACTGAAATAAACCTATGCAAGGGCTTGGAGTATTATGACCTATATGGACTTATATAGACCTGTGCGAGGAATGGACTATATGACTTCAGATTAAGTTTATTAAATTAAATAACTATTAAACTTTAAATTATGATATTCATGAATGATAATTATTTGATTTAATTATGATTGATAATATTTGTGATTGATGATATTTGATTGTGATTAATGATATTACAATACTTGATTGTGATTGATGAGTGATTGATGAGTGATTGATGAGTGATTGATGATCTTGTGGAGTTTGAGCATATAGAAAGTATGACGGGAAGCTAAAGCTCAGTAAGAATATATTTACCCCTTACTCTTTAAAGTGTTACTTTAAAAGAATTATTTATAATAATTTCTCAATGTTTATTCAGATTATTGTTAAAAAAAATTTTTAAATTTTCAATAAAAGTATATAATTTCTATAACTTACTTTTATCTTTCAAAATAAATTATTTAATTAAATTTTAGAATAATTTTTAGTTATTAAAAAAAGATATTGTTTTATGAAAATAATATATTCATATATGTATATATATGAAAATATTTGATTCTCAAATGAAAATGAGCTACTTCAATAATATTTTATTTTAAACCTTTGAAAATAAGAGTATTAACTTCAAAAGTGTTTTATTATATATTTCTTCAAGTATTATAATTAAATATGAAAAAAAGATCAATAATTCAAATTTGTGTCTAAAGTAAATTAATTTCCTATAAATGCTCTAAAGAATGTTTGGAATATATATTAAGACTTTGAAACTCAAATCATAATAATATTGATTTGTGAATGATAAAGAAAACTGTACTAAAATTCTTCTGCGTGTGGCAGAACTTATTTAAGAGATTGGAAATGTGTAGTTTATCGGGGTGGCTATGTTGTGAGTTGTAGGCCCCGAAGATATAACTTATACTTGAGTTTCTAAAAGACTTAACTAACTCAATACACGAGTAGTTCATGCATCATGAATCATTAAAGAGAAATGAGATGTGATATTGCCTGGGGACGGATTATAGAAACCGGGGATACATTAGAGGAGGCTTAATTACGAGCCTTGGGATGAGAGGGTGTGAAAGGGTGCTTCAGGGTACCTGGGGTAGGTCCCTAGTGTCGGGTAGTTTCACAATAAAAGCCTTCTCAATCAGACTAGTCTCTAAGTGTTTCCATACCAGTTGAGTTGTTCATACACCATGAAGGCATTTATGTTATTATTATCCAGAATTATGGAACAATGTAAACTCTTGGTTGACCCAGTGCAAATTAAAACTTTAAGGGCCCACATGCATAAAATGAATGAGATAGTAGTATTAAAAACATTGCATGACATTCATGTAATTGTGGCATTCTATGTGGGTGGTTATGAATAAAAGTATAATTGTTATGTTTATGAAAACCCTACATTCATAATTGTTTATTACATGATTATGGTTGATATCATTATATTAGATTGTGAAAACCCTTATGCTTATGTCTTATCTATAAATTATTATATTCTATTTCTCACTCCTTGTTTGAATTTTTATGTTTAAAATATATATGATCTATACCTAGCAGCTCAAGATGAAAGGATGTAATTACAAAAGGGTAAAAAGGTCTCATCAGGTGAAGACATATGACATGAGTAGGATTCCAAAACCCTATGGTTCAAGAACTAGGAAATGATTAAGCATAGTCGTAGTAGAGGTATAATTTAGTTTTAGTTTACCTTATTACAATATCAAGTTGGATATTGTAACAAGGTGAAAGTTAAACTTTGATAAACCTTATCATTCAGATATAATAATGTAAATCTTTTATCACTTATGATTTCTATAAATTATTTTTGTCATTATGGATAAATATTGAAAGATGATATTTTTTTTACTTTCAATATTCAAAAGAAATCAAATGTATATATTTCCTTGTATACACGAGATAAAGAGTGATAAATATGTATATCTTTCTAAAAAAAATTTAAAAGCAAGAAGAATACATATATATCTTGTGTATATAAGGGGGTGTTACAAAGTGGTATCAGAGTAGTTCAATCTAAATCGACTTGAGGTTTGGTCTTACTAGCCTGTTAGTGTACTCTGATGGTTAAGTTAGTCAAAAGAATTTTATGATTGACAAAGGAGGAAGTTTTGTTGGAGTATATGGTAAGAAGCAAGTGAAGAAAAGTTAGGACTATAGAAAGAAAGAACTAATTTTTAAGTTTGTAAGAAGTATAACTAAGAACTCTATAGCCTGTTACTTGAAAAATGTTATTGCAGGGATTATCAGAAACTGGCCATTCTGAAGTCTTTCTTGGCATTGTTTAAGTATGGGCGTTTATGTATGGTGGAATAATAAGGTAAATTAACTAATGCAATTATTTTCTTTTATTCCAAATATATTGTATGGTGTTTGATTCTTTGATTAATATGTGATAATGAAATATTCAAACAATTACTTCTTTTATAATATGATGTGGGACAACAAAGGAGATAAGACAATAGAAGATCTTTAGAAATATTTTGGTATGAATTTTAGACTGGAGCTGTCATGACTTTGACTACTTAGTTATGAATTACCGGGACTAATCACCCAAATGATTTATACTAAATAGTGAAAGACATACTAATGAATTTAGCCCTAGGTTAATGTGGTATATGGAGAAATGGAGATAAACTCAATAAATTCTATTAAGATATTCTTTACCAGGTCCTTGAAGTTGTAGAGATACTTGTGTGAATTAGAATTCTAATGGGTATATAACTGTTGTAATCTGAAGTAGTATAACGAATTGTCTAAGATAGAATCATAGTTTTTCTTTTGAGGATATATTTTGAATCTAAAAAAAATGTGTGGATGTATGCTTCATAAAAGAAATATGATAATTTGTTCACTAACTTGTTTGGTATAACAAATAATCATACTAGGAATTATATCTTTGACTATTTATATTGATTCTTCTTTTGTACGACATATAAGAAATGTTAATTGTTGTTTGATTTGATGAAATTTCCTTTATGATATCTACGATTGAATGATATATGTAATGGTTATATATATATATATATATATATATATATGAATTAATAAAACTTTTGTGGTTGTGACATTGAATGTAATCAACCATAGATTGTTGAATTTTCTAAGTGTTTTATTATGGTAAATATGTTAATTAAGGATCTAAAATAAGTACTATAGATCTTTTGGAGATAATTATATTGGTTTAATATTGGAAAATTAAATCATAAAATATTTTTTTTGTGATTCTTAACAATCTGATACATGTTTATCAAATTATTTTTTTTTAGTCATCAATTTTGTCAAATGAATATGCATACCTTATATAAATAATTGTTATGTAATGATAGACTTAAAATAAAGAAATATGTTAGTAAACCATGGATAAATAGATATGAACCTTTACTTATTAATTTAGCATAGTTCCTATGAAGTGAGTTATATAAATCTTAGCTACCCATAACAAAAAAATTAACGTAGTGATTTGTGATCATTTAAGATTAGAGAATTTATCAAATGTATGTAATAGTTGTAGTCAATTATGATGGAATGTACAATTACTTAGTTAAGAAATATTTAATTCATTATAGAGGACAATAAGAAATGATTACATACCCTGGATTGTCATAAAACAAAGAACACAAGGATTTAACTAGATAAACAAGTACAACATGGACTAAGACGTATTTATCCTTTCTTACTAGGATAATTTATTATATATGACTACATTAAGGAAAATAAAGTAGAACATCTAGTACATCATAGTTAAACAATAAGTGACCACTTATTTTCTAACAATTATTGGAGAATCATAGTAGTTAGAGGCCTAAGAGTTTTGGCAATACATAAAATACCCAAACTAGAGAAATCACCATAACGATCATAAGAAGTGAGGCACTTGTTACCACGACATCTCGCCTTCTCTCTTTATCACTTCTAGGAAGGTTGGCTATCGAGTAGTACAATATTACTTAAGGAAAATGATTGAAGAAATTAGATAGAAGAGAGAAACTAGGAGACCTTGAACTTGTGATAGGAAGTGAGAATGGATTGGAAATTTATAAGCAAGCAAAGGAAAGTAAGCAACGATCATAAACGGCTAGTCCAACGGCTAGTTGCTAACGACTAGTTGTCCAGTTATTAATTCTTAATAGTCTATTTTCATATGTTGCGAGCAGGAATTTTAATTTATAGATGTTAAAGATTATATTAAGTAATATCTTAATGGATTAAGAAATGTAATTATTGAAGTGTTTAAAGTTAACCATTAGTTTATGATGGGTATGGTTAACAAAATTAAGAGGGTGATATTTTTGAGTTGAGGAGAAAATACATGATAAGATTAAAAGAAAGTAAGTGGCAACATCAAGGAAAGGATACATAATTGTCAATAAAACTAGAAAACATATTAGGATAGTTCACTTAGTTTATCCTTGGTAAGATTTATTAACAATATCAAACTTTGAGGATGAAATTTCTTTTGGGGGAGTAGAGTTGTAACATCCCATTTTCTACTCAAATAGAAAATAAATATTAATATATCTTTAATGAGAAATACTTACTATTAGTTAGTTTATTATTATTTTTTTATGAAATTTTGGTATTTATATTTCATTATTTGTTTAAAAATAAAAATAAAATAATAAAAATAAAATAAAAATATATATGTATTTTGAATAAGAATTTTAAAATGACTTAATTAGTATTCATTGATTAATAAAATTATATTAAGAATTTTGAATATCTTTATTATTCATAACTTTTATTTTATGTTTTTATATTTATGTTTTTACATATTTGTGATTTGACTCTTATTAGAATATTAAAATAAAATTTTGAAGGAATTAGGCTATGGTTCTTTAGAACTTTTTGATCTACATAATATTTATGATTTTTTAGAATTTTTTAAAAATTTTGAAATATTTTAATAAAATAATATTTTAAATAATTTTAAATTCATACAAAATTACTTAAAATTTTAAATATTTTCAAGAAAGTGAAGTTAAATTATAAGAAAATTTTTTAAAATCCATTTCAAGTAAACTTATCTAAAAATTATCAGTTTGAGTAAAATCTTAATTTTTACCAATCGTAAAAAAATGAAAATGTACCAATAAATTTTTATTCACATAAAATTTTAGATTTTCAAAATTTAAACTTTATATTACTTATCATAAAATTAGTGAGAACTGATATAATATCGCTAAATTTTGAAAAGGATCAATTTTGAATATTTAAAATATACTAAGTGAATGGTTACTATTTGGCTTAATAATTTAGCCGACATTTACTATGCAAAACACTGTACATAAATGAAAATTTCAAACTTGTACAGTAACTAGAAATGAAATTTTCAGAAATTGCACAGTACTTTTATATTAAAATAATAAAATGCATAGTGAAAAATTTCCCTATAAATAGCCAAGGTTTCTAACTAAGGAAATCATATTTGCAGATTAAATTTTCTTAATATAGCAGTGTTAGAAAGATAGTGGTAGAAGTAAGACAGAGAAATAAAATTTTTGGAAGGAGGTTTTACTAAAATCATAAGGTAAGAATAACTCTCTTTTATACTTTTACGTTTATTTTCATATCGTTTTAAAAATATATTATTATACTGGATATAATATTATTTTAAGTTACTATTTTAAATAGTAAATTACTATATCAATAGTAAATTACTATTGAGAATAGTAAATTACTATTGAGAATAGTGAATTACTATTCAAATATTAAATTACTATTATGAATAGTAAATTACTATTAAAATAGTGAATTACTAGTTACTGTTACTATTTATGATTTATTATTTACCGTTACTATTTATATTTTACTATTTACAGTTATTATTTATATTTTACTATTTACTATTACTATTTATGTTTTACTATTCACTATTCACTATTCAAAATTTACTATTTCTGTTTTACGTAGTAATCTTAATTTTTATCTTATGCTTATACTAAAATAAATTTGTATTAATATTTCTAGAAATCAAAGGCGTAAAGCGAACTATCTTTTGATAACAATTCAAGGTAAGGGGGAGTGGGATAAGAATATAATATGAAAAGACGTGAGAATAGTGGGAGGAGTCCCTTACTCCTTTTAAATTTAATAATATTATTATAATAATTTTTCAACTTAAATTAATAATAAATTTAGTATCTTGTGTAAATTATTATGAAATACCTATGCATGGATCTGGACTATTATAACCTATATGGACTGGACTAAACCTATGCAAGGATCTGGACTATTATAACCTATACGGATTGGACTAAACCTATGCAAGGATCTAGACTTTTATAACTTATATAGACTGAACTAAATCTATGCAAGGACTTAGAGTATTATGACCTATATGGACTTACATAGACCTATGCTAGGAATGGACTATAAGGACTTCAGATTAAGTTTATTAAATTAAATAAGTATTAAACTTTAAATTATGATATTCATGAATGATATTTATTTGATTTGATTATGATTGATAATATTTGTGATTGATGATATTTGATTGTGATTAATGATATTATAATACATGATTGTGATTGATGAGTGATTGATGATCTTGTGATGTGGAGTTTGAGCATATAGCAAGCATGACGGAAAGCTAAAACTCAATAAGAATATACTTACCCCTTACTCTTTAAAGTATTACTTTAAAAGAAATTATTTATAATAATTTCTCAATGTTTATTCAGATTGTTGTTAAAAAAATTTCTTAAAATTTTCAATAAAAGTATATAATTTTTATAACTTACTTTTATCTTTCAAAATAAATTATTTAATTAAATTTTAGAATATTTTTTAGTTATTAAAAAAGATATTGTTTTATGAAAATAATATATTTATATATGTATATATATAAAAATATTTGATTCTCAAATGGAAATGAGATACTTCAATAATATTTTATTTTAAACCTTTGAAAATAAGAGTTTTAATTTCAAAAGTGTTTTATTATATATTTCTTCAAGTATTATAATTAAAGATGAAAAAAAGATCGATAATTCAAATTTGTGTATAAAGTAAATTAATTTCCTATAAATGCTCTAAAGAAGGTTTGGAATATATATTAAGACTTTGAAACTCAAATCATAATAATATTGATTTGTGAATGATAAAGAAAACTATACTGAAATTCTTCTGCGTGTGGCAGACCTTATTGAAGAGTTTGTAAATGTACAGTTTATCGGGGAGGTTATGTTGTGAATTGTAGGCCCTGAAGATATAACTTATACTTGAGTTTCTAAAAGTCTTAACCAACTCAATACGCGAGTAGTTCATGCATCATGAATCATTAAAGAGAAATAAGATGTGATATTGTCTGGGGATGAATTATAGAAACCGAGGATACATTAGAGGAGGCTTAATTACGAGTGTAACATCCCGGATTTTAGAGAAAATAAATTTATTGGATAATGATAATTGATTATTTATAGTCAAATAATTGTAGGAATATTAATTAGACATTAGAGGTGAATTATTGGTAAATTTAGCTTTACCAGAACTGGATGGTTTAACGGATGATATGGGACCCACTTGGTCAAATTAGATATTTGATGGGTCTAGAGGGCTTGGAAAATTATTGTGGTTCTGGTGATATAGTTGAAATAATTTTTAGTGTCGAGAATATGCTTATTTGGACACGATGTAGGATATGAAACGGGAAAATACAAGTCAATTAGAATTAAAAGAAAAACCAAAAATCTCAATCTCTCTTCTCCTTTCCACCGTTGCATTTCCCATCTCTCTTTTGGTCTTTTACCCATTGGACAATGGGGAATTATTAACCACTGGTAAAACTGACTTGATGCATTCTTTTATCCATTGAGTAAAACCCCAATGTTTAAAATTTTTTCTCTCCTCCTTCCTTCATTTCCATGGACTCTCCTTTCTCTCTCCCTCTTCTTTTAATTTTTCTTCTTCCTTCATACTTCCCCACAAAAACCGTCCACCATCTTCTTCATCTTCCATAATCATTTTTTACCCAAAAGCTTGGGTTTTCGTGGACTCATGGAACTTGGAAGACACTTGGGAGTCAATAATAAGTCATCTCCTCCATCCTCTTCACCATTTTCATTTTGGCCATGGCTTGGGAATGAGGTAAGACTTTGAACCCCTCTTCCTCCATTTGTGATTTTTATGATGTTTGAGCTTGAAACGGTGGTGTTGGAGGTTGTGGGTGTTAATGAAAATATGGAAACCCTAGGCTTGAATGTTTAAGGAATAATTTTGATTATGGTTTAGTGTCGAATAGATGAGGGTTATTGAGTTTATGAGGATTTTTGGAATATGGTGGATATTGGGTGTTGTTGGGTAATTTTAATAGAAACCCTAACCCTATAATTTGGGGGAAATGCAAGATATGAGTGGAGAAGCATTTATTGCGTTAAATAACTATTTTTGGTGAGGTAAGATGTTGTTATTAATGGTGAATGGCCATTAATGAAGCTTAATAGTTTTTGGGAACTATTAATGTGGGAACCTGATAATGGGTTTGGCATTGAATGTTCAAAATAATAAATGCAGACACCTAAACTGTGGTGGTGGTGGCTGAACGAGTGAAATAAATGGAACTAAGAGTTAAGATACCGGATGTCACCAAGTAAATAAATATGAACGTTAGGCCAATGTGGTTGAATAAGAAATTGATTATGTGATATATTGTGATATAGGAAATAACCCCAGCTACATGGCGGAACCTTCTGACCACAGTAATTACTACTTCTCTTGAGGTAGGAGAGGGTAACTTTTCTAAATGCATGATTTCATCCATTCTTGATGTAAAAATATGTGTATGTGATTGTGCTTGTTGGATTACCTGTGTAGACGATGTGATGATTCCATGATTGGAGTGCATTTAGAATGATTGATGTTATATGGCATGTATTTGGATGATAAATGTGTTATTGCACTGAATTGAGCCAGAGTCAATGACCCGGTATGGGATCAGCTACTAGAGTTAGTAGATGGCTAAGGCTTTATGCCGGTACTGTATGTATCCGGTATGATTATCTGGTATCCCAGCGTGAGGGAAGACCGATTTTAATGTCTGATATTGTATTTGTTGAGTTTATATTGTATACAAAACGGGTGAAGATATATCCATACTCTGGTAACGGTATAGATACCGAATCAGATATTATGTTGAATATGTTAATAAAATATGTTGTGATGGTTTAAGACCATGTTTGAATTAAAATCAATGATGTGAAATATCCCAATGTTGTATATGTAAATTGACAATGTGATTGTCATTAACTGCCGATGTGTGTGAGTTCCAATGATAATTGGTAAAGATTGGGAATATTGAGATCCACTAAGTGGTGGTCATAAATTGATGATTGATTGAGTGGTATTTAGGATGCACAGTTTGAGAATGCATTGATTGGCATTTGCATCCATGGTATATCATTCACTACTTATATGGAATGTTAGGGGTTCCAATAGGCAGGCCAGTAGGAGGGTAGCCCAGTGCACGTGTATATTGTTATTACTCCCTAGTGATTCTGGGAATCACAAAGTTGCCCTTACTTTGGTGACGAGGTACCCTATGTGGCAGGCCCTATGGGAGGGTGGCTCTGTGATGAGCAATTTACCTCGGTGCCTGACGGGGCACGACTCCCTTGATGTGTGTTCGGGGGAGGCCTGTAGCACTTTGGCAAGTACGGCCATGTTGATAATCCGCAGTCACGGGGTGACTAATACTACAGATGGGCGAGAGTGGTTTGGTACCAGTAAAATATGATGTTGAGCATGCATGAAATTGAATATAAGTATACATATTTTACTACTGCAGTAGGGGCATAGTAGCACGCCTATGCTTGTCCCATAATTGATTATGTTGTTTTTCCACAGTCGGATCCGCATTTGAAAGTAATTCCGTATTGCATATACATTAGCTTTAAGAGCATTTTCATATAGCCGAGATATGCCTAGTTGATAGCCGAGACGGCGATGGATGATTGTTGAGTAGAGAGAAAGTAAGCCGAGGTGCTAACATTATATGTGTGATGATTATTGAGAAGACTAAGGATATGTTATATATATATATATATATATATATATATATGATATTGCCTTGTGGATATGCTTATTTGAACATGTATGGTGTTGAGATGGAATAATGTATCATGTGTGTGATATTATCTTGAAAATGAATGTAATGCACACATGTATAAATCTCATCATAATGTATGACTTTGATTCATTTGGATTATGTTACTCACCTCCCTGTTGCCATTTTTAAGGTTGATGTAGGTGTGATGAATCCTACTCTTTTTGGGGGTCGAGTATTGGTGAAGGTAAATATGAAGGAAATATAGGTGAGCCTTGGCTAGCATATATGTATTCATTTTGTATGGCATACAATGTGTATGCTTATTTTGAAAGTAATTTGATAACAGTTGATTTTGGGAGGTCATGTAGGAAAATTAGATCGGATGTGTATGGCTAATTTTCATTAATGACCTTGATAATGTATGAATGAAATTGATATTATCAAATTACATTTTATATCCTTTGATGAACCGATAAGGTATCTTTTATCTTCTTTTTGGTAGCTGTTTTCAATCACTCTTGAAAATATTTTTAGCTTCCTCTTTTCCCTTGTAACGGCCTGCAGTCCGGTCGTCCGAGGTGTACTCTAATACCGTTCTCATATCTTTATATATGAGATCAGTTATTCAATGATCTGGGGTAATTACTCAGCATTTTATATATTGAATTCCTTCTACTTTTAATTATTTTTAAATCACAAAAAATTAACCCCTGTTTTCAAAATTGAAATCGGGATGTTACAGCGAGCCTTAGGATGAGAGGGTGTGAAAGGGTGCTTCAAGGGACCTGGGGTAGCTCCCTAGTATCGGGTACTTTCACAATAAAAACTTTCTTAATCTGACTAGTCTTTAAGTGTTTCTATGCCAGTTGAGCTTTTCATACGCCATAAAGGCATTTATGTTATTATTATCCAAAATTATAGAACAGTGTAAACTCTTGGTTGGCCCAGTGCAAATTAAAACTTTAAGGGCCTATATGCATAAAATGAATGAGATAGTAGTATTAAAAACATTGCATGACATTCATGTGATTGTGACATTCTATGTGGGTGGTTATGAATAAAAGTATAATCGTTATGTTTATGAAAACCCTACATTATTATTGATTATGTATATGATTGTGATTGATATTATTATATTAGATTGTGAAAACCCTTATTGTAACATCTCATTTTCATCACAAATAGGAAATAGATATTAATATATCTTTCTTGAGAAATGCTTACTATAAGTTAGTTTATTATTATCATTTTTTTATTTTGGTATTTATATTTAATTATTTATTTTAATAATAATAATAATAATAATAATAATAATAATAAATGAAAATATTTCTAAATGAGAATTTTAAAATGACTTAATTAGTATTCACTAATTAAGAAAATTATATTAATAATTTTTAATATCTTTATTATTCATGATTTTTATTTTATGTTCTTATATTTATATTTTTACATATTTAAGATTTAACTTTTATTAGAATTTTAAAATAAAATTTTGAAGGAATTAGACTATGGTTCTTTTGAACTTTTTGATCTACATAATATTTATGATTTTTTGGAATTTTTTGAAATGTTTTGAAATTTTTGAATTATTTTAATAAAATAATATATTTTAAATAAATTTAAATTCATATAAAGTTGCTTAAAATTAAAATTATTTACAAGAATGTAAAGTTAAATTATAAGAAAATTTTTTAAAATCTATTTCAAGTAGACGTATCTAAAAATTATCGGTTTGAGTAAAATCTTAATTTTTACCAATCGTAAAAAAATTGAAAACGTACTAATAAATTTTTATTAACAAAAAATTTTAGATTTTTAAAATTTAAACTTTATATTACTTATCATAAAATTAGTGAGAACTGATATAATAAGTTAAATTTCAAAAAGGATTAATTTTGAATATTTAAAATATACCGAGTGAAAGGTTACTATTTGACTTAATAATTTTACCGACATTTACTATGTAAAATACTGTGCATGTATAAAATTTTCAAAAGTTGCACAGTAACCAGGTTTTAAATTTCAAAAAACGCATAGTACTTTTATATTAAAATAATGGAATGCATAGTAAATTTTTTCCTATAAATACCGAGGGAATTCTTCTTTAGAATTCACAATTTCAGATTAAGTTTTCTTAATATAGTAGTGTTAGTGAGATAGTGGTGAAAGTAAGAGAGAGAAATAAATTTTTTGGAAGAAGGTTCTACTAAAATTCTAAGGTACGAATACATCTCTTTTATATTTTTTAGGATTATTTTTATATCATTTTTAGAAATCTATTATTATACTGAAAATAATATTATTTTAAGTTACTATTCTATATAGTAACACTATTTCAATAGTAAATTACTATTCAAATAGTAAATTACTATTTACTATTACTATTTATCTTTACTGTTACTATTTATCTTTACTACTCACGTTTTACCGTTACTATTCACGATTTACTATTTACTGCTACTATTCATGTTTTACTATTTATTGTTACTATTCACTATTCACTATTCACTATTCAAAATTTACCATTTTTATTTTAAGTAGTAATCTTAATTTTCATCTTGTAATTATATTAAAATGAAATTGGTATGTTTTAGAACTCGGAGATGAGGCGCGCACGGATTTTCAATAACGAATCGGTATACAAGAGGTAAGGGGGGTGAGATAAGAATATAATATGAAAGATATAAGAATAAAGAGAGGAGTCCCCTACTCCTTTTAAATTTAATAATATTATTATTTTAAAGTAATAACTTCTCAACTTAAAATTTATAATAAATTTAATATATTGTGTAACTTATTCTGAAATATTTATACATGGATCTGAATTATTATAACTTATACGGACTGGACTAAACCTATGCAAGGACTTGGATTTTTATATCCTATATGGATCGAACTAAACCTATGCAAGGACTTGGACTATTATGACCTGTCTAGACTGAACTATACCTATGCGAAGACTGGATTATATATATGGACTTATATAGACCTGTGCGAGGAATGGACTATAAGGACTCAAAAATCAAAACTACTAATTTAAATAATCATTAAAATTGTATTTGATTTTGATTAATGATATTGTATTAGACTGTGATTAATAATATGCAATTATGATTGATGATATTTGATTGTGATTGATGAGATTACTATACTTGATTGTGGTTGATGAATGATTGATGACCTTGTGATATGAAGTTTGAGCATATAATAAGCATGACGGAAAGTTAAAACTCAGTAAGAATTTTCTTACCTTACTCTTTAAATTTTTATTCCAAGAGAAAGTATTTTATAATTATTTTAGTCTTTTATTTCTTCTTAGAAATAATTTTCACTAACTTTATTTTTAATTTCAATAATAAAATCTAGTATTAGAAAGAAGTTATTTTATGAAAATCAGAGGTTGAGATAATTAATTCTTGAATTAAAGAAAATTTTTATAGTTTGAAGTATTCTTAGTTAATGATTTTAAATTATTTTCTTTAGAAATTAGAAGTTTAAAGTAAATTATTTTGGTTTTCTCCAACGAAATAACTAAAGAATATTTTGTCGAGATTTCTAAAACTCAATCTAGTTAAGATTCAAATTGAGAAAGATTATGTAAATATGTGAAGATTTTTAAGAGAAAGTTTTGAGATATTTAAGGCTTGGAAACTCAATTTTGGTAAAATCTGAATTTGAAGACTGTACTAAATTATTTCAGTATAACAGAAGTTCAAAGAAGAACTTATGGGAATGTACAGTTTATTGTGATGATTTTGTGAACCTTTATGGTATTTAATAATTGAGTTTCTAAAAGTCTTAACCAACTAAATATGCGAGTAGTTCATGCATCATGAATCATTAAAGAGAAATTAGATGTGATATTGTCTGGGATGGATTATAGAAACCGAGGATACATTAGAGGAGGCTTAATTGCGAGCCTTGGGATGAGAGGGTGTGAAAGGGTGCTTCAGGTGACCTGGGGTCGCTCCCTAGTGTCGGGTACTTTCACAATAAAAACTTTCTCAGTCTGACTAGTCTCTAAGTGTTTCCACGCCAGTTGAGCTGTTCATATGCCATGAAGGCATTTATGTTATTATTATCCGGAATTTATGGAACATTGTAAACTCCTGGTTGGCCCAGTGCAAACTAAAGCTTTAAGGGCCCATATGCATAGAATGAATGAGATGATAGTATTAAAAACATTGCATGACATTCATATGATTGTGACTATCTATGTGGGTGGTTGTGAATGAAAATATAATTGTTATGTTATGAAAACCCTTATGCTTATGTTTTATCTGTAAAGTATTATATTCTGTTTCTCACTCCTTCTTGTTTGAATTTTGTGTCCAAAATATATGTTATATGATATATAGCTAGCAGTTCAAGATGAAAGGATGAAATTACAAGAGGGTAAATTGGTCTCATCGTCAATCAGATAGGAGAAGAGATGTGACAAGAATAGGATTCAAAATCACATGGTTTGAAGATAAGAAAATAATTGGTTACAGTCGAAGTAGAGGTATTAAATTTTTAGTTTTAGTTTACCTTGATACAATATTAAGTTGGATGATTAAAATCAATGTAAAGGTTAAACTTCTTATTCTTTGGATATGATACTGAAATCTTTGATCACTTATGATTTTCTGAAAGTTCATTTTATCATTATAAATAATTTAAAACTTTTTACTTTCAAAATTCAAAGAAAATCAGATGTATATATGTCCTTGTATACACGAGATAAGAAGTGATAAATATGTATATCTTTCTTAAAAAAAAGCAAGAAGAATATATATATGTCTCGTGTATATAAGGGGGTGTTACACTTATGCTTATGTCTTATCTATAAAGTATTATATTCTGTTTCTCACTCCTTCTTGTTTGAATTTGTGTTTAAAATATATGTGATGTATAGCTAGCAGCTCAAGATGAAAGGATGTAATTACAAAATAGTAAAGGGGCCTCATCAGGTGAAGAGATATGACAAGAGTAGGATTCCGAAACCCTATTGTTCAAGAACTAAGAAATGATTGGTCATGGTTGTAGTAGAGGTATAGTTTAGTTTTAGTTTACCTTATTACAATATCAAGTTGGATAATTTGTAACAAGGTGAAGGTTAAACTTTGATAAACCTTATCATTCACATATAATAATGTAAATCTTTTATAATTTATGATTTCTATAATTTTTTTTTGTCATTATGGATAAATATTGAAAGATGATATTTTTTTTACTTTCAATATTTAAAGGAAATCAGATATATATATATATATATATATATATATATGTCCTTGTATACGCTAGATAAAGAGTGATAAATATGTATATCTTTCTAAAAGTTTTTTTAAAAGCAAGAAGAATACATATATATCTCGTGTATATAAGGGGGTGTTACACAAGACGGCGTTTGTGAATGACAAGGGAGTCTTCTGCTATACCATCATGCCATTTGGATTAAAGAATACAGGAGCCACATACTAGAGAATGATGAATAAAGCATTCGACGGAATGAGATCAAGAATAGTCGAGGTGTATGTTGATGATATAATAACCAAGACCCTGGCTAGGGGTGTGACATCCTAGGTCAATTTACATTTATTTTTATTTATTTAAGTAAATTTTACAATAAATTTTTCGCGATCAATAATAATAATTAAGTCCTAATCCAAAATAATATTTATTTTTCACTAAACATGTTTAAAATAATAAACAGCCATAGTTAAATCAAATAATTAAAATAAGAAAAAGAAATTTATTAAATGGAACAAAAGGAGAAAGAAAAGGAATCAGGGCCTCTCGCTTGAGCGAGGCCCCAACTCGCTTAAGCGAGATTCTAAACTTTCGCTTGAGCGAAGTCTCCATTCGCTTGAGCGACGTCTATATCACATTCCCAGGCGAGCCACCTTGCTCCAGTACACAAGCCCTGAGCATATCTTCCAAGGTCTGGATTGTACGCTCAGACTGGCCATCAGTCTGAGGATGATAAGCAGAACTCAACCTCAGTTCAGTACCCAATTCCTGTTGTAAACTTCCCCAGAATCTGGAAGTAAACCGAGGATCACGATCTAAAATAATACTCACAGGTACACCATGTAATCTTACAATTTCTGCAATGTATAATCTAGCCAACCGGTCCAATGACCATTTCATGTTCATAGCTAAGAAGTGAGCACTCTTTGTCAGCCTATCCACCCATATTGCATTACAACCAGAACGGGTACGGGGTAGCCCGGATACGAAATCCATAGTAATGCTTTCCCATTTCCACGTTGGAATCTCCGGAGGTTGAAGTAGACCTGGGGGTCTCTGGTGTTCGACCTTACACTTATGACATATCACACAAGATCTTACATACCCTATGATTGCTTGTTTCATGCCTGGCCACCAGAACTCTCTCTTCAAATCATGGTACATTTTTGTAACACCAGGATGAATGCTAAAAGAACTTTTATGTGCTTCAGCTAACACGGCCCGCCTAAAGTCACCTTTTGCAGGCACTACAACTTGGTTTCTGAACCGCAAAATTCCATCAGTACCTTTGATTAGCTCCATATCTTTTCCTCTTGCTTGGGTATCAAGTAATTCTAGTAACTCTTCATCTTCCTCCTGAGCCACAGCTAAAGATTCTAAGAATTCATTAGAGATCTTCAGCATCCCAATTATCATTTGATTCAGAGCTTGCACAGCAACCCCAATATTCATATCGCGAAAGTCTTCTAACAATTCTTGCTCTTTGCCCATCAAGAAGGCTGCATGTAATACTTTTCTACTTAAAGCGTCAGCCATAACATTTGCTTTTCCAGGATGGTACTTCAATTCAAAATCGTAATCCTTTAGGTATTCCACCCATCTCCTTTATCTCATGTTTAACTCTTTCTGATTGAACAAGTATTTCAAGCTTTTGTGGTCACTAAATACCACAAAACGAGAATCATATAAATAATGACGCCAGATTTTTAATGCAAATACCACTGCTGCAAGCTCCAAATCGTGGGTAGGGTAATTCTGCTCGTGCGGTCTCAATTGCCTTGAAGCATAGGCGATCACCCTGTCATCCTGCATCAGCACACACCCTAAGCCAAACTTGGATGCATCACAATATACTACAAATTCTTTTGTCACATCTGGTAGTGCAAGCACAGGTGCAGTAGTTAAACACCGCTTCAGAGTTTGAAAACTCAATTCACACTTATCCGACCATACAAATGGGTTCTCCTTTCATGTCAATCGAGTTAAAGGAAGCGCAATACGAGAAAATACTTCAATAAAACGGCGATAGTATCCAGCCAATCCAAGGAAACTCCTAATCTTCGTCACTGATTTAGGTCTCTCCCAGCCCATAACTGCTTCAATCTTGGATGGATC
Source organism: Clitoria ternatea (assembly GCA_037962975.1). Lineage (NCBI taxonomy): Eukaryota > Viridiplantae > Streptophyta > Magnoliopsida > Fabales > Fabaceae > Clitoria > Clitoria ternatea. Next base: position 239,745,761 of record CM075671.1, on the reverse strand, counting down.
AACAGATACTCCATCCCTGGAAATTACATGGCCCAAGAATTGCACACTTCCTTCCCAGAAATCACATTTAGACAGCTTGGCATACAGCCTTTTCTCCCACAGTATCTGCAAAACAATTCAAAGATGTTGTGCATGTTCTTTAATGGACTTTGAATACACCAATATATCATCGATGAACACAGGGGTGGATGTAACATCCCTAATATTTTAGAAAAGTTTTAATTGGTAAAAAAGTCGCTCAAGCGAATGGAGACTTCGCTCAAGCGAAAGTTCAGAATCTCGCTTAAGCGAGTTGGGGCCTCGCTCAAGCGAGAGGCCCTGATTCCTTTTCTTTCTCCTTTTGTTCCATTTAATAAATTTCTTTTTCTCATTTTAATTATTTGATTTAACTATGGCTGTTTATTATTTTAAACATGTTTAGTGAAAAATAAATATTATTTTGGATTAGGACTTAATTATTATTATTGATCGTGAAAAATTTATTGTAAAATTTACTTGAATGAATAAAAATAAATGTAAATTGACCTAGGATGTCACAAGGGGAGACCACATTGAAGATTTGAGAAGAGTATTCCAGAGACTACAGCTCTATAATATGAGGTTGAACCCACTAAAATGCACGTTTGCAGTACCAGCTGAGAGGTTCTTAGGATTTATGCTAACATAAAGAGGCATAGAGGCAAATCTTAACAAATGCAAGATAGTGAGAGAATTGTGAAATCCAACCAGCGTAACGGATGTACGGTCATTGAATGGGAAAGTAGCAGCTCTATCCCAGTTCATGCCAAAGATGGCACACCGGTCGTTACCCCTTTACAAAGCACTAAAGAAGAACAAGGAGTTTCAATGGGGATAAGAGCAGGAGAAAGTGTTTCAAGAGCTGAAGGACGTTCTGGCAAACCTACCAGTATTAAAAAAACCTGACCCCGGAGAGAAGTTGTTCATTTACTTGTCCGTATCTGATGAAGTAATAGGGGTTGCACTGGTAAAAGAGACAGTCGAGAGCCAGAGACCAGTGTATTTCGTGGGAAAAATATTGCAAGGATCTGAGGGTTGATATTAGAAATTGGAGAAGGAATCTTTGCATTAGTCTGGATATCTTGATGTTTAAGATAATACTTTCATGCACATCTAATTACAGTCCAGACGGATCTCCTATTAAGAACGTTTTTTCACAAACCAAACTTGGCAGGAAGAATGACGAAGGGGGCAATAGAACTATCAGAGTTTGACATTTCTTATGAACCCTGGACTACCATAAAAGCTCAAGTTTTGGCGGACTTTGTGATGGAATTGACAGGAGAAGCCCCAACATCACCACGAGAGCATTGGAAGATTTATGTTGATGGTTTGTCGAACATAAAAGGATGTGGGGTCGGAGTAGTAACTGGGAGCAAAGACAGGGTGAGCGTTGAAATATCTCTCAAATTTGATTTCAAGACATCAGATAATTAGGCAGAGTATGAGGCATACTTGGCAGGACTCAGAGCGGCTCTAGATGTAAAAGCGCGCACGGCGATGCTCTATAGCGATTCACAATTAGTGATTTCATATATTAATGGAAGTTATCAAGCGAAAGAGCCATTGTTGCAACAATATCTAGCAAAGGTTAAGGAGTTAGGAGAAAGGTTCATTGATGTGGAATTGAAACATGTCCCCAGAGAAGAAAATGTTAGAGTCAATGTTCTATCTCGGTTGGTAAGTACAAAAAAGGCGAGATTTTCGACTACGATTATATAGAGCACTTTAGCTTCTCCAAGTATTTCAAACCCATTGAAAGTGTACGCCATCCAATTCAGAGCATATCCAGAAGACTCTTGGGTCATTCCAATTATTCGATACATGGTAAGTGGACAGCTTCCGGAATGCCCAGTCAAAAGGAAGAAGTTGAAGAAAGAACTACCAAATTTTGCATTGATAGACGGAGGCTTACTCAGAAGAGGAGTAACCGCACCTTACCAAAGGTGCCTAAACGAGGCCGAGGTCGACAAAACCCTATCCGAGGTGCATGAAGGGACGTGTGGTAACCACTACAGAGGTAGGAGCTTGGCCAAGAAAGTGTTAAGGGCAGGTTATTGGTGGCCCACTATAGCCAAGGACGCAATGGAGTATATCAAAAAATGTGATGCATGCCAGAAGAATAATAATGAGCACCATGTCCTAGATGAAGAATTATTCACATCCGCAGTCCCTTGGCCTTTCTACCAATGGGGCATGGATATTTTAGGACTTTTCCCAAAGGCTCCGGGTGGAGTAAAATACTTAATAGTTGGAGTAGACTATTTTACAAAGTGGATTGAAGCGGAAGCAGTGGTGCATTCTTCTACGAGAATATAATCACAAGATTCAAAATTCCAAGGAAAGTAATAACGGATAATGGGACGTAGTTCATAGATACCCAGTTGAAAAAACTGCTTGATGGACTCCAGATTAAACAAATATTCTCATCAGTTGAGCATCCTCAGACTAATGGTCAGGCCGAGGTCACAAATAGAGAGATCTTAAAGGGATTGAAGAAATACCTTGGTGAAGCAAAAGGAGAATGGGCCAACCAATTATGTCACGTTTTATAGGCACATTGGACAACTCCACACTCATCTACTGGTGAGGCCCCATTCCAGTTGATGTATGAAGTAGACGCAATGATACCAGTGGAAATGAATTTACTCTCTCCAAGGGTCCAACAATTTGATACGATGGACAATGATCAAAGAATAAGGAATGAGTTGGATCTGCTACCTGTAGTTAGGGAAGCAGCTTTTGTCTGGGATCAAGCTGTTAAAGTAAAAGCCGTATTACGATACAACGTGAAGGTTTAGCAAAGGAGATTCAACGTAGGTGACCTCGTCCTAAGGAAAGCATCGGTTGGAAATTGTTTCACACATCAGGGAAAATTGGCATCGACGTGGGAAGGGCCATACCGGGTGAACGAAGTCACACCAGGAGAAGCGTACTTATTGGAAACTTTAGAAGGAGAGGTGTTTAAGAATAAATGGAATGTAAAGAACCTCCGTGTATATTACAGCTAACTGGCACTAGAGGTCGGCACTCTTTTTCCCTACCCAAGGCTTTTCCCACAAGGTTTACTTGGGAGGTTTTTAATAAGGTATGCAGTCTGGGTGCTATTCTATCAATAAAACAATTTTGTGAACAAGTATGATAATATATCTCGGGAACCTTCCCCAAGTTTGCATTAAACCCCGGAGTGGTCTAAGGACCCCAGAGTGGTTAAGTTTTATTAAACCCTAAAGTAGTCTAAGGACCCCAGAGTGGTTAAGTTTTATTAAACCTTGGAGTGGTCTAAGGACCCCAGAGTGATTAAGTTTCATTAAACTCTGGAGTGGTCTAAGGACCCCAGAGTGTTTAAGTTTTATTAACCCCAGAGTGGTCTAAGGACCACAGAGTGGTCTAAGGACCATAGAGTGGTCTAAGGACCCTAGAGTGGTTAAGTTTTATTAACTCTCAAAGTGGTCCAAGGACCACAGAACGGTTAAATTTTATTAAATTTGTTCTAAGTACAGAATAATTTAAGGACTTCGGAATAAATAAGAACGGAGTGGATGGATAACAGTTAAACTCCAAATTATAACAATAAAAATAATGAAAGCAAAACATTGATATCATTGATTAGTTATAAAAGTAAAGGCACAACGGCTAATGATCAAAATTCAAAATGGGCGGAGCTTATCCCACCTATAGAGCAAAAATAAAACTAAGGATTTGGTGGAGGGCCTTCCCCTTCTTCTCCCTCAGAACCAATATCAGCCTCTTCATCGTTTGGGTCCCCAAGACCGTCATCCTCCCCCACCACCAAAGGACGAAGCTTGAAACATTGGTCAGAAGGAGAAAAAGATTGACTGCCCATTTCGGTCATCAACCACCATTCTGAAATCGGTTGAAAAAACTGATCCCATTCAGGTTGAGAGGGGTATCCCAATTCCGGTGGATGACCTGAAGGACTATATGACTGAAAGAGTCCATAACGGTATGAGGAAACTGTAACATATCTTCCTGATACTTGTTCTGCTCATCTATGACTGTCATAGACAATTCCTTGTTCTTCTTGTAAAGATCGGTCACTTGACCATCCAGTTCGGTCACTTTCCCAAGCAGTCCGTCCTTCTCTTTCTTCCAGCTCTCCTTGGATCGCTGATAAGATTGGTTAGACTCATTGAGGGACTTAATCCTCTGATGAGCCAGGCTGCAATCTTTGGAGAGGCAGGAGTTTTTGTCCTTCAGACGATCCAGTTCTGACTTCGAACCATCGGTAGCGGTGGAGTAGATGGCGGAGAGAGTTTTGATGTTATACCACATCGTCGTCTCCAAAGCGAATATGATGTCTTCCTTCTCTAACCCAGGCATGAGGCGGAAGGGGACTTCAAAGTCGGAGTCGGGGGGAAGGGTCCTGGTTATTAACTCCTCCAGGGCATCCATACCGAAATGAGGAGGGGGAGGAATATCATCATCCACTGGGGTTTCAACAGCTACCCCTTTACCCTTGTCAACTGACCGAGGGGTGGGGTTCGCCCTCTGCTTCTTTGACGCCTCAACAGCCTGCCCTCTGTCCTTCCACTTCTTTGGGGTATTTTCAAGATTAATCACCCTGCTGGTGATTTAGAGTCTGGAAGACTTCCTCATCTTGGGAGTGACATTGTTTTCGGCCGTAGTGTCAACTACTGACCCCTCCATCAGCTTACGAAGGTTTTCCAGAGTGGCGACGCTTATGTTCCCTGAAAAACATAAAGGACAATTAGTAAACTACGGTACACAAATATATGAAAGCAGAAAGAGATGGGTATATACCCAAATGAGCGAGATACTCATTCTGTGTCTCTGCGGTGCCAAGGAAAGAGCGACATTTGAGGGAGGCATCTTGGGAGATGTTGTGAAGGGTGTCAACCACCGTCTTGGCAGACTCAGAGAGGGAGGACTCATCAATGGCATAAGCTGAACTCTCCAACAAGAAATGCTTATGAGTCCAGCCAGTGTAGATCCTGAACCAACCTTCTTTATCCTTCAAGAAAAGAGGCTCTGTCCCTTTAGCATAAAGTTTCAGGAAGGAGTTCTTGAAGAAAGCTCTGGTGATCTTACAGGTATTCACAAAGGCCTCAAAGTTGACGATGTCACTCTGACACCGCAGATTGACGAATCCCATTCTAGTTCCACCTCGACGCATCACACGGGAAAACCAAAAAAAGATGGTGAAGGTGGGGATGAAGCCTAAGTGCTTGCCCAAAACTTAAAGAGAGAGGACCAAGGCCCAGCCGTTGGGATGAAGTTGGCTAGGGGCGATGTCTAAAAATTGCAACACCCCCATCTCAAACTTGTTCAAGGGGAACTGGACTCCCACCTTGCTTATTATGTAATCATGGAAATAAATAAAATGGTCCCTCGGGATGTGATAGATCCGCTCTATGAGTGTAGGGGCAAAGAGGGCAAACGAATTGGCGTACTTCTTGGCACGCTAGTAATACTCGATCTCAAGTTCCACCCCATCTGTAGGCTTGGCGAGGAAGCTGTAAATGGAGAGTACGTCTTGGGAGACCCAGAAATAAGGATCTTCAACCTTACGAGCTAACTAGTTTACTTTATCCGCTATCATGAAGGTGTCTTCGGGCTCGTTCCTCAAAACTGAAGAGTCGGCGGCATCCATAGTTACAGCGTGCATTAAAAAAGGGATATGTGAATAAAAGTTAGTATCTTCAGCGTAGTAATGCACTACGCTAGAATTCTCACTCCGGTCCAGAGACACCAGAGGAAGAGGTGAAGGAGGATTTTAAACTCCAGAAGTGGAAGACTTTGCCGTGAAGGTTGAGCCCAAGTTAACCAGATTCATCCACCTGCGGATATTCGTTTGAGTAAGCTGAGGTCCCAGACGAGGAACCTCAGGTGCCCAAGATATTGAAGGTTTTGATATAATCTCACAAGAGGAATCTTATTCTTGGCCATGGTTAGAAGAAAAGGAAGACATGGTAAAAAGAAGGATTTTTTAGAGGCTACCTGTAAGGATGATGAGAGCAGTCTTTCGAGTACGAGCTAGGATGAAGTGGGAAAGCAAAAACAGACAGCGGTTAGGCAGAGTTTAGGTGAAAAATAAATGAAGTGAAATAGCAAAGGCACTTACTTTTATAGGCAGAGAAAAGGTATGGGCCTGGAGTTCAACCGTCACGGCCCATGGATGAAGTAGAAGACGAAGCGTTATGGCCTAAAAAGGAGCGTTGTTTCGCCTAAGAATGACGTCATCTTATGGCGCATGGAAAACATGACCAATTGTGATTTGACACGTCAGCAATCTGCATGAAATGACAGCTTTATAGGTGAGGCGCATTAAATGCCTCACCTAACCCAAAGTATATCTGACCACAGTTGTGTTGGCACATCAACACTCACACCCTAACAATTTTTTCAACCAGACTTTACATAGTTTACTTTTGTAGTGTTCACTTATTGTAGTAACACTACAAAAGTAAACTAAGGGGAAAATGATCCGGGGTGGTGACCAGGGGGTAGACCGAGGTCTAGAAACACCACACCATGTCACTAAAAAAGCTGGCAAGTCTGTGACCGAAATCTAAAACCATTGGTTGACTACGGATTCCTCCCTTAACCCCAACTCATAACTAATAATCAGACAGCGAGATAGAGGAGGTATAGGTAACCTGATCCTACAGACACTGTATCAATAGTAAGTTAGAAAGATGGTCAAATCACTTTAAAACTAAGGTAAACACTATAAATATAACTCATTTATTACTGAAGTGGGAGGGAAACTAATCTTGTAAGTTACCTCCGTAATACCATATTACCTTGGTCACTATACTGACTTAAGCATCGAAGAATCTTCTGCAGGTACACTTTCAATGTGGTCTTTGACTCCAGTACAGATTAAACATCAAAAGCCACCTTTACTTGAAGAACCTTGGATTCCTACTGAACCTAGGTGCATAATACCATACTCCACGGAGGCAGTGTAAAAACTGAGAGTTAGTGAGGTAATTACGGTCAAAGTGCTTAAACTTTGACCCTGGTTCCAGTATAGAACACCAGTTTAGGGAAAACAGGGGTCTAGCGCTACGCGTGAGCGTCCTCATGGCCTTGAAGCTATGCGTCAGGCTGGCGGTAACAATGCTGCTGTCATGGTATTTTAGGTCATTTGGCCAACTTCCTAAGGGCCCATCTCACCCAATTTAGCTCCAAACATTACTAAACTCTAAAGGCACTATATTGCTCCTATTCTAGAGCTGTTGGTGCAGTCCCTTTCTCAAAATTCTAATCCAAACAAGAGTTATGCATAGAAATTCATTAAGACTAATTTAAGACCATTCAATCACACAATTCAACTTAAAACCCTTTTTAGAGACCAAGTCAGTTTTTAAACCAGTTCTAAATATCCATATGAGTCTGTTGAGCAATTCTAGGGATACCGAATCCCATCCATTCTCCATTTCACCTATCTACTTCCTCAATTTCCCTTTTAAAACTCATTATTCCTAATACTAAATTGCTTGGATTATTTATGATATAACTTTCTACATAATTCCATATTATCAAAAAATACAATTCCTGCCAATAATGCATGATTTCAATACTAAATGGCTCCATGCCATAAACACATATACATAAACAGTCCCTGGTCATTATGCATGAATACTATCTAATGGCTCAATGCCACATCACACATCAATTCTCATAAACCTAAATATATCATACATGCATATATACTAATGGCTCAGTGCCACTAATCACTATCCCATACAAAGTCATCCTCACACACATAACAACTATAGTTATAAACAACCACACATACATATATAATTACATATACCTTTCCTTGTGTATCTACTATATCAAAACATATATATATATATATACGTCACATTTTACAAACTATTCTGGCATCGCTTCTTTGCTCACTTTGTACTGGTCTCTGTTACGTCTGCAATCTCCTTTTGATCATTCACTGCAAGATAGTTGTAAGGGTTAGTATCTTGCAATAAATAACAATACAAATGATTAGAAGGGAATAACATCATCTAGAGGATCTCACACACCTCCTTATATAATAATCCATCAAACCCTTATATCATAATAATAATTCTTAGTTACTTCTAAACATTATAATTACATCATTTATTAACATATTCATCATTGCAAACTAAGCTCAATATCACAATTTCATCATTATCAATTCTCCTTGTTTAATTTTATACAATAACACTGTTGGCTGGATCGTTGAATCCTTTTATTGGCAAGCGCACCAATTTATCATTGCAGTTTTCAAAATAGATATCGTTCCCTCAAGGATTGAATGCTTTTAGTAGTCACAGTAATTCTTATTTACTATGGTAATTGTATCAAAACTTATTAACAAAAGAATGATTTATTCACAATTTGTACAATATTCACATATTTAGAGATTTATTTATACATTGGGTGAAATATGGTAAATTCTAAATTAACTAGAAATAACTTTGAGTAGCACTTCAAAGCAAATCCAATACTTGAGATTAAAACATAGATTGACAAAGTATGTTGAAATAAGGATCCCCGCACTAAAACATAATAAAGTAATTATAGACATGCATGTTTAATTATCAAGATCATGTTATTGCAGCTTAAAGTCATTAAACCCGATCCCTCGGTGAATAAATTCTAAATAGTTACCGTAAAGTCTGATCCCTCAGATGCTTTCTCAGCAAAAACTTGCTTTAAGTGCTGGCCTTAACACAATAATAATTACCAATTCTATCCCTAGTAATTAGTATATTAAGGGTATTTTAACTTTTATTTCCGTTAAAGTAGTTTTAACACACATGAAAACCATTCTCCTGTTTGTAGTTCATATTAATAAAAGATTGAAATACTAACAATGAACTTGGATCATAAATATGCAGAGGTCATAATCATAACATTATATTCATAGATTGGTTCACCAATTCTAACATAAATAAATTAGTTACACATGATGAAAGTAAAAACACAACTTACAGTTGATGACATTATGAACACTAATCATACTTCATGATATGAAAAGAACACAATTGAACACCACACTCTCAAGTATATGGAAACTATTCTAAGTACAAACTTAGAAAAGAACTCTAAATTTAAAAAGAGAAAGAAGAAAGGATGAAGATTGGATTGATGCAAAACCCATGGCAAATGGCCCTATTTATAGTGTTGAGTAGAGGTCCTGACGCTTAGCGTCAGGCCTCTGACTCAACCTCCATTAATCTTCCTAATTTTCAGCCATGATTGCTAATTTCTGTCACAATGATGCTTAGACAAGGTTCCCACTGTGTTTTGGACTCTAATCAGAAGTGGGTTGGCCAATTTGAATATTTAATTGTCCTATTTTCAAATTGCAATGCCACCTATAAGTAGAGTTCACGTAGCCTCTGACGCTACGCGTGGGCCTGACGTGTAGCGTCAGAACTAAAATCCTAAGCTGAGCGTGGGGCTGATGTTACGCGTCAGCTCTTCTGCTTAATTTAAATTTTCAACTTAAATCCTCAGCTTTTCACTACAAAAATGGAAGAAATGGGTTATGCCAAATCAGTTTTAATAGTTTCTATTTATTTCAATTTAAACTTAAACTTATTATAATTTAAACTAATTTTTATTAATTTTAACACACTTTTAATTATGGAAATGACAGTAAATTTGAGGACTAACAAATACCCCCAACTTAGGAAATTGCTCACCCTCGAGCAAAACAAACTAAAACTTAAAAACAATCTTTTTGAAATCAAATTTTTGAAAGGTCTAAAAATGTACCACAAGAAGTAATTCACAACTTACCATTTGGAATGATCAAAAATAAAGGTCTTGTGCAAAAGAGGCTTAAAGATAAAATTTACACAATGTCATATCAATAAATCAAGCTTATTTCAAGGCTTATCTCATAAGTGTTTATCTCTGTAAAAAGGTAATCTATTAGCACAATTGATCATAAAGTCATACAAATTTAATTTTGATTTTCATCTTATCAATTGTCATTTATACAGAATCAAACAAGAGTCACAAGGTCTTTTAAAGGGTTATACTAAGACTGGGTTACAAGAATTTATGGTTTTTCTTGGAAATCATACACCTGAAATCATAAAATAGCATTTTATAATTTCCTAGGGTACTTTTCTTGACCCAATATCTCACTTTCTTTTTTTGATAAATACCCTCAACTTAATCCTTTTCATTGTTTCTTTTCTAATTTTGCATATATATATTTTCTTTTCATTTTTCATTTTTCATTTTTCATATACATGCATCACTGATGGTTTTTGAAAAGAACTAAGTTTACAATTTCACTCCCCCTTTTTTATAAGAACACTCAGAATATTTTTCAATTTTCGTTTGAATGCTCTTTTACTCAATCAGATAAAGGGAATGGTTAAAAATGTTTTTGGGCTAGGGGTGCCAAGGAAATTATTTTTAAGGCTCAAAATGGCTATCAAAGGATAATTACTTACCATGGTAAGCCTTTTGGCCTTAAGTTTTTGTGTTTACCAAAAATGTGCCTTCATCATGTTCCTGGATCCTCTGTATAACAACATAAATCAAAAAATTAAGCAAAATTAATTTGAAAGAAATTATGTCGAAACCCTCAAGTGTTTCAAGATCTCTTAGCTCACTAGGTTTTTCAAAATTAGCTTGATTATTAATAAGAATATTGTAATTAGTTTTATCAAAATTCCTTAGTTGTAAAAGAATCGATTATTGATTATTAAAACGGCTTATTGTTAAAAACTTCAAGTGTATTAAATTTTCATTTTTCAAAAATTTGATCATTTTATTTTATTTACAAAATTATACTTGTTTTTGTTTTTTATTTTTAAGAAAGGAAGATAATTATAATGCAAAAAATAAAATCACACCACACAGAATAAAAATCAAACCACACATATAAGAAATCCAAACTAAATATCAAAATATGCCAAGTAAATATCAAAGTAATCATAAAAGTAAACTAATATGCAAGCAGTCATAAAAATGCAAAAGGTGAAATGGTCCTCAGTCATATGCCTCCTGCATCCGATCCTCCTTATCCTCAGTATCCGCCTCAGAATCTGCCTAATCAGTTTGAGCTCCTGATGGTCCTTCTACCTCGGGGTATATGGGCTGGTCATCTGGCCAAACTATATGACATGCAAACTCAACTGGTGTCATAAATGGTGCACCCTCTCCCTGGATCCTGTACTGATAAAAAGAGTAATGTAAAGTGTACATAAGCACAGTGGGAGCCAGCCATCATCTACATCATATGTTGATGCTTTATGCTCATCCTAGTAAATCTCTGGGTCATCTCATCAGTAGGTACTGGCTACTGAGGTCTCCTCCTCCTCTGTCTAGACTGAGTATCCTGATCAACAGGTGGAAGCTCACACTGCTACTCAAGATATAATCTGTTCACTACCACCTTGGGGACTCGCCCAAATGACCTAGTGAACTCGGGTGAAGGGACTGGTACCTCCTGCCTCCTCAATAAGGCAGAAATGATGAGAGGAAAAGGTACTAGATGATGCACTTTATACCCAAGTGCATACTGATGGATTTGCTCTAAAATGAGTTCCGCAATGTCGATGGTGTGATGCTGAAAGATGGAGAAGAGAAGACAACATCCCTCTACTAGAAGGCTGGTGAGGTGGGTAACAGGGGTAATGTTGTGGAGTATGAGATACATCCACACCTGAGCGATGGGGGTCAACTGGGTCTTGAGGAATTTAGATGGAGCTTTATTAACCTTGCTAAGGTTAAAATAGACTCCATCCTTGCTGAAGAAATGAGTAACCTCCTCTAAATCGAAACCTAAAAGGCTATCAGGGAGTCTAACCTTCCTCTTGTGTGTCATCCAAAAGTAACTATCATCTTTAGGAGTAGGCTCCCAAGGATTACCCAAGAGGGTACTGATGGTGTCCTTGTCATAGGCAATATGCCTGCCCCTCACCCAGCTATTCCCCATATGTCCTATGTTCGGTGAATCCTACCGAGTCCTGTAAGCGTTGGCGTAGAACTCCAACACCAGAATAGGGTCTTCTTCAGTAGGTAAAGAAAACAGTGTTCCCCACCTCCTCCTCCTCTAAATCTCATCCTGAAGCTTAGGGTAATCTCCCACTCCCAAATCAAGCACTCGCTCCCTGTCACGATCGGGGTCTTGGCACGACGCGGACTAGTTAAAGCCATTAAAAGAAAATTGAAATTGCATTGAAATGAGGCCCTTGGGAGGCCTAAAGAAAATAAAGGGTTCAAGGAGTCGCTACTGATATTTATTAACGAAAATATTAGGAAAACCTTTAAACAGCACTGGTTTTTATAAAAAAAATAAGATTCTGTTTAGTCCGGGAGTCGAATTACAGGAGGGGAAGGTATTAGCACCCCACACCGTCCGTCAAAAAAATGGTTACCCAAATTGATCATGCATAATTTTCCAAAAAAATGATTATTAAATATTCCATCCTTCATAAAAAAAGAAAACAACAATGATAAATAACATACATAATAATAAATATATATATATATAAATAAGAATAAAACAAAATAATAATAAAATATATCTCCTAAATTTTCACTATTTTTTAGTTCTAAAAGAATAAACAAACAAATGATTAAAAGACCATAAAATAAAAAATAATAATAAGATGTCTTATCTTAAGTATTTTCTAGTAAAAAAAAGTCCATTGATTTTATTGAGAAATATATAATTCATAAAAAAACAAATAAATAAATGAAAAAAGTAAAAACTAAACATAAGAAAGGAAAAAAATTAAACACATCAACATGAAAATAAAGAAATATATATACTTAATTAATTAAAATTGACAAATGAACCATATTTAATTATTTTTTAGAAAAAAATAAGATTAATAAGATGTCTCATCTAAATTAATCTCATTTTAAATTTAAGAGAATGATAGATGAATAAATAATACACTATTTATTAGTCTTGGTTTTTGTCATTTTCTTATGATAATGATTTTTCTTATTTATCAAAAGGTTACTAAGAGAAAATAATAGGAAATCATGACAATAATAAAAATGGATAATTATGTATATATATATATATAACTATTTGAAAATGGTCAAACATAAATAAATAATTAGAAAATGTAGAAAAATGAATAAATAAAAATAAAAATGCAGAAAGATAAATAACTAAAAATAAAAGTGTTGAAAAATAAATAATTAAAAATAAAGGTACAATAAATAAATAAAAGTGCAAAAAAATAAAAGTACAAATAAATAAATAAAAATAAATGGGTAGAAAATTAAATACAAAAAATAAAGGGGTAGAAAAATAAATACATAAAAATAAAGGGGTAGAAAAATAAATACATAAAAATAAAGGGTTAGAAAAATAAATACATAAAATAAAGGGGCAAAAAAATAAATACATAAAAGTAAAGGGAAGAAATCTAAATACATAAAAATAAAAGGGTAGAAAAGTAAATACATAAAAATAAGAGGCAGAAAAATAAATACATAAAAATAAAAGGGCAAAAAAATAAATAAATAAAAATAAAATGTAGAAAATAAACTAATAATTATAGAAATATAAAGTGCAGATAAATAAAGTGCGGAAAAGTAAATTAACAAAAATAAAAATGTAAAAAAGTAAATAAGGAAAAATAAAAGTGTAAAAAAGTAAATAAAGAAAAAGAAAGGTACAAATAAATAGATAAATATGAAAATGTAGAAAAGTAAATAAACAGATAAATAATTACAGAAAAATAAAGTGCAGGAATGCACGAATATAAATAAAGAAAAATAAAAGTGCAGAAAAATAAATAATAATTAAATAAAGATGAATAAATAAATGTAAATAAACATTTTGTATTAATAAAAAATACCTTGGTACAAGAACAATTAAAAAGGAACTAGAACGGAAGTCGGGAAATTAATTTCGTGTAGATTTCCTTTGCTTTTGGCTTTGTTTAGACTCGATTCAAGGGTGTTTGGACATCGGTATTTTGTCTCACAAAACTCACATACTAAGACATACTAGAATGATGCACTTGTGTTTATGTGTTGACACATATTTTGATTATGACAAACAAAGTGATCAAGGAATCAACAAATATATCAACGCAATTGAAGAATGATGTTAAGGACCAACAGATTAAAGAATCATGAAAAACCTAATTAGAAAAGGGTCAAAATGCAAGAGGATTCATGATTGGGGTCAAAAACATAAAAAATAATATCAGGAGGGCCAAAACGTAATTACTCTACAAGAAACAACATAGGAATCGATTCATAATGCATGAGGAATCGATTCATGTGTAAAAATCAACATGTGAATCGATTCATTAATGGAGGAATCGATTCATGCTTGTAAAACAACTTGGGAATCGATTCATTTCTTAGAAGAATCAATTCATGCTGCCCAAAATTCCTAGGAATCGATTCATTAACTAAAGAAATCGATTCATGATGCTCAAAATGCTTGGGAATCAATTTAGTGCCTACAGGAATCGATTTAAATGCCCGTCTGATTCAAAATTACACTAAATGAATCTATTCATTTAGGAAATGAATCAATTCATTTAGTTCAAATGGTTCTGGAATGTGAAATTCAAATTGCACCAGCCTTGCATCGCACTACAGGAATCATGAATCTCACCATGACTAATTAAATCAGTCGCTCCATGCTCCATAATGAAAGTTGCAATTTATTATGCATTTGTTGGTAACGACACCATGCTGAAGGAATTATCAATTCACAAAGCCATGCTCCACTTGCAAGCATCGAAGGAATTATCAAATGGAAAAACCATGCGGTTGAACGCCTATAAATAGAAGGAAGGCCAAGGTTTTAATTTGTCCCAAAGCAGTGAAGCACTTCCATTGCTTTCTTCCTCCTACTTGCTCTCTGTTTCTTTTATTTGCTCTCTTTATTCATTAATTGGCATATTTCTCTTAAAGAGTTATTTGAGAGTTAAAGAGAAAAATATTTTGAGTGAACTTAAATTTGTATATCCTCTCTTTGAGAGTTATTATTTTGTAAGAGCTTTAAGTTGTATATCTACTCTAGTGAGAGAAAAAATCTTATAAACCAAAACACCAAACACTAAGGTTTCACTCTAGGTTGAGTGGTCACAAAGGTTGGGGTTCAACCTTTAGTTATTGAGAGATTATAAGATTGGGTGGGTTGCCCATTGCTTGTGAGGATTGGGTTCTTAAGTGTGGGACACTAGGAACCCGCGATTGCTCAAAGCTTATAATCTTGAATTCTCAATAGTGGAAATCTTTCAAGTGGGTTGCTTGAAGGTGAGACATACACCGGGGTGGTGGAACTCGTTATATTGGTTTGCAAATTCTCTCTTCCCTCAAACTCCTTTATTATTAAGAATTTAATTTGTATGCTAAAATATTTATATAAAATTTGTTGGTAAAATTGCTTAAATTAAATCCTTGAATTAATTGACTTAAATATTGTTGGATTTAATTATTGCATAAGTGAGTAGAATATTATTGTTAATAACTTGGTAATTAATTATGCTTAATTAATTTATTAGATATTGATTAAGTTAAATTTATATTGGAATTAATTATACCAAATATTTCAAGAATTGTCTAAACTAATAACTTGCCTTGTTTATCAAAATCAATTCTTGAATATTGTCTCTTCAACTCAAAACATTTTAGTATCATATGTGCTTTATAATTATTACATCTTTTATATTGCATCATTTGTGTACTAAGAACTATTTTGAAAGGGATTACGCATACAAATTTGAAACACTCAATTCACCCCTCCCCCCCTCTTGAGTATTGAGGCCTTGGCTAACAATTGGTATCAGAGCTTGACTCTTGGTAGATCAAGCTTAACAGCTTCAAGAGATCAAGATGGCCTCTACCTCTTATGATGCATTTCTGTAAAATGGTAGAATAAATAGACCTCCAATCTTTAATGGCAAAGACTATGCTATTTGGAAAGAAAGGATGAAAATCTTTGTCCAATCCTATGACCTCAAGGTATGAAATACTATTCAATTTGGTCCTTACATTCCCAAATACATTGTTGATAATATAGAATGTATGAAGCCCATGAACTTATGGACTAAGGAAGAAGAAAGAAAGGTACAATTTAATCTAAGAGCTAAAATTCTTATCACATTAGCATTAGGACCTAATGATGTTTCTAGAGTTATTACTTGTAACAATGCTAAAGAAATATGGGAAACTCTTGAAACAATCTATGGAAATACTAATGATGATCAAGATGCAAGAATTAGTACTCTTTCTAGCAAAAATGAAGGATTCAAAATAAATATGGAAGAATAAGTCGATGAATCGAAAGAAGAATTTACCAACCTCTGCCTTATGACAAAGCACTCCAAAGATGATGAGGTAAGTACTCTAAACGAATCTAGTGATGATGAAAGTGAAATTGATAAAGATGAATTATTATAAGCTTTTGATGAATTGCATGAAAAGTTTATTTTACTATTAAAGAGATATGCATGCTCAAAACGAACCATTTTGAAACTTGAAAATGAATTGCATGATGTTCACAAAGAAAAGGAAAATCTTAGAATTCAAAATGATGAATTAATAGCTTCAAATGTCTCTCCTTAGACTTGTAATGATAATAAGGAATGTATGCTAGTTTATAAATGTATGCTTCTTTAAAAAGAAAATGAAGAACTAAAAGAAGCACTTAGGAAGCTCACAAATAGTCAAATATATCTAAGTGCACCTCTTCAAAATCAAAAGCATACACTTGGTAGAAGAATAATAGATCATTACAAGAATCCCCTTGCACTCTACAAGGAAAATCCAAACCCACTCTAAGATGTACAAACCATGAAAGAAAGGGACATTCAATGTCTAATTATTTTAAAAGGAAGAACATAGAACACAATAGGAACCATTATAATTCTAAAGTGATTTATTGTATGGATACAACATGTTTTTATTGTGGAATATATGGTCATATATCTTCTAATTGTTTTATAAAGAAATCTCATCAAAAGTTTATAAGAAAGGCATGGATTCCAAAAACAACTTTGAAATCCTAAACTAACAAGAAAGGACCCAACTCTCAAAGGGTACCATAAAACTTTAAATTTTCTAGGAATACTTTAAATCAGTAATTTCTCATTTACGAATGACCAAAGAATCAAGATTCATAATCTTCACTCTAAAAGAACAAAGAATGAGAAAGATAAGGATGAAGGAATTGTAAAATTCCAAGGTATGATCGAATCCTTACTCTAGTAGATCAAATATCATGTTTGCTATGTAATTGTATGCTTAATTATGTTGAAACATCTATGGACTTGATTGATAGTTTATTGAGAATATTTAGAAATGTATAAATAATTTTATAAAGCCAAATTCCATACTTGTTCATAATGAATTTTGATGAAGATCTAACTTTGATTTGATATGTGATATTTGAGTTTGAGCATGAAAGGTGTAGAGTTTTGAGATGAATGATTGCTTGGATAACATGTTTTGATTCCATGAAAACTTTGAGATTAAAGTTGTTTGCATGCATGTGTGTTAGGAAGAATTGAAACATCAAAATGTTAAAATGTTAAATGTTGATTCAAAGTCTTAATGATGCATGAACTCTTAATGATGTATAAATGAATTCTTGATGATGCATGAATTTTTGATTAAATATGAATTCTTGATGATGTATCGATTATTGAACAAAAGGTATTTTGTTTAACGAGTGGTATCTAAGTGACAAACATATTCCTTTAACAGAATGCATCAATTGAATTAGTAAGAGGGAGAAATCATAAGGACATAATCTTGATTATATACTTGCCACTATGCTTTGATGATAAATACATATGTTGTGTACAATTGGTATCCATGCTCTGATAATTTATGCGTAATTTGTTTTAACAAGTGGTATGCCATTTTCCTAACAAGTAAGTATCTTTTCATAACAAGTGGCATTGAACTTCATATCAAGAAATTGTTATGACAAGTTGATTATGACAAATGTTTACAAGTTAGAACTATCTTAAGCAAAATGTTTTTATGCAATTATATGTTGTTTTTGATAATGCCTAAAAGAAACTACGTATGCTTTATGTATGTTATAAAGTAATTGCCTAGACTTTAACTTCATAACTAGTAATATCATAGGCATGAACAAGAGAATATGTTAAGTGACAATGCATGATTATGATGATATGTTAAGTGACAATGCATGATATATGTCAATGCATGAAATACTAAGAAACAATACATGACATGTTAAGTGATAATGCATGACATGATCTTCTTTAATACACCATGCTTGAGCAATTAGTATCTATCTTGATTGACATTATAATTTTTATCTGCGTTGTATGTTTGATGATGTAACACCCTCTGTTACACCTTAATAAAATATATAAAAATTCATATTTTTTTTTACTAAAGATATGATTGTTAAAAAGAAACTATCAGAATAAATTATATACATTATTTCTGAAATACCTCAATATTATTAAAACTTTATAAAGTATTTGTACATTCATCCGAAGAAAATAAACATTAAACATTATAAGAAAGAGAGGAAACTCCATGGCCCAGAAGCAGTTACTTATTAACATTATTTATTCATTGGACCACGGTATTCATACCGAGCTCCCTTTCTAGAACGTGTTATATTCACTACTGAGGTTCTTCGATTCTTCCCTCTGAACCATCAATTTAAAACATATAAAACAAAAACACGAAGAAAGGAGTGAGAAACAGAATATAATTTCCCAAATGGGACATAAGCAATAAAGGGTTTTCACAAACTAGTATAATAATATCAATCACAATCACATGCACAATCAATTTATGAATGTATGAATGATATGCCATATCATAACTTATCTATATATGTAGGCCCCTTAAATTTTAATTTGTACTGGGCCAACAAGGAGTTTACACTGTTCCATAATTCCGGATAATAATAACATGAACAGCTCAACTGGCATGGAAACACTTAGAGACTAGTCATATTGAGAAGGGTTTTATTGTGAAAGTACCCGACACTAGGAAGCTACCCCAGGTCCCCTGAAGCACCCTTTCACACCCTCTCACCCCAAGGCTCACAATTAAGCCTCCTCTAATGTATCCTCAGTTTCTATAATTCGTCCCCAGACAATATCATTTTGTTTCTCTTCGATGATTCATGATACATGAACTACTCGCGTATTTAATTGGTTAAGGCTTTTAGAAACTCAATTATATTATCAAGGCCTATGAATCAGGACATAGTCACCCCAGTAAATTGTACTTTTTCAACTTCTCAAATACGCACATAGAATTTTAGTACAGTTCCTTTTCAAATCACAAATCAAATCTCCTTATAAATTTGAGTTTCAAAGCCTTAAATATATTTCACAACCTTCTTTAGAAAAGTTTATAGGTCAATTCAAAATTAATTTCTAAAAACTCAAATTTGGAATTATCAATCTTTAAAACCTTAGTACTTGAAAATTTTGTATAATATTCTTATACATTTAAATATTATGTATATATATGTATATATTAAAATATTAGTAAAAAAATTTATTTTTATAAAATAATTTCTCTTTCGTTTTCTTTTTGATAAACTAATTAAAAAAATCTAAATTTTAGTAAAGATATATACATATATATTAAAATATAAAAAAAGATTTCTAAAAACTTATGTAGTTTAATTGAAATCTAAGAAATTTCTTAAAAGTAATTTAAATAAAGATGAATAAGTAAATAAAGAAGTAGGAGATAAGTAAATTCTTACTGAATTTTAGCTTTCCGTCATGCTTGCTATATGCTTAAACTCCACAGTATAGGATTATCAATCAAAATCAAACATTATCAATCACAATCAAACATCATAAAACATAAATAAATATTAACAATCATAATCAAATCAAATAATTAAACATCAGTTATAAATATGATAGTTTAAATTTAATGATTATTTAAATTAATAAATTTTGTTTTAAGTTCTATGGTTAATTCCTCGCACAGGTCTATGTAAATCCAAGATAGTCAAATCCTTGCATAGGTCTAGTTCAGTCCATATATGTCATAACAGTCCAAATTCTTGCATAGGTTCAGTCAAGTTCATAATAATTCAAGTCCTTGCATAGGTTCAATCCAGTCCGCATAGGTCATAATAGTTCAAGTTCTTAAATATTTTAGATATAACAATTATTATAAATTTTAAGCTAAAAGTTATTATTTTAAAATAATAATATTATTATGTTTAAAAGGAGTAGGGGACTCCTCCCAATATTCTTATGTATTTTCATATTATATCCTTAATCTCACCTCCCTTACCTTGATTTGCTACCAAAAGTGAATTCGCTCTGCGCTTCAAGTTCTAACAAAATATTAATACTAATTTATTTCAGTATAAGCTTAAGATAAAAATTAAGATTGCTATCAGAATGATAAATAGTAAATGTGCATAGTAATAATAAATAGTAACGGTAAATGGTAAGTCATCAATAGTAACGGTAAATAGTAATTTTTTTTAATAGTAATAGTAAATAGTAAATCATGAATAATAATTTTTTGAATAGTAGTGGTAAATGGTAAATCATGAACAATAAGAGTAAATAGTAAATTTTGAATAGTAATGGTAAATAGTAAATTTTGAATAGTAATGGTAAATAGTAAATTTTGAATAGTAATGGTAAATAGTAAATTTTGAATAATAACAACAACTAATAAATTTTAAATAATAACGGTAAATGATAAATTTGAATAATAACAGTAAATGGTAAATTATGAATAGTGATAATAAATAGTAAATTTTGAATAGTAACTATAAATAGTAAAAATAACACAGTGGTAATTTATTTTTACTATAGTAACTTATTTGTAATAGTACTAATATATTAATAGTTTAAAAGTGCCAAAAAAATAAACTAAAATTATAAAAAGAATATAGAAGAAAGTTATTACCTTACACCTCCGGCAGAACTCCTTTTTACCAAAAGAATTTACTCTCCACTAATTTCTTACGCACTATCTCTCTAGATTCTCTCTCTAATTTTGGTGTGGAAATGTTATAAATGAGCCATCTATTTATAGGAAGAAAATTTTACTATTTAAGATTATTTAATTATTTATTTTACTATTCATGATGTAAGTGATGATGTAAGCTATGATGTAAGCGATGATGTCAGTAGTGGCATTTTGGTTATTAGATGAAAGGTTAAGGGTATTTTTGTCATTCATCAAAAAAAATAATAATAATAAATAAAAAAATTCTAAAAAATTCTAAAAATTTATAAATTATATAACAATCAAAAAGTTCTAAAGAACTACAATCAAATTCCTTTTAAATTTTATTTTAAATAAGAAATAACAAAATTAGGGGTGTTACAACTCTACTCCCCTAAAAAAATTTGGTCCTCGAAATTTACATTTTTTTAGTAAAACAATTAGGGATGAGACTCTTTCATCTCATTTTTTAGTTCCCATGTAGCATCTTCCCCTCTCGTTTCACTCCAAATGACCTTCACGAGTGGAATTTCCTTGTCTCTTAGCTTCTTTATTCTTCTGTCAGCTATTCTGATAGGTGGTACATCATATGTAAGATTATCTTTAACTTGTATGACATCAGGTTCAATAACATGTGTAGGATCAAATATATACTTTCGTAAGTTTGACACATGAAAAACATTATGGATATTAGAAAGAAAAGGTGGTAATGCTATTTGGTAGGCAAGAGGACTAACTTTATGAATTATTTGATATGGACCAATAAATCTAGGAGTTAGTTTTTGAGATTTCATTGCCCGACCGACCCCAGTCATAGGTGTGACTTTCAAGAATACATGATCGCCTTCTTGAAATTCGAGCGGCTTTCTTCTTTTGTCATAGTAACTTTTCTGCCTGCTCTGTGTTGCCTTCATCTTTTCCTGAACTATTTTGATTTTATCCGTGGTTTGTTGTAGCAACTCTAGTCCTAGCATCAAGTTTTCACCAGTCTCAAACCAACATAGCGGGGTCCTACATTTTCTTCCATATAATGCTTCAAAAGGTGCCATGCCAATGCTAGCGTGGAAACTGTTGTTGTAGGTAAACTCCACATATGGTAAGAATTGATTCTAACTTCCTTTATGCTCCAACACATAAGCTCGTAACAAGTCCTCTAGAGATTGGATTGTTCTTTCTGATTGTCCATCCGTCTGAGGATGATATGCTGAACTCAGACGCAGTCTTGTTCCCAAAGCCTTGTGCAAGCTCTTCCAGAATTGTGATGTAAAACGAGGGTCCCGATCAGAAATGATACTTGAAGGAATTCCATGCAATCTCACAATCTCCTCGATGTATAATTTTGCCAGCTTCTCTATAGAGTAACGAATATTGATGGGAATAAAGTGGGTAGATTTGGTAAATCTATCAACTATTACCCATATTGAATCATGTCCTAATCGAGTTTTAGGTAGAGAAGTCACAAAATCCATGGTAATGCTATCCCATTTCCATTCTGGTATTTCCATTGATTGTAGCATTCCAGGGGGTTTTTGATATTCCACTTTAACCTTCTGGCAAATTAGACATGCAGCCACGTACTCTGCCACTGCTTTCTTCATTCCAGCCTACCAAAATAACTTCTTCAAATCTTGATACATTTTAGTAGCTCCGGGATGAATGCTCATATAACTTTTGTGGCCTTCTTCCAGAATTGCTTTCCTCAACTCCTCTTGATCAGGGATACACACTCGATCCTTGTACTTTAATAATTAGCTGTTTCCCACATTGAACTTGACTTCTTTTCCTTGTTTCAGGAGTTCTTTCTTCTCTTGCAGGAATTCATCTTTTCGTTGAGCTTCTAAGACTTACCTCAGGAATTCACTTGTCACTTGCAACGCTCCTAATATGTAGCTGTTATCATTAATCTTTACTGCTAGGTTAAGATCTCTAAAGTTCTCTATCAATTCCAGCTCTTTAATCATCATTGTGGACGCATGTAGAGACTTTCGACTCAAAGCATCAGCTACTACATTCGTTTTTCCAGGATGGTACTGTAACTTAAAGTCGTAATACTTTAAGAACTCCATCCATCTTCGTTGCCTCATGTTTAACTCCTTTTGGTCGAATAAATACTTGAGACTCTTATGATCGCTAAACACATCGAATGTTGCACCGTATAGATAATGCCTCCAAATCTTTAAGGCAAAAACTACAGCGGCTAACTCTAAGTCATGGGTAGGGTAGTTAATCTCATGTTGCCTTAATTGGCGTGATGCATAGGCTACAACCTTCTTGTCTTGCATGAGTACACTTCCTAGTCCTTGTTTAGACGCATCACAGTAAACTTCAAAACTTCGATGTGGATCGGGGAGTACTAACACTGGCGCAGAAGTAAGTCGATCTTTCAGCTCTTGAAAACTATTCTCGCATTGTGTCGTCCATACAAAAGGTTGTCCTTTCCGTGTTAGCTTGGTCAGTGGGTATCCTAACTTTGAAAATCCTTCAATGAATCTCCTATAGTATCCAGCCAAGCCCAAGAAACTTCTAATCTCAGTGATTGTGGTTGGTCTCTCCTATTTTAAAACTGCCTCCACCTTGGAAGGGTCTACAGCTATTCCTCCTTGACTAATTACATGCCCTAAAAAGTTCACTTCTTCCAACCAGAATTCACACTTCGACATCTTTGCATACAGTTGTTTCTTTTTCAGGATTTCCAACACAAAATTCAAGTGTTCAACATGTTCTTCTTTGCTTTTAGAGTACACTAATATATCATCAATGAACACCACTACAAATTTATCTAGATAAGGATGAAAAATCCTATTCATGTAATCCATGAATACGGCTGGTGCATTAGTTACACCAAAAGGCATTACTAGATATTCGTAATGGCCATAGCGTGTTCTAAAAGCAGTTTTTGGTACATCTTCTTTCTTCACCCTTATCTGATGGTATCCAGACCTCAAATCAATTTTGGAGAACATCGTGGCACCACGCAGTTGATCCATCAAGTCGTCAATTCTTGGCAGAGGATATTTGTTCTTGATCGTAAACTTGTTCAGTTGCCGATAATCTACACACAACCTTATGCTACCATCCTTTTTCTTAACCAACAACACTGGTGCACCCCAGGGGGATACACTAGGTCGTATAAACTGCTTCTCTATCATCTCTTCAAGTTGTTTCTTTAACTCTGCTAATTCTAGAGGTGACATTCGGTATGGTGCAATTGAAATGGGTCCAACTCCAGGTACTAGATCAATGGCAAATTCCACATCTCTTTCTGGGGGTAAACTAGGGATATCTTTAGGAAAAACGTGAGGAAATTCATACACAACTGGCAGATTTTTTATTTTTGATTCTTGCTCTCCTTTCGTTGAAAGCAATAGCATGAATCCTTGAGCCCCTCCTTTTAAAGAGGCACTCACTTGGTTGGCGGTTAGAAATCTCGAATCTTCAGGATTCAAATTCACTGGTTCTTTAAACATTATGGTTTTATTATGACAATCTATTAGAACATGATTGTCAGACAACCAATCTAGCCCAATAATAACTTCTAAGCCAGAAAGGGGTAAACAGAAAAGATTAGCCTTAAAGTACTTACCATTTATGACAATAGGGCATTTCCAACAGGCTTTAGAAGTGACAATGGGATTGTTTCCAGGAGTATGTACAGATAAGTCAAATGGCAGTTCTATCACAGGTAATTTTAGTTTTTCTACACAGTCATTGGCAATAAAGGAATGTGATGCACCTGAGTCATACATAACAATTAAAGGAATCTTATTAATGATACACTTACCTTCCACCATAGAATCAGAATGAGATGCTTCTTCTCCAGTGATTGCAAAAACCTTTCCTTTTACCCTCGGCCTTCTGACTGCACTATGCATGCCTCCTTGAGTATTTATGCTTGTACTTGCACCTTCAGGGTTTTCCCTCTTCATCTCTGGGCAATCCTTGATGTGATGACCTGGTTTGTTACACTTAAAATAAACATAAGTGTTTTTAGGACAATCCCTTTTCAAATGGGGTCCTCCACAGATAAAACATTTAAAATTTGGTGCAGATGTTGGGTAATAGCTTCCAGTTGAAGCTTGGGGTCTGTTAGGAACAGATGCTGCTCCAAACCGACGAAATGGCGTTTGGTAAGGCTTATTTCTCCTGAAGTCTCTTCTTTGGTGATGGTGAGGTCCTCCACTTCTCATTTCTCCTGCCTTGTGAATGGGCTCACGACTTTTGGTTATTCTATCCTTATGATCTTCTTCAAAGATCCTGCAGCGATTTACCAATACAGAAAATTCACGGATTTCCTGCATTCGTATAGCTTCCTTAATTTTTGGCCGCAATTCATTTACAAACTTTGCACACAGATCTCTTTCATTAGTAGCATCATTATAATGAGAATAAAAATGAGATAGCTCTTCAAACCTGGATGCGTACTCTCCAACGGTCATATTTCCTTGGGTCAGCGACAGGAATTCGAATTGTCTTTTCTCTTTAACATCAGCTAGAAAGTATTTCTCCAAAAACATATCCTTGAAATAATCCCAAGTGATCTCCACGTCGTTGACTTCGAATTGTCTACGCATGCTATCCTACCAATGTTAGGCATCCTCAGATAAGGCAAAAGTAGCGAAGACTACCTTATCAGCTTCATTACATTGCAATGCTCGAAAGATCTTCTCTATCTCTCGAATCCAGATTTGTGCTCCATCAGGGTTATATCCTCCCTTGAAACGAGGTGGATTGCGCTTTTCGAATAGGTCCAACCTTCTCAAGGCATCGTTACCTTGACCTTCACGTGCTCCCATTGCATTGATTAAGCGTTCTACAACTCCAGCAAGATCGTTTCCAGCCATTAGTTTCCTGTTTCACAGTAACTGAGATTTGTCACATCAATCACAGTTACTACCAAGTCAGATATTCTATTCTCTATCACCTATACAGAGTTTACAGACAAAGCAAGATAGACCTTTTCCCCAGGCCTATTGGATTAACTGCTCTGATACCACTTTGTAACACCCTCTGTTACACCTTAATAAAATATATAAAAATTCATAATTTTTTTTACTAAAGATATGATTGTTAAAAAGAAACTATCGGAATAAATTATATACATTATTTCTGAAATACCTTAATATTATTAAAACTTTATAAAGTATTTGTACATTCATCTGAAGAAAATAAACATTAAACATTATAAGAAAGAGAGGAAACTCCATGTCTAACATCCCTAATATTTTTAGAAAAGTTTAATTGGCGAAAAATATTAATAATTGCCCAACCGGATTTATTAAGACTTTGGGAATTATTATTATTATTAAAGATGTAATTATAAATAATTAAATGTTGTGGAAATAAATAAGTTTATTTGATTGATTAATTATAAAAGGTTAAATGATGCATAATTAAAAGAAGGTAAAATTTGAAGTTACAATGGGGTAAAAAGGTGAGGGGTGAAAGTTAAAAGTAAAAAGTTTTAATTAAAACTTTTAAAAGAAAATGTAATTGAAATAGGAAATAACCAAATTGCCCTTGGGTATTAAAATCTTAATTTCACTTCTTCTTCTTCCTCACTTTCACGAGCGTGCACATCTTCTTCTTTCTCCTCACTATTGCCGTAGCTGCATGCCCCAAAAGGAGGATCATTTCACGCCTAAACTTCGAGATAACCACGTTTTTGAGATCGTAGCTTCGAGGTGAGTCCAATGGGTCTTTTAAATTAAGCTTTCGTAGCTCTTTCATTTTCTCCGTTAAACCGAAGGGTCATGCATGGAGGGGTAAGCTTTGGTTTCATACTCCTCTAGTGTGTAGAAGCTTGAAAAATGGCTTTTAGAGTAATGAGAACAGTTTAACATTGATGGGTTTCGCGTTTTGACCTCCGTAGGTGATGAAACAGTCGTTGGAGGATCGAACGGTGAAGTGGGTGTTGATTTCAGACGTAGAACATTGGACATAGCGTCGAGGGAACGCCAATCTCATCAAGAACGAGTCGTCAGAGCTCAGAATCGAGGTAAGGGGGTGTTCGGGTTATAATTAATTAGAATACGTAAGTATAATTGAATTGAATCATTGAATTAAATATGGAAGTAATGAGAATAGACAAGGAATGATAATTGTATGTGTATGAAAGTAAATTGTGTATGATTTATGATGATTATGAGCACAATGTAAATTAAATGGTGATGAGTTGATGAGTATAGTGGCATTGTGATGACAGGCTTGACAAGTAGGTCGCCCAATTATTGAGTATGTGTTTCGTTGCTGGCCACTTACAGTATGACATGAGGAATATAAATATACATGTGTGATTATGTGGTGTAGGACGGCCGACGGTATGTATAGCCCCTCGTTTCTGGCTCCCGTGGTGTTTATGCCCAGTTGAGCTACACAGTGGTCAAGTAGGACCCAGTGGTTGAGGTGGAGAGTCAAGTAGGACTTAGTGGACCAAGCAGGGTTCACGGGATGTCAAGTAGGACCCTCAGCTGAAGGCCGATCCTTTTAGTATCTGGATACTAGGCGTCGAATTGATATGAGAGTCAGTTGTGTTATTTGATGCATTGTTAGCATTGTATGATGATATGAATATGTTGAATGTGTTTTATGATAATTGTTGATTGTGATTGGCAAATTGGGGATAAAAGAATTGGAATTGAATTCCCGATTGGTAAATGGAAATTGAGGACAAGAGGTAAGATAAATGGTACAAACTAAAACTAGTGAATATGCATCTTGTTATTGAATTGCCATTCTATATTAATTATGATACCAAACACTCACCCTTGCTGTTGTTTTCTTAATTTTAGTAACCAGTGACAGGGAAGAGGTTGAGGCCCCGGAGGTGCGTCAAGCGGAGGATTGATGCCAAGGAGTGCAAGGAATTATGAAATGAATGATGTGTGTATTGTACTTATATATTATCTATGTGTTGAACCAATCTAGATGTGATTAATTTAGTTGTGAAATTGTGTAGTCAATTATGGATAAAATTCTGCATGTTGAGTGATGAGAATAGGAAATTGTGTCAACGAAATGATGTGTTAATGATATTGTTGTGGGTAATATGAATTTCATGATTTGATGCATATTGGCATGGAGCCAATAGTAAGTACGAATAATAGATTGCTATAGACAAGTTTGGTTTATGATTAGAAACATGAATGATGTAAGATGATATGTGAATGGCCTAGTGCATTGATGATTGATGTACATTTAGTGGAATGGAATTAGAAGTGAAGTGCATTGCATTATGAGAAGGTAGGTGATTGAGCAGAGTAGGCTGAATGATGCATATAAGTGTTAGGAAAGTTAACAGTGTAAATGTACTAAGCTACTACGCATAAGCTGCATAATTCGCTTGAGCGAAATGGAATATCGCTCAAGCGACAGGGTTTTGTAGCCACTGGAGTAGTTTTGCTCAAGCGGATTCAATCTCGCTTGAGCGAGAGATAGAGGAAATGGCCACTGTGTCATATTCGCCCAAGCGGAAAGGATTCCCGCTTAAGCGAGTAGTGTTCGTTGTAACAGGGGGAGGCTACTGGATGTTGTTAGCCTGAGCGTATTGAATTTCGCTCGAGCGGAAACCAGGGGAATTGATTTCATGTCTAACTCGCCCGAACGGGTGACAATTTCCCCTAAGCGAGATTAATAAAAGTATCAGGGGTGGTCTCTGGACTATTTTCGCCTAAGCGAAATGGAGGGCGCTCAAGCGAGGAGGTAAGGAATTCAATACTGGATAATTTTCGCTCAGGCGAGAGGTACCTCGCCCAAACGAACATGGGACAGTGAGCTTCTGTGATTACTGGAGTAATCTCGCTCAAGCGAGACATATTCTGCTCAAGCGAGATTGGCTACTGATGCAGAATTGTTTCCTCGCTCAAGCGCTTCGCTGGCTCGCTCAGGGAAATTATTTGTACCTCGCTCAAGCGAGATAGGTCTTGATTAAGCGAAACGAGCCTTGATGCCCAATTGTTTTCCTCGCTCAGTATGTCTCAGTTTCGCCCAAGCGTACTCACGCTACCTCGCTCAAGCGGATATGATCTCGCTTGAGCGAGTGGTACCCTGACTCATGTACTTGCGTTGTTCCAATAAAGTTGGCATTTCGCTCAGACGTTGGTGGCTCGCTCAAGCGAGAGACCCTGGTCCTATTATCCTTCTTTTGTTTCATTTAATTAATTTCCTTTTTCTCACTTTAATTATTTGATTTATTTATTGCTGTTTATTATTCTAAATATGTTTAGTGAAAACCAATATGATTTTGAATTAGGCCTTAATTAATTATTATTGATCGTGAAAAATTTATTGAAAAATTTACTTGAATGAATAAAAATAAATATAAATTGACTTAGGATGTCACACCATGGCCTAGAAGCAGTTACTTATTAACATTATTTATTCATTAGACCACGGTATTTATACCGAGCTCCCTTTCTAGAACGCGTTATATTCACTGCCGAGGTTCTTCGATTCTTCCCTCTGAACCATCAATTTAAAACATATAAAACAAAAACACGAAGAAAGGAGTGAGAAACAGAATATAATTTCCCAAATGGGACATAAGCAATAAAGGGTTTTCACAAACTAGTATAATAATATCAATCACAATCATATGCACAATTAATTTATGAATGTATGAATGGTATGCCATATCATAACTTATCTATATATGTGGGCCCCTTAAATTTTAATTTGTACTGGGCCAACCAGGAGTTTACACTGTTCCATAATTCTGGATAATAATAACATGAACAGCTCAACTGGCATGGAAACACTTAGAGACTAGTCAGATTAAGAAGGTTTTTATTATGAAAGTACCCGATACTAGGAAGCTACCCCAGGTCCCCTGAAGCACCCTTTCGCACCCTCTCATCCCAAGGCTCACAATTAAGCCTCATCTAATGTATCCTCAGTTTCTATAATCCGTCCCCAGACAATATCATTTTGTTTCTCTTCGATGATTCATGATGCATGAACTACTCGCGTATTTAATTGGTTAAGGCTTCTAGAAACTCAATTATATTATCAGGGCCTATGAATCACGACATAGCCACCCCAGTAAACTGTACTTTTTCAACTTCTCAAATACGCACATAGAATTTTAGTACAGTTCCTTTTCAAATCACAAATCAAATCTCCTTATAAATTTGAGTTTCAAAGCCTTAAATATATTTCACAACCTTCTTTAGAAAAGTTTATAGGTCAATTCAAAATCAATTTCTAAAAACTCAAATTTGGAATTATCAATCTTTAAAACCTTAGTACTTGAAAATTTTGTATAATATTCTTATACATTTAAATATTATGTATATATATGTATATATTAAAATATTAGTAAAAAATTTATTTTTATAAAATAATTTCTCTTTCGTTTTCTTTTTGATAAACTAATTAAAAAAATCTAAATTTTAATAAAGATATATACATATATATTAAAATATAAAAAAAGATTTCTAAAAACTTATGTAGTTTTATTGAAATCTAAGAAATTTCTTAAAAGTAATTTAAATAAAGATGAATAAGTAAATAAAGAAGTAGGAGATAAGTAAATTCTTACTGAATTTTAGCTTTCCGTCATGCTTGCTATATGCTTAAACTCCACAGTATAGGATTATCAATCAAAATCAAACATT
Organism: Clitoria ternatea; assembly: GCA_037962975.1. Classification (NCBI taxonomy): domain Eukaryota; kingdom Viridiplantae; phylum Streptophyta; class Magnoliopsida; order Fabales; family Fabaceae; genus Clitoria; species Clitoria ternatea. The sequence goes on along the minus strand of CM075671.1, from coordinate 239,715,210 downwards.
GTCAATCACAATCAAACATCATAAAACATAAATAAATATTAACAATCATAATCAAATCAAATAATTAAACATCAGTTATAAATATGATAGTTTAAATTTAATGATTATTTAAATTAATAAATTTTGTTTTAAGTTCTATGGTCAATTCCTCGCACAGGTCTATGTAAATCCAAGATAGTCAAATCCTTGCATAGGTCTAGTTCAGTCCATATATGTCATAACAGTCCAAATCCTTGCATAGGTTCAGTCAAGTTCATAATAATTCAAGTCCTTGCATAGGTTCAATCCAGTCCGCATAGGTCATAATAGTTCAAGTTCTTAAATATTTTAGATATAACAATTATTATAAATTTTAAGCTAAAAGTTATTATTTTAAAATAATATTATTATTATGTTTAAAAGGAGTAGGGGACTCCTCCCAATATTCTTATGTATTTTCATATTATATCCTTAATCTCACCCCCCTTACCTTGATTTGCTACCAAAAGTGAATTCGCTCTGCGCCTCCAAGTTCTAACAAAATATTAATACTAATTTATTTCAGTATAAGCTTAAGATAAAAATTAAGATTGCTATCAGAATGATAAATAGTAAATGTGCATAGTAATAATAAATAGTAACGGTAAATGGTAAGTCATCAATAGTAACGGTAAATAGTAATTTTTTTTGAATAGTAATAGTAAATAGTAAATCATGAATAGTAATTTTTTGAATAGTAGTGGTAAATGGTAAATCATGAACAATAACAGTAAATAGTAAATTTTGAATAGTAATGGTAAATAGTAAATTTTGAATAGTAATGGTAAATAGTAAATTTTGAATAGTAATGGTAAATAGTAAATTTTGAATAATAACAACAACTAATAAATTTTGAATAATAATGGTAAATAATAAATTTGAATAATAACAGTAAATGGTAAATTATGAATAGTGATAATAAATAGTAAATTTTGAATAGTAACTATAAATAGTAAAAATAACATAGTGGTAATTTATTTTTACTATAGTAACTTATTCGTAATAGTACTAATATATTAATAGTTTAAAAGTGCCAAAAAAATAAACTAAAATTATAAAAAGAATATAGAAGAAAGTTATTACCTTACACCTCTGACAGAACTTCTTTTTACCAAAAGAATTTACTCTCCACTAATTTCTTACGCACTATCTCTCTAGATTCTCTCTCTAATTTTTGGTGTGGAAATGTTGTAAATGAGCCATCTATTTATAGGAAGAAAATTTTACTATTTAAGATTACTTAATTATTTATTTTACTATTTATGATATAGGCGATGATGTAAGCTATGATGTAAGCGATGATGTCGGCAGTGGCATTTTGGTTATTAGATGAAAGGTTAAGGGTATTTTTGTCATTCTCCAAAAAAATAATAAAAAAAAATTAAAAAATTTTAAAAAATTCTAAATTATATAACAATCAAAAAGTTCTAAAGAACTACAATCAAATTCCTTTGAAATTTTATTTTAAATAAGAAATAACGAAATTATGGGTGTTACAGATGATGCATGATCTTGACTGTGAAAAGAAATTTGAAAATATGCATCATTGAGTTTGAAAAAGAATTATTGAACAATTGAATCAAGAATGATGTATGCTTGAATGATAACAATCTTGTGTTAAATACTTAAATGTTAATAAATTGATATCAAGAGCTTAATTTAGCAAATCCATCAAGTGGTATCATACATAGCATCAAGATAACAAGTGATATGACATACATGTTATCACAATGAGTACATGACTTACAGCTACACTATAACCATGATATGATTCTATTAATTATCTTTAAGTGCTATAAATGATCTATGACAAATGTATTCTCTTGTACAATTACATGCTTTTAATAAATACCATATGTGCCCTAGGTAAATGCTTGACTAGACCTATATATGACATCATAGGCACAAGTTAAGAAGAGAATATTTGAGATAAAAGGGTCATGTGAAAAAGAATATAGATATATTGGCATATGTTTTAATACAAATGCATGAGTAAGCCAACAAGCTGTATTAATCATTCCACCATTGCTCTGATACTTAAACATAAGCGAAATTATTGAAAAATCTTCTATGTTACTGCTTTGATACCTAGAAATGCATTAAGCAATATTTAGACTGTTATATGCAAGTAGTATCTAATTTTTCAGTGGTATCTATTCATATTATGATATCTGTTATTTGAATAAGTGGTATCTATTAAAATAAGGAGATCATGTGCTTATGAAACAAACAAATGGTATCAGACTTGTTTAAATAGGCTAACATGAACACTTGGTATCAATTAGCTTAAGAATTGTATCAATTAGCTTAATAATTGGTATCCAATTACATGTGTTAATAACATTCGGTATCAGACTTGATTAAATTGACATACAAGTAGTATCACACTTGATTAAATAGGTTTCACGCACTAATAAGTGGTATATTTTACAAGTGGTATCAATTACAAGTATTAAGGGGGAGCATACACATGAATGATTATCCTTGATTTCACCTCTCTATGATTATGTTTATGGCACTTATGCTTACAATTTTATTTCTATTCTCTTATATGCTTACTTGGAAAAATATTCTTGTGCATTTGATAATGACAAAAAAAATTACATGCTTATTCGAAATGATATGTGTGCTTAATTAGAAAGAATCATGTGACGCTTACCATACTTGAAAATGATACTCACTACAACTGAGTTAAGCAATCAATTATATGCTTACTTGATGAATGAATTATGTGATTGATTATTGACTCTAGATGCAATAAAATGGTATATATCTTTGATCATGTTTTGAGACTTGATTTGAAATCCATTAATTTTTATGAAATACTTGCTTTAAATCTCTCTTATTCAAATAAATGAGTTTATATGTAGATGGCATAGATTATAACTAAGATGATGATCTTTTTGATGATGCCAAAGGGGGAGAGATTAGTGGAAAGATTAATAAAAAGAATGAAATGTCATTTATGCCAAAAAGGGAAAATTACTATGATTATTGTTTTATTTTTGATGATGCCAAAGGGGGAGAGATTAGTGGAGAGATATAAAGGCGGAAAGATAAGATATAAAGGGGAGGAGATATCATGTTGCCATTAGAAAAGAGGAGAAGAATATGAAAGAATTTGATAAAATAGCATGTTGTTAAAAAGAGAAAATATTATTATGCTTACTATGCTTGCTTACACTACCACGATGCTCTGAAAATTGGATGAACTATTTATGGTATCTATTGCATGATTAAGGGGGAGATATTATCTTGTATGATACATTATGATCTTTTAACAATTGGTGTCGATTATATGTATGACATATGTATAACAAGTGGTATCCAATTATATGTGTTAGGGGGAGTCGTTTATGCCATGAATTTGAACTGTTATGAGACTAACACCTTGAGAGATGAACATTTGTTGTCATCATCAAAAAGGGGGAGAATATGTTTATATGTTGACACAAGTTTTGATTATGACAAACAAAGTGTTCAAGGAATCAATAAATATATCAACGCAATTGAAGAATGATGTTAAGGACCAAAAGATTAAAGAATCATGAAAAACATAATTAGAAAAGGGTCAAAATGCAAAAGGATTCATGATTGGGGTCAAAAACATAAAAAATAATATCAGGAGGGCCAAAACGTAATTATTCTACAAGAAACAACATAGGAATCGGTTCATAATGCATGAGGAATCGATTCATGTGTAAAAATCAACGTGGAAATCGATTCATTAATGGAGGAATCGATTCATGCTTGTAAAACAACTTGGGAATCGATTCATTTCCTAGAGGAATCGATTCATGCTGCCCAAAATTCCTGGGAATCGATTCATTAACTAAAGAAATCGATTCATGATGCTCAAAATGTTTGGGAATTGATTCAGTGCCTACAGGAATCGATTCAAATGCCCGTCTGATGCAAAATTACACTAAATGAATCTATTCATTTGGGAAATGAATTAATTCATTTAGTTCAAATGGTTCTGGAATATGAAATTCAAATTGTACCAGCCCTACATCGTACTATAGGAATCATGAATCTCACCATGACTAATTAAATCAGCCGCTCCATGCTCTACAATAAAAGTTGCAATTTATTATGCATTTGTTGGCAACGGCACCATGCTGAAGGAATTATCAATTCACAAAGCCATGCTCCACTTGCAAGCGTCGAAGGAATTATCAAATGGAAAAACCATGCTGTTGAATGCCTATAAATAGAAGGAAGGCCAAGGTTTCAATTTGTCCCAAAGCAGTGAAGTACTTCCATTGCTTTCTTCCTCCTCCTTGCTCTCTATTTCTTTTATTTGCTCTCTTTATTCATTAATTGGCATATTTCTCTTAAAGAGTTATTTGAGAGTTAGAGAGAAAAATATTTTGAGTGAGCTTAAATTTGTATATCCTCTCTTTGAGAGTTATTATTTTGTGAGAGCTTCAAGTTGTATATCTACTCTAGTGAGAGAGAAAAATCTTGTAAACCAAAACACCAAACACTAAGGTTTCACTCTAGGTTGAGTGGTCACAAAGGTTGGGGTTCAACCTTTGGTTATTGAGAGATTGTGAGATTGGGTGGGTTGCTCGTTGCTTGTGAGGATTGGGTTCTTGAATGTGGGACACCAGGAACCCGCGATTGCTCAAAGCTTATAATCTCGAATTCTCAATAGTGGAAATCCTTCAAGTGGGTTGCTTGAAGGCGAGACGTACACCATGGTGATGGAACTCATTATATCGGTTTGCAAATTCTCTCTTCCCTCAAACTCCTTTATTATTGAGAATTTAATTTGCATGATAAAATATTTATATCAAATTTGTTGGTAAAATTGCTTAAATTAAATCCTTGAATTAATTGACTTAAATATTGTTGGATTTAATTATTGCATAAGTGAGTAGAATATTATTGTTAATAACTTGGTAATTAATTATGCTTAATTAATTTAGTAGATATTGGTTAAGTTAAATTTATATTGGAATTAATTATACCAAGTATTTCAAGAATTGTCTAAACTAATAACTTGCCTTGTTTATCAAAATCAATTCTTGAATATTGTCTCTTCAACTCAAAATATTTCAGTATGATATGTGCTTCATAATTATTACATCTTTTATATTGCATCATTTGTGTACTAAGAACTATTTTGAAAGGGATTCCGTGTAAAAATTTGAAATACTCAATTCACCCCCTTCTTGAGTATCAAGGCCTTGGCTAACAACACTCATTTTCTTAACTATGATTACATAACATAATTTTAAGAAACAAAAACTTCTAAGAAACCTCTAAAAAATATAGTACTCTTTCCCCTCTTTTTTCTTCTTCTTCCCCCAGTACCTTAACATCACCTTCTATTTATAGAAGAAAATTGGCCTTGGATTCCCTATAAAATGACATCACTTTCTTACTTTTCCAATTTATCCAAATATGATGTCAATTTCCCCAATTTTCTCTAATTATCCAACCAAACTGGGTCCCACCTTAATTAAACCACCGAATTCTTCTTTCTTTTTTCTTTTTTTTAAATTTCATTTTCTTTATTTCAGAAAAAATTTAGACTTTTTTTTGGGCCAATTTTATTTTTTTCATTTTTTTCAGATTTTGTTTGGCCCTTTTTAAATTTTTAAAAATTTTTTTAAAAATTTTTTTGAATTAAATACAAATGAGTAATCACTTACTCTTATGGAAATATAAATTATTTATTGCACATGTGGCCATAAATAAAGTATCCAATAAATAAAAGTTGCTACCCACGCTATAAGGAGCAAGAAGGTAGTCACAAAACATCGTTTTCCCAACCTTATTCTTTCCTCTTGGCTTTGGCATCCATCGGCCATTGTTTGAGAGGAATTATGGAAGAAAGTTAATGAAAGGAGAGGTGTGGTAGGAAATGAAGAGGGATTGAGTATTTATAGAAATGGAGAAGAGTTACTATTCTAACAGTCACTATGCAATTTTTATTATTATTTTTTATTTCATTTTTCAGTAAAATAAAATATGATCCGGGGTGGCAACCTGGAATGGACGAGGTTCTAAGCACCGCACCATGTCATTAATAAGAATTAGTAAGTCATAACCGGGGTCTAAAATCATCGGTTGACTATGGATATTTCTCTCAACCCCGGTCAATAACTGACAACCCGACGATTAGTCAGAAGAGGTATGAGCAACCTGACCCTGCAAACACTCCGTAATCATATGTTGACTTAAGCATTGGAGAATCTTCTGCAGGTTCACCTCCGGTGTGTCTTGAAGTTCGAGTACGGATTAAGACATCAATTTTCACTTTAACTTGAAGAACCTCATACTCCCACCGAATTGAGGTATAAAATACCGTACTCCAGTGAGGTATAAATTTCCAGGACAGATACTCTTACAAATAGAGAAAACGTAATATATATATATATATATATATATATACAAAGAAAAAACTTCCCATAAATCATCGAGAACCCTTTTTTTCTTTTTTTTCTTTTTTTTCTTTTTTTAATATGTATTTTCTCTTCTCTTTTTTTTCTCTTTTTTTTCTCTTTTTTTTTCTTTTCCTCTTTTTTTCTTTTAAATATATATATTTTTACCAGACAAAACTAGGTGTTCACAGCTGCCCCTCTTTACTTCTTTTCATGAAAGAATATGAGATCTATTCATATTATTGATGTGAAAAGAAAGTAAAGACATGAACACCACTAAGAATTTAAGGAATACTTGACAACTTTTGACAAGAAGTAAACAGCCGAATGGTGTTGTCCTAATATTTGCCCTTGAAAACAAACAGTTTAAGGAGGAGCATCTGAGGCTTGGAAGGAAAATAAACGTGGTTTCGAGTAGACGACATAACCTAGGAATTGGTACTTGAAGCTTTGAAAGAGAATAAATGATATATGAGGTTGCCTTGACACTTTGAGCAGCCTAAGAATGGGTATCTGAGGTGTTGACATAAAATAGATAACCAGGGGATGCCCCTGACTAACTTTGTTTGAAATAGCCTAGGGAAGGATACATGAGGCCTTGGTATAAAATGAATGACTAGGGGATGCGCTGACTAATTTTGATTGAAACAGCCTAGGGAAGGATACCTGAGGCCTTGGTATGAAATGAATGATTGGGGGGATGCCCCTGACTAATTTTGATTGGAATAGCTTAGGGAAGGATACTTGAGGCTTTAACATGAAATAAATGATTGGGGGATGCCCCTGACTAATTTTGATTAGAATAGTCTAGGGAAGGATACCTGAGGCTTTAACATGAAATAAATGACTGGGGATGCCCCTCACTGATTTTGATTGAAATAGCCTTGGGAAGGATACCTGAGGCTTTAACATGAAATTAATGACTGGGGAATGCCCCTGACTGATTTTGATTAAGATAGCCTAGGGAAGAATACCTGAGGCTTTGGCATGAGATAAATGACTGGAGGATGCCCCTGACTGGTTTGACTAGACGACATAGCTTAGGAATGGGTACCTGAAGCTTTTAAAGAAAAATAAATGACATATGGATGTCTTGATATATATATATATATATATATATATATATATATATATATTTGACTAGCCTAGGAATGAGTGCCTGAGGCTTGGACATGAAGCAAGACTTAGGGGAAATGACTCTGACACTGTGACTTACGGTGGAGGATAAAATCAACTAAATAAGCTTAATTTACTAATCCTAATTTTTCCCACCATTACATACTTCAAACTACATATATATATATATATATATATATATATATATATATATATATATATATATTCAAGTAAAGCACTTATACATATAGATAAATAAAATTTCAAACTCATAAAATGAAAACCTTGAAATTAAACTATCTACATACTAAAATATTCCCCTTACCTCATTTTTATTGTTATTTCTCTTATTCGCGAGAACTAACGCACCTAACCACTAAAATCATAAGAATTACAAAGGGGATTTAGAGATTTAACTACCAAATTCTTAATCTAATTCAAGAAAATACTAGTAAACCAACTCCTAAAGCTTTATAGGCTTACCGCAACCAAAGCTAACGATTATCTCGAGGAACCCCAACTTCCGCTAAGCTTATGATACTCCATTCACAATCTACGCAAAACAGAACTTACTTCCATCACTTATTCTTCCACTTAAGAGCCTTAAAGAACCCTTTAATCGGTTCAGAACCTCAAATTTCAAAGTTTCTTTGCATTGTGAAGAAACTTAGTAATATAAAGGAAACTTTCATAAAAACTAAAATTGAAAGGTCTCACATGTTTACCTTGAAATTTCCACTTCTAATTCCCAATTATTTCAAATCTTACTCCCAATTAGCTTGAATTAGGATCTTGAGCCTTGAGAGATGAAAGGAAAGGGAGAAGGGTTCAAAACTCTGTTTTTACTCTATTTTGCGTTGCTGTTTCTGAACTTTAAATTTTAAATCGCGAGGCTGGCGCCAAATTTTTACCATGACGCTACGCGTCAGGTAAAAACCATAATTTCCCCTTTAAATCCATTCTAAAATCACGCAATATTATATATTCTCCAATTATCATACTGTAAATTCATTTATACATTTATTTATTATTTCTAAAAAATACACGGGATGTTACAATGTTCATGTCATTTCTCTCTTATATTCAAGACCTGAGAGAATATAATTCTTATAAATCTTAAAGAATATTACATGTGTTTCTATTTAACTGTTCAAATAAAGAAGAATCACACATATTAAGAATGGTTGAATATGTTTTTATTAATTTTTGGTTTTGGTCTCTTAGTTATATTTTTTATTAGTTTTGATCCTTATGTTATTGAATATGTTAAAATTGGTCTCTAATATGTTAAAATCGATTAATTTATTTGTTAACTAAATAAACATAAATATTATGTCACATGTCTCTTGTTTTGTCTCTTCAATTTATTCTACTATTTAACTTCTTAAAATGTATTTTATCTTCTTCTCCATGAATGTTATAACACCCCGGATTTTCTGTACTCGAATCCCGATGTGATCGTCATAATTAATGAAAATGCAAATAAATTTTTCGCGTTTGAAAATATTTCCAAGACTTCACCATGATCACATCAAGACCCAAATCACAGAAAACCCAAGAGTGAGATTAAATAACCCTAAGCTGGATCGATAGATAAATTACCCATAACGTTATACGAAAATAATAGTGTTTACAGCGGAAGAATATGTATACCGGGCACACGCCTAGTCCCATATATGACGATATGAGAAAAGGCTCGGCAAAGCATGCAATGGCATGTCGTAAACCTAATAGACAACCATCATCATTTTACATAATTACATAAGCATGCAATGCCTAAGATATAATTATATATATATATATACATATACATTCGGGAATCTTCTCCCGATTATCTCAATCATCAAAGAACATCTTTCAATTTCAATCTTTCTAATATATAACAAATTATCTCTTATATTCTACATATATATTCACCATCCACAAATTCAAGAGTTATCTTAAACATACTCAAAATCTCTAAATCATCTTTATTCTCATAATCAGTTCATTCATTACACAAGAACTCATAAATGATGCCGGCCAAGGCACTTCCTCTACCACTATTTACCTTTACCCAAGCTTTAATTAAAATCCAAACTCATCCCATGGCAACCTGCATCACAAGGCTAAAAAGGAGACCACATGGGAGAGTGAGTTATACATTCAAAATGACGAATAATATATATATATATTGTGTTCATGTGTATATGCATACAAACGTCATGTGTGCTTTGCTATCAAACATCAAATTATTATTCATTCATTATCTCATTATCACAATAGGCATACAAGCCTCATGAATCGCAATTCATATCATAAATAAGCACAACATATACACAATCATAAACACCATCGCTTTGCCACTTATCAACAAGGGAATTCATAATCATTACCATCATTAATTCATTAAGGTTTCACTCAAATACCTTCTTGCAAGGGGTTTTTCATCACTCGTGGTCATCCCATTTCAAATGCCATGGTCTTAAAGCTAATGCATATATCAACTGTTTAATGCATATGCAACAGATCCGATTTCATATCACGGGTGATCGCAACCACCATAATCAATCATTCATAATCATTGGTTTCCCGCCTCACAAGGGGTACTCCCTATAGCAGCCTCGCAAGGTGCTTCTCGTGATCACAACCACGTTCAACAATTCTCATAGGTTTCCCACCTCGCAAGGGGTACTCCCACCTCATGATCGCAACCATGGGTATCATAGGTGCTCGTAAGCCCTTTTTCATATCAAATACTAAGTGATCGCAACCACTGGCTCATCATCATACAATGGTCCCCTCAGGGCCTTTCATTTTTCACAATTAGGTGATCGCAACCACCGGCTTAATCTCATATCATCATCAAGTTGGTTTCCCGCCTCGCAAGGGGTACTCCCTTCATAGAATCCCGTAGGATCTTTCATCACTATGATCGCAACCACAAAGTATCAATGCTATGTCATGCCATGAATGCAAATGCAATAATGCATATGCCCATCAACAACCTCGCAAGGATATCTCACCCTCTTAATTAGGGATATATTTTAATTTGGCATTTCAATAATTATACATAATCATTCATAAGGCCCCTCAAGGCACATCATTCATATAATTGGCATCTCAATGGCCACAAACATCATTCATAACAATCCACACATGGATATCAACAATATATTTCAAACATACATTCAGCAATCATCATTGCGTCTCATACATACAAGTCAATACTTGGCTTAATCATATTGGCACCACACTCATTCAAAATAGCAAACACTGCGTATTCAAGGGTATGTTCAACAACAACGTCCCTTTTCATTTAACATCATTGATCATTATGAAATATGTGTGGCATCATACATTTTTAATCACCATTGATACTTTTTCAAAATTCATTGAGTTATAATAACTCATTGCCATTCAATTGTCCCCTCATTAGTTTCATCGTCAATTATGGTGTGTCATACAATCACATCATTACTTTTCATCATGATTCATAATATAATCAATAGAGGGGGAAAAGCATAAATGTTTTCATAACAAAGCATAGGCATACCCATACCTTGCCAAGGTCTTAAGCTATTCCTCAATCACCACTAAGACACACCGCACATGTACCCCTAGTGAATTCGTTCGTTTTTACATACTGAACGGGGTTTTGGGCAATAATGAACCCATGATAAATTTCAGTACTAAGGCATGAGGAAATCTTACTTTTAGTCTTAAAAATAGTGGGACATGTCACAAATATCACCTATTAGTCCCAATTTGGCCACCATAAAAAGTTGGGTTCAAAACCCTCTTAAATTTGAATTTTATGACGTAGTAGGTCCGGTGTTTTATGTCTAATGAGAGTTAGAAAACTCCAATTAATGTGAGATCAATTCTCACACCTCTGTAACATAATTATCTACAATTTTCATGAAGAAGTCGGAGGCCAAAAATGTCATTAAGATGCCCAAACGGGCTAAAAACAGCAAAGAAAATAGACCAGTCTCTGAATCGATTCAGGCTCGTATGAATCGATTCAAGCATCCCAAAATCTCAAATTTTGACAAACATAGGGCCTTAAATCGATTCAAACTCGTATGAATCGATTCAAACTCCCCTGGAGCCCAAAACAATGAAAACAGCACCTCTTGAATCGATTCAAAGGGTCTTGAATCGATTCAAGATAGCCCTGCTGCTGTTTTTATATAGAACAACACCAAAATTTCAACTTCCAATCACCCAATCTCATTCAATTCAAATCCAATGACCAACAAAATTTGTCACAAGCTAAAATATATTATTTGTGACGTGTGGCCACCGGCCTCACTCAAAAATTCTCAAAATTGAGAGACTTATGCATATAATTGCGTTTTACCCAATTTAAAATGTTTTTGGGGACCTCAAGGGTCAATTCTCAATGGAATTGGCCCATTCCAATTTCTACAAGTCATAAACTACACATAGAAGCTATTGGGACTAACCCAAGCAATCAAAATTACATAAAACTCTATTTGACTCTATGAGTTCCTCAATTGTGCATAAACCTCAAACTTATCACCAATACCATCACAATGACTATCACATTCAATGCCAATCATCCACATAAATTCTCAATTCATGAAATATATACTTCATCCCCTCAAGGATGGTTCATTAACATGTACATATTTCAACCCCTCATGGGTTATTCATCATCATATATACACATACATTATCATCAATAGCCAATAATTTGCCATTCATATCATTTCACTATAAACATGGCAAGGCAAGCATGAGTATTATAACATACAATAATCATCAATTATATAACTCATGCAATTTGAATGTAAACTCATCTCCTACCTCGAGGGAAGAGGCGAAATCTGAATGCATGCTCCGAAAGCTCTGCCACATAGCCCGGAATACAATCTACACAATATACATATGCATTCATACAATTAATAAGCCATCTCAAGGCATTCCTCTTAATTCTAAACATTTGTTAGCTTATCATAAAGCTCAACATCAAGTCCTAAACTTGTTAAACACCAATTCATACCATTGTGTTAGGCTTCGGGAATTCCTTTCCCAAAACCAAGGTTCTCTAGATCTCAAAGGGCCAACTACGTCCAACGACATCAATATCACTCTTATCATTCATAATGTGTTCCTTATTACTCAAACTATTCATTTCCCATTCAAGTTCATCATGAGCCACTTGGCTCCTATCAAACCATTATCCATCAACAATCCCATATGGCACACCAATGGTCTAAGACCCCATCAAGACACGTGCTCATTTCACTAACCCCTCACATTCACCATGGATTTAGCGTTCATATTCATCATTTCATACTCATATTAACACCTACATTGGGTATTTTCTACCCACATTCAAGTCAACCTTCCTAACCACAATACATATATTCCCCCAAATTCTTAGGACAAGAGTTTTCATCAAAACTTAACCATCACCATAAATAATCAATCCCAATCTTTCCAAGACCCATTCTAAAGCATAAATCATTAATACCTATCAATTGGCCAAAAGCCCCAAATTCCTAAACCTAGGGTTTTCATCAATAACCCACAATCATCAATTCTAACCATTCATATGCATGATTTCCAACATTCTTAGGCTAACAATAATATATCCCATTCATTATCAACAACAATAACAATCCCCAATGGTTATCCCACCTAGGGTTTGGTTCCACAAACCATTTTTCACCAAAACAACACCCAATCTTCCATCACAATACATAAATAGACTCAAAACCATAAACAAGAGCCATGGGTGTTCAAGATCTTACCTCATTCTCCAAGCTTAAACCCCAAAATGAAAATGAGATGAAAAGGAGAAGAAATGAACCAAGCTTTGCTCCAAGTGCCTTCCTTGCCTCATGATTCCATTAGTTCCCAAGCCTTTGGATGAAAAATAATTTATGGAGGGAGAGAGAGAGTGAACAATTTTTGGAGAAGAAGAATGGAGGGAGAGGAAGAAAAGAAAAGTGAATGAAAGAGGGGGAGAGAGGCCAACGAAAAAGAGAAGGGAGAAGAAGGGTTTTTGTTTTAATTTTTAATCCCCTCATTAAAATTTTCCGTTTTACAACATACAGGATCTCGGTTCGGGCTTGATACTAACTCCAAAAATTATTCCGAATATAGATTCAGATTCCCAATAATATTCTTAATAGCCCTGACCAATGGCATTTTAATCGGAGATACTTGGCCCGACACCCATATCCTAATCCATTGTCATATTATCTCACATAAACTCAATAAATTATAAATATCCATAATAAATCCCAATTTCATTATTCCTATATTTTTGGGACACAAATCAACTCACCTACAATTATTTATTATTTATTCTCATCGATTATTCATTTTTATAAAATTTGGGATGTTACAAATGTTTTTAGGAGTCAAATCAACATATTCAATAACATAAGGACTAAAACAAAAAAAAACAACTCAAGGACCAAAACCAATAAAAAAATAACACAAGAACCAAAGCCAAAAATTGATAAAAACATGAGACCAATAACATATTTAAGCCTATTAAGAAATATAATTAATTAATGTTGATAATTTCTATAGAATAATTAATTTTTCCCTATTTTATTTTTATCTCACTCTTATTTATTGTTCTTAAAATGATTTTCACTAACACTATTATTAGAAGAACAATAATTAATATTCTTTTAAAATTGTAAATAGATAATTAATATTCTAAATAAACAATTAATAAAGTAAGATTTTTGTTTTAAATAAACATATACGAACGAAATAATTTACATAAATTACCTTTGTTAAAATGCCACTTGAGAGTAGTGCTATAAAAACCGGTTCGGATTGGCCGATTGGATTGGTGACCTAGTTGGCTCGAATAGGCTATTGGACCCGATAAACAATTTTGTACAAAATCGGTTAAACTAAGATAATTTTCCTCAAAACAGGCTGCCCAGTTGACCTGACACAAATAAGTAGTTTCTTTCTATTTTTTTCATTTTTTCTCTTTCAAAAGGACGGTGTTTTATTTTTTATTAAATACTTAGTGGTATGTGTTTGATTTTAGAATTTTAGAATATAAAATACTTAAATTATTTAAGTTATGTTTTTATTTTTAAAAAATAAAAAAATAACCAATTCAATTAATTTAACTATTAGCCCATTAATTTAATTTCTTCACCAGTTCTATCTATGCGATTTTAAGAGTAAGCTAGAAACCGCAAAACTACCGTGTTCACCAGATAATGGCATGTCGTCACCAAATGATCATCGATGATCAGAAGCCGAAATGGGACACCGTTGAGATCCACAAACTCAGATACTAGCTGCCCAACACTGCACGTACCAGTCAACTTAAGTAGCGGAATTCGTGCTCTAGTTGCCCAGTCATTTTCAATGTTTTTAAATCAGTTCAAAATTAAATTAAAGATTAAATATTAGTTTTGATAATAGGTAAGAATTTATGGAGTACATGTGTTTCTATTTGCATATGGAAAGAAAATGGATAAAGTTGTGTCGCCACTAGCATTGGTGAGACACAACTTTCGAAATGGGTGTTCCGAGCAATCATTCCAGCTACAGTCAATTATTTCCATTCAATTCGCCTTTATTGCGTTTCACACATTCTCTGTTTACTCTTTCAATACACTTTTTTCTTCACTGCATAATTCTTTTATCATTCTATATTCACTTTACATTCTTAGATAAATTACAAGTAAAGTTACAGGGAAGATAACATGTTTTGAAATTGAAAAACAAAGTCCTCTACAAGATCAGAAAATTGACCAATTTGTAAAAGTAATGATAACTAAATAAAGTGTTGGAAATGAAATGGAATAAGAAATTGAACAACTAGAGAGGTAAAGCGGTAAAACGTATAAAGAAATTTAGATTACGTTAAAAATGAAAGTAAATTTCAATAAACATAAATTTGTTCGGATAGAAGAGAAAAAATTGTGTAGAAATATAATTAATAGAAAGAAATTGAGTGGAAACTAGATGAAAATTAATTGTATTTGGAATAAAAAATTTATTAAAATTTGTTTATATTTAAAATCAAAGATAACATTTTATTACCGTTAAATAATTAATTCTTATAATTATCCAGAAATTTCTTATTTGATTTCCTATCAATAATAAAATGTCATATGCTTACCGTAAAAAACTGACATTTATGTGTTTCATTGATATTGTCATTTATGTTGAAACTTTATTGTTTTCATTGACCAAATGAAGAGGGAATTATATATATATAAAAAGGTGAAGCCTTCAATGACAAATACAAGGCATTTCCCCATATAATACAAATAACTAGAATAATTAGGCTAATCAAAATATCGATTTTATACAAAATTTTAAATAGAACAAATAAAACCATGAGTAATCATTAAACATGATTGCAATTAATTGATCGAAGATGGCTTCTAAGGAATGGGTGCAATGGTATGCATATATGGACTTGATCTATTTTGAAGATCTCTGTCTTACGTATGTGATCTTTAAGGGTGTTTGAGACATGAGTATTATTTTAAATCTTAAGAATTATATTTGATAGAAATTATAATATTTAGGAATTATATTTTTTTAAAGATTTTGGTATGATTAAAATGTTTTTTAGAAAATTATATAGATTTTTTAAATTTTGATCACTATCGTATTTATAATATAATTTTAAACAAAAATTTAATATACAAAAGAAGTTTAAATAAGTTTATAATGATACATATTATATTTTTTAATTGTAAAAAAATTAAATTATAGATTTTATGGAAATTATTAATAAAATAAATTCTCATTTGAGAATATTTTATAAAATGATTACACCAAGATGGCCTTTTTCCTTATTTCCCTTAAAATCCCATGGCTGTGGTCGAAAAGTTATTTTTATAGGCCTTACTCAAATTAACATCTTTCCAATCATTTAATCCCTCCATCCAAACCTCTTAAAATCATTATTTTCCCCTTATTTAAGCTTATATAAAATATCCCTTTGTTTTTTCAACCCATCCAAACAAATCAAAAAAATGTGGATAGATGATGAAGGTCGAAGCAAACTAATTCGGTCAATGAAACTAGTTTAGGATGTATGGGTTATTGAGTTATTGTAAGCTTATAGTAAAATGACCAAAAAAAAAGGTATTTATAGGCACAGGAACCAACCTCTTAACTCGTAGGATGACACAAATGTTACTGTTACGTTCCTTGAGCTGGTGGACACCATTGACAAGTTAACTTTGCACTGCAACACAAGACAAGTATGGTAGTATTTAATTCTATGTGAGTGTGACAAGATAGAGGGACTTACCTTGACGTTCCCAATTATCTAATCATAAGATGTCTTGTGAATGAGAGATATAGAAAGGACATTATAAGATGTGCATGGCTTACCAGCTACAAAGGATGCATAATGTATGGCCAAGATGGGTTGCGTATTGTGATGGGTTCACAAAAAAGCCCAATTCTCTGTTCATCTCTAAATAAAAACTTTCACCAACAAAAAAAAAACCCGGAAACTTACCGCCTTTTTCACGTTAAAAAAAAATAGTTAGGTAAGATTACCAATTTTAGTTTGTCCCTATAATTTTTTTATATAATTTCACCCGATGATATACAAAATTAGAAATAAAAAAATTCTCCTTATTTGGGAATCAAACCCATACTCTTGTTTCTATATGTAAACTAACTTGACCATTAAACCAAAGCTAGCCTTTATTTTATATATGTAAATTTTATTATTAAACCTATTTTTATTATGAAATGTATTTTTAATAATATATTTTTTTATAAATATGGTTAATAAGCATATATATTAATATATTTAATAATATACATTAAAAATGTTTATAATTAAAAATATTATTCAATGAGATATATTTATTATAAAAATATTAATATTAAGGGTAAATGATAAATTTAGCCTTTAACAAATTTCAAAATTTGAGTTTACCCCCTAGAATGAATTTTTTTCTAGTATAGTGTCCCTTTAATATTTTTATTTATAGTATGCAACCTCTGCCGTTAACAAACTTTGTTAAGTGTTGAGGTGTAGCTCACTTACATGTCACTAGGTGCATACATGGCATGTGACTCAAATTTTAAGTGCCTAGTAGGATGAAGTTGGTAATTAAGAAAGATAACTAAAGGTTAATCAAGGTTAATTAACAAAAGGGGTTCATCACTTATCTCTTAAAAGGATTCATCACTCAGGTCTTAAAAGGAGTTCCTTGTTTCCATTACCCATTTTTTCCACTTATCTCTCAAAAGAAAGAAAAAGGGGTTCATCGTTATGGGTCTTAAGGTTTTGCAATGGTCAAACCCTATTCTTCTTCAGTCTCCTTCTTTGTTGCAAACTCTTGCCTCTGCAATCTCTTTACCTTCTTCTAAACCACGGAACAAAGGAGCTTCTTTTTCTCCCCCCTCTATAGTGTGTAGATTTGTGAACCGTTTGAGTTTTCTGCAAAATACAGAGATTTTTCTTCAAAAGTCTAAATCTTTTAACCATTTTACCAAAAGGGGAAAAAGAAACATGAGAAGGGCTTGGAGCGTAAGCTTGGAGCCTTTCTCTGATGAAGAATTTGCAAAGAAGATTGAAGATTTGGCTTTGATGAGAGTAACGATTCGGTGGAAAAGAAGTTGCCATTTTCAGTGGAAAAGAAGAAGCTTCAGTTTCAACTTTCTAATGAGAGTAACGATTTATTCCATGGAGTTGTCATTTTCACTGAGAATCATAAAGAAAAAGCTTCAGTGGAAAGAAAGGTTTAGAAAGGCAGCAGGAGAAAAACCTTCAATTTTTTAATTTGCTAATTAACCTTTAACTATTTTTTTTTAATTACCAACTTCATCCTACTAGGCATTTAAAATTCTAACTCACATGCCACATATGCACCCAATGGCATGTGAGTCAGCTACACTTCAGCACTTAACAGAGGGTAATTTCACCCGATCTCACTCGCTTACCAGTGTCGCAAGTAAACCTCCTGACTGTAAGCCCGTATCAGATACCTTTTTGTACCGAAAGTCCAGGTTAGCACCATGCACACCAGAAAGCATCTGTGTCACCCGATAAACAGTACAAGGTACAGTCGTAGGGGAATGTTCACAGGCGAAGCGGAGGCACTTGCGTCGTGTGTCAGAATCGTACTGACATATTGTACGAATGGTCCCCTAACCCTAGAAGACCCTTCATTCTACGCATGCACTCATATAAATACCAACATTTTCATAACTCTGGTATGTTAGACTCATTCTCGAACTCACGCTCATCAACCTTAAATTCTTTCTCTGGTTACTGACTTGAGCGTCGGAGAATCTTCGCAGGTGACATCACCTTTCGCCCCCTATCAACGCGAAAGCTTGGTGTGAAGTATCTCCAGAACTTCAAGACCCTTATTTCCCATTAGAATAGGGGACATAATACTTGATCCCCATTAGACCAGTGTACAAAACACTAGAATCTAAGAACATTTGTGGCTAGTCCAACACCGAATCCTTGACCCTGGTTCATACTAGTTCAAAATCATTATAGGGGGTAAACCTAAAATCCGAAATTTGTTAGGGGCTAAATTTACCATTTACCCTAATATTAAAAATAATATTTTCAATAATAATTTATTTTTAATCCGAAATAATATATTCAATAATATTTAATAAATTATTAAATATATTCCATGAAATTTATATTACTAAAAATATTTTACAATATATTATTAAATAATATTTTAAAATATATACCTAATAAATTATTAACTATATTTCATTATATATATTATTAAAAATATTTATATCATAAAAATTAGTTTTTTAAAAATTTTAAGGGTAAATATTATAAAATGTATTATAAATATTTTATTAATAAATATTATTGAATATATATTTGTAATCTATTTTTAATAATATTTTTATTAAATGTTATTGTATATATTTAATAATTATTATATGATTAAGTATATTTAGAATAAATATATTATTAATAATAAATAATTATTACAATATAATTATTATAACTAATATTATTATAAAGATATTAAATTTTATGTGTTATATGTTAAAATTCATATGTATAATGTTGATTCAATGGTCAAGTTAGTCTCTATAGATAATCAAAGTCATTGATTAATTACTCTAGTAAAGTTTAAAGGACACTGAAATAAGTACAGATATTATTGACTCTCCTATATATATTGATTCATATATCCCAACGTATTCCTCAACTTTTCCCCAATACTTGATTTTGTTGACACCAATTTTAATGGATGCTCTACGAAAATAATATATATGAATCATCTCTCGTAATAACAAAAGGAAATGTTATTTATTGAATGCATAATTCTTAAGACTGGTACGTGTATTTATCAAGCTTAGATCAATATTTTTCTACCGCTAATTTTAATGAGGATGAATGTTGAGTATATTTTACTTTAGTTATTGAGATCTTGACAGAAAAAATCATTTATTGACATTGATGGTAATAAAATTGTAAAATAAATAGGTTTTGTTTTGTCTAATATAGACTGAATATTTTATTTGGGGAAAAGATTTGCAGTTTCCCAAATATATATATATATATATATATATATATATATATATATATATATATATAATGTATGTTCAATAACGCACGTTAAAGAGTATAAAAATAAAAGTTTACATTTAAAAATGACATTAACACAATGTAACCTTCAAAATAAATTTAATATTAAAATATTTTACTACCTCTAATTTCAAATATAAACAAATTTTAGTAAAATTTTTGGTCTAATAATATAAGAAAAATTGTACATGACCCGATTTGAACACCAACCCTAATCCGCAACATCAGATTACCCCTAGCATGAGTAGAGTGCGCCCCTATGTGGAACACACTACGATGTTACCGACTCCACTTGATAATTGAAGCCCCTGTATACTACAATGCAGCGGACTGGTTCATCTGTCGGGGGTACACCGGTGTCAACTTGTAAAACATGTCAGACATGTCTGTGTGGGTGTCAAACTTTCTTCATAACTTACAGATCCATACTAACACAACGTCATCTAAGACTCAACTGTCATTTGTAACAACCTACTCCTTGCAAATAATAATTTCAAAAACCATGAGAAAATTTTTCACAAAAACAGTCACGGCTTATTCGACCTAGAAGGAAAGAGGCAGGCAAGGGAAAAATGAAGAGCATTCACACGCATATGGCATTTTACAGAAAACTAAGACTGGACTGGTTCGTTGGATTTAATGTAACGCACCAGCGCCTGGGCGGATCGCACAACACTGTTGGCTCGCTCAGGCGAGGTCTGATACCGCCTAGGCGGGGTATGATAATGCAACAGCGGATGGAGGGAAATTCTCAAAGAAAAATTCTTCCACGAGTAATACTAGTCATTCAGTAGGAAGAGATAGGTAAGGGGAAGGAGAAGGGAGATGTATATGTGCCGTAGTGGTTTGTGGAGGAAAGGGGGCCTGAACTCATTCCGCCCAACGCAACTAGGTATGACAACGCCTGGGCGGACTCAACCACAACGTCCAAGCCGAGGTCAACACCGTTGTTGGGGTCGCATTAGCTCCACAACGGAGAGGAAGGGTAACTGGGCGGTATCTCACTCTGACAATTACTCGCTTCAGTGCGAGTCCTCACGCTTGGGCGGACTGCCCCAGCACCTCGGCGCGGTATGACTCCGCCCAAGTAAATCCAACATAAGTCTTCCTAGCCCGCACTCGCTGGAGCGAGTATATTGCTCGCTGAAGCGAGGAACTTCACTCGGAAAATTGGGAGGTTAGTCTCGCTCGGCTTCTCCAAACCCAACCACTCGGGACACCGATCCTTACCCACTCGGACTTTACATCCTTCACTCGGGTTATCATTACCTTACACTTAGGATCCAATCCTCCCTAAATAGCCAATTGAACTCCTCTTACAACAGAGAATCATTCAAGGTTTTCACTCGGGGAGTGCCACTCAGCCTCCCTCAGGATTTATCCCTGTTTTCACTCGAAAAATACTAACTCTCCCTCACTCAGTTTTTGCTACCATTTTTCACTCGGTAATGGTCTCTCTTCTTATGACCACTCGGGTTTTCACTCATCTTTCGTTCTTCCCTCATTCGAAGCATATTTGAACTCTCTATTTCATCTTCTCAACCCCAAACTTATTCCCACTACTTACCCGTAGCCACACCGGCCTCTTACGCTCGTAAGGTATACTTAGGCGTCCGTACTTATCATTCAACACCTTCCGCAGCACAATATAACACGCAACACACATATATTTATATATACATATAATTAGGAAACATCTAAATAATTACAAACACAACATGTCCCTTCTATCCGAAGCGCTCAAGTTTCGTAAATAAGACCCAAAATCAAACACGAGCCGGCCAAGGCTTCTTCTAAAACATTTAAATACGACATGCACACGGTATACACATATATATACACACGTTCCACAATGCTCGGCTGCTCTGCTCCACACTAGGCTCCTCCTTCATTCTTCATTCCGAGAGATGTTCACTGAAATATGGTCACTGCAGGGGTGAGCTTTTACATGTAAAATGATACTCACAGACTCGGTATCAGCGTCAGTACACGCTCCTACCATCATTCAATCTTTCTCAAGTTAACCAAGTTCATGTGGTTCAAGACAACGTTCATGACACACATTTTACACAGAGTTTATTTCCACATCCATACACATATTCATGCACTCGGAGATCCTACGCACATATACATTCATGCATTCAAAGATCATACACATATACATACATAGATTTATACATCACCACGATCGGCCTTATATCTATATGCATGCCTACGGATCTGACTCGGGTAATGACTCTCAGTTACGGTCCCCTTTTCTTCTGGCCCCTCGTCCCTCAGCTCTTACCAGGTGGTACCGGCCTCCCACGGGCGTCTCGAGACTCTTCTCTAGCTCCTACGGCTACCATGAGCACTATCAGGATCTAGCCAGGGTCGGTAACTGGAAGTCATTCCCTTGGGGTTTCTTGACCTTCCATGGGTCACCCCACTCTCACCCATGCAACTAATGCATTTATTAACACATATCACCACGCCACGAATACCTTCTCCGTAGCCATTAAGCAAGAACAGATTTCCTCACATTACTCGTACACCCAACGCATGTTACAATCGACCATCAAGCTAACAACATTGAACAAACCAACTAAGAACATACACATGCATATTTTCCATAGTGATAAGAAGATAGAGCCATGCATATTATTCATCATTATCATCCACTAACAGACTACATCATCCCCATGAAATCACTGTCAGAATCTTAAATCATGCATCAGTTTTAGTGATTATGAATACATGCACACACACACACACACACTCAGCAGTACGTTCATCCGGTACCGTTCGTAGACCATGCATTCGACATGCAAGCGCCCCCTACCTATAGGAGAACCTCAGAAGCCTTTCTGCTCTCGTCGTTGGGTCCGATGTCCTTCTCCTGGTTCGTTCGGTCTTCCTTGGCTCCGTCGTATCCTGCGCCTGGTTCTGGGATGGAGTGTGGTCCGTCCTCCAGTACTGCAGTCACGATCTCCAGGAGCGAGGAGTAAGACAGGGGAAGAAGGAGGATGGAGACGAAGAGAGAAAAGAGAGGATGAAGTGACGGAGGAAGGAATCTGAAGGAACAGTGAGTGTTTGTGACCATAGGCTTACGTTTATATATATATATATTCGCACGAGGAAGAGAAGAGTGGGGTGGGAGAGCGTGAGCCCAGCAGCCACACGCACTCCACCCCATCCCCTGGCCACCACCATCCTTTATATTTTAATTAGTTTATTGTTTTCTGATTTTCAGGGTAGTTGGGCTGCTAAATTCCTCAAATCATTTGAATCATTTTAATGGCTTAAATCCACTTGGTAGTTATATACAATTAACGGTTGTTTTCTATTTGAAATCGAGTCTTGATGGTTTATTTTTCATTCGGCATTTAGCTTCAAAACTGGGATGTTACATCATTCACTTTATAAATACTCATAATTTATGACTCATTAAGATATGCGTGTAATACTCTTGTTTAAGCTCCATTATTGATCACTTGAACTGATTTAAGCGTCAAAGAATCTTTACAAGCGGCACCACCATTTGTCCCATATCGCGAAGGTTAGTTTGATTACTGAAGATCTGAGGTAGAGACCCCTGATTCCTCATTGGGTCACGTATCAGAACTCCATTTGACCGATATAATAAATAAAAGAGAAGTAAAACTACTATTGGTATCAGAAGAGTTATCCCCCATATTGGATAATTCAATACTTTACCAATGTTATTAAATGTCTATCTACTAAATATGTCATCCTTATATATATTATTAATATAACTAATGCTTTGTATATTAAACAAGGTTAGAGGTATTTTAAGATATTACATCAAATATTTGATATTATTGATATAAATAAATACATCTAACCAATATTCTTAATATATGTGAAAGTTTTTTTTGTCATTATCATTCTAAAATTTTAAAATTTTAACCGTATTTATTATTTAAGTCGTTTATAGAATTTAAAACATGTTTATTTTATTTTTGTCAATACTATTCTAATATTTTGTCCGTTTTTAAAAAAATTGATTGTTTATTTGAAACTTTAAAAGAATATTAATTATTGTTATTCTAATAAAAATTGTTCTTATGGGAGACACATTATAAATATTGTTTTTAAAGGCAACAAAAAGATTTCCTTTGAGCAGTGAGATTGTTGGCGGTAGACCAATGGAATGAAATGCAAAGAACATTTCAGTTACCTATGATATGTTATGTTATGTAGTGAGTAACATTTGATTTTTCCCATAAAAACAACCTCTTCTTTTTTCATACCCCAAAACCAAACACACAAATCCATCCAAGATCCCTTTGTCAGAGAGAGAAAATCAGTGTCCTACACCACCCACCATTGGAACCCACCACCAAGCTTCTCTTTTTTCTTCTGTTTCTCATTCCTATATATGCCCCATAATAAGCACCCACAATTGTTGTTCACACCCATTCTCTCTCTCTAAGCTCTCTAGACTCTAAAATCCTCTCATGGGTTTCAGGGTCATTACTCTGTCTCCTCTCTCCCTGTTTTGCATTGTTCTGCTTTTGGCACTTCACCAAGTGAAAGCAGCAAAGTTCCACAATGTGAGTGGCATAAAAGGGAGAAAGCCAGTGCTAGTAAGTGGGTGCAATTGGTTCTTGGGAAGTTGGGTCATTGACCCTTCTTATCCTCTCTACGACTCTTCAAGCTGCCCCTTCATTGATGCTGAGTTTGATTGCCAAAAATATGGTAGACCTGACAAACAGTACCTCAAATATGCTTGGAAACCTGATTCATGTTCCTTACCCAGGTTAGTACTCGGCACTACCAACTTTTATGAACTCACATATTACCATTATTCCCAGATTCAACAATTTTGTATTCTTCATTCAATTCTAATAATGCAGTGCAGAATATGAGACATATTTGGATACTCGTTAGTGAAATAGACTGAAGGACTAAGGGAGTTAATTTGGCAAGTGTTTTATAAATGAGATTTGTCAACAATACTTCAATTTGTGACAAAGTAAACAAATTTCCCCCGGATTCATGTTTAATAGCAGAATTAGCAAACATGTTTTAACTTAAACTCTCTTGCAGTATTCCTTGTCCAAAAGTAGAGTGAATAAGAGTAGCAATAAAACTTTTTTGTCAAAGTGCTTTGTTTGATGAATGGGTTTATATTAATATCAGTGGAATTTTCTGGTGTAGGTTCGATGGTACGGATTTCCTGAACAGGTGGAAGGGTAAGAAGATAATGTTTGTGGGTGACTCACTGAGTCTCAACATGTGGGAATCGCTGACCTGTATGATTCACGCGTCGGTGCCTAATACCAAGACCAGCTTTTTGAGAAAAGAATCACTGTCTACTGTGACATTCCAGGTTTGCCTTTTCTTTTTCTATATTTGTCTCCTTTCTGGGTTGATATCAAAATCCAATGTTTTTAAACCTGAACTTGTGCTCAATCATCGAAAGCACTAATTAAGTTAAAGGTTTAATGTTAAATTGATAATAAAAAAATTAAATTTGAATTAGTTATCTAATTGGTTTAAACTCAACCGGATTTGTCATCATTTTTCATCTTCTTGTTTGTTTCTCCCCATGTTACTTTCTCGTCCATGGTTTTATAATGTCATGTGTGCTTCGTCCGTTATTAATTCCCCCGGTTTTCTCCAACCCCGGTTATTGTATTCATGGTTGTTTTACAAAATCCAAGTTAGATTTTGAGATAAAAGTTTACTTGTAAATCTAGACTATTGATCCTCTCTATCACACTTGTCACTTTTGAAATAAAAATATAGGGAGAAAGGGAGGTTGGATTGAATTTTTCTTTTTCTCCCCCATAGGTGAAATGGAAAGACTAACTACATGGATTTAAGTAATATGAAAAACACCCTCCACAAAGACTAATGCTTTAATAATAATAATATACACCTTTCAATAGTTCCTTGGTCCGGAGAAGATTCCTTTTGCTGTGCCCAACAAGAATCAAAGATTCAAAATAAAGAGTAGCAAAAAAAAAAAAGTACTAACACCCCCAAAAGAAAAAGCAAAGAAAACAACCGCATATAATAATTTTCATTTCAGGAGAAAGGCCTAAGGTTGACTGGAAAATCAAAATCAAAATTTTATCTAAATAATTTGTGTTGACTTTTAATGTAAACTTTATCAAAGTCAAACTTTTATTCGGTGAATAATATCAAAGGTAGTTTTTTATTAAAAAAAAATACTTAGGTGCAGTTTAATAAGTATTTTTAGAGTGACTTAGATTAAACTCTCCCAATTAAGTTTGAATTAAAATTAGTTTGATTTGGTTAATGGCGATGTTGAATGAGGAGAGTTATCTCCGGTAGGTGACAGGCTGTTAGGAAGACAATGCCAACCTGTGATTACAAGTTGGAGGCTCCTCGCAATTATTTGGTTGAATATGTTAGTTTAGTTTATATCAATTATAGAACATCGCATTGAATCTTATTTTATTGCCATTGATGTGGCATGTTATGTTAAGCTACAACAATTAGCAACATGTTCTGAGCAATCTTCAATTTCACTCTAATAATTGTTCACGTGATTCCTAACAAAGTGACAAATCTTGCAGTTTAACTATTCCAATAATTGTCTTTCATATTCCCCCGACTTTTATTACCCTTCATTTTTTCATAACAATGTTCTCAAACTTTCTGTTGTTATATCACTTTTATCTTTTTCCCACTCATAACTTTATTTTATTTTTTTATTGTTTACAATTGTTAATTTAAACATCATCATATACATTATTATTATTATTCTTAACATATATAGATTATTAATAATTATAAAAGAGGAGAGATTCGTTTACTTCTTTAAATTTTACTCCACTTTACAACTTATAATAAAACATCAATTAAATCAATTTAATTGATGAATTATGTTATAATATCATTATGATTTTATATACAAAATTTTAGAGAAATTTAATATTCATAATTACATAATCTTGATAGCTAACATTTATTTGTATTATAAATTTTATTAAAATTAAGTTGATTAATAAAATATCAAATTATATGAAATTTTATACATATGATTTACTTAGTAAAAATTATTTATTCAGTAATTAAATTAACAAAATTAAATACGTAATTCAAGTTTTATCGTAAACTAGTAAGTGGAATAAACAAATCCTTCCTCGTTATAAAAATATGTAATGTAAAGTGAAATGATAGCATTATTATATCAAGGGATATTGACAGAACGGCCGGGGCATGTTTGTATATTGTTATCATTTTTCACGTGAATATTTTATGTATGCCAATACATGTTTCCCCTTTTGAAAATGATGTTAAAGTACTTTAATTACATTACTACTATGCTAATTTTGTGAAACTTAATATAGAGATATTATATTATTTCTCCATTTCTAAATATAAATAATTTTTAATAGTATTTTTTGGTTTATTAATATAAACAGAATTATGTTTTCCCAATATTTTACTAAATATATTTACATTGTATATATTTTTAGGGCCACTCATTCTTTAGATAATAAATGATATTAATAATATTTTAAGAAACTAATTCGAATGCGTTAGAATATAATGTAAATAACTACTTTTAACTATTATTTTTAATAGATATTTTTCCTTATATTTGACACCGGACAGTATTAGATTTTTATCCTTTCTTATTTTTAAAATTGTAGTTTTTATCTTTTAAAGTGATTAGCTATATTTAAAAAAGACACATTTATAATAAATCAAGGGTTGAGCACCGTGCTCCTAAGTAGTTGAAGTTCGATTCTCAACTTTAATAAATTGAATTTACCTGGTGCTTAGTTCTGTAGCATTTTGTGTTGTGATTATTAAAAGTCATGAGATAATCATATAAATTTAGTGTGTGTGAATCTTAGCCGCATAACCATATATTGATGTCACATGATTTTTTTAAAAGTTGATATGATTAATCTTAATCATCTATTGTATGATTGTACAACTTATATATATATAAAGGGAAACAATTAATAATTTTTCATAGAAAAAGAGAGATCAAAATCCATGTGTATGTTTTATTTTGCTATTGAAAAGTGATATAAACATAAAATATGGGTATCATGAGGCTTCATTTTAAAGGCATTGGGTGATTGAAGGTGATAATTAATAGGTGTTGGTGAGTTTGTGCAGGACTATGGAGTAACTATACAGCTATACCGCACGCCATATTTGGTAGACATAATTCGAGAAAACGTAGGGCGTGTGCTTACATTGGACTCCATTGTTGCTGGAAATGCATGGAAAGGCATGGACATGTTGATTTTCAACTCATGGCATTGGTGGACCCACACCGGAAAATCTCAGGGGTATGTATCTATCTATCTATGCTTTTTATGTACAAACATTTTGGTTACCCCATTGCCTATTGGGGCTTACAAAGTTACAAAATTTCAACATTGAAAGTTGGTATGAGAGCATCCATTCCCTAATAATGTGCAAGTTGTTACAACTTACAGGCTTACTCTTTGCTCTAAATAAGTAAATATTACCTCATTCATTCATTCATTGTGTGTCCCTTGTCCCTTTTGGTTTCCACTCTTACCTAACGGTTGTTATGATTCCATATTCAGATGGGATTACATAAGAGATGGACCCAATCTACTTAAGAACATGGACCGGTTGGAGGCATACTCCAAAGGATTGACCACTTGGGCTAAATGGGTTGACCTCAATGTTGATCCCACCAAAACTAAAGTCTTCTTTCAGGGCATTTCCCCTACTCATTACCAGTAAGAACCGCTTACACTCTCATCTTTCTAGGTGTAAACTTCATCCAGCAAACCACAAATTCACTTTGTAGTTTATCCAATTTTTTTATACTTATCAATAGCTAAACTAGTGTTAAAAAGTTGATTGATTTAATTGAAATTCGAGCAAATATCAATAATACTTTAGAAAGAATGGCAACATATTAATTTATTAAGAGATTTAAATAACATTTCTTTTCTAATGTGTGTATGAGGGTATATGTTAAACAAGTTAAAATGAAAGTTTTTATTTAAAATTGTGTTGGATTTACCTTGTAATTAAGAGAATATTCTATTAAATACAAGTTCCTATAACATGTATCTCAGGACACACATTAACTTAAAGATAAATGGTACGTATGAATCTTTTTCAAAACAATTAGAAAATAGGAGAAATTAGAACAAAATGGGTTAGAACTTAGAAATTAGAAGATTATAAGTTTTCAATATATTCAATGTATGCAATATAGCAGAAGATTAACTGAAATGTATTTTATGATATCTTTGTAACTCAAACAGAGGCAAGGAATGGAATCAACCTAAGAAAAGCTGTAGTGGAGAACTTGCACCATTGTCTGGTTCGACATATCCAGCAGGTCTACCTCCAGCAACTACCATTCTAAACACTGTGTTAAAGAAGATGCAAACACCAGTATATCTACTTGATATCACACTCCTTTCTCAACTAAGAAAGGATGCACACCCTTCTGCATATAGTGGAGATCATGCAGGCAATGATTGCAGCCATTGGTGTCTACCAGGATTGCCTGACACTTGGAACCAGCTCCTATATGCAGCTCTTACCACATGATGGTGAAGGTGTATACCAATTGATCATTTTTTTCATCCCTTGGTTATATATTCAGCTAGTGACTTGAGAATTTCTTCATTATTTTGGGGATAGATACTAAGAAGGGGTGAAACTCAATTGTAAAATTATAGGATTCTTGAAGAATAATTTACCAAACAAAATAAGCTCGGATCAAAACTGTTGCATATCAATAAAAGGACTTTACAAGGATGTAAATTAATTATAATGAATCACAAGATGACATTGAACTTTCCCATTGATTTGATGCACAGTCACAGAACATGTATAATATTTCTATACTTGTGGCAACTTTGAGGTTAATTGTAACAGGGGAACTCTTAAAACAGAAGCAATGTAACAATCTTGTTGCCATGTCTTTCCATATACACCTATAGATGGAACACAGTGGTTAAACTAAACATTTCAACAACCAATTGTTCCCAGCCAGAGTTTGTGAGTAGTTCTGGCTATCAATGTGTAAAATGATTTGCATAGATATATTTGATATTGCCACTCCAAATTAAGCTAAAAATAAGTAGCAAATAGCCAAATAGTATCTACTTAAGAAACAACAAAAAAAGGGCAATATATTCCGATTGAATTACATTGAAGTGCATAATGGCTTTACTTATTTTTATTTTTTTTTTGGATAAAAATGGCTAATACTATTTACCTCAAACATTAAACCAAATGTGCCCTCTGTTTCCTGTGTTGTTGGGCCTGGCCCTTTCTTTTGTTTAATGAAGATCCTTTGACAGAAAAACAACACATATAATGGATAAGGTTGAATGAAACAGATTTTATCCCCCCTTTTTTCTAAAAACAAAGAGCAACATGTTTTTCGACCAAACAAACAAAAGCGCAACATATTTTTTTTTTTTGGTAGAAAAGTGCAACATATTTCGAGTGCTCTATATAAGCATCCACCTGGTTCATCTAGCACCAGACATATTTTCTTAGAAATTTTAGGTTACAGTCTGCTTCAATGTTGTGATAATCATATTATAATGAGACAAAAATTTATATTCATCTTTTAATTTAATTTTGAAAAATTTATATAAAAGGTCAAATTACTTATCATTTTTTAATTGTACTTTTCATTTGTCAGTAGTATATATCCATTAAATTTATTTTATTTTTATTAAATTAAAATATATATTTGTACTTTTCATTTGTCAGTAGTATATATCCATTAAATTTATTTTATTTTTATTAAATTAAAATATATATTAAACTAATTTACAAAGCTTAATATTTGTCTAAAGTGCCCTTAATCTTATTTATTACATAAATTATTTAATTTCCTTCAAAATATATTTAAAAATGATATATTTAGTATATAAACATTCCGTTGTAACAGGAATCTTATAATCAATTACAGGAGGCCTAGTAATCGATTATAGACCTGTGCAAGGAAACAACACTACTCTCCGGTATGTAATCAATTACCATGACAATAGACCTGTAAAAAAAACAGAATTTGACATTCTAACTGTTGGCAATTAAAATAAATTGTCTAGTTGAAATTGAGATGCTATAAAAATTATGAATGCTCAAGGAACAATTTTTGACACACAAAGTATTTGTATATTGGATGAATAGTACACTAAAAATATTAGCTTTTGTTAATAACCAAATTACACACTCAAAATAATACTACAACTCACAAAAATTCTTAAAAAAATTAATTAAGCTCGTTGGAGCTTTTATCTCTTGTATTTTTCTCTCTGTTTTTCTTTTCACTCTCACCACTACAAACATAATTACCACAACCTTCTATTTATACTAATTGGAGTCAGTTTTGCAAGCTTCATTACTGACTTTGGACAGCAAATTGTTGTTTCAACATGTTTGCTTATTAGCAATCTTTTTTGACCAACTTTAATATTTCAATTTGGCAAATTGGCATCTTGTTGTTCCGGCTGCAATTACTTTACGTAAGTAACTTGACAACTTGCAATTGGATAAATTGTAATTTTCTCATGTTACCAAGTTTAACTCCTAACATCCTCCCTTAAACTTGGCTTCATCATCTCGAGCATATTCTTCAGCTTCAAGAACGAATTTCTTTTAAGCGGCTTTGTGAAAATATCCGCGACTTGATTTTCTGAAGCACAATACTCCATCACAATTTCTTTGTCTCTGATCAAGTCACGAATATAGTGATGCTTGATATCAATATGTTTGCTACGACCATGAAAGACTGGATTCTTTGTCAAAGCTGTGTTTGAATATGTTAACAGGTCCAAAGATGTTCAAAGATTTTGATAATGACAAACACTCTTGAAGAAACCGATGCAAAAACAAAGACATGAAATCAGAATTAAAGTAACAGCGAAGCTAATCGATTAGGCCATAGATGCTAATCGATTAGGAGCTTTCTGTTTTGGAAGAAATTGCATCAGGTATGAAGGCTAATCGATTAGGGAGCTGAACAATCGATTAGGTACTCACTGGAATTAAGGTAATCGATTATACACCAGAGACTAATCGATTACAACAATCAGAAATGGGACAAAATGCATCAGGTACGAAAGCTAATCGATTAAGGGAACCATATAATCGATTAGTGAGCCACTGGATTTAAGGTAATCGATTGCAAGACATGCTAATCGATTAGGATGCTGCGAAAACAAATTAAATACATCAGGTACAGATGCTAATCGATTAGTGGAAATGATATAATCGATTAGTGACTCTCTGACTTGAATCTAATCGATTACAACACGAGGGTGTAATCAATTACGCTAGTGGAAAAACAGATTTAAGTGGGAAACCAGGTCATGTCTCCACCATCCTTCAAATTTCCACTAACTGCAACGGCTATGATGGACTAGGGCACTCCTCAACAGCTATCTTGGCTCTATAAATTGAAGAGGAAGACAAGCACAAACACACAACCAAGAAGCAACAATTCATAGCTCTATTTTGTGCTTTGTAAGCCTATTCTTTGCATATTGTACTTTCACTTGTATATCCTCTCATCTTGAGAGATTAGAATTTGGGAGAGCTTTTCATTTGTATATCTGCTCTATTAAGAGAGTATATTGATTGTAAACACAAACTCCAAACACAAGATATTCACTCTAGGTTGAGTGGTTGTTCACTCTAGGTTGAGTGGGTACAAAGGTTGAGGATTCAATCTTTGGGATATTGTGAGATTGAGAGATTGGGTGGGTTGCCCTTGTACTTGTGAGGATTGGGTTCTTGAGTGTGGGACACTAGGAAGCCGCAATTGCTCAGAGTTGTATCTCTAGTCTACAATAGTGGAAAATCCTCTAAGTGGGTTGCTTAGAGGCGAGACGTACACCGGATTGGGTGGAACTCGTTACATCGGTTTGCAAGCTTCTCTTCCTTACTCTTTTACTTTCATATACTGCATATTTGTTGATTGATATTGTTTGGTTGAGAAGAGCATACTTGAACTTGCTTAATTTGTTATATCTTGGATATTGCACACCAAGTGTTTGCTAAATTGCCTCAGCAATACTTACCTCCTGTAGTGCAGTGCATATCATTCTTACTTGCTTTCACTTGCATAATCTCATAAACTTGGTTATAGAAATCAATTTCAAAGGGATTCCAAGCAAAAGATTTATTACTCAATTCACCCCCCCTCTTGAGTATTGAGGCCACTTGAACAACAAGTGGTATCAGAGCTTGACTCTTGGTAGATCAAGCTTAACAGCTTCAAGAGAATTAAATGGCCTCAAGTTCTCAAAATGTTTTTCCCGAGGGTGGTGCGATAAATAGACCTCCCGCTTTCAATGGGGAAGGGTATGCGTTTTGGAAAGAAAGAATGAAAATCTTCATTCAATCAATTGATTTGAGAATATGGAATACCATTGAAAATGGTCCTTATATACCGATGCATACTATAGATAACAAGAATGTTGAAAAACCTATAGATGAATGGACAAGCGAGGAAGAAAAGAAAGTCCAATATGGCTACAAGGCCAAAAATCTCATTACCATGTCTTTAGGTCAAGACGAATTTTTTAGAATAATGACATGCCAAACAGCTAAAGAAATGTGGGATACTCTTCAAGTAACCCATGAAGGTACTAATGATGTAAAGGACTCCAAAATTAGTACCTTGACTAGCCAATATGAGTGCTTTAGATTAAACTCTCATGAATCGATTGTTGATATGCAAAAAAGATTTACTCTCATCATTAATCAACTCATTACACTTGGAAAGACTTACACTAACAAAGAGCTCATTCATAAAGTGTTGAAAAGTCTTAACAGAGAATGGCAACCGCTAGTTACCGCCATCAAACAATCTCCTAGCATAAACGAAATGTCTCTTGCCACTCTATTTGGTAAGTTGCAGGAACAGGAACAAGAGCTGAAGGAATTAAAGATGGCGGAAGAGGAAGAAAAATCTTCCAAGAAAAAGGGTCTTGCTCTCAAGGCTACTTCCATAAATGAAGTGGAAGAATCCGAAAGTGAACTTGATGAAGAAGAAGAATTTGGATTATTTGTGAAACGCTTCGGGAAATTCATGAAAGGCAAACAAACTCAAAGAAGCTTCAAAAACCCAGGTAAGAAACCTATCACTAAAGAAAATTCTTCCTCACCCAATTGTTTTGAATGTGGAAAGGAAGGGCACTTCAAAGCAGATTGCCCAAATCTTAAGAAGAAGGGAAAAGAGAAAAGAGGAAGAAGAAGAGCATATATAGCATGGGATGAGAACGATGTGAGCAGCTCCGACGACTCGGAAAATAAGCAAGCCAATCTTTGCCTCATGGCCAATCACCAAGAAGAAGAGGATGAGGTAAACTTCCATGACTTAGATAAAGACAAATTACTTGATGCTCTAGAGGAACTATATGATAAATTTACAAAAGTTTCCAATAGACTTAAGGTGTCTAGAAAAACTAGTGACACTCTAGAGATGCACCTTATGGAGGTTTGCAAAGAGAATGAATGCTTAAAAGAAGAATTGAAAAACGCTCAAATATGTTCCATTAGTAAACCTTGTGATTTTGCTAAGAAATGTGTTGATCTAGAAAATAAAGTCCTAGATCTAAACAAAACCTTAGAGAAATTCACTAATGGAAGAGATAATTTGAATATCCTTCTTGGGCAACAAAAATGCATGTTTAGTAAAACCGGTTTAGGATATGACCAAGAACATAGTGATCACAAAATGGAGAAGCACTATAAAAACTTCTTTGTACCACCAAGCAAATCCTCCTCACCTTTTATGAAATACAATCATTGTGGTACCAAAGGACATAGTGCTTATAAGTGTAGTGTTAGGAAATTAGGACCAAAAGTCTTAAGAAAGGTGTGGGTTCCCAAAGGAACATCTCCACAAGCTAACCTTAAAGGACCCAACATAAAATGGGTACCTAGTTCTCTAAAATGATTTTGTTTTGTAGGTATGCTTCAAGGCAAGCAACACCCATTGGTACTTGGATAGCGGGTGTTCAAAGCATATGACGGGAGACATAACCAAATTTACATCATTCACTCCCAAAAGGAAAGGAAGTGTCACCTACGGAGACAACACTAAAGGAAGAATCCTAGGCATTGGAAATATAGGTAAGAATTCTTCCACCTCCATAAGTGACGTATTGTATGTTGAAGGCCTCAAACATAATCTACTTAGTATAAGTCAATTATGTGACAAAGGATATAGAGTGTTATTTGAATCAAATTGTTGCATAATTGAGCATAAGACTAATAAGGAAATTAAGTTTGTAGGCCAAAGAATTGATAATATTTACATGATTGATATGGATAGTTTGTCTACAAATGATGAACATTGCTTCATTTCAAAAGAGGATGAAACATGGCTATGGCATAGAAGAATAGCTCATATACATGTAGACCACTTGAACAAACTTGTTTCTAAAGATTTAGTAATTGGTCTACCAAAGCTCAAATTTGAAAATAGATTTTGTGATGCATGTCAAAAAGGAAAACAAGTAAAGGCATCTTTTCAATCCAAAAACATTGTTTCTACTCAAAAGCCTTTACAACTTTTGCACATGGATTTATTTGGACCATCCAAAATCAAAAGCTTTGGAGGAAATTACTATGGTCTAGTTATAGTAGATGACTATTCAAGATATACATGGACATTGTTTCTTGCTCATAAAAATGAAGCATATCATGCATTCAAGAAACTTGCAAAGATTATCCAAAATGAGCAAAACTCAAAAATTACATCCATTAGAACCGATCATGGGGGAGAATTTGAAAATCAATCTTTTGAAAAGTTTTATGAAAAACATGGTATTAATCACAACTTTTCAGCTCCTAGAACTCCACAACAAAATGGAGTAGTTGAAAGAAAGAATAGATCGTTAGTAGAGCTTGCTAGAACCATGTTAAATGAAAACAATATTGCAAAACATTTTTGGGCCGATGCGGTAAACACCGCGTGTTATGTTATGAATAGATGTTTGATAAGGCCTATTTTAAAGAAAACCCCCTATGAGCTTTACAAGGGTAGAAAACCCAACATTGCATACTTTCATATTTTTGGATGTAAATGTTTTGTGCTCAACAATGGAAAGGATAATCTAGGAAAGTTTGATGCAAAATCTGATGAGGCAATATTCCTAGGATATTCTTAATCAAGTAAATCTTATAGAATTTTCAACAAACAAATAAATACCATTGAGGAATCTATTCATGTCAAATTTGATGAAAATAGCCATAACCCTCCGAGAAAGGAAGATGTTGATGATCTTGTAGGTACCTTCCAAGAAATGAACTTGCAAGACAAAGAAGAAGAAGTCAACAATGATGAAGGTGCAACACAAATTGAGAAACAACAAGATTGGGTAACCTTGAAGGATCATCCCTTGGACAAAATCATTGGAGAAATAAACAAAGGGGTAAGTACTCGAAACGCCATTAGAAATGCATGCAATCACTTGGCTTTTGTATCCCAAATAGAACCCAAAAATATTGATGAAGCCATTATTGATGAACATTGGATGTTGGCCATGCAAGAAGAGTTAAACCAATTTGAAAGAAATGAAGTTTGGGAACTTGTGCCAAGACCCAATGATCATCTAATAATAGGCACCAAATGGGTTTTTAGAAATAAGCTAGATGAAAATGGTATAATAACTAGAAACAAAGCTAGACTAGTTGCAAAGGGATACAACCAAGAAGAAGGAATAGACTATGAAGAAACATATGCTCCCGTAGCTAGGTTAGAAGCCATTAGATTATTGCTAGATTTTGCATGTTGTATGGATTTCAAACTATATCAAATGGATGTCAAAAGTGCGTTCTTAAACGGCTACATTCAAGAAGAAGTTTATGTAGATCAACCTCCCGGTTTTGAAAATCATAAATTTCCAAACCATGTCTTCAAATTGAGAAAAGCTTTATATGGTTTGAAACAAGCTCCAAGAGCTTGGTATGAACGATTAAGCAAATTCCTTTTAGAACACAACTTTGAAAGAGGAAAGGTTGATACTACATTGTTTATAAAACGCAAACATAATGACATCCTCTTGGTGCAGATTTATGTAGATGATATAATATTCGGTGCTACTAATGAAAATCTTTGTCAAGAATTTGCCAAGATTATGCAGAATGAGTTTGAAATGTCCTTGATGGGAGAACTCACCTTCTTCCTTGGACTACAAATAAAACAAGCCATTGATGGAACGTTCATTAGCCAAACTAAATACTGTAAGGAACTACTTAAAAGGTTTGGAATGGACAAGGCAAACGAGATAGCTACACCCATGAGCACATCCTGCTATCTAGACAAAGATGAAAAGGGTAAGGACATTGAAATCACCAAATATCGAGGTATGATTGGATCCTTACTGTATTTAACTGCGAGTAGACCTGATATTATGTTTGCGGTATGCATGTGTGCTAGATATCAAGCATGTCCTAAAGAATCACATTTGACTGCCGTAAAAAGAATTTTGAAATATCTTGTGGGTACTCAAAATGTTGGTTTATGGTATCCCAAAGGCGTTGAATGTAATCTTTTAGGATATTCTGATTCCGACTTTGCGGGGTGTAAGCTTGATAGAAAAAGTACTAGTGGTACATGCCATTTGCTTGGTAGTTCCCTTGTCTCTTGGCATAGCAAGAAACAAGCAAGTGTTGCATTGTCAACGGCTGAGGCAGAATATGTAGCAGCTGGTAGTTGTTGTGCTCAAATTCTTTGGATGAGACAACAACTTCTTGATTTTGGTATTTCCTTGAATAAAGTTCCCATTAAATGTGATAACACTAGTGCCATTAATATCTCGAAAAATCCAGTAATGCACTCTATAACCAAACATATTGAGATTAGGCATCACTTTATTAGAGACCATGTGTTAAAAGGGGATTGTGTACTTGAACATGTAGAAACATCTAGGCAACTAGCTGATATTTTCACAAAACCCTTGGCTAAAGAGCAATTCATTCACATAAGAAGAGAGTTAGGCATTCTTGACATGTCCAGTTGTGTTTGAATTTTTTTTTTATAAGAACCTTGTTGAATGGCATAATGCATGGTATATATCACATTTCATGTTTGGAACCTTACTGTTTGATATCTTTGAAGTTTTTGACTCCATAATCGATTACAGTGTTAATCCCAATCGATTACTAAGCTTCTGTTTCTAAGATAATCGATTAGGCCTCACCCATAATCGATTACAATCATTCTGTTTCTAAGATAATCAATTATCCATGATTCCTAATCGATTACGAAGCTTTTGTTTCAAGTTCAAAACGTTTCCTCTTCTTCATAATCAATTACCACATTGCCCCAATCGATTAGGACGATTCTGTTTCTAAACTAATCGATTACCCTAAGCCTATAATCGATTACCCTCTGTATGAAACGTTTGAAATTCCCCAGAAACAGTGATCTAATCGATTACCACCTGACCCGTAATCGATTAGTATGTGTTCTGATGAGTCAAAACTCCAATTTCCTAGGCTCACTCGAACAACTCCCTCTCTTAACTCACTTCACTCCTTTCTAAACTCTCTTTCCTCCTTCCTAAACCTAATTTTTAACTATAAATACCCCCTCATTCACCTTCTCATCTCACACTACCTCCTTTCTCCCAAACCTCTCTAAAACTCTCTAGCACTCATCTCTCTTCATCTCCTTCTTTTGCATTTTCCACCATGTCTACCTCAAGGAATGTCAAGAGAGCTAGGTCCTCTACTGCTCAAGCCCATAACCCCCTTGATTTTTCAAGGTTCTTCTCCTCCCCTAGAGATCTTCAACACTTCATGAAGAACTTTTCTGAAAAGGAAATCATGACTCCTCACTACACCATTGCCGACACTTTTGACAACCCAAGCCTCACCTTCATCCAAAGTCTCCACCACTACAACCTTTTCCCCTTCTTATCCCTCAAAGAAGAAGAATACTATCCTGAGCTTATGAGAGTATTCTACTGCAACCTCCGCCTTGTCAATGGGATGGTTGAATCCAAGGTGAAAAACACCACCATCAAACTCTCAAATGCCCAATTTGCAGAAATTTCCATACTGCCCCTCAACAATGCTGACTTTGATGGAGGCGAACCCGAGGATGAATGGGGTTTTAATCCCATCACTGCCCGCCGTTCTTTGTGGAAGCCGGCTCCTCCCATGAGCAACTACAAACTAGTTGGCCACTTGACCATGAACAACCGCCTGCTCCACTTCTTCTTGGTCAAGATGATTGTTCCCCGTGGTGGGAACTATGCTCTGGTTGAAGAGGATGATGTCCTCTTAATGTGGGCCATGCTGAACCACAAAGAGATCAACTGGGTTCAGTTGATTAAATTCCACATGCGCCACGCCAAGGACCAGCAAAAGCTCCCTTACGGTATCCTCCTCACTAAAATTTTTAAATTCTGTGGTGTTGATTTGGCAGGGGAACTCTCTGAAAAAGTGCCCCCAAGAGCTTGCATTGGCACTTCCCACCTCAATAAAATGGGCATGGTCAACATTGCTGGAATGTGGATTCTAAGGAGTGACCGGGAACATGGTGCCAACCCCTTTACTGAACCTGCTGCTCCTCCTCCTCCTCCTCCACCTCAACCACAAGCTGAACCATCAGCCTCTTCATCTGCACCACAAGCTGACCCATTTGCATCTCTCTATGCCCATCTTGATCGCTGCTTCGATCGACTTGAAAACTCCCTCCAAGAGTTTTCAATGACCGAGCAGCAACATTTTGAGATGATGCAGCAGCGTTATGAAGAGCTGGCTCACCAAATTGCAGAAATCCGCTTCTTCAACCCGGATAATTAGTTTTTTAGTTATGTTTTGTTTAGCTGTTGGTCTCCTTTTTGTTGTTTTTCTGAATTTTGAATAATTTTACTTCTTGTATTTCCCATTTCTTTCAATTCAATAAAAGTATCTTATTTCAGTTTCTCTTCACTGCTCTAATTATTTTTGATGATTACAAAGGGGGAGAAGAATATATGTTCATATGTTGGATAATGCTCTGATTTGGATAATTGAATATGAATAATAGATGCTCTGTTAACAATATTTGAAGAATATTATCTGTTTGTTAAATTCCTCTTGATAGGGGGAGAGTTATAGATAAGAGATAATAGACAATAGATAAAATGAGATAAGACATTGGCTGCTGAATGTGATTACTCTGATTAATGCAGCAGAGTTGTTTTTGCAAAAGGATAAATTTAGAGATAAGTCTATATTTTTTAAACTAACAACCCTCAAGAGATGAACATAGTTGTCATCATCAAAAAGGGGGAGAATGTGTTTGAATATGTTAACAGGTCCAAAGATGTGCAAAGATTTTGATAATGACAAACACTCTTGAAGAAACCGATGCAAAAACAAAGACATGAAATCAGAATTGAAGTAACAGCGAAGCTAATCGATTAGGCCATAGATGCTAATCGATTAGGAGCTTTCTGTTTTGGAAGAAATTGCATCAGGTATGAAGGCTAATCGATTAGGGAGCTGAACAATCGATTAGGTACTCACTGGAATTAAGGTAATCGATTATACACCAGAGACTAATCGATTACAACAATCAGAAATGGGACAAAATGCATCAGGTACGAAAGCTAATCGATTAAGGGAACCATATAATCGATTAGTGAGCCACTGGATTTAAGGTAATCGATTACAAGACATGCTAATCGATTAGGATGCTGCGAAAACAAATTAAATGCATCAGGTACAGATGCTAATCGATTAGAGGAAATGATATAATCAATTAGTGACTCTCTGACTTGAATCTAATCGATTACAACGCGAGGGTGTAATCGATTACGCTAGTGGAAAAACAGATTTAAGTGGGAAACCAGGTCATGTCTCCACCATCCTTCAAATTTCCACTAACTGCAACGGCTATGATGGACTAGGGCACTCCTCAACAGCTATCTTGGCTCTATAAATTGAAGAGGAAGACAAGCACAAACACACAACCAAGAAGCAACAATTCATAGCTCTATTTTGTGCTTTGTAAGCCTATTCTTTGCATATTGTACTTTCACTTGTATATCCTCTCATCTTGAGAGATTAGAATTTGGGAGAGCTTTTCATTTGTATATCTGCTATATTAAGAGAGTATATTGATTGTAAACACAAACTCCAAACACAAGATATTCACTCTAGGTTGAGTGGTTGTTCACTCTAGGTTGAGTGGGTACAAAGGTTGAGGATTCAATCTTTGGGATATTGTGAGATTGAGAGATTGGGTGGGTTGCCCTTGTACTTGTGAGGATTGGGTTTTTGAGTGTGGGACACTAGGAAGCCGCAATTGCTCAAAGTTGTATCTCTAGTCTACAATAGTGGAAAATCCTCTAAGTGGGTTGCTTAGAGGCGAGACGTACACCGGATTGGGTGGAACTCGTTACATCGGTTTGCAAGCTTCTCTTCCTTACTCTTTTACTTTCATATACTGCATATTTGTTGATTGATATTGTTTGGTTGAGAAGAGCATACTTGAACTTGCTTAATTTGTTATATCTTGGATATTGCACACCAAGTGTTTGCTAAATTGCCTCAGCAATACTTACCTCCTGTAGTGCAGTGCATATCATTCTTACTTGCTTTCACTTGCATAATCTCATAAACTTGGTTATAGAAATCAATTTCAAAGGGATTCCAAGCAAAAGATTTATTACTCAATTCACCCCCCCTCTTGAGTATTGAGGCCACTTGAACAACAAAAGCAATTGTTAATTTGTTGTCACAAAATATTTTTGTTGGCTCATCTTGTTGATGTTGTAATTCACTTAATATTCTTCACAACCAAACTGCTTGAGTCGCACAATTTGTTGTTGCGATGTACTCTGCTTCTGCTGTTGACAGAGCAACTACTTGTTGTTTCTTGGAGGACCAAGAAAATACACCTGTACCAAGATAAAATACATAACCCGAAGTGCATTTTAGTCATTTGTCACTTTCTCTTTTATGTTGTATTTTTTTCATTTACTTTCTCTTTTCCTTTTTCTTTTAACTAAAGGTAAATAAGCTTTTACTTTCTACCATTTAGAGACTTCTTATTTTACCATTGCCATTCAATTTAACTAAACCCAAAATTTTAAATCACCAAATTAAATTATTTGGGTTTCTTTAATTTACCATTAACTCAAAATTAATTTAATATACTTCTAATTTATTAACAACCCTCATGATGTACTTTATTCTCCAAAATAATTAATTTAATTTACACAACAAATAATAAATTTTAATTTAATTAGTTTTAAAACTAGGGATGTTACACAAAGTGTATTACAAAACTTAACTCACTATTTTTCTTTTTTGAAATCTCCGTAGTTTATAAAAAAAAAACTTAATATTAAATATTTCTTATATTCATTCTATATATATATATAATTGTTTAAATGAATATCTATATCATGAATTTCAAAAATTGACTGATAGAATATACATATAAGGTCTAATTTATAGTATTAAGGGATAATGGTATTCATCATCTGATCTAGATTGAAAAAATTATTCAACTAATCTAAAATATTTAAAAATGTCAACCTAAAATTGCAAAAAAAAAAAATCATATTATATGTAGGTTTAAATCGGTTTCAGATCTACCTCTAAAACTAAATTAAGCTTGATTAAACATTAATTTCAATATATTACCTCTATATTTATATTATCTTACTAATTTACATACATGACATAAACTGAAATTCTAAGTTA
The DNA here is from genome assembly GCA_037962975.1 of Clitoria ternatea. NCBI lineage: Eukaryota > Viridiplantae > Streptophyta > Magnoliopsida > Fabales > Fabaceae > Clitoria > Clitoria ternatea. The sequence continues at coordinate 239,672,451 of CM075671.1, read as the reverse complement.
TGATTGTAATTTTATAATGATGTTAAAAAAATATACAATAGATTTTATTTTTAAAGTAATTATTTTTATATTTTAGACAACAATTATATATCTTATACTTGATTTACTAAAAATATAATTAATATAAAACTGAATAAACTAATTCAATCTGAATCATATTTAATTAAATTAAACATCATCTTCCATTCCAATCAAAACAAACTCAACCAAAACATAAACTAATATCATGATAAAACTATTCGGAAGTGTCTCTACAAGTAGAATTATCATTCAAGCGATTGGTGTTGCTTGTGTAGTTTATTTTTTCAAAAAAAAGAAAAGAAAACTAGTGTGGTTTCTTTCACGCACTAATCACACTTGCTATTTAATCTGAAAAGAAAATTCTGATAAAAAGTAAATACCAGCTGGTGCTAATTGATGATGGGTAGTGCACGACCCCGCCATTTTACGGGAACAATGATTTAATGTTACACTACCTTTTTTAAGAAAAAAATTATTTATCATTTACATATACGTGTATATCTATATACACACACTTAGGTTTAATTACATATTAACATAATGTTTATGAAATTTTTTTATAAAAAGTTATAGACGTATTTATCTGCTATTAAAAAAAATCTCAGTAAATTAAGTCTAGCCCCCTATCAATCATCTAAATTTTCATTTACCAAAAAATAGGAATCATTAAATAATGTATTCATCTAATAAACTAGATCACATTTTAAACAATATAAAAATATATTTTTTTTATTAAAAATCATGTTTGAGGTAGTTTTATATTTATTTTAATATAAAGCTAACATAATTTTTAATAAAATATTTATATTTTTATTATTTAAAATATACCTTGAGAAATATTTAAAAAATCGATAAAATAATAAGTGATGGTGAGAATTCAGAACAGCAACATGAGGAAACAAGTTGGTGTGAATGTTTTGCTTCCCTTTCCGGGTCATAATTCATTAACGAATGGATGAACTATGATTACGTCGGACAAAAACGATGCTCATTCAATTAGTATTCACAAACAAAATATCATTATCTATACAGCAAAATCGGTGCCACTAATTTTCTGAAGCTGGGTTTGCTCCAAAACTAGTATGTTGCAGACCTGCATAAAAATTTCTGTTGCTGGCTATGGCATTGAAGATGGCACGACCTCGCTTTATCTCTCAATTCCTGGAATGCCCTCATTGTCTCCACATCAAAGCCCCCAGCAAACTGCCAAACATCAACAATTAATTATTCCAGATGGCCCTATAGCCTCTCTCGCTCTGTTAGAACAGGTACCAATTTTGTTTTACTGTTGGAACATATATGTAGGATTTACCTGATGTACTCGAAATGCAAATCTAACTCCTTGGACAATGAGCTCTTCCTCTTCAGGACCACCACCAACTGTCTCAAGCTCAGCAGAGACTCTCTTCATGTACTTCATAGCCAATTTTACAGATGCCAGCTTGATCTGTCACAACATAAAGTTTCAGGTACAATAAATGAAATTAGCCAATGTTTATTTCGATGTTTACAGATCCGGTCATTGAACACCAATGATTCAAATAAATCGTGATTAAATTAAGAATCAGATTGTGGTTGAATCTGTAATAATAAATAATTGACTCGAACTCATTATTTAACCAATTTATTGTTCAACCAGTTAAACTAATTGATATATTTCAGTTTTGTACCAAAGCTTTTTTTACATTGCAATAAGGATGTAGGCCTTCTGTTACTCTATTATTATTCATGTAATTACTTCAAACATATCCTTTCTAGCTAGTGCCATTTGAATACTACAAAGATATTAACGGTCGAGAAGAGAGAATCTCGCTGTGTTTGTTCAATTTAAAATGATGAAGCAGACAAACAGATGGATTTCAGAGGTGAGGGAGTTCACATGTGCGCATGCAGGGGTGCACAGAGGAACAAGTAAAATACAAACGATGCTTTGTCATTTTGCTACCAGCACTCTGCACCTTGTAGATTATACTACATGTTACATAGCAGTCAACTTCACCCAACACATGTTTTTTGATGTTTTGGTTGCACCATTCCGACATGATGGAATATAAGGAAGAAAAATTATATTATCAATAAACGAAGTAACGAACGCTGCCAATAAACAGAACTCAGGATAATTCCTTAGAAATCCACAAAAATAAATTATTTTGATTAATGTAAATCAATTGAAACAATTAATCTAAATCAATGTAACTATAACCAATTAGCACTTGGAAATTACCTGAGTCGCAAAACCGTTATCAAGCATCCAATGTACAGGTATGTGGAAGACTTTGTATCTATTTGTTGCTGATTCCCTAATTCTTGAGATATTGTAAACTCCATGCTCTAATCTGCCATAACCCATATGTTAACACAACATTAGAGTGTCTTGTGAGGTTGTGTGCAAATGAAGGTTCAGTTAAAATTTCTTTTGGGTGTTACTAACATGTATCTTTATTTAGAGGTAATGTTTGTTCGGTTAACATTTTCAAAAATCCGCAGGTGGGTCATAAATTCACGTACTTTTCCAAAAGAGTCTGCATCTTCTTAAGGGATGGACCACAGGGCTGGCGAGGATCGTCATGGAAAGAGGAAGCCTCAGATTCTAGCTTCTTCAGATCGCAATACCCAAATGCAGCCTCACGCAGAGCATCGGCTTTCTGCTCTGGCCAGTCGAAGTGTTTCAACACTGCTGGCTCATCAACCTAAAACAAAAACAAAAACCATCGGAAACGAATCTTCCATTCTATCATAATCTAAAAGCAAATGTATAGATAGAGTGTAGAGATAAGTAAAACAACAAAATTAAGTACCAAGTAAGAGAGCTCGTCATCAAGCCATTTAACAAAGAGCACAACGTCTTCAATATCCGTAAATGCAGCACCCTCCACTTCTTTGATCAAGCACCTAATAAAGTCTCCTTGAGTTTCCACATCCGATTTTATCTGAAAGCAACAAAGATTACAAAAGTGAGTGCGGTTTAGCTATAATTACCTATCAAATGCAAACCACTCTGTTTGATGTTAATTTTTCTTATTTGATGTACTCTGTATGTATTGATTGGAGCTAGATAGGATGGTAAATTCTCTCTATCAAACATAAACACAATTATCAAAATTCAAAGTTCAGAAAACTTCTATATCAAAATTAGAACCATTCCAATTAGTTAATTTCAACATTATGTTTGATGTTAATTGATTTCAGTTAATGGAGACTTTTAAAAAAAAGAAATTAGTTTGACAATTAAAAAAAGTGATTCTACATTTCCACAAAGTGTCACATTACTTTGGTGGCATAATTAGGTTGTGGGCATCCAAATTAGAATCCAACCACTATCTTAAATGCCAAAAAAAATCCATTTTAAATTAAAGCTCGTTAGTTAGCACTTTGCACTTGAAAATGACACAAATGGCCAGTGGCAAGATCGCAATTTCAGTAAAACAAAGACTCATAAACACACACTTACCGCGAGTAAGTGAGCTGACCGGTTCTCAATCTCGCCGATCATATCACGCGCATTCGCCGCCGGCGGAACTTCCACGGCGCAAGAGCTCGATTCCCGCCGGGACTGCGACTCCCTCCTCATTAACGAATGATAAAATTCCACCACCTCCGGCACCCTCCTCACCTTAGCCGTAACCTGTTTGCTCCCCTTCGGCGGCGGAGGTGGAGGCGGAGCAACCTTGGACGCAGCCTTGGGAGGCGGAGGTGGCGGCGGAGGCACCACCTTTGGCGGTTGCGAAATGCTGCTGTTCGATGGATCAGAAGACAGTGGATGCCGGGACGAGAGTTTCGGCGGCGGTTTGGGAACACGAGGTGCCCTTGATCTCTTTAAAACCGAGCGAGTGGAATCAACATCAACGAGTTTGTCCGAGTCAGAACGGGGTGAACTCGGGGTTTCATTTTTCGGTAGTTGTTGAGGTTTAAAATCTATCATTTCTACTTCTACCTGCTGGTGCTTTAAGCTTACATTATCTACCTTCTTCAAACTCTTTACATAATTTGACTTGGCTGAAACTTCCACGTCTCCTTGAAGCTTTTGCGATGAAGGAGAACAATGCCGGTGGTTTTCCACTTCTAATGGCTTGCAAACATGAAGCGATGTCTTTTCTTTCAACTCTGCTATCTGATCCTTTAACGCTGTCGTTTTCGTCTGGTTCTCGTTCCTCTCTTCTGCAATTAGAAGTTTAAGTTCTTCCAACTCATTCCTCAGCCTCTGGTTCTCCGCTTCCACTTGTTGCATTTTCTTGGCATTGAATTCAATGAGGGCGTCTCTGGCGGTGATCTCGTTCTCAAGGTAGGGGACGATGGTGACGGCTTCCTTGAGGAGCTTGTGCTCGAGGAGTTCGGTTTTGAGGCGGGACTCTCTCTCGCGGAGGTCCTCGACGAGGCGGAGGAGGTCGATGACGTCGGAGGGACGGGGCTGAACCTGGGCGGAGGAGCGTGAGAAGTAGGCGGCGAGAGAGCGAGTGAAGGAGGAGGACTTGTTGGCAGTGGAGGGAGTAGGGGATTTGTGGAAACCCATTGGTAGGTTGTTGGGGTTGTGAGCTAGCATTGCATAGAATTATTGGGATTGGGATTAGGGTTGTTGTCGGGTTTGCAGACCAAGATGTCGTTGTCTGTATGTGTGTGTGTGGGAGCACAGAAAGAAACAAGTGAAGGGTGAGGAAGAAGACTAACACAACAGGTTAGTTTAAAAGAGGGAAATCAAAATATTAAAGGGACACAGATTACAACGAGAGAGGTTTTTCCTGCTCTAATTCCATTTTATTTTTATCTCAAAAGTACCGTATTATTATGGCAGGCTCCATCCAATCGGAATTAGCTAAATTCAGTATATGTTTACATATTTTCAAAAATAAAATTTAATCATTATAATTAATTAATTTAACCCGTTAAATATTTTCGATATATTTAATAATATTATTAAATATGTTTACTAATAAAAATATTATTAAAAATAGATTATTAAGTATTTATTTAATAATCTTTTTCAAGAAAAATTATTTTTTAATAATATTTACCCATTGAAATACAGGACTATTTTTATAATATATATATTTTTAATAATATAAATATATAGAAATACTTTATAATTTTTATTAAGTATTATAATATTTTAAATATATTTGATCTAGGACTCACACTTGCCAAATGACACAACATCATAAAAAGCAAACCCTACACATAAAATATCTCATGACATCAGTCAAACCCTGCATAATCATAATCCCTGGATCGGAGTTTCCTAGGACTGAAGTTGATGAGAGTCAAACAAATTCACTAGGGGCACACTGATAACTAATCTATAAAGAGTGTTAGGAATGTCTATAAAGGTGTAAGTTTTTCTTGAGATTTACGAGTTTGTACATGCCACATAGGATTCAATTGCTATGAAACTCTGTCAATGCATCTCATTTATGGTCCACCAAAGTACTTGACATTATAATACTTATGCCCACCAAGGTCCTTACAAGTGACACTATCTTTCTTCCCACAACGCGATTGATCGATGTGATAACTGGAAAGAGACATTAAGATTTCTAATCCCCCACTCGACCAGCATATATAATATTGAGTCTCATTGGATCGGCGTAATACATAATGAAAGAGTGAAATCGATTCCCAAAACCAAGGTGCTATGCCTTATATCTAATACATCAATATTATTAAAAATTATATTATTAATAATATTTTGTTTAATAATATTTTTACATGTATTATTTAATGATACGATGTAAAAATATTTTTTATCTTTATAAACATTATGGAATATATTTAATTATTTATTTAAATATTATAAATATTCTTAAATATATTATTTAGGCTTAAAAATAATTTATTGTTGAAAATATTATTCTATATTTTTAATGATAATTTTATCATTAATATTTTTATAATAAATATATTCCACTTAATAGTCTTTAAAAATAAATTATTGTTGAATATTTTTAAAATAATATTATTAACAATATATTTAAAAATATTTTATTAACAATATATGTAAAAAGTATATTATTTACAATATATTATTGACAACATATATTTATTATAAATAATAATATTATAAATATATGCGAGTTGATATTATATATAAATATTTACATATATGTAATGAAAATCAACCTTGGTTCAATGGTTAAGCATGCATCCATTCAAACTTAATGTTCTAGATTTGATTTATAGGTAGGATAAGTTTTTAGATTTCTAAGTTTAAATATCATCCAATTAAATTGTGACAATGATATCAATGTGTCAACTAATTAATTGATCAAACCACTAGTATAGCAGTCAAGTCATTGGTTGAAAATAAATTATTGCAATATTTTGTAAAAGTAATGTGTGTTTAGATATAATTATTTTTATATTATTTTAAGAATCAATTATAAATATACCTGGTTATAGTTATAATTGATTTTTATATTTCTGTATGTTTGGGTGAGTAAAGTAAAAAGTGAATTTAAGATAATGTATTTGTTTGGATAGAATAAAATAATAGATTGTTTTACATTAAAATTAAAATAAGTTGTGTAATTATTTTTAGTAATTGGGATATATATTCAAATTAAGTAATTAGTGAGTGATCCGGTCCTAATATCGATCCTTGGTCAATACGGTAATTTGACCATAATTTGTCATTTAGAACCGGTATCACGCACAAGGTCCTTGAACTGACTCATGTATGAGATATTCTCAACACTAGAAAGTCAAAGTTGACCTATGCACCAGCGTGTTAAACAAGTAACTTGCAAAGTGACTGATTGGTAGGTAGAGTCGTTTGGAAACGTCTCTTTCATGTGTCATTATTTCTACAAAGGATCAAAATAGCACTGATACAGTGTACGGGAAACTTCATGAACAAGAAGGCTCTTCTGTTACCTTCAGGTATAAATACACATGCATCAACGTAACAAAGGTAGAACATTCTCTCTAGAACTTACGCTTGAGCTCTGGTATTCCCTTTGAATATTCACTGACTTAAGCGTCAGAGTGTCTTTGCAGGTGACACCCATTTTCACCCCATAACATGTAAGGTTGGTGGTTTTGTACAATGAATCACTCCAAGACCTTTATTTCTCACTAAAATATATGATATAATACTGGATCCCCACTAGACTGGTGTAAAACACAAGCTTACAAACATTATTAAGGACTATCCCAAGGCAAGTCCTTGCCCCTCGACTTAGACCAATTCATTAGCACACCTAGTGAGAGTTGTAAATTTTTAGTCCCACATCCACATTTCTAAGTTAAGTTAGAGTGCCTGAAAAGCATATGGAAGATCTTACATTTTTGGAGCCAAGACGCCTTGCCTTTGATAACCCTAGCCTATATGCTAAGAAGATAGTCCTAATGGTCACTCCTGACCTAAGGGATGAAATCACAAGGTAGGTCAGGGAGGAGCTTGCAAAGTTAAGGCGTGAGTGCCCTACACATATTGAGAAGATGAGTCCTTATAGACTTCACTAACCTGAAGGTTCCAGACTTGAGGTGTCTCATATACCCCATTATTCAAAGATATTAACATATGTAGGGGAGCATGAAACGCAGTCTCATGTTGAGCACCACACCTTGCGTCAAAGGAGCCAACCCTTCAACACCTCTCCCTCTGGTTTCAAGCTGAGAATTCCTTTTTCAAGAAGGCTTATGAGTGTGCTTATCCCCAGGCACTTACAAACCACCCAACCTCTCTCTCTCTCTATAGGAAAGTATACGGGTGAGACAAATCCATGTAAGCACCTCGATGCTTATGTTTATGAGGCCATGTTTCTTGGAGCTGAGGTGGATGTCATGTGTCGTATGTTCCCTCACACACTAACAGGTGAAGCCCTAAGTTAGTTTAAAAGGATCCTTTTTGGATCAATAGATTCCTGGGAGGAAATGACTGAAGCTTTTGGAGAACACTTTGTGATCTCCAAGGACGTGCCTATCCTACACCCTGACTCATATTAAGTAGTATAAAGTGAAATCTTTGAAAGATTTCTTGAAAAGGTTCTATAAAAAGGTGACCATAGTTCCAGATCTGATGGAGGCCATTCAGTTATACATCCTCATCGAGGCGTTGCAGCATAAGTCCTCATTTGCCTTGTCTGTGGAAAAAGGACCACCCACCACTCTTGAGGAGTTCAGGCGCAAGGCGTCAAAATACATAGGTATCAAGATGCACTTTGAGGCTACAACACCAAGGAGTAAGGAACCAGACTCTTCACCATGCATGGAAAAAGAAAGAAAAAGTTTAAAGGTGACAAGATACCCCAGAAGGAACGTGGTAGGGATCAACAGCCCTGCCAGCAGGAGAAATGAGTTGCTACCTTCACTCATTACACTCCCTTGAATGTTAAGCCTTCCTAAATCCTCAGGGAAGTAGATTGGCCTTCTTTTAGTTTGTACGGGGTCAGGAGACCTACTCTTGTGAAGAGGCCAGGAAACCCTGGGAAGTATTGTGACTTCCACGAGCAGAACGACCATTCAACTGATGAATGTAGACATTTGAATGACGGGATAGAGGTGTTGATCCACGAGGGAAAACTCAAGATGTACCTCTTTAAGAACAAGTCTCTGGATGAACCTGATCATATAAAGAAGAAGCACAGAGATCGTTCCCCAGATCCTGATGACACACGGGGTTCCAAAAGGTTCACCTCCATGGAGAAACAAAAAAGGTTAGTAGTGGAAGTAGTCCAGGAGGAAGAGCATAATTCGTCCCCCCTAACAGGGAAGGCGTGAAGTCATTGACATGATTACATGAGGTTTTACTGGGGGCAACTTGTTGAATATGACACGTAAAAACAATCATGGAATAATCTTGTCTGTGCAAGGCAAAAAGCAAGATAACTGTCCTTTCAAGGACAGAATCTAGACCTTTTTTATCTCTTTTTCAAGGACATAAAAACAATCTAGACCTCACAATTTTTAATGGGGCTAAGCAGCCCATGAATGGGGTATCTTGATACTCGTATTACCTTTGATGGAGAGCCCAGAGCTCGAACTTTGAAGTCTAGAGTCTTGGTCATTGATGTGCAATCCCCTTGCAACAGCATTATAGGTCATCTCACGTTGAATGTCATGGAGGCTATTGTACCAACTCCCCACCTCTTTATCAAGTTAATTGACAAGGACAACAGAGTGTCTTCAGTACAAGGTGACTAGGAAATAGCAAGGTATTCCTTCCGACTATCTAATGTGGTCATGGTCCAGAAATCTCAAGATAAGTGACGTATGTGTACAGATTATGTGGATCTCAATAAGTATTTCCCTAAGGACCCTTATCCCTTACCCAACATCAATAGAATGGTGGACGATTCATCTTGGTACTAGTTTCTATCCTTCATGGGTACAATCAAATTCTGATGTGGGAAGAAGACCAGGATAAGACGACCTTCATCAATGACAAAGGCGTATTTAATTATACCATCATGTTGTTTGGATTGAATAACATTGGGGCCACATACCAGTGTATGATTAATAAAGTTTTTGAGGGCAATGCATACTAAGCTGGTGGAGGTGTATATTGATGACATCATTTCCAAAACCCTAGCTGGTGAAGACCATGTTGAGGATCTTTATAAGATTTTTCTACGACTTTGGAAGTACAATATGTGCCTTAATCCCCTGAAGTGAACTTTTTCAATGCTCGGAGGTAGATTCCTGGGATTCATGCTGACCCAGTGAGACATGGAGGCCAATCCAGATAAATACAAAGTGATCCAAGAGCTACAGATCCCTAAGAACTTGTATGAGGTATAGTCTTTGAATAGTGAAATCACGGCCTTAGCTTGCTTCATGCCGATGATGGCCCACCGGTCTTTCCTCCTTTATAAGATCCTCAAGAAGACCAAGAAATTTAAGTAGGGACCAGAGCAAGAGGCAGATTTTTAAAACTTGAAGGAAGTTTTATCCAAACCTCCTATTTTAGTAAAGCCTAACCCTGGTGAACTTCTGATTCTTTATTTATCTATTTTAGATGAAGTTCTAGGAGTCGCTCTGGTAAAAGAGACCCCAGAAGGACAATATATTTTATTGGTAAAATACTACAGGGGGCAGAATATCGATATCAGAAGATTAAGAAAGTAACCTTAACAGTTGTATGCCATGTCGACGTCTACGACCATATTTTCATGCCTACCCCATCGTGGTGAGAACAAATATACCACTCCATACTATCATTTTTAAGCCTGACCTGGAAGGTAGGATGATCAGGTGAGATGTTAAATTATCTAAGTTTGATATCACCTATGAGTCAAGTAGTGCGATCAAGGCCCAAGTCCTGACAGATGTTTGATATCATCATGGACAATGTATATTGATGGTTCCTTCAATAGCAAGGGATGCAGAGTCAGAGTTATAGTTGAAAGTGATGATGGAGTCCACCTAGAAATCTCCCTACACTTCAACTTCACCACCTCCAATAACCAAACTGAGTACGAAGGTTGCCTTGCAGGTCAAAGAACAGCCCTGAATATCAATGCTACAATGGTAACTTTATGTAGTGACTCGTAGCTTGTCATCTAATAAATCCTTGGGGAGTACCAAGCCAAGGAGCCCTTGCTACAACAATACTTGGCTTGCGTTAACAACTTGAAGGAGAGATTCCAATTTATTATTTATCTGGTCTGGATACCGGCTCCAATGTCATGATGTCAGGACGATCTCATATAAGGAGAACCGGTGTCATGGCCCAGCAACGCCACATCGGATATCCGATATCCCTCATTCCACTCTTACCTCATCAGCCGTTCCACTTGCTTTCTCCACAACGGATGAGCATTCGTTCTCACTGAACGTCTATATAGCCGTTAGTCTCCCAGTCATAGCAAGATAAGAGTTCCTAATAACTTATCAGTGAAGATACTCTATGTAGCAAAATATGTCACGTCAATGGCCTCAGAGAGCAAGTACATGTGTCAGCGGATTATGCGGAAAGGTGATTATCCTCCATCCTTCCCATAGGATCGTACACTGATAATTGACCTACCCTTCTGACATATTCTGAGTGTTGAGCCACCTTGATTGACACAATTCACACGCTATCAGAACTAAAGGTCCCACCTGAACCCAACGACTCATTTCTTATGTTCAACTATAAATAGCTCATTTCTATATACATGCAAGGTTATGTTGTCCTTACTCACTTTTTATTATTATATCGCTTGAGCATTCATTAAGTTCTTACACTTTTCTAACTTGAGCGTCGGAGAATCTTCACAGGTGGCACCACCTTTCGCCCCTCTTCAACGTGAAACGTTGGTGTGAAGGATCTCCAGGACAACAAGACCGGTCTCTCCCACTGAGAGGCCGACTTACTACATCGGATACTCTCAGTACCGGTGTGCAAACCCTAAAACACCTATATTCTTGTGGCTGGTCCCACACCGGACCTTAGACCCCGGTCCAGACCAGTTCATTGGCACGCCTGGTGGGACTCGTTAGAGTTATTCCCATTTTCACAGAAGTTTGGTTGTCGCAATGGACGGTGATGGACGAGATTTCGTTGATGGTCATGTGAAGGATGTGACCCACCAACAGGCTAGAAGAAGACTTGTCTTTGAGTCTCCTGTTACCAATACCCGAAGAATGATGCAAGTGCCAACACCTGATCCTCGTGATGAGGTTATCAGCCAACTGAGGGAGGAGCTGATGGAGTTGAAGCGGGAGAAGAGAGGAGTCGGGGACAGGGTAGCATCCCATGCAGAGGAGGCTCGCCATGCATCAGCGAGGGATAGATCTACAACCCTCCAGTATTCGAAGATCCCCACGTATGAGGAAAGAGAGCAGACTCAAGACTCTGGTGATAGAGTCAGTACTAGAAAAAGAGAGCAGGCAGTGGTAACTTCTGGGAGTTATAGACTCAGTGTTCCTTTCTCAAGGAGGTTGATGAGCATTGTCATCCTGAAGCATCTGCAAACGACTCAGCCACTGTCGATCGGGGAGTACAATGGAGAAACTGACCCTACTAAGCACTTGGATGCTTATGTGTATGAAGCTATGTATTTGGGAGCTGATGAAGACGTTATGTGCAGAATGTTCCCGAGAACACTGACGGAGGAGGCTCTCAGCTGGTTCAAGAGCTTACCCTCAGGATCCATAGATTCTTGGGAAGAAATGGCAGCTGCATTTGAAAGCCACTTTGTCATCTCCAGGGACATCCCAAGGACTTCTCACACTTTGGCACAGATAAGGCAAGGAGAGACTGAAACTCTTAAGGAGTTCTTGAAGAGGTTTTATAAGGAAGCAGCTTTAGTCCCGAGCCTCACAGAGGCCATACAACTCCATATTGTGGTGGAAGCCTTACAACCAGGTTCTGCCTTTGCCCTCTCTCTGGCGAAGAGCCCCCCAATGACCTTCGAGGAGTTTTGAAGGAAGGCTTCCAAATACGTTGGCATAGAGATGCATCTGGAGGCAACAGCAGCCAGAATGAAGCCTTCTGTACCCTCCCAGCAGCCAAGGCGGGAGAAGGAGAAGGTGAGACCTGAGAAACACGCCTTTAGAGAGGATTTTGTAAATGTTTGTCCTCATCAACGAGATAGGCGCATCTTATCATTCAATAACTACGCTCCCCTAAATACCAGGCACTCCCAAATCATGAGGGAGGTTGGCTGGCCAACACTTAATGTTTTCAGAATCAGGAAGCCTCTCCCAGTCAAGAGGGGTGGTAACCCACGTAAGTATTGCACTTTCCATGAACAGACGGGTCACAATACTGATGAGTGCAAGGCGTTGAAAAATACAGTGGAGACTCTCATTCGAGAAGGAAAGCTGAAGCAATATTTGTTCAGGGAGAAATCTTTAGACGAGCCTCAGAAGATGGAAAAAAAGGGGTAGAGATCCTGATGATGAGGACGATAATACACGTAACCCAGTCAGGAAGTTCACTGCGGCTGAAAAGCAGAAGGGAGTAGTGATTGCTGGAGGAGCTCAACAGAATGACATGCCTCAGCAGCAGAGATAGGGCAGATGTAAAGTGATTGAGATGATAGCTGGAGGATTTGCCGGAGGAGGGGCGTCAATCACAGCCCGAAAGAATCACCACAGGATGATTTTATCTGTCCAGGGCAAACCAAGAGATAACCGCCCTTTCAGGGATGGTGTGGCAGCTCCAATGGTGTCATTCACTGATGATGACTTTGGCCCAACAATCCCAGGAGGTGACGATACAGTAGTTATCATCGCAGTCATAGCCAACAAGGATGTCAAGAGGATCCTCGTCGATCAGGGAAGTTCTTGTGATGTCATTTTTTATAATTGTTTCAAAAGAATAAGTTTCAATGATGCAGATTTACAACCCTACACACAAGAACTCACAGCGTTTAATGGAGCTAAGCAACCCACTAAAGGGTACCTTGACACTCTGATTTCTTTTGAAGGAGAGCCTGGTGCCAGAACAGTCAAGTTAAGAATTCTGGTGATTGATGTGGAATCTCCATACAACAGAATCATAGGCCGTCCTACACTGAATGCAATGGAAGCAATTGTATCCACTCCTCACCTCTTGATCAAATTCATTGATAAGGACAACGGTGTGTCCTCTCTCTGCGGTGATCAGGAGATGGCTCAGTACTGTTATAACCTGAGCCTCAACATGGTTAAGATGGAAGCGTTCAACAAGAAGATGAAGCTCAACGACGGAGGAACAGCGGCTGGGTCTGTCAGCTTAATTGACTTGGACCCAAGAGCGGAATTGAAGATCGACCCTCTCAATCCCTCTAAGCCCACACCGGATGGTGGTTCCAGGGACGTTGTCTTAGGGGATTCCCCAGAGAAGGTCACGCACATCAATGATAAGCTGGAGACAGCCATGGAGCAACGTTTGTTAGCCCTCCTGCAGGAGTTCAAGGACCTTTTCGCATGGACAGCAGCAGACATGCCTGGGATGGACCCTAATTTTTGTTGTCACAAGCTTACTGTGTACCCTTAGACGAGACCGGTGGCCCAGAAGAAGAGGAGGTTGGGACTGGAGAAGCAGAAGGCAGCGTGTGAGCAGACTGAGGAGTTGTTAAAAGCAAGCTTTATAAGGGAGATCCGCTACTCTTCTTGGCTTTCTAATGTAGTTATGGTGCAGAAAGCTAATGGCAAATGGAGAATGTACACAGATTATGTGGATCTAAACCGTTGCTTCCCCAAAGATCCATATCCCCTGCCAAACATTGATCGCATGGTAGATGACTCATCTGGTTACCAATACCTTAGTTTCATGGATGCTTATTCTGGGTACAACTAGATTCCGATGTGGGAAGGAGACCAAGAGAAGACCGCCTTTGTCAATGACCGCAGTGTGTTCTGCTACACCGTTATGCCATTTGGATTGAAGAATGCTGGCGCTACCTATCAGTGCATGATTAACAAAGTCTTTGAAGGGATTCACACCAGGCTGGTTGAAGTCTATATCGATGATATTATAGCCAAAACGCCCGCTAGAGGAGACCACATTGAAGACCTGCGCCAAGTTTTCACTAGGTTGCGACAGTACAACATGAGGCTGAACCCCTTGAAGTGCACCTTTGCCGTTCCAGCAGGGAAATTCCTGGGATTCATGTTAACCCAACGGGGCATTGAGGCTAACCCTGGGAAGTGTCAGGCAATTCTAGACATGCAGAGCCCTAAGAGTTTGAGGGAGGTCCAATCGTTGAATGGGAAAGTAGCCGCTCTGGCTCGGTTCATGCCCAAGATGGCACACAGAACCCTCCCCTTGTATAAGGCGTTGAAGAAGCACAAGAGTTTTGAATGGGGAGAGGAGCAAGAACAAGCCTTCCAACAGCTAAAGGCCGTTCTCTCAAGTCCACTAATTTTAGTTAAGCCTGACCCTGATGAGACTTTGATCTTGTATTTGGCAATTTCTGATGAAGCCCTAGGCGTGGTTTTGGTTAAAGAAACTGCCGAAGGGCAGAGGCCGGTGTACTTTACTAGTAAGACGCTCCAAGGGGCGGAAGGAAGGTATCAGAAGATTGAGAAAGCTGCCCTGGCAGTTGTGTGGGCGTCACGACGGTTAAGGCCCTATTTTCACGCGCATCCAGTGTTGGTGAGAATCGATCTGCCTCTCCGCTCAGTGCTTAGCAAACCAGACCTCGCTGGAAGGATGATCAAGTGGTCCATTGAGTTGTCTAAATTTGAAATTTCTTACGAGCCTCGAGGGGCCATTAAGGCGCAAGTGTTGGCGGATTTTGTTGTGGAGATGACTGGGGCGGACCCAGCCACGCCTCGAGCACACTGGACCATTTATGTTGATGGATCGTCGAATAGTAGAGGCTGTGGTGCAGGTGTTGTGGTGGAAAGTGATGATGGTGTGCACTTAAAAATTTCCCCCCGATTCAATTTCAAGGCCTCCAATAACCAAGCTGAATACGAGGCATGTTTGGCCGGTCTCCGAGCGGCGCTTGACATCGGAGCGTCAGCAGTCACGTTGTGTAGCGACTCACAGTTGGTGATTTCGCAGATCCAGGGGGAATACCAAGTTAGAGAGCCACAACTTCAGTTATACTTAAACTGCGTGAATGAATTGAAGGGAAGGTTTGAAGTTCTAGAGTTTAAGCATGTGCCTAGAGAGAGAACACCAGAGCGGATATTTTATCAAGACTTGCAAGTACAAAGCAGCCCGGTAGCACAATGACGGTGGTTCAAAGCACCTTGACATCACCTAGTATCCCTCTGTACCCTTCTCTGAATGCTGTAATGGTGAGCTATCCTTATGAGAATTCTTGGGTTATCCCCTATATTCACTACCTGGCAGATGGACAACTCCCCACTGATGAAAAGGAGAGGAGACGAGTGAAAAGGGAGCTGCTATATTTCACTATGGTTGATGGTGTTCTCTATAAAAGGGGATTTTCTGTCCTATATCTTTTATGTTTGAGAGAAGATGAAGTTCAAGCAGTCCTGGAGAAAGTGCACGAGGGGCAGTGCGGGCACCATGCTGGGGGTCGAAGCTTAATGAGAAAGGTCCTCAGGGCTGGATATTGGTGGCCCACCGTGAAGCAACACTCTGCAGATTTTGTTAAGAAATGCGATGCTTGTCAAAGATTTTCCAACCTCCACCATACACCGACACAAGAGCTTTCCTCGTCCGCTGTGCCTTGGCCGTTTTACCAGTGGGGCCTTGATATTTTGGGCTTGTTCCCCACTACGCCAGGAGGTGTCAAATATTTGATTGTGGGGGTGGATTACTTCACCAAGTGGCTTGAAGCTGAGCCAGTAGTGCACATTACTTCTGCGCGAACAAGGCGTTTCGTGTATGAAAATATCATAGCTCGATTCGGGGTGCCAGGGCGGATTGTGACTGACAACGACACCTAGTTCACAGACAAGAAGTTCACAGATTTGCTTGAAGGACTGAGGACAATCCAGATATTTTTGTCTGTCGAACACCCTCAGACCAATGGCCAAGCGGAGGTAGCCAATTGAGAAGTGCTAAAGGGGTTAAAAAAGCGCTTGGGAGAAGCGAAGGGAGGATGGACTGATCAGCTGTGCCATGTTTTATGGGCATACCGCACTACGCCTCACTCTTCCACTAACGAATCCCCATACCGGTTGACATATGGGGTAGAGGCAATGGTCCCAGTGGAGCTGCAAACAAGATTGGCCAGTGTAGAGTATTTTTCAGCTGAAGATAACAATGCCAATCTAGCGTCAGAGCTAGACATTCTCCAGGAGTTAAGGGAAAAGGCCTTCATCAAAGACCAGGCAGTAAAAGTAAAGGCAGCTCTCCGGTATAATAAACGTGTCCAATACAGAGCTTTCAACACCGGAGATCTTGTTTTGAGGAAGGCGAGTGTGGGGAATAAATTTGCTCACCAAGGAAAGCTAGCGCCGATATGGAAAGGCCCCTACAGAGTTTCTGAGGTGATCGGAAAAGGGTCATACCGGTTGGAAGAACTCAACGAAACTCCAATCCGTAACAAATGGAACACTCAGAACTTACGTGTTTATTACAGCTAGTTGGTAAGGCGGCATGTACTCTTTTTCCTTACTTGGGTTTTTTCCCATTGGGTTTTCTCAAGAAGGTTTTAATGAGGCATGACCCCAACTACACTCTCTTTGTAATGTACTTTTAATCTTAATGAGAATACAGTTTAATTGCCTTATCACTCTCACTTCTTTTACATGTTGTGGTCTGTAGCCGTAGCCTATTACGCATACACCTCAGGACGGATGAACTCAACTACCAATTCTGTAGTTGACGATGTAACTCCTCGAGGGATTGATGAAGACCCCTCAGGACGGATGATCTCAATCACACATTTTGTGTATTGATGATGTAACTCCTCGAGGTAGAATGGGTTGTAGGGCTGGTCCTTTTTCAAGGCCACAAACCGAACCCCATTCGAAGACAACATGGGTTGTAGGGCTGGTCCTTTTTCCAGGCCACAAACCGAACCCCATGCGAAGGCTTGGGCGCAGTAGGCTGGTTCATCCAGAAAACCATGCTAAACCCTGAGTAACGGGCGCAGTAGGGTCAGGATTAGCCCTGATCCAAACCCCGTGTTGAAGGCTTGGATTGTAGGATTGCACCAAACTCCAAGTACGGTTAGTAGGATCGAACCGAACACCGTGTGAAGACTTGAGTTGTAGGACCGAACCAAACCTCGAGAGGAAATATGTAAAACTTACCCTTTGCAAGGCTGTACCGGACTTCAAAGGCAACCTCTGACCTCGACCTTGAAATATTCATTACAGAGCGGTTGAACGTTCATGTATCCGCTCTACAGCTTTGAGGTCAGATGAACCTTTCAAGCTTGTTAAGAAGTTAAAGGTAATTCTTACGATGAAATTTCCCCTCCCAATGTACTCATACTTGGGGACAGGGTATACTTTAAATTAATTGTCGCTTATTTGTTGCAATTTATTATCTTAATCTGATGTGATAAGAACGCTTTAAACAGCAATATAGCCAGACAGAACGGATTCATAAAGCATTGGAAATAATAAAGTGTTGTGTATAGCACTCAGTTATCCAACAATCATACATTTGACGCAAGCAGTTGAAGGAAAGCAAAAGTAAACTTTATTTCCAAAAATAAGAAGTTATGCAGGTCACAAAGTAGTCAAAGCTGGAGCTGATCCCAGTACACAACTATTAATGAAAGCATAAATTAAGGAGCAGGTGGGCGATCCTCCGCAGTAGGCACTTCCATCCTCTCCCCTCCGGTCCTTTCAATCTGAGCCCCATCCATTCTGGCCTCTGCTCCAATTTGAGCACCCTCTTGGGTCCCAGCTTCAGGGGCAGGAATGGATGGTGTTGGATCCATGCTTCGACCCTCTGGAAGGGGAGACAGTTCATAAAGAGATTCACCAGGTTCATGGTGCGAGCCGTCCTGATGTACCTCGACAAGTTTCCCCCCATGGAATTCGAAGAACGGATCCAATCCGTACAGACTAAGCTTCACACCAGGGTTGCGATAGTAAATTTGATGAAGGGCTAGGCCAAAGGATTCGTACGCCATATTTTTGCATATTTCCAAGGCTTTGGCAGCCTTGGCCTTAGCAACAGTTAATTTCCTCTGAAGCTTGGCAAAGTCCTCTTCCGACGGCCCAGTGCTCGCACCCCCCTTTTTAAGTTCTTCAATTTGGGCCTGCGCCGAAGGGCCTCCCACTCACCAAGGCTTTTGTTGTGACCGTCCTCCATGACTTTGAGATCGTCAGCAAGCTTGGCCGATCTCTTCTTCTCCAATTGTAGTTCTTCTTCGAGGAGGGGTATGGATTTATTCTGCTGTTGAAGTTCAGCAACCTGCCGTTCTAGAGCCTTGTTGGCAAAGTGAACTTGGCTCGCCTCCTCTGTCTTCCTTTGAAGTGTTTCCTTGGTCTTCTTCAATTCAGCCTCCATACCTCTATGAGTCTCATCTTGTTTGGCCGTCCATGTCTCCTTCACCGTGAGTTCGGTTTCAAGCTTTTCAACCTGCTCCATATAATCTGCCTTCTCGCTCAGGGAATCAAGGAGGCCGGACAGTTCTTCCAGCTGCCAATGCCCGGCCTTACAAGCACCTCGAACCCCAGCAACGTTGAGGGAGGGGCGGAGGCAATACCGTACCTTTGGAAGAGTGGGGGGCATGGACCCCTGAAACCATAAGTATGGGGAGAGGAAGGAATCGCGTGGAGGGTCAAACGCCGGAGGAGGACCGTTCCCAGAGTCCGGCTCAGAAGCGTTTTGTGAAGAAGGGGTAGGAGGGTCAGAAATGGGCTTCTTCCCTCTATCCTTCTTCATCTCTGACTCTTCAAGTGTCTTCTGACGCTTCTTCACAGGGTCACCAGAAGAGGGATCTTCCTGATCCGCTTTTTTAACAAGGTGCCTTTTTTTTTTCTTCTTCTCTGGGATGGCCTCCTCATCGCCCGCCCCAGTGGCCTCTGCTTGTTTTTCCATTTCTTCCTCATCAAGAAGAGGAATCTCCTCACCCACTGCAGAGGTCAGGGGAATGAGTGGGGCTTTGGTGGCGTTCCTCTTTGCCTGAATCTCATTCTCCTCAGAGGAGGAATCATCATCAGCCATCATGGTCTTTAGAGACAACATCTCGGGGCAAGCTTTTTTGATTTGTTCTACAAAACAAGAGAAATTGAGTTAGCACATGAGAAGAAAATAATCAAAACAGAATAAATGCTCAGCATAAATATAGTAAGGGCGGATATTACGGAGATAGGTGGTTCAGACGTCGTCCTCTGCCAGGAGGAGTTTGCAGGAGAATCCTTTAAGGGTCTTTGAGGCCGTCTGCATGGCGCTCAAAACCTCAATAGAATGAGAAGAAAGCTCACTCTCATCGGTGTAGTAAGCACGGCTCATGAGTAGAAAATGCTCGTGCGTCCAACTAAGAGGAAACTTGGTGAATCCCTCCTTGTTACGCCAGAAGACCGGCTTATTGGGCTAAATACGGACCCGTGTGTAGTAATGCTTGAAGGAGCTCCCATCCACCTTCGCGGATTCCGTGTATGATTTGATGTTTATCACCCTTGAGTCACAACGGAGTGTTATGAACCCAAGGCCACCCTTCTTATTAGCACGACGGACCACTTGGCAATAATGGAACAGCTTGGCCACAGTGGCGGGGAAGTTGAAATGCTCTCCCAGAATTTCGAGAGCTCGTACTAGACCCCAACCGTTGGGATGCAGCTGAGTAGGAGCACAGTCCAGGAAGTGCAGTACGGCCATCTGGAATTCCGTCATAGGGAAACGCACCCCTAACTTTAGAAACACGAAGTCGTACATATAGACCAACCTCTCATCAGGGACGACGTGGCACACTCGCTCAGAGGGACGCGGTGCCAGCAACATAGCGTGCTTTGTACTTCTTGTCGGAGTAGATCTTGCAACAGAGAGAGACCGTGCGTTCTTCCTCACTCGCGTGATGCGAGGGAATCTCCAGGAATTCCTCTTCCACCCAGCAGTACGGTTTTTTCCTGTTGAGTTTTTCCCAGTTGAGCCGGTGTGACACAACATTGGCACACCCTTCAGCGGTACGAAGAACTAACATTTTTCCAGACCCCGAAATCTCCATGGTTGTGGATGCACGATGGAACGCGTACGTGCTGTGGTAAAAAGCAACATCGTCAGAGAGATAACCTTCAGCACTTGACCCTTCATCAGAGCGGCTGGTAGCCCTCGAGTCAAGGGGAACCTCAGAGCGATATTGAGTAGAAAATGCTCGTAAGGAAGAAGCTTTAGCTCTCTCTGAGCGACGAAGCCCAGCCACAGGAAGATTCACTGGAATCCTCCCACCACAGTGGCTAGGGGGGGAGCGAGAGCTAAAATTCCCCCTGTTTGAAGGACCAGCGTTGCCTGCTCCAGGGCGCATGGTGGAAGTAAAATGAATAAAAATGGTAGGGAGATGAAGGAAAGGGAGGTTACATAAAAGGAGGAGGAACTTTGTGAAGTTTGAAGACAGCGAAGAAATCTCCAAGAAATTTGAGCAGAGGTTCACTAAGCTTGAAGACAGAGGTGAATTCCCAAATTTGTTAAGAGTCCCTTTTATAGGTAACGAAGAGGCACAGTGCCCTGTCGAAAGTCACAATGTTTGCTTCAAAATGCAACCCTTCGAAACCAAATGACTCCGTCGTTTCATCGCGTTCGAGCGCGAAAATGGTAACGTTTCAGCAAGTGTTTTTACAAAATGGGCCCCCATCAGTTTGAATCCAGGCCCAATAAGCCCAATCGACGGTTATGCTCCTAGGAAATGATGACTCGTGTGTAAAAGGTGCATTTAATGTCCAATCATTCCAGACGCATTTAATGCATTTCAACCATTCTTCGAATACCAAGGGTTTTGATTCCCAAAGACTCTTGGGATTTCCCTCATTATTTTACGCTGTCTGAATCCGTTGCATATAGCATAAAAAGAGCGGCCACTCAGTTGTTAGAACGGATACCACAGAACTTCCAGAGAATTTCCAGAACGTACCACCGGCATCCAGACTTCTCAAGGGTTATGTAGCCCATATGAGTAACTTAACAGTCCCTCATACAAGCTAGGGGACAGATGATCCGGTCTGGATACCGGCCCCAATGTCATGATGTCAGGACGATCTCATATAAGGAGAACCGGTGTCATGGCCCAGCAGCGCCACATCGGATATCCAATATTCCTCGTTCCACTCTTACCTCATCAGCCGTTCCACTTGCTTTCTCCACAACGGATGAGCATTCATTCTCACTGAACGTCTATATAGCCGTTAGTCTCCCAGTCATAGCAAGATAAGAGTTCCTAATAACTTATCAGCGAAGATACTCTATGTAGCAAAATATGTCACGTCAATGGCCTCAGAGAGCAAGTATATATGTCAGCGGATTATGCGGAAAGGTGATTATCCTCCATCCTTCCTATAGGATCGTACACTGATAATTGACCTACCCTCCTGACACATTCTGAGTGTTGAGCCACCTTGATTGACACAATTCACACGCTATCAGAACTAAGGGTCCCACCTGAACCCAATGACTCATTTTTTACGTTCAACTATAAATAGTTCATTTCTATATACATGCAAGGTTACGTTGTCCTTACTCACTTTTTACTATTATATCGCTTGAGTATTCATTGAGTTCTTACACTCTTCTAACTTGAGCGTCGGAGAATCTTCGCAGGTGGCACCACCTTTCGCCCCTCTTCAACGCGAAACATTGGTGTGAAGGATCTCCAGGACAACAAGACCGGTCTCTCCCACTGAGAGGCCGACTTACTACATCGGATACTCTCAGTACCGGTGTGTAAACCCTAAAACACCTATATTCTTATGGCTGGTCCCACACCGGACCTTAGACCCCGGTCCAGACCAGTTCAATTATTTTCAAGCATGTCCTAATGGAGGAAAACACTTGAATCGACGTCCTCTCAAGGTTAGCCAGTATGAAGAAAGTGAGGAACACAACAACGGTGATTCAAAACACTCTTTTAGAGCTCAATATTTCTCACCCTTCATCCCTGAATGTTATTCGTGTCTATGGCTTCAATGAAGATTCATAGGTTATACCCTTTGTTTGATACTTGGTAAATGGTCAACTCCCTGCTGATGAGTCAAAGTGGAAGTGAGTAAAGAGTGAGTTACCATTCTTTACCATGGTCGATGGGATGCTTTTTTAGCGTGGCATATCCGTCCCTTATCTTTTGTGCCTAAATGAAAATCAAATCCAAAGAGTTATGGAGGAAGTCCACGAGGGGTAGTGCAGACACCACTCTAGAGCTAGAATCTTAATGAGAAGAATCCTTTGAGCTGGTTACTGTTGGCCCATAATGAAACATGACACAACAAAGTATGTAAAGAAGTGTGACTCTTCCCAAAGGTTTGCTAACTTGTGCCACACACCAGTGGAAGAAATGTCCATTTTGATTGTACCTTGGTCATTCTACCAATGGGGCTTGGATATTATGAGTCCTTTTCCAACCAATGCTTGATCTTCGGGGTGGATTATTTCATAAAATGAATCAAGCCCCGACAAGTGGTGCAAGTAGATGCTAAGGGACTACGCCAACAAGGTCTTCATCCTACTACACACTTAGTCCTTTTGGTTTAACTAACAAGTACATTTGAATGATAGGCAGGCCAAGTATAGTCCATGCCTTTATAACAATATTCAAAGTATCACAACCTCGGTAGAGATATTACATATATAGATATAATTAAGTTTCATACAAAAAATAGAGAAAAATAATACAATAATAAAGATAGGCAAAAGATTTCATTCATTCAAAGTTAAAAAATTAGAGCCTATCCTGGTACAAGGTTATTTGTATTGATAAAGCCATAACAACGGTTGACAGAAAGATGAATTCATTAAAACCGAAAGGTAGTTATACGGATGAAACGTTCTCTTTGCCAGAGGGTAAAGCCTAGTTGTCAAAAGGAGAAGGTCCGACGTCTTTTTCATCTGTGGTGTTGGTATTCTTGTTAGAGTCCTGGCTGGGTTGTTCTTCCATTGTTTACGGCTCGGGAAGGTCCACCAGTTGGTATGGGACATCATTAGGATCCCGACATTCATCACCCACCACAACAAAAAGCTTCCCTCCATAAAATTCATGATAAAAGTTTATGCCATGAAGGGTGAAATCTACGCTAGGGTTATTGTACAACACTTTCCTTATGGCTACACTAAAGAATTCCTTGACAACCTTCTCACATAACTGGAGGGCCTTTGTCACCCTCTTGTCGCTCTCCACAGCCTTAGCCCTTAGAGTTTCCAACACTTCATCTGGAGAACCAACCTTTGAGATCTTCTTCTGAACTTCCTCCACCTGGGATTGAAGTACGGATTTTCCTTCCTCTACTCCCCCTATTTATCAACGTGTTCTGAAATTTGGTAGGAAGTTTGACCATAACCCACTGTTCAGGACCACTACCCTGCATAGCTTGATGCCACAACATCGACATTCTGGTATCACGCACAAGGTTCCTGAACTGACTCCAGTATGAGTTATTCTCTCAATATTGGAAAGTTAGAGTTAACCTATGCATCATCGTGTTTAACAAGTAACCTGTAAAGTGACTGATTGACAGGTAGAGCCATTTGGAAATATCTCTTTCATGTGTTAACCTTTCTGCAAAGTATCAGAATAGTACTGACACAATATATGAAAAACTTCATGAACAAGAAGGCTCTTCCGCTACCTCTAGATATAAATACCCATGCATCAACATAACAAAGATAGAGCATTCTCTTTAGAACTTATGCTTGAGCTTTGATATTCCATTTGAGTATTCATTGACTTGAGTGTTGGAGTGTCCTTACAGGTGACACCTCCTTTCACCTTACAACGTGTAATGCTGATGGTTTTATATGAGAAATTACGAAATTACTCCAAGACCTTTATTTTCCACTGAAATAAAAGATATAATATCAGATTCCTACTAGATCGGTGTAAAACACAAGCTTACAAACATTATTAAGGATTGTCCCGAGACCAGTCCTTACACTCCGGCCCAAACCAATTCAGTGAGAATAAAATAAAATAAAAAAGTAACTAAACAGTAATCTTGTAATAAAATGGTATGATATGATTTTTGTAACACCCTCGGTTAAATAAGATAGTCCCTTCTGTAGGATCATCCTATTTAACTAAGAATGTTAACAGTTTTCAGAAAAAAGTGAATATTTTTTTTAATAAAATAATGGTAGATCAGTGGAAGCAAATAATAGATAATTCACATAGTCATTCACAAACTATAAGTAATTGTACTCTTAACAGAATGGGGCACGCAGGCACCCTTAAATAATTATACAGTCATCCATGGTCCTATTATTCATTAATAAATATTCCACTGCATATATTCATCATTTAATGAGGGTTCCCAGTTGGTTCAACGTATTGCTGTTCTTCGTATTCTGGTTCCTGGTTTCCTAGCTCTTCTGTTATTAATCAATAAAAAGGGTGAGTATAAACCCCAGACCCTGAAGGTTTCCAGTGCGGACATATCCAGTCAACAGATAATATCACATGTAACATATTTTCAATATAACAATCAAGGATGTTAACAATCAAGGATGTTATCATGGAATGCATGAATTTAATTTATTATGATTTATCTTTAGTTAAGTCTCATGATGTATGTGGGTCCAATAAATCAATCCACCATCATCATTTTCTCATTCTTTTGTAGTCATTCTGCTCAATATGCCTCTTGGGCACATCATTTCCATTCTAGAGCTATCGGAGCTCACCAAGTCCTCCATTCATTATCATAAGGTATGAATGAACTCACAGGTTCTCATTATTGTATATTATCTTGGGACTTGGCTCTACACGATCATAGATACATTCTGTCATTTAGTCAAAGTACACCAGAATTGCATCGTCTCACCCAGCTCTAGGCGCGACTCTGATGCCATTGGGTTTTCATTCCGGTTGTACTCCCAAGATTCTCCTCAGAGATCGAACGTGAATGTCCTCTAGCGTACCAGGTGTATGCTCTAGTTTTACTCCCTTAAAAATATTTTCATGATGCGAAATGCATTATTTTTATCATTTGATCCTTGGGTATCTTATGTGTTTTCCAGTCTCATAATATTTATTCAAGTCCTTGGGTCCCATCAATTTTTCAGACGTTGTAAGTCATTTTTATTATTATTCTAGAAAATATATCGGCTATATCTTGACTAAAAATAATGCTTCGTTTAAAGAGTAAGTAATATGTTTCTTATTCCATTACTCATAATTAAAACAATAATAATGTCAATAACAATAATAATAGTTAATAATAATAATAAGAATAACAATAATAATGGTAATAATAATAGAAATAAGAATAATAATGATAATTGTAACATCCCAATTTTTATGATTTTTATAAAAATAATTTAAAAATGATTAAAGAAGAATTTTTGAATGAAATTCTGAGTGAAAATGTTGAAAACCAGATTTTTCGAGTAAAATGAGTTTGATTCTGAGTGAAAATGAGTTTTCGAGTGAAATAAATATGATTCCGAGTGGAATCAGACTGAGAAGAGTTTTCTGAGTGAAATAACTATGATTCCGAGTGAAATCAGACTGAGAGGAGTTTTTCAGTGAAGTTAAGATGTTTTCCGAGTGAAACGTGATTGAAGAAGAGTTTCCGAGTAAGGAAATGTTCTGTCTGAATGAGACACGTTCGAGTAAGGTAAAATCTGAGTGAAACAGAAATATCTCCGAGTGGAATGCTTTCGAATGAGTTGTTTCCAAGAGAAGTGGAAGTACCTCTCGGACCGATTTTCTGATTAAGCAAACTCTCGAGTGAAGTATATCTGGTTGGATGGTTTACCGAGTGAAGTGTCTCTGTGACATTTCCAAGTGAAATATTCCGAGTAAGTTTTTCCAGAAATGGTGTTTCTGGATAAAGGACTCTAATTCCGAATGAATGTGTTTCTGAGTGAATAATTCCGAGAAGAATAAACATCCGAGTAATCCTTTCAACTGGAATGATCCGATCGGTTTATGTAAAACATTTGAGTGAAATTATGTATTTGTATATTTTAGGTGATCCGGTCGGATTGATATAAAACCGAGCTTGTTTTTTATTGAATCCGACTTCTGTTTTATAATTCTTCACTGGAATTCACATAGACACCCATGATTCTTAATATTTTCACAATTCAATATAGATCATATCCATTTAATCATCAAGATTAATAATAATCAATACAGTCAATCGAACATATTCATATCAATAAAGATATATAAGAACAAACATATATAAAAAAAAGCATATTAATATAACAACAATTCCTGAACCTGTCCTGGAAAGGTAAGGACCAGAGGTACCTTAACCCTTTCCTAACAC
Organism: Clitoria ternatea; assembly: GCA_037962975.1. Lineage (NCBI taxonomy): Eukaryota > Viridiplantae > Streptophyta > Magnoliopsida > Fabales > Fabaceae > Clitoria > Clitoria ternatea. Next base: position 239,645,724 of record CM075671.1, on the reverse strand, counting down.
TCGGTTTTCCCCCAGAATACCCGAGAATATACCCCTTACCTTAATTGAAGATCTTTGATTCGTAGATGATATCCTTGCTTCAGCTCACAGTGAGGAGAAAAGGGAAATAAGAGAGAAAGAGGCTTGTACGTAGAGAAGAAATAAGAAAGAGAGAGTTTTTACTAATTTCTGTTGGTTTTGAAAGTTCAGACTTGGGAATGAGTTGTGGCATCAATTTAATAATGTAAGAGACAAGTGGGGGAACAAGCTTTCTCGTGATTGAAGATTAGGTGCATTAATTATGGGAATAATGGAGACTTTTAGATAGAAAGTGAGCTGTATTTGACCATTTCCACCGCCAGCTTGCATGATTGAAGGGAATATATATTAAAATATATAAAAGGTGCTATGATTGGAGTGAAAAGGTGCAAGTTTATGGAGCGTCTGTGATAAACTTTTGGATTATGTGAGCTAGTGGACTGGTCACTAGCAGGAGTGAATCTTTTTGGTTAAGAGTAGCGTCTCGATTCAGCTTTGTTCCAGTCGGTTTCCATTTATCGAGTCCCCTTTCCATTCTGACGCTGGTTTGGCTAATCTGTTTCCGAGAGTTACTGGAGTTCGAAAAAATGAAAACAGACTCCTTTGAATCACGCCTAAGCGTGGCCTCTCGCGCTTGAGCGTGAGTGTGTTATCACTCTTGGACACGCTGCCTTCACGCTTGAGGGTGAGAAAGAATCAGGCCCTCTCCATATGTCCACGCTTGAGCGCGCCAAAAATATACATGAGTCATGCTTGAGCGTGAGAAAGGAGGAGGAATGAGGACCCGAGCGCTTGAGCGCAGAACGCTCGCTTGAGCGTCGTTCAGCATAGCTTCGCTCGGAAGGGATTTCGCTCGGAAGTGTTTCTGCTTGAAACACTCGGTCGGCTTTTCCTTCCTTGGAGATGACTCAGTCGGAATTGTCTCACTCGGACTCCCTCAGAAAATATCTCACTCGGATATATTACACGGAAATGAGTTTTCCTTCGGTTGGATGTACTTCTCTTCGGAAACGTTGCACTCAGAGAAGTTTCATTCGGAAATGAGGCACTTGACGATGTTTGACTCTGAAACGAATCATTCGGAGGCGTTTGACTCGGAAACGAGTCATTCGAGGACATTTGACTCGGAAACGAGTTATTCAAAGACGGGTCACTCAGACTTTTCACCCAGAAGTGGTTCTTTCGAACACACTTCACTCAGAATTGTCTCCGAGGCCAGGACTCTACTCGGTAGTGGCACTCTCGGTCATGTCTTACTCGGAAAACATAACCTTCACTCGAAATTTTAACCTTCACTCGGAATTTCTCTCGGCTACTCGGAACAGATCCCTTTCTTCACTCGGACAATCTTATTTAAGACATGTTTCACTCGAAAAATGGGTAATATCATTAATGGTCTATATAAATTCCATGATTTTACACAAAAATGAAATTTTTGGGATATTACAGACCATCCTCATGGTATTTTATTCATTTATTAACTCTTACAGAACTTCCAAACTTCATAATTTACAAGATTAAGATTGCTACTAAAAACAGGGATGTTACAATTTTGACAAAAAAATCAAATAAAATACAATTAGATTATATATAATATAATTTTTTTAAATCATATGGAACATGCACTCATTTCATTTACGAAAGAAAGACATGAATTTTTTTGGATAAAAAATAAACTTCGATGATAAAAATAAAAAGCTGATTTATTATTTTTAATTAATTTTTATCTTTAATGATATTAAGTGAAGTAAATATGTTTTAATTTCTACAAAATTAACTAACTTCAATTTTAATCTCAACTTAATTTTTTTAGTCCATATTATTGGTGATTGGTACCAAAATTTTCATACGAATGACATGAACATTGTAGTCCAACAGCTTTCATTTCCATCAAAATAGTTAGAATCACAATAGTTAATTTGTTGTTTGTGTATTCTTTAAAAACGGGGCGGGGGGATTATTGGTACCATCCTCCAAAATTAAACCGTTTACATTTACTTAAAAGAGAGTGAAATATTTAATTAAATAAAAAATTTCTTTAAATGATTATTCAGATAGTAATATGGCATTAATTAGTTTTAAAAGAACATTTGTCACAAAATTGATTGATTAATACACATTACAGTTTCTAAATTTGTCATTTTGTTTATGGTGTAGAAAAATAAATAATGAAACACCGAAAGGCAATGTAATGAGTATAAGTTGTAAGAAATATTCGAAATCCATTTGGAGACAAGTTCATAATATTGCTTAGGTTAAAAGATGGATTTAGTCCGGAATAAAGAGGCCATTTGTGATTTTGTTTTTGGCGTGAAGACTTTTCTTTCTTAGAATTGAAGGGTTTCAAAGTTAAAGTCATAAAAGGTAAAATCGCTTTGTTAGCATGATTAGGGAATTAGGAGTGGGAAATTAATTTGATTTAGGATGTCATCAAAAGGAAGAATCTTATAATTCACAGAATGCAATACAACAATGTGGGGACTATTCGGGAGAAAGCAAAGGAACAATTCTATTTAGACTTTTGTTTAAATCAGAAAGTACACATAATAAAGTTAATAGTTTCATTTGATATATTATTATTATTATTATATATTTTGATACATTTTTAAAATATAATTATCATAAAAATTGGAAATTGTAAATACATATAATTGATTAATCACATAAAACAAATCTTTAAATCATTGGAGCATTCTTAATTAAATTTTAAGAAAATGAGGTTAATCATATGCTCTATAGACTATACATAATTCTTTCATCTGCAAAGCAAATTTATTAGAATGGGTAAAAGTATGTCCTAATTTAAAACTCAATATGCATATGAAATATTGATAAGTAAATAATTATTTCTAATGATATAGGAAAGTTATGTGATAAATATTGTCTGAAAATAAAAAAAAATTTACCATACAACTTTTCTTCATCATTAGAGACAACTAATTATTTATTTATCAATATTTCATACAATAAAGTTACGTGGTAAACAACTTATTGTTAAATAGTCTTTTTATATTTGAGCCAAGTTTTGTTCTGTTCACTAGTGGAAAAAATGGATATAACAACGGGGATATATTCACGGGTAGAAGAGGATCAGTGATAAAAACATGCGCGGTGGCATTTTTGAAATTATAAGGTGAACGTTATAATCAGAGAAAACTATATATCCACGGTTAACATCATAACCGTGAATGTATCCATCAATATATATTCACGGTTGATAAGTCAACCGTGGATATATAGTAATATCGACGGTTGTGTGCACAACCGTGAATATATATTGATGGATACATTCACGGTTATGATGTTAACCGTGGATATATATAGATGTCAATATTCACGGATGTATTTCCAACCGTGGATATATAGTTCAGGTTTTAGGGTTTAATCACTGGGTACTGTATGTCCACGGTTGTTTCTATAACTGTGAATATAAATTTAATATTTATCCATGGTTGGGATAGTAACCGTGGATATATAGTTAACATTTATCCACGGTTGTTTGTTAAACCGTGAATATATGTGTAATATATTCACGGTTTCAAGGGGAACCGTGAATATACATCCTTTCTGAAATTTCAAAAGCCGCGCCTTTCATTCTTTTTTCACTTTCTCTTCTTCTTCGCGCTGGTTATCGTCTTCTTCCTTGAGTTTGTTCTTTGCTGTTCGTGTTCACTCGCTTCTTCCTTCTTTCGTTCGTGTCATCTTCGCACCATTTTCAAGTAAGTGCTCCATTACCCTACTTCTTCGCTCACTGCTGGTGTACTTCGTTATTATGCTCTGCCTTGTTTGTGGAACCTATTTCATTGTCTCTGTCTCTATGTTGTACTAGTGATTAAGTTTGGTTAAGCTTGTTTTATTGTGCCAACATTTCATTGTCTCTGTCTCTATGTTGTCAAACTGTTGAGTTAAGTTGTAAACTCCTACCAGTTTATAATGCCTAGAATCGAGTGGACATTTGGGTATATGTTCTTTTAATAAACTAGAATAAACTTGGTAAACTGTTGCACAGTGCCCTGTATAGTTAAACTTGGTAAACTGTAATCGGCAATTGACACTTGCTAGTAATCCCCTGTATAGTCAAATTTTCTGTTTAGTTTTTACTTTTTAATCTTTGGTTGATTCTATGGTTTAGAAGGGATAACACTTGAAAGATTATTTTATAGGACCAAGAAACTGAAATGGATGGCTACAATCTCTTTGCTGTTTTGTTTTGGTATCAGTAATAAAATTCAGGCTCTCCTCCAAAATAAAAATTCATGTTCTTTAAAATCTAGAATTAATTCTTACTTAGAATCTGAACTTAGTTAGACTCAATGCATCTATGTTAAAATAGCTAAAGTTGTTAAAATCTTCCCATTCTAATAACTCTACCATTTTTAACTGATTTTTTGTTTGACCATTTTTTAAACCAAACTAACAATGTTTTAACAACTTTTTTAATGATCTAAGCTTCGACCAAAAAAAAATATGATCTAAGTTAGATATATCATAAAAGATTTCATTGTAAGTTAGATATATCATATTCTCCATTAGAATAACCAAAGTCATTACCATCAAGTTTTTAATGTTACCTCACACATGATCTATACAATTTAATGTTACATTTTGAATACACAGGGCCTAATAAGGTTCAAGTTAGATATTTTTAAATGGAAAATTTTCACTTCATCATTGTTATTGCTGTTATTGTTGGTTGCTCGTATATAATGTTATTGCTGTTATTGTTGGTTGCTCGTATATAATGTTATTTCTGTCTATTGCATGCATGTGGTTTTCAATCTTGCAAACTCGTAGGCTCATACTAGTTAACTAGTTAACTAGTATGAAAGTTGTTGTGCATATGAGTGAACCGTAGTTCCCCGTTTGAGATTCGACACAAATGGTCATTAAATCAATTAATGTCATCGTTTGTGTTGAATCTTGAATTGTCCGTTTGGACAGTTTGGGATAAACAATTATTTTTTATACGTCATTGTTAGTATGTACAAGTTAGGAGTTATTTTAAAATTTGATAAAATTTCGGTAACTTGTATTTTGTGTTGTTCTCTGGGTGCATATTTGGTTGTGGTTGAATTTGATTTGACCACTCTCATTTTGTGTACTTAGAGACCAATGCGAAATGCTGCCGAAATTTCATCAAATTTTAAAATAAGTCCTAACCTGTATATATGAATGACGTATAAAAATAATTGTCATGCTGAATGGGTATAGGACCACCACCTTTGTATAAAAAGTGAGGTTGATCATAGCACCTTGTAAACAGTTGGTATGGATCGGAGTTGGATTTCTGCGTCACGCCTAAGTCTGGAGTACGAGGGGGGAGTTGAATCATTTATAGAATTCGTAGCGAGGAATGCAGTGGGGGTGAATGGAAAGTATTTTTGCCCTTGTGTTAAATGCTTCAACCTGCGTCGGGTAGACTTGGAAGAGGTGCGAGAACATCTACTGTGTGACGGTTTTCTACGTAGTTATACGCGTTGGATATGGCATGGTGAAGATGTGGTGGTGCCAAGTAACAGCTCTCAGACTAAAAATCGAAGCCCGATGCATGACAACGATGTCGACATGGATGACCGACTCGAGGATATGATCCGTGATGTAGGGGTAGAAGGTTTTAAGAAAGCTCATGTATATACAACTCTGTGTCAGGACTCTGAGCAGCCGTTGTATCCAAACTGCGTCAATTTCACGAGGTTATCAGCTGTTTTGCGGTTGTTTAATTTGAAGGCCATAAACGGGTGGACGGTTGTCAATTTCATGTATGCACACTATGCTGACCATTGTCCAACATCATTTAGTAGATGGATGGACAGAGGTAATTCTCATCACCGTGTCAATTTCTCCAATTTCATCAATTTCATGTAATAAATAAAGCTTTTGTTCTAATTGTTTTGTGCATTGTTTGCAGCACTTTAATGACCGGTCATATTTCCCAAAGGAACTTGTGGATGATGTTAGAAGGCAATGGGCCTCACACTTCCATGAACTTAGGCAAAGCTAGATATAGGATATTTATTCTTTTATATATGTATGTAGTAGGATTTAGGGTTTACTTTTATTAGATTACATTCAACTTAATTGTATATACTTTTATTTTTTAGGTTGTTATGAATTGATATAGAAAATAAATTGTTATATATATATATACATACGATTCTTTCGGCATAGTGTTTCTGTGGCATACTGTATACTGTACTGGCTTGTCTGAATGCAGGGTTGGGCAACGATAAAACAGAGTGCATATTAAAAAAAAAAACCTCAGCATTTATTCACGGTTATGGCAACAACCGTGAATAAAGACAAGATTTTTCCACGGTTACTACGTTAACCGTGGATATAGATACATTTTTATCCACGGTTGTCCATCACAACCGTGAATATAAGTAGTTTGTAACTGAAACTAAACCATACTTATATTCACGGTTATGATGGGCAACCGTGGATATAGATACATTTTATCCACGGTTGTCCATCATAACCGTGAATATAAGTATGGTTTAGTTTCAGTTACAATCTACTTATATTCACGGTTTTGATGGACAACCGTGGATAAAATGTATCTATATCCACGGTTATTCTCGATAACCGTGAATATAAATAGTAAGTTATGTTCACAGTTGTTCTTAACCGTGGTTAGATGTGATTTATTACCACGGTTGTTAACCGTGGTTAAAGACCATCATCTACTACCACGGCTTCAACAACCACGGTTCTTTAACCGTGAATAAAGGCCTTTTTTAACCGTGATTATATCCTTTTTTTCCACTAGTGGTTTGTTATATGTTTAAACTATTTTTATCTTCACCCTGTATGTTTTTTAAAAAAATCCATCTTAGTAAAGTTGAGATTGTAATAGTAAAAACATTTCTAAAAAAGGCTAAAATAAATAATCTTGCTACATCGGATAACAATATGAACTCTACCACAGAAAGCTCAAAAGACAAAGCAGAACTAAAATAAAACTCTTAAAAATATATGTATAACCGCAACAAAAAAAATTAACTCAAAAATAAAGATTAAAATAACATTTACCCTTACTAATATTTTTCTAATTTAACATCCATTCCCATGAATAAATAACATCAACAACGAGGTGGAAAATGGAAGGCCAAAGTGTTTTCACAAGTCTGGGACTGGAAAAATTAGCTTAATTGCATCAAGTTACGTGTTTAAGATCTTGTTAATATGTCAGCTCCAATTGCTAATTATTGCAAATGCTTCATTTAGCTTTTGTTTTTGTCTATAACTCTATCAGGTGCTTAATTATGTGAGAACAAACGCATCAACACACATCATATCATATGGGTCATTTCCATAAGCACTGATTACTTAGAGAGTAACTCGAGAGCAACATTCCATTTCCATAAGGATTTATTTTATTCATCATTGATTCTCATTTTCTTTTACCAACTTAAGCAATGACATTTTCAGATTGTCGCTCATGATAATAACAGCCACCAGCTCCTCATAAAATTTTCCCATTTTTTTTTAAATTGATTTTTGGTTAACCACAACTATCATCTTTCAAAGTCAATCTTAATTACAGTATAATCACAATTAAAATCTCATTCCAAATTTAGTTTTTATATATGGCTAGCAATAGCAGTGCTCGAGATTATAAATATAAATGTATTTTTTTTAAATGTGGTTTTAATATTATTACAATTATAAATTGAATGATAAAGTAAACTAGTAACTGGTCCGGGCAATACACATATTTTATTATATATATAAATTATAAATATGTATATATTTTGAATTTAAATGTTTTAATTCAAACTTTACGTGTATAAAATTAATTAAATATATGTTTTAAAAATATTTTATATCGTGAATTTGAAGTTCTAAAAATACCTAATCTTACGATTTAATGATTACTTGTTTATTCAAAGAAGAATACTTATTCGACTAAGAATACTAAATTTAGATATGATGATCACTTGAATTCTACAAAATATACAGGAATGCTTTTAAATTCATTTGGCCCGTTTGAAATTCTGTATCGAATTTAATTTGATTGACATTATAAATACGGCTCTAAAAAAAAATCTAGTTGACTTTTAAATAATATTTTTAAAATTTAATAATTAAACCGGTGAGAATATTAGTTCAAAAAATTATAATTTCAACCATAATTAAATAATAACAAAGAATAGAATTAGACTTATCACTTTCTAAGTTCAAAGTTCAATTAGTTTAATTAGAGTGTACGAGTTGGTTTTAAAAATAGTGCTTTCATGGTGTTGAGTATATTTTTTTTCCGCAATGTAGTAACAAAATGCTAAAAAGGAGGAAATTGTTTTTTTACTATGAACATAAGGTGAAAATTCTATTGATTTGGTGGATTAGGTTTTTTTTTTTGTCAATGAAAGGGAATTTCATTAAGAAAGAAAGGCCTAAGACCCAATACAAAGTCCCGGCAATCCACAAGGCAATGATAGAAAAAGAGCCTTAAATGACAAAGCCTGCTTGTTAAGAGAAATCGAGCTTTTTACCCTCCTAAATCCAACTTGATTAGGGTAATCCTAGAAAAAATAGGGAAAATCCTATGTAAGTTGCCCTTAAAGAAAGAGACCTAAAAGAGAAGACGATCACGAGTACTACGTGTCGCGACCGGATCACGGCGGGAGGCCGATCCTTAAAACAATTAAACCATTTCGAAATCCTTTCGAAAAATAGGGAGTCGCCACCAATATTTTTAAGGATAAAATACCGAAAAAACCTTTTGTTAAAACACTGGTCACAAAAACAAAATTCTAAGTTCGGAAGTCTAATTACAGGCGAGGAAGGTATTAGCACCTCACACTGTCCGTTATAAAACGGTTACCTCAAATTAATTACGCACATATCAAATAGCCTAAAAGTTAGTTTAACTTCTTAAGAAGGAGACCAGAAACGTCGACAACGAAGTCTTTGAGATAAGATCAACATGACGTCTCGTCTAAATTGATCTTAAATTAAAGATGTAACTAAACAGTGAAAAACAATAGTTAAGAAACAAAACAGAATAAAGATCAAAGGTCAACAAAACGTCTCATCCAAATTAACCTCATTTTTAAGAAGATAGTATTTTAAATAAAATATTAAAAATATGAGACGTCGCGTCTAAATTAACCTCATTTAAAGAAAACATTATTTTAAATAAAATATTAAAAACATGAGATTAACAAGACGTCGCATCTAAATTAACCTCATTTTAAAGAAATTACTATTTTAAATAAAATATTAAAAAGATGAGATTAACAAGATGTCCCGTCTAAATTAACCTCATTTTAAAGAAATTTCTATTTTAAATAAAATGTTAAAAACATGAGATTAACAAGACGTTGCGTCTAAATTATCCTCATTTTAAAGAAATTACTATTTTAAATAAAATATTAAATAGATAAAATCGATTAAAATAATGAAGAGACATAAAAATTAAACAAAAGAAAGTGGGCCCGACAGGAACTGATTCCTGTTCCTACGTATTCTCAAACTTCCGAGAAATCAGGGTTACGTAGTTCTTTGATGATAAATTACGAGGAAAATGTTTGAAAATTATATTTAAAATTATTTTAATTGATTTGATTTTTATGAAAGAAAATTTATGAAGAAGGAGAAATACAAGGCAAAGTAATTCGCACGTGCATTAACCTTCGAAGTCTTATATCGCAAATGTAGGCAAAAGTAATTTTGCACGACATTGCTTATAAGATTTTGAGATATTTATTTTAAAAGAAACCTATACTTAATATTTCGACTTAAAAATAGGAACTATTTAGTTTCATTCTAAAAAGGATCTTTATTTTTATTATATTTTATTTTTCAACTCTAACATAAATAAAAGACTATTAATCTTTATTTTTTAAGAGATATTTGGATTTTAACATTCTATTTTAAAATACTCATTTTTAATCCTAAAACAAAGAGCGTTTATTTTAACATTTTATTTCTAGAGTTAATGAAAACTATTTATTCTTTCTTACTTTTTAAAAACAAAATAAAAGAAACTTACTAATAACTTTAAAGTGATAACAATAAAATGAAATAGAAATTTATTTCTCTACTTAGAGATTTTAGGCACCTAAGATTCTAATAAAATCTCTACTAATCCTAATGTTAACAATAATAATGGAGGTAATAACCAAAATGCCTTATGTTTGTTTTTTTGGAAAAGAAAAGAAAAAAGAAGGGGTCCCTTAACACATTGGGCTTCAGAAAAACTGAAGCCCATTAGCTAAGTCACTAAACTAAGCAATAAACCATTAGGGTTTTTATTTTAAAAAACAAGGATTAGAAATGCGTCGGGGGGGGGGTGAGTTGAAGAGAGAGAGAGCATGGAATAGAGAGAGAAAAAAGGAAAGTGAGGTTTGAAGAGAGAGAGGGAAGGGAGAGAGAGGGTCGACCGAGAGAGGTGAAGAGAAGACCGGTCGGCGTGGTGAAGGCTCGAACGGCACGAAGGAGGCCGGGCTGGGTGGCGACCGGCGTCGCGGTGCAGGGGTGGCCGGTGTCCTGGTTGAGCAGCGCAGCTGGAGGCTGGTATCGGGCCAGTCGTGTGAGGAAGGGCCAGATCTGATGCGTGGAGCACGAAGGCCGACGTCGGGGTTGTTGTGGCCGGCGACTCGACGACGGTTCCAGTGGTGGGGCTGTTCTTCTCCTCTCTTTTGCTGTTTCTATTTATTATTTCTGGTTTGATGTTGTTTCTTTTTGCTGTTTGGAGGGGTAAGGATTTGGGTTGTTGTTTTTTGATTTTGTTACCGATGGCTGTTAGAACAGGGAGAGGTTTTTTTTATTTTTCCAGAGAAGAGTCTTGTTTGGTTTTTTCTGTTGTGAATAGAGAGAATAGAGAAGATGAAATTTTTCCACCGGGATCCTTGATATGTTTGTGATTTGTTCTGTTATATTCAGGATTTGTTTCCATTTTTGTGCTTTGAAATCTTGCTATTTTTGCCTACAAATCTAAATCAGATCCTTTTGAATCCTTCTTGGAAGCTCCTCCATTGACAATGGCAAAGGTCACCTCTGATAGGAAAGAGGGCTAAGGGAGAATAGGGCCAGAGTGATGATGATGCACAGTGACAGATCTTGATGATGATAATTTTTTTAAATTAAATAAATAATGATAATAATTATAATTAGAAGAAAGAAGAAAAACTGTGTTCACAGCTGCCCCTCTTTACTTTCATTCCGTGAAAATCTAGATGTTTCATTCATATAACGGAAAGGAAGTAAAGATGTGGACATTGTTTCCTAGATGGGCCCCTAGGATCTGTGTTTATAAAGGGTTAAGAAGGATGTCAACATTGGCGATGAAGAGACTAAACTGATGTTGATTCTTTAAAAGAAAACTATACTTTGATGAAATTGAAAGGTGTCAGCTTTGACAACAGAGGTTTGAAAGGTGTGAACCTTGGTAAGAAGAAAACTTAAAAAACATTGATTTTGACAAGAGGATAAATAGGTGAAAAGTTTAAAAGCACCAATCCTTGGTGATAAAAGCTCGAAGAGGTGCCGATCTCGGCAAATGAGAAAACTTAAGGATGGGCCAACCTCGATAATGAGGAATCTTAAAACTTAAAACTTAAAAAGATGCTGACCTTGGCAATGATAAAGCTTAAAACTTAAAGAGATGCCAACTTTGGCAATGATAAAGGTTAAAAATGCAATGAAATTTAAAGAGGTGCCAACTTCGGCAATGAGGAACAAAACTTAAGAAAAACTAACTTGGGCGATAAAGCAAGAAATTTAAAGGGTGCCGACTTCGATAATTAAGAGACAAAAACCTAAAAGGTGCCAGCTTTGGCGATAAAAAAAGAAATTTAAAGGAGGCCAACTTCGGCAACTGAGTGGTCAAAACCTATAAAATAGGATAAGTAGTACAAAGCAAAATTGAAATTCAGGTAGATCCTGTGAAACCCTTGAGATGACTCATGGACAAAGCAGAACAAATGAGTAACCCTAGCTTCAGAGCGCGTGCCTGCTGAGTTTCTATGATGATTGCCCAAGATGAGATTGAGTGGTAGGAGCGTCTTGTCCCTTACAACTTTAAATGTTTATCACTCTTTCATTTTATTCATTAAAACCCATGTTTTATCACATCAATAACATGAACACGTATCGAAAAGGGTGGATTTTATTCATGTATGTCAAACAAGTACAGAGAAAGGAAAACAAGGAAAGTAAATGAAATGAATGAAGTCACATAGAACAGGTTAAGGACAGGTGAAACAGGGAAGGTCCATGGATCCTCCAGTGAATCCTTGAGGCTAGTGAGAATATTAATCCCTCAACACGACTTCATATTCAGCCTTCAACCTTGCTTTTCAGAAGGTAAGTTCGATGGTGATTCACATGCCCCAGCCTGGACTTGCACTTCTTGAGTCGGAGGTCTTAGTCGTATTACCAGAAATTTGACCCTAACGTTTGCCTGAGCTGCCCTTCCAGGTTTTTGACTCACCGGGTCGCTCTAACTTTTGCCTAGGCCGCCCTTTCAGGTTTTCAGCCTAGCGAGCATTGTTTTTACTTTTTCTTTCTTTTCACTTCTTTTTGTTTTCTTTTGTTCCTGACATTCCCTCCTTAGGCGTAGTACTTCTTTACTATCTCTGTGTTTATAGGCATTGGCAAGTCCTTACCGTCCATACTAGTTAGTATCAGGGCTCCTCCAGAAGAGGCTCTCTTCACGACATACGACCCTTCATAGTTAGGAGTCCATTTGCCCCGGTTATCCTTCCAAATTGGCAAAATCTTCTTGAGGACTGATAAGTGCTTTATAATACAATAAATTAGGTCTAATTTGCTTAGGACTTTAATCATTATGCACTGTATTTCCTTTATTTATTGTGATTTTTGCTTTCTTTCCACTATTTTCTACTTAGGTATGTTATTTTGCAGGAATTAAGGTAATAAAGGGTCAAAAACAAGAGAAAAACGACCATAAAATGATAAAAAAAAAGAAGAACAAGCCCAAAGTGGAAAGAATTCTCTTTTTAAAGCTCAAATCCGACTCAGAAAGCAAAAATCCGACTCAGAGCACTGAAATCCGACTCAAAATGGCCAAATCCAAGCGGGATAACTCAGAAATGACCAAATCCGAGTGGAAAGACTCAGAGTAGAGCATTGCTGAGTGGAATACTGCACTGTTGGAGAAAATCTGAGGGAAATATTCCCTGTCAAAGCCATTCTGAGTGATAAATGGCTGACTCGAGTGAAGGACCAATGCTGAAATGGAATAAGTCTTGGTTGGAGGTGATTCCGAGTGGAAACTTCCCCGACTGCGTCCATTCCGAGTGAAAAGCTGTTCTGAGTGAATGGATTCCGAGTAGAAGAGGCCACTGAAATGAATAAATACTGAGTAAGGAGGAATCCGAGTGGTCTCACTCAGAGAAAATGGCATTCTCAAGCAGAATAAAGCATTTCTGAGTAATTCTTAGCAAGGAAGGAAAAATCTGACCGGAAATGAATCATACTCGGGCAGACTCTCAAGTTTCACACTGAGCCCGAGTGAGAAGTCTCCAAGGAAAGCACATTCGAGTGAGTTGGGTCAGAAAGATGCATTTCCGAGCAAAGCAAGGCTCGGACATAAGAAGAAATTCAATCAGTCAAATTCCAACCCTTCAAGTGCAAGTTCCTGAGTAAAAGTGAAGGCCATTCCGAGTGAGTTGATTGATGACTGAAGGCCATTCCGAGTAAAAAGCAAGAAGGCACTTCCGAGTGTATCATTTCAAAGCAAATCCGAGTAAATGTATCCAAATGAATGTAACCGAGTGAATTCCAAAGCAAAGCTTTAACCGAGTGGTTCAAATTCAGAGACAGCTGAGTGAAAATGATTGGAAACCGATTGAATCTGAACCGAGTGAGTCTTCAATCAGTTCCGAATGAACTTCATGAACCTGAGCCGAGTGAATGGTTTCAGTCGGTTCCGAGTCCTTCTGCATTTAATTCTAACTGAATGGCTCAATCAGAAGTTACTCTTTAGTCACTCTTCACTCGTCCTTTCATCCAGCTTCATCACCGATCAGTTCTCCTCCAAACACCGACTCCTTCCGTCTCCTCAAACCAACACCGCCCAGACTCTCCTTTCCATCCACAACACCGTCCAGCAGTACTCTCCACACCGCCCAGACTCTCTTCACAGGCCCAACACCGGATCAATTGAATACCGTCCAGTAACTCTATTATCCCTCAAACTCCACAACACCGTCCCTTTCTCCCAAAACACCCAACCGTCCTCACTTCTCAAACACCATCTCATTCCCTCTTCTATCCACTGTCCCTCTCCGTTCCAACTCTTCACACTCACACCGGCTCTAACACTTTCCTCTCCACACCGTACAGATCTCCATCCAACAACAACTCCTCTCCACGCTGTCCAGTTTGCACCCACACCATCCAGCACTCAGCAAACCACCCTCCAGCAAGCTTTCACTCGGATTTATGGGAAAATAACATTTTTCCACTCAGAATTTCATCATTCTGCACCAATCATCACTAAAATCCAAGCACCGAATTATTGGAAATATTAAAATATGCAAATTGGAAACAAGTTGGCACAGCTGGAACTCACATGCACCGAAAGTTTCTTCCACTTGTAATTTGAACGCGTTTTCATAGCTGGAAACCTCCATCCATTTGCCTATAAAAGCAGCAGCAACCCATCAGCAAAAAAAGAAAAAACAATCTCTTCCCATCAATTACCATCAGCTTCATTCTATTTTCTTTTCTTTTCTTCGTTACTTTCTCTCTTTTTCTCTTTAGTTTTCTTCTTTTCCATTTTTCTTTCTCTGTTCGTTTTTCTTCTCTTTCTTTTTATTTTCTTTTCTTTCTTTTATTTTGTAAGAGTGTGAGGGCTGTAAAAGTGAGAATTTAAATTTGTAATTGGTGGAGAATATTGCAACAAGAAATTACAGTGGTAAATTATTCTGAGCTTTTGGAGAAACCCGTAAGTCTTTATTTTTACCATATCTTGTATGTTTTATTTTTTCATTATTTATATGAATTTGAATTATTTCATGAGTAGCTAAATTAATTATCTTGGGATAAAGGGGGTATGATAATATTTTATTTTAATGTTATTTTGACTTGGAATTAAATAAATTTCTGTTTTCCATTTAGTTCAATTATGCTCAATGCTTTTAGTAATTCCTAACAAGAACCTAAATGATAAAACTGTATACTTACGGGTATATTAGTAAGTTTAGGTAATAAATAGAATCGAGAGATTTATTTTTACCAGAAAGCTTTGAACTAAACCTAAGATTTTTGAAATGCTTTTTGTGACCTTGGTAAAATCGTGAAAGTAATCAAAATTCTTTTTAGGAAATAAAAGGGATTTTCATAAAACAATAATGGGCCTTTCTGAGGATTAAGCAGCGCTTTCCATAGGTTAGGTACATTAATAGGATTCCGAGAGGAACATATTAATTAGCTTTTGGAAAATTCGCCTTGGAAAACTTAATTCGATTCTTATTTATGAAAAGTTAAAATTCATTAACATAAAATAAAGTCTTAATCCCCTGAAATCCCAAGATATTCTCAACTCTGATTTTTAAGTGTCAAGTAAATTTTATTTTTATATTTATTCGTATTCTGTGCAACTTTAATTTGTGCTTTATTTTATAAAAATCTTAAAAATCAATTGTGTGGATAATTAAATTTCAATATACTGGTACTTTGAACACAGTCCCTGTGGAGAACGATAATCTTTTATATTACGCGACATAACCCGTGCGCTTGCGGGCCCTGTCAAGTTTTTGGCGCCGTTGCCGGGGACTGTTGTCCCTCAAATATCGGCAATATTGAAATTTGATTTGATCATACTTGTTAATATTTTTATTGTTATTTTTATTTTTATTTTTATTTTCTTTGTAATTTTGTATTTTGTTCTATATTCTGTGTATCTGTTGTTTTATTTTTGTGATAATTTGTTTTATTTGTCATTTATTTTCTTTTTATGCGACGAAGCCGTAGTGTTGATCTAAACTTAGGATTTGACCCTGAGATAGAACGTACCCTTAAAGCTTTAAGAAAACAACAAAAACAATAAAAAGAACAAAAAGAAAAACAAATGGCGGACCAATACAGACCCTTAAGAGATTTTGCCGCTCCAAGCACTAATGGGAGAGGATCTAGCACGCTTAGACCCACAGTGGAGGCTAACAATTTTGAATTGAAGCCTTCACTACTCTCAATGGTTCAACAGAAGCAATTCAGAGGATTACCCTCCGAAGATCCAAATCTTCACCTTTAAATCTTTCTTGAATATTGTGACACCCTGAAGATGAACGGAGCCACCAATGATGCCATTCGCTTAAGACTTTTCCCTTTCTCCTTAAGAGATAAAGAGAGAGCGTGGTTATACTCTCTTCCTGAAGGATCTATCACAACTTGGGAACAATTGTCCAGTGCTTTTATCAATAAATGGTACCAAAGGAACAAGACTGATGTGCTGAGAAAACAAATCATAAATTTTTCACAAAAAGATGATGAATCCTTATATGAAGCCTGGGAAAGATACAGGGAGTTGCTAAGAGAATGTCCTCACCATGGGATAGAAAGGTGGTTGACAATCCATATTTTCTATAATGGACTAACTTCCACACAAAAGATCTCTTTAGATGCTGCAGCTGGAGGAGCCTTCATGAGTAAAAATGTTGATGAAGCTGAGAACCTGATTGAGGAAATAGCTCAAAACACTCACCAACGGAACTCTGAGAGAGGAATACCTTCTAAAACACCGGGTAAGTACTCTGTTGATGCTCTTTCCCTATTTTCTGCTAAAGTCGAAGCATTAACATTAAAACTTGATAAAATAGGGTCAACAGGTGCTACTAATATTGTTTGTGAAGTTTGTGGTGTTTCAGGACATGGAGCTACAAACTGCCATTTAGCAATGACCCCTAATCAAGAACAAGAAATGCATCAGGTGGACGCAATTGGAAACTATGGTGGAAACTATCAAGGTAACTATAGACCTCCACAAGGTCCACCTGGCTTCTAAAATAGGCCACCTCAATTCCAAAGTAACTACAAACCTCAACAAGGAACCTATATTCCACAAAAATCAAAGCTAGAATACTTGATGGAGACATTTGTAGCTACTCAACTTAAACAAAATGATGAATTCTCTGATGCAATAAAAAACTTGGATTCAAAAGTGGACTCTCTTGTCACTCACAACAAAATACTGGAAAATCAAATTGCCCAACAAGCCTCCTATTCTCAAAGAGCACCGGGAACATTTCCTGGGAAACCAGAGGCTGGACCATCTAACCAAACCATGGCTGTCACTCTTAGGAGTGGTACTCAATACGATGGGCCAGTTGACAAGACAACAAAGGAGGAAAAGAAAGTCGATGAATCTTCATCTCATCCAGTAATTGAAGAAGAGAAACCATAAGAAAAGAAGGAGGAGGTTAAGCCATATCAACCCCCCATTCCATTTCCTCAGCGCTTAGCCAAAGCAAAATTGGACAAACAATTTGGTAAGTTCCTTGATGTTTTAAAGAAATTGTATATTAATATTCCCTTTATAGATGCTTTGCAGCAAATGCCTACATATGCGAAGTTCCTGAAGGACATTCTGTCCAACAAAAGAAGACTGGAGGAAGATGGTACAGTTGCCCTTACTGAAGAGTGCAGTGCTCTAATTCAAAAGAAACTTCCACCCAAGCTCCAAGATCCAGGTAGTTTCTCTATTCCTTGCATGATTGGTGACATGAATATAGATAAAGCATTGTGTGATTTAGGAGCGAGTGTGAGTTTAATGCCATTATCTATTGCTGAAAAGTTAAAATTGGGTGAACTAAAACCTACTAGGATGTCTTTACAATTGGCTGATAGATCTATAAAATATCCTTAGGAATTTTAGAGGATATTCCTATTAAGATAGGAAAATTTTTTATACCTGCTGACTTTGTTGTGCTTGAAATAGACAAAGATTCTTTGATTCCTATTATTTTAGGTAGACCATTTTTAACAACTGCAGGTGCTGTGATCGATGTCAAGAATGGTAAGTTGTCTCTAACTGTTGGAGACCAAAAGGTTGATTTCAACTTGAAAAATGTTTTAGAAAAACCTTATAATGATGTTTGTTGTACTGTGGATTTTGTCGAACAAGTGGTAAAGGAAACAAACCTTCCTAATGACTCACTTGAAACTATTTTCATGATTGAGCTGACAGAAATATCTGATTGCTTTGAGGCCCCACATGACACTGAGGTCATGTGTGACAAAGTGGTAAGCCCCAATGTGGAATTAAAACCTTTACCAGCTTCTTTAAGGTATGAGTTTCTTGGCCCTAATTCCACATATCCTGTGATTATTAATGCTGAATTGAATCCATCTGAAACTGAAAAACTTTTGAAACAACTTAGGTTATATAGAAAGGTAATAGGTTATACAATGGATGATATCAAAGGGATTAGCCCTTCTCTTTGTATGCACATGATTACTGTAGAAGATGAAAGTAGGCCCACAGTAGAACCACTTAGGAGATTAAATCCTAAAATGCAAGAAGTGGTTAAAAAGGAAATTTTGAAATTGCTTGATGCTGGAGTCATATATCCTGTTGATAGTAGTAAATGGGTAAGTCCTGTCCATGTGGTGCCTAAAAAGGGGGGAATAACTGTGATTGAAAATGATAAACATAACTTGATTCCTACTAGGATTGTCTCTGGTTGGCGCATGTGCATTGATTATAGGAAGTTAAATAGCGCCACGAAAAAAGATCATTTTCCCCTCCCTTGTATTGATCAGATGCTTGAAAGACTTGCGAAACACTCTTATTTCTGTTATTTGGATGGGTATTCAGGTTTTCATCAAATTCCCATTCATCCATCTGATCAAGAAAAGACTACCTTCACTTGCCCTTATGGGACTTATGCTTACAGACGTATGCCTTTTGGTTTATGTAATGCACTTGTGACTTTTCAAAGGTGTATGCAAGCAATTTTTTCTGATCTTATTGAAAATGTGATGGAAGTCTTTATGGATGATTTTTCAGTGCATGGTTTGGATTTTGATAATTATTTAACAAATTTGTGCCAAGTCTTGCAGCGTTGTGAAGAAACCAATTTGGTTCTAAATTGGGAAAAATGCCATTTTATGGTAAGAAAAGGCATAGTTCTTGGACACCTGGTGTCTGAGAGAGGTATAGAAGTTAATAAGGCTAAAGTGGAAGTGATTGAAAAATTGGCTCCACCCACAAAGGTGAAAGGTATTCGGAGTTTTCTTGGACATGCAGGGTTTTATCGCAGGTTCATTAAAGATTTCTCCAAGATCACAAAGCCTCTTACAACTCTTCTGGGTAAGGATGTGCCTTTCAATTTTGATTCATCTTGTATGGAAGCTTTTTACAGGATTAAGCAAGCTCTAATCTCTGCTCCCATTGTGCAACCACCTGATTGGAAACTCCCATTTAAGTTGATGTGCGATGCGAGTGATTACGCAGTGGGGGCTGTGCTGGGGCAAAGAAAGGATAAAAAGCTCCATGTAATTCATTATGCCAGCCGGACGCTAGATGATGCTCAGGTAAATTATGCCACAACTGAAAAAGAACTGTTAGCTATTGTCTTTGCTTTTGATAAATTTAGGTCTTATTTGGTAGGTTCACATGTTACTGTTTACACTGACCACTCTGCCATTAAGTATCTATTGAATAAAAAAGAAGCAAAGCCTAGATTAATTAGGTGGATTCTAATATTGCAAGAATTTGACTTGGAAATTAAGGACAAGAAGGGTACCGAGAACTTGGTCGCTGACCACCTATCTAGGTTGACATCTGAAAAAGAAGAAACGGATAATATTTGTAACAACCCTATTTTAATTAAATTTGAATCGGTAATCAAACAGTGAAAAATTAAAGTTTCCTAGAAAAATAAGAAATAAATCTTAGAAAATAGGAAATTTTATTCCGGTTACAGGGATATTTTTATTTCATAAATTAGATTTAAAATGAGACTAAACAGAAATAAAATGTGATAATAAAACGTAGAAATTATTAAGGGACCCATTAATTAATTAAAATAAAATAAATAAAAATCTTCTCTCCCGAAAGCTCTCATCTCTTCTTCCTCGCACCGCCTTTCATTTCCACCGCCATTGGAAGCCTATAAATAAGGCTCCATTCTTCTAAATCTCTTCAAATCAAAAACACTACCAATTCCATAACCTTTCATCTCCATCTTCAAGCTTTCAAAACCTCCATTGCCATACTCAAGCTCTCTAATTTTGCATAAGAAGAAATTACTCAAACTTGAAGATTCAAGGAAATACAAGGAAGCTTAGCACAAAGAAAGCTTAGGGATCTTCAATTAAGGTAAGAAAGAGGAGATAGAATATTAAATACTTAGAAATTAAGTTAGAATTGCTTGTTTAATTGTTAATTGTTTAGAAACTCATATAGTTAGATTTTAATTTAATTTGATTTAAATTGTGAAATTAATGCTAATTGGTTTAGAATTTGATATATGATATGTTTCTGATGTTGTATGATGATTTGGAATCAATTGGTATGTTTAATTTTGAAATTAAAAGTGAAAATACAACAAAAACAGCAAGAACAGAGCTGCTGTTTTCGTTCTGCATAACAGACCCCTTTAATAGCGGACGTTTTTAGGCGGTGTTAAAAACTGGAAGCGGTGGCAGTTTCGTAAATAAAAACATGCGGTGGCATTTTTGTAAATATATCAGAAGCGGTGACATTTTTGTAAATAAATTAGAACGATGACATTTTCGTAAATAAGACCAGTGGCATTTTCATAAATATGATTAAAAACTTAAAATAATAATTTTTTATGAAAATCAGAATTTTTATCATTATTGGATTTTTATTATTTTAGAGACTTTATTTTGAAATAAAATAAATATAATTAATTAAATTAAATTTAAAAGTTTATTTAAACATTTAAAAGGAGAAAACTCTTGTTTTTAAATTATTTTAGTGGTATAATTTTATATCATAGAAAATATAATTTTTCATATTCTTTGGAATATGATATTAAATAATTACTATAACATGGAAAATGTATTTCCATATTCTTTGAATTATTAAATATTATAGAAAATATGTTTTCATATATTTAAATTATGATATAAATATTATGGAAAATGTGTTTTCATATGAATGAATTATGATATAAATAATATGGGAAATGTGTTTTCATAATCTTTAAATTACAAATAAAGTATGCTTATTTGATTAATATAATAATATTATTGTTAATTATATAAAGGAATTTGTAATTTAGTGCATTCATGCATCATATGCATTGGCCGTTCAAAGAATCCGCAGGGGGGTTCTTTGAGGGGGTTCCCGGTGGGGGAACGCGCTCTGTTGACCAACAGACCTCTGTGGTGGTTTTATACCACGGCTGTCTTAAGGGCTAAGCAGTGTGTCCTTAAGGGGGGTCCCGCAACACTTATTATTGATATTATGATATTGTTATCCGATGTGGTGTTGCATTATGGGGCGCGGTATCGGTTGGATATCCGTAAAAATGTTATTGTTGGAAATCACTGCAGATGTTCCCACCATAATGGATCCATCATGCATTTTCATTTATATAAAAGAACAGAATATAATAATATCAGTATAAAACAAAATACTTGTTTGGCATTTGCATCGCAGCATCCTACTTATGATTGTGTTTGTTCTGATTTAATTTTTATTTATTTGATATTTTATCTCACTCTTTCTGTTACTTGTGGCAACCCTTTAGTGGTTAATCAGGAAGACATGTAACAAAGTGGATGATGCTTGATGTGGATGAATTATGAAGGCTTTTGATGATGATGCTTGCTTGCATGGCTACTATGGCTGTATTATGTGTATGCTATGTTTTGGTACTTTAAATCTTTATATTTTATAAGATCTAGGTGCCTGTTGTAAAATATAATATGTATGGAACTCTGATGTTATGTATAATAATAAGAAGTTAATTATGTAAAGGTTGCGTACTCTGATATTGTATCAGTAACGTCTGGAATCAGGTTGTGAATCTCTTGATAATTACCAGGTGAAAAATAAGTTATCTAAGAGAATTTTATATGGTGGGGTAATTATCTTGAGATTTGCAAGTTGGCTCCAGGGTGTTACAATATTCCCATCAATGAATCTTTTCCAGATGAACAACTCTTGAATCTTAGTATCCAACGTGTTCCTTGGTATGCTGATTTTGTAAATTTTCTTGCATGTGGTATCTTACCTTCTGATCTTAGCTTTCAGCAAAGGAAAAAGTTTTATGCAGATGTCAAGCATTATTATTGGGATGAACCACTCCTTTTCAAGCAATGTGCAGATGGTATGATTCGGAGATGTGTTTCACAAGATGATGTCCATGCTATCTTGGATCATTGCCATTCTCTTTCCTGTGGAGGACACATAAGCACCTCTAAGACAGCCGCTAAAGTATTGCAAGCTGGGTTCTATTGGCCAAATATTTTTAAGGATGTACGTAAGTATGTTCTAACTTGTGATGCTTGCCAAAGAACAGGTAACATTGGTAAGAGACAAGAAATGCCATTGAATACCATTCTAGAAGTTAAATTGTTTGATGTATGGGGTGTTGATTTTATGGGTCCCTTTCCCTCTTCTTTTGGAAATCAGTTCATATTAGTGGCAGTTGACTATGTGTCAAAATGGGTGGAAGCCATTGCTTCACCCCATTCTGATGCTAAGACTATTATTAAACTTTTCAAGAAAATAATATTTCCAAGGTTTGGGGTCCCAAAATGTGTTATAAGTGATGAAGGGTCTCATTTTATTGAGAAAACTTTTCAGACCCTTCTAAAGAAATATGGAGTTAAGCATAAGGTTGCTACACCTTATCACCCACAAACTAGTGGACAAGTTGAGGTATCCAATCGGGAAATTAAAAATATTCTTCAAAAAGTGGTGAATACATCATGTAAGGATTGGTCTATTAAGTTAGATGATTCCTTATGGGCGTATCGAACCGCATACAAAACTCCTATTGGAACCACGCCTTTTAAGCTAGTATATGGGAAGCCCTGTCATTTACCTGTTGAGCTAGAATATAAATCTTTTTGGGCTGTTAAAACTCTTAACTATGATCATAAGGCTGCAGGTGAACAAAGATTGTTGGAATTAAATGAGCTTGAAGAACTCCGTCTAGATGCATACAAAAATGCCAGAATTTATAAAGAAAAAACCAAACAATGGCATGATCGTCACATCCAACGGAGAACATTTAATCCAGGTGATATGGTTTTACTGTTTAATTCCAGACTGAAGCTTTTTCCAGGTAAACTGAGATCCCGATGGTCGGGACCATTCAAGGTGATAAAAGTCTTTCCCTTTGGAGCTGTCGAACTATGGAGCGAGAAATCTGGTACATTTAGGGTAAATGGACAGAGAGTAAAGCATTACTTCACCGGTCAACCAATACAACAAGCAAGTGACTTGGACTTGTTTGATGCTCCTGATGAGTAAATCCAAACGGTGAGAAGTCTGGCTGAAGACTTAAAACTTAGCACTGATAGGGAGGTAACCCTATAGAAAGTTGTTGTTTTATTTTAAGCTTTTATTCTATAAAAAAAAAACAACTATGTCAAACGCTGGTTTGGGGTTACTCTAGGTAAGTTTTCTTATCCTTTTATCATCCATTTTAACATTGAGGACAATGTCAAATTCTGGTTTGGTGTGGTAGGCAAGAAAACTGAACTGTTTTGTTTACGTTGTGTGATTGTTATTTTATTTTGCATGTGTGTTTTCCTTATTTTGTTTGTAATCTTGTAATTTACCATGATTGCATGATAAATTCACTTTGAACACAAGGCTAAAGTATCTAAGGATCCCAAAATTTTAAGTAAAATTTTCAAAATTTGATTGTTTAAATGCCAAATAAATGCTTAAATGAACCTTATGTGATTAAAATTTTCTTTGAAAAGACTTTCCATGGTTAGACTTGAGCCAAAATGGGTTATTTATCAAACAAATTTTCAAAACCCATATTTTCTTGATTGAGTGAATCTCATAGTCATTAATATTCTAGAACTTGTTTTTCAACCGATTCAAAATGGTTTTTGATTATATGTCTTAGGATGATAAAGGCACAATTAGGTCTTATTCTTAAGCCTCAGAATTTTGTATAATTTGACCCCTAGTTGCCCCTTTTGAGCCTAAAAGCGAAAATTTTTCCTTGAAACCTTTCATTGAATGATATTCTCTTAATGGTGAAAAAGTTGGAAATTTAGTGGAGCAAAGAAATAAAAAAAAGGACTTAAGAAAAATATGGTATTGGATGCAAAGAAAAGCAAGAAAAAGAAAAAGAAAATCAAAAGGATGATATTGAATGAATTCCAAAAAGTCCATAAAAGTTCAAAAATTTGCTCTGTTAAATTTATAATGGTGATTTGAATCATTCATGACTATTAAAGCCCTTTTGTATTCCATTTTTCTTGAAATTCCTACCTTGACAATATAACCCAAGGCCACGTTATAACCTTTGAAAGACCTTTAGAGTTTGACATATTTTCTATCTAAACTGTGGAGTTTCTGGTTTATTAACAAGCTTATGGTAATATTTTTTTGACTATGATGATTTGAGAGATACACAAACCTTGAAACACTTGAGTGAAAATTGTGAGAAGAGTATCTCAAGTCTTGACATTCAAAATTGATTCACATAAGAAAAATAAAACTGGCATTTGAATAAATCTATTTCTCTGTTTTGGATTCCTTAGTTTATTAAGTTTAGTGTTTTCTGTATTTTATCTTGTGAATATGGTGATTGCTTGAGGACAAGCAATGTTTTGGTTTGGGGTTTTTTGATAAGTGCTTTATAATACAATAAATTAGGTCTAATTTGCTTAGGACTTTAATCATTATGCACTGTATTTCCTTCATTTATTGTGATTTTTGCTTTCTTTCCACTATTTTCTACTTGGGTATGTTATTTTGCAAGAATTAAGGTAATAAAGGGTCAAAAACAAGAGAAAAACGACCATAAAATGATAAAGAAACAAGAAGAACAAGCCCAAAGTGGAATGGATTCTCTTTTTAAAGCTCAAATCCGACTCAGAAAGCAAAAATCCGACTCAGAGCACTGAAATCCGACTCAAAATGGCCAAATCCGAGTGGGATAACTCAGAAATGACCAAATCCGAGTGGAAAGACTCAGAGTAGAGCATTGCCAAGTGGAATACTACACTGTTGGAGAAAATCTGAGTGAAATGTTCCCTGTCAAAGCCATTCCGAGTGATAAATGGCTGACTCGAGTGAAGGACCAATGCTGAAATGGAATAAGTCTTGGTTGGAGGTGATTCTGAGTGGAAACTTCCCCGACTGCGTCCATTCCGAGTGAAAAGCTGTTCTGAGTGAATGGATTCCGAGTAGAAGAGGCCACTGAAATGAATAAATACTGACTAAGGAGGAATCCGAGTGGTCTCACTCAGAGAAAATGGCATTCTCAAGCAGAACAAAGCATTTCTGAGTAATTCTTAGCAAGGAAGGAAAAATCCGACCGGAAATGAATCACACTCGGGCAGACTCTCAAGTTTCACACTTAGCCCGAGTGAGAAGTCTCCAAGGAAAGCACATCCGAGTGAGTTGGGTCAGAAAGATGCATTTCCGAGCAAAGCAAGTCAGACATAAGAAGAAATTTAATCAGTCAAATTCTAACCCTTCAAGTGTAAGTTCCTGAGTAAAAGTGAAGGCCATTCCGAGTGAGTTGATTGACGACTGAAGGCCATTCTGAGTAAAAAGCAAGAAGGCACTTCCAAGTGTATCATTTCAAGGAATGAAGGCCGACTGAAATATTTCAAAGCAAATCCGAGTAAATGTATCCAAATGAATGTGACCGAGTGAATTCCAAAGCAAAGCTTTAACCGAGTGGTTCAAATTCAAAGACAGCCAAGTGAAAATGATTGGGAACCGATTGAATCTGAACCGAGTGAGTCTTCAATCAGTTCTGAATGAACTCCATGAACCTGAGCCGAGTGAATGGTTTTAGTCGGTTCCGAGTCCTTCTGCATTCAATTCTGACTGAATGGCTCAATCAGAAGTTACTCTTCAGTCACTCTTCACTCGTCTTTTCATCCAGCTTCATCACCGATCAGTTCTCCTCCAAACACCGACTCCTTCCGTCTCCTCAAACCAACACCGCCCAGACTCTCCTTTCCATCCACAACACCGTCCAACAGTACTCTCCACACCGCCCAGACTCTCTTCACAGGCCCAACACCGGATCAATTGAATACCGTCCAGTAACTCTATTATCCCTCAAACTCCACAACACCGTCCCTTTCTCCTAAAACACCCAACCGTCCTCACTTCTCAAACACCGTCTCATTCCCTCTTCTACCCACTGCCCCTCTCCGTTCCAACTCTTCACACTCACGCCGGCTCCAACACTTTCCTCTCTACACTGTACAGATCTCCATCCAACAGCAACTCCTCTCCACGCTGTCCAGTTTACACCCACACCGTCCAACACTCAGTAAACCACCCTCCAGCAAGCTTTCACTCGGATTTGTGGGAAAATAACATTTTTCCACTTGGAATTTCATCATTCTGCACCAATCATCACTAAAATCCAAGCACCGAATTATTGGAAATATTAAAATATGCAAATTGGAAACAAGTTGGCACAGCTGGAACTCACATGCACTGAAAGTTTCTTCCACTTGCAATTTGAATGTGTTTTCATAGCTGGAAACCTCCATCCATTTGCCTATAAAAGCAGCAGCAACCCATCAGCAAAAAAAGAAAAAACAATCTCTTCCCATAAATTACCATCAGCTTCATTCTATTTTCTTTTCTTTTCTTCGTTACTTTCTCTCTTTTTCTCTTTAGTTTTCTTCTTTTCCATTTTTCTTTCTCTGTTCGTTTTTCTTCTCTTTCTTTTTATTTTCTTTTCTTTCTTTTATTTTGTAAGAGTGTGAGGGCTGTAAAAGTGAGAATTTAAATTTGTAATTAGTGGAGAATATTGCAACAAGAAATTATAGTGGTAAATTATTCTGAGCTTTTGGAGAAACCCGTAAGTCTTTATTTTTACCATGTCTTGTATGTTTTATTTTTCCATTATTTATATGAATTTGAATTATTTCATGAGTAGCTAAATTAATTATCTTGGGATAAAGGGGGTATGATAATATTTTATTTTAATGTTATTTTGACTTGGAATTAAATAAATTTCTGTTTTCCATTTAGTTCAATTATGCTCAATGCTTTTAGTAATTCCTAACAAGAACCTAAATGATAAAACTGTATACTTACGGGTATATTAGTAAGTTTAGGTAATAAATAGAATCGAGAGATTTATTTTTACCAGAAAGCTTTGAACTAAACCTAAGATTTTTGAAATGCTTTTTGTGACCTTGGTAAAATTGTGAAAGTAATCAAAATTCTTTTGAGGAAATAAAAGGGATTTTCATAAAACAATAATGGGCCTTTCTGAGGATTAAGCAGCGCTTTCCATAGGTTAGGTACATTAATAGGATTCCGAGAGGAACATATTAATTAGCTTTTGGAAAATTCACCTTGGAAAACTTAATTCGATTCTTATTTATGAAAAGTTAAAATTCATTAACATAAAATAAAGTCTTAATCCCCTGAAATCCCAAGATATTCTCAACTCTGATTTTTAAGTGTCAAGTAAATTTTATTTTTATATTTATTCGTATTCTGTGCAACTTTAATTTGTGCTTTATTTTATAAAAATCTTAAAAATCAATTGTGTAGATAATTAAATTTCAATATACTGGTACTTTGAACACAGTCTCTGTGGAGAACGATAATCTTTTATATTACGCGACATAACCCGTGCGCTTGCGGGCCCTGTCAAGGACCAGGTCTCCTTCTTCTAACTATCGAGGTCATACTTTCTTTTCAAACACTCGTTTCACACGTCTCTGATACAACTGACCATGACAGAGGCAGTCAGCCTTTTACCGTCGATCAGGTTTAGTTGGTCATGTCGAGTCCGGACCCACTCAGCTTCTTCTAATTTTGCCTCCATCATTACCCGAAGGGACGAGATCTTTACTTCAAAAGGAAGGACCGCTTCCATACCATAAACTAAGGAGAACAGGGTTGCCCCAGTGGAAGTTCAGACTGAGGTACGATACCCATGCAGAGAAAAAGGGAGCATCTCGCTCCAATCTCTGTAGGTTACCACTATTTTCTGTACTATCTTCTTGATGTTTTTATTGGCCGCCTCGACTGCCCCATTCATTTTAGGCCGATAAGGGGAGGGATTATGATGGTGAATTTTGAAGCTCTCGTAAAGTTCCTTCATCATGTTATTGTTCAAATTTGTACCATTGTCGGTAATGATCTGACTTGGCAAGCCGTATCGGTATATCAGTTCCCGCTTGATGAATTTAACCATAACATTTCTCGTCACATTGGCATATGAAGCTGCTTCTACCTACTTGGTGAAATAATCAATCGCGACCAAGATGAAACGATGACTGTTTGAGGCCTTTGGCTCGATGGGCCCAATGACATCCATGCCCCATATTGAAAATGACCACGGTACTGACAAGACATTCAGAGATGATGGGGGCGCGTGAATATGGTCAGCGTATATTTGACATTTGTGACACTTCCAAACATAGGCGAAGCAGTCCGCTTACATGGTCATCCAGTAATAATCAGCCCTCAAGATCTTCCTTGACATGGCATGCTCATTAGTATGAGTCCCAAAATATCCTTCGTGAATATCTTTCATGATTCTACTTGACTCAACAGTGTTGACACAACGAAGAAGGACAATGTAACATCCCAGATGTTTTGATAATAGAAAATAAATTGGAAATGAGTAAATTATTATTTGGCTTATAATGAAAATGGTATATGAAATGTTAAGCGGGGAAAAGTAGTTTTAAATGAAATTTTAAGGAAAATGGCATCAGGACCCTGACGCGTAGCGTGTATGGGACGCGTAGCGTCAGGTGCGATTTAGTGAGCTGACGCGTAGCGCCAGGCTGACGCGTAGCGCCAGCGTCGCGATCTGTTTTATAACAGGGTCACACAGAACAGAACCTGTAAACCCTCTCTTTCATTTTCTCTCTTCTTTGAGGCGATTTGGCTAGGGTTTTAAGGGAAACTTGGATTCTTGGTGGTTTTAAGCAATTTGGAACCAAGGTAAGGCATCTAGGGCCTCTAATCTTTAGTTTCTTCTCCTTCCCTTCATGAAATCCGAGTTTACATGTGATGATTGGGGTTTTGATTCTGAGTTTCAGTGGCTTGTGAAGTTTGGGTAATGAGTTTGGAAGTATGAGGAAGGTAACGTATTAACTAATTTGATGTTTCGGTGACCGTAGGTGCCGGAACGAGCGTTAGGCAAGCAATCGACGAAGTGGACGTCGAAAGCGAAAGAGGAACGGTGATTCCAGCGGCTGTAG
Source organism: Clitoria ternatea (assembly GCA_037962975.1). Taxonomy (NCBI): domain Eukaryota; kingdom Viridiplantae; phylum Streptophyta; class Magnoliopsida; order Fabales; family Fabaceae; genus Clitoria; species Clitoria ternatea. Next base: position 239,616,357 of record CM075671.1, on the reverse strand, counting down.
GACGCTATCCACCCCTTGAGCAAACTGTCGGAGCTCGAGATAGAGGTAAGGGGGTGTTCGGGTCATAATTAATTAGAATCGATATGAGAATAGGTTATGGGAAGTTTGGGAATGTTAGTAAAAGTTGTCATAAATAATATAAAGTAACTAAATATAGTAGTTGTGAATATATGAGTATGTGGAGTAAGATTAAATGGTCGAATATGAAAGGAATATGTTGATTTGATTGATTATATAATGAAATAAAGATTGGAATGATGAAAGTAAAAGATATGTGTAATATTCCCACTTTGAGTGGTGTATGTATATTTGATTATGAATAAACATGCAGAATTTTGGATTATTGATGATATATGCAATAACATTGTATGAATGGGTTTGACAAGTCGGTCGCCCTGTACTGTGAGCGCATGCCAGTTTCTGGTAGTTGCACATGTGGTTTGTTGATGATATGTTATGATTATGAGATATGATATATGAATATGTGGTATGGGATGGCCAACGGTATGTATACCCCTCGTTTTCTGGCTCCCGTGGTCTTTATGCCCAGTTGAGCTACCCAGTGGTCAAGTCGGACCCAGTGGTTAAGGTGGAGAGCCAAGTCGGGCTCGGTGAACCAAGTCGGGTTCACGGGATGTCAAGTCGGACTCCCAGCTGAAGGCCAGTCCTTTAGTATCCGGATACTAGGCGTCAAATTACATGAGAGTCAGTTGTGACTTATGTGAATCTTATATTGATTGATGATGGAAAATGAATTATGAATTGAAAGTGTAATGTGAATGAATGAAAGTATGGCTTGAATAAGTTAAAGATTGATATGTATGTGTGTAGTTATATCGACGTGGATAAGTGCAGGAAATCGAAAGAGATTATGTAATAACAAAGAGTAGTAGGTATTGTTAAGCTTAATATTTCGTTCTATATTAATTATGATATTCCAAACACTCACCCTTGCTGTTGTTTAATTTTAGTGACCAGTGACAGGGAGGATGCTAATGCTGTGGAGATGCGCCAAGAGGAAGTTTGATGCCAAGGAATGGAGATGTGTATAATAAATGTAATATTTTATGTGTATGTGTTTAAGTGTGTAATAAGTAATGTATTAATATGGTGGGTGATAGATGATAAAGCATGTGTGATGAACTTGCCATGATTATGCATGTTGTGGTTTGATGACTTATTGATGAGGATGAATTATGGCACGGAGCCATTGACATGTGTGAATGTTGAATGTGATGGGCAGGTGTTGTATTGACGCATGATTGATATGTGTGCTATGTGATTGATGCTAGGATGATGATTGGATTGATTTAGATAAGTTATGCATATAGTTGGATGTTGAATTTAAGGAACCGGATAGATGAAATTAAGATTCAGTGGGTGTGAGAAACCCCAGAATGCATCAATAGGTCTTCCATAACATTTAGGATTTAGATGCATTGGCTTTTGGTCCATTGGAATCCATTTAGGATGTTTGGTGTAAGGGTTTTGTACCTAATTGGGTTAAAATGCATTTCGCACATAACTTGCGCATATGTTGGAATTTTGGCGAACGGATAGCGCCATCAGTTCCGAAATGGGGAAAACAGGTGGCCCGTGAAGTTTAATGGCAATCGGATCTAAAACGGGCCAATTGGATAGGTTAGAGGTTAGTAAAATGGTTTAAATGTGTAACAGCATCAGGTGCTGTCACTGTCATGCCCACGCTACGCGTGAGGCTGGCGCGTAGCGTGAGGTGCGCAGCAGAGGGCTGACGCTACGCGTGGGAATGGCGCGCAGCGTCAGGCCCCTGTTTCATATTTTTGATTCTTTTCTAAATCAAGGGAATTCTAAGGTTTTGCCAAACCACATAGTTATTATTTTGAGTATGTTTAGTAAAAATAAATATTATTTTGAAATGAGAAATAATTAAATTTTATTAAATGTGAAAAATTTATTGTGAAAATTAATTAAATGGATATAAATAAAGGTAAATTGACGTAGGACGTCACAGGTGGTATCAGAGCGGTTCTTTTTAGAGCCGGGAAAATGGGCAGAGTTAGGGGATTGTTTGAGTCCTATATCAGGCTGTTTTGCATTTATTGCATTATGCTTGTGATTGTTTACATATTAACAGGTTGACTTGGCATCATTCTCTTGGCACTCCGGGCAGCGTCTTGTTATGTGTTTATACATGAGGTAATTTTTGTACTCCCTGGTCAATTATTGGTTATTAATGGTGATGTGTTTTGGGATATTGTAGAACTAAAATATGACGGAAGGAAGTAGTTCTGTTGGTGGTGATGATTTCTTTGAGAGGTTTTCTCAAATGATGGGGAGGACTGATTCTGGTCCCACCCTTGATAAATTTTTGAAGAGGAATCCACCTATTTACAAAGGAGGACATGATTATGATGGGGCGCATATATGGCTGCGTGACATTGAGCAAACATTTGAATACTTTTAATGTTCTGAAGAACAGAGAGTGCAATTTGCTACCTATCAATTGAAGGATGAGGCTCGTGTATGGTGGTCAAGGACTAGAATTTAGATGAATGCGGCGAATAAACCATTAATGTGGATGAATTTCAAGAGGAGATTTCTTGCTAAATACTTTCCAGATAATTATAAAATCCGTAAGGAGATGGAATTCCTAAAACTTGAGCAAGGCAGGATGTCAGTGGCTGAATACACGTCACAGTTTGATGAACTATGTGATTTCTATCATCCTTTTTCTCTTGAAGGAACTGAAGGTAGTAAGTGTGCAAAGTATGAATCCGGGCTAAGAATTGAACTCCAAAGTGTCATTGTTCCTATGGAGATCCGTGACTATCCTACTCTGGTAAATAAGGCCAGACTTGCTGAGGAAGTGTAGTTACAGAGAGCATCCCAGTCAAGGGACAAGAGACCATTGAAGGCTAAAGGATTCAGTTTTAAAAAGACGGGTCAGTTTTTCCATGGTGGCAAGTCTTCTGCTACATCTTCTTCTTCTTTTGGACGTGGATCTACTGGTCGTTCTAGTGGTCGTGCTTGTTATAATTATGGTCAGGAAGGTCATTTTTCTAGACATTGTCCTACAAATCAAACTGTTTGTTTCCAGTGTGGACAACCTGGACACCTAAGGCCCGACTGTCCACAGAGGCAGCAGCAGGGAGGACGTGGTAATCGGGCAAGTGCTTCTATGGTCCGTGGTAGGAATTTTCAGCGTGGAGGCCGAGGCGGCGGTAGCCGTAGAGGCCAACACCCTAGGTGATCTGATGCTCAGTCCAGTGGTACTCAGAATGTTATGGCTGGACGTGTGTTTGCTTTTAATGCTTCTGAAGTCTCAAGAAATGATAATTTGGTACAGGGTAAGTGTCTTATCCATGACTATCTTGTAAATGTTATTTATGACTCTGGTGTAACCCACTTGATCCGGTCCTAACACCGGCCCCCAAGAGCATGGCTTTAATGCTTGGCCAGATCAGCATTTTGAACAGGAGAAGTACGCAATTGAGTACATTATAATCACTTCTATACGGAGTACATACCGCCAGGGCAGGTAACTCCGCCAAGGCATGTTACTCCACCCAGGAACATAACTCCGCCAAGGTATGTTAACGCCACTAAGGCACCTTACACCGCCAAGGCATGTTACTCCGCCAAGGAACATAACCCCGCCAAAGTTGTTACTCTGCCAAGCCATAAGCTCAATATTGGCGGAATACTGAATTTCCCACACTGCGTAGCGAGCCCATACTCACAACCCCGGCACGAGATTGACTCTGTCTTGAGAGGTTAATAATGGGAATCACGCTGTCACGCATAAAGGGAAATAACAATAAAATATTAAAGCACTAACGCTTTCCAGACAAGTGGTGATACCTACTACAATAATGGTGCATGTAAACGGCGCAAGGACCCACTGCCTTTTCAGCATTATGCCTGAAGACAAAGAGCGGGTCCTACCAATAATGGAGCACCAGTAACAGGTATATAAACCTCTCTCGAAAAGGTATAAGGGATCTTTTTCCATTCTCTGAACCTTACACTCTCTTACTTGCATAATTCTCTCTGACTGTCTTTCTAAGTCTCTAAGTATTCTGAAATACTGACTTGAGCGTCGGAGAACGATTGCAGGTACCACCCTCAATCGGGTCAAGGCAACGTAGATCCCGCCAGGCGGACTGGGACACCGCCCCAGAGTACATTGCACTCCGCCTCAACATACAAAGACTCTCCGTATTTACATTTATACGCACATTGCTTTGTATCAAAAACACATTTATATGTATATTTTGAGTTGTTCTACAAGCATACTTCTACACCCCCTGTAAAGAACAGTTCATTGGCACGCCCAGTGGGACCTGTAAACTTGGTAATCCCACAATCTTTGATCAACTTTCATCATCAATGGAGTGACAAGGACCAGATATGCAGAACGAGGATTCTCCTCCACGCAATCCCAGACGTCTTAACTTCAATGATGATGCTCAAAAAAAAGCAACGCAAGCTAATTCTCCAGATCCAAGAGATGACATGATTCGAATGTTGAGAGAAGAACTTGCGGAACTTCGTCGTGAAAAAGCAAACCCAGTGCATGAGAAAGCTGGTCCCGCAAGAAAGCCACATCATGAACCACACATGCAAGAGGAATCAAGTACTCCTCACTACTCTCGTATTCCTACATATATGGAGGAGCAACGAAGCCTCCCACTGGTGAATGCTCAGCATCAAGAAGGAAGGAGAGCAGGCTCAAATGCATCCCCCTCAGGATATAAGATGAGTATCCCATTTTCTAAAAGGCTCATGAATGCACATGTACCCAAACATCTGCAAACTATGCAGCCCATTTCTATAGGGAAATACACTGGGGAAACAGATCCCTCTAAGTATTTAGATGCTTATATCTACGAGGCCATGTTTCTAGGAGCTGAGGAGGATGTCATGTGCAGAATGTTCCCCAGAACCCTTACAGGTGAAGCTCTTAGTTGGTTCAAGAGCTTACCTTCAGGTTCCATTGATTCCTGGGAGGAGCTGGCCTCAGCTTTTGGAAGCCACTTCGTGATCTCCAGGGACGCACCCAGAACCTCTCATACCTTGGCTCAGATCAAACAGGGCGACAAAGAATCTCTGAAGGATTTCCTTAAGAGATTTTACAAGGAGGCAGCCATGGTCCCTGATCTGACAGAGGCAATCCAGTTGCATATTCTCATAGAAGCTATGCAACCAAAGTCACCTTTCGTTTTGTCTTTGGCAAAGGGACCTCCAACCATGATGGAGGAATTTCGTAGGAAGGCGTCCAAGTACGTGGGTATTGAGATGCATTTGGAAGCCACTGTATCTCGCAGTAAACCACCCCCTGCAACTCCACCTCATGACAAAGGGAAAGAGAAGTCGTTGAAGAATGACAAGTCCCACCAAAGGGACAAAGTAGGAAACCAACCTTTCAAACAGCAAGACAGACGCGTGTTCAATTTTGCTCACTATGCACCACTGAACACAACTTGCGAGCAAATCTTGCGTGAAATAGGATGGACCACCCTCAATGTTTATGGAATTCAACGTCCACCCCCAATCAGGCGCGGTGGAAACCCAAAGAAATATTGTGAATTCCATGAGTCAGTTGGCCATACCACAGAAGAATATAAGCAACTCAAAAATACCATTGAGGTGCTCATTCGTGAAGGTAAACTGAAACATTACCTGTTCAAAGGCAAATCTCATGATGAGCCTGAGAAGTTTGAAAAGCGACATCGTGATCGTTCTCCGGATCCTGATAGTACTCAGGAACCAAAACGTACGGCGGTGTCAGAGAAACAAAAAGGCATTGTTCTGGAGTCCGCCCAACGAGAACCGAGCCCTGAACCTAGATCACGAGGTAAAAGGCAGGTGGTGGACATGATTGCTGGAGGCTTCGCAGGAGGCGGACCCTCAAACACCGCTCGGAAAAATCATCATCGTATGATCTTATCTGTGCAGGGCAAGAATAAAGAATATCGCCCATTCAGGGACGGAGTTCAGACTCCACCTATAACTTTCACAGATGATGATTTTGGCCCAATCATTCCTGAGGGAGATGATGCGGTAGTGATCATTGCGGTGATCGCTAATATGGATGTAAAGTGCATCCTAGTTGATCAGGGAAGTTCCTGCGACGTTATTTTTTTATGACTGTTTTAAACGCATGGGACTGACTGACGCTGATTTGCAGCCTTACACACAGGACCTTACAGCTTTTAATGGTGCCAAACAGCCTACTAAAGGTTACTTGGACACAAGGATTACCTTCGATGGTGAACCTGGAGCAAGGACTGTGAAATCCAGGGTTCTTGTCATTGATGTTAAATCCCCATACAATGGCATCATTGGGCGGCCTACTCTGAATGCCATGGAAGCCATCGTTTCAACCCCCTACTTGTTAATCAAGTTCATCGATAAAGATAATCAAGTCTCATCTGTCAGGGGTGACCAGGAGATGGCTCGTTATTGTTATAATTTAAGTCTTAACATGGTGAAGCTTAAAACCATGTCTAAGAAAAGAAAATTGAACGAAGGAAACAGTGCGGCGGCATCCGTCAACTTGGTGGATCTTGATCCCAGGGCGGAGTCTTCTATAGACCCACTAAACCCTTTGAAACCAACTCCTGATGGTGGTTCCAAACCTATTGTTCTGGGCAGCACCCCAGAGCAAATTACTAACATCAATGACAAACTGGAACCTAATGTGGAGGCAAGACTGATTGCACTCCTCCATGAGTACAAGGAAATTTTTGCCTGGACAGCTGCAGACATGCCTGGTATGGATCCTAACTTTTGCTGCCACTGCCTGGCGGTGTATCCTGAAACTAAGCCAGTGGCGCAAAAGAAACGGCGTATGGGTCCTGCTAAGCAGAAGGCTGCTTATGAGCAAACTGAAGAACTCCTTAAGGCGGGGTTCATCAGGGAACTCCGTTACTCTTCTTGGCTGTCCAACGTGGTTATGGTACAGAAAGCCAATGGCAAATGGCGCATGTGCATAGACTACGTTGATTTGAATAAATGTTGTCCCAAAGATCCTTATCCTCTTCCCAACATTGACAGACTGGTTGACGATTCATCAGGATACAAGTATCTATCCTTCATGGATGCTTACTCCGGATACAACCAAATTCTAATGTGCGAGGATGACCAGGAGAAAACAGCATTTATCACTGACAGAGGGGTCTTTTGCTACAATGTCATGCCATTTGGGCTGAAGAACGCTGGGGCCACCTACCAGCGCATGATCAACCAAGTCTTTGAGGGCATGCACACAAAGCTGGTGGAAGTTTATATTGACGATATCATCGCCAAAACTCCAGAAGGAGGAGACCATGTTGAAGACCTACGCCTCATTTTTCAACGCGTGCGGCAATACAACATGAGACTCAACCCACTAAAATGTACATTTGCTGTGCCTGGGGGGAGATTTTTGGGTTTCATGTTAACACAAAGAGGCATAGAAGCTAATCCTGACAAGTGTCGTGTGATACAAGAGTTGCAGAGCCCCAAAACATTGAAAGAGGTACAATCCCTCAATGGCAAAATCGCTGCTCTAGCACGATTCATGCCAAAAATGGCTCATCACTCTCTCCCCTTGTACAAGATGCTGAAGAAGGATAAAAAATTTAATTGGGGCCCAGAGCAAGAGGCGGCCTTCCAGAGCTTGAAAAATGTCTTAGCCAGCCCTCCAATCCTGGTAAAACCAAGCCCAGGTGAGCAACTCATTGTTTATTTATCTGTTTCAGATGAAGCGCTGGCAGTGGCCTTGGTCAAAGAAATCGTCGAAGGCCAACGACCGGTGTACTTCACTGGTAAAACATTGCATGGTGCAGAGTGTCGTTATCAGAAGATTGAAAAGGCAGCACTTGCAGTTGTTTGGGCCTCACGACGTCTAAGACCATATTTCCATGCACATCCCATCCTGATTCGCACAGACTTGCCACTCCGTACTATATTGTTCAAACCAGATTTGGCAGGAAGGATGATCAAATGGGCCATAGAGCTCTCTGAATTCGACATATCCTACGAACCAAGAGCTGCTATCAAGGCGCAAGTCCTAGCAGATTTTGTAGTTAAATTAACAGGCTCTAGCCCAGACGCAGATCATTCACACTGGACAATATATGTCGATGGGTCTTCAAACAGCAAAGGATGCGGAGCAGGAATCGTTATAGAAAGTGATGACGGGGTACATCTTGAAATTTTATTGCACTTTACCTTCACTACGTCTAACAATCAGGCAGAGTATGAAGCCTGCTTAGCCGGACTCAGAGCAGCACAAGATATTGGGGCCAAAACTGTTACTCTATGCAGTGATTCTCAACTAGTCATATCACAAATCCTTGGTGAGTATCAGGCTAAAGAACCTCTACTGCAACAATATCTGGACTGCGTCAATGAGTTGAAACAGCGCTTCGATGAAGTAACTTTCAAGCATGTACCTCGCGAAGAAAATACACGTGCTGATATCCTGTCCAGGTTAGCCAGCACAAAGAAGGCGGGATGCACAACCACGGTTGTACAGAGTACTCTGGCGGAGCCAAGTATATCCCTTCCCTCTTCAATTCATATGATTAAAAGCCGCCTCGTTGATGACAACTCCTGGGTAACACCAATAGTTCGTTATCTTGTTAATGGACAATTACCCACGGATGATCTTGAGCGAAAAAAGCTAAGGAAGGAGGCACCCTATTATACACTCCTGGATGGGCAGCTATACCACCGAGGAATTTCTGTCCCGTACTTAATTTGCATAAATGAAAACGAGGTGCCAGCTATTTTGGAAGAAGTCCATGAAGGGCAGTGTGGACATCATCCAGGGGCACGGAGTCTAGTGAGAAAAATCCTCAGGGCGGGGTATTGGTGGCCCATTATGAAGCAGGACGCGGCCTCATATGTTCAGAAATGCGATCAATGTCAATGATTCGCGAATTTTCACCATACTCCAGCTGAGGAAATGTCATCATCAATAACGCCCTGGCCTTTCTATCAATGGGGCATGGATATTCTAGGTCCATTCCCAACTGCGCCCGGCGGTATCAAATAATTGATAGTCGGTGTCGATTATTTCACCAAATGGATTGAGGCAGAGGCAGTGGTGCACATAACGTCAGCCAGGACTCGAAGATTCGTTTATGAGAACATCATTGCACGTTTCGGAGTCCCTGAAGGCATAGTCACTGATAATGGCACCCAGTTCACAGCTCGCAAGTTCACTGAACTCTTAGAAAATCTCAGCATCACGCAGATTTTCTCTTCTGTGGAACACCCTCAAACCAATGGACAAGCAGAGGTCGCCAACAGAGAAATCTTGAAGGGCCTCAAAAAACGCCTTGGTGAGGCAAAGGGAGATTGGGCAAATCAGTTATGCCATGTTTTATGGGCATATAGAACTACCCCACACTCCACCACGAATGAATCTCTGTATCGGCTGACATATGGAGTCGAGGCTGTCATTCCCATTGAATTAACAGCCCCTTCAGCTCGAGTCCTCCATTTCAATAAGGAAGCCAATCAACAGAACCTCACACACGAATTGGAGGTTTTGGCGGAGTTGAGAGAGGAAGCCTTTGTGAGAGATCAAGCTGTCAAAGCAAAGGCCGCCAAACGGTATAATGCACGCATGTGCGAACGCCATTTCAAAGAGGGAGATTTGGTCTTGAGAAGGGCCAACATTGGCAACAAATTTGCGCACCAAGGCAAATTGGCACCAAATTGGGAAGGTCCATACCGAGTCATCGAGGTTTTGGGCAAGGGTACATACCGCCTAGAAAACTTGGATGGCACTCCGGTCAGAAATAAATGGAACATTTTAAATTTACGCATATATTACAGTTAGTTGGGTAATACGGTATGATCTTTTCTTCCTAACTCAAGGATCTTCCTCTGTATGCTTTCCTTGAAAAGGTTTCAAAAAGATATATCCCAACTCAATCCTTTATGTAGTTCCATTCTCAATGAAATGCCTTCCTGCATTTAATCTCTACTCTAACTTTGAATTGATTATCCATGGCAGAATTTGTTCCCATGCAGATAAAACAACGACTCTAAAACTGAAGCACAAACGCATAACTCTTTATTCCATGAAGATCAACCAACATGCAACGCTGCTTCACAAACGGAGTCAACAAAAACTCCTTGGGGAATTGGTGTCTCAGCTATATGCTGCACCATACTGACCCCAAGGTACAGAAAACTCCTTGGGGGGAAAGGATTGGTGTCTCAGCTATACGCTGCACCATACCGACCCTAAGGTACAGAAAACTCCTTGGGGGGAAAGGATTGGTGTCTCAGCTATATGCTGCACCATACCGACCCTAAGGTCCTACAGGCCGCCTATGGAAAGAACTAGTGTCACAGCTATACGCTGCACTAATTCGCCCCCAAGGTCCTGCAGGCTTCTTGTGGGAAGAGCTGGTGTCACAGCTATACGCTGCACCACGCTAACCCCAAAATCCAACCAATTTCTTGCAGGATGAATTGGTGTCACAGCTATATGCTGCACCATACCGCCTCGAAGGTTTAACCAAATTCTTGCAGGATGAATTGGTGTCATAGCTATATGCTGCACCATACCGCCTCGAAGGTTTAACCAATTTCTTGCAAGATGAATTGGTGTCACAGCTATATGCTGCACCATACCGCCTCGAAAGTTTAACCAAATTCTTGCAGGATGAATTGGTGTCACAGCTATATGCTGCACCATACCGCCTCGAAGGTTTAACCAAATTCTTGCAGGATGAATTTGTAATTTTATGTTGATGTAGGTTTTTGATAATGACACAACAAATGAAGGAGCAAGATCAAACATATATATTTATAGACGAATTAATTATGTTTGATGATGGAAAATTGATGAATTACAAAGAAATGATTCAAGGCATTTATAAAGGTTTAAAACAGGTAAAATAAATTTATCAAAGTGCCTAAGGATCAAAGGATTGGAGCCATAATTGAACAAATATCAAAAAGGGTAAAACAAAGTGCTGGAATTCATGCAACAGGTGCATGAATCGATTCATTATGCAAGGCAAAGAGGAATGAATCGATTCATACGGTTTTTATGCACAGGAACTTGAAAATTTCATGCATGAATCGATTCAAATAGGAAAAGAATCGATTCATACGTTGGTAATGGCATTAAATTAATTCTGATGCATTTTGAAGGCCATGAATCTATTCATTTTCAAAATGAATCTATTCATTTGCAAAATGAATCCATTCATACGTCTGTCAGGAAGAAAAACAAATTACATGAATCTATTCATTTTCAAAATGAATCTATTCATTTTAAAAATGAATCTATTCATTTGCAAAATGAATCCATTCATACGTCTGTCAGGAAGAAAAACAAATTACATGAATCTATTCATTTTCAAAATGAATCTATTCATTTTAAAAATGAATCTATTCATTTGCAAAATGAATCCATTCATTTCAAGCTTGAATCTATTCATTCCAATTTTTGTTACGTAAATGCACTAAATGAATCTATTCATTTTGAAAATGAATCAATTCATTTAGTTTAAATGGTTCTAAAGTTTGAAATTGAAGCTGAACGTTGAAACAACCTGGAATCGCACTACGTAGACACAAGTCCAATAATTCATGGTGCACTACTTCGAAGAAATTAAATCAATTGGACACTTCATGTTGCACCATCTCACGTTGGAATTAAAAATGCAAATGGGAACAAGCTGAAGATTTTTTTAAATGCAAATATTATGCTCATTGAAGGCTATAAATAGGAAGGAGAGCTGCACACTTCAAACCGTCCCAAACCAGTGAAGCATTTCCATTGGTTTTCTCCTCCTCCTTCTCTTAACATTGCAATTCTCTCTTTGGTTAATTATTTGGCATATTCCTCTTGATAGTTTATTTAAGAGTTAGAGAGAAAATATTTTGAGTGAGCTAAATTTGTATATCCTCTCTTTGAGAGTTATTATTTTTGAGAAGCTTCAAATTGTAAATCTACTCTAGTGAGAGAGTTATCATTGTAATCATTAAAACACCAAAATTCCTTAGAGGTTTGGGTTGAGGGTTCAACCTTGTAATTGTGAGATTGAGAGATTGGGTGGGGTGCCCTTGTACTTGTGAGGATTGGGTTCTTGAGTGTGGGACACTAGGAAGCCGCGATTGCTCAAAGTTGTATCTCTAATCTCCAATAGTGGAAATCCTTCAAGTGGGTTGCTTGAAGGCGAGACGTACACCGGGGTGGTGGAACTCGTTATATCGGTTTGCAAATTCTCTCTTCTCTAAACTCATTTAATTTGTGCACTTAAATTGCTCACTTGATTCATTATATCATTCGTAATTAAATCGGACTAAGTGCATGCTATAAGTTGCAAACTAAATTGGTTAACATTGTTGAAGTTAGATTAAATTAAATCCATGAATCAAATGTCTTAAACATTGTTGGATTTGATTATTGAGGAAGAAGAATATTGGTGTTAACAAATTAGTAAACTATCATGCTTAATTAATTTGAGTTGTTGAAATTATATTTATATTGAAATTAATTATAGCATGCTAAGAACTTCAAGAATTGCCTAAGCTAATAACTTGCCTTATTTATCAAAATCAATTCTTGAATATTGTACTTTTAACTTAAAGTATTTTACTATGAAATGTGCTTCATAATTATCATATCTTTTATCTTGCATCATTTGTGTACTACTAACCGTTTTGAAAGGGATTCCGCGTAAAAATTTGAAATACTCAATTCACCCCCCCTCTTGAGTATCGAGGCCTTGGCTAACAATTGGTATCAGAGCTTGACTCTTGGAAGATCAAGCTTAACCGCTTCAAGAGATCAAGATGGCCTCTACATCCTATGATGCATTTTCGGAAAATTGGACAATAAATAGACCACCAATCTTCAATGGTAAAGACTATGTTATTTGGAAAGAAAGGTTGAAAATCTTTATCCAAGCCTATGACCTCAAGGTATGGAATGCTATTCAATTTGGTCCTTTTATTCCTAAATACATAGTTGATAATATAGAATGTATGAAGCCCATGAACTTATGGACTAAGGAAGAAGAAAGAAAGGTACAATTTAATCTTAGAGCTAAAATTCTTATCACATTAGCATTAGAACCTAATGATGTTTCTAGAGTTATTACTTTTAACAATGCTAAAGAAATGTGGGAAACTCTTGAAACAATTTATGGAAATACTAATGATGATAAAGATGCAAGAATTAGTACTCTTTCTAGTCAAGATGAAGAATGTGAAAGAAGTCTAGATAAAGAGACCAACGAGAAGGAAGAAGGAATTGCATGCCTAATAACAAAGCACTCCCAAGATGATGAGGTATGCTCTTTAAATGCTTTTAGTGATGATAGTGATGATGAATTTGATAAAGATGAATTGCTAGAAGCTTTTGAAGAGTTGCATGAAAAATTTGTTTTGTTATCAAAGAAATATGCATGCTCAAAACAAACCATTTTGAAGCTTGAAAATGAATTGCATAATGTGCACATTGAAAAGGAAACTCTTAGAATTCGAAATGATGAATTAGAAGCTTCAAATGCATCTCCTAGGACTTATAATGGAAATGATGATTGTATGCTTATTGATAAATGTATGCTTCTTGAAAATGAGAATAAAGAATTAAAAGAAGCACTTAGTAAGCTTACAAGTAGTCAAAAGAATCTAAGTGCACCTATTAAAGATCAAAGGCATACACTTGATAGAAGAAAAATAGATCATTACAAGAACCATTTTGCATCCTACAAAGAAAAATCCAAATCCTCTCTAAGATGCACAAACCATGAAAGAAAAAGAAACTCTATGTCTAATTGTTGTATAAACCATTATAATTCTAAAATGACTTACTCTTTGAATGCAACATGTTTTCATTGTGGAATATATGGTCATATATCTTCTAATTGCTTTATAAAGAAATCCTGTCAAAAGTGTACAAGAAAGGTATGGATTCCAAAAACAAATTTGAAATCCTAAACTAACAACAAAGGACCCAACTCTTAAAGGGTACCATAAAACTTGACATTTTTGTAGGAACACTTTAAATCGACAATCTCTCATTGACGAATGGCCAAAAGAATCAAGATTCATGATCTTCACTCCAAAGAACAAAGGATGAAAAAGACAAGGATATAAATTTTGTAAAACTCCAAGGTACGATCGGATCCTTACTCTAGTTAATTAAATATCATGTTGACTATATGTTTTGTATGCTTAATTATGTTGAACAATATATGAACTTGGTTGATATTTTATTAAGAATTTTTAGAAATATCTAAATAATTCTATACTTGTTCATAATGAATTTTGATGTGTGAAAATCAAACTTTGATTTGATATATTTGAGTTTGAACATGAAAGGTGTAAAGTTTTGAAATGAGTAATTGAAATCTTAGGATCAATGATGTATATCCTTATGATTTTTGATGATTGGTGCATGATTGCTTAAATAACATGTTTTAATTTCATAAAAAAAACTTGAGATTAAAGTTGTTTGCATCCATGTGTGTTAGGAAGGATTGAGACATGAAAATGTTGAAATACTAAATCTTGTTGCTTAGATTCAAAGTCCTAAATGATGCATAAACTCTTAATGATATATGATGTATGAATTCTTGAATGAAGCATGTATGAATCCTTGGTAACATATGAATCCCTAATGATGCATGAACTTTTGATTTAATTCTTGATAATGTATTGTTTATTGAATAAGAAATATGTTGGTTAGCTAGTGGTATCTAAATAACAAACATCTTCCTTTAACAATGGTATCAATTGAATTAGTAAGAGGAAGAGATCATGAGGACATATTCTTGATTAGATACTTGACACTATGCTTTGATGATAAATACATATGTTGTATACAAGTGGTATTCATGCTTTGATAATTTATGCATAATTTGTTTTAACAAGTGGTATGTCATTTTCTTAACAAGCAAGTATCTTTTCATAACAAGTGGCATTGAACTTCATATTAAGAAAATGTTATGACTAGTTGATTATGACAAACCTTAAAGTTGCTTTAAGTTAGGACTATGTTATGCTTACATGTTTTACAAAGTTGACAATCTTAGGCAAAATATTTTCTATGCAATTATATGTTGGTTTTGATAATGCCTAAGGAGAAAGTATGTATGCTCTATGCCTAGACTTTAATTTCATGACTAGTAACATGTATATGACAATGCATGATTTTGGTGACATGTAAATGACAATGTATGATAATGTGATAATACTTGGTATATTAAAGGACAATGCATTATAATACATGACATGACCTTCCTTGATACACCATGCTTGAGTAAATTGGCATCTATCTTAAGTGACATATATGTTTGATGATGCATGATCTTGAATGAGAAAAGAAACTTGAATATATGCATCATTGAGATTGAAAAGAATGTTTGAACAACATTATGATGTATGCTTGAATGTCAACAATCTTGTGCTAATACACTTAAATGTTTATAATTGATATCAAGAGCTTAAATTGGCAAATCCATCTAGTGATATCATGACTAGATACTAGCAACAAGTGGCATGGACAATGAATAAGTAATAAATGGTGTTGATCAAGAAAAGAATGCTTGACATAAAAAGGGTCATAAATATATTGGCATGTGTTATAATACAAATGCATGAGTAAGCCAACAAGTTTTATTAATCATTCCACCATTACTATGATACCTACATTTGAGTGCACATTGTTGAAAAATCATCTATGACTACTTTGATATCTAGAAATGCTTCAAGCACTATTAATTGATGATATCTTAGTATCTATTAAATGACTAAGGAGGAGATATTATCTTGCATTATACATTATGATCTTCTAACAATTGGTATATCTTTCAACAATTAGTTTATCAAATTGATTTCACATGTTAATAAGTGGTATATGTTTTTATAAAGTGACATCAATTACAATAGTAAGGGGGAGCATACACATGAATGAATATCCATCTTTTTACCTCTCTATGATTATGATTATGGCACTTATGCTTATAATTTTATTCACCTATATGCTTACTTGGAAGAATATCCTTGTGTTTGATAATGCCAAAAATGAGAAGATTATGTGCTTATTTGAAATGATATGTATGCTTATTTGGAAAGAATCATGTGACGCTTACCATACTTGAAAGTAATATCAATTACATGATTGAAAATGAGTTAGTAATCAATTATATGCTTACTTGATGAATGAATTATGTGAGTGATTATTGACTCTAAATGCATCAAATTGGTATATATCCTTGATCATGATATGAACTTTGATTTGAAATCCTTTTCATGAAATATTTGCTCTAAATCTCTCTTATTCAAATAGATGAGTTTATTGATGGCATAGAATATAATTAAGATGATGATCTTTTTGATGATGCCAAAGGGGGAGAGATTAGTGAAAGGATTAGTAAAATGTTATTTATGCCAAAAAGAGGAGAATTACTATGACTATTGTTTTATCATAAGGAAAGTTTTTGATGATGCCAAAGGGGGAGAAGATTATAGGAAGATATATATATACACTCTAAGTGGCATAAAGTCTTTTACAAAGGGGGAGAGATATAAAGAGAGAAATATGCATAAAGTCTTTTACAAAGGGGGAGAGATATAAAGAGAGAAATATATAAGAAAGGGGAGAAGATATACACTATCTAAATGGCATAAAAATATCTTGCAAAAGGTGAGAGATATTTAAAGTGTTGAGTGATTAAGGGGGAGATGATTAAGAGGGAGAGAACATATATTAAGAGAGAGAGACATTATTAAGGGGGAGAGACCTTTTTCCCTTGATAACTTGTGCCTATAAAGTCATAAATATATGGTATCTAATTGCATGTCAAAGGGGGAGTCTTTCTTGAAACATATTTGAATTGTTATGATACTAACACCCCAAGAGACAAGCATTTGTTGTCATCATCAAAAAGGGGGAGAATGTAATTTTATGTTGATGTAGGTTTTTGATAATGACACAACAAATGAAGGAGCAAGATCAAACATATATATTTATAGACGAATTAATTATGTTTGATGATGGAAAATTGATGAATTACAAAGAAATGATTCAAGGCATTTATAAAGGTTTAAAACAGGTAAAATAAATTTATCAAAGTGCCTAAGGATCAAAGGATTGGAGCCATAATTGAACAAATATCAAAAAGGGTAAAACAAAGTGCTGGAATTCATGCAACAGGTGCATGAATCGATTCATTATGCAAGGCAAAGAGGAATGAATCGATTCATACGGTTTTTATGCACAGGAACTTGAAAATTTCATGCATGAATCGATTCAAATAGGAAAAGAATCGATTCATACGTTGGTAATGGCATTAAATTAATTCTGATGCATTTTGAAGGCCATGAATCTATTCATTTTCAAAATGAATCTATTCATTTGCAAAATGAATCCATTCATACGTCTGTCAGGAAGAAAAACAAATTACATGAATCTATTCATTTTCAAAATGAATCTATTCATTTTAAAAATGAATCTATTCATTTGCAAAATGAATCCATTCATACGTCTGTCAGGAAGAAAAACAAATTACATGAATCTATTCATTTTCAAAATGAATCTATTCATTTTAAAAATGAATCTATTCATTTGCAAAATGAATCCATTCATTTCAAGCTTGAATCTATTCATTCCAATTTTTGTTACGTAAATGCACTAAATGAATCTATTCATTTTGAAAATGAATCAATTCATTTAGTTTAAATGGTTCTAAAGTTTGAAATTGAAGCTGAACGTTGAAACAACCTGGAATCGCACTACGTAGACACAAGTCCAATAATTCATGGTGCACTACTTCGAAGAAATTAAATCAATTGGACACTTCATGTTGCACCATCTCACGTTGGAATTAAAAATGCAAATGGGAACAAGCTGAAGATTTTTTTAAATGCAAATATTATGCTCATTGAAGGCTATAAATAGGAAGGAGAGCTGCACACTTCAAACCGTCCCAAACCAGTGAAGCATTTCCATTGGTTTTCTCCTCCTCCTTCTCTTAACATTGCAATTCTCTCTTTGGTTAATTATTTGGCATATTCCTCTTGATAGTTTATTTAAGAGTTAGAGAGAAAATATTTTGAGTGAGCTAAATTTGTATATCCTCTCTTTGAGAGTTATTATTTTTGAGAAGCTTCAAATTGTAAATCTACTCTAGTGAGAGAGTTATCATTGTAATCATTAAAACACCAAAATTCCTTAGAGGTTTGGGTTGAGGGTTCAACCTTGTAATTGTGAGATTGAGAGATTGGGTGGGGTGCCCTTGTACTTGTGAGGATTGGGTTCTTGAGTGTGGGACACTAGGAAGCCGCGATTGCTCAAAGTTGTATCTCTAATCTCCAATAGTGGAAATCCTTCAAGTGGGTTGCTTGAAGGCGAGACGTACACCGGGGTGGTGGAACTCGTTATATCGGTTTGCAAATTCTCTCTTCTCTAAACTCATTTAATTTGTGCACTTAAATTGCTCACTTGATTCATTATATCATTCGTAATTAAATCGGACTAAGTGCATGCTATAAGTTGCAAACTAAATTGGTTAACATTGTTGAAGTTAGATTAAATTAAATCCATGAATCAAATGTCTTAAACATTGTTGGATTTGATTATTGAGGAAGAAGAATATTGGTGTTAACAAATTAGTAAACTATCATGCTTAATTAATTTGAGTTGTTGAAATTATATTTATATTGAAATTAATTATAGCATGCTAAGAACTTCAAGAATTGCCTAAGCTAATAACTTGCCTTATTTATCAAAATCAATTCTTGAATATTGTACTTTTAACTTAAAGTATTTTACTATGAAATGTGCTTCATAATTATCATATCTTTTATCTTGCATCATTTGTGTACTACTAACCGTTTTGAAAGGGATTCCGCGTAAAAATTTGAAATACTCAATTCACCCCCCCTCTTGAGTATCGAGGCCTTGGCTAACAGAATTGGTGTCACAGCTATATGCTGCACCATACCGCCTCGAAGGTTTAACCAATTTCTTGCAGGATAAATTGGTGTCACAGCTATATGCTGCACCATAGCAATCCTGACTTGATAATTTTCATTCGATCAGGAGTCGCACTCCAATCAAAATGCAAAAGGATGAATATTCCATCCAAAACTTGACTCTGCCTAACTCCCAATGTTTTACAGAGTACATAATCAACAAACTCAAGCACTGTCAACAAGTTCAAGTAAGTTCAACACTTGTAAAATTGTGCTTCATTAAAATTCCTAAGAGGCTACTCCGCCTCCTTATGAAATCCAACTCCTTTTAAATTCCTAAGAGGCTACTCCGCCTACATACGGAATCCAACTTCATTGAAATTCCTAAGAGGCTACTCCGCCTCCTTACGGAATCCAACTTCTTTGAAATTCCTAAGAGGCTACTCCGCCTTCTTACGGAGTCCAACTCCTTTTAAATTCCTAAGAGGCTACTCCGCCTACATACGGAATCCAACTTCATTGAAATTCCTAAGAGGCTACTCCGCCTCCTTACGGAATCCAACTTCATTGAAATTCCTAAGAGGCTACTCTGCCTACATACGGAATCCAACTTCATTGAAATTCCTAAGAGGCTACTCCGCCTACATACGGAATCCAACTTCATTGAAATTCCTAAGAGGCTACTCCGCCTCCTTACGGAATCCAACTTCTTTGAAATTCCTAAGAGGCTACTCCGCCTTCTTACGGAATCCAACTCCTTTTAAATTCCTAAGAGGCTACTCCACCTACATACGGAATCCAACTTCATTGAAATTCCTAAGAGGCTACTACGCCTCACTATTAAAATCATTTCAATGAAATCCTCAAGAGGTTACTGCACCTCATTATTAAAATTACTTCAGTTAAATTCTCAAAGAGGCTACTTCGCCTCCTTACTGAATTTTACTTCACCAAAATTGCAAAAAGGCTATCCCGCCTCGTTATACTTAGTCATATTTCATTAAGTCCTCAGAAGAATATTCCGCCTTCTCGACATCGTTTAACAAGGCATAAATACGACGGACTCAAGCACTGCTTATATGAACAAGTATACATTTGCAGAAAATATGCTTTATTCAATATTGCCAAATTGGTAAAATCCAGAGCCCATCCTGGAACAAGGCGACGTTATAAATAAAAACAAAACTTGTAAAAAGACTGAGGAGGAGACTGAGAAGCTGATCTTTAAGGGTCAGACGGCTTCCCTTCTTGCTGAATGGAGGTGAGCTGACCTTCTCCTGACCTGGTCAAACTTTGGGAAGGAGGCAAGTCCGCCAGAACATATTCATCATTGGGCGCAGGCACATGACCTCCTTGCACAGGCACCATCAATTCTCCATTGATAAATTCATAATAGGGATGAATGCCTGTGGTGGACAGAGTAACACCTGGGTTGCGATAGCAGAGTTGGCGAACAGCCATGCTGAAAGCATCATCAATCGCTGCCTCAGCTGCATCCAAGGCAGATTGTAATTCCTTGTCGAGCCTCTCACTGGTAGCATCTGAGGTAGTCTTCTCAGCTTGCAACTCTTGAACCTGCACTTCAAGATTTCCATATGCGGTTGCTGCTTCGCCCAACTCCGCCGCCCAGGCATCTTTAGCTATGGCTTTATTTATTTCTATGGAGACCAGCCTCTGCTGAAGAATGCTCACGTCTCCGCCCAAAATTTGGTTCTGCTGATCTAAATTTGAAACTTGTTGCTTCAGCAGAACATTATCAGCCTTGACCCGGGAAAGTCCACTCACCTCCTCGCCCAGCTTTTTATTCTGTTGTTCTAGCAGGACCTTCTCAGCCTTCACCTTAGCCAACTCCTCCGTCAATTTCTTGATGTCGGAGTCGGCGGTGTCAAGATGTTTATCCTTGGCCTTGATCACCTCGGACAGCTGCTCATTGTCATGTTCCAAGCTACGAATCTTTTCCACAGACTCGTGGTAAGACGCCTGAAACATGTTGGCCTCGGCAGCAACGTCAGCTATCCGGGGGACAGAGGCCAAGAAACCATCTATCTCTGCAAGGTGCCACCTCGCAGCTGCAGCAGCCTCCGGAATCTCCTCAAAGTCGATGTCGGGGCGGAGGATGAATTCTGGATCACGCCTCTCTGACTGGCGGGATCCCGTATTTGCAAAGTACAAAAAGGGATTCAAACGAGACCCCGCCTCGGGCAAAGAGACAAACCGCCTGGATGATTCCCCTGGCACATCAATGGGGAAAACTGCTGTCCCTCGAGTGGTCAAGCTCAGGGCGGGATCCTCAGACGGGCGGACTGGTGAAATTTGAACTCTCCCTGCCTCCCCCCCCATATCTTGGTCAGAAGAGGCTTGGAAACCCTCCGCTTGCTCCCCCGCGACATCTTCTTCGGGGATGCCTTCAACACCGCCCATATCAGTAGAAGTACCCATAACAGGTACCTCCTGAGTCTCCTCCAAATCAATGGCAACATCGATTGATGTCCTCAGCCCTCTTCTTGCCCTTAGTCCTCCTCCTTTGCAAGGCATGAAGATCTACTTCCTCTTCTTCCTCTTCAGCAGCTTCTGGTTCTTGGCGTTTTTTAGAACGCCTTTCAACAGTAGCTGCTGAAGATCCTGCACCACCTTCAAAATTTACTATGTTGGTGGAGGCAGGGAAAGGAAGGGTCTTTGTGAGAGCAGCAGTCAGACTCCTCCTGGGCTGCACATTGTTCTCCACGTTAATTTCCCTGCGGCTCATCCGGATCCGCTTGATGCGCTCCATCCCAGGGAACTCAGCGATTTCTCCTGCGAAATAACAAAACGAGAATATGATTAGAAGATGCAAGATAACAGCAATACTCAATCAACATTGCGATTGTTAGTAATATTACTCAAGTATCCCTGAGCATCCCGCCCAAGCAGCCTTCGACAAAGGATCAGCTTGTGGACAGAGTTGTACTCCTTCAACATCCGGAGTACTTCCACAGACGCTGCCGATAGAGCACCCTCTTCAACTTCATACGCTCGCTTGGTTAAGAGAAAGTGCTCATGTGTCCACGCGACTAGGAATCGATCAATTCCCTCCTTATTCCGCCAGAAGACGGACTCCCCCTCCTTCACAGAAACCTTTATAAAACTTTTTCTGAAGTGGAGTCTGCCTTCCTTGGCGGAGTCCGCAAACGACTTGAAGTTTAAAATCTTCGGCTCCGCCCGAAGAGTAACAAGGCCCATGCCGCCTGTTTTTACGTTCACCCTCCTCATGATGTGGCAGAAAGAAAAGAACAACGCCACAGTAGGCGTAAACTCCAGATGCTCCGCCATCACCTCAAAGCTTCGAACTATTCCCTAACCATTTGGGTACAGTTGAGAAGGAGCACAATCCAAGAACCTCAGCACGCCCATCTGGAATTTGTTCAAGGGGAAACGCACTCCCAGCTGAGTGAACAGAATATCGTACATATATATTGTACGATTATTCTGAGGACGATGGCAAATCCTTTCGAATGTTTTAGGAGAGTAAACAATGTACCTATCTTCATACCGTTCATTTTTCCAGATAGGCACAGACAGCTCCACTACACCACCACTAGTTGTTGCATGGCGAGAGGAAGTACCCTTAACATCCTCCTCAACCCAACAGTAAGGATCGATCTCGAGCGTCTTCTCCCAATCCAGCCCATGCAACACGACGTTTTGACACTCTGCCATTGTCAATACTTGGGTATGGAAAACACCTCCTGACACAAACGAATGTACAGCATTACTAAAGTACTCCACGCTGCTGTAAAACGTCGAGTCCCTCCCAGTATAAAAAGCCTCATCTTCACTCTCAATATCAGAAAACATCGGACGAACAGAAACCCTAGAATGAGACTCTGACCTCTTTCCTCTCATCTTCCTTTTTACGAACACACAAAAAGGAAAACTAAAGCTAACCTAATGGAAATGAAGAAGCAAAGAAGAGGAAGAAGCAAGTACCTTAAGCTTCTGAAAGATAGAAGAACTCCAAACACCAATAAACTCGCAAGAGAATAGCAAAAACACTTTCAGCGAACAAATACCAAGTGAGAGATGAAGCAAAACATTCCCCTTCTGAGAGTTTACCCATTTATAGGCATGGCTTGGGGGGAAATAAGCGAATCCTCAGAAATCTCGAAGATGTGTTAGCAGCCGTTAGATAAATCTCATCAACGGTTCTAAAATTGAAATATGCGTTTACAACCGTTAGATTTGTCTCACTGACGGTTCCTTTTTTTTGCTGAAACCAATAGATATATCCAAGGGCAGATATTTCATGGGCCACGTTTTCAAAATCCAAGGCCCACGGTAATAACCTCGAAAACGGTTCTCAATTGCCATCACGCGCATTTATGTCCCATCATTGGAATGGCAATCGTTACGAGGGCATACGTGGCAATGGGAGACTGAAGAATAAAAAACGTGGTTTCAAGGCGCATTAATGACAGGCGTGGCAAGTGATGACAACTAATAAATGCACGAAAACACTTGTCCATAAATCCTGAAATAGCAAGCGCCGCCTAAACCCATGCCTACAAAAGCTAAACTTAAGTGTTATAGCTCATTAAAGTGACTCCGCCAGTCACTATAACAAGCTAGGGGGCATATGATCCGGTCCTAACACCGGCCCCCAAGAGCATGACTTTAATGCTTGGCCAGATCAGCATTTTGAACAGGAGAAGTACGCAATTGAGTACATTATAATCACTTCTATACGGAGTACATACCGCCAGGGCAGGTAACTCCGCCAAGGCATGTTACTCCACCCAGGAACATAACTCCGCCAAGGTATGTTAACGCCACCAAGGCACCTTACACCGCCAAGGCATGTTACTCCGCCAAGGAACGTAACCCCGCCAAAGTTGTTACTCCGCCAAGCCATAAGCTCAATATTGGCGGAATACTGAATTTCCCACACTGCGTAGCGAGCCCATACTCACAACCCCGGCACGAGATTGACTCTGTCTTGAGAGGTTAATAATGGGAATCATGCTGTCACGCATAAAGGGAAATAACAATAAAATATTAAAGCACTAACGCTTTCCAGACAAGTGGTGATACCTACTACAATAATGGTGCATGTAAACGGCGCAAGGACCCACTGCCTTTTCAGCATTATGCCTGAAGACAAAGAGCGGGTCCTACCAATAATGGAGCACCAGTAACAGGTATATAAACCTCTCTCGAAAAGGTATAAGGGATCTTTTTCCATTCTCTGAACCTTACACTCTCTTACTTGCATAATTCTCTCTGACTGTCTTTCTAAGTCTCTAAGTATTCTGAAATACTGACTTGAGCGTCAGAGAACGATTGCAGGTACCACCCTCAATCGGGTCAAGGCAACGTAGATCCCGCCAGGCGGACTGGGACACCGCCCCAGAGTATATTGCACTCCGCCTCAACATACAAAGACTCTCCGTATCTACATTTATACGCACATTGCTTTGTATCAAAAACACATTTATATGTATATTTTGAGTTGTTCTACAAGCATACTTCTACACCCCCTGTAAAGAACAGTTCACCACTCTTTTATTTCTGAGAGTTGTGTTCGGCGGCTTGGTTTGCCGGTGGTATTAATGAAGAATGCTCTTAATGTCTCCACTCCTACTGGTTCTACATTTCGAGCAACTGCTATGTGTGAGGAATTACCTATGCAAGTAGAGGACCGATCTTTCCTGGTGAATTTAATATGTATGTCATTGAAGAATTTAGATGTTATTTTGGGTCTTGACTGGTTGTCTGTTAACTATGTTATGGTGGACTGTTACCGCAAGACTATAATTTTCTCTCAGGAATTGGACACTAAAAATGTGATGAGTGATGTTTCTGTAATTTGTTATTCTGTTAGCTTCAGAGGGGCGGTATAATCTTAAACCTGCAGATATTCCAGTGGTGTGTGATTTTCCTGATGTATTCCCGGAAGACATTCCGGAATTGCCTCCAAACAGGGAGATTGATTTTGCTATTGATTTGATTCCCGGGGCAGAACCTGTGTCCCGTACACCTTATAGAATGTCTTCAGTGGAGTTGGCTGAAGTAAAGAAACAAGTAAATGAGTTGTTAAGTAAGGGGTTTATCCGACCGAGTGCTTCACCTTGGGGCGCTCCGGTGTTGTTGGTGAAAAAGAAGGACGGCAGTATGAGAATGTGTATTGACTACCAACAATTGAATAAATTGACGGTTAAGAACAAATATCCTTTACCATGAATTGATGATTTGTTGGATCAGTTGCGAGGTGCTGTGGTGTTTTCTAAGATCGATTTGAGATCTGGATATCATCAGATTAGAGTGAAGTCGGAAGATATTCTGAAAACGGCGTTCCAGACTCGATATGGACATTTTGAATATGTTATAATGCCTTTCGGAGTAACCAATGCTCCAGCTATCTTTATGGATTATATGAATGGGATTTTCCAACCTTACTTGGATCAATTTGTCGTGGTGTTTATTGATGACATTCTAGTATATTCAAATTCTATAGAAGAGCATGCACAACATCTTCAAATTGTTTTACAAGTGCTACGTGAAAAGAAGTTGTATGCTAAATTGTCGAAGTGTGATTTCTGGGAAGCAAGTGTGAAATTTTTGGGGCATGTAATCTCTTGTGATGGTGTGTCTGTTGATCCATCCAAGATTGAAGCAGTTATGGCTTGGGAAAGGCCTAAATCAGTGACTGAAATTAGGAGTTTTCTTGGATTAGCTGGCTATTATCGCCGTTTTATTGAAGGATTTTCCCACATTGCACTACCCTTGACTCGATTGACAAGAAAGGAGAATCCCTTTGTGTGGACGGAAAAGTGTGAATTGAGTTTTCAAACGCTGAAGCGGTGTTTGACTACTGCACCTGTGCTTGCATTACCAGATATGATGAAAGAATTTGTGGTATACTGTGACGCATCTAAGTTTGGTTTAGGCTGTGTACTGATGCAGGATGATAGGGTAATTGCTTATGCTTCTAGGCAATTAAGGCAGCATGAACAGAATTATCCTACTCATGATTTGGAACTCGCTGCTGTGGTATTCGCATTGAAGATTTGGCGACATTACTTGTATGGATCTCGTTTTGTGGTATTCAGTGACCACAAGAGTTTGAAGTATCTGTTTGATCAGAAGGAATTAAACATGAGGCAAAGGAGATGGGTGGAATACCTTAAGGATTATGATTTTGACTTGAAATACCATCCTGGTAAGGCGAATGTTGTGGTTGATGCCTTAAGTAGAAAAGTATTACATGCAGCTTTCTTGATGGGCAAGGAACAAGAATTGTTAGAAGACTTTCGTGATATGAATATTGGGGTTGCCATTCAAGCCCCAGATCAGATGGTAATTGGAATGCTAAAAATCTCCAATGAATTCTTAGAATCCTTAGCCGTGACTCAGGAGGAAGATGAAGAGTTGCTGGAATTGCTTGACACTCAAGCAAGAGGCCAAGATATGGGATTAACCAAAGGTAAGGATGGAATTTGGTGGTTTAAGAACCGTGTAGTGGTACCCACAGAGGGCAATTTCAGACAAGCTGTATTAGCTGAAGCGCATAAAAGTTCTTTAAGTATCCATCCTGGTATCACTAAGATGTACCATGATTTAAAGAAAGAATTCTGGTGGCCGGGAATAAAGAAAGCAATAATTGAATATGTAAGATCTTGTGTGATATGTCAGAAGTGTAAGGTCGAACATCAGAGACCCCCAGGTTTACTTCAACCCCCGGAGATTCCAATATGGAAATGGGAAAGCATTACTATGGATTTTGTATCTGGGTTACCTCGTACTCGTTCTGGTTGTGATGCAATATGGGTAATTGTGGACAGGTTGACCAAGAGTGCTTACTTCTTGGCTATGAATATAAAATGATCGTTGGACCGGTTGGCTAGATTGTACATTACGGAGATTGTAAGGTTGCATGGTGTACCTGTAAGTATTATTTCGGATCGTGATCCTCGATTTACTTCCAGATTCTGGGGGAGTTTACAGCAAGAATTGGGTACTGAACTGAGGTTGAGTTCAGCTTATCATCCTCAGACAGATGGCCAATCTGAGCGTACAATCCAGACCTTGGAAGATATGCTTAGGGCTTGTGTACTAGAGCAAGGTGGCTCATGGGAGAGATACCTGCCATTGGTGGAATTTGCTTATAATAATAGCTATCATAGTAGCATTGGGATGGCTCCTTATGAAGCTTTATATGGAAGACGGTGTCGTATGCCTTTATGTTAGAATGAAGATAGAGATGCAATCCATTTGGGACCTGAATTAATTCAGGAAATGAATGATCAGGTGATAATGATTCGTGAAAAGATGAAAATTGCACAAGACCGTCAGAAGAGTTACTATGACAATCGTCATAGGCCACTTGAATTTCAGGAGGAAGATTGGGTATTCCTGAAGGTGTCACCTACTAAAGGTGTAGGCCGTGTGATGAAGAGCCAGAAACTTAATCCAAAGTATATTGGACCCTACCAAATATTGGAACGAATTGGTGAAGTAGCATACAGATTGAATCTTCCCCGTGTATTGACAAATATTCACGATGTATTTCATGTTTCACAATTAAGAAAATATGTTCCCTGTGATTCGATGATTGTACCTGAAGATTCCATTGAGCTGAAAGAAGATTTGACTATGGAGATAGCACCTATTTGTATTAAAAGTTATCAAACTAAACGATTGAGAAACAAAGAAGTACCCCTGGTAAAAGTGAAGTGGCAAAATGTAAATGGAGTGATGTATACATGGGAACTGGAATCTGATATAAGGCGGTTGTATCCAAATCTTTTCCAATAAAGTATGTTGATTTCGGGGACGAAATCTCTTTTTAGGGGGAGTGGATGTAACATCCCAGATGTTTTGATAATAGAAAATAAATTGGAAATGAGTAAATTATTATTTGGCTTATAATGAAAATGGTATATGAAATGTTAAGCGGGGAAAAGCAGTTTTAAATGAAATTTTAAGGAAAATGGCATCAGGACCCTGACGCGTAGCGTGTATGGGACGCGTAGCGTCAGGTGCAATTTAGTGAGCTGACGCGTAGCGCCAGCGTCGCGATCTGTTTTATAACAGGGTCACACAGAACAGAACCTGTAAACCCTCTCTTTCATTTTCTCTCTTCTTTGAGGTGATTTGGCTAGGGTTTTGAGGGAAACTTGGATTCTTGGTGGTTTTAAGCAATTTGGAACCAAGGTAAGGCATCTAGGGCCTCTAATCTTTAGTTTCTTCTCCTTCCCTTCATGAAATCCAAGTTTATATGTGATGATTGGGGTTTTGATTCTGAGTTTCAGTGGCTTGTAAAGCTTGGGTAATGAGTTTGGAAGTATGAGGAAGGTAACGTATTAACTAATTTGATGTTTCGGTGACCATAGGTGCCGGAACGAGCGTTAGGCAAGCGATCGACGAAGTGGACATCGGAAGCGAAAGAGGAACGGTGAGTCCAGCGGCTGTAGGACGCTATCCACCCCTTGAGCAAACTGTCAGAGCTCGGGATAGAGGTAAGGGGGGTGTTCGGGTCATAATTAATTAGAATCGATATGAGAATAGGTTATGGGAAGTTTGGGAATGTTAGTAAAAGTTGTCATAAATAATATAAAGTAACTAAATATAGTAGTTATGAATATATGAGTATGTGGAGTAAGATTAAATGGTCGAATATGAAAGGAATATGTTGATTTGATTGATTATATAATGAAATAAAGATTGGAATGATGAAAGTAAAAGATATGTGTAATATTCCCACTTTGAGTGGTGTATGTATATTTGATTATGAATAAACATGCAGAATTTTGGATTATTGATGATATATGCAATAGCATTGTATGAATGGGTTTGACAAGTCGGTCGCCCTGTATTGTGAGCACATGCCAGTTTCTGGTAGTTGCACATGTGGTTTGTTGATGATATGTTATGATTATGAGATATGATATGTGAATATGTGGTATGGGATGGCCAACAGTATGTATACCCCTCATTTTCTGGCTCCCGTGGTCTTTATGCCCAGTTGAGCTACCCAGTGGTCAAGTCGGACCCAGTGGTTGAGGTGGAGAGCCAAGTCGGGCTCGGTGAACCAAGTCGGGTTCACGGGATGTCAAGTCGGACTCCCAGCTGAAGGCCAGTCCTTTAGTATCCAGATACTAGGCGTCAAATTACATGAGAGTCAGTTGTGACTTATGTGAATCTTATATTGATTGATGATGGAAAATGAATTATGAATTGAAAGTGTAATGTGAATGAATGAAAGTATGGCTTGAATAAGTTAAAGATTGATATGTATGTGTGTAGTTATATCGACGTGGATAAGTGCAGGAAATCGAAAGAGATTATGTAATAACAAAGAGTAGTAGGTATTGTTAAGCTTAATATTTCGTTCTATATTAATTATGATATTCCAAACACTCACCCTTGCTGTTGTTTAATTTTAGTGACCAGTGACAGGGAGGATGCTAATGCTGCGGAGATGCGCCAAGAGGAAGTTTGATGCCAAGGAATGGAGATGTGTATAATAAATGTAATATTTTGTGTGTATGTGTTTAAGTGTGTAATAAGTAATGTATTAATATGGTGGGTGATAGATGATAAAGCATGTGTGATGAACTTGCCATGATTATGCATGTTGTGGTTTGATGACTTATTGATGAGGATGAATTATGGCACGGAGCCATTGACATGTGTGAATGTTGAATGTGATGGGCAGGTGTTGTATTGACGCATGATTGATATGTGTGCTATGTGATTGATGCTAGGATAATGATTGGATTGATTTAGATAAGTTATGCATATAGTTGGATATTGAATTTAAGGAACCGGATAGATGAAATTAAGATTCGGTGGGTGTGAGAAACCCCAGAATGCATCAATAGGTCTTCCATAACATTTAGGATTTAGATGCATTGGCTTTTGGTCCATTGGAATCCATTTAGGATGTTTGGTAATGTATTTCACGCATAACTTGTGCATATGTTGGAATTTTGGCGAACGGATAGCGCCAACAGTTTCGAAATGGGGAAAACAGGTGGCCCGTGAAGTTTCGTGGCAATCGGATCTAAAACGGGCCAATTGGATAGGTTAGAGGTTAGTAAAATGGTTTAAATGTGTAACAGCATCAGGTGCTGTCACTGTCATGCCCACGCTACGCGTGAGGCTGGCGCGTAGCGTGAGGTGTGCAGCAGAGGGCTGACGCTACGCGTGGGAATGGCGCGCAGCGTCAGGCCCCTGTTTCATATTTTTGATTCTTTTCTAAATCAAGGGAATTCTAAGGTTTTGCCAAACTACATAATTATTATTTTGAGTATGTTTAGTAAAAAGAAATATTATTTTGAAATGAGAAATAATTAAATTTTATTAAATGTGAAAAATTTATTGTGAAAATTAATTAAATGGATATAAATAAAGGTAAATTGACGTAGGATGTCACAGACAAAGTCATAGTTTCTCTTATAAAGCACATCACCGTTTAAGAAGAAACCCATGGCGAGCCGTCGTAGGATCCTCTTATCGTTCTCTGTAGCACCGTCGGGGTATTCTTGACTCTGGATATATCTCTTAATATCGTGGTACCAAGGTTTCCCATCCGGCTCCTCCTTGACTACCTGGTAGTATGCGGGCTCATGGCGTTTCTTTATCTCAATAAGAGGCATATCATAGTCATTACTCAATCTGAACATTGAGGCGAGAGTAGCTAAAGCGTCAGCCATCTGATTGTCATCCTGAAGAACATGATGAAAAGAGATTTCATCGAAATCCTTGATCATTTCCTTGATGTGGGTGTGATAGGGAACCAACTTGCTATCCCTAGTTTCCCACTCGCCTTTCAATTAGTGGATGACCAAAGCAGAGTCCCCGTAGACTTCCAACAA
Source organism: Clitoria ternatea (assembly GCA_037962975.1). Lineage (NCBI taxonomy): Eukaryota > Viridiplantae > Streptophyta > Magnoliopsida > Fabales > Fabaceae > Clitoria > Clitoria ternatea. Next base: position 239,585,575 of record CM075671.1, on the reverse strand, counting down.
CCTCACTTTTGCATCCAACGCAGCTTGGATCCCCAAAGAACACGCCTCATACTTAGTGATGTTATTGGTACAATCAAAACACAGCCTGGCGCAGACAGGGATGAACTCTTTATCTGGTGAAATCAGGACGGCTCTGATTCCATGCCCCAGTGCATTAGAAGCCCCATCGAATCTTAAGATCCACTTGTCTTTGCGATCGCCTTCTTCATTGAATAGCGCCAGGATATCCTCCTCTAGGAAGTCAAACCGTATCGGTTGGTAGTCACTGACGGGCTGGTGCGCCAAGTAGTCTACCAGGGCATTTCCTCTTATGGCCTTTTGAGTGACATACGTTACGTCGTACTTAATTAATAGCACTTGCCAATGAGTGATCCTTCTGGTCAGAGCAGGCTTTTCAAAGATGTACTTGACGGAATCTATTTTAGAAACTAGCCAAGTGGTGTGGCTCAACATGTATTGCCTCAGGTGCCTGGCGGCCCATGCTAGTGCACAACAAGTTTGCTTTAGAGCGAAGTACCTCATTTCATAGTCGGTGAACTTCTTGCTTAAGTAGTAGATATCATGTTCTTTCTTTCTAGTTTCATCGTGCTGACCCAACACAGCCCATGGACTCATTCAATACAGTTAGATATAAGATTAGCGGTCTCCCAGGGGTTGGAGGTACCAAGATTGGTGGTTCTCGCAGGTACTGCTTAACCTTCTCAAAAGCTGTTTAACAGTCCTCATCCCATTGCCCCGGTTGGTTCTTACGAAGTAACTTGAAGATCGGCTTACAAGTTGTCGTCAATTGTGAAATAAACCGGGAAATATAATTCAGCCTTCCCAGGAATCCTTGGACTTCTTTTTCTGTACGAGGAGGAGGCATCTCGATAATTTCCTTGACTTTGTCAAGATCAACCTCTATCCCCTTCTCGCTTACTATAAACCCCAGCAGCTTACTTGACCTCGCGCCGAACCTGCACTTGGCAGGGTTCAATCTGAGCCTGAACTTTCTCAATCATTCAAAGAGCTTTCTTAGATCGATAATGTGCCCTTCCTCAGTTCTAGACTTGGCAATGATGTCATCCATATAAACTTTTATCTCCTTGTGCATCATGTCGTGGAAGAGTGTCATCATTGCTCTCTCATAGGTTGCCCCAGCATTTTTCAACCCAAAGGACATCACTTTGTAACAAAAGGTGCCCCACAGAGTGATAAATGTGGTCTTCTCCATATCTTCAGGTGCCATCTTGATTTGATTATATCCAGAGAAACCATCCATGAATGAGAAGATGGAGTGTTGGGCTGTGTTATCAACCAGGACATCAATCTGTGGCAGAGGGAAGTCGTCTTTAGGGCTGGCCCTATTGAAGTCCCGATAGTCCACACACATCCGCACTTTTCCATCCTTCTTCGGGACGGGGATGATATTTGCCACCCACTGAGGGTATTTTGCCACGGTTAAAAACCCGGCATCAAATTGTTTCTTAACTTCATCTTTGATCTTTAGGAGCATCTCTGGCTTCATTCAGTATAATTTTTGCTTCACCGGTGGGCATTCAGGCTTTAAAGGTAACTTATGCTCGACGATACTGGTATCAAGTCGAGGCATATCTTGATAAGACCAGGCAAAGATGTCACGAAACTCTATTAGTAGCCTAATCAACTCTTCCCTTCTCTCTTTACTCAGGGAGGTGCCGATCTTGATTTCCTTCTTATCCTCCTCATTCCCCAAATTAATAATCTCAACTATCTCTAGATAGGGTTGGACTTCTCTGGCTTCCTGCTCTAACAGCTTTATCAGCTTGGGCGGTAGCTCACAATCTTCCTTGCCTTCCTCATTGACATAATCAACCGGGTGATCGAAGTCGGGAAGCGGGATTGCAACCTCACTATTCTCAAGAGAGTCATTTTTGGATCTGTAATTTAGTGTATTATGGCAAATGAAAAAAAAGAAACAAACGAGTAAAGAAAAGGATTAAAAACAGGGATAAAGGAAACAAGAAGAGTTTTTGTGAATTTCGATGCGCGTTTATTAATGAAAATGATAAAAACAAGTTTTTCGCCCTTATTACATAGATAAGTCCCAAAGCCTTAGGCATATCAAAGGGACAAACAAGTGCTTAAAGCATAAACAAATTACTTTGGTGAAACATTCAAAGTCGTAGGGAGCTCGGCGGCCTTCCAGTTACAAAGCTCTTGGCCCGGTGGGCAAGCAATCACGAAATCAACACCATCACAGAAACTATCTTGAACAACGGCCACTAGGTCTGGAGCCATCAATCCAGCGCTCCAGAAGCTTTTATAGAGATCACAGATGGGGACTCTTGCGGTATGAGGCTCCCTGCCGGCGAGACGGGCAGTCCTTCTTTCTCTCTCTTCTTCCTCCACCCTTTTCCTGTCGGCGGCCGTGGGCTGGTACCCCAAGCTGAAACCGTTTCTATTCTCAACAAGGTGTACAGGCTCTACTTCTCTATTTAAAGCATGCCCTAACCCCTTCCCAGGCTTATATCCTTTGCGCAACATCATTTTCGCCATTACCAGAGATGCAGTTAGCATGCAGGCTCTAACCATCGTAGTCCCTTCCCCCACGTATGTGGTGTTTGCAATTTCCAATGCCTGGAACAAGGTCTCAAGGGCCTCTTCTGCTGCCTTAACATAAGGGGTCGTTAGGGTTTTGCTGACTAGAAAGTCCTCCTCACCAGAGACAATTATCAGCTTGTTGTTGATTATGAACTTCAGTTTTTGGTGTAGGGTAGAGGCGACCACCCCAGCTGAATGGATCCACGGCCGACCCAACAGGCAACTGTAAGCAGGGACGATATCCATGACTTGGAAAAGTACTTGGAACGTGCAAGGTCCAACTTGAATTAGTAGTTCAATATCGCCCTTAACCTTTCTTCGCGTACCATCAAAGGCTCGCACGACTGTGACACTCGGCTTTATATACATCCCGTCGAATGGCAACTTGGCCAACGTTGATTTGGGCATTACATTAAGGGATGACCCATTGTTAACTAGTACTTTTACCAAAATATGATCTCGACATTTCACGGAGATGTAGAGGGCCTTGTTATGCCCTATTCCTTCCGACAGTATCTCGTCGTCAGTGAAGGTTAGATAGTTATCTGCAATGATGTGTCCCACTATTCCCTGAAACTTATCAATGAGGAGGTCATGGCTGACATGAGCCTCATTCAGCACCTTCATTAGCGTCTTCCTATGTGCCTCAGAATTCATCAATAATGACAACAGAGAGATTTTAGCCGGAGTATGGTTCAACTGGTCTAGTACTTGATATTCGCTTTGGTGAATAAACTTTAAGAACTCTTGGGCTTCTTCGTCAGTCACAGCCCTTTTTGTTTCGCCACTGGCTTCTTCTCCATTTGCCTTAGCTTTCTTATTCTGCTCTGGAGGGGCGTATATTCTCCTGCTCTGGGTCACACCTCCTACCCCAGTAATATTTGTGATGGACGATGAAGACGGGTCACTCATCGTCGAGCCTGCATCGACCACATCCACGTCATATTTCCACGGGACGGCCCATGAATCCTTGAATAAAAATAGGGTAGGTGTTTGAACAGTGATAACCGACTTCACAAAAGCAGGGGTTGTTGGAGAGCTCTTGCTGTAGAAAATTGTTAAGGGCTTAGGAGCCAGCACCCCCGACTGTCCTTGAATCATATTCACTTCGCCTCCCCGGCGCTTATAGATTTGCACAATGTGACTATCCAGGAGCCCTTGAAGGAAATCACAGAAACCTTGGCGTTCGGCAGTTTGCTCATTGTCAAGATTTTGACTCCAGGGACCCTCGACTAGTCCCACCTCAAGCAACTGGGAGTGAACGACTTTTAATGGTGTCTCCATATCAGCAATGTTCCTGATGTACTCCTCATCCTTTTCCACGACGTTAACCCCTGAAACCGCATGGTTGGGTAGGGGATTCGTGGCCATATTCGGACTTCCTTCTCGAAAGTTAAGCCAGTCAGCTTTAATCAGGTCTCTCACCTTATATTTCAGGGCCATACAATTTTCCATGGAATACCTGATGCCTCAGCGTGGTAATCACAATGAGCATTAGGATCATACCCCCTTGGGTAAGGGGGTTGCACCGGTTTCAAGGGGCAGGGAGCCACCAGACCATTACAAACAAGAAGCGACAAAAGTTCAGTATATGTGATTGGGATAGGATCAAACTGCACAGGCGTGCGCTCATTGTTGGGTCTTCTTGCATTCTAATTGGGATTAGGTGGTTGAATTGCTTGTTGCGGGGGACCGTATGACATAGGTTGCGGTATTGGTGCCCTCACAACGGGCGAACGAAAGTGGGGAGTATAAGATGTCGGGTTGTGAGCAGCGGTGGCCACATATGGGTATTGTGCATAAGGATTGAGGGCTTGAAAAGTGGTAGGCGTGAATGGCCTTGGCTGGGCCCTCATTTGATCATAAGAGATAGAATTAGTTTCTCCATCTTTTCTTCTACCATTGCTTGGTGCTGGTTTTCTTGTCGCGCTTGCCCCAGATGGGCCCCGGGTGATCTTTCCTGTTTGTATCCCACTCTCTACCCTCTCCCAGATAGTCACAATGTCGGAGAAGTTAGATGAAACACTACCAATCATCTTTCCATAGAAGGGTGACGAGAGCGTGTCGATAAACATTGCGACTATCTTTTTTTCCAATAGCGGTGGGTCCACTTGTGCAGCTGTCTCTCACCAACATTGGGTATACTCCTTAAATGTTTCACTGTCCCTCTTCGCCATATTCTGTAGCTGAACTCTGTCAGGTGCCATGTCCAAATTATATTTGAATTGCCTCATGAAGGCGTCTGCCAAGTCCTTCCAGCAACGGATACGGGTCCGCTCAAGGTGAGCGTACCACGTGAGGGCGGCCCCGGCCAGACTATCTTGGAAACAGTGGATCAACAATTGGTCATTGGAAGAATAAGACGCTATCTTCCGGTAGTACATCATGAGATGGTTCCTCGGACAAGTCATTCCCCGATACTTGTCAAAGTCTGGCATTTTGAATTTGGGTGGGAGAACGACATCAGGTATCAAACATAGCTCAGAGGCATCCATCACTCCAAAACCTTCAGCGCCTTCCATAATTCTCAAACATTCCTCCAAGATTTCTATCTTTCCCTTTTGGGGAGCTGCGACAGCACTATGACCGGCGGCCGGGTTCACCATGTGAGTCGAGTCTTGGGGATTGGCCGTATAAGGGGTCGTGTACCCATACAGATAGCTGTGAGGCTGGTTGAAAGGAGCCGATACGTGAGGCTAGTTCATCGGGCCTGCATTTAGCGAGGAACCCTGGGGTTGGGACATAACTTGTGCGGCGTAAGTCAGCTGGGTCATTTGGGCTTGTGTGTTTTGGGCTTGTGCGTTATAAGTCAGTTGGGCCATCTAGGCTTGTGTGTTTTGGGCTTGATAGGTTTATGGATCATGGAGTGGTGGCATACTTGGCTGGGCGGGGTGTGAAGCGTGAGGATTTGCCGCTTGCTGGTCGTGGGTGTCTTGTTGGTTAGCGAGTGGGGGATAGTATCCCGGTGGAAGGCCATAGGGTGGAAAAGGTATTGGGTTGCCATCAGGGCTGACAAATGTATACTGCCATGCATAGGACTGGCCATAAGGTGGCTGGGACTCAACAGCAGGGTTAGGTCCTCCGATATTAATAGTGAGAGGAGGTGCCGTTGGATTAGGGAGTTGGGTCCTTGCTGGGCCAAAACCAGGTGGATGTGGCGGGGTGGTAGACTGTTGTTGGGCATCCTCAACACCTACAGAGGAGCCCTCTTCTGCGTGTCTCCTCTCCAGAATCCTGGTTAACTCTGCTACCCGTTCTTTCAGCTGATCGAACTCAGTTCTGAAGTTTTTGTCCATGACTTCTACCTCAGCCATGAGTCTCTCTTGGAGTCGGGTCTGGTAAGGATGCCTACTCGTGATGTCTTTTGAAAGGAAAACAAAAATTTGTTAAAAAGCAGGATATGTTAGTAAATAAAATGAGGCAATAAAGAGAGTGTAAACGAAAATTACGCGTGAAGCAATTCAAAACTTGTCAACTATCCTTCGACTGTTCCTCAGAACGTCACGTTCAAAAGTACTAAGTACGCGATAAATGGAAATTAACACGAGATAGCTGTGGAGACAAAAGATTCCTTTATTTTGGATTCCACAAAATACATAACTACTAAAAGTTTGTTACATCAAAATAAATCAGCCATTCCTAGCCCGGGCAATCATAGCCCTCATCCTATAAATCCTTTCCCTACAGTAGCTCAGGAAGGTTACAATTTCTTTTGGGGTAGTAAGGAATTAGCCATTTCCTCGGCTTGCTTGAGTAGGAGTGAGAGGTCTTCCAAAGTCCCGTTGGCCAAATATGCCAGGTTGGCGAAATGGTTCATCCATAAACGAATAACCTCGACTTGTTACGTCATCTCAACCTCCAAGATGCGTATAGCCTCATGACAGTCATGTTCTACTTCCATTTCTTGTCAACGCTCATCATTTATTTCTCGTTGGTAAGCCTCTACCACTTCGTTGAGCTGACGCTCTACACGGTGAATTTGTGACTACAGTAATTCCTTTTGCACCAGAGCGTTCCGCTCATTTTCCTTGGTCTTTGCCAATATATCCCTCAGAAGTTGCTTGTCCACTAGCATGGTGTCTCTTTGTTTACTTTTCATCCTCAATTGAGTGTTAGCCGCTCTAAGACATTGACCTTACTTCCTCATATACTCTCTTTCAGTTTTTCGCCTTTTCCCGACCTCCTCGATGGTCCGTTTGCTTTCTAGGTTCTCCCTTTCTTGAAGGGCGCATTCTTGCGATGACTTGAGGAAGTCTTCTTCTAGCCTTTTGTTTCTGGCAGTTAGCTCCTCTATCATGGCCCTCATGGCTCTTGTTGCTTCATCTTCAATGATGGGTGAGGGAACAAGCGCGCTTGTTAGGAGATAGGAGGGGCTCCTTAACGACAACTTGACTATGGACACCCTATTCAGGATCCACTGATGGCATTCTTCTTTTACAGCATGGCTTCAACCCCTAACTATTTTCCCTTCTTGTGCACTTTCTTCCAAGCCTCCACTATATTTCGAACAACAAAGGTGTAATCTCCTTTTGTATAGTAGAAAACAAAGGGAGTGAGTGACTCCTTGTCAGGTGGCCCAAGCAGTGGGTAGGCTAATTGGCGCTTGGCGATGATAGGGTTGTAATTGATGCACCCCTGAGTGCCCATAAGGGGAACATTTGGGTGGTTTCCATAGTGATGAATTATGGTGTCAACCCTTAACCATTGTGGATACCACCTTACTTTTTTAGCTGTGAGCCCCACCAGATGATTGGCCCACTCACGCCCATTCTTTGTCGCTAACTGGCACAACTTCAAATCAGAAACGGGGCATTCAACCTTTCCGACTTGGTTAAAGGCATGTGACATAAGCCACACATATAGAGCTGGAAGACAAAAGATGATCCTTTTCCCGCCTTGTGTATGACAGAAGTCCATAGTGCAGTAGACATTTGCCAGAATAGCAGTGACGGGGTTCTCAAACTTGAGCCTTCGAGCTAGGAAGACGTTGATAGACTCGTAGTCCACATAGTTATCTATGTTTAGGAGTAATACGACACCATAGATAGTAAGAGCCAAAGCGTCCATGAAGGTATCCTAATCTTCCTTTTCAGCTAGGAAGTGCATATGTTTCTCAAGGTATTCCCGAGTGAACCCCGGGGTCTGATTTCTACTTAGTTGTGCCCCCTTCAACACCTCTGGGCTGATTTTTAGGACACGGGCAATGGAAGCGATATTTGATTGATGCTCAAGATGTCGATAAGGCGTTTGTCCTTCTAATGGCATTCCCAAAATCCGCTCAAACTCCTCAACAGACGGGGCCAACTGAAAGTCTCGAAATATGAAAAAACGGAGAGGCGGATCATAAAACTGAGTCAACGTAGTGATCGCCTCAACTTGTACCTCGATCTCCAACAACTTTAAAATCTTTCCATATTTCTTGGCGAAAGCCATCCTTTGAGTCAAATTCAACTTCTTACCAAGTGCTTGTAAGCTACTTGTGTCAACCTTTTTAGCCTTAATGTGTAGTAGCTTCCTCAATTCAGTTACACTTGTACCACAACTACTTGACCCCATGTTAATTTCCATATTTCACTCAAAGGTACTCGTCTAGCTCCGAATGGCTTCCTGCGAGAATAGAAAGAAAAAGGAAGTTAGTCATCGGGAAACGATGTGTTTTGTAAATCGCTACCCCCCTTAGTAACTTTGGAAAACTTTTTTTTTATGATCAGGGGTAATGATTGACAAAACCTGTGACAAACCAAGAGCCATATGGGTTACGGACTTTCTAATCGTCATCGACCTTTTTTGTTTTTTTTTCTTCGACTTTTGGTCTTGTCCTCTTTTGACTTTTGGATGTTTTTGTTTTTTTTCTCATTTTTTTATTTTCCCCTTTTTTTTTGATCTCTGACGACTCAGAAAATCCATAACTCAAGACCCAAAGACTTAAATGAAATGAAAAAGGAAAGGACTACTTGCCCGTCAAAAGATCACTAGTTTTGGAAATGTCTTTTATGGCAAAAGCAATCCTTTGAACAGGTAAGTTATCTAGCAATTCGGATTAAAAGGGAGAGTGAGAATGAGGAAAGGTAGAGGGAAAGTTTGCCCCTTTGTGGCCTAAAATGGGTTTTTCTAAAGGCCTCCTATCAGTTCTAGGGTTTGTCTAATAGTAATACCTCGCAATAGGTGGCTTGCACTACCATCTAAAGGTCACTAGAGCCAAGATCCTACTCGTGATGTTGACCACAACAGTAAGAAGTCTACTAGGTGTGGGACGCCATGAATAAGTTGAACTCTAGTTGAGGTTATCACGATAGCCAGACAGGACGTACATCCCAAATGACACCGCTACCAACCTCCCCTAATCTTAAGCTTCAATTGAACCCAGGTATAGGGCCCCACTTGAAAGTGTGTGCAAATTATGAGTGTAGTGTGTGGAAGGGACATCCAATACCTTTACCTTACCATCCTTCACAAAGAATAAACATAGAGCAAATAAGATAAAGTCGTCTACCTTAGGGTTCAACAACATGCAAACATCGGCCGAAAATAAACGACAACAACGTGACGATTATCTCAAACATTGACAAAAAGCAAACGACATAGAAAAACATTGACGAAAAACAAACGACAAAAAGGAAGTCAAACAATTAGAGGCTAAATAAATATGCGCAATTAATTTGTAGGCTTGACTCTCAAAGTCCCCAGTGGAGTCGCCATTTGTCGCGACCGGATTCGCGGCGGGAGGCCAACCCTTAAAACAATTAAACCGTTTCGAAATCCTTTCGAAAAATAGGGAGTTGCCACCAATATTTTTAAGGATAAAATACCGAAAAAACCTTTTGTTAAAGCACTGCTCACAAAAACAAAATTCCAAGTTCGGAAGTCTAATTACAGGTGAGGAAGGTGTTAGCACCTCACACAGTCCGTTATAAAACGGTTACCTCAAATTAATTACGCACATATCAAATAGCCTAAAAATTAGTTTAACTTCTCAAAAAGGAGACCAGAAACGTCGACAACGAAGTCTTCGAGATAAGATCAACAGGACGTCTCATCCAAATTGATCTTAAATTGAAGACGTAACTAAACAGTGAAAAATAATAATTAAGAAACAAAACAGAATAAAGATCAAAGGTCAACAGAACGTCTCGTCCAAATTAACCTTATTTTTAAGAAGATAGTATTTTAAATAAAATATTAAAAATATGAGACTAACAAGATGTCGCGTCTAAATTAACCTTATATAAAGAAAATATTATTTTAAATAAAATATTAAAAACATGAGATTAACAAGACGTCGCATCTAAATTAACCTCATTTTAAAGAAATTACTATTTTAAATAAAATATTGAAAAGATGAGATTAACAAGACGTCGTGTCTAAATTAACCTCATTTTAAAGAAATTTCTATTTTAAATAAAATGTTAAAAATATGAGATTAACAAGACGTCGCGTCTAAATTATCCTCATTTTAAAGAAATTACTATTTTAAATAAAATATTAAATAGATAAAATCGATTAAAATAATAAAGAGACATAAAAATTAAACAAAAGAAAGTGGGCCCAACATGAACTAATTCCCGCTCCTATGTATTCTCGAACTTCTGAGAAATCAGGGTTACGTAGTTCTTTGATGATAAATTACGAGGAATATGTTTGAAAATTATATTTAAAATTATTTTAATTGATTTGATTTTTTATGAAAGAAAATTTATGAAGAAGGAGAAATACAAGGCAAAGTAATTCGCACGTGCATTAACCTTCGAAGTCTTATATCGCAAATGTAGGCAAAAGTAATTTTGCACGACATTGCTCATAAGATTTTGAGATATTTATTTTAAAAGAAACCTATACTTAATATTTCGATTTAAAAATAGGAACTATTTAGTTTCATTCTAAAAAGGATCTTTATTTTTATTATATTTTATTTTTCAACTCTAACATAAATATAAGACTATTAATCTTTATTTTTTAAGAGATCTTTGGATTTTAACATTCTATTTTAAAATACTCATTTTTAATCCTAAAACAAAGAGCGTTTATTTTAACATTTTATTTCTAGATTTAATGAAAACTATTTATTCTTTCTTACTTTTTAGAAACAAAATAAAAGAAACTTACTAATAACTTCAAAGTGATAACAATAAAATGAAATAGAAATTTATTTCTCTACTTAGAGATTTTAGGCACCTAAGATTCTAATAAAATCTCTAATAATCCTAATGTTAACAATAATAATGGAGGTAATAACCAGAATGCCTTATGTTTGTTTTTTTGGAAAAGAAAAGAAAAAAGAAGGGGTCCCTTAACACATTGGGCTTCAGAAAAATTGAAGCCCATTAGCTAAGTCACTAAACTAAGCAATAAACCATTAGGGTTTTTATTTTAAAAAACAAGGATTAGAAATGCGTCGGGGGGGGGGGGGGCTGAGTTGAAGAGAGAGAGCGTGGAATAGAGAGAGAAAGAAGGAAAGTGAGGTTTGAAGAGAAAGAGGGAAGGGAGAGAGAGGGTCGACCGAGAGAGGTGAAGAGAAGATCGGTCGGCGTGGTGAAGGCTCGAATGGCATGGAGGAGGCCGGGCTGGCTGGCGACCGGCGTCGCGGTGCAGGGGTGGCCGGTGTCCTGGTCGAGCAGCACAGCTGGAGGCTGGTATCGGGACGGTCATGCGAGGAAGGGCCGGATCTGACGCGTGGAGCCCGAAGGCCGACGTCGGGGTTGTTGTGGCCGGCGGCTCGACGACGGTTCCAGTAGTGGGGCTATTCTTCTCCTCTCTTTTGTTGTTTCTGTTTATTATTTCTGGTTTGATGTTGTTTCTTTTTGCTGTTTGGAGGGGTAAGGATTTGGGTTGTTGTTTTTTGATTTTGTTGCCGATGGCTGTTGGAACAGGGAGAGTTTTTTTTTATTTTTCCAGAGAAGAGTCCTGTTTGGTTTTTTTCTGTTATGAATAGAGAGAATAGAGTAGATGAAATTTTTCCACCGGGATCCTTGACACGTTTGTGATTTGTTCTGTTATATTCAAGATTTGTTTCCATTTTTGTGCTTTGAAATCTTGCTATTTTTGCCTACAAATCTAATTAAGATCCCTTTGAATCCTTCTTGGAAGCTCCTCCATTGACAATGGCAAAGGTCACCTCTGATAGGAAAGAGGGCTAAGGGAGAATAGGGCCAGAGTGATGATGATGCACAGTGATAGATCTTGATGATGATAATTTTTTTAAAATAAATAAATAATGATAATAATTATAATTAGAAGAAAGAAGAAAAACAGTGTTCACACTACGCCTATATTGTTTTTTTCCCTCTTGGCAAAATATTGCACTTATCTTTCACCAGATTCTTTCTTAGGGACATTGGAAGGGAAAGCCACCAGTTTTTCCCTAGGGAGTTCGTTCTAGCTAGGTGAGCCACTGAATCTACCACTCTATTTGCCTCTCGTCGAGTCTAAGTAAACCCACAAGAATTAAAGGAAAGAGAAAGGTAAGTGATATCTTGAAGGATAACTTCTATTTCACCAATTTTGATTTCTCCTCTGCATACCCTAACCAAATTCACATTATCTGACTCAAAAATCACTTCCTTGCACTCCATGTTATAAGCCAAATTTAATGTTTCTCTAAGGGCCTGACTCTCAGCCTAAAGAGCATTTGGTGCCTAGAATAAGGAGGATTGGCCATATTGGATGTAACCTTTATGGTCATGAATTGCTATTCCAGAAGTAACCCTCTATTCTGCTTCTTTCCAGGACGCGTCAATATTAAGCTTTAATTTCCCCTAGGTGGGGGTTTCCATCTGATTGAAAAACACTATGCAGGTACTAATGGACTTTAGTGTTCTTGAGCTTCATTAGCCTTATAGAATTCATTAATACTTTTTTAGCACTGTATTCAAAATCTGGTTTCGTTTAGGATTGAACCCTTGAAAAGTAGCTTTGTTTCTTACTTTCCATATATTCCATAGTGTAAAGAATAGTTTTGATAAGAGGGACTGAGAGTCTGCTTTGCTTTTTGTGAATAATTCAATTTTTCCTTCTATCCATTTAGCTACTGAAGTTATTTGCTCCTTTTTAGGGTGGCATTGAATATTCAATCCAGACCAAAGAGGAGCTGTCCATTCACAGAGTAGGAAAGTATATTTTATCGTCTCCTCTTTTCCCTTGCAAATAGGATATAAGGGTTCCACCAGGATCTTTTTGTCTCTTAGGTTAGCTTTTGCAGGAAGTAAATTTTGGCATAGCTTCATAATAAAAAGCTGGATCTTGTTTGGTACTTTAGACTCCCAAATGGCCTTCCATCTAGAAATACTAGTATATTTAGATGAGGAGGGTTTTGTTGTGAACCTTCAGCCAACCTTCTTATTTCTCTATACTCGGATTTGATGGTGTACTCCCCATTAGGAGTAAAAGGCCATATAAGACAATCCTCTTCTTCACATAGCCTTAGGGGAGTTTGAAGCGTTGCTAGCCAGAACTGTTGAGGAAGGAGCTCTATTAGCTTTTGAACATCTCAGGATCGAGTAGAAAAATTAATGATAGAACTAAGCTTAGGTTAAAGACCAACTATAGGGCTCTTCTTTAGGAAACAAAGTTTACCATTCTCAAGCCATTTATGATTAAATAAGTCAATCTGCTTCACATTCCTAATTGACCATTGCCTAAGCTTTAAAGACGGATCTTTCCCTTGTAGCAGACTATGCCAGAGCCAAGAACTATTTCTTTTACCTTGTTTCTCAAGGAAGGAGGAATCTAGATAATATTTCCCCTTAAGCACCTACACCTAAAGGTTATTTGGATTTTTCAGGACCCTTCAAGCTTGCTTGGTCAAGTAGGATGAATTTAAGTTGTACATCTCCTTAAAACCCAATGCATCCAAGTGCTTACTAATTAAGAGGGAACTCCAATTCTTCCAGTGAACTCCCTTTTTGTTTTTTTTACACCAGAAATTAGAAATAATGGAATTGATGATTTTAACCATATTTTTTTGAAACCTTACCAATGACATTGCAAAAGATGGAATAGCTTGGATGACAGCCTTGATCAGAACTTCCTTTCCGGCTAGATTTAGGAGAGTCTTCTTCTAGCCCTTCGATTTAGAGTGAACTTTCTATTTTATCAAGGCTAGAGTTTGATTTTTTGATCTCCCCAATCACTTGGAAAACCCAAGTAGTTTCTAGACTTGATCCACTGGCCTATTTGAAGGATGGAGCAGATACGGGTAACTGACCTATTGGAACCTGGTTACCAAAGATGATACCCGACTTTGATACATTAATCTTCTGACTTGATGATACCCTTGTATAACAATTAAGGATCCTCAATATGGCATAAGCTTCTGACTCAATAGCTTTAGAAAGAATGATGCTGTCATCTACAAAAAAATAAATGGGTCAGCTTGGGGCATTTAAGAGGAAGAAACATACTTGAAAAAGCACCTTCCTTCATTGACCTTGAGAAAAGATAAGACAGGGCCTCTACTATGAAAAGAAATGGGTATGGTGAGAGGGGATCTCCTTACCTGAGACCTCTTTAAGGGTTAAAAAGTGGGCTTCTAGCATCATTTAGGCTAACATTGTAGGTAACAAATTTGTCAAGAGACATAACTAGGTTCACCCATTTTGACTTAAAACCAAAAGAGATAAGGGTCTGTTGAAGAAAAGCCCAATCCATATGATCATAGGCTTTACTCATATATAATTTTAAAGTCGTATGGTTTTTTGAAAAATCACTTCTTGCCTTAAAGGAATGGAAAACCTCCTGTCCTATAGTGAGGTTATCTTAGATAAGACTACCTTTGATAAAAGTTGATTGAAATGGAGATATTATATTATGAAAAAATAGATAGAGTCTAAGTTACATTATTTTTTATATAATTTTAGGAATAAAGTTGCAATAACTTATGGGTCTAAATTGGGAAACTTTTTCTGGGTTGTAAATTTTTTGAACCAGAGAAATTAGAGTTAAATTTGCTTCCAGGAGAATGTAACTTGAGGCAAAGAAATGCTTTACCACTAGGCAGACCTGCTCTTTAATGATCTCCTAATGCTTATGGTATAAGAGACCATTAAGCTTGTCAAGGCTCGAGGCTTTTAAAGAAGGAAACATCTTCATTGCTTTTTCAATTTAAAGATCACTCATAGGTGCTATCAAGCTATCATTCATTGCTTGGGCGACTAGTTTTGGAATGACCTGGAGGTAAGAACTGAGCTCCTAGGTTAGTTCAGCCTTGTAAGCATTCTGAAAATACTTAGACACCATATTCAAGACCTCACCGTGGCCTTCATACCAATTATTATTCTTATATTGGAGTCTGGATAAATAATTTCTTGCCCTCCTTTGAATGGTTAAAGCATGAAAAAACCTGGTATTGGAATCCCTCATCTAAGCCGCTGTATCCTAGATCTCCGGGACTAGAAAATATCTTCCCTTACTCTTATCTGATCAATCTGATCTTGAATTTTAGAAACCTAATTCCTATTTTGCTCTCCACTTCCATTACCCATAAGATGATCCAATTTGTGCTTGAATCTACCTATCTCCATGTCTGGTTTTTTTGAAAGTCTCCTTATTCCATTGTTGAAGGTACTTACTGTATTGGTTATAATGCTACGTAAGTTGATCCCATGGATTATCTTCCCCCAAGCTTTATTCCACCCTTCCTGGATAACCTTCCAACAATTTGGATGTTCTGCCTAAAAAGCTTCATATTTGAAATAGAATTTACTTGATTTGTCTAGATTAAGGTCAAGGAACAAAGAGGAGTGGTTAGAAGAAAGAAGGGAAAGAACAACTTATGTAATATAAGGGAAGATATCTAAAAAATAAGAGTTAGAGAAAGTTCTATCTATTTTTTCCTTGGTGACCCTATCATTCGTTAGATTACTAATCTAAGTGTAACTACACACCCTTAATTGGAGTTTCAATCATATTTAGGGTATTTACCCAATCCCTAAACAAAGTGATCCTGCCCAGTTGAGGAGGAATATGGCCGACCTTATCATAATTATTGAGGGACTAATTAAAGTCACTTATCATAAACCACACATAACCTTGAGGAACATATAGCTGTTTAAGAACAATCTGAACTATCTCTTATTAGAAAACAGAGGGGCATACACAAAAAAAATATATTTGAATATTCATAGCAACAAAAGTTACAATAGAGTGGATAAAATTAGGACTAAAGTCCTTGACAACTACTTTAAGATCAGAGCCCCACATTAGAAATAGACCCTTAAGGGCCCATTAGCCTTTACATCAAAAGAGTGATTAAAACCTAATGGGTCCCTAATAGCAATTACCTGATTAGACAGGGCTTTAGTTTCCTGAGAACTAAGAGAAAAAGCTTAAGCCTTTTCTTAAGGGACCTAAGCTCTCTTACTACCGTGGAAGAAGACACCCTACGATAGTTCCAACTTAGGATCTTCATTGCTGGATTAGGGGCTTGATTTGGCCCGCCTCCTCGGCCTCAGAGGTTGTGGAGTCCATGTTAGATCCATACTGGTTCAACTGCAAGATCTAAAATTTTGAATCAGTGAGTTGAAGCAATCTCTTTTTTTATACAAAGGGGGCTCTTCACAGTCTTCTTTGACTCTTTCAAGTTTAGAACTTCTTGAATTCCTTTGCTTAAAAGTAACTCACACAGGGAAGATATTGGTTTTGGTATAGTGGAATGGGGGACTCTTCTGGTAATTCCATGAAATATATAGGATAAGATTTAGTTTCTTTTCTGGTAGGGCTACTTGGTTAGGATGTAATTGTTTTTCTAGTCTTGTTGAGATGTAATTGTTTTTCCACTCTTCTGGTAATTCCATGAAATATATAGGATAAATTCTTGTAGCCAAGCCTCATTACAACCCTTGAAAAGACCTTGTGATTTCTGAAATATCTCTGTATAATCAACCATTGATTAGATGAAAATCAAAATTAAATTTTTTTGATTTTATGATCGATTGAGTGAAACAGGTTATCGATTGCATTGAGATAAACACTTGGAGAGGTAAGCCTGAAATTATGCTTGATATGTTAATAAAATATTGTAAATTTTTTTATCATTAAACCTTTGTTACATTAGATTTCTATAATTGATTATTTCAAAATGGTAAATTGTGTAATTATTTTTTGTGGTAAATTCTCGGACTAACTCAAAAATTTGATTTTAAATTTTTATTTTTTATTTTTCTCTCTTGCTCGAGGATGAGTAATGTCTCAAGTTGGGGGTATTTGTTAGTCCTCAAATTTACAATAAATCTTTTAATAAAAATTTCATAAAAATAATAAAAATTTGTGTAAATTGTTAGAAAATTAGGTTTTAAATTCAATAAATAGATGTTGTTGGAAATAATCTGCCCTTGATCAATTTTCTCTAGTTTTGCAGTGAAAAAGTAAAGAATTTAAGAGAAAATTGAAGATCCGGAGAAGCTGACGCGTAGCATCAACACCACGCGTAGCGTGGGTACTTCTGATGTTGACGCTACGCGTCACAGCAACGCGTAGCGTCAGAGCTGCGTGGACTCCACAACCAAGCTGGCCAAGCACTAACCTAGTGACCCATTATTGGCCACTCCACTCAGTATAAATGGCCAAAACACAATAGAGACAGGGACACATGGCCAAGCATGATTGAATAAAATATTCCAAGGTGGCCACTACCAGCTGCATTAATGGAGGCTGAGTCAGGGGACTGACGCGTGGCGTCACACTGACGCGTAGCGTCAGCACCCTTCCTCAGCCCTATAAATAGGGCCATCCAACACCATTCTAAGCATCCCATTCTCTACATTCAGAGTTCTTTTCTCTCTTCTATACTTGAGTTTTGAGTATTTCTTTTAGAGTTTGTAGTTCTAGAATAGTTTTCTAGATACGTGAGAGTGTTATGGTGTATTGTGATCGTTGTATCGTGAAGTTTCCATCGTCTTCGTAATGTCAACCTCTGTAGGTGCTGTTTTTACTTTTACCATGTGTAACTAATCTGTTTATGGTGGAATTGGTGAACTAATCTATTGAGTATAATGTTGTGAATTCGACCTCTACATGTTTATGATTCAAGTCCATGTTAGTATTTCAATCTTTTATTAATATGAACGTCAAACGGGAGAATGATTTTCATGTGTATTGAAACTTGTTTTAACGAAAGTAAAAGTTGGAATACCCTTGGTATCTCAATTATATAGGGGTTGTTAACCATTGTTGCCATAAGGCCCGGACTTAATACAAGTTTTTACTGAGAAAGCTCACGAGGAATCGGACTTTATGGTGAATTCTTAGAATTTATATCATGAGGGATCAGTTATAATGAACTTATGCTGCAATGACATGAAACTTGATGATTAAATATGCATGTCTTGAGTTCCTCATTGTTATTCTAGATTAGGGATCCAATTTCCAACATAATTTGTCTATCTGTGTTTATCTCAAGTATCTTACCTATTCTAGATTGCAACTCAACTTTTTAGATAGATTTTATATTTTCTTTTTATCTCATGAACAATTTAACCATGTTATCCTGTGAATACTGTATAAATTGTATATAAATCATTCTTTTGTCTATAAGTTTCTTTACATTTACCATAGTGACTAGAAAATTACTGTTGTTATTGGACTTTCAATTCCAGTGGAACGATATCTAAATTTTGAAAACTACAAACGATTGGTGTGCTTGCCAATTAATGACCCGATAGTAAACATAAACAGCTAAAAAAAAACCACCATTATTATCGGGCTAACAAGTTTTCTGGCACCGTCCCCGGGGATTGAATTGATTCAGTAAAACAGTAAATTTTTAATTACTGTGGTAAATATTTTATATATTTTTTTACCTTAGTTAAATTTTTTTAAATTTTGTTATTTGTATATTTACTTTTTCTAATCATTGTTACACTAACTTTCTTTGTCTAGTTTATGTATGCAAACTCGATCTACTGTAGGAAAAATTTATTTTGATCCTGAGATAGAAAAGTTTGTAAAGAAAATCAAGTCTTTGAAATCTAAAACACAAATTAATTCTTCTTCTATTTCTAAAAATCTTGAAAATTCAAATATGGCTGCTGAAAGGAGAACATTGGGGCAGTTTGCTACTATTAATGGTCCACCCCGCGTTTCAGGAATGTTTCAAGGACCTGTTATGCCAGTGGAGATTAAACCTGCTACTTTAAATATTATTCAAAATAATCAATTTGCTGGTTTAAATCATGAAGAACTGTATGAACATTTAACTATTTTTTTATGAGTTATGCAACACAATTGGCTTTGAACCCAATCAAGAAGAATCTGTTTATATGAGATTATTTCTTTTTTCATTGATTGGTAAAGCTAAAGAATGGTTTAAATCTTGCCCACCGGGTAGTTTTGTAAACTGGTCCGATGTTGAAAGAAAATTTTTGGAAAGATTTTATTCTCCTTCAAAATATTTTGAAGCCATGCAGCCATACACTCTTTTTCTTAAAACAATGATGAATCATTAGGAGAAACATGGGAACGATTCAAGGCACTCTTGAGAAAGTGTCCAAACCACAGCCTGGATGATGCCAAAAAGGTAAAGATCGTTTACCATGGTTTATTACCTCAGTTCAAGATGATGTTAGATGCTTGTGCAGGTGGTTCTTTAATGAACAAGACCGTGGAAGAAGCTATTGAGATATTGGAATCAATGTCTATTAGTGACCGCCAAGCAAAACATAAAAGAGGTAATGTACAGAGGAAGACAGGTATACTAGAATTGGGAGTGAATGATGCAGTATTGGCTAAGCAAAAATTGCTGACCCAACAAATTGAAGCTATGAGCAAGCAATTAGAGAAACTTCAAATTGCTCAAGTGACATCACTACCCCCGCTCAATTGAAATAATGTATGCATTGCATGGGTGAACAACCATGTGGTTACTATACCCCTGACAGAAATGAGCAAGAGCAAGCTAATTTTCTGAACCGTCAAAGAATACCATTGGGTAACTTTCCTTTCAATTATGGTAATTCTTTTCCTAACAATTTTCAACAGGGATGGCAAAATCATAATTTTGGCTGGAGACAAGATGCTGGACCTTCCAACCAACATCTTAACAATCAATTTAAGTAACAACAATCACAAATTGACAATACAAGATTGATAAGGATTGAGGAATCTATCCAACAGTTATTGTAATTTATGGAAACAAATAAAGCTGCCCGAAAGGCATCAGATTTGCAAATGGGTCAATTAGCAAAAGAAATAGCTGAATTGAGAAATTCTGGTTTTACAGCAAACACTCAAAACCCAAGGGAACAATGTAATGCTATTTCTTTTGGAAATTGTAAAGTTGTGAAAATTGATTGTAAAGAAAAGAATGAGAAAAAAAAAGAAGAAAAAGAAAAAGAAAGTGAAAAAATAGAAAAAATGAAAAATATAAAAAATAAAAAACACAAGAGCCTGTGAATACAGAGCCAGAAACAAACTGTACTGCTATTATAACTCCGGAAAAATATAAAGATCCGGGGAGTTTCATCATTCCTGTAACCATTGGAAGTGTCAACATCAGGAATGCTTTGTTAGATTTAGGGGCGAACATCAATCTGATGCCCCTAGATTTAATAAAGCGCATTGGTGAATTTGAGCTAAAAGAAGCTAAGACAGTTCTACAGTTTACGGATCGCTCTGTCAAGAAACCTGTGGGGATTGTGGAAGATGTATTGGTAAGGGTTGATAAGTACCACTTCAGGGTTGACTTTGTAGTACTGGATATGAAGGAGGATACTGAGATCCCCCTAATCCTAGGAAGACCTTTCATGAAGACTGCAAAGATAAAGGTAGATGTCGATCAAAGTATGGTTGCAGTCAAAGTCTATGAAGGAGAGGTAAGCTTCAGTGCTCATGAACATCTTACGACAAATGATGAGAAAAAAGTTTACCCTTCAACCAAACCAGGTATATCTCTTCCCAATCAATTAAATTGTTTTAAATTAACCAATGACTTGAATGATGAAAGACAGGTAATCAAGCATCGAAGAAGAAGAAGGAGGAAGAAACGAACAGGTGATTCCTCAACCAAAATTGAGAAACCACCTAATTAATCAGAGGTATTGTCTGGCTGGAGACATTAAACCTAGCGCTCAATGGGAGACAACCTATTCTTTTCTTTGTTATTTTTAATTTATTGAACATAAAAAAAAGGTTTTCAAATTTTTAGATAGAAATTTAATTTTGAAAAGAAAAGGGTTTTTAAACATAAAATAAAATGTTTTTGAAAATCAAAATTTTGAAAAATCAAAAATTGAAGCCCACGCGTAGCACCACAGTGACGCGTAGCGTGGACTCTAAATTTTCATCCTGACGTGTAGCGTCCCATACACGTGTAGCGTCAGGGCCCATGTTCAGTTTTTAAAACTAAACCAGAGAGGCCCATCTTAGGTTTTAAAAACCTAAAATTCCCTCTCTACCTCACTTTGCTGCAGAAACCCTAAATTTCTAAATCCTTTTTTTCTCTCAACCTTTCAATTCCTCAATCGTTCAAGGATTCCAAGTAAGTTTTCTAAAATCCTTTCTCTTTAATTTCAATTTCAATTCTTAGAGTTGCATGCGGTTAGGGTTAGGATTAGATAACCATTGGGATTGATTGCTGTTAGAAATAGGAATTTGAATGGATTGAATGTAGTTTTTGAGGGGTTGCGTTTGCAGTTTCTGTTCTGCAAGCCCACGTATAGCATCCCATTGACGCGTAGCGTGGGAAGAACAGAGCTGACGCGTAGCGTCCCACCCACGTGTAGCATCAGCCTCTGTTTTTAATTTTTGATTTTTTTGTGTGATGTTGCTTTTCATGTATATACTTGTTTCCTGTTGTTAATAATTCTGTCTAGTATGCCGTTTGTTATTGTTTGTTGTTTCTTTTTCTTTTTAATTAATTAAATTTCTTAGTTTGCATGTTTGTTATACTTTCTTGCTTAAGAATAAAAATAAAATTACATAAATTTGAATAATATGTATGTTGTATGATTTTCATGTTTTGTAAAAAATTTATAAGTGCTTGATTTTTTATAAATATTTAAAAATCCAAAAATATGCATTTTAACTTTCCTTAAAAAATTCAAAAATATGTTGTTGTGAAATTTTGTGTGAATTTAAATGTTGCATTTTGTGTAAATCTTCTATAATAAAATTTTTAGAAAATCCAAAAATATTTATGTTTAAATTTTGTGTAAATATTTTGTTGATTGTGTATGTTTGTTAACTTTTTAATGTTTGATATGTTTTTCAAATAGTATAATGTGTGTTTGATTTTTAAATTTTTCTTTTTGTAGATGGCACCGAGGAAATCTATCCCTACTACTAGTGCTTCTAAAAGACAGAGAAAGGCCACTGATACAGACACTACCTCTGAAGATCCTGATCTTCAGGGAGAGGAGGTTCTAGGACCAAAGGATCCCACGAGATTTTGCATTGACGCAAAATGGGCCCGCTTTCATCAGATTAAGGGACAAAAGCTGATGTGGGAGAGAGTGCTTGATTTGAGTGCTGGAGATTATCCTGAGCTGTAGGATGAGGTCCAAAGGAGGAGATGGGGACCCCTATTTTCCTTGCCTACTGAGGGGGATCCCATCTTAGTGATCGAGTTTTATGCAAACGCCTATAGGACTCGCCAGGACGCACCAGATATTGGACATCAGAGGACGAGTTGGGTTAGGGGCTGGCATATCACTTATGATCGGGATACCATTAGTACCCTATTGGGTAATCCTTGGGAGCCTACTCCTGAGGATGATACTTGTTTCTGGAAGGAAAACAGAAACAAGATCGTTGCTGAGGGTGATCTAGGATACTCCCTCGAACAGGTTGCTCATTTCTTGAGCAAAGATAAAATCTTTTTCAACCTAAGTAAGGTTGGACGGAGTTCGTCTAATCTTCTGAAGACCCAGCTAACCCTTTTAGCCCAGGCGTGGTCTCACCTCATGCTTCATAATATCACCCCCGTCACCCACCTCTCATCTATCCCAGTTGACCGCTGTTGCCTTCTCTATTCTATTCTCCAGGGCCATACCATCAATATAGCTGAGCTGATTTCTGGGCAGATTCACTTTTATGCCCTTGGGTATAAAGTGAACCACCCTATTCCATTCCCCCTTATCATATCTGCCTTACTGAGGCGGCAGGGAGTTGCTGTACCATCACCAGAGTTCACGAGTTCTTCGGGTAGAGTCCCCAAGGTGTCGGTGAACAGGGACTACTTTGTTCAGCAGTGCGAGCTTCCACCTTTGAAGCAGGAGGCTCAACCCAGACCGAGGAGGAGGAGACCACCAGTTCAGCCACCACCTGCTGATGTTGTCACAGAGGGATTTGCCAGCATGACACTTGAGCATCAGCATATGATACAGATGATGGCTGCCACACACAGAGCTTATATTCATCTTCATGATGAATTTTATCAGTACAGACTTCAGGGTGAGGGAGCACCATATGTCACACCGGCTGAGTTTGCAGCTCATGTAGCTTGGCCTGGTGATTTACCTACTTACTCTGAGACTGGTGGACCGTCTGGAGCACAGGCTGATTCTGATAGTGATGCTGATGAGGAGGAGGAGGATGATGACCAGATGGAGGACTAATGGTGCTATCTTCTTCATTTTTTGTACCTTTTACATACACTTTTAGATTATTGTTTACATTGATATTTATATTTTGGATTATATTATGGTATTTCTTATGTGTGGTGTGTTTCATTTGCGTAATTTTATCCTGATATATTTTTGCATGTTTCTTCAAAAAAAATCCAAAAATAAATTTTCTCTTTTTAAATAAATAAATCAATCAAGTTTTGTTAGTAAGTTAATTTATTCACTTAAAATTTTTACACAATAAAACCAATTTTGTAAAATCAATTATTGATTCTTTTATAACTTAGGAATTTTGATAAATTTAATTACAATAAGTTTATTATCTATCAAGCAAATTTCGATAACCCGGTAAGTCGAAAGATCTTTTTAAATACTTGAGGGTTTAATCGACATAACTTCATTCGAATTAATTTTGCTTTAATCTTTGATTTGTGTTGTTGTATAGAGAATTCAGGAAAATGATCAAGGCACATTTATTGGTGAAAAGAAACCTTGGGCCAAACAGCTTACCTTGGTAAAAATTATTTTATCCTTTGCAAGCCAATGTTGAGCCTGAGAATAAATTCTTTGGTACCCTTAAACCTAAAACAGTTTTAAACATTCCCTATACTTGATCGATTAAAAGAGCAATTGAGCAAAATAAAAATATTTTGAGTGTTC
The DNA here is from genome assembly GCA_037962975.1 of Clitoria ternatea. Classification (NCBI taxonomy): domain Eukaryota; kingdom Viridiplantae; phylum Streptophyta; class Magnoliopsida; order Fabales; family Fabaceae; genus Clitoria; species Clitoria ternatea. The sequence goes on along the minus strand of CM075671.1, from coordinate 239,561,801 downwards.
TTACAAAAATGGGGAGTGAAAATAAGCAACTTGATTCTTTTCAAAGAAAAAGAAAATAAAATATGAAAAAGAAAAGTCAAAAATAGTGAAAAGAATCAAGTTGGGGGTATTTATTTTTCATCAATAAAGGAATTGAGACTTGGGCCAGGAGAAAGCCTAAAAATTATAAAATACTCTCTTATGATTTTAGGTTTTTGAATTCTAAGAAAAACCATAAATTCTTGTAGCCAAGCCTTATTACAACCCTTGAAAAGACCTTGTGATTGCTGAAATATCTCTGTATAATCAACCATTGATTAGATGAAAATCAAAATTAAATTTGTTTGATTTTATGATCGATTGAGTGAACAGGTTACCAATTGCATTGACATAAACACTTGGAGAGGTAAGCCTGAAATTATGCTTGATATGTTAATAAAATATTATAAATAATTTTATCATTAAACCTTTGTTAGATTAGATTTCTATAATTGATTATTTCAAAATGGTAAATTGTGTAATTATTTTTTGTGGTAAATTCTCGGACTAACTCAAAAATTTGATTTCAAATTTTTATTTTTTATTTTTCTCTCTTGCTCGAGGACGAGCAATGTCTCAAGTTGGGGGTATTTGTTAGTCCTCAAATTTACAATAAATCTTTTAATAAAAATTTCATAAAAATAATAAAAATTTGTGTAAATTGTTAAAAAATTAGGTTTTAAATTCAATAAATAGATGTTGTTGGAAATAATCTGCCCTTGATCAATTTTCTCTAGTTTTGTAGTGAAAAAGTAAAGAACTTAAGAGAAAATTAAAGATCTGGAGAAGCTAACGTGTAGCATCAACACCACGCGTAGCGTGGGTACTTCTGATGCTGACGCTACGCGTCACAGCCACGCGTCACAGCCACCCGTAGCGTCAGAGCTGCGTGGACTCCACAGCCAAGATGGCCAAGCACTCACCTAGTGACCCATTATTGGCCACTCCACTCAGCATAAATGGCCAAAACGTAGTGTAGACAGGGACACATGGCCAAGCATGATTGAATAAAATATTCTAAGGTGGCCACTACCAGCTGCGTTAATGGAGGCTGAGTCAGGGGACTGATGCGTAGCATCAGCACCCTTCCTTAGCCCTATAAATAGGGCCATCCAACACCATTCTAAGCATCCCATTCTCTACATTCAGAGTTCTTTTCTCTCTTCTATACTTGAGTTTTGAGTATTTCTTTTAGAGTTTGTAGTTCTAGAATAGTTTTCTAGATACTTGAGAGTGTTGTGGTGTATTGTGATCGTTGTATCGTGAAGTTTCCATCGTCTTCATAATGTCAACCTCTGTAAGTGTTGATTTTACTTTTACCATGTGTAACTAATCTGTTTATGTTGGAATTGGTGAACTAATCTATTGAGTATAATGTTGTGAATTCGACCTCTGCATGTTTATGATTCAAGTCCATGTTAGTATTTCAATCTTTTATTAATATGAACGTCAAACGGGAGAATGATTTTCATGTGTATTAAAACTTGTTTTATTAGTATGAATGTCAAACGGGAGAATGATTATTCATGCCGTATTGAAACTTATTTTAACGAAAGTAAAAGTTGGAATACCCTTGGTATCTCAATTCTATAGGGGTTGTTAACCATTGTTGCCATAAGGCTCAGACTTAATGCAAGTTTTTACTGAGAAAGCTCACGAGAATCGGACTTTACGGTGAATTCTTAGAATTTATATCATGAGGGATCGGTTATAATGAATTTATGCTGCAATGACATGAAACTTGATGATTAAATATGCATGTCTTATGTTTCTCATTGTTATTCTAGATTAGGGATCCAATTTCCAACACAATTTGTCTATCTGTGTTTATCTCAAGTATCTTACCTATTCTAGATTGCAACTCAACTTTTTAGATAGATTTTTATTTTCTTTTTATCTCATGAACAATTCAACCATGTTATCCTGTGAATACTGTATAAATTGTATATAAATCATTCTTTTGTCTATAAGTTTCTTTACATTTACCATAGTGACTAGAAAATTACTGTTGTTATTAGACTTTCAATCCCAGTGGAACGATATCTAAATTTTGAAAACTACAAACGATTGGTGCGCTTGCCAATTAATGACCCGATAGTAAACACAAACAGCTAAACAAAAACCACCATTATTATCGGGCTAACAACCATCCTTGGGAAGCTATGGAAGCCAGGGACTTGGCTGAAGCAACGAAAAAATGTTGACTATACTTGAACTTTCCTTCTTCCAAATTTGACTTTTCCTTTGGGATTCTATAGGATTTGAAATCATGACCTATACTACAGCTAAAACATAGTCCATGTAGCCTCTCATGCCTGAGATGGATTGGAATAAGTTGATCATCTGAGCTTGGGAAGAACACCCCTGTGAGGATATGTTTAGAAACATTCACCAGAAATCAAACCTGCAAATAACTCCTGAGCACCATACCTTCAACCATTATGTCTTTAACTTCTAATAACTTACCTATTTTCCTACCCAACTTCTTTACATTTTTAACTGTCATAAATTCCAAAGGAATGTTATGTAATTACACCCAATAAGGAACTTTTGAGAAATCCACTTTACCTAGGGGCCGCTTAGGTTGACATTCTTGTAGGCTGAGGAGGAATCCCATAATATGCTATGGGCAATGCTCCATATTAAGCTTTGGAATTCTAGCATCACTCTATCTGATCATAATGGTATTCCTTCCTAAGTCCATGACTTGAAAAGTGCCAAAGTTTTTCAAGAAGCTTTAGGAGTTTTCTGGATGGATATAAAGTTGACCACCTTAGTTATTATTATTTTTCCTATTAGAGTATTCTAATAAAGCTCTTTTTTCTATTATTTGTTTGGTTCCAACTCAATAATGGAGTCATCCCATAAACTAGTTTTGTTGATATTTTGTAGGATTTTATCTTTTGCCTCATCCATAATAGATAAGTTAAAGGGAAAAAAGAAGATGAAGAATGGCCAAAGTAAGCTGTCTCAGGAAAAGAGAGAATAGGGTAAACATGGGAAGAGACAGAGCAAGGGAATGAAGATGACAAAGATCATGAGAGAAGATTAATGTGTATAGGAACATAACGACTAGAGGGAACAGAGAAGTCTATTTCTCTCAGGCCAATAAAAGAGGATATACTACTTCATGTAACCAAAGTACCTCAAGCCTCCCATATGGAGCAGTGTTACTCTTCCTTCAGAAGAGAGGATATATTATCTCTTTATATATGGATTAGGTTTTGATAGCTCATATATGTGTGTGAGGGGTTAAAAATCCACTACATTTTACTGGGTATACCTTATGTATGGAGAAGTTTGGATAAGTCCTCAGTCTTGGAGCAAAGAAAAGGAAAACCAAATAAGTAAGAGTTTACGTTTAACCAAAACCAAGAGTAATCTCATCCTTTTTATTATATAATACGATAATTAAATTCCAAAATGTATTTTTAAAGTTCAACTTATTGCATAATTTTAAAATTGTATTTAATTTTTAACATCTACCGACAATGATATTAATATAGTGGTAGAAACACATCACAATTCTAATAAAAAGAACTAGGAGTATGCCACAATCGGATAGATCAGATTTGGGTCCAAATTAGCCTAATCTAACTAGAATCTGAAACTGAAAAATGAGGCTCATTTTTGATCGGGTGGAAATTTGGATTTGTCAGACTTCAGATAGTTTGGATTGTGAATTTAACAGTGGAGTTATTGGTTTAAGTTTTTATTAGGTCATTCAAGTATTCAACCCAATATTTTTATTAACGTTTTTTTAATTATCATTAAAGATATTCTACTAATCAAACTTCCTAATTCAATTTGGGCCTATTGTAGGCCAATTCATTTTCAAGCATATAGTTTTTATATTACCTTATTTTACTAAAAAAATCTTTAGTAGAACTTTGGACCTCTGCTGAGCCATTTCAATTTTCAAGCCTTTTTGCTTTTTTTTACTATCTTATTTCATAATTTTAAAAAGTCTTAACTATACATTTTATCTTATTAAATTGTTAAATAAAACTATGAATTTTTAATTGCCATACACAATGACATCCCATTTTCCAAAACATACAATTACAAATTATATATTACAACTTATAGCAAATTAAACAAACAAACAATACTAAAACTCAATTGTCATACTTTGTAGCAATATTAACACTTAAACTAAAATATACCTAATTTGTATATAAATATTTGTAAGCATAAACAACTGTTATTCAAGTGGCCTCAATACTCAAGAGGGGTGGTGAATTGAGTATTAAAACTTTTCATTGGAATGCCTTTGAAATTGATTTCTTTTACACAAGTTAAGTGAATATACAAGTGATAGACAATATTGTGAAAGAAACAATGCAAACCAGGTGTAAATGTTGCTTCGGCAATTTATCAAACACTTGGTATGCAACAATATAACACTAGTTGTTCAAGCAAGTTTAAGAGAGAAAATCACAATTAATAATAACAATCCAGCCAGATGCAATGTATGAATGCAAGAGAGTAAGGGAGAAGAGCTTGCAAACCAATTTAACGAGTTCCACCACCCCGGTGTACGTCTCGCCTTCAAGCAACCCACTTGAAGGATTTCCACTATTGAAGATTTGAGATACAAGCTTTGAGCAATTGCAGCTTCCTAGTGTCCCACACTCAAGAACTCAATCCTCACAAGTAAAGGGCAACACACCCAATCTCACAATCTCTCAATATCCCAAAGGTTGAACCCCAACCTTTGTAACCACTCAACCTAGAGTGAAACTTAGTGTATGGTGTTTGTGTTTACAAGAAAGTTACTCTCTTAATAGAATAGAGTAGATGAACAAATGAAAGCTCTCCTAAAATCTAAACTCTCACAAGAGAAGATATACAAATTTAATCTCTAAGTTTCAAAAAATGAAACTATACAAAGAAAATAGAACTCACAAGGCACAAGATTTGATTTCCCTTTGATGGATTTAATTGATTGCATTTAGTAGCTTGAAGGAGCATTGCATTTATAGGCCTTAGAGAGGAGCCCTAGAGTCTTCAGAGCTGTTGCACAGTATGGGCACTTGAGTTGGAATGGAGACATGAGCTGGTTTTCCACTTAAAACGCTTTTTCCTAATTTCTGGCACGATGGTAATCGATTACGCCTCGAGCTATAATCGATTACACTTTGAAATCTTCAGTGTAATTCAGTTGGTAATCGATTAGACCTTATTGTGTAATCGATTAGATTGGAAACAAAGACTTGCTAATCGATTGTTTTATCCCTTATAATCGATTGTAACTTACACCTGATATTTAATTGTATTTCGTAGTATTGTAATCGATTATGCCTTCATGCGATCGATTAGGGTGCAAACAGAACTTGGATAATCGATTAGTCCTGGCTTGTAATCGATTAGTGTCCTTACAGAACATTGGTAATCGATTGTGGCAGTCTTGTAATCGATTAGGAGATGTACCTGATGCTCTTGATTCAAATTTTCATATTGGTAATCGATTATCTCCATTGATGCAATCGATTAGGTGATAAACAGAACACAGGTAATCGATTAGTTATGAATGTCTAATCGATTATGTTATGGTTAGAACTCCTGTAATCGATTATGTTGGATGCTGTAATCGATTAGGCTACGTGTTTTTGCAGGTCTGATGCTATTTTTTCTGTTTTTCATTGTAACTTAAGCCTTTTTCTTTGAGTCTTCAAAATCCTTTGTCATTATCAAAATAATTCAACCTGAAAGCATATTCAAACACAACAACTATGCAAAATTTAAGTCTAAAATACTTTGTAGCAATATTAAAACCTAAATCCAAAATGTGCTTAATTTGCATAAATATATATAAGCACAAATAAGTATAAAAATTAGAGTTTACAACAGTGAAATAGTTTATATATATAAACACCTAATCCAGAATATGCCTAATATGTGCATAAAACAAATAACCATCCAAAATGGAATTCAGACACAATATATACCAAGCAATACATCATATCTAAGCCAAACATTGTATACAAGAGCCTTATGTCCTGAAATCATTTCAAAAATATAACACCTGATTAAGATAAACACTAAACAATAAAGTCAATTAATTATGAGAAAGCATACACAAACTACCAATAAATAATGACCCTTGATACTTGTTAATTGATCTATCCACTACTAATAATGCATTTAATTATACAGTGACCTTTGCCAAAAAATTTCATCCAAACAATGCTAGAAGTAAAAGAAAAATATATAAATTAGTAGTTGCAGCTTTAATAGTTTCTAATGTAATACATTATTAATAAGTATTACTATTACATAATTGTATAACTATTAAGATTGACTAGATGAACAAGACTTGTTGTAGATCCTAATCCAGTGATAACCATAAATGGTTGTCCAATATTCCTCCTTGTTGTCTTCTTGTTATCCTTAATTTCTGGACATGAATTAAATAAATTTCAAGTAATCATATAATAAATTAAAAATAGATTTAAATCACATTAAGTGAATAATTTTTTAAAAGAAAAAATGATGGATAGGAACTAACCTTGAACTATATCTCTAGTTGCTTGAAGCTCCTGACTCACATTTAGCTCTAAAAATAGGTTTAAACTTGGCCTGGACCAGTTCTGGCAACATATAAGGGCTCTAGCCATGTCATGGCTTAACGAGCTCCTGTATAGGTCTAGCACCCTGCCTCCGATGCTAAACACATACTCAAGCTACAGTTTAAATTATCATGGATAATACATCTCTAACTATACATGATAGAACTGGAAACCTTGATGCATTTTGTTTCCACCAAATAAAAATATCAAAGTTGTTATTGCCTTTCATACATGGCTTATCAAGGAACTATATGTTGGAAAGAGTTATCTAACTTTTCCCTACCTTGCCTGCATCATAAAAAATTTTGAGAATTTTCACAAACACCCAAGAATCTGCTTAGTCTATACAAGTAGGTAAACCATTTGATCTAAAAGTCTCTAAATAACTAGGGTCATGAAATTTTAGCCTCTCATAAGCTTTTTCAAACTTCTACGTAGAATCTAACATGAGATAAGTTGAATTCTAACTTGTAGAGACATCTAGACACACTCATTTACTATTATTAATTCCAGCTTCCTAACACACTCTCTAAACTTCCTTAATTTATGTGAAGATGATCCAACATACTTCACAACATGCCTAATGGTTGAGATGCTCTTATTGAGCTCCTTTAATCCATCTTGGACTACAAGATTAAGAATGTGAGTACAATATCTAATATACAGAAACTCGCCATCTAAGATGAAACTAGACATGTTTTTTAACTTATTTTTCAGATATGCAACAACCACATCATTGGTCGACGCATTGTCCATTGTAATTGTGGAAATACAACGTAGACCCCATTCCCTTAAACACCCTTCTACTTGTTTTTCAATAGTATCACCCTTATGATCGTTAATTACAAGAAAACTAATGACCTCTTTTGATATGCCCATTCATTGACAACAAAATGAGTCATTAGACTCATGTAATTAAGATTTTGGATTGATGCCTAGCAGTTGGTGGTTAAGGCAACCCTACTAGTGTTAGATTTAAATAGGTTCTTCAACTTTACTTTCATACTAACATATAATTGGCAACGATCCCTAACAATTATAAATCTAGACAGGACCTTAAAAAGGGGACATAACACCTTACACAAGTTTATAAACCCCTCACCTTCAATAACACCAAAAGGAAGCTTATTTAACATAACAAATATTGCTACAACTTTTCTACAAGCATCATTATCAAACCTACTTAATGTCGACCCTAATTGATTGTTATCAGTTACAAAAGTTAGGACAGATTAACTTAGGTCAGATGTTGTGTTCATAGGGTTCTTCAAGCATGATTTCACATGGAAAAATGTAGAGGTTCCATGCTTTTTGGTGTCACTATAAAATGTCTTTGGACAATAATTACAGTTAGCTCCAGGCCCTTTTCTATCCATAATCGATAATCTAACTAAGTGAGCCTAGACTATTTATTTATTTCTGGTGCCAATAGCAGTTGGTAATATTTTTCTTTTATTAGTAGCTTCATCAGGTTTTTCAATAAGTTAAGTATAACCATCAACACTTGCAACATGTGCAACGCTAGTGGGGATTGATTCAACCCTTTGATTTGCATCTTCATTGTTATTAGTTAATTGCAAAATTGGTACAATTTAAGTTCTTAGATATACAATGGCCAAACACTTTTTATGTTTTTGTAAATTAAAGTATTAAAAATATTTTTAATGCCTTATCTTATAAATTATTCAAAGCTTATTAGTGTCTTATGTTATACCATCCAGTAATAATAAATAGAAAGGACAAACAGATTACATATATATAAACTGACAAACCAATCATATAATAAAACACATGTAATAAAATTAAAGGGATGAGAAGATTATAAATTGACATTAATGAAAGATAAACACATACATTTTTTTATTATCCAATAATAAAATGAAAAGGGACAATCACATTACAAACTGACAAACCAATCATACAATAAAATTAAAAGGGACAAGCATATACCATCATGTTCACCAGTTGCCAAGAGACCCAATTTAAATACTATTACAAACAATCAAACACTATGAATGAAACAAAAATAGGTTCATCTATAGAATCCATTTATATTATGCATTAACAAAAGATAAACATATATATTTTTTATCCAGTAATAAAATTAAAACCTTTAAATAAATTACATAAATTTAAACCAATCATACAATAAAATTAAAAGGGACATGCATATACCATCATGTTCACAGCTGCCACACTAAGTTCCTCCTAGCACACAAAAAATGGAATAAATAAGCATTAAGTGTCAAAACAAATATTAATGAGAATTAGTATTACTAAATTATAGTATATTGCTTTTGCAATATCAACCTCTTCATCATTTTAAGTTGTATATCAAATAGAATTTATTTCCCAGTTTGTTTTCATAATAGACAAAATTAGCACAAACAATTCACCATGTTTAATCTCACATACTTCTGTAGTAAACATTCATTGACTCCTAGGCTTTTTGAAGACATAATTGAAAGTTAAAAACAAAAACTTAACATTCCTAGGAGAAATCAAGAACTACCATAATGCATAAGTTTTAAAAAAAATAAAATTGTTAATGGAAACTAGAAAAATAGGGAGAAAGTAAAAGACCATAATTTTACTTTTTCTAAAATCTCTAACCCTAAGGCTTGAGACACCACACCTTGTTTGAAAAACCATTGTTGATGGAAAATAGAAAAACATGAAGCAACTGAGAGATATTAATTTGATTTTTTTAAAATCCCCAACCCATAAAATCCTAAGGCTTCAGACACCTAAAACCATGTTTGAAAAACCAGTTAATGAAAAATAGAAAAACAGAGGGATAATTATGACTACTATGAGACCTTATTTCATTTTTTTAAAATCCCAAACCTTTAAAAGTTAAAACCATAAGGATAGAGACTCCTAAAATAATATCTAAAAACCTGTTTAAATGAAAAATAGAAAAAATAGAGAGACATAGAAATACCACCAGACCAGACCAGAATGGATAGGATTAGAAAACCATAACATACCTCGATCTCGATGCTGCTTAGAGGAGATACTAACCTCACAAGAGGATTGTGGCTAGGAAGCACTAAGTCACGAGACAGAAGAAGAAGGCCACGTTGTGAGGTGAAAGATTCAAGCTAGTCCTAAAAAGGTAGGGTGACAACTGATAAAACTCAGATGGAAAAGGAAAACAGAAAAATAAGGTGACATAAAACCCCATCAAACCAAACCAGAAAAGAAACTCTAACTTACCTTGATGTGATCTGGTGTTACTCGGAGGAGATAGAACACTAACTTCACGAGATGACCGTCATAGGGAGTACCAATCTCGCGGGAGAGAGGAAGAAGAAAGCAACATTACGAGATCAAGGAGATAGTTAAACGCTTACGAAGTGATAAGGTTTAGTTTGGACTTTGGTCTCGAGAGGAAGACAGAAGGAGCACTTAGGTCTTGAGAGGAAGACGAAAGGTTTAATGTGTAACATCCTATAGTTTTACTATGTTTTTTATATATAAAAGGATAAAGTTGTAAGGTTAAAATTATAATTTAAAATTTTGACAAAATTAATTTAAGGTTCTTTAGAATTCATTAATCATTGTAATTTATAGGATTTTATTGGATTTTTTGGATAATTTTAGAAATAAGTGAAAATGGTCCAAAATAGAGTCGTTTGGGTCTAAACCAGTATAGGAAATGCTATTAAAAAATTTTGAAACTTGATAAGGAGTTTAGATTTATTTATATTAGCTTAAGTTTAAAATTTTGTAAAGTTTAAAGATCGTTTGGTTAGAAAAGTAAACCAATAATCTTATAAAAATGAGTATTTAAACATTTAGTAATTGAGATATTTAGTATAAAAGAAATTCATTAAAAACTTATATTTATTTTATTAAGTACATTTTGAGGATTCATAACAAAATTTTAGGTATAAAATTTATCTCATAAAAATACCCATAGTATAGTTATGGATAATTATAAATAAAAAATAAAAGAAATAATTTTAACTGCCTATATATATGTTGTATATGAGTCATTTTCTTGTGCGCCTAAGTTTCTTACTACTCTGAAGGTCTGTTCCTCTTTACTTGCTTTCCTTCCTTCTTTCTTATTATATATATATATATATATATATATATATATATATATATAATATAACGTTTACACAATAACCTAAACATTGATTATATATATATGTTTATAATGTTTATTTGATTATTTATTTATTTATTTATTTATTTGTTCATTTAAATTCTTAATTAATTATGTAATCATTTGTTTAATTGTTTATTTATTCATTTATTTGCTTAATCATTAATTTAATTGTTAATTTAATTATTTATTTGTTTATTAAATTTTTTATTTAATTGTTTAATTGTTTATTTAGTTATTTATATATTTTATTGTTTATTTATTCATCTATCTATTTATTTATTTGTTTATTTATTTTAAATTATTTATTCTTTTATTTTTATTTATTATTATTAATTCTATTTTTATTTAATTATTTATTTAATTTCTGTATCTATTTATTTGATTTAATTATTTACTGTTTATTTATTTATTATTTATTATTTATTATTTTTATTCATTTATGTATTTATTATTTATTTACTTATTAGCGTATCTATTTAATTTTTATTTTATTTATCTAATTGTTATCATTTAAGTTTTGTTATTTTTATTCACCCTATGTTAATTATTTATTCAATTATTTTGTAATATTACTATTATTATTAACCCTAATATATTGTTATTATTTATGTTATCAATTTATCAAAATTGTTTTCATTTCTATTAATATAGTTTTTATTATTTTATGCTATGTAAAATAATACTAATAATATATAATATAAAATATAAATAAAATGAACTTAACATTAACAATAAGAACATATGTGTTTAAGTTAGCTAATTCAGGCGAAAAGATTCTCTTAGAAATCAAGTTCTCAGATAAAGGGAGGGTGAGATAGGAAATTACTAAATATAAGACATGTTACATAATAGAAGGGACTCCCTAACCCTCTCAATATTTATTTTAGTTATTATTTTTATGTCTTTACTTATTTACAATAATTATTTATATGTCATACTTTGTTATTTGCATATTTTTATTTATACTTGTTAGACTGTGTAAAGTTTGATTTTTGAATCAAAAATACATATTTAATATGGTTGTATTATGTTGTCTAGGAAATTTCTAAGTGTAACAAGTCAAAGAAAAATTTTGGAAATATTCAATTTATAAAAGAAACTCTGTCAAAATTTTGGAAAAAAGAATAAAGAATATGTGCTAAAAGTTTGAACTAATTCAGTATGTGACATGCATTATATAACAAGTGAAAGACAAGAATGTTTTGGGAGATACAGTTATAATTCGAGAAATGCATTAGGGATGGTTCAATAGCGAACCTTGGGATGATAGGGTGTGAAGAGAGGCTTAGGATGCCTGGGGTCGCTCCTTAGTGTCAGGTAAATTCACAACAAGCTCTTACCAATTTGACTAGGCCCTAGGTGCATATTATGGTCAATGGAGCTATTCATTGGCCATATTGGCAAATTATCATGAAACAATGTCAACTCTTGACTGCTCCTAATAAAAGAAGACTTAAGGGCCCACATACATTGCATATTTATCACTAATAAAAGAATTAATAAAATATTTATTAATTAAAATTAAGAAACGTCAGTCATATTTGCATTATCATTCCATGTTGCAAATAACATGTATGAAGAAAGTGTTATTAAAATTTTATTGTTTGTAAAAAAAATCTATTATTTATATGTGTCTTGTATAATATTGGTAGTTTCTGTTTCTCACCCTTTTTCTTCCATGTTATTAAATGGGATACGAACCGAGTATATAGCTACTATGGATGATCATAATCAACCCCCTATTGCAGACATTAGAGTAAGACCTAGACAACCTGATCCAGCCCGTTGGAGACATTATTAGATGGGTCACGTACACGTGTACCATGGGATTGTCACCATGTGACTGTCTCGAGCTATTTTAGGGATACCTAACCCCTTAGGAGCTCTCACTGTCACATTTAGGGCTAGGCTCATTTTGGATCTTTGTGATGTAGACCTTTTCTTTCTTATTGTCCCACTGCCCCCACGCTCGCCAGCTGATGTAAAGGATATAGAGGAAGCTTTATCTGGAAGTGACTCCACCATAGAGGACGCTTAGTTAGCCATCGTTAACCCAATAAAATGTTATGGGTAGCTTTTGATAGTGACTCCACCTGTGCTTGATGGTTAAGTAGTTCTTTTTGCATACTATTTAACTACTCATATGTTCTAGAGTCTATTTTAGCATAATGTACAGTTTTGTATATATCTATATAAATGTTCATACAGTGAAGTATTTTAGATATATTATATAGTTATATCCGTGAAATTGTTTAATTCTTTAGGTGGGTATTATTGTACTACTTACACTCTGGTAGTTATTAGGGATGTTATATAATGTGTAATGGGCCTTTGAAGTTACACACTTAGTTGAATTTAGATACCAATGCGTTATAATTATTTCATCCAAATTTTTATGTTTTCTTATTTGAATTTGAAGTTATCCGAACTAGATCTTATGGATTGCTTCGAATTGCTCGGTCAAGTTTGGATTTTCCAAGTCTGCTTAATCCTAAATAAAACTATGACTTGAGTTGACACGAGTTGAGAAAGAAAGAGTGAATCCTAATAGGATACTTCAAATCTAAAAGGCAACACATATAGTAAAAAAAACTTACATTACATAAATAATTATCAAATATTAATAAATTCTTGATTTGTGTACTAAATGTATCTCCCCTTTTGTTTTTGTTTCATAGATTGTTTTTTTTATTGTTACCAAAATCAGACTGGATTAGTTGATTTTGTTGATTCAGTCATGATTTGATCTCTACATGATTTGACCACAACTTAAATAGATATTTTCATTGGTTTAACAATTCGTCTAATTTTTAAAATATTAATTTTTGAATCAAACTTATTAAGGAACAACATTATTATAAAACTAAGTTTCATATTTGGAATAAGTGCTCTTAAAAATTATAACCTATAATTTGAAAATTTTAACTAGAATACATTTTTAAAGAATTCTTTGTCAAAACTTATTCACTTTTATAACAAGGGTTATCTAATATGTGCAACTTTACATAAGATATGAGATTAAAAATAAAATTGTTTTATTAAAAATTATGTGAGAATTATTTAAAAATCAATATAAGTGAATATTAATGGTGTTTTTAAATAAAAACTTTTTATTTTTAATATCTTAACCTGTGCAACTTTACATAAGTTAGACAAATCCTTAAACAAGATTTTGAATTTAAACCTACAATTACCTTTAGTCAAATTTTTTAATTGATCTAAAAAAGTTCACTAGTGTAGAAAAGATCTATGGACTCGGTTAAAATTAGGCTACAAACTCGGTTGCTAAAACGAGTTTGTTTCTGTCATGTTCATACGGTGAATCTATGAATTCGGTTTCATATGAATCATGCTCATAGATACAAAGGTTCTTTTATAAAAACATGCTCATACAAACTCGGTTCAAGGCACAACCGTGTTCAAATTTATTTTAGGGTAACCTATAAACTCGGTTAAGACCTAAAACGAGTTCATATATCACCTAAGAACTTGATTAAAGACAAAATCGAGATTGTAAGTGAGACTTTTTTTAATATCATTTTTGTTTTTGTATTATCCCAATCCTACGAATAGTACAAAATACAATCCTAACACAGTAACATATACAAAAACATAATTACCAATAAAATTATCATGAATGTAATGTTATTTTGTTCCTAACATATATATATATATATATATATATATATATATATATGAAAACTACTCTAACTTATATTTATATATCTATATAGTTACTATCCCCTAATTCTCAAAAAATATACAGCCCATTCCACCCGAATATGGTGACCGGTCCTAGAAAACCTATATATATATATATATATATATATATATATATATATATATAAGTTATTGCATATACAAAAATACAATTACTTCATGACCCTAATTTCTTTGAAATTGAAGAATTATTTAAGAAACTTATAATTGTCCATGAATCTACTATGTTTGCTTCAATTATAGTCTGCATCATCTTCAAGACATGGTACCCGTACTCATGATTACCCTTCTATCTACGATACTGCACAATACATGTATAAAAAATAACAAAGTTTATTAGTATTTGCTTTAGTTTTTAGGGTTTAGGGTTTAGGCTTTAGAATATAAAATTAAAATCTATAGAAGAAGTGTACTTACTTTTGGGTATAGCCATTGTAACTTTTTCTTTGTGTTGACACCCTTTAATTGATTATATCCATTTATAGCCCTATTGAAAGAAAATAACACCAATTAGAAATGTCAATAAAAATAAATCTATTTGCTATTTATAGTAGAAGTTCTGATGTCAACTTATGTTTCAACATATAATTTAAACTGCATGGAAACTGACCATGAACTGAACAAATGCAAACTGTAATGTTATCTATTAGATAGATAACCACAAGTAGCCAGTGAGCATTGAAATGAAAGGGAACTAAGTAAGTACTCAAGATATATAAATACACACACTACAAATAATGTCAACTTACTTGGCAATGTGTGGCGCTAAATAAACTATCTTGTTTGACTTAGACATCCAATTTTATATGTAAGCTTAGGTTTCTACGGGCTTGTTACTACTCTTCTGTATGGACTTAGGCTCCAGGAATCCATATGTATCATCATTCCCTTCAACCACACATACGTCGTACATAAACCTACAACATGCATATGTTGAAAATATTGGTGTATGCACTACGAGCTATTAATGTATTAATTTTAACTTATCGATAAAATAAGTCTTTTCAGTTTTAAAACTGTTTATGCTCAGAATAATAGGTCATATGAGAATTGTTCCTAAAATGTCCCTAGTCAAGTATTTACATGGGACATGTAAATACATTAAGACTAGTGTATGAATGTACTGATGATCTGATCTTAAATCATGGATATGGATGATATCAAGTCTTTACATGGATGCACATTAAGAATAATGTTATGTTGGATAGACCCACCATGAGAATGTTGCATGGATCGTTACATAAGTGTCATAAACGGTTTTTAATGTGATAATGGTACATGTAGTCCTTCGACCTGAAGTCACTATAATTTCTATATGAGGCGTTTGTTGTTTTAATACAATCAAACGTCATTTGTAATAAGATAACCATAAAAATTGTGGTTAGACAATGAACAAATTATGCATGGCCATGCTAAAAAGAATGAATCTTAGATATTTACTTAGTAAAGTCTACTCTGGTATCAAGTAAAATAAATTAGGCCATATAAGGATGTCGACAACCATACCTTGGACCCAATTAGATATTGTGACAAAAGGAATAAATATATAAAATAATTATCACATATAGGTTATGTTGATGATAAATAATATTTGGACATAATAATGCATTGCTAAATACCTCTCTTATTTTATATTAATAATAAAATAGTTTATTATTAGTATGACCAGATATTTTATCTATAAGGTCACACATATAGAGTAAGTTCACCAGATGATAGTTTTATTTAATTTAGACTAAAATAAAACTATCGGCCTAACTCATTTGAGTTAGGAGCCCAATGATTATTGAGAGTTCATTAGGTTAAGACCTGAGCCTATATATAGAGTATGAGATACTCAGAGGCAGCTGCTTATAAAACGGTTATACTTTGAAATTTGGAACTAGCATTTGTGAATAAAGATTCTAGTGGGAGTACTCATGTGGACTTTTAAAGGGCAAAGCCAAAATTGCTTCGATAGAGGAGTTAGTCTCACATCCATAATAGGTAACACTAAAGGCAATCTTTTTTTGTGGATTTATGGTGCTTTGAAACATTTTCTTTTGTAGTTTCTTTTATGGAATCCTATGTGTTTCTACTACCTAACCTTGTAGGATTCTTAACAGAAAAAGATTATTACACATAAAATAGGTAAATATATGTTTACATGTGTAAGTACTTACATCTCCCAAAGCTGTAAAATAGAGATATTAAGCATGATCGTCCCGTTTATTATCTCTGGTAGGTCATTTTGATCAATGTAAAAGGGAACATTGTTTGTCCTACTTGTCCTTGTTTTAGGGCACCTGAATAGGTATATCATACATATCAACTCACACTCTCCATAACAGTTATATAGGATCCACCTAAGGATGGATTGGAATTTTAGACTCCCCCTATAAGTAATAATAACAAGTATATAAATATATACATATGAAAATAAATAAATAAATAAATGATTTTTGAACATACCTGATTAGCAATAACCTTCAATAGTGATGTGGGCCACATGAGGAACTACTGAAGCGCCTTGAAACATAGAATACCTCCTTTATAAGCATTAGAATAATCATGTCAGTTGTGATAACCTGTACCACCGATACCCTTGACGTGTCATCCAGCAAGGATTGCCCATTAACCAGCAACCCTGTACTGTATACCATCCCAAGGGTAACCGGGTCATCAACTCCATCAACAAACAACTGATATTTCTTCACAAGGTCAGTACCAGTGTTGCGACCACAGGATCTACTCCCACACACGAACCCTTGGTGCTAATAGGCACCAACTCAGGTATAGGTACAGGTACATGGTCAGATATAGGGTGTGACATGGGAGTTATGGCCTATAACTTCTTGGTTAAATGTTGAATCTGTTTTGCCTGTATATCCATAACTTGCTGCAAGCTTCTAAATTTTTCATCGTACTCAGAAGCAAGTTGACCCTTGGCCTTACTCAACTTCGACTCGAACATCCTAACCATGTCAGCTGATGATGAAGATGCAGTAGATGGGTCATACACGCTGCGTATAGTATGGCCCCTACCAGCAGGCCAGACTCTACCAGGATGCTTTGGTCTACTAATGGCCACAATCAATATATCCTGCTAACCCTCAGTAATGAAAAACCCCTATATAGACGCTGTTAATAACTCATCCTATAAAAGATAAAAAATTAAACCATAATCAGTAATCAACTTTGAATGTTAAAATATAAAACTGAAACTTCTTGATCTTCTGCACAACTTGTGCTTGTGAAGAAGTATAGTTATTCAATTTCTTGGTACGTGTACGTTTCCATTTCTCATGGCGTGAAGGAGGAGAAGGAAGATCAACAACCTCAATGTCAGGCTAGTTTTGGTTGGCCCTCTCTGCAGTCATCTATTACTCAAGAAGACGATATTCTTCACGTGGCAGTCTGTGAGGACAATCGTTCTTCACTCGAATCTTCTAGGCCTTCTTCCTTTTTGCTTAATTCAATTACAAATAAAAAACAATGAGTTTTGAAAATCAAATACAAATAAAATGAGATCGTAAATAAAAGACTTATCTGTAGACTATCGAGATGCAACAAAGGCATCATATGTCTCACAGTCGATGGATTCCTATTTGTCACCAAGAAACCCCCCTTGTGCTCTCCAAAAATGTATACATGAGTGAGTTTGGTCTTGAAGGCCCTCCACCTCTCAACCACACTAGAAAGTACCTTTCTCCTTAGGGTACCTTCCTCTCAACCATATTAGAAAACATGTATCACAAACAAATAAGTGAGTAAAGTATAATAATTTACATACAAAATAACATACCAAAATATCCTCCCATATCTAGTTTTTAAGGACCTCTCCGACATGATCCCAATGTAAAAGAAGAATAGGGACTTGAGTTTAGGCTAAAACCCCTAGATGGTATCCCCGTGTTGACATCAATGCCAACATGAAATCAATCTCTCTGGTACCTCTTAACAGATATTTGTGTTAAACCTCTCTACCGCCTCGAAGATGAATCTGAGCCCTGTTGTGATGCCACTTGTACCTGCATAAAAGGAGAATCATTTGTTAGTTATATAAGAGACATAAAATATATGAAATGAAAAAATAATACATATTTAATAACAAACAACATGACAAAAATACCACACAAATTATGTAGTTGATATATTCTCCCATATGCCTTCATGATGATCATCATGAGTTATTTGGACTTTATCTATGCGGTCTTCTGGGTTTATTGTTGGCATACATGTTGTCTTAATAGAGGTATCTAAGATATTAGGACTAAGATCCCCTATCTCGGCATCTTTACTGTTGGGTCTACTTTGCATAACAATTGACCATCTTTGTTAGACGGGTCAGTAACATAAAAAATTTAGTTTACTTGAGTTGCCATAATAAAATAATCTTCTTTATGGCCTAACTTGTTGAGGTCAACCAAAGTATATCAAAACTCATCAGTTTGTACACCGTGATCACTATCCACCCATTTACATTTAAACACAGGTACTATGAAGGAACCATAATTGACCTCCTATATTTCTTTAATTGCACTAAAATAAGACAACTCAACCATTACAGGATTCTTATCTTTTGTAGTTAAGAAATGCATCAATCGAGCCATTACTATAATACCATTATTTTGCATTGTATTCTTGTCGTCTTATTCCTTTGTATAAGATGAGTACTTGTTTATGTCATACCTACTAAAAGTGAAGACATCAAAGTTGGGTCCCTGAGCTAGACATTGTAAGTTTGTATATGTCGATGAATCTTTTATGATAGAAATTCTGAACCACTGCATGAAAGTCTTGTTATGTTCGTTGAACACCTATCTGTTAGACATTCTTGGGTTGTTTCTCTACACTAAGCCTTTATGCTAATTTAAATAAGGTAAGACTTCGTCTATGTTGTTCAATATGTACAAATGTGCCTGAAGCACTTCATCTTATGGCTTGCTCTTCAATTTTAGCCCGATTGTACCTTTACTGGTAATTCTTCCCTCATGGCGTATTCTGGGAATCCCAATACTATCAGCTTGAGACATGTATTTTCTACAAAACTCAATTGTCTCCTCCACCACACACCATTCTACGATCGATGTTTCTGGACGATGTTGGTTTTGACATACCCTTGCTATATCTTCATGTATCGCTCAATAAGATACATCTACCTTAGAAACACAAGACCACACAACCTCACCTCTCTGACTAATTGAACGATTAAGTACACCATGATGTCGAAAAAGAAAAGAGAGAAATGCATCTCTAATTGACATAGTATAATAACTATTTTCTCTTACAATGATGCCAACGTGTTAGGGTTAATAACTTTACAACAAATAATGTTAAAAAAATACATAGCGTTGTTATCATATCCTTCATATTTTTAGGGAGAATGTCACGAATGGTGACATGAAGAAATTATTGTATTAGCATGTGACAACCATGAGACTTTAATCTGACTAACTTTAGATTCTTAAGGGAAACATGACTTCTTAGGTTAAAACCATAACCTTGTGGAAGTTTCACACTTCGTAAACATTCATAGAAGCTTATCTTCTCCCTTTTTGACATTGTATGACAGGTTGGGGGCAAATAGGTGCGTTTGCCCTTTGACTGTGCATATAATTCCAATCGTATACCCATAAGTTGTAAATCAAGATGAGAATTCAAGTCATCCTTCCTCTTACCCTGTATATTCAACAACGTCCCAACAACACTGTTACACATATTTTTCTCCACACACATCACATCAATATAGTGCTTTACATCAAGTTCCTTCCAATACCGTAAATCAAAGAATATCAACCTTTTCTTCCATATCCTTTGCATACTGTGTCATTTTTCAAACTTCCCAAGGGTCACATTTATGAATTTGACCTGTTTAAAAACTTTTTTACTAGTTAACATTGGGGGTGCGATATCAAACTCTTGCTCAGCATTAAAGGCCTTCTTTAACCTATGCTATGGATGCTCTACTTTAAGAAACCTTTGATGTCAAAGATAAACCGTCTTTCTCCCATGATGCAGTTATTGGTAACAGGTGTTATCCTCATATATAGGATAAGATTTATGGCCTTTTACACTATAACTAGATAAGTTGCCATAGGTTGGAAAGTTGTTAATTGTGTAGAACAACATTGAATGTAACTTAACTGTCTCACCCCCAAATACATCAAAGACATCAACTCCCTCATCCCACAATAGTCTCAAGTCTTGAATCAACGAATTTAAGTACACGTCAATGTCGTTACCCAATTGTTTTGAACTTGAGATCATCATTGATAACATTATATATTTTCTCTTCATAAATAACCATGGCAGTAGGTTGTAAATAAACATACTTTCTAATAGGTCGTTCTGATCAATGTAAAAGGGAACATTTCTTGTCCTACTGAACATGTCCCTGTTCCAGGGAACCTGAGCAGGTGTGTTATACATCTCAACACACACTCTTCATAACTATTGTATGGGATCTCTGATTGGCAAGGTATTACCAGCTGGAAGTATATCTTTTAATAGTTGCAGCAATTTGTAACATCCTATTTTCTACTCAAATAGAAAATAGATATTAATATCTCTGTAATGAAAACACTTACTTTTAGTTAAGTTTATTATTAACTAATTAATATTCTTATGAAATTTTGGTAATTATATTTAATTATTTTGTTAAAATAATATTAATAAAATAATAAAAATAATATATATATATATTGAATAAAGATTTTAAAATGACTTAATTAGTATTTACTAATTAAGTAAATTATATTAAGAATTGTTAATATCTTTATTATTCACAACTTTTATTTTATGTTTTTATATTTATATTTTTACATATTTATGATTTAACTCTTATTAGAATTTTAAAATAAAATTTTGATGGAATTAGATTATAGTTCTTTAAAACTTTTTGATCTATGTATTATTTATGATTTTCTGGAATTTTTTTAATTTTTTAAAATATTTTAAAAATATATTTTAAATAATTTTTTATTTATATAACGTTACTTAAAATTAAAAATATTTACAAGAAAGTGAAGTTAAATTATAAGAAAATTTTCAAAAATCCATTTCATGAAGACTTATTTGAAAGTGATTGATTTGAGTAAAATATTGATTTTTACCAATTATAAGGCGACCGAAAAGATACCAATAAATTTTTATTAACAGAAAATTTTAGATTTTTAAAATTTAAAATTTATATTACTTATTAAAAAATTAGTGAGGTATAATATAATATCGCTAAATTTTAAAAAGAGCTGATTTTGAATATTTAAAATATACCGAGTGCATAGTTACTATTTGACTTAATAATTCAGCCGATATTTACTATGCAAAACACTGTGTATGTACGAAAATTTCAAATGGTGCACAGTAACCAAAATTGAAATTTTCAGAATTGTACAGTACTTTTATTATAAAATAATGGAATGCACAGTGAAATTTTCAACTATAAACACCGAGGAAACAAAGAAGGAAACTCACAATTTCAGATTAAATTTTCTTAATATAGTAGTGTTAGAGAGATAGTGGTGGGAGTAAGAGAGACATAATTTTTATGGAATGAGGTTCTGTCAAAAGTATAAGGTAAGAATAACCCTCTTTTATATGTTTTGAGGTTTATTTTCATATCGTTTTAGAAATCTATTATTATACTAGATATAATATTATTTTAAGTTATTATTTTGAATAGTAAATTACTATGTCAATGGTAAATTACTGCTATGAATAGTAAATTACTATTCAAATAGTAAATTACTATTTACTGCTACTATTTACAATTTACTATTTACTGTTATTATTCATGATTTACTATTTATCATTACTATTTATGATTTTCTATTTACTGTTAGTATTCATGATTTACTATTTATCGTTACTATTTATAATTTACTATTTACTGTTACTATTTATGATTTACTATTTACTGTTATTATTCATAATTTGCTATTTACTATTACTATTCATGGTAACTATTTAAAATTTAGTATTTACTGTTACTATACATAATTACCATTTATCATTTCTATTTCAAATAGTAATTTTAATTTTTATCTTATCCCTATACTGAAATAAATTGGTATTAATATTTTTAGAACTCGGAGGCGCAAAGTGTAACATCCTATTTTCATCACAAATAGGAAATAGATATTAATATATATTTCTTGAAAAAAATACTTACTATAAGTTAGTTTATTATTATTTTTTTAATTTTGGTATTTATATTTTTATTATTTGTTTTTTAAAATAATAATAATAAAAAAATGAAAATATTTCTAAATGAGAATTTTAAAGTGACTTAATTAATATTCACTAATTAAGAAAATTATATTAAGAATTTTTAATATCCTTATTATTCACCATTTTTATTTTATGTTGTTATATTTTTGTTTTTTTTACATATTTAAGATTTAACTCTTATTAGAATTTTAAAATAACATTTTGAAGGAATTAGACTATGGTTCTTTTGAACTTTTTGATCTACATAATATTTATGATTTTCTGGAATTTTTTGAAAATTTTGAATTATTTTAATAAAATAATATATTTTAAATAATTTTAAATTCATATAAAGTTGCTTAAAATTAAAAATATTTACAAGAATGTAAAGTTAAATTATAAGAAAATTTTCTAAAATCCATTTCAAGTAGACTTATCTAAAAATTATCGGTTTGAGAAAAATCTTGATTTTTTCTAATCGTTAAAAATTAGAAACGTATCAATAAATTTTTATTAACAGAAAATTTTAGATTTTTAAAATTTCAGCTTTATATTACTTATTATAAAATTAGTGAGGACTGATATAATATCGCTAAATTTCAAAAGGGACTCATTTTGAATATTTAAAATATACCGAGTGAAGGGTTACTATTTGACTTAATAATTTTGCCGACAATTACTATGCAAATCACTGTGCATGTATGAAATTTTCAAAAGATGCACAGTAACCTGGAATAAAAAATTCAAAAATGCATAGTACTTTTATATTAAAATAATGGAATGCATAGTAAATTTTTTTCCTATAAATACCGAAGGATTTCTTCTTTAGAATTCACAATTTCAGATTAAGTTTTCTTAATATAGTAGTGCTAGTGAGATAGTGGTGGAAGTGAGAGAGAGAAGAAAAGTTTTTGGAGAGAAGGTTCTGCCAAAATCCTAAGGTAAGAATACTTCTCTTTTATATTTTTTGGGTTATTTTTATATCGTTTTTAGAAATCTGTTATTATACTGGAAATAATATTATTTTAAGTTACTATTCTGTATAGTAAACACTATTTCAATAGTAAATTACTATTTCAATAGTAAATTACTATTCAAATAGTAAATTACTATTTACTGTTACTATTTACCATTACTATTCACGATTTACTATTTACTGTTACTATTCACGTTTTACTATTTACTGTTACTATTCACGTTTTACTATTTACTATTACTATTCACGATTTACTATTCACTATTCACTATTCACTATTCAAAATTTACCATTTTCTAATTTTAAGTTGTAATCTTAATTTTCATCTTGTAATTATATTAAAATGAAATTGGTATGTTTTAGAACTCGGAGACGAGGCGCGCATGGATTTTCAATAACGAATCAGTATACAAGAGGTAAGGGGGAGTGAGATAAGAATATAATATGAAAGACATAAGAATAAAGGGAAGAGTCCCCTACTCCTTTTAAATTTAATAATATTATTATTTTAAAGTAATAACTTCTCAACTTAAAATTTATAATAAATTTAATATATTGTGTAACTTATTCTGAAATATCTATACATAGATCTGAATTATTATAACTTATACGGACTGAACTAAACCTATGCAAGGACTTGGATTTTTATATCCTATATGGATCGAACTAAACCTATGCAAGGACTTGGACTATTATGACCTGTCTAGACTGAACTATACCTATGCGAAGACTGGATATATGGACTTATATAGACCTGTGCAAGGAATGGACTATAAGGACTCAAAATCAAATCTACTAATTTAAATAACTATTAAAAATTTGAATTATATTTATAAGCGATATTTAGTTGATTTGACTTGATTATAATTAATTATATTTGATTTTGATTAATGATATTGTGATTTATAATATTAGACTGTGATTAATAATATACAATTATGATTGATGATATTTGATTGTGATTGATGAGATTACTATACTTGATTGTGGTTGATAAATGATTGATGATCTTGTGATATGAAGTTTGAGCATATAGCAAGCATGACGGAAAGTTAAAACTCAGTAAGAATTTTCTTACCTTACTCTTTAAATTTTTATTCCAAGAGAAAGTATTTTGTAATTATTTTAGTCTTTTATTTCTTCTTATAAATAATTTTTATTAACTTTATTTTTAATCTCTATAATAAAATCTAGTATTAGAAAGAAGCTATTTTATGAAAATCAGAGGTTGAGATAATAAATTCTTGAATTAAAGAAAATTTTTATAGTTTTAAGTATTCTTAGTTAATAATTTTAGATTATTTTCTTTAGAAATTAGAAGTTTAAAGTAAATTATTTTGGTTTTCCCCAACGAAATAACTAAATAATATTTTGTGGAGATTTCAAAAACTCAATCTAGTTAAGATTCAAATTGAGAAAGATTATGTAAATATATGAAGATTTTTAAGAGAAAGCTTTGAGATATTTAAGGCTTGGAAACTCAATTTTGGTAAGATCTGAATTTGAAGACTGTACTAAATTATTTCAGTATAACAGAAGTTCAAAGAAGAACTTATGGAAATGTACAGTTTATTGTGATGATTTTGTGAACCTTTATGGTATTTAATAATTGAGTTTCTAAAAGCCTTAACCAACTAAATATACGAGTAGTTCATGCATCATGAATCATTAAAGAGAAATGAGATGTGATATTGCCTGGGGACGGATTATAGAAACCGAGGATACATTAGAGGAGGCTTAATTGCGAGCCTTGGGATGAGAGAGTGTGAAAGGGTGCTTCAGGTGACCTGGGGTCGCTCCCTGGTGTCGGGTACTTTCATAATAAAAACTTTCTCAGTCTGACTAGTCTCTAAGTGTTTCCACACCAGTTGAGCTGTTCATATGCCATGAAGGCATTTATGTTATTATTATCCAGAATTTATGAAACAGTGTAAACTCCTGGTTGGCCCAGTGCAAACTAAAACTCTAAGGGCCCACATGCATAAACTGAATGAGATAGTAGCATAAGCATTACATAACATTCATGTGATTGTGACATTCTATATGGATGGTTATGAAGGAAAATATAAGTGTTATGTATGTGGAAACCCTATATTCATAATTGATTGTATATGAGAATATGACTAATATTACTATATTAGTTTGTGAAAACCCTTATGCTTATGTCTTATCCGTAATATATTATATTTTGTTTCTCACTCCTTCTTGTTTGAATTTTTGTGTCCAAAATATATGTTATATGATATATAGCTAGCAGTCCAAGATGGAAGGATATGTAATTACAAGAGGATAAAGTGGTCTCATCCTCAATCGATTAGATGAAGAGATATGACAAGAGTAGGATTCAAAAACTCGATGGTTCAAGGACTAGGAAATGTTTGTTCACATTTGTAGTAGAGGTATAGTTTAATTTTATTTTGCCTTATTACAATATCAAGTAGATAATTGTAACAAGGTAAAGGTTAAACTTTGATAAACTCTTTCATTCGGATATAATATTGTAATGATTTATCACTTATGATTTCTATAAATTATTTTGTCATTATGGACAAATATTGAAAGACAATTTTTTTTACTTTCAATATTCAAAGGAAATCAGATGTATATACGTCCTTGTATACACGAGATAAAGAGTGATAAATATGTATATCTTTCTAAAAAGTTTTTTTTATCTCGTATATAAGGGGGTGTTACAAAGTGGTATCAGAGCAGTTCAATCCAAACCGGCTTGTGGTATGGTCTTACTAGCGTGTTAGTGTACTCTGATGGTTGAGTTTGACAAGAGATTTTATGGTTGAGAAAAGAGGAAATTTTATTAGAGTAAATGGAAAGAAGTAAGTGAAGAAAAATTAGGAGTATAGAAAGAAGGAACTAATTTTAAGTTCATAAGAAGTATAAGTTAGAACTTTATAGCCTGTTACTTGAAAAATGTTATTGCAGGGATTATCAGAAATTGGCCATTCTAAAGTCTTTCTTGACATTGTTTAAGTACGGGTCTTAATGTATGGTGGAATGATAAGGTAAATTAACTAATGCAGTTATTTCCTTTTATTCCAAATGTATTGTATGGTGTTTGATTCTCTGATTAATATGTGATAGTGAAATATTCTAACATTTTCCTGTTTTACAATATGGTATAAGACAACAAGGGAGATAAGACAATAAAAAATTCTTAGAAATATTTTGGTATGAATTCTAGACTGGAGCTGTCGTGACTTTGACTACTTAGTTATAAACTATCGGGACTGATCACCCCGAATGATTTGCACTAAGTAGTGAAAGACATGTCAAAAGAAGGATGTTAAGATCAACGATTTTAACCTTGGGTTAATGTGGTATATGGAGAAATGGAGATAAACTCAATAAATTCTATTAGGATATTCCTTACCATGTCCTTGAAGTTGTAAGAGATACTTGTGTGAATTAGAATTCCAATGGGTAGATAACTATTGTAATCCCAAACTAGTATAACAAATTGTTTAAGATAGAATCATAGTTTTGTCCTTTGGTGATATATTTTGAAAAGAAAAATGTGTGGATGTATGCTTCATGAAAGAAATATGATAATTTATAACTTGTTTGATATAACAAATAATCATATTAGGAATTGTATCTCTGGCTATTTGTATTGATTCTTCTTTTGTATGACATATAAAATATGTTAATTATTGTTTGATTTAATGAAGTTTTCATTTATGATGTCTACGATTGAATAATATATATGATGGTTATGTGTGTAAATATATGAATTAATGAAACTTTTATGATTGTGACATCGAATGTAATTAACCATATATTTTTGATTTTTTTTTAAATTGATTTATTGTGATAAATATATCAATGAATGACCTAAAATAAGCATTATAGATCTTTGGAAGACATTGATATTGGTTTAATATTTAGAAATTGTGACATAAAATATTTTTGTGATTCCTAACAATATGATACATGTTTATCAAGTTATTTTCTTTTAGTTATCGATTTTGTTCGACGAATATATATACCTGATATAAATCATTGTTATGTAATGACCATTGTAGATTTAAAATAAAGAAATGTGTTAGTAAACCATGAGGAAGTATATATGAACCTTTACTTATTGATTTTCCTATAAAGAGAATTACATAAGTCTTAGTTACCCATAAAAAAAAAATCAAGTGAGTATGTCTAAGTCAACGTAGTAATTTAAGATTGGAGAATTTATCAATTATATGTAATGGTTGTAGTCAATTATAATGGAATGTACAATCACTTAGTTAAGGAATATTTAATTCATTATAGAAGACAATAAGAAATGATTACATACCCTGGATTATCATGAAACAAAGACCACAAGGATTTAACTAGATAAACAAGTACAACATGGACTAAGACATATTTATCCTTTCTCACTAGGATAATTTATTATACACGATTACATTAAGGAAAATAAAATAGAACATCTAGTATATCATAGATAGAGGTCTAAGAGTCTTGGCAATACAAAAATTATCCAAACTAGAGAAATAATCATAACGATTATGAGAAGTGAGGCACTTGTTACCACAACCTGTAGTCCATCCCGACTTCGTTCTTCCTTACTTCTAGGAAGGTTGGCCATCGAATAGTATGATAGTACTTGAGAAAATATTGAAGAAATTAGATAGAAGAGAGAAACTAAGAAATCTTGAAGTTGTGATAGGAAGTGAGAATGGAATGAGAATTTATAAGCAAGCAAGGGAGGGAGAGTTGCAACGGTCATAAACGGCTAGTCCAACGGCTAGTTGCTAACGGCTAGTTGTCCAGTAATTAATTCTCAGCAGTCCATTTTACTATGTTATGAGTAGGAATTTTAATTAATAGATGTTATGGATTATGTTAAGTAAGATTTTAATAGATTGAGAAACGTAATTATTGAAGTGTTTAGAGTTAACCATCAATTTATGATGAGCATGGTTGACAAAATTAAGACGAGTAATATTTTTGAGTTAAGGAAAAAAAAATACTGATAAGATTAAAAAAAAAAAGAGAGATAGATGGCAATGTTAAGGAAAATGTACACAATTGTCAAGGAAACTAGAAATATATTTTAGAACAGTTCAGTTAGTTTATCTATGGTAAGATTTATTAACAATATTAAATTTCGAGGACGAAATTTCTTTTAGGGGAGTAGAGTTGTAACATCCTATTTTCATCACAAATAGGAAATAGATATTAATATATATTTCTTGAAAAAAATACTTACTATAAGTTAGTTTATTATTATTTTTTTAATTTTGGTATTTATATTTTTATTATTTGTTTTTTAAAATAATAATAATAAAAAAATGAAAATATTTCTAAATGAGAATTTTAAAGTGACTTAATTAATATTCACTAATTAAGAAAATTATATTAAGAATTTTTAATATCCTTATTATTCACCATTTTTATTTTATGTTGTTATATTTTTGTTTTTTTTACATATTTAAGATTTAACTCTTATTAGAATTTTAAAATAACATTTTGAAGGAATTAGACTATGGTTCTTTTGAACTTTTTGATCTACATAATATTTATGATTTTCTGGAATTTTTTGAAAATTTTGAATTATTTTAATAAAATAATATATTTTAAATAATTTTAAATTCATATAAAGTTGCTTAAAATTAAAAATATTTACAAGAATGTAAAGTTAAATTATAAGAAAATTTTCTAAAATCCATTTCAAGTAGACTTATCTAAAAATTATCGGTTTGAGAAAAATCTTGATTTTTTCTAATCGTTAAAAATTAGAAACGTATCAATAAATTTTTATTAACAGAAAATTTTAGATTTTTAAAATTTCAGCTTTATATTACTTATTATAAAATTAGTGAGGACTGATATAATATCGCTAAATTTCAAAAGGGACTCATTTTGAATATTTAAAATATACCGAGTGAAGGGTTACTATTTGACTTAATAATTTTGCCGACAATTACTATGCAAATCACTGTGCATGTATGAAATTTTCAAAAGATGCACAGTAACCTGGAATAAAAAATTCAAAAATGCATAGTACTTTTATATTAAAATAATGGAATGCATAGTAAATTTTTTTCCTATAAATACCGAAGGATTTCTTCTTTAGAATTCACAATTTCAGATTAAGTTTTCTTAATATAGTAGTGCTAGTGAGATAGTGGTGGAAGTGAGAGAGAGAAGAAAAGTTTTTGGAGAGAAGGTTCTGCCAAAATCCTAAGGTAAGAATACTTCTCTTTTATATTTTTTGGGTTATTTTTATATCGTTTTTAGAAATCTGTTATTATACTGGAAATAATATTATTTTAAGTTACTATTCTGTATAGTAAACACTATTTTAATAGTAAATTAATATTTCAATAGTAAATTACTATTCAAATAGTAAATTACTATTTACTATTACTATTTACCATTACTATTCACGATTTACTATTTACTGTTACTATTCACGTTTTACTATTTACTGTTACTATTCACGTTTTACTATTTACTGTTACTATTCACGATTTACTATTCACTATTCACTATTCACTATTCACTATTCAAAATTTACCATTTTCTAATTTTAAGTTGTAATCTTAATTTTCATCTTGTAATTATATTAAAATGAAATTGGTATGTTTTAGAACTCGGAGACGAGGCGCGCATGGATTTTCAATAACGAATCAGTATACAAGAGGTAAGGGGGAGTGAGATAAGAATATAATATGAAAGACATAAGAATAAAGGGAAGAGTCCCCTACTCCTTTTAAATTTAATAATATTATTATTTTAAAGTAATAACTTCTCAACTTAAAATTTATAATAAATTTAATATATTGTGTAACTTATTCTGAAATATCTATACATAGATCTGAATTATTATAACTTATACGGACTGAACTAAACCTATGCAAGGACTTGGATTTTTATATCCTATATGGATCGAACTAAACCTATGCAAGGACTTGGACTATTATGACCTGTCTAGACTGAACTATACCTATGCGAAGACTGGATATATGGACTTATATAGACCTGTGCAAGGAATGGACTATAAGGACTCAAAATCAAATCTACTAATTTAAATAACCATTAAAAATTTGAATTATATTTATAAGCGATATTTAGTTGATTTGACTTGATTATAATTAATTATATTTGATTTTGATTAATGATATTGTGATTTATAATATTAGACTGTGATTAATAATATACAATTATGATTGATGATATTTGATTGTGATTGATGAGATTACTATACTTGATTGTGGTTGATAAATGATTGATGATCTTGTGATATGAAGTTTGAGCATATAGCAAGCATGACGGAAAGTTAAAACTCAGTAAGAATTTTCTTACCTTACTCTTTAAATTTTTATTCCAAGAGAAAGTATTTTGTAATTATTTTAGTCTTTTATTTCTTCTTATAAATAATTTTTATTAACTTTATTTTTAATCTCTATAATAAAATCTAGTATTAGAAAGAAGCTATTTTATGAAAATCAGAGGTTGAGATAATAAATTCTTGAATTAAAGAAAATTTTTATAGTTTTAAGTATTCTTAGTTAATAATTTTAGATTATTTTCTTTAGAAATTAGAAGTTTAAAGTAAATTATTTTGGTTTTCCCCAACGAAATAACTAAATAATATTTTGTGGAGATTTCAAAAACTCAATCTAGTTAAGATTCAAATTGAGAAAGATTATGTAAATATATGAAGATTTTTAAGAGAAAGCTTTGAGATATTTAAGGCTTGGAAACTCAATTTTGGTAAGATCTGAATTTGAAGACTGTACTAAATTATTTCAGTATAACAGAAGTTAAAAGAAGAACTTATGGAAATGTACAGTTTATTGTGATGATTTTGTGAACCTTTATGGTATTTAATAATTGAGTTTCTAAAAGCCTTAACCAACTAAATATACGAGTAGTTCATGCATCATGAATCATTAAAGAGAAATGAGATGTGATATTGCCTGGGGACGGATTATAGAAACCGAGGATGTAACACCCTGGAGCCAACTTGCAAATCTCAAGATAATTACCCTTACCATGTAAAATTTCTTAGATAACTTATTTTTCACCTGGTAATTATCATGAGATTCACAACCTGATTCCAGAGGTTACTGATACAATATCAGAGTACGCAACCTTTACATAATTAACTTCTTATTATTATACATAACATCAGAGTTCCATACATATTATATTTTACAACAGGCACCTAGATCATATAAAATATAAAGACGTACAGTACCAACAACATAGTATACACATAATATAGCCACAGTAGACATGCAAGCAAGCATCATCATCAAAAGCCTTCATAGTTCATCCAAATTAGGCAGCTTCCACTTTGTCACATATCTTCCTGGTTAATCACTAAAAGGGGTTGCCACAAGTAATAGAAAGAGTGAGATAAGATACCAAATAAATAGAAATCAAATTAGAACAACCACAACCACAAGTAGGATGCTATGCGATGCAGATGCCAAACAAGTGTTTTGTATTATATTACGTTCCTTTTTATATGAAAATGCATGATGGATCCATTCTGGTGGGAACATCTGCAGTGATTTCCAACAATAACATTTTTACGGATATCCAACCGATACCGCGCCCCATAATGCAACACCAACATCGGATAACAATATCATAATATCAATAACAAGTGTTGCGGGACCCCCCTTAAGGACACACTGCTTAGCCCTTAAGACGGCCGTGGTATAAAACCACCGCAGAGGTCTGTGCTCAACAGAGCGCGTTCCCCCACCGGGAACCCCCTCAAAGAACCCCTCTGCGGATTCTTTGAACGGCCAATGTATATGATGCATGAATGCATTACATTATCAAATTCCTTTATAACTAATTTTAACAATAAAATTATTATAACAATCAATTAAGCATACTTTATTTATAACTCAAGAATATGGAAACACATTTTCCATATTATTTATATCATAATTCAATCATACAGAAACACATTTCCCATAATATTCATATCATATTTCAAACATATGAAAACATATTTTCTATAATATTTCATATTTCAAAGAATATGGAAACATATCTTCCTTGTTATGGTAATTGTTTAATATCATATTCCAAACCATTTGCATCCATTTCACAATTTAGTTCAAATTAAATTAAAGTATAACTATATGAGTTTCTAAACAATTAAGCAAGCAATTCTAACTTAATTTCTATGTATTTAATATCCTATCCCCTCTTTCTTACCTCAAGTGAAGATCGTTAAGCTTTCCTTATGCTAACTCCCTTGTATTTCTTCAATTCTTCAAATTTGCGTAATTTCTTCTTATACAGAAATTAAAGTATGAAGGTTTTGAGAGCTTAAAGAGGGAGATGAAAGGTTATAGGATCTGGGAGGGTTGTGGTCTGAGGAAATGTGGGAGGTCAGGGCTCTATTTATAGGCTTTCAATGGCGGTTACTGTAGCAAATCACTGTAGCAAATCACTGTAGCAAATCACTGTAGCAAATCACTGTAGCAGTTCGAAATTGACATGAGGCGGCGGAACTTTGGAGAATTCTCACGAATTCTCTACATTCTGCAACATTTTTCACGTGGCGTTACTGTAGCATGTTACTGTAGCATTTTACTGTAGCATTTTACTGTAGCATTTTACTGTAGCATTTTACTGTAGCAGATTTTTATTTTATTTTATTATTCTATTCTACATTCTATTCTTGTTTATTTCCGTTTTAAGTCAGACTGAAAATATCCTTGTATTAAATTTTCTATTTTCTATGATTCATTTCTTATTTCTTTGAGAAACTTTAATTTTTTCACTGTTTAATTACTGCTTAAAAATTGGGCTGTTACAGAGGATACATTAGAGGAGGCTTAATTGCGAGCCTTGGGATGAGAGAGTGTGAAAGGGTGCTTCAGGTGACCTGGGGTCGCTCCCTGGTGTCGGGTACTTTCACAATAAAAACTTTCTCAGTCTGACTAGTCTCTAAGTGTTTCCACACCAGTTGAGCTGTTCATATGCCATGAAGGCATTTATGTTATTATTATCCAGAATTTATGAAACAGTGTAAACTCCTGGTTGGCCCAGTGCAAACTAAAACTCTAAGGGCCCACATGCATAAACCGAATGAGATAGTAGCATAAGCATTACATAACATTCATGTGATTGTGACATTCTATATGGATGGTTATGAAGGAAAATATAAGTGTTATGTATGTGGAAACCCTATATTCATAATTGATTGTATATGAGAATATGACTGATATTACTATATTAGTTTGTGAAAACCCTTATGCTTATGTCTTATCCGTAATATATTATATTTTGTTTCTCACTCCTTCTTGTTTGAATTTTTGTGTCCAAAATATATGTTATATGATATATAGCTAGCAGTCCAAGATGGAAGGATATGTAATTACAAGAGGATAAAGTGGTCTCATCCTCAATCGATTAGATGAAGAGATATGACAAGAGTAGGATTCAAAAACTCGATGGTTCAAGGACTAGGAAATGTTTGTTCACATTTGTAGTAGAGGTATAGTTTAATTTTATTTTGCCTTATTACAATATCAAGTAGATAATTGTAACAAGGTAAAGGTTAAACTTTGATAAACTCTTTCATTCGGATATAATATTGTAATGATTTATCACTTATGATTTCTATAAATTATTTTGTCATTATGGACAAATATTGAAAGACAATTTTTTTTACTTTCAATATTCAAAGGAAATCAGATGTATATACGTCCTTGTATACACGAGATAAAGAGTGATAAATATGTATATCTTTCTAAAAAGTTTTTTTTATCTCGTATATAAGGGGGTGTTACACAAAGCGAACTCACTTTTGGTAGTAATTCAAGGTAAGAGAAAGTAGGATATGAATATAATATGAAAAGACATAAGAATAATGGGAGAAGTCCCTTACTCCTTTTAAATTTAATAATATTATTATTTTAAAATAATAACTTTTTATCTTAAAATTTATAATAAATTTTAAATTAAGTATCTTGTGTAACTTACTCTGAAATACATATACAAGGACCTAGACTTTCATAACCTGTACAAACTGGACTAAACTTATGCAAGGACTTGGACCATTATGACCTATATGGATTGAACTAAATCTATGTAAGGACTGAATTATATGGACTTACATAGACCTATGCGAGGAATAGACTATAAGGACTTGAAATTAAGTTTATTAATTTAAATAACTATTAAACTTTGAATTATGATATTTATGAATGATATTTAATTTATTTGTTTTGATTATAATTGATAATATTTATTTGAGATTGGTGATATTTAATTGTGATCGACAATGTTTGATTGTGAGTGATGATATTTAATTATGATTGACAATATTTGGTTGTGATTGATGATCTTGTAATGTGGAGTTTAAGCATATAGCAAGCATGACAGAAAGCTAAAACTTAATAAGAATATTCTTACCTTACACTTTAAGTTTTTATTCTAAGAAAAAGTATTTTATAATTACTTTAGTCTTTTATTTCTTCTAAAAAAATTATTTTCATCAACCTTACTTTTAATATTTAGGATAAAATCTAATATTCATTTTAGAAAGAACCTATTTTATGAAAATTAATTTATAAAAAGGTTGAGATAGTTAATTCTTGAATGAAAGAAAAATTTATAGTTTTAGGTATTTTTTAATGATTTTAAGAATTAATTTCTTTCAGTAAATTATAATTTTAAAGTAAATTATTTTGGATTTCCCCAATATAATAACTAAAGGATATTTTGATATAATCGAGATTCTAAACTCGATCTTGTTAATATTAGTTTGAGAAAGATTATGTAAATATGTAAAGTTTTCTATGAGAAAGTTTTGAGATATTTAAGACTTGTAAACTCAATTTTGATGAGATTTGAATTTAAAAACTGTATCAAATTTATTTTTGTATGACAGAAATTCAAAGAAGAAATTGTAGAAATGTACAGTTTTTATTGAGATGATGTTGTAAACCTTTATGGTATTAAATAATTGAGTTTCTAAAAGTCTTAACCAATTAAATATACGAGTAGTTCATGCATCATGAATCATTAAAGAGAAATGAGATGTGATGTTGTCTGGGGATGAATTATAGAAATCGAGGATACATTAGAGGAGGTTCAAATACGAACATTAGGATGAGAGGGTGTGAAAGGGTGCTTCAGGTGACCCGGAGTCGTTACCTAGTATCAGGTATTTTCACAATAAAAACTTTCTCAGCCTGACTAGTCTCTAAGTGTTTCCACGCTAGTTGAGTTGTTCATATGCCACAAAGACATTTATGTTAGAATTATGGAACAGTGTAAACTCTTAGTTGGCCCAGTGCAAATTAAATTTTTTAGGGCCCATATGCATAAACTGAATGAGATAGTAGTATTAAAAGCATTGCATGACATTTATATGAATGTGACATTCTATGTGGGTGGTTGTGAATAAAAGTATAATTGTTATGTTTATGAAGACCCTACATTCATAATTGTTTGTGTATGAGATTATGACTGATATTATTATATTAGTTTATGAAAACCCTTTTGCTTATGTCTTATCTGTAAAATATTATATTCTGTTTCTCACTCCTTCTTGTTTGAATTTTTGTGTCCAAAATATATGCTATGTTGATATATAGCTAGCAGTCCAAGATGAAATAATGTAATTACAAGAGGGTAAAGTGGTCTCATCCTCAATCGGATAGGTGAAGAGACATAGCAAGAGTAGGATTCCAAAACCCTATAGTTCGAGGACTAGGAAATGATTGGTCGCAGTCGTAATAGAGGTATAATTTAGTTTTAGTTTACCTTATTACAATATCAAGTTGGATAATTGTAACAAGGTAAAGGTTAAACTTTGATAAACCTTATCATTCAGATATAACACTGTAATCTTTTATCACTTATGATTTCTATAAATTATTTTTGTCATTATGGATAAATATTGAAAGATAACATTTTTTTACTTTCAATATTTGAAGGAAATCAAGTATATATACATCCTTGTATACGCGAGATAAGGAATGATATATATATATATATATATATATATCTTTCTAAAGTTTTTAAAAGCAATAAGAATATAGATATCTCGTGTATATAGGGGGTGTTACACAATTCAATAAAACTTTTATCCGTCCACCTATTTCTCACCTTCAAATTAAACAATCCTAATACCACTGACAACCTTGTGGAATTAGTGCAATTTGGATACAATGGTTTCTCTGAATCCTCACGGAGAGTTTCATACATATGTACTCTCTTAAAATTTTCTTCACTCGTATCACGAATCATTTCCTCAAGTTGATCATGCATATTATAATTATTTCTTCACCCGCATCATGAACTTTCATTTTGACTTTCATTCATCACACTTGGCGTATCAACATGTTTACCATGCCATATCCAATGTGTATAGTTCTTGATAAAACCATCACATAAGACATGTTCCCTCAACAATTCCAGGTCTAATAGATACGTATTCCCATATTTAATACATAGGCAAAAGTATTTTTTATTCATATCTTAAGCATTTCAAATTACAACATTTCAACTCCACTCTCATACTCTTCACTTATAGGTGGTGCATTAATCCAACTTCTATCCATGAATTTGGCCCAAATGCAACACCTAAGATGTGACACTGTTCAACACAGAGTACACCT
The DNA here is from genome assembly GCA_037962975.1 of Clitoria ternatea. NCBI lineage: Eukaryota > Viridiplantae > Streptophyta > Magnoliopsida > Fabales > Fabaceae > Clitoria > Clitoria ternatea. Next base: position 239,524,583 of record CM075671.1, on the reverse strand, counting down.
ACCTAGTCGATTAGAATTAAAAAAGTAATTATAAAGATATGATTCTTAATTCATGAATTAGACGTAACTATGGAAAAACAATTATTATACTAGGCTAGTTAACTAAGTCAATATGATACATGATTTGGTCAAACTAATCACTATAAAAATTGATATTTACTGACAAATAATATTTTGAATTTGTTAGAAAAGCTTTAATCTATGTAGTATTTTAACTAATAAAAAATAAAGTGTTAAAGTTTAGGGTTTGGTATCAACATAACATACTTTTTTAACAAAAATATTGATGCTCTCTTAAAATTACAAGTACATTATATACAAAAACAAGTTCTTTTTTCCATAAATGATTTGTTAAAAGCAACAAAGAGATTTATATTAATAATATTGCTATTTCATCTCATATAAATCTAATCTCACGTCTCTATCCAAATCCAGCAAAGTTAAGTGATGAAGATACAATTTTTAAAAAAATTAGCGTAGGTTCAGGCGCAACTTTAATCTAGGAAAAATGGCAACACAACTATACAATGATAAATATACAATGGCAGCGCAAATATACCAATGGCAAGAAAATATACAATGGCAATGCAATAAGACCAATGACAAGCAAATATACAATGTGAAAACAAATATACAATGGCAAGCAACATAGGTTCAGGCGCAACAGTAATAATGGCAAGCAAATATACAATGGCAACGCAACATAGGTTCAAGCGCAACAATAACAATGGCAAGTAAATAAACAATCGCTACAATAAAAATTACAAAAGGACACACTAGTTTTGTCTGCGGTTGGATGGAACCACAAACATTGATGCATAAATAAGGACTATTGTATGCAGTTGCACTATTAAATGCAGAAAATAACATTGTCTGCGGTTAGGTATCTCAACCGTTGTTTCATGAATGTGTCCATTTAAAATTTAAATTTTATTTTTTTCTTATATAGGGTGACTTTTCTAACGCTTCTTGTTGCTTCTAGAAAGTAACTTTTTCTTTCCCCCTCTCTTTCTACTCATGTGTGTTCTGCTTCCGTTTTGTGGTCCATCTTTCTCCTCTGCATTTCATGTGTTGTTGTTGTTGGTGGTCCGTAGAAAGCTACATTTTGGAGTGTATTCCTCTTTTTTCTTCAAGGTGAGTTTTTTATTTTTTGGGTATCTCTCTCTATTTTGGCATGTAATCTTTCCCTCTGTTACAAAATGCTGAAAGTAGCTTTTATTGTAAATGTATATCCCTTGTCATTTTGTTAAATATTTAGCACATTCTTTAATGATTTGTATTCTTTCTACTGTAATAAATTGGGTAACATGTTTTGCTTGCTTTAATTTGTATCAACTTCCATGCCTACTAATTAAAATTAAAGCACATGAAGGCATATGTTTTCCTCTGTTCCCTCCCGTGTGGTATTTGGGCTTAATGTAGTTTGACAATGTGGTTTTCTAATAATAATAATAATAATAATAATAATAATAATAATAATAATAATAATAATAATAATAATATAGGTACATGAAACTAAACCCATTTTAAAAAGATGTTAGTTAGTGTTTTAATTTTTTAGGTATTGATATTGTTATATTCATAGTTCTGAAACTATTAGTGTAAAAATTAGTTTATTATAATATTTAATACAGGTTTAGTAAATTAAAAAACTAAAATTAAAAAGAAAATAACCAAATATTGTCTGCGGTTGAAGATTTAACCGCAAACAATGGTGGACTATTATCTACGATTTCGCACCACAACTACAGACATTTATGGACTATTTTTTGTGGTTCCGCACCACAACCGCTCACAATACATAGCCAATGTCAACGGTTTGAGCGCTGATGTTGTTATCAATGCTATTGTCAGCGTTATTATTTTCTACGCCTGTACCGCTGACAACAGCAGTAACGAAACCACCGACAAAGGCCTTTTTTGTAGAAGTGAATATCCAGGCAATGTAAAATGGCAAGCAAAGAAACTAGTCAGTCATGAGTTACTAACCTTTTGTACACTCTCAATGAAGAAGAAGAAGACAACGCGCAATGGAAGATGGAAACAATGGAAACAAAGACACGCATAAACCTTCGCGCCCAAACCAAACCAAGAAAGCAATGGAAGCAAGAGTCATGTACTTACAATGGAGTTTAAGGGTATAGGAACAATAACACTTGAAATAACGTTTGGGTAGCGAAGGGTTTAAGGTTTAAGACTACGTGGGTGAACCTAAGAACTCGGTTGAGGCTTTAACCGTGTTTTTAGGTACCAGAAATTTGACCTATGAACTTAGTTTTTGTGTGAACTGTGTTCATAGGTGTCATCAATTTTTTTTAAAAGAGAACATTCTAAGAATTCGGTTGAACGAGAACCAAGTTCTTAGGTTGTTTAAATTTAAAAAAAAAAACAATCTAAGAACTCAGTTGCTAGTGAACCGTGTTCTAAGGTGCGTTTTTTTTTTAAAGAACGACCTAAGAACTCAGTTGCACGAGAACTGAGTTCTTAGGTATGTTTAAAAAATAAGGACCCAAGAACTTAATTGTCAGTGAACCGTATTCTTAGGTGTGTTTAAAAAAAATTTAAAAAAATTTATGCAGCCTAAGAACTTAGTTCAGCATAGAACCAAGTTCCTGTAAATATGTGATAATTTTAAAAATGTTACCACTTCTTTTTCAAACATATTTTCTAGTCAATCAAGTTCATAATCTATGTTTGTCGTCTTTTTCTATACTAGTGGTTATTGGAAGAGACAAAATTTACTTTTTAAGTAATTTGTACATTTTAAAGAGATGACTATATAAAACTTTCGGCTAATAAACTGAGTTAACATTGAGGTGGTTCCTAAGGTGCCCTTTATTTTTCTTGACTTTACGCCATTTTAAGCTTTGTTTGGACAAGTTACGCAAAGCATCTAACCAATCAGTTGCAAATACCTGTCTTCTTCATCTTGCAAGCATCTCAGTGATATGTATTATCTGCATGCGTTTGTAACTTAGAAGGCAAAGAATCTACCTCTATTAAGACAAAAATTTCAACGAACAGATGGCATATAATCTTAATTTTGCCACACATATATAAGACGTGGTCAACTTATATTTTTAGTTCCTAACACGCGACTACCAAATTAGATATATATATATATATATATATATATATATATATATATATATATATATATATATATATATTAAACTTTGCTTACAGGAAGTGTTACTTTATCTTCTGAGTTCTGATTTGCTTAATTTTCTCTTTTGTTCTGTAACAAAGAAGCATGTATTGTAGTTGCTTTGTCGTTCTCTTTAATTTTTGTTGTCCTTCTTTTGCCTTTTGGGTTTTGTTGGCTACGGAATGCAATTAATTATTGCTCTAAAAGATACCGTTATCACGGAAACTGGCTGAATTAATATTAATTAATTGTTTATACAAAGATAAACAGATTTAAAAAGTACCAAGTGTAATTTATTTTCCATATAACTTAATTGAAAATTATTTGGAAATGTTCAGCATGTACTGATTAAAATGTTGAAGAAGATTATAGTTTGTAAACACAGAAGCTTTCTGTGGGACTAAGGGTATTTACCCTGCAACAGCGGAGGATGCGTTGAAGGCAAGCAGGAGATATGAAGGGATGGATCCACTAAGCTACGTGGGTATATGTCCCCGCCAAATTTTTTATTTTCTTAATACTATTAGAAAATAGGAAATTAAACTATTATTTATATTATAATTTTTTTCTTCTCACAAAATAATATTTTTTCATATAAAATAAAATATGTTATCTTACCTTCGCATCTCAAATTTTCTGGTTCCGTGTTACCGCTTATAAGATAACATGACTTCACTGCGATTCCTCCACGTATGAAATTATGGGTGCAATCACCTTTGCTTGCGGCCTTGAAGCTGAAATGAAGATAGGAAATTTAAATTTTGAGTGTTATTATACGATTAAGCGTTTGGATAAGATAAAGATGTTCCTTAAACGAATACTGTTTCTTGGAAACTGATATTTACACAGATTCCACTATGTGTACATTTTAATTAGTAATTATTAAGATGGCAAAATGAGTGAAATGCATAACTCAACCTATTGTTTATAGAGTCTGGTTTGTCTTATGAGCCAGTTCCACAGAACTCACTTGAACTCACTTAAATACTAAAATAATATAAATATTAAAATTAAGAAAGAGATACAATAATTTAATACTGTATCACTATTAACCGAGAGTCATCTTAATATATATATAAACACAAAAATATATAGACAATGCATTTTTGGCAACTCCAAACTTCTGCAAACACCGTCATCACTTTTGATATTTAAATCTATGTAAAAAAAAATCTTAACATAAATCTTTTCCAACATATTTCTAATACACAAGATCCTTTAATAAGACAAGTATAAAGCATACTTTATGTCTATGATTATTGTGTCTCCTAAACAGAATGGTGCTTATGGCATAATTTTACTACCTCAAGTTTTCAGAACAAAGGAAATAAGTTTAGAATCTTATATTTCTAAGAAACACACGTTTATATTTTCTAAAGCTTTGTTCTATGAACGTTGCCTTCAACATTCCAAGGTGATTCCTTATATAGAAAAGGAATCGAGAAACAGATAGACATGATAAGATTGCATGATAATATTACAATGACACATGACCAATAAAATAAGATAAGATTCTTATCTATTCTGACATTATTATTATTATTATAACACGACACTTACAGTAACTATTATACAAACTTGACAGTTCAGTCTTTGTCACATCTTTCATTATTTGTACTCTTTTTTAATAATATTCATTTTTATTTCTTATAAAAAAATATTTTTAGATTGTCAACAAGTCAATTCGTCATTTTTTAAAAAAACAACGTCAACTCACTCTTAAGCGGGATGAGTCTTATTTTTAAACCACCCAACTCTTTTTTACAGACTTTGACAAGACGGACCAAGAACCCAACAAATTTTCTTATTTTATCATCTCTAATAATTATGAGTGACACAATTTTTTATACTAAAATCTAACAATATTAAATTTTTTAATCTCCAACCCAATACCATATGTTAAGCCGAAACAATCCCCTATCAGCTATACTATTACCATTTTGTATCTCTGATTTGATAACTATCCATCATCTCTTATCTTAAGGTTTCGAGGCACTTGTATCCCAGAATAATAAAATTTTATTTTGGCCTAAAAAAAATAACTTTAGCGGGATCAACTATTAATTATTCTTTTTCAGTTTCAGGATGCACTATTATTTATATAGGATATATACTCATTTATTTTTAATATTTTTCTTTCTTACATGTTAATGATATGTTACTTGTCAATTTAAAAGATATCATAATTCTTAATTACTCTTTATTTTTTAAAAATTACCCACTTTGTTTTTAAATATAATTTTAATTAGAAATTTAAGACAATATAAGAAGTGAATGAGTAACAAGTTCATATAAAATTCTCATACGGGTTCTACCTCGCCCATCCGAATAAAGTGTATCAAAGAAAATTCATTTGATATCACAATTTGTCACTTGTAAACACTTGTTTAAATCTTACATAAGACATTTGATGAATTATTCGATCACATGGCAATGATTACACACAGGAGAAACCCTTCAATTATTTACACAACGTGGAGGCTAATATTCTTCAACGGAGTAGACAATATTTTAAATTTAATTTGGTATCTACGGCAAAAAGAAGTAAGACATTTTCATATTAAATTTTAATTTCAACACTTCGTAGGAAAAATAAAATAAAATAAAAGGAGGGTAGATTAACTCCATGTATGCAAACAATGCTACTGGTAATAATAAAACATATATTTTAATATAATATAGTATATTTTATGATATATTAATAATAAATTATATAAAAATTAAGTTAAATTAAAGTTGAAAATTGTATAAAAATTGTTATATTATATGTGTTTTAAGAAGAAACATTCATAATAAATATAGAATAGTAAGAATTGAATGTAAGTATTTTTATACGAGCCTTTTATTTATTTAAAAATATTTTATAAGAAATATAAAAAATAGCATAGCGATTTAATTCTTGTTTTGTATACTGATTTTAACTGGTAATGAACTTGGCGGATTTTCTATCTAGTTCAGTTTTTACAACTATAAATCATATATCCAATTCGAGCCTTATTATATATATATATATATATATATATATATATATATATATATATATATATATATATATATATATATATATATATATATATATATATATATATATATCACACACACACTTCATATACGTGCCCCCGAAAACACAGTTTTATCCTGTATCCATTTTAAACCTTATTAATTTCATTTATACTGTTGAGTTTGTTACCTACCTTTACGATTGTCTGTTATATTAATATTTTCATATTATATATGGTTGGTTAGAGGTTACGCCAATTTAAAAAACGACCTTCATTGGAAGGGTCAAGTTTTTCGAAAGTCACGTTATCATTTATTGCGGTGCGGAATAGATTATATGAAGGTGAAGTTGTCTCGGTTTGTAACAGAGTGTATGGGGATGAAGAAGAAGAAGATGGATAGCATGGGGAAGAAGTGGCGAGAACTGAGCGGCGAAAATGGTTGGAAGGGTCTAATAGACGACCCTCTTGACATCGATCTTCGCCGTTACATGATCCACTACGGCGAAATGGCTCAAGCAGCATACGATGGTTTCATCACCGAGAAAGCATCCAAGTACGCTGGATGCTGCAAATATGCCAAAAGGGATTTCTTTGACAAAGTGGGTTTGGAGAATGGGAATCCCTTCAAGTATTCGGTGACCAAGTTTCTTTACGCGACGTCAGGGATAGATGTCCCTGAAGCCTTCATCATAAAGTCATGGTCTAGGGAGGCTTGGAGCAAGGAATCGAATTGGATTGGATATGTTGCTGTGGCTACAGATGAAGGGAAAGCTGTGTTGGGGAGAAGGGACATTGTCATTGCTTGGAGAGGCACAATCCGAACCTTGGAATGGGTTAATGATCTTCAGTTCATTTTGGTCTCTGCTCCTAAAGTTTTTGGTGATAACACTGCTCCTAAAATACACCAGGGTTGGTACTCCATTTACACTTCTGAAGACCCCCGTTCTCTCTTCAATAAGACCAGTGCCAGAAACCAGGTAAATATACTCATGTAATTTTTTCTTTCTTTCTTTCTGCAAAATAAATGATTGATTCTTGAGGAAATTATTCCATTTTGAAAATATGTGGTAGGTAACACATGCTTTAGATTAATTCTTGATTACAAATAAATTCAAATATGAAGTAATATCAATCGTGAATTTTTATGACATAGTTCTAAATCGATTGAGATTCGTTCACTCAATGAATTTCAAATGATTATAACAGTTGAAATCGTAGAAGAATTTTGAATTTGAATCTTATTAAATATATTTATTAAAAGGGGTAAAAAGTTTTGGCTAACTACAATATATATATATATATATATATATATATATATATATATATATATAATTAATGTAGTTAGCATAAAAAGAAATTCAATGGTACACGAACTTTTCATGAGTTATGTCGATCATATAAATTAAATTCTCATCCAATCATGTTTAGTGGAACGATGAAGTTTATGTTGACCATAAAAATAGATTGGATCCACTGATCCAGGACCTAACATGTCCCTTGAATTAATACATAAATTATTTATTAGTCTTTGTTACGTTGAGAACTACTAATTTAAAACTGCATAAAACATAGGGACAAAATAAAAAAAACAACTCTTTTATTTATACAAGATCTTATTTAATTCAACGCTAATGTGTCAAAAAAATTCCATTTAATCAGAAAAGTAGCCAAAATTAATACTATGAATGTTTCTGCTAAAACAGAATTGGTTTCTTGATGCTGATAATTAACATTATGTGCAGGTCTTAAGTGAAGTGAGAAGGTTGGTGGAGTTATATAAGAATGAAGAAATAAGCATAACAATAACAGGTCACAGTTTAGGTGCTGCAATTGCAACACTCAACGCAGTGGACATTGTTGCAAATGGGTACAACAAGCCGAGTGACCCATCTCTGAATAAGGCCAGCCTAGTAACGGCCTTTGTATTTGCGAGCCCAAGAGTTGGTGACATAAACTTTCAGAAGCTATTTTCTGGGTACAAAGATCTGAGAACCATACGCATTAGAAACGAGTTAGACATTGTCCCAAACTATCCCCTAGTTGGGTATTCAGATGTTGGTGTAGAGTTGAAGATTGATACACGAAAATCTATGTACTTGAAGAGTCCTGGGAATCCTTCTAGTTGGCATAACTTGGAGGCTTATTTGCATGGTGTGGCTGGAACACAAGGGAGCAGAGGAGGGTTCAAATTGGAAGTTAATCGTGATATTGCGCTTGTTAATAAGGCCTTGGATGCACTCAAAGATGAATACCTTGTACCAGTGTCATGGAGGATTGAAAAGAATAAGGGTATGGTTCAGCAACCTGATGGTTCATGGAAGCTTCTGGATCATGAAGATGACAACTTTTGATCATCCTTAATAAATTTCAGAATAATGTCTGTCAGTGTCACATTTGAGTTTGTCGTTTCGTGTTACTCTACTACTCCAATTAGATGAGACCTTAATTAATTTGTTTCTTGTATGACCTTTGTGTGAACATTACACGATAATTATTGTTAAACAAGTGGTTGTTGAATAATGGGCTTAATGCCACCTTCCAAATCTTATTTCTCCAACTTTGGTAAATGCGATTGTTCTTTTTCTATCTTGCCATTTTAATTTCTATTATATGTCCATGAATATATCATACTTAATTTAATTATCAATGGATGTATTTTTTTAATATTGGGATGGTAATTAAGATGTTTATTTATTTATTTATTTATTTATTTATTTATTTCTTGTTTATTTTTCATGTCAAACCAAAATTTACAGATATCAATACACATTTAATCAGTGTTCAGTGTTAGAAACTAAAAATTTACCACATGATTGATCCAACCATGTGTTAAGTCTCGAATGTTATCAAATAGATTTGACCTAGTTGTTGAATTATAGTTGGGTTAAATATTAAGTATTTGCTTTGTAATCTGTTGTAATATTTGATAAAATTAATTTTCTGTTGAGTCAATTTTAAAACATCGCTCTAGACACTTGTGATTGAAAAAAAATTGAAATAATTGGATGTAGATTTTTCTAAATAAATTGGGATAAAATGAAATTCTGGCAAAAAACATAAATGATTTATTTAATTTACCTATTATAATAAATGCAGTTCTCATAATTTTTAGTGAATGTCAAACATATTATCTACTAAAAAACTATTTTTTTTACAATATGACTTATGAGTATTGTTAACTATGAATACAAAGTCCCTTAAATTTATAGAGTGATGTAGAATTGACGTTTAATAAATTTGAAATAGTCCTTATAAAATTTTTTAGTAAAAAAGAATTAAGGTGTTCGGAATTGACTTTTATTATTAGTCTTTTTTTGTTAAATGATGACATGACAAACAGAAATATCATGTTATTGTTGTCAATTGTATTAATCAGTGTTGTCAGAATTAGACCAGACCGACCGGGAACCGAGGCCTCAACCGGTTCAAAATTGATATAAATCAGTTAGTTATTAAACTGGTCAAAAATCGATAAAACCGGTTTGTAAAACCGCATTGATAGAACCCTGCACCAAATAGAATTGATATTTTTTTTACTTGGTTTGGACTAGTGTGTTTTTGGACCTTTTAAGCATACTATGTTAGAATGTATATTATTTTGAACCTTTCTTATTATGTAAATTTTAATTTTAATGCATTTATTGAATTTATTTTATAAATAGTATATTATTTTAATCTAGTCAGTTATTATTTAATATATAAAATAATAATAATTTATTATTACCAGTTTGATCACTGGTTTGACTAGTGACCCTTGAACTGGTATCTTTACTGGTTCAATGACTTGTCTGGTCCCGAAAACATTAGTACCATATTAATTTTTTCATCTATTTTTTCTTTTTCATTTTTAAAGACTAAAATCAAAAAAATTATTATTTCCAAATTCAATAAACTTTGAACCCAAAACGTAATTATGCCTATTTAAAAAAGTCACTTACTTATTCTTAGGCATCTAAAGGTGAAATCATATTTTGGGTCATATTTATAATATCAATTTATATTCAATCATATCACATCTTACTTATAATTATAATTATCTAAGTTGTCTAGTCTACATGAACCCTATTAATTCTTTAGACGTTATATCCTAATTTTGTCAATTGGTTTAATCTTAGTGACATCTTTGGACCGTTAATTAGATAAACGAAGTATAGAATGAACAAATATGACACATAAAAAATTGATGTTATAAACACAGTAAATATTAATCCTTTAAAAAATATAGTGATTATTTATTGGGAAAAATAAAATACGCAATACAAAACCAATCACAGAGACAATATTGTCACACGCTTTATCCTTCTTGACTAATTGTTCCTCCTCCTTATTACAAATACAACATAAATGAAAGGATACATGGAGGAAAATTGAAAACCACACAGGAAATGTTACAAATTATGAAATTGAAAATAAAGGAGGCACACATAGATACATGCAGGCATTGTTCTTTTGAATGAATTAAGTTTATATATGTGTGCGCGCGCGCGCGTAGTATGTATACATGTATCAGAAGTGAGCTACTTCATCTTGACGCTCTTCAATGAGCTTCCATGAACCATTAAGTTGTTAAACCATACCCTTGTTTTGTTTGATTCATCTTTTAGACCATCAAGACCTTTATTCACAAGAGCAATGTCATAATTTACCTCCAATTTGAACCCTCCTCTGCCCCCTTGAGTTCCAGCCACACTGTGCAAATAAGCCTCCAGGTTATGCCAACTAGAAATATCACCAGGACCCTTCAACTTTTTAAGTACTCTGATTTTCGTGTCTTCCCCAACATCCAAATACCCAACAAGGGGATAGTTTGGGACAATGGGCTCGTTTATTTAATCTTATTTTAAGAGATAAGTGTTTTTTTAATTAAAAAAGTACTTATTTTAAATTTTAATGTGTTTGTTTAAAGTTTCAAAAATAAGTAGAAGACGAAAATAAGTTGATTCTTACTTATTTTAAGAAACAACTCTGATAGACTTAATAAAAAAGTATTTATAAAGAAAGCGTTTATTTAAAAAACACTTGAAAATAAACTTAAACAAACGGGCCTCGTATCTAAGTCATTACTAATGTGTAAGGTCCTCAAATCTTTACATCCATAAAATGCCCTTTGAAAGTTCAAGTCACCAGCCCTGGTGTACCTTAGGATTGGTGGTGACATCACCAATAACCGAGAGTAAAGAAGTGGCATTGTTATTAGGAAATACTTCAAGGGCCGGAAGCAGCAACATACCCTATCCAATATTATGATGAATGCATCAGGGATAAGGAGACCATCAATCGATGACGTTGCATACATAAATTTGGTGACCGAATAGTACTTGGCATGATTAGAAAATAAATCCCTCTTGCCATATTTGCTGCTTCCACAATACCTAGATGTTTTCTTGGTGTTGAAAGCATCATATATTGCTTGAGCCATCTCACTGTAGTGGATTATGTAGCGTCTAAGATCAATGTCAAGGTCTATTACACCCTCCCAATGATTTTCCCTGCTCACTTCTTGCCATTTTTTACCAATGTTCTCATCCATCTATACTTAATTACTTTTCTTTTGATGAGTTATGATGTTGCTAGTGCATGTTTGATTTATAGATGGAACCAAACACCGCAAAGATCAATGTTATACGCCACTAGCCTTACTTTAAGTGATCGACTTAGTTGTACGTACAGTATACAAGAAAGACTTTCTTAGGTGAGAGTCTAAACCGTTAGATTTTATCATGGATGGTCGAGATTAGAATATATCAGTCATTAGTATAAAATGTAGATATTAACACTGGGTATAAGCATAGTCAAAAGGTAACAAAGTTACTAATATGCATGATTACATTTTTAAAATTTTAAAGAAAATAATATAAACACGGTTATAAAACAACTGTGGTTAAAATACAATATAACCATGATTCCAAGGACAATAGTGTTTGTATGGTTAACAGTTTAGGGTTTTTCTATTCTGGTAAATATATAACCTTGGTTTCCCCCAATAATCGTGTTTGTATCCTTACAAATATAATCTTGGTTGTGGGGTCAAGCGTGGTTATAGAGTTTGAGTTCAAAATATTTAAACACGATTAGTGTTGTAACCGTGTATATATGTCTAATATAAACACAATTTTAGAGCTAACTGTGGTCATAGAGCCTTTTTGGTTTTTGTATTTTTCATAATGTTGCGCTATCAATTGAAAGGATACTTTGTCTTATAACACTTTTTCCCTCCTGTCTCTACTTTTCTCTCTGTTTTCCCTTGTCTTTGTTCTCGTCACTTCCCGTCTCTTTGTTCCCACTGTTGAAAGCTTTGCCTATTCCTATCGAGTATGTCACTGTCACAAGCGTGCCACCTCATTGTTGCTACTCCACCAAATAAGTAAAGGTTCTCGCTGTTCATAATGTTATTGTGTTCGTAATGTTATGTTCATAATGTCATTCTATTCTGTTCATAATGTTGTTGTATATATTGGTTGTTCTATCCATAATATAGTCTACTCTAATGTCAATGGAACCCATAGCATTTGGTTATATTGTATTTGGTTGTTCTGTTCATAATGTAGTCTACTGTTAATAAGACATGTTTGTTATTAAAAAATGATTATATATTATTATTTGAATAGAGAAATGGATGGTTTATTCTCCTAAATGTTTCTTTGATTAACCTAATCGTGACATAATGGTGATTACTGATATGGATTTTTCATTATTTTGAATTGCATAATTAATCGTCATACAAATGGAAATCGGCAAAGAGTATACATATAGCAATTTATGTATACAAATACTATAATTAAGAAGTTTTAAGAATATTAATTTCTTTTATCAACAAAAACAACAAAGGGAGCACAAGGGATAATCAGGAATATCAAATAAATTAAACTCCTTTTAGAATATGAGAGTGTCTATGTGCTCCTTTTTTAATGATTCCAAATAATAGGAATTAGTTAGACAAAATAGTCATATGGATCAATTGAAACAACTTCTGGGATGTAATTATTTCTTCACATACACATGTTTTGTATACTAATTATAAATATGTTAATATAGATAATTTATTAATTAGATCTTCACATTTAAAGATGAATGCATGTACATGATGTTGATATTAGGGTTAGTGCCTCATGAGTGTTGTTTTTTTTTCTTAAAATTTTCTATAATAAGTATTAAATGGCCATATAAAATGATTATATTTTAATGTTATGTGTGCGTAAAAATATTACCCACGATGCAAATTTTTTGGATTCGTCATTATTTCACATAAGGAGGATTAAATTGGAAATCTTAGTCATAATACAAACAAGTCTCCTTAAATTGGGGATCTTGAATAAGGATCTGAAGTGCTTTATTAGGAATAGCCAACATATTATTCAATTGACAAAAACATTAGTCAAAGACGTTCATAAGCCTTCTTTTTCAAAAGGAAAGAATTCAAGCTCATTGTCCATAAAAAGTGATGAATTTTGAGGTGAGAGTGTCATGTAACGGGAAGAAGAGGGTGAAAGTGAGAGAACAATTCATTTAAGGGGTTGTTTTGAACTTTGTCTATCTAAAAAAATAGAAAAATGCAAAGAATAAAAATTCTAGTCGATACTAATTGTTAAAAAAATATTGGTTTTGATTTTTAGGGTCTTAGCCTAATTGGTAGTGTTAGGGAATCCCTAGTGCAAGAGCAGCGGAAATATAAAGATTCTCATAGGATTTGCAAAGCGTCGTGTTTCAAAGCATAAGACAAACAGAAAAAAAATATTGTGTTTTAGGATTACCTCTTGAAGATTATCAAAGCAGTCGTAGCCTTGTCTTTTAGGAGTCCACACGAGTACTTCCACCAGAAATGCTACACCTTCCAAATGCTAGTTTGACGGTGTGTAGCTTTTGCAACTTTTGCATATTTTGTGTCTCTTGTTGGGTACCCGTGTTGGTGTATGCACTATGAGCTTTTATGCTTTTTCATTTGTATCATTTTTTTGCTTATCAATATAATAAATATTTCAATTTAAAATTGTTTTAAAATGTATTTATCCTTGGAGTAATAGGTCATATAAAAGTTATTTCTAAAATGTCCCTAGTCAAGTATTTACATGGGGACATGTAAATACATTGAGACTAGTGTGTGAGTGTACTGATGACCTGATCTCACAGATCATAGATATAGATGATATCAAGTCTTCACATGGGTACACATTAAGAGTATTGATGTACTGGACAGACCCACCATGAGAACGTTGCATGGATCGTTACATGAATGTCATAAACGATTCTCAATGTGATAATGGTATATGTAGTCCTTCGACCTGAAGTCACTACGATTCCTACATTAGGAGTTTATTCAGATCCAGTCTACTCCGGTATTAAGTAAAATAAATTGGGCCGTACAAGGATGACGCGACCATGCCTTGGGCCCAATTAGGATATCGTGACAAAAGGAACAAACATATTAAATAATTATCACTTATAGGTTATGTTGATATTAAATAATATTTGGACATAATGATGCATTGCTAGATGCCGCTCTTATTTTATATTAATAATAAAATAATTTATTATTAATATGACCGGGTATTTTACCTATAGGGTCACACACATAGAGTAAGCCCATCAGAAAATGTTGTCTTATTTTAGTTGGACTAAAATAAAGCTATTGGGCCTAACTCATTTGAAATGAATAAGGATCCCACTTTTTAGAGAGAATAAATTAGGTCAAACCTAAGCCTATAAATAGAGCATAAGATGCTCATAGGCCGTTCACTCAAGTGAGACATAAATTCACAAAAGTTAGAAGAGCTACACGCCGCCAAACTAGCAGTTGGCAAGTGTTGCGATTCTGGTGGGAGTGCTCGTGTGGACTCCTAAAGGATAAGGCTACGACTGCTTCGGTGTTCTTCAAGAGGTAATCCAAAACGATTTTTTTTTTTGTGTTTGTTTTATGCTTTGAAACATGGAACTTTGCAAATCCTATGGAATCCCTTTTTTTTCCGCTGCTCAAGTTTAGGGATTTCCTAACAACCCGCCTATGTGCATCTTATGCTCTATTTATAAGCTTAGGTTTGACCTAATTTGATCTCTCTAAAGAGTGGGCTTCTTACTCATTCCAAATGAGTTAGGCCCAATAGCTTTATTTTAGTCCCACTAAAATAAAAGTTATTTTCTAATGGGCTTACTCTATGTGTGTGACCCTACACCACTAAAAAAACCTTAAATAGCTACCTCAATTTAGCGACCACCAGAAACCCGTCGCTAAATAGCGACCGAGTTAGCGACCGCTGGGAGAAAAGGGACCAAAAAAGAGGTTAGCGACTCCTTTAGCAACCATAAGAGCAGTGGTCGCTAACAATTGCAACACTCTGTCACTACAGCCGTCGCTAAATCCACCTTCGTCGCTGGTGCGGTCGCTAGATTTCACCTACACCCTTTTTTTATTTCCCTCCATGGTTTTTGTTGGCGCCAAACGATAGTGACGGTAATGATCGTCGCTGAGTTTCCCTCCAAACATTAGCGACGTTGAGATAGCGTCGCTATGTGTTGCACTAGTGACGGTGGGGATTCACCGTCGCTAATATTCTGTGGATTAGTGACGGAATTGTATTGCGGTTGCTATTATTCCATCAGTTTACTTTTGAGAATGGAACATTGTGACAGTGGGGTTACACCGTCGCTATTATTTTTGGTCTTCCATCCATATTTTACTTTTGAGAAGGGAACGTAGTGATGGTGGGGTTAAACCGTCGCTAATTTTGAGGGGATTAGGGACGGAATTGTGTTACCGTCGCTAATATTTTTGGTCTTCCCTCCATATTTTACTTTTGAGAAGGGAACGTAGTGACGGTGGGGTTTCACCGTCGCTAATATTCAGGGGATTAGTGACGGCGTTGTTTTGCCGTTGCTACTATTTAGGGGAATAGTGATGGAATTTTTTTACCGTCGCTAAATGCAGTACTAGAAAAACCCTTAATAGCCACTGCCAGTTAGCGATGATTGATGTACTAACCATAGTGACGGGTTAGCCTTCGCTAGTATGTTTTTATTAGCGACGGTAATGATATTCCATCGCTAAGGGTTATAACTTAGTCGGCCCTTTCACGAGCCCTAATCAGTTTTTCTGCTCTGCTCCACTATCTTCTTTTTCTTCTTCTCTACCCCTTTCCTCTTCTTCTCTGGCCCGTGTGTCCTTCTCCACTGTGTTCTTCCCTCTCAAGCTCTTAATCTCACCATCTTCTCACTTCCCTTTCCCCCTCCGCTGACCATATTGTGGGTTCCCTTCCCATTCCTCCCTTCTCCTTCTCCTCTGAGACCTCCAAGAAGCCTCTGAACCTCCAATGTAAGTCCCTCTATAGCTCCATCTAATCAAATTTCTCACGGTCTCTCACTCTCTCACTGTCACTGTCCCATGTCATTAGCATCCCCGATGACGCACGCGTACTCCGGCGACCTCGACGGCAAGTCCCCTCCAACCTTCGACCTCAATCTGGTAAGTCCCCTAACTTGTTCTCCTAAAATTTTCTTGATTCATTTTACTCCCTTAAACTTGTGTTATTTTCTTCTCCTATTCCAGAATCCAAATTTTTAAATTGAGAGTTGTTGTAAGGTGGAATCCAAATTTGGCCGAGCGGGCTTAGTATAGGGCTCAGTATAACTGTAACTTTGAGTATAACATGAGTGTCTAATTGCACATTATAGTGGGAAAAGTGAATTTGTTAGATAAAGGTTTGTGTATGTTCTATATCGTTTTGATGTTGATTAGATGATTTGTTAGATAAATGATTTTTGGCCATCAATTTTTGGCCATCAATTTTTAGACAAAGAGCCCTACCTGAGACTTCCATGTGATTACAAACTTCATTAAAATCACTTAGTGCCAAATAAGGAGAGTTGATATGGCTTTTTAAGTCCTGAAGATAGTCCCATAATAGTTCTCTTGTAGATGGTGTAGCGTTTGCATAGACAACAAAGCAAAACCATACAATTTCCTACCTTAAAGTGAGTTGTTATGACTTGAGGTTAGATATCAAAGATACTAAAATCAAAATCCCTATCATGCAACACCATGACCTAGATACCACCTTGATGACCCAATGCCTTCTAGATCCCCACAGGGTAATACTGTATCTTTCTCTAAAAGTCTTGAACCCTCTCAAATTCGCAATGAGTCTCTAGAAGAATAAAAAATAATGGTCTAAAATCCTTGGTAAGATCCCGTACATGTCGTTGCCCTGGTGCACTGATAGCCCCTTTTACATTCCATGTAATGCTTTTAAGAATAAACTCCATGGGAAAAAAGCTAGGGGTGTCATCCGTTATCAAAACTCTCGAAGAACCTAAATAAATCATAATTTGCACTCTCTCAAGAACAAATACCAAATCTGCCATAGTCATTAGTAGAGAAGAGCAAAGCAGAGAAAAAGAAAAGAGAGAGTTCATAAAGAAGGAAAAGAGAAATGTATGAAAAATTGATTCATTCAGTCAATAAGAAAATAGAGATTGAAGAGTTTATATACAAGTAAAGCAAACCCTCTAACAAACTAACTAATTCTCTAACTAATTCTAATTAATGAGCTAATTAGTTAATGCATATTAACAATATTAACATCCCTCCTTAAGCTAGAATGTGTATATCATGTATTCCAAGCTTGGAAATTAGGAAAGAAAATAGTCCAGCAGCAAGCGGATTAATGAGGATGTTAGCTAGTTGTTCCTTTAAAGGAATTAGTAGAAGATGAATCATACCAGCCTTAACCTAGTCCCTTACAGTGTGGCAATCAAGTTCAATGTGTTTTTGCACTCATGAAACACGGGGTTAGATGTTATGTATCGTGCAGATTGGTTATCACATAACAAGGTAATGGAAGAAGAATGTTATATGCCAAATTTGGCCGAGCAGGCTTAGTATAGGGCTCAGTATAACTGTAACTTTGAGTATAGCATGAGTGTCTAATTACACATTATAGTGGGAAAAGTGAATTTGTTAGATAAAGGTTTGTGTATGTTCTATGTCGTTTTGATGTTGATTAGATAATTTGTTAGATAAATGATTTTTGGCCATCAATTTTTATCGCACAAATAGAATGCATGGCATGGATGTTGGTTTTTCTATTAGGTTTGTTGTTGGATGTTTATTTAGCTAGTGATATATATGACTTAAAAATCAAAATGCCAATACTTCAATGTATCAAGAGTCCAGACATCAGGGATCAAGCAAGGTTTCATAGTCACTTCTGGCTCAGCAGAGGATGCCATTTCTAAGTAAAATATTACACACATAAAATACCAATTCAGCAATAGAACAACACTAAAATAATTATAGTCACAATTCAGTAACACAGTTACATAGCTTGTAGTAACACGGTTACATAGGAAGTAGTAACACAGTTGGGTAGGGCCATCGCTTCCCCTAAAAAATATCCCCTTTGTATTCCAAGGCCAAACAATCATAGGCACCATATTTCATTCAAGGCCTAACTGTCGAAAACTTTGAGGATTATAATGTGCCTAAAACTTCATGTGAGACAGAAAATATAATGCGATTAACGACATGTAATCTTATTTATACTCAATTCAAAGGCAATGACTGCTAAAACTAGAAAATAGATTTATGGTTGGAACAGAGTAAATTATCCACTATACAGATAAATTGCCTTCTAATTCATCAGCTTTTCTCTCTAATGTTTTAAGATTCCACAGAATGCCACCAAAAATAAGGGTAAAATAAAACTTTCCATTGAGTTGTGAAAATTGTTTCCATTCTATATACTTGGTCATAGTTGGTAGCGAGAAAGAGTAATCTTTTTATTTTCCTTTTCTCAAGGCAATATCATAGCTCAACCAAGAAATAACAGTAACCGCAAAAAAGCCTTCAATAGCAACACCAAACAGCAAACAGAAAAAATTGATCTTGACAAGAAACTAACCTTGACGGAGACGTGTGGCAGAGGCTCCACGAAGGTTGCTCGAGACGGGGGTTTGATGCTGTAGAGAGGAAGTGGTCAGGCAGCAGAGTCGAGACAGGTTTAACCAATTTGAGATTTTCAATATTTAAATGAGTAAAATGTAGTGTTTATACAATTTGAAAGAAGGAAAAGGAATTGAAGACAAGTTACCTGTGTGCAGGTAAGGCCTGTTTGTTTAGCAAGCATGTGTTTATCTGAATCCTTGGAGTAACTGAAAGGAAATTGAAGTGATATATACAATGTGAAGATGTTTAAAGCATTAAAAGGAAGGTAAATGAAGGTGGTAAAAGAAGTTAAACTTACAGGTGGAGGAAGTTTTCAAAGAGCCAAGCACGCAGAACTGAAACAGACCTCTCAGGCAATCCTCTTTGGGTTCTCCAAGCATTGTGATGGATCATTCCCAACTGATGTATAGGTCTCTATTGCCATAGATGATGGTCCACATATTTCAGCCTAGAACCTTCTACTTTACCTCCAATGCAATCCTCTTCCCCTAGGCTCTTATTTGCTGCTCTGATTTGTCCTGTTATTGCATCCTTCAAACACCTAAACTGCTTTGAAATCGTTTACAGTGCTAGTGCAGTGTACGTTCTATACGATTGGTTAGTTTTTAAAAAAATCAAATTACAAACCTTATAATTAATCTTTAATTTGACTTTTACGTGTATCTCTTTGTTTAGTTTCCTTGCTACTTGTAACTGTCTAACCACTTATTGGTTTGTCATGCAGACTAGCACACGTTACACGTGGTCTCTGATCGTCTGTCCACAACTTCATATTCATCCCTGACTATTTTCCCCAGGTAATCCCCTAACACTGACTTTCTCATTATGTGTATGCATGTCGATTGTTGTTTATTAGTGGAGAACAGAGCTCATTAGGCAATGGTTTTGTGTGCTGATAACATGATTTTTTATGCATGTGTAATGTTGTTTGTTAGTGGAGAGCAGAGCTCATTAGGCAATGGTTTTATGTGCTGATAACATGATTTTTTATGCATGTGTAATGTTGTTTGTTAGTGGAGAGCAGAGCTCATTAGGCATTGGTTTTGTGTGCTAATAACCTAATTTGGTGTTCATAACTCTCAATATCATATACAATGCGTAGCATAAATATTTATGTACACTGGGAAGTTTTCTGTATGTAACAGGCCGTTTCTAAATTTGGGAAATGTCTACTTTATAGGGGAGACTCTGCCAAAATTTTGGCAGGCTCCCATTCTTAGGGAACTTAATGAAACTCAACTTTTGCTAATGTAGGGTTTAGTCGTGTGTGTACCCATTAGATTCCTGTTCAAGTTTCAAAACAACCGGCTGATGTACCGTGTTGTGTTGGATCTTGAATTGTCCCGGTTGGACAGTTTGGTATGAATTTGTAACCAGTAGGGCGTAACCCATCAATGTTGTATGTGGTCTATCTTGAGACGTTGAATGTTCATTTGAAATTTCGGTTATGGTGTTTTGTATTGTCCCCAGGGTGCATGACTGCGTGCGGTGTTTCATACCGTACGTATCTCTGTGTACTCGAGGACCAATGCGAAATGCTGCCAAAATTTTGAATGAACATCAACGACACAAGATAGACCATATACAACATCGATGGGTTACGAATGGTTACATATTCATCCCGAATGGGATAGGGCCCAACCAATTTGAAGATTCTTACGCTCTTTAAAAGACAAAGTGTCAAACAAAGCCTGCGTTGAAGCATCAATTTGTGAGGCATACTTAGTCAAAGAAATGACAACTTTTGCTTCTTTCTATTTTCCGACGGAGATAGAAACTAGAATGAGTAGAATTCCCCGCAATCTTGGGGTAGCCACCGGCACAGGGTTTGATGAACAAATATCGATTTTCAACTATCCTGGTCATCCGAGGGAAAGCTCACAAAATGTTACATTGATGAGAAAGATCGAAAGGCGGTTCACTTGTACATTCTTCTAAATTGCCCAGAAGTGGAACCCTTTCTTGAGTAAGTCATAAAATTTATATGTTACATTCTAAACCTAGCTTTTATAGTATCTAAATTTGTTTCCTTTAAATAGCTTATATACAGATATGCTAAAACTTGAGAAAAATGATTTAACTGATGACCAAATTCATAGTGAGGTGTCATCCAAGTTCGTTGGTTAGTTCACACAACACGTAAGACCTGTATACCGAGTGTTTTTTATCTGTGCTTCTAACTCCCGATATCTAATGATAACCTATTTGTTATGTTGTACATAGATACAAGACCCTAACAACCATATTGAAGATTCTTTACTCCAAGCCCTTCCTTGGGGGCCAGTGAAAACTGTTAAAAAATGGGCTATTTACTACGTAAATGGCTACAAGTTTAATATTCTTCAATGGAGTGAAGGGATGCGTACCCATAACTACGGGGTTTGTTGAAGTTTCATTCTCTGGACGACTAAGAAGAGATATTGTTCTATTTAAATGTGATTGGTTCGACAACACAATCGGTGTTGGAACAAAGGTTGACAAAAACTACGGCTTAGTTGACGTCAAGAAGAATGGTAGATATAAAGGGTTTGATCCCTTCATTTTTGCCCAACAAGCTGAGCAGGTTTATTACACCGACTTCCCGGGAGGACATTGGGACTGGTATGCAGTAATCAGGCCAAGGCCCGAAGTCAGATCACTGACAATGTCTCCGAGAAGGTCAATGACGCTTATCAGCTTGCACCACACGAGCTCAATGATGCCAATTTATTGTTCAACATTGATCCAGTCATAATGGATGAGACACTCATCACTACGGGGGGTGAACACATTGACAAAGACCTTGTCTCTCGATCAAAACGGTCTAGGGCTAATTTAGATACTGATGAAGTTGTTCAAATAGATAACCATAGTGACACTGAAACTGAAAGGGAATTTGAAACTGAAACAGACACATAGTATGTAGTTGTTAAACATATATATATATATATATATATATATATAGGTTTATATATATCCTGAGACTAACCTTTCTTTTCATGATTTTATCCACAGATAACAGGACGTCGACTGCCCTTTAGTAGGGGTGATGGGTCCAAGACCCCGGCATCCCGTCTAGGGACTCCCACCCTAGAGCAGGGAACCACTCCATCACCACCATAGCGGACCACTCCATCACCACTACAGCAGACCACTCCATCACCACCAAAGCGGACCACTCCATCACCACTATAGCAGACCACTCCATCACCACCACAGCTGACCACCCCATCACCCCCATAGCTGACTACCCCAGAGCAGACTCCTGGAGTTGGAGGCTTGGAGGACCATGGCCATCAGGCCACCCCACCTCCGGCATCCCCTCTGCCCATGTTGGTACCCGTGCCAGTCGGAGACGAGTAAGTGACTAAAACTCAAATACTTTTATGTTATTTGTATGGTACTTTATATTAAACTTTAGTGGAAAGACTTGTTAGTTTATTGTATGTTACTTTAATTAGTACTTGTATAGATTGAATTGTACTGGGAACTCTTCTGTTTGTAACAGGGTAACTATTTAAACTTGGAAATATTACATTTACAGGGGAGACTCTGTCAGAATTTTAGGAGTCTCCCTAGATTGTGTTGTTGTACTCCTGATATAATTATTGTCATTACAGCTTTGTTGATAGTAGTCGTACTACCAAAGCGATTACTAAGGTTTTAAAGGCCCAGTTGGATGGTCCATATATATCTTGGACAGATGCTAGGAAGGTTGTCCAAGATAGGTGGTTTGACATCTTCTCGATAAGTTACCACATCAATTTGTTGTGATTTGATTTGTAAAATAGACCTCTTATTAATTTTGATCTCTCATTTCATTTTACAGCGTGATTACCAGTAGGCAGAGGGTATGATTGATGAGATTAGGAAGGTCTTTGCCACAAAGACCTCCAAAATCATCAAGAGTACCCTTTGGAAGGTGAGGGACAAGGGTGAGCGCCCTCGTTGGATCCCGGAGGACCATTGGGACGGGATGGTCCAGAAGTGGGGCGGTGTCCCGTTCCAGCAGGCGAGTGCTCGGAACAGGGCAAACAGAGTCGTCGATGCTGCAGCCTCAGTTTACATTGGGGGTAACATTTTAACCCTCGAGCACAAGAAAAGATTTGTAAGTATATTTATGTTAAACATTTCTATTATGATTCATCTGAGATGTTTACAAATAATAATCTAAATGTTTTTTGTCCACCATAGGAGCTGAGGGAGCACCGGGAGCCTTCTTTGTTTGAGGTCATGCAAATGACCAAGAAGAACAAAGCCGGTGCATGGGTAAACCAGAAGACTATAGATCTAGCGGTATTTACTTTTAACTCACACATGCTTATAATTTACAAATCAGCTTACTAATCCTATCAGTGTTTTTTAATTTACAGGAGGCGTATCAGGCCAGGAGGGCCGAGAAGGAGGCGGACCTGGTGGCTTCGACTCCTGAAGGGGAGGTTCCTTCCACCCTGTCTTGTTCTAACGACAACGCCATCTATATGGAGGTTGTTGGCGGTGTGAACAAGAAAGGGAGGGTCTTTGGATTGGGTGGCGTCGGCACGCAACTGGCGAAAAATGGGAAAACCCCTTCCTCTTCCTCTTTGTCTGGTCTTCCGACTGAGGTTGTTCAGGTAATTCAAAACCTGAACGACGAGCTACAGGAGGAGCGACATCAGAGGCAGCTTTTGGAGGAGCGGGCCGAGGCAGACCGACGGCGGCCCGAGGAGCAGTACGTTGAGACTCGTCAGCAACTTGCTCAGCAGCAGGAGCTACTGATGCAGTTGATGGCGAGACTACCTCCCCCCACTTCCCAGGCGCCCCCACCACCACCACAGGATCCCCCACCACCATGATTGTATTTTTATTATGTATACACATTGTATATTTCATTTATAGTTTTTATATTATATTCTATTTAGTATTTATTTTGTCATTCTTCATTTATTATGTCAATATTTATTGGTAATTAAATTTAAAGAAAAACGCCTTATTGTGATTATCATTAATAATTCAACCTATTTGATAAATAAATTTAATCTATTATTTTATTTTTAATAATAATTAAATATTTTTAAAAAATTATTCAAATTTAATTATAAAATTTTATCACCCAATACAAAATATTAATGAACATTTTTAAAGTTAAATTAACAAAACCTATAAATATTTAAACAATTTTTTAAAAAAATAAAAAATCCCATTAGCGACGGACAAATATGGTTGCTATATAAAGACTAATAGCGATGGAGGGTAGTGGTCGCTATATGGCTACCCATAGCGACGGATACGTTGGTTGCTATAAGGCTACTCCTAGCGACGGAGGAGTGTGGTCGCTGTATGGCTACCCATAGCGACGGCTATAAGTGGTCGTTGTATGGCTACTATAGCGACGGTCGTAGCTGGTCGCTGTATGGCTACACATAGTGACGGATAATGATGGTCGCTACATAATACTAATAGCGACGTGGTAAGGGCGTCGCTATATGTCTACTAGTAGCGACGGGGTACTGGTCGTCGCTGAACGTGGTCAGTTAGCGACGGCTGAAGTCAGTGAAGCAGAGACCATATTAGCGACGGTGTTACACCGTCGGTAATGTAGCGACGGGGTTTCTGTGGTCTCTGATCTATCTTCGACGAAGGTTTTAGCGACGGTTGTTTGGTCGTCTGAAATACCGTCGCTAGTCCTCTTAGCGACGGCCTTTGCATGGATTAGCAACCAATTCTTTCCGTCGCTAGCAGATTTTTTTTAGTTGTGCTATTGGTAAAATATTCAGTCATATTAATTATAAACTATTTTATTATTAATATAAAATAAGAGTGACATCTAGCAATGCATCATTATGTCCAAATATTATTTAATATCAACATAACCTATAAGTAATAATTATTTTATATGTTTGTTCCTTTTGTCACGATATCCTAATTGGACCCAAGGCATGGTCGTGTCATCCTTGTATGACCCAATTTATTTTACTTGATACTGGAGTAGACTTTATACAAATAAATATCTAATATTTATTCTTTCTAGCATGACCATGCATTTCCTTAGTCTCACTCTATCAAGTGGCCTAGATATAACTCCTGTCACATAGGAGAGACAAATCTCATCTACATCACTCGTATCCCTCTACATAATAACCATTATAGCCCTCTTATTACAGAAGATGTTTAATTGTATTAAAATAATAAACTCCTTATGTAGGAATCATAGTGACTTCAGGTCAAAGGACTACATATACCATTATCACATTGAGAATCGTTTATGACATTCATGAAACGATCCATGCAACGTTCTCATGGTGAGTCTATCCAGTACATCATTACTCTTAATGTGTACCCATGTAAAGACTTGATATCATTTATATCCATGATCTGTGACATGATCTATGAGATCAAATCATCAGTACACTCACACACTAGTCTTAATGTATTTACATGTCCCCATGTAAATACTTGACTAGGGACATTTTAGGAATAACTCTCAAATGACCTATTACTCCAAGGATAAGTAAAGGCTGTTAAACTATCTAACCAAAAAATGCCTTATACAAAATGATGCGTCCTATATAGGCTCTTAGTGCATATTTCCAACAATCTCCCACTTGCACTTAGAGTCGATAAGGTTAATGCCCAATGACGTCTACAGTGCCCTCATGCTTTTGCTACACAAGCGGTTTTATTGGTGGGTTCCCAATAATTTTGTTGGTATGCACGTTGCATATTTTCACATCTTCCAAAGATGGAATTATTTAAGTATATGCTTAGATTAATCCACTTCCTTATATTGTTCTATGGTTCCATTATAATCACAGTGGAAACTTATACGGTACAAAACATTTGGAGTGATTAAATGTAAATTAAGTTCTCTTGTAATTTAACATAGCAAAATACTTAGATTTGTTAGTAGAACCAACGACTGTTTCTTGCTTTGAACCTTTCAAGCATACATCGCAACCATCTTGACAACATATATATTTTGATTACAATCTTAAGTCTTTCAAATTAATCAGAAGACTATCATCGATGTAACCTTTACAACGAGCTCATCTTCCATTTATCAAGATCAAATCTTTAGTCATTCTTAAGTGTTTAAGGATATTCTTGACTATAGAATGAGAATATTATTAGTTCTAGAAGAAGCATGTCTTCTACATGTAATACTAGAACTATAATTGTGCAGTTACTATCCTTTTTATAGTCACAAGATTTATCTTTATTCTTTAATGATAATTCTAGCTTTTAAAAGCTTGCTTTAGTCCATAAATGGAACATTTGTAGTTCACATACCTTTCTAGATGTTTTAGGCATAAAAAGGCCTTTAGGTTGTATCATATACATATCCTCAAGATGATTTTCATCTTGACATCTATCTACCATATCTCATAATGGTGGTATACTGCTACAACAAGCAGGATCCAAATGGTTTTTAAGCTAATTGAAATTTGCCAATCTTGCTTTTAAAGGTACTTTTATTACCATCCATGTTTAGTTTTCCTTTTGAAAACCCACTTGCATCCTATAGGTTTTACCCTTTAGGTGCGTCAACCAAGGTTTATACCTTATTAATATACATGGAGCCCATTTCAAATCCCATGGTCTTATGCCATGTCTTAGAATCTAAACTTGTATTGGCCTCTTCATAAGAAGCTTGGTCAATTAGCAGTATGCCTCCTTCCTAATTTATAAGATATCTATATCTTTCAGATTTGGTGACATATCCTATTTGATCTTACGCAAGTCTTGTGCTACCAGAGCTAATGATGTCATAACATTTTATGATTTCTGCTCCAAGTCCATCCTTGACTTTTAAATGCTTTATGATACTTGAATTTCTTCAAGTTCTACTATCCTCTCACTGATTCTTTAAGAGATATACTCTTATTCAAGAATACAATATTCTAAACAATAAGCCTTTTATTCTCAGATGGATTATAGAAATGATAACCCTTAACTTTCTTTGGGTATCTCACAGAAGGCATTTATCCAATTTGGATCTGGCCTTGTCAGAGTTGGATGCTCTATAGAAGCATCATAGTTCTAAATTATTGGTAAAGACATACTAGGTTTCTTCCTAGTCTATATCATATATGGTTTCTTTAAGAAAGTCTAAGATGGAACATGGTTAAGTATGGAAATTTTGTCAATAAAGGAATATTTGGAGGAGTTAGAGATGTTTGATAATAATCAATAATCAAACTGTGTCTAACAAGGTTTGAGTTTTCTCCACAGAGATGCTATTATGGCATTCCATGAGGAATGAGTTAAGAGGTAATCTCTCACTCTATTAGATAGTTATCAAACTTGTAGCTCAAATTATTTGCTATCTTGATCTAATAAAGAGCTTTAATTGTCTTGCCAATTTGGTTTTTCACTTCATTATAAATTCTTTGAACTTTTCAAAGACTTTCTAACTTATGTTACATAAATCTATACTCATTGACTTTTCAATTAGTATGTCGAAGTATTGAAAAACATATCTAGTTATTGTTCCAATAGGCCCATATACATCGTCATGTATTAGATAATAAATTACTCATCTTTCACTTTTCAATGAATAAGGTCTCAACTATCTCTCCAATAAATATGATTTACATGTCTCAATTAATTCCAAAATCAAAAGAGTCCATATAACCACATTAATGGTATTTAGAAATGTTTCTTATTCATTTGCCTTAGGAGACAATACCATGTAAGTAAGGTTCAAAATCACTTATTTTAACCTACTTTGACAGTTATGCTATAAATGGGTGTTTTGAGATTTAGGATATGGAATCCATTACTCAATTGTGCATCAACATCCTTTTGAAGAAATAAAGTTATTTTATAAAAGAAAACCTTTCTTGTCCAACAAGAAACAATATGCACAATGTCTAGTTCACTAACTAGCCCAATAGGTGAAGATATTATCTTTATTGTAACAAATTTTGCTCAATTTTACACAGATTTCTCCACCCTTAGCAAGTGATTAACTTCCTTGATCTTTCAAAATGTGAGATCTACTACTAGTATCTGATACTAAACCCTAAATAACTTGACTTCTATAACATGACTTGTAGCGGAAGTCTTACTTCTCTTTTTTTTGAACTCATTCAAATTCTTTAGACAAATTATTTCAATGTCTTATTTGGCTAAAACTGGAAACAATTTCCTTTTCTTGATCACCTTAATAGAGTCTGTATACGATCATATCATATATCTCCATATATTCACGTTACCTTTTACAGCTCAGAGTTTATGCAGACTCTATAGGGTATTCAATACCCAATGATAGATGATATTGAAATAAGCCAAACATGATACACTGTCGCTTCCTCTTTATTGAAGATAATTCTCAAGTCTTTATACATATCTGGGCATTTTTCCAGATAGAGTGTCCTTCCAAAGGACAGATTGCAACAAAACAATATTTGGTTTGTCATGGCTATTCTAAAACAAATTACATGCAAATCTATCATTTCTATTTAAAACATATTTAACTTTTGGTCATTAAATAAATATGTTGTCTCCCACTATTTTGATTCAAAACAAATACCCTCACTGAATCAGAAAAAATCCCGTTGGAAGATTTTTCTAGTGGACTAAGATCCATATTTGGCCTAGTGTTGAGTCAGCTTTAGTCGATCATCCAACCCTTCGTTATTTAGGTAGAAAATACATTTCTAATTGCATCTCATGCAACTCTTGGATGATTGAGTGGGTAACTCTTTACCCTTATTCATTTTATGAATTTAAGCTCAATCCTTACGCCTCTAAGTTATTTTCAATCCAATTGAAAAACTTAGTTAAGTTTAGGCCCAATAAAAACAATTTGGATATTACAATTATCCTATCGTGTCTTACTAATATAAATGATAGCACCCTGCTTTGGCAAGCCCACTATTTATTGACATTAGTTTCGACGAGTGTTACTTATTAGAAGGTGTTTAATCTTAATATTAACGCTTCTAGGTTCTTCAATCTGATTAAAGTAACCTAGATAAGTCCAATAACAAATGGTTGGATAATCCAATCATCCATCATCCTTTACCAATATCAATAAAAGCTCCCTGCTTTGGCAGAACCTACACTTTATTGAAACTAGCATTGATGAGTATTTCTTATTGGAATGCGTTTTAGATTATTCACACCTTTAGGCTTTTCCAATCTAATTAAAAAATGTCTATTTGAACAAAACTTAATAAGTTATACTTAGATAATCCAATTATCCAATCACATCCTACTAAACATAAGTAAAGGCACATAACTATGACGTGACCTGTACTTTATCTATATCAAGTTAGACGTTATTACTTATTGGAAGGTATGATTGTCGGGCTTGAGGGATTTCAATTTTCTTATTGTTCATTACCGACTTTCATTAAACGCTTTAACACAAAATAAAACCCCAAAACATGCAATCAAAAATATGAGATGGTTATAGTCTTCCTAGAAAATAAAATAAACCTAAAGGAACTATGGTACCTTGACTTCATGAAGTCCTACTTCTTGAAATCACCATCCTCCTGGAGTCACCATTCCTTTGTTCCTTTCAAGGTCATATCCATCAAGAGTCACCACTCTAGATTTCTTCTAGGTCTCCACCTTGTTGGCTTCTTCAAGATTACAGTGTAATAAAGAAACTCGTTTTACATATGAGTGAAGGGTTGAGAGAACAAGTTCAAGAATAGAGAAAGGCACAGCACGCAGGCTGTATTTAAAATTAAATAAAAAAATCTAAGACATAACCATTCACTGCTGGACGTGTTAATTAATCAATTAATAGACTCATCAATTGTATTTAAAATAAATAAATTTAAAACACATAATTAAACACGCAGGATCATAAAAGGAAAACTACAAAAAGAAGTTTGGTGGTTCTGTTGATCGTTCAATGGACAGGGTCAAGGGGAGGCTACCCTTTATAGAGTGTCGAGTGGCGTTCCAACCCAAAATTTAGTACTGTAATTAGGTTAGTTCCCAGGAAAGAGAGGTGGATCCGGTGTGACCGCTTAAGTACCAAGTATTTCCTAGCTAGAATGTCCCACTGATGACAGGGCCCGCAAGCGCACGGGTTATGTCGCGTAATATAAAAGATTATCGTTCTCCACAGAGACTGTGTTCAAAGTACCGACATATTAAAATTTAATTATCCACACAATTGATTTTTAAGGTTTTTGTAAAATAAAACACAATTTAAAAATCTAAATTTAGAAACAAAATTTACTTGACACTAAAAAAAATCAGAGTTGAGGGTATCTTGGGATTTCAGGGGATTAAGACTCTATTTTATGTTAATGAATTTTAACTTTTCATAAATAAGAATCGAATTAAGTTTTCCAAGGCGAATTTTTCAAAAGCTAATTAATATGTTCCTCTCGGAATCCTATTAATGTACCTAACCTATGGAAAGCGCTGCTTAATCCTCAGAAAGGCCCATTATCATTTTATGAAAACCCCTTTTATTTCCTCAAAAGAATTTTGATTACTTTCACGGTTTTACCGAGGTCACAAAAAGCATCTCAAAAATCTTAGGTTTAGTTCAAAGCTTTCCGGTAAAAATAAATCTCTCAATTCTATTTATTACCTAAACTTACTAATATACCCGCAAGTATACAGTTTTATCATTTAGGTTCTTGTTAGGAATCACTAAAAGCATTGAGCATTTTTTTAAAACTAAATGGAAAATAGAAATTTATTTAATTCCAAGTCAAAATAATATTAACAATAAAATATTATCATACCCCTTTTATCCCAAGATAATTAATTTAGCTACTTATGAAATAATTCAAATTCATATAAATAATGGAAAAATAAAACATACAAGACATGGTAAAAAAATAAAGACTTATGGGTTTCTCTAAAAGCTTAGAATAATTTACCACTGTATTTCCTTGATGCAATATTTCTCCACCAATTACAAATTTAAATACCCACTTTTACAGCCCTCACAACTCTTAAAATAAAATAAAGAAAAAGAAAGTAAAAGAAAAAATGGGAATGGGACAGAGAAAGAAAATAAGAGAAATAAAAAGAAAGAAAAGAAAGAAAATAGAAACGAAAAAGAAAACAAAGAAAAGAGAAAGGAAGGAAGAATTGGAACGAACCTGATGGAATTGATGCAAGTGATGCTCTCCCTTTTATAGGCGAATGGGTGAATGAATTCAGCTAAGAAAACGTGTTAAAATTGTAAGTGCAAGAAACTTTCGGTGCATGTGAGTTCCAGCTGTGCCAACTTGTTTCCAATTTGCATATTTTAATATTTCCAATAATTCGGTGCTTGGATTTAGTGATGATTGGTGCAGATGGAGAAATTCCGAGTGGAAAAGTGTTGTTTTCCCCATAATTCCGAGTGAAAGCTTGCTGGAGGGTGGTTTGCTGAGTGCTGGACGATGTTGGTTGGAGAGAAGAGTCGGGGCGGTGTTAAGTTGGTATTGTACGGTGTGGAGAGAGGTGTTGTGTTGGAACGGAAAGGGAGAGGGAAAGGAACGGTGTTCGGGATTGAGGACGGTGTGTGGAGTGTAGGTCGGTTTTGAAAGGAGAGGGGACAGTGTTGTGGCTTGAGGGACAGTGGAGTTGTTGGATGGTGTGGGTTGGACGGTATGGAATTGTTGGAAAGGAAAGGGACAGCGGATAGAAGAGATGGAAGGAGTCGGTGTTGATGGAGGTAGTGATCCGGTGTTGCATTGTGAAGAATTGGGTCAGTTTTCACCTTCTCTCTAGAATCCGAGTGGAAAAGAGGCCTTTTGTCCAAAAGACCGAGTGAAAAGGTGACTTTGGACACAAATCCGAGTAAAAGCCAGTCAGTGTTGTTGGGGGGTCGGTGTTTAGAGGAGAACCGATCGGTGATGAAGCTGGATGAAAGGATGAGTGAAGAGTGACTGAAGAGTAACTCTGATTGAGCCATTCAGTCAGAATTGACTACAGAAGGACTCGAAACTGACTGAAACCATTCACTCGGCTCAGGTTCATGGAGTTTATTCAGAACTGATTGAAGACTCACTCAGGATCAGAATTTATTCAATCGGTTCCCAAACTGTTTCACTCGGCTGTCTCTAAATTTGAACTACTCGGTTAAAGCTTCGCTCGGATTTTGCTTTGGATTTATTCGGACACATTCACTTGGAAATGCCTTCTTGCTTCTCACTCGGAATGGCCTTTACTTTTATTCAGAAACGAGTCTGGAATCTGGCTGATTGAATTTCTTCTCATGTCCGAGCCTTGCTTTGCTCGGAAATGCATCTTTCTGACCCAACTCACTCGGATGTGCTTTCCTTGGAGACTTCTCACTCGGGCTTAGTGTGATTCATTTCCGATCAGATTTTTCCTTCCTTGCTAAGAATTACTCAGAAATGCTTTGTTCTGCTTGAGAATGTCCATTTCTCCAAATGAAACTACTCGAAAACCCCCTTATTCAACAATTGCTCTTTCAGTGGCTTCTTCTGCTTGGACAACAGTTTTGACCACTCGGGAGTTTTCCAATCGGAGGCAGTTTGGCACAGAAAATCAGTTCAGACTTGTTTCAATCAACAATCTTCACTCGGATTATTTGTAATCAGAAAACTCCCACTTGGATTCACTTCAATCAGCAATCCTTTCACTCGGATTATAGCTTTGGACACATTTATTGGAGGTCAGTCCCCTTTTTTCACTCGGAATGTACGCAGTCAGGGAAGCTTCCACTCGGAATCACCTCCAACCGAGACTTATTCTTTTTTCAGCATTGAACCTCCAACAGAGTCAGCCATTTATCACTCAGAATGGCTTTGACAGGGAACATTTCACTCAGATTTTCCTCCAACAGTGCAGTATTCCACTCGGCAATGCTCTACTCTGAGTCTTTCCACTCGGATTTGGTCATTTCTGAGTTATCCTACTCGGATTTGGCCATTTTGAGTCGGATTTCAGCGCTCTGAGTCGGATTACAGCTTTCTGAGTCGGATTTCAGCTTTAAAAAGAGAATTATTTCCACTTTGGGCTTGTTCTTCTTGTTTCTTTATCATTTTATGGTCGTTTTTCTCTTGTTTTTGACCCTTTATTACCTTAATTCCTGCAAGATAACATACCCAAGTAGAATAGAGTGGAAAGAAAGCAAAAATCACAATAAATAAAGGAAATACAGTGGATAATGATAAAAATCCTAAGCAAACTAGATCTAATTTATTGTACTATAAATCACTTATCAACTGACCATTAACAGCTCAAAATATTTGGACATGATTTCAAACAATTTGAAATCCTAATTTTAAGTTTCAACTCTTGAATCATAAATTTTGGAACGGCTAAGGTTTAACTTTTAAACCTTATCTTTTGACCCCAACAACTATCCTAAAATAAGAATAGTCAAGGTTTAACTTTTAAACCTTATCTCTAGAGTATCAACAATCATCTTATTTTTAGGAACGATCAAGGTTTAAATTTTAAACCTTATCTCTAGAGTTCAAGATATTTTATTTTGAATCCTATTAAATTTGATAAAGATCTTATATTTAATTTTCAACTTTTACAAATCCTATCAATTTTATTAAGAATTAAATATTTGATTTTTAAATTATTAAATTTAATAAAGATCTTATCTTCTATTTGTAACAATTACAAATCATATTAAATTTAATAAATATAAATCAATTTGTAACTCCTACAAATCACATTAATTTTAAAAAGATCACATACAATGAAAATCCTATTAAAATTAATAAGAATAAATTATTTAAATTTGTAACTCTTACAAACTTTAAATTTAACAAACATTTAAAATTTGATTTGCAACTTTTACAAATCAAATTTAAAATATAATATTAAAATCAAATAGTTTATTTGTAACATTTACAAATAAATAAAATACCATGATGGCTAGGTTTCAACTTTTGAATCCTAGTTTTCATTACGGCTAGGGTTTAACTCTTAAACTTTCTAAACACAATCTCGCATAAACAATTCATATTAGAAAGATAAAGCATATAGACATTCATTGCATACAACCCTTGAGTTCAATTTAATTAAACCAACATAAAACATGCCTTATAATTAGAACACATAAAACAATCACCATTGCAACATACAACATATTCATATAATAAAGCACATCCCAAAAACATGTTCTTTAATTAAAATGTTGAGAAAAGCAATCAATATACACAAAATAAAATAAATTGATACTAGCTTTCAAAAGGTGCAACCTTTACAACATATCTCATAAAAAGATGTAACCTTTACAAAAGGATTCAACCTTTACAATTCTTTTCGTAAAAATTTTTTTTCACATGTTCTTTAAACAAACATTTGCCCAAAAGACAATTTTATGACCAGGCTCTTATGCCACTGTTAGGTAATCCCTAGTGCATGAGCAATGAAAATACAAGGATTCCTATAGGATTTGCAAAGCGTTATGTTTCAAAGCATAAGACAAACAAAAAAAAATATTGCGTTTTAGGATTACCTCTTAAAGATTATCGAAGCAGTCGTAGCCTCGTCCTTTAGCAGTCCACATGAATACTCCCACCAGAAACACTACACCTTCCAAATGCTAGTTTGACGGCGTGTAGCTTTTGTAACTTTTGCGTATTTTGTGTCTCTTTTTAGGTAGCCGCCTATGAGCATCTTATGCTCTATTTATAGGCTTAGGTTTGACCTAATTTGCTTTCTCTAAAGAGTAGGCTCCTTACTCATTCCAAATGAGTTAGGCCCAATAGCTTTATTTTAGTCCAACTAAAATAAAAGTTATTTTCTGATGGGCTTACTCTGTGTGTGTGACCCTATAAGTAAAATATTCGGTCATATTAATAATAAACTATTTTATTATTAATATAAAATAAGAGCAGCATCTAACAATGCATCATTATGTCCTAATATTATTTAATACCAACATAACCTATAAGAGATAATCATTTATATGTTTGTTCATTTTATCACGATATCCTAATTGGGCCCAAGGCATGGTCGCGTCATCTTTGTACGACCCAATTTATTTTACTTGATACCAGAGTAGACTTTATCTGAATAAATATCCAATATTTATTCTTTCTAGCATGGTCATGCATTTCCTTAGTCCCACTCCATCAAGTGGCCTAGATATCACTCCTGTCACATAGGAGAGACAAATCTCATCTACATCACTCACATCTCTCTACATAATTTGTTCGTTGCCTAACCACAACCATTATAGTCCTTTTGTTACAAAAGACGTTTGATTGTATTAAAATAATAAACTCCTTATGTAAGAATCATAGTGACTTCAGGTCAAAGGACTACATATACCATTATCACATTGAGAATCGTTTATGACATTCATGTAACGATCCATGCAACATTCTCATGGTGAGTCTATACAGTACATCGTTACTCTTAATGTGTACCTATGTAAAGATTTGATATCATTTATATCTATAATCTGTGAGATCAGATCATCAGTACACTCACACACTAGTCTTAATGTATTTACATGTCCCCACGTAAATACTTGACTAAGGACATTTTAGGAATAACTCTCGCATGACCTATTACTCCAAGGATAAGTAAAGGCTGTTAAACTATTTAACAAAAGAATGCCTTATACAAAATGATACGTCCTATATAGGCTCTTAGTGCATATTTCCAACAGGTAGTGTATACTATTATGAAAATAATTTGACATTAATTTTAGGCCTTTTTGACTTCAATTGATTTGCTTTAATTTTATAGCATGTTAGTTATTGATTAATTGTTAAACAAATAAAAGGGAGTGTTTATTAATTGGTAAGGTGTTGGACCACGATCTTGTGGTTGGCCAGGATCCACCTAGGAGGTTTGAGTCACATGATACAGATTCCTCTACCAAGAGGAGTAGAGGTGTTACATGGATGAGTATGCTCTTAGGCACCACCAATGAGATAGATGTCATGTTGACATTGATGTCAACACTGGGAGGGTTTTAGGATAGCATGCAGCCATGTTTACCAGTTATTTGGGTGTCCTCACACGAACGAAGGTTTCCATCATTATCCTCGACTAGGATAACGTTGAGGAGGTGTTCAAGAACCACATTTAGGCTAATGTTCTGGTAATAAAATATCAATTGGGTTTAGTTTTTACATGATTTTGTACTTGTTATATATGCTTAATTCTAACATCTTAACTTAGCAATTGTAGGATGCTTGGGATATACATGTCCTTGACATACTGAGGAGAAAGGTACTCAGCATTGTCGTTGAGTAGTGGAGGGCATTCAAATATACTCTTACCACCAAGTAAGCATGGTTTTTAAAAATCATAATTTAAATAAACCAAAATCTTACAAATCCTTACTTGGCTTATTGTGATTTGTAGGTATGTCTTTAGGAGCTGCAGGGACAGTTTCTAGGAGACAAGTACACATTAATTGATCAGCTGACTTAGGATGAATTTGTTGTATCTAGGCACATCGAGGAGTTCATGGTATGTTGGTATTTTAATCATTTTCAGTCATTTATGGATTCTAATGTAACTCTAATGTAATTTCTTTTTTGTTGCAGGCCAAACGCACAAAGGGACAAGCTATTCGTACAAAAAATACATGCCCCCACAAGTTGTCACGTGATGGTTACCAATTGTTGGAGCAGCATATGGCCCAAGAGAAAGCCAGTCAGCGTCAGGCTACTCAACCTGACAGCATTACTGTTAAGGATCCCCCTCCCTACCCCTGCGCCATGAAAAATAAAAATAGGCTAGGATCAAGAAAAGTGGGGACTATATTTCTACGACAGCTCAGAAAGTCATCGAACAAATAGTAAGTATTCGGCTTCTTACAATGTTTTAAGAATTTTTATCTTTTTAACCCTAACTCATTCTTGTTTAGTTGCAGGATTCCTTGGTTGAGCAATCAAACAAAGGTTCTTTCATTGCCCATGGTAAGCAGGACATAGTTACTACTACCATCGAGAGACTAGAGCACCCTAGAAGGGTGCGTTGCCCATCGGGCCTGCCACGTAGGGTGCCTCGTCACCAAACTACGGACAGCTTCATGATTCCAATGAATCACTATGGAATATTACAAATTACACATGCACTGGGTCGCCCTCCCATTGGGCCTGTCTATTAGAACCCCTTGTGTTTGAATATATATTTCAGGTTCAATTATTTTGATAATAATAAAGCACATTGAAGGATTGAAGAAAAAAAGGCCAAGTAACCATGAAAACTGAGAAAACAGAATCAGATAGACAAAAACGTGCAGACTAATCAATTAGAGGACTCAAGCTAATCAATTACCTATGTTCTGTTTGTGCAGTAATTGATTACACCTATAGACATAATCGATTACCTAAGTTCTGTTTGTAAGATAATCGATTGCACCTTGGAGATAATCGATTACCAGCTGAAATTTTGAACATTGTGCATCAGGTAGTCAAGCTAATCGATTACCAAGGTAGACATAATCGATTATTGAAGTTCTGTTTGTCATCCTAATCGATTGCAAGAATACTTAATTGATTACAATGCTACGAGACACAATTAAATGCTTCACGTACCAAGAGTAATCGATTATAGGGTATGAAATAATCGATTAGTAAGTCCCTGCTTTCAAGCTAATCGATTACCTACTGTGTAACACTGAAAATTTCAAAAGCTAATCGATTACAGTTCGAGGTGTAATCGATTAGGATCGTGCCAGATTTTGGGGAAAGTTCTTTTTAGGTGGAAACCAGCTCATTTCTCCATTCCAACTCAGTGCCCATCATCTGCAATGGCTAGGAAGACCATTAAGCTCCTCTACAAAGCCTATAAATGCAAGATTCCTTCAAGCTACTCAATACAACACACAAATCCATCAAAGGGAAATCAAATCTTGAGTCATGTGAGTTCTATTCTTGTATAGTTTCATTTTTCTGAAACTTAGAGCTTAAACTTGTATATTCTCTCTTGTTGAGAGTTAGAAATTGTGTGAGCCTTCATTTGTATATCTACTCTATTAAGAGAGTTACTTGCTTGTAAACACTACACCAAACATAAAAGTTTTCACTCTAGGTTGAGTGGTCACAAAGGTTGGGGTTCAACCTTTGGGTATTGAGAGTTTGAGAGATTGGGTGGGTTACCCTTGTGCTAGTGAGGATTGAGTTCTTGAGTGTGGGACACTAGGAAGCTGCAATTGCTCATAGCTTATA
This sequence comes from Clitoria ternatea, assembly GCA_037962975.1. NCBI lineage: Eukaryota > Viridiplantae > Streptophyta > Magnoliopsida > Fabales > Fabaceae > Clitoria > Clitoria ternatea. The sequence continues at coordinate 239,486,444 of CM075671.1, read as the reverse complement.
TCTCTAAACTTCAATAGTGGAAATCCTTCAAGTGGGTTGCTTGAAGGCAAGACGTACACTGGGGTTGGTGGAACTCGTTAAATTGGTTTGCAAGCTCTTCTCCCTTACTCTTTTACATTCATATACTGCTTTGAATTGATTTGTGTTGGTTGATTGTGATTTATATACTTGAGCTTGCTTGAATTAGTTAACTTTGAATATTGCACACCAAGTGTTTGACAAATTATCTCAGCCACAAACACTTCTTATTTTGCATTGTCTCTTGTATTAAACTTGATCTCACTTACATAATCTTTAAACTTGTGATAAAAGAATCAAGTTTAAAGGCATTCCAAGCAAAGTTTTAAAAACTCAATTCACCCCCCCTCTTGAGTATTGAGGCCACTTGAATAACAAGTGGTATCAGAGCTTGACTCTTGGTAGATCAAGCTTAACAGCTTTAAGAGATAAAATGGCCTCAAGTTCTCTAAACCTTTTTCCCGAGGGTGGTGCCACAAATAGACCTCCCACTTTCAATGGGGAAGGATATGCGTTTTGGAAAGAAAGAATATAAATCTTTGTTCAATCAATTGATTTAAGAGTTTGGAATGCCATTGAGAATGGTCCTTTTATACCTATGTATATTATTAATGGTAAAAAGTTGAGAAACCCATGGATGATTGGACTAATGATGAAGAAAAGAAAGTACAATACAATTATAAGGCCAAAAATCTCATTACTCTAGCATTAGGTCCCGATGAATTCTTTAGGATAATGACTTGTCAAATGGCTAAGGAAATGTGGGATACCTTGTAAGTAACCCATGAAGGTACTAGTGATGTAAAAGGTTCTAAGATTAGTACCTTGACTAGTCAATATGAGAGTTTTAGAATAAATTCCAGGAAAACCATTGTAGAAATGCAAAAGAGATTTACCCTTATAATCAATCATCTAATTACTCTTGGAAAAGTCTATACTAACAAAGAACTTGTGCATAAAGTTTTGAAAAGTCTCAGCAAGGAATGGTAACCACTCGTCACTGCCATCAAACAACCCCCAAGCATCAACGAGACGTCTCTTGCCACACTCTTTGGAAAGCTACAAGAGCAAGAGCAAGAACTAAAGGATTTAAAGCTAGCGGAGGAAGAAGAAAAATCCTCCAAAAAGAAAGGTCTAGCTCTCAAAGCCGCTTTTACACATGAAGAAGAATCATGCAGTGACCTTGACGAAGAAGAAGAATTTGGATTGTTTGTAAAGAGATTTGGAAAGTTCATGAAAAACAAACGATTCCAAAAGAACTTCAAACCCCAAGGTAAGAAACCAACTTCTAATGAAACCTCTTCCTCACCAAATTATTTTGAATGTGGCAAGGAAGGACACTTCAAGATAGATTGTCCAAATCTTAAGAAGAAGAACAAGGAGAAAAGAGGAAGAAGAATAACTTACATCGCTTGGGACAAAAACAATATAAATAGCTTCGATGAGTCCAAAAACGAAGAAGCAAACCTTTGCTTGATGGCCAATCATCAAGAGGAAGATAATGAGGTTAGTCTTCTCGACTTAGATAAAAATGAATTGCTTGATGCATTTGAAGAATTGTATGATAAATTTATCAAGCTTTCTAGTAAATACAAATTGTCAAGAAAAACTATAGATACTCTTGAAACGCACCTTGTAGAACTTGATAAAGAAAATACATGTCTAAAAGAAAAATTAGCAAATGTTCAAATGTGCTCTAAGGATAAACCTTATGACTTTGCAAAGAAATGTAATATCTTAGAAACCAAGGTCATAGACTTAAATAGGACATTAGAAAAGTTCACTAATGGTAGAGATAACTTAAATGTATTACTTGGAAACCAAAGATGTATGTTTGATAAAACTGGTTTAGGATACAACTCCACCAAAAAGGAAAAACACTACAAAAACTTCTTTGTACCACCTAGGAGATCATCATTACCTTTTATGAGATGCAATCATTGTGGCTTTAAAGGACATAACTCTTCAAATTGTAATGTTAGAAAATTAGGGCCAAAGGTCATAAGAAAGGTGTGGGTACCCAAAGGAACATTACCACAAGCTAACCTAAAAAGACCCAACATAAAATGGGTACCTAATGCTCTAAACTAATTTTTTTTTAGGTATGCTTCAAGACAAGCAACACCCATTGGTATTTGGATAGTGGGTGTTCAAAACATATAACAGGAGATATAAGCAAGTTCACATCATTCACTCCCAAAAAGAAAGGAAGTGCTACCTATGGAGATAATACCAAAGGAAAAATAATTGGTATCGAAAATATCGGTAAAAACTCTTCTACCTCCATTAGTGATGTATTGTATGTTGAAGGACTCAAACATAACTTGCTTAGCATAAGCCAATTATGTGATACAGGATATAGAGTTCTATTTGAATCCAATTATTGCATAATTGAAAATAAGTTAAACAAAGAGGTTAAGTTTATAGGTCAAAGAATTGATAACATTTATATGATTGATATTGATAGTTTGTCCTCAAATGATGTGCAATGCTTCATGACTAGAGAGGATGAATCATGGCTATGGCATAGAAAGATAGCTCATATACACATAGACCATTTAAACAAACTTGTTTCTAAAGAACTAGTAATTGGTTTACCAAAGCTCAAATTTGAAAATAAATTTTATGATGCATGTCAAAAGGGAAAACAAGTAAAGGCATCCTTTCAAGCTAAAAACATTGTTTCTACTCAAAGGCCTTTACAACTTTTACACATGGACTTATTTGGACCCTCTAAAATCAAAAGCTTTGGTGGTAATTACTATAGTCTAGTAATTATAGATGATTATTCTAGATATACATAGACCTTGTTTCTTGCTTATAAAAATGAAGCATATCATGCATTCAAGAAACTAGCCAAGATTATCCAAAATGAATGAAACTCAAAGATTGCATCCATAAGAACCGATCATGGGGGAGAATTTAAAAACCAATCCTTTGAAAAGTTTTATGAAAAACATGGTATCAATCATAATTTTTCAGCTCTTACAACTCCACAACAAAATGGAGTGGTTGAAAGGAAAAATAGATCTTTAGTGGAGCTTGCTAGAACCATGTTAAATGAAAACAATATTGCAAAACATTTTTAGGCCGATGCGGTAAACACCGCTTGTCATGTTATGAATAGATGTTTAATAAGGCCTATACTAAAGAAAACCCCCTATGAACTTTACAAGGGAAGAAAACCCAACATTCCCTACTTTCATATTTTTGGATGTAAATGCTTTGTGGTCAATAATGGAAAGGATAATCTAGGGAAGTTTGATGCCAAATCTGATGAGGTAATTTTTCTAGGATATTCATCATTTAGTAAATCTTATCGAATCTTTAACAAACAAACAAACACCATTGAGGAGTCTATTCATGTGAAATTTGATGAAAATAGCCATAACTCCCCGAGAAAGGAAGATGTTGATGATATTGTAGGTACTCTTCAAGACTTAACCTTGAATGACAAAGAAGAAGAGAACAAAGACAAAGATGCAACACAACATGAGGAACCACAACAATGGATCACCTTGAAGGATCATCCCTTGGACAAAGTCATAGGTGAAATGACTAAAGGTGTAAGTACTCAAAACGCCATTAGGAATGCATGTAATCACTTAGCGTTTGTATCACAAATAGAACCCAAAAGTATTGACGAAGCTATTATTGATGAACATTGGATGTTGGCCATGCAAGAGGAATTGAATCAATTTGAAAGAAATAAAGTTTGGGAACTAGTGTCAAGACCCAATGACTACCAAGTAATAAGAACAAAATGGGTGTTTAGGAATAAATTAGATGAAAAAGGTATAATTACTAGGAACAAAGCTAGGCTAGTAGGTAAAGGTTATAATCAAGAAGAGGGCATTGATTATGAAGAAACGTATACTCCCGTAGCTAGGCTAGAAGCTATTAGATTACTGTTAGCCTTTGCATGTTGTAAGGATTTTAAATTGTACCAAATGGATGTCAAAAGTGCTTTCTTGAATGGATACATTCAAGAAGAAGTATATGTTGATCAACCTCCAGGTTTTGAAAACCACCAATTTCCAAATCATGTTTTCAAACTAAAGAAAGCTTTATATGGGTTAAAACAAGCTCCAAGAGCTTGGTATGAAAGATTAAGTAAATTTCTCTTAGAAAACAATTTTGAAATAGGAAAGGTTGACACAACATTATTCATCAAGCACAAAAAGAATAACATACTATTGGTACAAGTTTATGTGGATGACATAATTTTTGGTGCTACTAATGAATCTCTATGCAAAGAATTTGCTAAGCTAATGCAGGACGAATTTGAGATGTCCATGATGGGAGAACTTACTTTCTTCCTTGGACTGCAAATTAAGCAAACTAATGAAGGGACTTTCATTAGTCAATCAAAGTATTGCAAGGAATTGCTTAGGAAATTCAACATGGACAAGGCAAATGACTTTGCCATGTAACATCCTATTTTCATCACAAATAGGAAATAGATATTAATATATATTTCTTGAGAAATACTTACTATAAGTTAGTTTATTATTATCATTTTTCTAAAATTTTGGTATTTATATTTTTATTATTTGTTTTATTAAAATAATAATAATAAAAAATGAAAATATTTCTGAATGAGAATTTTAAAATGACTTAATTAGTATTCACTAATTAAGAAAATTATATTAAGAATTTTTAATATCTTTATTATTCACCATTTTTATTTTATGTTGTTATATTTTTGTTTTTTTATATATTTCAGATTTAACTCTTATTAGAATTTTAAAATAAAATTTTGAAGGAATTAGACTATGGTTCTTTTGAACTTTTTGATCTACATAATATTTGTGATTTTCTGGAATTTTTTGAAAATTTTGAATTATTTTAATAAAATAATATATTTTAAATAATTTTAAATTCATATAAAGTTGATTAAAATTAAAAATATTTACAAGAATGTAAAGTTAAATTATAATAAAATTTTCTAAAATCCATTTCAAGTAGACTTATCTAAAAATTATCGGTTTGAGAAAAATCTTAATTTTTTCTAATCGTTAAAAAATTAGAAACGTATCAATAAATTTTTATTAATAGAAAATTTTAGATTTTTAAAATTTCAGCTTTATATTACTTATTATAAAATTAGTGAGGACTGATATAATATCGCTAAATTTCAAAAAAGACTCATTTTGAATATTTAAAATATACCGAGTGAAGGGTTACTATTTGACTTAATAATTTTGCCGACAGTTACTATGTAAAACACTGTACATGTATGAAATTTTCAAAAGATGTACAGTAACCAGGAATAAAAAATTCAAAAATGTATAGTACTTTTATATTAAAATAATGGAATGCATAATAAATTTTTTCCCTATAAATACCGAAGGATTTTTTCTTTAGAATTCACAATTTCAGATTAAGTTTTCTTAATATAGTAGTGCTAGTGAGATAGTGGTGAAAGTGAGAGAGAGAAATAATTTTTTTTGGAAGAAGGTTCTGCTAAAATTCTAAGGTACGAATACCTCACTTTTATATTTTTTGGGTTATTTTCATATCGTTTTTAGAAATCTGTTATTATACTGGAAATAATATTATTTTAAGTTACTATTCTTCATAGTAACACTATTTCAATAGTAAATTACTATTTCAATAGTAAATTACTATTCAAATAGTAAATTACTATTTACTATTACTATTTACCTTTACTGTTACTATTTATCTTTACTATTCACGAATTACTATTTACCATTACTATTTACGATTTACTATTTAGTGTTACTATTCATGTTTTACTATTTACTATTACTATTTACTGTTACTATTCACTATTCACTATTAACTATTCACTATTCAAAATTTACCATTTTTTATTTTAAGTTGTAATCTTAATTTTCATCTTGTAATTATATTAAAATGAAATTGGTATGTTTTAGAACTCGGAGATGAGGCGCGTATGGATTTTCAATAACGAATCGGTATACAAGAGGTAAGGGGAAGTGAGATAAGAATATAATATGAAAGATATAAGAATAAAGGGAGGAGTCCCCTACTCCTTTTAAATTTAATAATATTATTATTTTAAAGTAATAACTTCTCAACTTAAAATTTATAATAAATTTAATATATTGTGTAACTTATTCTGAAATATCTATACATGGATCTGAATTATTATAACTTATACGGACTGGACTAAACCTATACAAGGACTTGGATTTTTATATCCTATATGGATCGAACTAAACCTATGCAAGGACTTGGATTATTATGACCTGTCTAGATTGAACTATACCTATGCGAAGACTGAATATATGGACTTATATAGACCTGTGCGAGGAATGGACTATAAGGACTCAAAATCAAATCTACTAATTTAAATAACCATTAAAAATTTGAATTATATTTATAAGCGATATTTAGTTGATTTGACTTGATTATAATTAATTATATTTGATTTCGATTAATGATATTATGATTTATAATATTAGACTGTGATTAATAATATGCAATTATGATTGATGATATTTGATTATGATTGATGAGATTACTATACTTGATTGTGGTTGATGAATGATTGACGACGTTGTGATATGAAGTTTGAGCATATAGCAAGCATGACGGAAAGTTAAAACTCAGTAAGAATTTTCTTACCTCACTCTTTAAATTTTTATTCCAAGAGAAAGTATTTTATAATTATTTTAGTCTTTTATTTCTTCTTAGAAATAATTTTTATTAACTTTATTTTTAATCTCTATAATAAAATCTAGTATTAGAAAGAAGCTATTTTATGAAAATCAGAGGTTGAGATAATTAATTCTTGAATTAAAGAAAATTTTTATAGTTTTAAGTATTCTTAGTTAATGATTTTAAATTATTTTCTTTAGAAATTAGAAGTTTAAAGTAAATTATTTTGGTTTTCCCCAACGAAATAACTAAAGAATATTTTGTGGAGATTTCAAAAACTCAATCTAGTTAAGATTCAAATTGAGAAAGATTATGTAAATATGTGAAGATTTTTAAGAGAAAGCTTTGAGATATTTAAGGCTTGGAAACTCAATTTTGGTAAGATCTGAATTTGAAGACTGTACTAAATTATTTCAGTATAACAGAAGTTCAAAGAAGAACTTATGGAAATGTACAGTTTAGTTTATTGTGATGATTTTGTGAACCTTTATGGTATTTAATAATTGAGTTTCTAAAAGCCTTAACCAACTAAATATACGAGTAGTTCATGCATCATGAATTATTAAAGAGAAATGAGATGTGATATTGCCTGGGGACGGATTATAGAAACCTAGGATACATTAGAGGAGGCTTAATTGTGAGCCTTGGGATGAGAGAGTGTGAAAGGGTGCTTCAGGTGACCTGGGGTCGCTCCCTAGTGTCGGGTACTTTCACAATAAAAACTTTCTCAGTCTGACTAGTCTCTAAGTGTTTCCACGTCAGTTGAGCTGTTCATATGCCATGAAGGCATTTATGTTATTATTATCCAGAATTTATGAAACAGTGTAAACTCCTGGTTGGCCCAGTGTAAACTAAAACTTTAAGGGCCCACATGCATAAACTGAATGAGATAGTAGCATAAGCATTACATAACATTCATGTGATTGTGACATTCTATATGGATGGTTATGAATGAAAATATAAGTGTTATGTATGTGGAAACCCTATATTCATAATTAATTGTATATGAGATTATGACTGATATTACTATATTAGTTTGTGAAAACCCTTATGCTTATGTCTTATCTGTAATATATTATATTTTGTTTCTCACTCCTTCTTGTTTGAATTTTTGTGTCCAAAATATATGTTATATGATATATAGCTAGCAGTCCAAGATGGAAGGATATATAATTACAAGAGGATAAAGTGGTCTCATCCTCAATCGATTAGATGAAGAGATATGACAAGAGTAGGATTCAAAAACTCGATGGTTCAAGGACTAGGAAATGATTGTTCACATTTGTAGTAGAGGTATAGTTTAGTTTTATTTTGCCTTATTACAATATCAAGTAGATAATTGTAACAAGGTAAAGGTTAAACTTTGATAAACTCTTTCATTCGGATATAATATTGTAATGATTTATCACTTATGATTTCTATAAATTATTTTGTCATTATGGACAAATATTGAAAGACAATTTTTTTTTACTTTCAATATTCAAAGGAAATCAGATGTATATACGTCCTTGTATACACGAGATAAAGAGTGATAAATATGTATATCTTTCTAAAAGTTTTTTTTTAAAAGTAAGAAGAATACATATATATCTCGTGTATATAAGGGGGTGTTACATAACCTATGGGCACTTCATGTTATTTGGACAAGGATGAGAAGGGTAAGGATGTTGAACTCATAAAATATAGAGGTATGATCGGATCCTTACTTTACTTAATCACTAGTAGACCGGATATCATGTTTGTTGTTTGTATGTGTGCAAGATATCAAGCATGCCTAAAAGAATCACACCTAATTGCAGTAAAAAGGATAATGAAATATCTTGTTGGAACTCAAAATGTTGGTTTATGGTACCCCAACGGGGTTGAATGCACTTTAGTTGGATATTCTGATTTAGATTTTACAGGATGCAAACTTGATAGGAAAAGCACTAGTGGAACATGTCACTTGCTTGGTAGTTCTCTTGTTTCTTGGCATAGCAAGAAACAAGTGAGTGTTGCATTATCAACAGCTGAGGCAGAGTATGTTACAGCTGGTAGTTGTTGTGCTCAAATCCTTTGGATGAGACAACAACTTCTAGATTTTGGTGTTATGCTAGACCATGTGCCTCTAAAATGTGATAACACCAGTGCCATTAATATTTCAAAGAATCCTGTAATGCATTCTAGAACCAAACATATTGAAATTCGACATCATTTCATTAGGGATCATGTATTAAAGGGTGATTGTGTGCTTGAACATGTTGAAACTACTAAACAACTTGCTGATATATTCACCAAACCACTTACAAAGGAACAATTCATACATATTAGAAGAGAATTAGGAATCTTAGACATTTCAAATTGTGTTTGAATGTTGAATGATCTTGATATTTTGAGTTACAGTGTGTTCATTAAGCAAATCGTTGATTAATGTATAATATATTGATTGGTTAATGTCTCACTTGAAATCTGCAAATTTTGGGCATCCCTAATCGATTACCATGTTCAACGTAATCGTTTACCCACTCTCTGTTTTCTAATTAATCAATTATACTCTCCATTATAATCGATTACATACTCATTGTTTCATCAATAATCGATTAGCCTCTCATATCTAATCAATTACGTACTCTCTGTTTCTTGTACAATCAATTACCCCTTCAAGCAAATCGATTACTGACACTTTGCCTTCCAGGTAATCGATTAGAATCTCCTCCTAATCGATTATAAAGTTTTTGATTTTAACGTAATCGATTACGCCACCGTCCATAATCGATTACCTCTGTGCAACAACGTTTCATCTTCCCCAGAAACACACCCTAATCGATTAGTCCCTAGGACCTAATCGATTAGCATCGTATCAGGTGCCAATTTTAATGCAGAATCCGTGTGATTTCTAATGGCCCAACCACTCACTTACCCTATTTACTCCTTCTCTCATCTCTAAACCCTATATCTCTCCTATAAATACCCCTTCTTCATTCTTCCATCTCACATTACCACTCTATTGCCTCTTCTCCAATATTTCTCAAAAACTCTTATTCTCTTCATCTCTCATTCTCCATCATGTCTTCATCAAGACAAGTGAAGAGGGCTAGGTCCTCCTTGAATCAACCTAACAATCCTCTAGATTTCTCTAGGTTCTTCACTTCACCAAGAGACCTCTAAAATTTCATAAAGAAATTTTCAGAGAAGGATATAATCACGCCTTACTTTATTGACGCCCAAACTTTTGAGAACCCCTGTTTTACCTTCACCCAACTCCTTCACCACTACAGTCTCCTTCCATTCCTCACTCTCAAGGAAGAGTTTTATTATCCTGAATTAATGAGGGTATTCTTTTGTAACCTTAAAATTGTTGATGGAATTTTGGAGGCTACAGTCAAGAATATGACTCTCAAAATCACCAATCAACAACTTTCCGAAATCACCTAACTTCCCATCTCCAATGCTAAATTTACAGGGGGTAATCTAGAAGATGAATGGGATTTCAATCCCATTCCTGCATGCCAATCTCTTTGGAAGGCCAATCGTCCCCTCAGCAAGCATAAATTGGTAGGCCACTTGACTCTTAATAACCATCTCCTTCACTTCTTCATAGTTAAATTGCTTGTCCCTTGTGGGGGAAATTATGCCTTGGTTGAGGAAGATAATGTTCTTCTCATGTGGGCCATCATCAACCACAAAGACATAAACTGGATTCAACTCCTCAAGCTCCATATGCTGAAATCCAAGGAGCAACATAAATTGCCTTATGTCATTCTCCTTACAAAAATTTTCAAGGCATATGGAGTAGACTTGGCTGGAGAACTTGCCAAAAAAGTGCCCTCTCAAGCTTGCATTGGAACTCACCATCTCAATAAAATGGGCATGGTCTGCGTAGCTGGAAGATGGATCTTCAAGAGTGACAGAATTCATGGAAGTAGTCCATTTGATGAAGACCATCCTACTCCCACTGTTGATCCTACTCCCACTCCTGCACCTCAAGGCGAATCTTCCGCTCGACCTGATACTTTCACCTCCCTAACTGCATATTTTGATCGCCGCTTTGATAGGCTTGAGAACTCCTTCCAAGAATTCCAAATGACTAAGCAGCAACACTTTGAACTCATGCAACAATGCTATGACGAGCTGTCTCATCAAATTTATGAGTTTCGCTTTTTCAATCCGGATAACTAGATCCATTGTTTAGTTTGCTCTGTTTAGGATACATCTTTGCTTATGTTTCTTATGTTTTTGCATTTCCATTCTGTAATTTGCTTCTGTAATTTCCCTTAATGAATGCAATTTCCTTTGATTATATCTCTATTGCCTTATTTATTTTTGATGATTACAAAGGGGGAGAATAATTGAAGTTCATCTAACTGGCTATTAAATAAGAAATTTGGTTAAAAATAACAAGTGGTATCAAAGAAATTATTTATCTTTATAATTGTTAAAAAGATAGCATAAACTGCTTTAGATAGGGGGGATATATATATTTTTATCAAGAGATAACCTATTAAAGATAACATTGTGCAAAATTTGAAACAGATATATTTTTGCAGATAATGCTCAAGAGATGAAATTAAAAATTTCCTTAGAGATAATCATCTTAAATAAATCTATTTGGACTAACACCTTAATGAGATAAACATTGTTTGTCATCATCAAAAAGGGGGAGAATGTGTTTGAATATATATTTCAGGTTCAATTATTTTGATAATGACAAAGCACATTGAAGGATTGAAGCAAAAAATGCCAAGTAACCATGAAAACAAAGAAAACAGAATCAGATAGACAAAAATGTGCAGACTAATCGATTAGAGGACTCAAGCTAATCGATTACCTATGTTCTGTTTGTGCAGTAATCAATTACACCTACAGACATAATCGATTACCTAAGTTCTATTTGTAAGATTATCGATTGAACCTTGGAGATAATCGATTACCAATTGAAAGTTTGAACATTGAGCATCAGGTAGTCAAGCTAATCGATTACCAAGGTAGACATAATCGATTATTGAAGTTCTGTTTGTCATCCTAATCGATTGCAAGAATGCTTAATTGATTACAATGCTACGAGACACAATTAAATGCTTCACGTACCAAGAGTAATCGATTATAGGGTATGAAATAATCGATTAGCAAGTCCCTTCTTTCAAGCTAATCGATTACAATGAAATGTCTAATCGATTACCTACTGTGTAACACTGAAAATTTCAAAAGCTAATTGATTACAGTTCGAGGTGTAATCGATTAGGATCGTGCCAGATTTTGGGGAAAGTTCTTTTTAGATGGAAACCAGCTCATTTCTCCATTCCAACTTAGTGCCCATCATCTGCAACGGCTAGGAAGACCATTAAGCTCCTCTACAAAGCCTACAAATGCAAGACTCCTTCAAGCTACTCAATGCAACACACAAATCCATCAAAGGGAAATCAAATCTTAAGTCTTGTAAGTTTTATTCTTGTGTAGTTTCATTTTTCTAAAAATTAAAGCTTAAACTTGTATATTCTCTCTTGTTGAGAGTTAGAAATTGTGTGAGCCTTCATTTGTATATCTACTCTATTAAGAGAGTTACTTGCTTGTAAACACTACACCAAACACAAAGGTTTTCGCTCTAGGTTGAGTGGTCACAAAGGTTGGGGTTCAACTTTTGGGTATTGAGAGTTTGAGAGATTGGGTGAGTTACCCTTGTGCTAGTGAGGATTGAGTTCTTGAGTGTGAAACACTAGAAAGCTGCAATTGCTCATAGCTTGTATCTCTAAACTTCAATAGTGGAAATCCTTCAAGTGGGTTGCTTGAAGGTGAGACGTACACTGGGGTTGGTGAACTCATTAAATTGGTTTGCAAGCTCTTCTCCCTTACTCTTTTACATTCATATACTGCTTTGAATTGATTTGTGTTGGTTGATTGTGATTTATATACTTGAGCTTGCTTGAATTAGTTAACTTTGAATATTGTACACCAAGTGTTTGACAAATTATCTTAGCCACATACACCTCTTGTTTTGCATTGTCTCTTGTATTAAACTTGATCTCACTTGCATAATCTTTAAACTTGTGATAAAAGAATCAAGTTCAAAGGCATTCCAAGAAAAGTTTTAAAAACTCAATTCACCCCCCCTCTCTTGAGTATTGAGGCCACTTGAATAACACCCCTAACATTTCACATAGACAGCGTATGATATGCCATGGATGCAAATGTCAACAATGCATTTCTTACACTATGCATCCTACTATGCCACTCATCAAATCATCACCATTATCAACATCACCACTCAATTCTTAGTGGATTTTAATTTCATTGGTTATTGTCATCGTTTCATATCTTAGTGTGGCATCCACAATATTGTCCATCAACATAATATAACTCACACATATAAGTTCTTGCTTACATCAACCACAATGGCACTAACAATCATCAATAATAGCAATCATCAATTGCTCAAGGGTATGCTCAACAACAATATTCATTTTCATTCATCATCAACATTTATCAATCAATACTTGTGGTGAATACACATATGTTCTCATCAACATAGAGCACAACATTTGTCTCAACATATCATAATAATTATCAATCACCACAAAGCATACCACTAATATTCTAAATGCATATCATATATTTACCAAGCACATAACATTGTAATACTCAACATTACAATTCATTAATACAACAAAGGCAAGGTAAACATGTGCAATATCACATACAACAATCAACCAATATTCAACTCATGCATTTAGAATATAAACTCCTCACATACCTTGTGAGAAGAAACAATCTGAATGGTCTGACGACCCCGCTTCGTCGTCCGGAATACAATCTACATATCAAACACATATATATAATTTCAATCGATTCGCCATTCAATGCATGGCCACAAGGTCTAACTATTTGATATAAGTAAATAGACACAACAACATATCCAAGACATGCTATAAATATAGTTAAACAACCTTGTTAGGTTTCGGGAATTCCTTCCCTATATATGAGATTCTCTATATTCAAAAGTGGGTTAAACCTACCCAATGCACAACCCATCACCATTAGAGGGTTTCCTAACATCACAACTTAGTATAGTCTCAATTTCCACATATACATGTATAAAGTCATTCCTCATGGCATTAATCCTTATCTTATCATAAATTTGCTAAAAGCCTTAATGTTCTCAAATCAAAATTTACACCATTTATCATTTCAACAATTTTTCATTCATCAATCTTAGTTCACTATGCCATATAATTTTTATTCCTCACATGTTCATCAATAAAGCATCATCATCCCAACTAGGGTTCACATACTTGCCATTACACTTCAACATAAATCTTATCAATCCATAATTTCATTTCATCAATCCACCACAACCATCATAGGTTTGGTATTCAATTTCATTATTATTCATTTAAAGCTACACTCATCAATGGGTTCTCACACCAATGGTCATCAACCACCATTAGTGACCATTCAACATCATTAATGTCATATCTCATCATCACTAAATATTCTCCTAACATATTAGCAACAACCACACTCTAAATATCACACATTCCCCTTTAAAATCAATTCCCCAACAACAATGTTTTCCCCCAATTCTTAGGGTTAAGGTTTCATCAAAACCCAACAATCACCATTGATACTCATCATCTTGCACCTCATTAAGTGCTATTTTCGTGTACCCATATACTTATCACACCCCACCTTAGGGCTTTGCATAAAAATGACTTCCAATCCATAACCCATACACATGACACTCTTTCCAAGCATAATAACTCTTAATATAGGGCTTTAGCTCATGAAAATGGTGAGGAAAACTTACCTCAAACCAACAAACAACAATGGGCTTCAAGGGGAGGAGAGGGAGCACAAAAATAAGGGAAGGAAGAGAGCATCAAATCACCATCATCATCTCCTTCATGCTTGATGGAAAATGAAAATGGAAGGAGGAGAAACACACAACACACACTTGGTGTTTTGAAAGGAAGAAGATGATGAAGAAAAATGTGAGAAGAGAAGGAAAGAGTGTGTTTGCCTTTGAGAGGAGAAACCAATGTGAAATGAGAAAAGAGAAGGGAGTTTTTTATTTTACATTTGACCCTTCATTAATAATTTCTTCGTTTTACAACAAACAGGATCACCGTTCGGGCTCAATACTTATCCAAAAATTATTCCGAAGGCATATTCAGATTCACAATAATATTTTTAATAGCCCTAACCAATGGTACCTCAATTGGAGATACTTGGTTCAACACTCATATTTTAATCGGGTATTAATTTTAGCTCTTTAAGCTACAATAAATTATGCATAATCATAATAAATTCCAACTTAATTATTTCTAAACTTTTGGGACATTAATCAACCCATATGTGATTATTTACTATTTTCTCTCTCAATTAATCATTTTTATAAATTTTGGGATGTTACAAACATAATTGAATTGAATAAGAAAAATAGGTTAAATAGAATTTTAAGTGGGATTTATCATCCCCTAACTAATTAAAGAATTTAGCTACACATGTTGAAAAGATAAGAGAGAAAGAGATGGAAACGATGAAGGAATCTAATTCTTGTAGCCTTGATCTTGTTCCCACAAGCTTCAACCTCTAACTAGAAGAGAGAATTTACAAATGAAATCTAAGTCAAAATCTAAAAGATCAAGGAAAATTTTATTATTTCTATTGATAACATTTATTTATATCATAGTGCATTTTTTGTCATTAAGACGTGAGTTACTCTACATACTTTAACATCACAATGTTGAAGCAGCGTCATGACAGAGGGTTTTGGCTCGTCATGACACAAGCTATTCTTCTTGCTTTAACATCAGGATTTCAAACCAATGTCGTGACAGGTAATTTTGGCTCATCATGATGCGGAACCACTAAGGTGCACTAGACATCTCATGTTGTGACGAAAGATTTTGGTTTATCATATAAAAGAAACTCCATTTCTTTTACTTCTAATCAACCAACCTTTATTTCTCTAACCTTTATTCATAATTAGCATCATTTAGTTCATGAAATCCACTCAAATTAACATTTTTTTTAATTTTCTCTCACTTAATCTCATACGTATGCATGTTGATGAGTGTATACATTTTTCTTAGCAACCTTTAACCAAATTAAAACATTTTCTAGTAAATAGGGTAGTAATTACCTTAATTAAGGCTATACATATAGACTTAACACAACCTCAAATTTTTAGTTTTCTTTGTCCTCAAGCAAGAGTTTAAGAAAGTCAATTCAAATCATAAACAACCCCTCATAATTCTCATACACCTCACATATTCATTACAATTCAATTCTCACCCCAACTTCTTTGTAAATCCAAATAATGAGTACTTTCAAAGATTAAGGCTTTTGTTATGCAACACACTTGTATTCAAGCATCCAAGATCCATCTAATGACCCTTATATGTCAAAGACAACGTGACTTCAATTTAGAATCAATAAACTAAACCAATAATTAATTACTCATGTATAGGTTTTTCACTCTGCTCTCAACGATTTTAAGGTTGGTATTTTCACTCATTTCTTACCATATAAGGACTCCACTATCGTAATCTTGCCTATATTCTAATTCTCAACTACTCTCCACAAACATGCACAAAATCAGGAGGTCCTTCTTTTGGTTGTAACTTGGCTAAGGTCAAGGTGGGAATATTATTTGGATTTAAGAGTTAAAGACCATGGAGATTGAGGGAACTATTAGGGTATGACTTATGCACAATTACTAAGGACAAACCTCAATTTTCGCCACCTTTAGATATATAATTGCATTTGTTTTCTTCTTTTGCTATTTTTTTTCAAGCTTAAAAAATTTTTTTATTCTGTTTTTTTTCTTTATTATGTTCTCTTTTGTTTTTTATTTTGAAAATTATAAACTCTATCATTATTTGAGTTTATTTAACCTGTGTAAAATTACATAGGTTAAGAAATAAAAAAATAATTTTTATTTAAAAACATTACTAATATCACTCACTAATTTCTAAACAATTTTTATACAAATTTCAATAAAATAATTCTATTTTTGATTTCTTAACTTATGTAAGATTGTACAAATTAAACAAACTCTTATTATTATTTTGTTGTGAACGTATATAGTATTCATAGGTACCATAGGCACCCAACCCCAAATTTTGCATTGTTGTTTGTCCTCAAGTAATCCCTAAAGTAGTGCATCAACCCATACTCAAGATGAATTAATCCAAACTTCCCTGAATCTCTACAATCAAGGATATATTTTTTTCTTGAACTTGTAGTGTGACTACACAAGAAAACAATATAAAGACACAAGAAGTTAGTAAAAGATAAAGAGAGTATATCTCAATGATTAAGTTAATTCTGCTTTATATACGAAACCATATAAAGTTTTTTCTTTCTCTAAATGAAAGAGAAAATATGTTAGATAAGAATTAATGTAATTCAATAAATAAAGAGTAAATATTTTTTTTTATTAATTTTATCTAAATAGTTAAATAGGAATTCAGGAAATAAATAAGAATAGGACAACTAAAAACGGCAAGCCCAAGGTAGTATCCAACACGGTGTTTGGAAATTATCAACAAAATCGTTTTTCTTTCTTACATGTATAGAAATCAGGAAGATAAGCTAAACACTTGGGTCACGTTTATTCAACAAAAATTAAAATTAAAAAATATACGCCGCTAATTTTTATTTTTTTTTTGCAGTTTTTGTCAACTAAAATGTTTTCTGGGTTTTTTGATAGACAAATATTTTAAGGTTCGAAAATCTCCTAACGACTGAGGAGCCACTGAACTATATCGCTGCAAGGGCATCAAAGTATTCAGATTTCAGAGTGTTTTTTTTTTTTGTCTCATTTCTTTTTGGAGATTTTTTTGTCTTAATAGATATTCAGAAAACTTAACATTATTGTTTGGTGGCCCCTTTAACCAAACCCAAGAGCACCCAAGACCTTTGTTGATTATTTCAAAGTGCCTGTATTGGCCCATTTCGTTTAATGAAATCTATTAACAAAACCAGAAGTGCCCTTTAACAAAAAAAAAAAACAAAAAAAAACAAAAGTGCCCCTGACCAAAAAGTAAACAAAAGTGCCTTTCACCCAAACAAAAAAGTGCCTGTAAAGTTTCCTCCATCTTTTACTTTTAATGATATTTCTTTGAAGGTTTGTGAGAATTTTTAGTGTTATTATCCTGTTTAGATTTAGGGATATTTCAGAAAACAAACCCGTGATCTATTGTATTTTTTTTTGAACTTTGTGTATTGTTATCGAGTTGTAAGATTGTTATTCCGTTCTTTTATCAATGAATTTGACTTATAAAGAAAAAAAAAGAATCTACTAATGCATTATCATGTATGCTAGAGTGTATGGTTGTAGTTAGAGAATTTGTTATAGCTAACTAATCTTGTATAAAAGTTTGAAATCTCTTGTACAATCTTCAAGAAATAAAATCAGAATTTTTTCTCTTTAGTTTCTCTCTATTCTCTCTCTCTCTCTCTCTCTCTCTCTCTCTCTCTCTCTCTCTCTCCTCTCTCTCTCTCTTACTCATCAAACTCTAAAATCGTATCAAGAGCTTCTTCGATCTAGTGGTTATGCCATCTGTTTTCTCCGGCGCCTCTGCTCTAGCATCTCTGGTGTCGTTCTCGCACTTTGTTGTCATTAAACTTATTGAAAACCAACTTTTACCTTTGGAAACAACAAGTTGAAGCCATGATTTGTGGTCACAAACTCCATAGATTTGTTGTTAGTCTAATCATTCTACCATAGGAACAACAGGATTCTCTCTTGTTTACTTGGTTACTTTTGACGTTATCTGAAGCAATTTTACCTCAAGTTCTCACTTGTTTTCATTCTTGACAGATCTGGGAAGAACTACACAATTTCTTTCAGGTGAAGAACAAAGCACAATCAAACTATCTCAGGTCAGAATTGAAGACAATTTCTAAGGGAAACATGTCAATCTCTGGATATCTTCAAAAAATCAAAGTTGCGGTGAACATTATTTTCGATCGGAGATCTAGTTTTGTTTAGAGATCATATTGAATCTATTCTTGATGGTCTTCCTAGGGACTATGACTCTATTATTGCAATTGTTCAGAACTATTCTGATCTTAGCTCAATTGCGGATATTGAAGCCATGCTTCTTTTACATGAGGTTAGGGTTGAACGCCGCAAGAAGAAGATTCTTATTGAATCTATTTTATCGACAAATATGGCTCAGGTTCCATCTTCTTTTGACCGTAACACTATGAATCAAACCTTGATTCTGATGGAGAATCCTACCTCTACTTTTAATACATAATATGGACGCACAGATTTTAATACTGCATATGGATGAGGAGATTTTTGCTGCAGAACTAATTCTTGTCGTGATGCTTATGGTGATTTTGGTCAAAATACGGGTTTTCAAGGTTGCGGTGGATGATTTGGTAGATTTCGAGGCCGTGGTGGTCGCCTTAGTGGTCGTTACAACGTTCAATGCTAAATCTGTTCTAAATATGGTCATGATGCAAGCATTTGTTACTACGAGGTTCAAGATTATTCTTATGCCAGTTACAATCACTATTCTTCTTCTCTTTTGATGTATTCTTCTCTTAGAAGTTGGTTTCCACCTCCACCATGTCCATTGTAGTATCACCATCGCCCTAAATTGGATCATACTAGACCACCTACACAATATACTCATCAATCTCAAGCCTATCTCACCACACCTCAAACAGATAGTACACAATTGTGGTATCCCGACTCTGTACTCATCATGTGACAAATGATGCTCTCAAGCTCTGATAAGTGTTTAGTTTGCATTAGTTTTAAGGGTGTTTTTGTTTAAGTTTTTAGTTTATTTGTGTTAGTTTTTCCCTTTAATCCCATTGATTTTCTTTTATGCCACACATGCTACTCTAGTGTAACTATTTTGTAGAAAGTGCTTTGTTTTAGGTTCATAACCAAAGAAACAAAAGACATTTAATGAAGGGAAAGAAGTCCAAACCACCTAAAAGCATAAAAGAAAAGTCATATCAACCCTTAGGATGCACCATGGAGAAAGGATACATCAAAAAGAGCACTCTAAGAGCAATTTTAGTGAAGATATGAGAAATCCATTATCGTGGATCCCACTGACTTGGGCCATAAATCACAAGAATTAGAGTCAGAGAAGTCCACTGGCCGTGGGTTTTTCCCGTTGGCGGTGGACCTTGCTAGAAAATGGGATTTTGTACAGAGAAGAAATCCAATGGCCATGGAAAATTCCCATTGGCCATGGGTCTTGCTGGTCCAGAATCCATTGACCATGGGTTTTTCCCACTAGCCGTGGTTCCCTCTGCCAAAAGTCAGAAATTGAAGCTTTTTGGACCCCTATCATGACCCACTGGCCGCGGGTTTTTCCCACTACCAGTGGATTTTGCACGTTTGACACTTTCCTGAGTTTTAGGAGCAGTTTCTGAGACATTAAAAGGTGGGCACTCTTTGGAAAAAGGAGGAGACATAATTGTGGACTTTTAGAGGAAAAAGAGAAAACTTTTCTGGAGGAAAATTAAAGGATTCTCAAGGAACAAAATTGAAGAACATCGATCTGCAGATTTGGGAGAAAGATTTGGTAGACATAGTGAGAGCTTCTCTTCTATTTTTTGATCCCTAGTTTTGTTTTTGATTTCTTTTCATGTTGGGGCTTGATTTATTGTATTGTGGCATTGTAAGCATCCTTTCTATGGCACATTAAACTTTATTCTTGGGATTAAGGGGTAATATGTTCATGTATCAGATTTGATTGTTCTTCATCCTTCAGTTATTAAATTTCATTTTCTATTTAATTCATGGATTCTTAATGCTTATACAAGATTAGAAATAAGTGTAGATGTTAATAAATTATATGGGAAATTGAAAGGTTGGCATGTGATTTGGAAAACATGGAATTGAATCTATGGTTTTGAGTTACGAGAGTAAACGAAACTGTTTGAGGAACTAATTGGGTTTTCACAAAGCGTAACGGACTTAATTGGCAAATTGAACGTTGTTCTTTGGCGATTAGGTACATTAATAAGGTTTTGAGAAAAAGTTATAAATTAATTTAGGGAAACTCATCTTAGAAACGAAATGACATAATTGAAGAGATGAATTGCTCTTGGATTTGGTACTCTCATATGAACCCCTGAATTCCCAATAGCTTTCCTTCGATTGATCTTTTAAAAATGATTAAATTTTCTTTCTAACAAGACTCTGAGTTTTTGTTAGTAATTTAGTTTTGACGCAATTTAAGTTCTTGTTAAATTGAACCGATTTGTCTAGATAATTAAACCATTACAAAAACTGGTAATTAGGCACAATCTCTATAGGAACGATATTTTTATTACTATGATACCCCCGTGCGCTTGCGGTTGGCTATCATGTTTTTGGCATCGTTGCTGGGGATTATTCCCCAATATTGGCAAAAAAATGTTTTGGTTAGATTAGATGTTTTATATTTTTTCTGCATTGTTTTTCTGGTTTTTCTTGATTTTCTGTAGAGTTATGCTTTGGTTTTTATGTTTTTGTGGATTGTACAGGTCTCTTTATACGAAGGAGTCACAACTTTAAACATATTTTTGATCTAGAAATTGAAAGGACCTTCCGTAAGATCAGAGCACTTCGGAAACAACTTGAACAAAGCAAGTAACAAGCTTTGAGTTCAAACACCAAAGAACAAATGGACAATCCAAATAACTGAGCTCTTCGAGATTTTGCAGCACCCAATGTAATAGGTAGAAGGCCTAACATCACAAGGCCTACTATTGAGGCGAATAACTTCGAGTTGAAGCCATCCTTACTCTCGATGGTTCAACAAAATCAGTTTGGTGAACTACCTTCTAAAGACCCAAATCTTCATTTACAGATTTTCCTTGAGTATTGTTACACGTTCAAGGTAAATGGTGTCTCTAGTGATGCAATCCAGTTATGACTTTTCCCATTCTCTTTGAGGGATAAGGCTAAAGCTAGGTTGTATTCACTCCCTGAAGGTTCCGTTATAACTTAGGAGCAGTTGTCCCATGTCTTCCTCAATAAATACTACCCACGTAGCAAAACAGCCTAGTTAAGGAAGTAGATCATCACTTTCACCCAGAAAGAAGATAAGACCTTGTATGATGCATGGGAAAGATACAAGGAGATGCTTTGAGAATGTCTACATCATGAAGTGGAACGATGATTGACAGTCAACATCTTCTATAATGGTTTGACCCCAAACCAAAGGGTTACCTTGGATGCCGCAGCTGGCGGTGCCTTTATGAGTAAGAACATAGAGGTATCCAATCGGGAGACAAAAAATATTTAATACATCCCATAAGGATTGGTCTATTAAATTAGAGGATTCCTTATGGGTGTATCGAACCGCATATAAGACTCCCATTGGAACCACACCTTTTAAGCTAGTGTATGGGAAGCCTTGCCATTTACCTGTAGAGCTTGAATATAAATCTTTTTGGGAAGTTAAAATGCTTAATCTTGATCATAAGGTTGTAGGTGAATATAGGTTATTGGAGTTAAATAAACAGAAAGAGCTCCGTTTGGATGCATACGAAAATGCCTAAATTTATAAAGAGAAGACTAAGCTATGGCATGAACGTCACATCCTCCGAAGGTCATTCAATCCAGACGATATAGTTTTACTCCTTAATTCCCGCCTGAGGCTTTTCCCTGGTAAGCTGAGGTCCTGGTGGTCGGGACCGTTTAAGGTAACTAAGGTTTTTCCTTTTGGAGTTGTCAAGATATAGAGCGAGAAATCTGGTCCGTTTAAGGTAAATGGACAGAGACTCAAACACTATCTGACAGGTGAACCCATCCAACAAGCAAGTGTCTTGGACTTGCTTGATGCATAATATTCTTGATTTCATTTGGTTAAAACGTCTGACTGAAGACGCTAAACTTAGCACTAATGGGGAGGTAACCCCATGTTTTTAAATGCATTGCATGATATTTTTCTTTGAAGCATGTTTTTCCCTTTAATTTTCCATTTCAAATGCATATGTATTTTTCCCATTTATACATTACATAAGTACACACATGATCTTATATATGGTTTTTAATGGTTAAGACAGTGACATCCATTGGCAGTGGAAAATTCCCATTGGTAGTGGACTTCACTGGTTTTAAAAGCTGGAGTTAAGGGAAGAAAATTTTTGAAAACCAGTAAAATCCATTGGCAATGGATTTCTCTTACTTGAAAATGAAAAGGAATTTTTTAGGCAAGACAATGAAATCCATTGGCTGTGGGTTTTTTCCACTGGTCGTGGATCTCTTTGACTTAGTAGGGGTCCTATGCGTAATTTTTAAAGGAAACGGGACAGCAAGTTCCACTGGTCGTGGAAATTAATAGGTGCAAGTTAAAAAAGAAATTGTTTTGAAAACTAGCAGAGTCCACGGGCCGTGGGAATTTTTCCACGCCCGTGGATCGTAACAGTGCCCACTTCACCCTTTTAAAACACATTCAACGGGCCACTCAAGTACTCCATGCCCTTTTTCAGCTTTCCTTGCTTGTGCTTTTCAATTTTCTTCTTACCCTTTTCTCTTCTTTACTTCATCTCTTGAGAACCCACACTTGTGTTTGGTCTCTCTTATTTTCCATCATCATACTTGCTCAAATCTCCACAGTTCATTTTCATTAACAAGTAAGAAACATCATTTTTCTTAATTTGGGGTTTATTAAAATTTAGGGGTTTCCTTTCTTTTCCTTGCAACTTGGTGTATTGGGAATATTATCTATTGCTTAATGATGCTTTTGTATGCCATGTATTGCAACGGGTATGATTGAAACCTAATGAACAACAAAGTATGCTTTCTTCTTGGTTAATGAACCCCATTTGTTCTATTCTCCATAGATGTTGTTTCTTTTTGTCATTTAAACATTGATTTGCATTCATGGTTGTATTCTTGGTTATTTGTGAGCAAATGGAACTATTGGATAATAAGATTTTAGCTATGCCAAGTTCAACACATGAGTGCACACCAAGTGTTTGACAAAATGCATAACCCAAGTCATATCATTTTCCACATGCTTGTTAATGCTTCAAATTTTGAATGGGTATATTTTGAAATGGTTGAATTGCTCCTTGCCCCTATGCTTAGTTCATCACTTCTCATTACATATTCTTGTTTTGTGCTTCATGGTGTTGCTATATTTTGCTGATTATATACTATTTGACACTTATTGAGGCCATATGCATTGATTTGAAACCATGAGGGGTGTTGAAGATTCTAGTTTGGGGTGTGTCATGTATCTTATAGGTTGGCCCACTGAGTGTTTGTGAAAATGCTTGAACTTTATTTTTCTTTGGATTGTCTCATGCTATGGCTTATGAAACCTAATCCTTAGATATGTGATACATATTTCCATATGTAATTTTATATGATTAGGCATTTTTCCTTGTAATTTGGTGTGAATCTTTGTTAACCCGGCGATAGCATCTCAACAGTTCTTTTCCACCACCGGGTTTGTTAATTGGCAAGCGCACCAATCGTTTGTAGTTTTCAAAATTTAGATATCGTTCCACTGGGATTGAAAGTCCAATAATAACAGTAACTTTCTATTTACTATGGTAAATGGGAAGGAAGTTATAAACAAAAGAATAATTTATATACAATTTATACAATATTCACAGGATAGCATGATTGAGTGGTTCATAAGATAAAAGAAAATAAAATCTATCTAAAAAAATGAGTTGCAATCTAGAATAGGTAAGATACTTGAGATAAACATAGATAAACAAATTATGTTGGAATTTGGATCCCTAATCTAGAATAACAATGAGGAACTCAAGACATGCATATTTAATCATCAAGTTTCATGTCATTGTAGCTTAAAATCATTATAACCGATCCCTCGTGATATAAATTCTAAGAATTCACCGTAAAGTCTGATCCCTCGTGAGCTTTCTCAGTAAAAACTTGCATTAAGACCTGGCCTTATGGCAACAATTGTTAACAACCCCTATAGAATTGAGATACCAAGGGTATTCCAACTTTTTACTTTCGTCAAAACAAGTTTCAATACGGCATGAACAATCATTCTCCTGTTTGACATTCATACTAATAAAACAAGTTTCAATACATATGAAAATCATTCTCCCGTTTGACGTTCATATTAATAAAAGGTTAAAATACTAACATGGACTTGAATCATAAACATGCAGAGGTCGAATTCACAACATTATACTCAATAGATTAGTTCACCAATTCCAACATAAACAAATTAGTTACACATGGTGAAAGTAGAAACAACACTTACAGATTTTGACATTACGAAGACGATGGGAACTTCACGATACAATGATCACAATACACCGAAACACACTCAAGTATCTAGAAAACTATTCTAGAACTACAACTCACAAAAGAAGTACTCAAAGTCGAGCACAAGAGAGAAAAGAAATGCTATGGAATGGGATGGGATGGGATGATTTGAATGGTGTTGGATGGCCCTATTTATAGGGCTGAGCAAGGGTGCTGACGCTACGCATCCCTGTGACGCTACGCGTCACACCCCTGACTCAGCCTTCATTAAACACTTCATAATGGCCACTTCAAATTATTAAATTTGATCATGCTTGGCCATATGGACATGTCTCCACCGATTTTTGGCCTTTCATGGTGAGTGGGATGGCCCTTGTGGCTGAGTGGAGTGCCCATTATTGGGTCCAAGTGGAGTGGTTGGTCAAAGTGAAGGTGGAGACCACGCAGCACTGACGCTACGCGTGGCTGTGATGTGTAGCGTCAGCATCAAAAATAGCTGTTGACGCTACGCGTGGGGTGAGACTACGCGTCAGCTCCTCCAGTGTAATTTTCTCTTGATTTCTTAACTTTTTCACTGCAAAACTAGAGAAAATTGATCAAGGGCAGATTATTTCCAACAACATCCATTTATTGAATTTAAATCCTAATTTTCTAACAAATTAAACTAATTTTTATAATTTTTATGAAATTTTTATTCAAGCTTTTATTAAAAATTTGAGGACTAACAAATACCCCCAACTTGAGACATTGCTCGTCCTCGAGCAAGAGAAAAATAAGAAAAAAAATAAAAATTTGGAATCAAATTTTTAAGTTAGTCTGAAAATTTACCACAAAAAATAATTACACAATTTAACTAATTTGTAATAATCAAAAATTGATATCAAATATAACAAAGGTCTAATGATAAAATTGTTTACAATATTCTATTAACAATCAAGCAGAATTTCAGGCTTACCTCACAAGTGTTTATCTCTATGCAATTGGTAACCTATTTCACTCAATCAATCATAAAATCAAACGAATTTAACTTTGTTTGTCATCTAATCAATGGTTATTTATACCGAGTTAATTCGAAAATCACAAGGTCTTTTCACGGGTTGTAATGAGGCTTGGTTTTCAAGAAGTAATGGTTTTTCTTGGAATTCAAAAACCTGAAATCATAAAAGAGCATTTTATAATTCTTAGGCTTTTTCTTGACCCAAACTTCTCATTTTCTTTTATTGATAAAAAATAAATACCCCCAACTTGATTCTTTTCACTATTTTTGATTTTTTTCTTTTTCATACTTTCCTTTTGAAAAGAATAAAGTTGCTTATTTTCACTCCCCATTTTTGTGAGAACACTCAAAATATTTTTCATTTATTTTAACTGCTCTTTTAATCAATCAAGTATAGGGAATGGTTAAAACAAATTTAGGTTTTAAGGGTACCAAAGAATTTTATTTTAGGCTCAAATTGGCTTTGCAAAGGATAAAAAACTTTTTACCAAGGTAAGCTGTTTGGCCCAAGGTTTCGTTTCACCAATAAATGTGCCTTGATTATTTTCTCGAATTCTCTGTACAACAACACAAATCAGAGATTAAAGCAAAATCAATTCGAATTGAAAATATGTCGATTAAACCCTCAAGTGTTTAAAAAAATATCTCTCTTCTCACTGGGTTATTGAAATTTGCTTGATGGTTAATAAACTTATTGTAATTAAATTTATCAAAATTCCTAAGTTATATAAAAAAATCGATAATTGATTTTACAAATTTAAGTTTTATTGTGTAAAAACTCTAAGTGTATAAATTAACTAACAAAAATTTGATTGAAAGATAAAAATTTTATTTTTGGATTATTTTTTCGAAAAATAAGCAAAAACGAATAACTACGTAAAAACACACCACACAATAATGAAATAC
Source organism: Clitoria ternatea (assembly GCA_037962975.1). Classification (NCBI taxonomy): domain Eukaryota; kingdom Viridiplantae; phylum Streptophyta; class Magnoliopsida; order Fabales; family Fabaceae; genus Clitoria; species Clitoria ternatea. Next base: position 239,459,673 of record CM075671.1, on the reverse strand, counting down.
CATAATATAAAGTGTAAATGCAAATGTAAATATAAACTAGAATCAACTGTACTTAAAGTAAATGCAAAAGAATAAGAAGATGACATCATCAATCTTCCATCTGATCATCATCCTGCTCCCCCTCCTCATCATCACCATCGCCATCAGAGTCAACTTGTGTGCCAGAAGATCCACCAGTCTCAGGGTAGGTAGGCAAATCTCTGGGCCAAGCTACATGTGCTGCAAACTCGGTCGGGGTAACATAAGGTGCTCCCTCTCCCTGTAACCTGTACTGGTAAAATTCATCGTGAAGATGAATATAAGCTCTATGAGTGGCAGCCATTATCTACATCATATGCTGATGCTCAAGTGATATCCGGGCAAAGCCCTGTGTGACAGCATCAGTAGATGGAGGCTGCACTGGTGGTCTCCTCCTCCTAGGTCGGGGCTGAGCCTCTTGCTCTAGTGGTGGAAGCTCGCACTGCTGCACAAAATAATCTTTGTTCACTAGAACTTTAGGGACTCTCCCTGAAGAACTAGTGAACTCTGGTGAAGGTATAATGACTCCCTGCCTCCTCAGTAAGGCAGATATGATGAGAGGAAAGGGAATGGGGTGATTCACTTTATACCCAAGGGCATAAAAGTGAATCTGCTCGGATATAAGCTCAGCAATATCAATGGTGTGGCCCTGGAGGATAGAATAGAGAAGGCAACAACAATCAACTGGAAGGGAAGAAAGGTGGGTGACAAAAGTGATATTATGAAGCATGAGGTGGGACCACGGCTGAGCTATGGGGGTCAGCTGGGTCTTTAGGAGGTTAGATGGACTCCTTCCAACCCTACTGAGGTTAAAAAGATTCCATCCTTGCTCAAGAAATGAGCAACCTCCTCGAGGGAGTATCCTAACTCTCCCTCAGCAGCAATCTTGTTTCTGTTTTCTTTCCAGAAACAAGTGTCATCCTCGGGAGTAGGCTCCCAAGGGTTACCCAATAGGGTGCTGATGGTGTCCCGGTCATATGAGATATGCCGACCCCTCACCCAACTCATCCGCTACTGCCCAATGTTCGGTGCGTCCTGGCGAGTCCTGAAGGCATTTGCATAAAATTCCATCACTAAGATGGGGTCCCCCTCAATAGGTAGAGAGAATAGAGGTCCCCATCTCCTTTGCTGCACTCTATCCTGAAGCTCAGGATAGTCTCCTGCACTCAAATCAAGGACCCTCTCCCAGATAAGTCTCTGACCCTTGATTTGATGAAACCGTGCCCATTTCACATCAGTGCGAAATCTGGTGGGATCCCTCGGTCCTAACACCTCCTGTCCCTGAAGATCGGGATCCTCAGAGGTGGTGTCGGTATCCGTGGTCTTCCTCTGTCTTTTAGAGGGACCAGCAGTGGGAATGGATTTCCTAGGTGCCATCTGTAAAAAGTAAAAATTTAAAATTAAACACACATTAAACAATAAATCACACATTAACAATCAATCCATAACATTTAAATCAAAAATATTTTTTGTTTTTCTAAAATTGAAATTCAAATACACCACAACATATTTTTGTTTTTTTATGAATTATAAAGAAAGTAACACACATATTTTCAAATAATACAATTTATTCAAAATTTCATACAAATTTATTCTTATGCAAGAAAGTATAACAAATACTAAATATGAAAATTTATTAATAAAAAAAAAGCAAAAATTAACAAAAATTAAAAACAGAGGCTGACGCTATGCGTGGCGTGACGCTATGCATCAGCCTGTTCTACCCACGCTACGCGTCTGTGGGACGCTACGCGTGGGCTCACAGTTCATCCTCACGCTACGCGTCAGTGGAACGCTATGCGTGAGCTGCGCAGAACAGAGAAAAAAAAATAGGGGTTGCACAGCAGCAACCCCTTTCCAAACCACATTATATCCATTCAATTCCTAATTCCTAACAGTAATCAATCCCAATGGTCTTCTAATCCTAATCCTAACCACATTTATTTCTAAAAATCAAAAATTAAAAACAAAACTAAAGAGAACGGATTAGAACACTTACTTGTGGTTCCTTGAGCAATAGGATTGAGAGAGCTTGGAAGAGAGAAAGAGGTTTTGAAATTTAGGGTTTTGAAAACTAAAGTGAGGCAGAGAGGAGATCTTAGGCTTTAAACCCTAAGATGGGCCTCTCTGGTTCAGTTTTAAAAACTGAACGTGGGCTCTGACGCTACGCGTGGATGGGACGCTACGCGTCAGACCCAAAATTCAGAGTCCAAGCTATGCGTCAAAGTGGCGCTACGCGTGGGCTTCTGTTTTTGATTTTTCCAAAGATTTTTGATTTTCAAAATCTTTTCTTTTCAGTTTAAAACCCCTTTTCTTTTAAACAAGTTTAAAATTTTTGTTTTGTGGTTTTTTTTTTATGTTTTAAAAAAATTCAAAAAAAGAATGGGTTGCCTCCCATTGAGCGCTAGGTTTAATGTCTCCAGCCAGACATTACCTTTGATTAATCAGGTGGTCTCCCAATATTCGTTGAGGATTCACCTATCTTTTTCTTCCTTCTTCTTCTTTTCCTATGCTTAATTACCTGTTTTTCATCTTTCAAAGCATCGGTTAATTTAAAACAATTTAATTGATTGGGAAGAGATATACCTGGTTCGGTTGAGGGATAAACTTTTTCCTCATTACTTATCCTGAGGTGTTCATGAGCACTGAAGCTTACCTCTTCTTCATAAACTTTGGCTGCAACCGTACTTAGATCAACATCTACTCTGATCCTTACAGTCTTCATGAAAGGTCTTCCTAGGATCAGGGGGATCTCAGTATCCTCCTTCATATCCAGTACCATAAAGTCAACCTTGAAGTGGTACTTGTCAACCTTTACCAACAAATCTTCCACAATCCCAAAAGGCTTTTTGACAGAGCGATCTGCAAACTGTAATTCTGTCTTTGCTTCTTTTAGCTCATATTCACCAATGCGCTTTATTAAATCTAAGGGCATCAAGTTAATGTTAGCCCCTAAATCTAATAACGCATTCCTGATGTTGATATTTCCGATTGTCACAAGAATGGTGAAACTCCCCGGATCTTTACATTTTTTCGGGGTTATACAGTTTGTTTCTTGCTCTGTATCTATTTGCACATTTTTTCTTTTTTGTTTTTTTCATTTTTTTCTATTTTTTCACTTTCTTTCTCTTCTTCTTCTTTCTTTTTCTCACTCTTTTCTTTACAATCAATTTTTACAACATCAAAAGAAACAGCATTACATTGTTCCCTTAGGTTTTGAGTGTTTGCAGAAAACCCAGAACTCTTTAATTCGGCTATCTCTTTTGCAAGCTGACCCATTTGTATGTCTGATGCTTTTCGGGCAGCTTCATTTGTCTCCACAAACTGCAATAACTGTTGAATAGATTCCTCTATTCTTGTCAATCTTGCATTGTCAGTTTGTTGTTGCTTGAATTGATTGTTAGGAGGTCTGTTGGAAGGTCCAGTATCCTGTCTCCAGCCAATATTCTGATTTTGCCAACCCTACAGGTAATTATTAGGAAAAGAATTTCCATGATTAAAAGGAAAATTACCTAAGGGTGCTCTTTGATGGTTCATGAAATTGGCTTGCTCTTGCTCATTTCCACAGTAACCACATGGTTGTTCTCCCATGCAATGCATACATGTTTTAAGTTGAGTAGGGGGTGGTGATGCTACTTGAGCAATTTGGAGTTTTTCCAATTGCTTGCTCATAACTTCAATTTGTTGGGTCAGTAATTTTTGCTGAGCCAACACTGCATCTTTTACTCCCAATTCGAGCATTCCTGGCTTCATTTGTATATTACCTCTTTCATGCTTTGCTTAGCGGTCACTAATAGCCATTGATTCCAATATTTCTATGGCTTCCTCCACAGTCTTCTTCATTAAAGAACCACCTGCACAAGCATCTAACATCATCTTGAACTGAGGCAATAGACCATGGTAAACGATTCTTACCTTTTCGGCATCATTCAGGTTGTGGTTTGGATACTTTCTCAAAAGTGCCTTGAATGGTTCCCATGTCTTTCCTAGTGATTCATCATTATTTTAAGAAAAAGAATGTATGGCTGTCATTGCTTCAAAATATTTTGAAGGAGAATAAAATCTTTCCAAAAATTTTCTTTCAACATCGGACCAGTTTGCAAAACTACCCGGTGGACAAGATTTAAACCATTCTTTTGCTTTACCAATCAATGAAAAAGGAAAAAGTCTCATGTAAACAGACTCTTCTTGATTGGGTTCAAAACCAATTGTGCTGTATAACTCATAAAAAACAGTTAAATGTTCATATGGTTCTTCATGATTTAAACCAGTAAATTGGTTGTTTTGAATAATGTTTAAAGTGGCAGGTTTAATTTCCACTGGTAAAACTGGTCCTTGAAACATTCCCGAAACTCGGGGTGGACCATTAATAGCAGCAAACTGTCCCAATGTTCTCTTTTCAGCAGCCATATTTGAATTTTCAAAAATTTTCGAAGTAGAAGAAGAATTTGTTTGTGTTTTAGATTTCAAAGACTTGATTTTCTTTACAAACTTTTCTATCTCAGGATCAAAATAAATTTTACCTGCGGTAGATCGAGTTTGCATACACAAACTAGACAAAGAAAGTTAGTGTAATAATGATAAGAAATAAATAATAAAAAAATTAACTAAGGTAAAAATATATTTACCACGGTGCCAGAAAACTTGTTAACCCGGCGATAGCATCTCAACAGTTCTTTTCCACCACCGGGTTTGTTAATTGGCAAGCGCACCAATCGTTTGTAGTTTTCAAAATTTAGATATCGTTCCACTGGGATTGAAAGTCCAATAATAACAGTAATTTTCTATTTATTATGGTAAATGGGAAGGAAGTTATAAACAAAAGAATAATTTATATACAATTTATACAATATTCACAGGATAGTATGATTGAGTGGTTCATAAGATAAAAGAAAATAAAATCTATCTAAAAAAATAAGTTGCAATCTAGAATAGGTAAGATACTTGAGATAAACACAGATAAACAAATTATGTTGGAATTTGGATCCCTAATCTAGAATAACAATGAGGAACTCAAGACATGCATATTTAATCATCAAGTTTCATGTCATTGCAGCTTAAAATCATTATAACCGATCCCTCGTGATATAAATTCTAAGAATTCACCGTAAAGTCCGATCCCTCGTGAGCTTTCTCAGTAAAAACTTGCATTAAGACCTGGCCTTATGGCAACAATGGTTAACAACCCCTATAGAATTGAGATACCAAGGGTATTCCAACTTTTTACTTTCGTCAAAACAAGTTTCAATACGGCATGAACAATCATTCTCCCGTTTGACATTCATACTAATAAAACAAGTTTCAATACATATGAAAATCATTCTCTCGTTTGACGTTCATATTAATAAAAGGTTAAAATACTGACATGGACTTGAATCATAAACATGCAGAGGTCGAATTCACAACATTATACTCAATAGATTAGTTCACCAATTCCAACATAAACAAATTAGTTACACATGGTGAAAGTAAAAACAACACTTACAGATTTTGACATTACGAAGACGATGGGAACTTCACGATACAATGATCACAATACACCGAAACACACTCAAGTATCTAGAAAACTATTCTAGAACTACAACTCACAAAAGAAGTACTCAAAGTCGAGCACAAGAGAGAAAAGAAATGCTATGGAATGGGATGGGATGGGATAATTTAAATGGTGTTGGATGGCCCTATTTATAGGGCTGAGCAAGGGTGCTGACGCTACGCGTCCCTGTGACGCTACGCGTCACACCCCTGACTCAGCCTCTATTAAACACTTGATAATGGCCACTTCAAATTATTAAATTTGATCATGCTTGGCCATATGGACATGTCTCCATCGATTTTTGGCATTTCATGGTGAGTGGGATGGCTCTTGTGGCTGAGTAGAGTGCCCATTATTGGGTCCAAGTGGAGTGGTTGGTCAAAGTGGAGGTGGAGACCACGCAGCACTGACGCTACGCGTGGCTGTGATGCGTAGCGTCAGCATCAAAAATAGTTGTTGACGCTACGCGTGGGGTGAGGCTACGCGTCAGCTCCTCCAGTGTAATTTTCTCTTGATTTCTTAACTTTTTCACTACAAAACTAGAGAAAATTGATCAAGGGCAGATTATTTCCAACAACATCCATTTATTAAATTTAAATCCTAATTTTCTAACAAATTAAACTAATTTTTATAATTTTTATGAAATTTTTATTCAAGCTTTTATTGAAAATTTGAGGACTAACAATCTTTTGATAATTTCATGAACCTATATTCACCCCATATATTCTTTTTGGTATGATTTTCTATTTGATATGGAAGGAACCTTTCCTTGCGTGCCTAATTTTCTTCTCCAACTTGTGCTTTTTAGCAAGGAATCATGTCTTTAGGGAGAACCAAGACAGTTGGCAAAAAGAGGAAAAATAAAGGTTAGTTATCTAACTATAGTAGTGTTAATGATATTGAGTGTGCTCCAGATGAACAAAAAATACGGCTTGCTTCTTTGTCCGTGAGGGATATTATTCCCTCACGGTTTTTCTATAAGGAATCACTGATGGAGCTTGGGATTTATGAGGATACCTTTCAATATTCCAAAAATATAGGTTGGGAGGACTTTATTGAGCTATATGAACCATGCTTTGAATGAACTAGTTTAGCGTTCCTTAGCTCTATTGAAATTAAGGCATGTTTAAATGTTTCTGGCTGCGAGATTACCTAAAGGCTAAACAATACTGATTTTAGGATGGATTTAGCGAAGATGGATTCCATTTATGGTTTTCCCTCCGTTCCTGAAGAGATGGTTGCTCGCATGAATGTTGTTCGCATTCCTAGGGACTTTCATGCCAACTATTTTTGGTCCCAACTTTCACGAGCAAGTGATAATTATGATCCATCATCTACTAAAGCCTCCTCTATGCATCATCCTATTTTTAAATACCTCCAGCGGTTCATGGCTCACTTTATTTTTGGCCTATTCAATAGCCGGGTACCATTCGGGCTGTTGAATTGTATTTTTTGTATGCCATAATCCACAATATACCCATTCATTCCACTAAATGGCTTTTTAGCCAATTCACCAAAGTTGGTCGGGCCAATTCTAACAAGATTGTCATTGCTTTGTCATTGTTGGGTACATTAACCTACTTGCTAGGCATGTAGGCATTGACCTGGACAATGACACCTTGTGCTGCCAACCCAAGAGGGTTGACATTGATGAAATGATTCACATAGGTATGATTGTCATAGAGTGTGATATTTACTATTTAATTATTCCTGGAATATCTGTGCCTCACCCCTTACCTGCCCCTAGCTTTACTAGCCTGGAGGGCAAGACTTCTTTTTTGTTTTTAGGAACAAAATATGAGACAGACACCCCTCTAGAAACAGATGCCACTACCCAAACAGCCATCAGCTGGCCTTTCCCACTCCTCACACAACTCTAGTTTCTCCATGGAGCGTATGTATTCTTTGATGGAAGGGATGAGCAGTCGCATGGATTCCATGTCCATACGAATAGAATCCATGTCCAAAGAGTAGGATAGGCAAGGAGCATAACTTAATCATATTGCCCATAAAGTTAATGTCATGTATGATTGGCATTACCAGCAGGGAAATTTCCCTCCCCCTCCTCATGATATGGTGACCCTGTTTCAGTTAAGTTTCTCTTTACCCTTATCTCTTATTATTGCACATTGAGGACAATGTCCAAAATTAGTTTGGTGTATGGGTAAACTGAAACTTAACCTGATGATTTTTCTTATTTATTTTCATTGTCTTTGCATGATTATTTTTCCATTTCTTGTTTCATTTTGGTTGTGTCTTAGAATAACATTGCTAGTTCTGATAGTGATTGCTAGAATTATAAGGTGCGTTTAATTTTGAGTAAGTGAACCACATGCTTATTAGGAACCCAAAAGAAAAAAATGTGATAAAAAGTTTTCTTGATGATGATTGTCTGATTTTTAGGATGAAAGACTCGTGATAAATCCATGCTTTCTAGGATCTGTACTAATCACCATAGTCAGATTTTTGAGCCTGAAAGGGTTTTGCCATGATTAAAAATTTAACCTTTATTTTATTTCTTTGAGTGATCCACACATGTTAGGCATTCTAGAACTTGGCTTTTGATCGATTCAAAATGGTTGGCGAATGCATTGTCATGGAATAAAAAAGGCACTTTAGGCCTTATTCTTTAGCCATAGAAATTTTTTATTAAATCAACCCATTAGTGGCCCCTTTTGAGCCTAATGTAATTTTCATATTTCTTTTTCAAATTGCCTATTTACTTCCTAATTTTCATGATTCTTGTAGAAGAAGCAAAAGATTAGCAACTAGGAAAAAAGTTAATTGTTAATAAAAAGGGGTATAATGCAAGTGGGGAGTTTTGGTTTTAACAAAGAATGAAATGAAAAAAAGAAAGAAAAGAAAGGAAAAGAGAAGGATGATAATGAGAAAAGGAAAGAAAAAGAAAAAAAGAGAGTTGATTACTAAAAAAAATTTGGATTATGCTCCTAAGAGTGTTTGAATGTGAAAGGGAATATTTATTATATCTTGTATTGAAATATGTTTTTCTCAAGAATTGTTTAGCCCTTTGTGTTTTCCTTTTCTTGATTTCCATACCTATACATTAAACGTTAGGCCATATTACAAACCTTAAAATACCTTTAGACTATGACATGCATTCTTGATAACTTTAGAGTTTATGCTCAACTGTCAAGCCTATGGTAATGTTTAAGGTGTGTTGATTTGAGTCATTTTATACATAAACTTAAACACTAAGAGAGAAAGTGAGAAGATTTCAACCCTGGTTCAAATCTTAGTGAAGTGTGGATTGTTCATTGTTTGGATTTTTAACTTGGCATTTTCAGGTGATCATCTAAAAGAAAAATACAAGAGAAAAATGCTTTAGTTTTCGGGTTCTTTAATTTTGCATAGGTTCTTTATTCTTAATTTTTCAACTTGTGAATATAGTGATTGCTTGAGGACAAGCAATGCTTTAGTTTGGGGTATTTTGATAAGTGTCTAGTTTGCATTAGTTTTGAGGGTGTTTTTGTTTAAGTTTTTGGTTTATTTGTGTTAGTTTTTCCCCTTGATCCTATTGATTTTCTTTTATGCCACACATCCTACTCTGGTGTTTCTATTTTGTAGAAAGTACTTTGTTTTAGGTTCATAACCAAGGAAACAAGAGATATTTAATGAAAGGAAAAGAGTCCAAACCACCCAAAAGCATGAAAGAAAGGTTATATCGACCCTTGGGATGCACTATGGAGAAAGGATACATCAAAAAGAACACTCTGAGAGCAATTTTAGTGAAGATAAGAGAAATCCATGGCCAGTGGGATAATGCACAACAATTAGAGTTAGAGAAGTCCACTAGCCATGGACTTTGCTGGAAAATGGGATTTTGTGCAGAGAAGAAACCCACTGGCCGTGGGTCTTAATGGTCCAAAATCCACTAGTCGTGGTTCTTGCTGCCAAAAGTCAGAAATGGGAGTTTTTTGGACCCCTGTCATGATCCATTGGCGATGGGTTTTTCCCACTGCTAGTGGATTTTTCACGTATGACACTTTCCTGAGTTTTAGGAGTAATTTGAGATATTATAAGGTGGGCACTCTTTGGAAAAAGGAGGAGACATAATTGGAGAATTTTTAGAGGAAAAAGAGAGAACTTTTCTGGAGGAAAATTGAAGGATTCTCAAGGAACAACATTGAAGAACATCGATATGCAGATTTGGGAGAAAGATTTGGTAGACATAGTGAGAGCTTCTCTTCTATTTTATGACCCCTAGTTTTGTTTTTGATTTCCTTCCATGTTGGGGCTTGATTAATTGTATTGTGGCATTGTAAGCATCCTTTCTATGGCACATTAAACTTTATTCTTGGGATTAAGGGGTAATATGTTCATGTATCAGATTTGATTGTTCTTCATCCTTTAGTTATTAAATTTTGTTTTCTATTTAATTCATGGATTCTTAATGCTTCTACAAGACATAGAAATAAGCATATATGTTAATAAATTATATGGGAAATCGAAAGATTGGCATGTGATTTGAAAAGCATGGAATTGAACCTATGGTTTTGAGTTACGAGAGTAAGCAAAACTATTTGAGGAACTAATTGGGTTTTCATAAAGCGTAATGGACTTAATTGGCAAATTGAACATTGTTCTTTGGCGATTAGGTACATTAATAAGGTTTCGAGAGAAAGTTATTAATTAATTTAGGGAAACCCACCTTAGAAATAAAATGGAATAATTGAAGAGATGAATTGCACTTAGATTTGGTACTCTCATATGAACCTCTGAATTCCCAAGAGTTTTCCTTCGATTGATCTTTTAAAAGTGATTAAATTTTCTTTCTGTCAAGACTTTGAGTTTTTGTTAGTAATTTAGTTTTGACGCAATTTACGTTCTTGTTAAATTGAACCGATTTGTCTAGATAATTAAACCACTACAAAAACTGGTAATTGGGCACAATCTCTATAGGAACGATATTTTTATTACTACGATACCCCGTGCGCTTGTGGTTAGTTATCAAGCTCTCAGACTCTTCCTATTACCAGTTCTTCAGAGCAAGTTCTAATGGGAAATGGTCAAGGTTTGTCTATCAAGTTTATTGGAAATTCATCTTTTCCTTCTACTTTCCAATCACACATTAGTCTACACCTAAAACATTTGTTATTAGTTTCTGATATTATTAAGAATCTCATAAGTGTGAGCAAGTTTACAAGAGATAATCATGTTTACTTTGAATTTCATCCTACTTATTATGTGTTCAAATCTCAAGAAACTTCTAACGTTTTTTTAAGAGGTACTCTAGACAAAGAAGGACTTTATTATTCAAACAATGGCTTTAGGTGCATTCCTTATACTCTTTCTACTACTCTTTCAAATAATAGTATTGTTGTTTTTTATTCTTCTAATACTATTGTAAGTCCTATTGCATATAAACATTGGCATGCAAGACTTGGTCATCTGCATCATGATTCCTTGCGTCTTGTTTTAAAAAGTTGTAATATTCATATGCCTAATAAAATTCCTTTTAAGTTTATTTGTGTTGCCTGTTGTCGAGGAAAAGCTCATACTCTACCATCTTATACTTCTACACACACATACACATTTCCTCTTGAGTTAGTGTTTAGTGACTTATGGGGCCCTACTTTTATTGACTCTATTTTTGGTCATAGATATTTGCTTACATGTGTTGATGGCTGTACTAGGTTTACTTGGGTTTTTCCTTTAAAAACCAAGTCAGAAACATTCAAGTGTTCAAGAATTTTAAAGCAATGACTGAACTATAATTTAATCAGAAACTTAAAGTAGTACAAATAGATTGGGGAGATGAGTTTAAACCCCTTTATCCTTATTTTTCAGAGCTAGGTATTATCCACAGATTTATTTATCCACACACTCATCATAAAAATGGTTCTGTGGAAAGGAAGCACAGACATTTAGTAGAAATTGGTCTCACATTCTAGCTCAAGTTAACCTTCCTTTTGAGTCTTAGGATCAAGCTCTCCCCACTGTTGTCTATTTAATAAACAGATTCCCTACTACTACATTAGAGCATTAGTCTCCTTATTTTAAGCTGTTCAAACATGTTCCAGACTACATGTTTTTGAAAACATTCGGTTATTCTTGTTTTCCTTTCATCAAGCCTTTCAACACTCATAAAATGGATTATCATTCTAAGGAATGCATTTTTCTAGGATACTCATCCTTTCACAAAGGTTATAAGTATTTAACTACAAATGGAAAAATCCTAATCTCCAAGGATGTTATATACCATGAGTCTAGATTTCCTTATTCCACCTTATTTCCCAACTCATCGCCTTCTAACTCTTTTAGAGTTACAAATTCCATACCTGCCACACTGCCTATTTTATCTTCTTTTATAAATACCATACCTTATCAAACTATATCTTCATCACCTAGTCAAAATTCTTCATATATTTGTCTTCACCTCTTTAAAACTCATAGCCTCATATAAACATTTCCCCTTCTTCTGTAATAATTTTACCTATTGTGCCTCTTACAACTCATTATGTTCCAACTATGTACCCTCTCAATACTTATCCCATGACCACCAGAGGAAAGAATGGTGTTACTCAACCTAAAGTTTTGTTAACTCACCTTGAACCATTTACTGTTAAGCAAGCCTTAACTGATCCTAAATGGTTTTAGGCCATGAAAGATTAATACACAACCTTTATGAATAATAATACCTAGTCCTTAGTGCCACTTTCATCCAATAGACAAGCTTTAGGTTGTAGATGGGTGTTCAAAATTAAGGAAAATCAAGATAGATCACTTAATAGGTATAAGGCAAGACTTGTTGCCAAAAGATTTCATCAAAAATCTGGTTTTGATTACTCAGAGACCTTTTCCCCTGTAATAAAAATGGTAACAATCAAAATAGTTTTAACAATTGCTATTTCATAAGGTTGGCCAATCCAAAAAATAAATGCGAATAATTCTTTATTGAATGGCTATCTTGAGGAAGAGGTGTACATGTGTCAGCCTCCTAGTTTTGAAACAATAAATATCTCTTTGGTTTGTAAATTACAAAAGGCTCTGTGGGTTGAAACAAGCTCCAAGAGCTTGGTTTGATAGACTCAAGGGAACTTTACTTTAACTAGGTTTTAAGTCAAGTAAATGTAACTCATCTCTATTCATACAATATTCTGCCAATCATTGTATCTATATTCTTGTCTATGTTGATGACATCATTATTATAGGAACTTCTTTATCCTCTGTTCAGTAACTTATCAATAATCTCAGTCTTAAGTTTGCTCTCAAACAGCTAGGAACACTGGATTATTTTCTTGGTATCTAGGTTACTCATACCAAAAATGGTTCTCTAATACTATCTCAAACTAAGTATATCTCCGAACTTCTTACTAAAGCAGGTATGACTGATGCTAAACGTATATCCACCCTCATGATTAGTAATCTGAAACTTAGTAGAGAAGGTACTAATCATCTAGAAGATCCAACTATCTACAGGTCTATAGTAGGTGATCTACAATATGTATTATCACTAGACTAGAGATAAGTTTTATAGTAAATAAAGCCTGCCAATTCTTGTCTAGGCCTTTTAAACAACATTAGAAAGTAGTTAAGAGGATACTCAAATATTTAAAGGTACTATAACCCATGGTCTACTTTTGGATAGATGTTCACCTGCAAATCCTATTTCTCTCACTGTATATTGTGATGCAGATTGGGCTTCTGACCTAGATGACAGAAAATCAACCTCCGACTCATGCATTTTTCTAGGAAATAATCTAGTTTCTTGGTGGGCAAAGAAACAAACTTTTATTGCAAAATCTAATACAAAAGCAGAATACAGAAGTCTAGCTAGCACTACTCAAGAAATTTTATGACTTCAATCTCTCCTTACTGAATTATAGATTCCTTTCGCTACTCCTTAAGTGTTTTGTGATAATCAGAGTATTGTGATGTTGTCTCACAATCCTATTTTACATGCAAGAACTAAACACATAGAGTTAGATATTTTCTTTGTTATACACATGGTTATAGACAAAAATCTTGTTGTAAGTCACATCCCTTCTTCAGATTAGTGAGCTGATATTCTCACTAAACCTCTTCTAGCTTCAAGATTTTTAACTCTGAGGGACAAGTTCAAGGTTGTTGACAAATTGGCATTGAATTCTTTAACTGCTTCATCTGTAATACTTTAGTCAACTTAACATATCAACTTAATGGAGTTCTCTACAGTAGAGGATACTTGGACTTAAAATGGAGAATATTAGAATTCTATTTCTTTGCTATGGAATTATTCAACTTTAGGAGCAAGAGAATGTTCATTTTTAGGGAGCATGTTCGAGTGTATTGACATAACTTATCTTTAATGATTTCAAGATAAGTTAAACATAATTTTAATGTTTTTTATTTTTATTTTTTTGATTTATGAACCTTTCTCATGATTGATGAAGAGTTACATGTTAGAAAAAAATGTTAAAATTGAGGGTGATAATTTTAAGAGGTATCATATGAAAAGACTCTTTTATATTATAGTCAGAGGAACGAATCTATACTGTATAATAAATAGTTGTCATGGCCAGATCGTAACGGGATAGCCAACCCTTAAAAGACAATTCGATCAAATCAAATTGAGATCCTTTCGAAAGAGAAAATAGATAGACAGGGGTTCAAAATCCTTTTGAAAGAAAACAGATAACAGTAAAAATAAAGAAAACAGGGAGTCACCACCAATATTTTTTTAAAGGTAAAATACCAAAAAAATCTCTTTTAAAAGCATTGGTCATAAAAGTAAAATTCTAAGTTCAGGAGTCGAATTACAGGTGAGGAAGGTATTAACATGTCATAACTGTCTGTATAAAACAGTTACCTCAAATTGATAGCGTGCATTATAAGTAGCTCATACATTATTTTAACTTCTTTAGAAAAGGAACAGACAAAATAGACAAGGAAGTTTTGAAATAAGGTTAAGAGGACGTCTCATCCAAATTAATCTTAAATCGAATAACTTGACTAAACAGTGACAGTAAGAAATTTGACGGAACAGTGACAGTAAGGAAGAATAAAAGAGTGACAGTAAGAAACCAAATACTAACAATAAAGAAGAATAAAACAGAGTAAAAGCAAGGATTAACAGGATGTCACATCAAATTAACCCTAATTTGTAATACAAATTAGAGATTAAAACTAAGTTAAATAAGATGCGGGTAAAATAAAGTCAATCGGGCAAAATACAGGATTAACAGGACGTCTAGTCCAAATTAACCCTTTTTATGAAAAAATGGAATATATTGAAGATATATAAGAAGATTAACAAAACGTCTCATCCAAATTAATCCTTCTTTGTTAGAAATATTATTATTATTATTATTATTATTATTATTATTATTATTATTATTATTATTATTATTATTGTATATCAGAGAACATGATGAGATCAACAAGATGTCTCGTCTAAATTAATCTCCTTTTAAAATATTATTATTTAATGAATAACAACATATTGGAAATTTTGAAAAGATTAACAAGACGTCTCGTGTAAATTAACCTTCTTGTGATAAAATAATTTTCTAAAATTAAATAGTAAAAATTTATTGAGATTAGACAAAAACACACAAAAATCATTAAAAGGAAAGTGAGTCCGGCAAGAGTTATTCTCGCTCCTACGTATTCTCAAATGTATTGAGAAATCAGGGTTACATAGTTCTAGTCAAAAATAATTTTCAAAAAAATATTTAAGTTATCTTTAATTAGTTTTAATTTTTGAGGAAGGAGAAATACAAGACGAAGAAATTCGCACGACATAAACTTTCGAGATCTTGTAAAGTGTATGTAGGCAATTAATTTGTAGGACATCACTTATAATATTTTATGACATTTAATGGATATATATACATAATATTTTCCATTTAAAATAAAAAATTCAACATAAATAAGAATGACTTATTATTTTAAAAAAGATATTTTGATTTAATATTTTTTTACTCTTAAATTCAACATAAATAAAAACTATTTATTTTTATTAAAAAAATATATTTTGATTTTAATATTTTTTATTTTAAATTAGCATAAATAAAATGTTTATTTTTAGAAAGGAATTTTTAAATTTTTAATATATAATTTTTAATTATTTTAATTTATTAATAAAAAACTATTAATTTTTATTCAAAGTTTTAGAAATAACAAAGGAAACCTAATAGGAATTTTAAAAAAAACTAAAAATAAATAAATAAAAACAATAACAAAAAAAGGAATGAAACGGGCCTTGAATAGAGACCCAAATAATAAAAAAACCTAATAAACAAACAAAAGAAAAGAAGAATGGAAAGAAAAGGTGACAAAGGCTAATAAATACTAATGGGCTGTCGGTATACGAAAGTAGGGCTGTTTGACCTGTAATTACATGTCTGGGGTGGTGGGTTTTTAACCATCAGGGGGTACATTATAAAAGTAATTTTTAAAATGGGGTAGAATTTAAAAATTTTAGGTGTCTGGGGTGGAAAATGTCAAATCGATATTTCCATTTCGCACCTCGAAAATACGTAACAATTACGTAATGACACCTGGCAAGTCGAATGAGTGTTACGCATCATGGAGTCACGTAATGGCCAAGGGTTACGTTTTAGCGCAGTGCGTAACGTGTGACGTACGACGGAAATGCGTAATGGATATTACGCATGCCCAAAATGCGTAACCAGGCGTAGGTGGACCAACCAGAAAATGCCACGTGTCATTACGTTTGATGGTGGTGCGAAATGTTCATTATATATTATACCGCTGATTGATTGTTCCACCGTCCATGGTTCTTGTTTCCAATATTCTACAGCATTTGCAATCTGAAAATGGCATTAGAAATGATGATGGTTCTTTACACAAGTGGGCGTAAATTCGATGGGGCGGAAGGTTATACATTTGAAGGAAACACAAAGTTGATTCAAGTTAGGCGTGATATTACTTTTGAGGAGCTGAAAGCCAAAATTTCAAGTAAGTTAAAACTGAAAGGTAATATTACAATTACTCAGCTAACAAGCAGGTTAGTTATTGGTAAGAAAAAAAATAAATTCTCTGGTTTTCTAATATCTGATGATGAGGAGCTTGAGCTAGTATTGCGCTTTTTTGAAAAACAATCTGACATGGCTGCAATCGAGGTTTATGTTGATGTTGGGAGGTGTGAGTCTCAGGAGGCAGAAGGCCCCTCCCAATGTTTAACACAAGGTAAATAAATTGATATGTTAGGTTGAGTATGAAACATTGTTGTTTGTTTCCAAATAGATATAATAAAAGTTGTGTAATTTTTATTGAAGTACAGATGAAAGAAATGATGATTTAATTGTTGATGATAACGTGGATTTGAATGTTGAACTTGAGTTTCAAAGTAAAGATGAAGATGTTGATGAAGGCAACATTCCGATTGATAGCGATGCGGACACAGATGTTGAAGGTGACTTTGATTCAATATCAGGAACCTTAAACTTAGGAAATGCACGTGGCGTTGGTCCGTCTGTAACTGGTGAGTATGTATTACTGAGAAGCTATAATCTAACTGCCATAAAAATACACGTATATCCTTAAGTTAACATTTGCATTATAGGGTTGAGCGGTGAAGCATTTTGGAGTTCATCACCTTTTTATAGTAACGTAGATTTGGATCATCCAGATACAGAAAATGATATGACAGCGCATGATGACCGTGGTGAATGGAGTGTTGGTGATGAACTATATGTTGGATTAAAATTTTGCTCAAAAAATGCTGTACAAGTTGCCTTGAAACAATACTCGATGAGGGTCCATCAAACGTACACAGTGCTTGAATCAAAACAAACACATTTCACTGTTCGGTGTCCAAATCATTTCGATGGTTGCCCATGGAGGATGAGGGCAATGTTGTCAAAGAAGACAAATTCCTGGCTGGTTAGTAAATGGGGAGGGTCTCATACTTGTGTAAATGTAAGACTTTCCCAAGACCACGAGAAGTTAGACTCAGAGTTTATATCTTCATGCATAATAGGGTGGTATGCGTTAGGTGTATGTATGATCATATTAATTAAGTGGTTTTATTCAGGCAAGGTTTTATGATTCACACTTAAGTAATTTGTGCTTGGTAATGTTTTGTGTAGGAATGGTTAACCAAGATCCATCAATCTCTATCGCGTTGATACAAGAACGGATAAGCGGCCAGGTTGGATATAAATGCTCATATAGTAAGGCATGGAAGGCCAAACAAAAGGCAATTGTGAAGGTGTTTGGAGACTGGGATCAATCATACCATTTCTTGCCACATTGGCTTAACCATATGCGTAATGTAGTTCGGGGGTCAGCATTTGAAATGGTGACAAGTGAGTTTTATGCCGGCACTGAGGTCGATGTACGGTTTCGTAAGTTTAAACGGGTGTTTTGGACATTTAAACCATGTATTGATGCACTTAGATTTTGTAAACCCATGCTTCAGGTTGATGGAACTTTCTTATACGGAAAGTATCGACACACTTTGTTGATAGCTACAACACAGGATGGAAATAACTCGGTTATTCCGATTGCATTTGCTATAGTTGAAGGTGAGACCCTACAGGCATGGAGTTGGTTTTTGGTACAAATTAGATGCCATGTGACACAGAAGACTGGTTTGTGTCTTATATCTGACCGCCACCAAAGCATCAAGTCTGCTGTTGGAAATCCACAGACAGGCTGGCAACCACCAAACGGGCACCATGTTTTTTGCATTCGACACATAGCCAGCAATTTCAACCACAAGTTTAAGAACGTTGCGCTCAAGCAAGACTTGTTGAAAATGGGTTAGTGTTTAACATCAAACCTTATTATAGCAATTGCATCCAACTGTTATTAATATGCCTTGTTGCAGGATATACGTCGTGTAAGGCAGTGTTTGACAGAAGATTACTGAGATTTCGTGAGGTCAAGCCAGAGATTGCTACATGGATTGATGAAATACCAAAAGAGCAATGGAGCTTGGCATATGATGCGGAGGGGCGTCGGTTTGGCCACATGACAACCAACTTGTCTGAATGCGTCAACAAGGTATTTAGGGGGGCCCGAAACATGCCCATCACAACGTTAGTCAAATGCACCTATTCAAGGTTGGTTGAGTACTTCATTCAACGGGGGTGGGGGGGCGCGCCAGAGTAGAGTTTGGGGAAGGGTTGAGATACACCAAGAGGCTGATTGACGCCTTAACCAAAAACCAGGCTAGCGCAAGCACTCACACAGTTCGTCGTTATGATGTTCATGATACTCGGTTTGAAGTGGAGGAAGCGTTTGACGCTGTGCAGCAGATTGCTGGCCAAAAATATACTGTGACATTGTCTGACAAACCAAGCTGTGACTGTGGACGGTTTCAAGCATATCATTATCTGTGTTCGCACATGATCGCATCCTGCCAAGTTGTGAGTGTCGACTACTTTCAATTCATCCATCCTGTATATACCGTTGAGTACCTTATAAATGCATACTCACCGCGATGGTTCCCTCTTGGTAATGATGATGAAATCCCTCTCACTGATCATGGTTGGGTGTTGACTCCTGACTACAGTCGGCTACGTTCTAAAGGTCGTCCAAAATCATCCCGTATTAGAAATGAAATGGACTTAGTTGAATCACAGTCAAATGTAGCCAGATGCACCTAATGTGGGAAGGAAGGTCATAACCGGCGTCGGTGTCCAACAAACGCTAGTGGTAGCAGTACACAACTCTAGCGTAACTAATTATCCTAATGTGTATGTTTTTATCTATCAAATCAGATTTGGTTATCGTAACGTGTGTAGCTAGTGAATAATATTTGGTTATTGTAACGTCTGTATCTATCCCGTATTTTAACAACCAAGCAACAAAATAAAACAAACAAAAAATAGACATAATTGCGTTACACAAAGTACATCAACTGAGTGTTTAACATCAAACAAGCAACATACGAAGACACAACATACTCATCAAACTACCTATGACGGCGGTGGGGGGCTTCCCCCTCTGGAGATAGTATACATGGTCTTCTCCGACCTCTGCCCTCTCGAACTGGATTCCTTCTTGGTGACAATTCCTGTTCCCCCTCGTCGTCTGACAAGTGGGTCTCGTCAGCAGCTACAGACAAATGTAGTGTAAGGTCTACACCTTGGTCAAATTGCCTTGAAGACCCTTCTCCCCTGTGCGTCACAAGTGGAGTCTCAGGTGTTACAAGGTCTCGAAGAAATGCAGTTGGTGACTGTGTTGGTGATAGAACATATCCACTGCCTCCTGCGTACATGTTATCTGTTGGAGGAGTGTAGTAGAACTGCTCATCCCCAGCATACTCAACACGAGAAGGAAACTGGTATGTTGACCATGGATCATTAGGCACAGACTGTGATGGAACAAAGTAAGTTCCATGCTGACGAGGGGGCATCTCAGGGAGAGTATATGCAATTCGTTCTTCTTGTGTCCGACCCCTGGTAAGGCCTTGCCGTTCATTACGTGTCCCAGGTATGTTAATGTCAAATTCGACTACAGGTGCCTCCTGGAGTGGAACTGGGGCGACTTGTCTTGCTTCCAAAACCCTGTACTCTTGCCCCATCATTTGCATCGCATTTAGTCAGAGTTTTCAGCTAATAAACCAACTTGCAGTGGGTT
Organism: Clitoria ternatea; assembly: GCA_037962975.1. Classification (NCBI taxonomy): domain Eukaryota; kingdom Viridiplantae; phylum Streptophyta; class Magnoliopsida; order Fabales; family Fabaceae; genus Clitoria; species Clitoria ternatea. Next base: position 239,439,566 of record CM075671.1, on the reverse strand, counting down.
TGTATATACAAAATCCACTCGACGTTGCCAAATGTTGATCAGTGGCTGATAGAACTGGCTCTAATTCTCCCCAGCCTTCCCCTTCTGTGTGATGCCATGCAGATTATCAGGTTGTCGAGGGGGAGAAGGAATGTGTTGCTGCATTCCAAATTGTTGCATCACCCGATCCGGTTGGTGCCACTCAACTATGTTTGTAAAAAGCAGTGGAACGACCGCTCTCCAATACTCTACTCCTTGCAAACACACTGCAGGCAACGTTTGCATGACCTCATTTGTGTAGGGACTCCATACAATCTACACAACAAAGACAAGTGGTTAGTAAAACAAATATTATTCATGTTTGGTCCATACAATCTACACAACTTACATCAGTACGCTTCATTCGGTCAAAGGCACAGCGATAAAAATCAATGTCTTTCCTAACTGCCTTGAAAGTTTCCCTGCCCAACCACCTACAATAAAAGTTATAACAAAAGTCAACAAATACGGATAACTGTGGGTCAAATAACATAACACAAAATTATTACAACTATGAAACGCACAAAACCTGGCGGCATACGGCGTCCCAGGCGGTCTACCCTGTATCGTCACGTTTGGCGCAATAGCTGGGAATCTGTCCCATGCCCACACCTGTAACAATAGGTGAAGCCCGCAAATCCCTGCCCGCTCATATTTCGTCGATAAACATAATTCACGATACAAATAGCTTAAGGCGGCAGATCCCCAGCTATATTGCCCACACAAGTCTAAGTCTTCCAACAGAGGCAGATATTTTAACGAAACCCGACTGCTGGAATGATCAGGAAATATTACACCCCCGATTAACCGTACAATGTACGCTCTGGTATACCTCAACAATTGTAGTTCACTACCCATATGATCTGCAATGTTTGAAAAGTTGTCTGATAGCCATTTCATTTTCAAACAACCAACCTGAAAGGCATCTTCGGGTGGATATATAACAAACAAATTAGCCACCACCGAACTCCAGTCACGAGCATGTGTGTCCACTATCAAGGGTAAACCATCAACACGCAAACCAACCTGAATGGCCATATCTTGTAACGTAATGGTGCACTCTCCCGGTGGCATATGAAATGTATGTGTTTCAGGCCTCCACCTCTCAACAAGTACTGACAGTAACGCGGGCTCTATTTGGAAAAAATGAAGTTGGGCAACCCCAAGAAATCCTGCCCTCTGCAAAAGGGGCACAAACACTTCTGGCACACCCTCTATACCACTACGAATAGCCAATGCACGCCTACATTTCAAGATTCGATCTGGCTTTCCATTCCAAACTGATTCTGACACGTGCACGTTTTGAAACCTCAACAACGACGGATCTTCTGGACCTGGGTTAACTTCACGGGACTGCGACGATGAGGCCATACTGCATTAACAGTAACGTAAAATATTTTTAAATTCAAGTACACCAATTTTCTAAATAGAATACTTTTTAACTTAACAACAAGGAATAATTACACAAAATTTCATTTACCCTTATTCATTTAAAACATAACACCTAAAATTAAAAAATTAACACCATACCATGCCATTTAACTAACATAATACCAACACATTTCTTTAAATTCTTTTATTCAAAAACTTACAATGACCACTTTAACTATCATAATACTAAAAAATTAAGCATAAAATTATACAAATAATTAACTCAAAATATTTTCAACCTACATTTTTAAGTAACACAACATTAATTTTTTTTTGTACTATCCCATAAATAAAATCCACCGCTTATCTTCACTACCATAATACAAAACAAAACAACAATTAAATATTTTTAAATTCAGGCACAACAATTTTCTAAATAGAATACTTTTTAACTTAACAACAAAGAATAATTACACAAAATTTTATTTAACTTATTCATTTAAAACATAACACCTAAAATTGAAAAATTAACACCATACCATGCCATTTAACTAACATAATACCAACAAATTTCTTTAAATTCTTTTATTCAAAAACTTACAATGACCAATTTAACTATCATAATACTCAAAAATTAAGCATAAAATTATACAAATAATTAACTCAAAATATTTCCAGCCTACATTTTTAAGTAACAACAATTAAATTTTTTTTTGTACTATAAAACAACAATTAAAAATAAAATATTTTAAACTACACTTACCTGCTAATTCCTAAAGAAATGAAGCACAACACCTTCAAGAGAAACTGCCCAAGAGAAGCAACTGAAATGGTGAAATGCACTTACTGGAAGGGGAAAAACGCAACTGGAATGGCAAAAACGCTGGGTGAAAAAATGGTGAGGACCACTGGACTATAAAGCCTCCAACGTGCCACGTGTCAACTTCCTGTTGGTTACGTATTTACAAAATACGTAACCCCAGTCAAACCTGCACCGTCTGGGACTCCTGCATTACGCACTGCCACAATGTGAAATGTCAGTGCTCATTACGTAGGTGGGAAATGCGTAATACGTGGGGTTTGGCCACGTGGCCAGCATGCACTCGTTACGCTTGTTGGGAGTACGTAACAACTGTTACGTTTTTCGGGGGTGCGTAATGAAAAAATCGATTTGACATTTTCCACCCCAGACACCTAAAATTTTTAAATTCTACCCCATTTTTAAAATTATTTTTATAATGTACCCCCTGATGGTTAAAAACCCCTGGGGTGGTTTGCAAGTCACCAAAATAAGAGACGCCATGCATGTCGCCAGAAGAAATGGCGACTTCCCTTTGTCGTGCCATGTGTGACTGCTCAGAAGTGGCTTAGAAAAAGCAAGCTGTGTCGGGTTGACTTTAGGCGGCACATGAAAGCAGTGTCGTAACCTGTGTAGGCGACACAGTGTGATTGGTTGAAAGCCCGATGCCCCCTTGTGTCATTAATAATTTTAGCGCCTCATGTTTGACCACAGTCCCCTTCTTTAAGCGTTTCGACCACCCGCTCAGCCCCACCAAACGCCCATTGTTCCCCACAAAGCAAAATGTAAATTTTTTTTTGTTATTTCAAAGTGAAGAAGACAGCAAGTTGGAATTTTTTTAGTGCATTTGTAGTTTTAGAGTTGCAAAAGTGGTCCTTGTAAAGCTTGCATTTTCTATAACAGGTATGTGTGTCGTGAAAATAATTTATGTTGTCTAACTTTCTGATTTTGTTTAGAATAATTATTATATGTTATTATTTGTTTTGGTAGAGTAGTAAACTTATAATGTTATAATTTATGTTGGTAGGAATAGTTGATTATTTTGTAGTTAGCAAATCCCATTTAATAAAAAACAAACCAGAAACTGTTTTTTTTTATATTGGAATAATTTTTTAAAATATAAAATCAAAAATAATTTATGTTATACATTATATAATTATTAGGTTAGATTTACATTATAAATATATTTAGAATTAGTAAATTTTTAAAACCATTGATGAGTTATTTGTTTATGTTAGCAAAGTTTATTATTTTTAAAAAAAATCAATGACATATACTATTTTAATTCTTTAAAATTTATTATTGAACTTAAAATTAACTTTAAAAATATAAAAATTTACAAAGTTAAATTTCAACAAAAGTAATAATTATTTAATGTATATTTGTTAACTTATATTTTAAAAAATATAATATATATAACTATATTTAGAATTAGAAAATTAAAAAGTAAAAAATTTAAAATTTTAATGTTTAGGCAGGATAAGTTAATTTTTTTTGTATATAGCAAACATATTTTAAAAAACAGAAATTAAAAATAGTAATTTATATTCAAAATAAATAGAAGTCGTATATTGTTGTTATTTCTTGAACTTTAATATATTGATAATAATGCTTTATTTTAGTTATATTTAACAAAATTAATAATGATATAAAATATATAAGTAAATTTAATATTTAACAAAATCAGGTTCAATATATAACTAAATGTAAAATTATCAAATATAAAATTATTATTTTTAAAATGATTATATTTAATTATAAAATTAGTATTTTATTGAATAATAATTTTATTGTACATTTCTAAATGTAGTATGGCTGAACAGAGGACGATCAATCCTGGTTCGTTAAACCCACAACTATTAACATTACAAGAGAAGCATGTATCCACGCATGTTTGGAACAAAAAACCAGACTGGATACTAAGAATTAGAAAAACACCCCGTCTTAGATGTGATCAAATACCAGAACAAATCATACCACATTTACGAAGAGCTGGTTTTTATCACTTTGCAAAGGTTGCACATTTGCCGGTGTCTGCAGAGTTTATTACTGCAATAGTTGAGAGATGGAGACCAGAGACATACACATTCCATCTTCCTGTTGGAGAGTGTATAATCACATTACAGGATATTGCTATTTTGTTGGGATTCAATATCGATGGAATCATAGTTGTGACGATAGCCGGTTCACGTGACAGGAAACAATATATGGAAGCACAACTAGGGAGACAGGCCCCCCGCAGTGCACTACATGGTCAAAGTGTAACGCCCCGGCCGCTTTTTAGGAATGAACGACTCGCCTCACAGACCAACACGAGACCTTTCCAATGTGCTTTTGTCTTCACTCACACATTTCCTGAGAACTTCCCAGGAGGTCACCCATCCCAGAATTGCTCCAAGTTAAGCACGCTTAACTTTGGAGTTCTTAAGTGATAGGCTACCGAAAAGGCTAATGCATTTGTTGTTATAGGTAGTACGAATTCATTTCTTTAAGCTATCCTTGACTGTATAGTCCCATACCTATACAGTCTTTGGATCCCTCTCATTCTAGTATGTATTCAGTTCGTTCATGTGTCCCTCCCACTGGAAGCCTGCCAGGAGCCGCTCCTTGTCTGTGCCTATGCACCGACGATCACTCCCCGCCCTCAACAGTGCCCGGGATGCCACATTCCCCGCTGGAAGCCTGCCAGGAGCCGCTCCTTGTCCGTGCCCATGCACCGGCGATCACTCCCCGCCCTCAACAGCGCCGGGATGTCACACAAAGTCTTAAGATGTCCTGGCTACAAGAGAATTTCGATGACATTGTAGAGCATCTTGAGAATAAGGTGGCCATAGAAAGATTCGCTCGAGTCTATATTTTACGATTGCTTGGTGGGTGTATCTTCTCTGACCAGTCATCTAGTAGGGTCCCTCTTAGGTACCTTCAAATGCTTGAGGATTTTGATCTTTATGGTGGTTATGCATGGGGAGCATCTATATTGGGATACCTTTACCGACAACTATGTACCGCCATAGATTATGCTCAGAAGGATATGTGCGGGTTGACAATGTTGGTTCAGGTGTGGGGTTGGGAGCGTATACGACACCTTGCCCTGACAGAACCTGTTGTAAGGGATGTTGATAGCCCTTACGGGGGCAGATGGATACACCTAGCCGGAAACAAATATACGATGTGTGATTTGGGGTATTACAGGACACAGTTGGACTGGTTGAATAAGGATCAGGTATAATAGCATTGATTTATAATATTTATATAACTTTTATAGTTATAATTAATGGATGCATGTTTGATAAGTTAATTGTTTATTGTCTTGTAGTTCATATAGCAGCCATATGCTAGGACAATGACTAACGGTCTTCTAGAAATTGTCTGCGTGGTCAGGGAATATGGCGATCAGTTGTTCCATTGCTGTGTTTCCAGATTATAGAGTGACATCAGCCTGACAAGGTAATGCAAAAATTCTGTATAGAGCAACACATACCCACCGCACCATCTCAGCCCGAAGACTTGCACGCTATCACTCTGAAGGGCAAAATAGATTAAAACTGGCCCACAGTTATTGAACCTCTGTTGCATTTGTAGAATGGGAGGGAAGGACACATATATTTCTGGTCAACCACTTTTTAGGGAGATGTTGGAGAACCATGAGTACTTTAGATGGTACAAAATACAGACTCGTAGGTGGATTACTAGGGAAGGGGCTGTAAGGGGATCCATGGTAACATATGATTTATTCCTTATGTTATGAGTTTAGTAAGTACATATTAATGCTAATAGGTATTAACTTGTCAACCGTTTTGTTTTTTCAGATGGACAGTGTCGAGATGATAAAGTACTTATCCTCGCCAAAGAACTCCAAGACACCAGTTGCTTTCGCAATGGATAACATCTGGTAGGAAATAGAGAAGATACTAATGTCGATAGGCGAATGAGATAAAATTATATAGGCCAGAGTGCATGCTCCTATCTCGACAGAGGTGGCCCCAGATGTAGAGTTTCATGTAGACATGCCTGGAACTCAAGTTGAATAAGCGGGGTTACAAAGACGAAGGTTTAGAGAGCCAAATGAGGACTATGTCATCCCGCTAATTCCCAACAGACAACTAGGGCAATACTATGTTCCTTCTCAACCGCCACCTGATTGCCCTGGCCAACGTACGATTACCCATCTCAGTCATCACAGCAACATCCCATGCACATGAATGAGTATCTTAATGTTCAGATGTTTGCAAGTGATGGCACCCCATTTATAGGGGATATAGGTGGTAGTTCATCTCAGATACTTGTGTCCCTATACATCCCAGACCCCCTAATCCTAACCCCACCCTTTATGTCTTATACATGATGACCCCGCCTGGACTTTCCTAACCATAATAGGATACCGACGTTGGTTTTTCTTCTGGATTTTACCCAATGATGTTTGATTTGAATACAGCTGCATCAGAGACTGCTGCACATGAAGAGACCACTGCACATGAAGAGACTGCTGCATGTGTAGTTCAATCACAAGAGGAAGAATCACAGATTGAAGATGATGTTGAACATGTTTATCGGCTTCCTCCATGAGTTAACCGTGGTGTTCTTAGGGCTTGCATTTTTTCTCCTCACGAGCTACAAGGTTGCCATTAGGATTGTGTTTAGACATTAATTTCTTATTTGTATTTGTATTTGTTTATTTATATGCATGTAAACATGGTGAACTTTATTATAAAATGCTAATGTTTACAGACTTAGTTAATGTTCGTTGAGTAAACCCTAAATCATTACATACAGTCGAATACTTATGAACCAAAACCAGAACCATTTCCAATAGAATTAAGGCACGCCGAACGCCTATGACTTGTTTGTCAATAAATACCACATCTATATGAGGTATCTGACTTAACCCAGTCCATCTCGTTTCTTATCCTTAAGGCCTTCAGACGTCCCTTTGCGCGTAACATGTCATCATCAGAACTATTATGTAAGATTCCTCAAGCTCAGGAATTAATTCATCACTCCCGATGGGGTACCATTGCCCTGCATAAGCCTGAGCAGCGTGACGCAAAGTGTAACATTCATGAACGTACTAGAAATAATTAACGTTTACTACATTGCATGCAGCAATTACATGCATACATGGGTACTTAAAAGCCTGGAACCTCCCACACTAGCACCATCTTTCGGTGAGATTCAAGGGCCACATAAACCCTCATCTTTAGGTGGTTGGGTTAAACCTGTCTTCCACCTCAAATCTGGTCGACTCTATATCAAATCTTTTTACATCAATAGAACATGCCTGTGCCTGATACAATGCCAAGCTTTCAAGAACCTTTGTGCAATAAATTTGCCCAGTAGCGATTTCCGATGCAACACGCCCACTACGATTAACAAAGTACTCTACTGAATGGGAGTACGTGAACTTTACCAATGCTATGATTGGTAAGTTGCGAGCGCCTTTGAACACTTTGTTTACACACTCAGAAAGATTTATTGTCATGTGCCCAAACCTAGTTCCATTTTCATTATACGCCATTGACCACATTCCCTTGGGGATTGAATCCATCTATCTTGCAATCTCAAAGCTAGCCTTTCTGAATTTTTGATATTGTCGATCAAATGAATGCTTGCTTAGATTATACCCTGTGAAAAGTAATAATTAGTTCCACAATTCATAACTTAAATGAGATTGCTTGCTAACTTACCCATTTTAATTAGGTCTTTCTTCAGCTCTTGATTCTTAAACTTCTAGTTAAAGTAATTGACTATATGGTGTATACAATACTTATGATAAAAACTGGGTGGATTCCATGCCGCCCCTGAACCCTGGATTGCACTCAAAATGATATGACGATCTGAAATTATACAAACTCCATTTTTTGTGTCACATATAACCGTAAGTTCAAAAGAAACCAACTCCAATCCTCCAAGGTTTCACCAGGCATAATTGCAAATGCTAATGGCAAGACGGCACTATTTCCATCTTGGGTTGTCGCCACCAATAAAGTCCCATTGTATTTACCATACAGGTGAGTTCTATCTACATGATAAGCTTACAAAAGTTAAAGGCATCATAACAGGCCTTGGATGTCCAAAACACACAATGAAATTTGTGGTGCCTTTGATGAACTTGGTCTCCAACGACAATGCACCTTGTTTGTATCACACTTACGGATCCTACAACAACTTGGTTCATATGATTTAACCATCGGGGCAGGAAGGCATAAGACTCTTCCCAGTCTCCTCACACCTTCGTTATTGCCTTCTGCTTAACCCTCCATGTTTTTTGGTACGAAATAGTGAATCCATATTCTCCTTTTACTCTCTCTTGAATTAATGATATAGGCACCGATGGCTCCTTCTTTGTCATGCCTACCAAAACTATAAACATATTCAAAATATTGAAAAATATTCATTTGTAAATTCACATAACTTTACCTAATATCATAAAGCAGATTAAGTCTACATCCAGTTTCTTATGATCTTGTGATAAGAAACTATTAACACAAGTATGTGGGCCCTCGTGTTATGATATAAGCCATTTGTGCATTCTTTTAGACAGAATTGCACGCATCCTCCAGCTATATGCACTGACTTGATTAGGACACTTCACTACAAATTTAGTAGGTTTGGACTCCACAACAATATAACTTTGATGCAACTTTATGCACCATTATTTTAATGCATTTTACACATCACCTTTGCTTTCAAACTTTAACCCAACGTACATCTCATCCCTGACACTCCAATTATCATCACCAAATTCGATTTCCTAATCTAGATGCTCTATATTTATATTTTGAAAATGGGATGCTTCATTCCAAAATGGAACCACACCGGTACCTACGTAATCCCAACTATTTTAACTCTTCTGAGTAACGTATTTTAACATACAAAAATCAAAATAATAAAATCATAAATATATAAAAGAATATTAACAATGACATAGATGTATTTTTTTCTTTTGCACCCTTTTTATTTAAATTATTAAATCCTATTAATTATTACTATATATGATTAAAAAATATTATATATATACATCTACATATAATAGAATTATTCTTGCAATTATTAATCACTTATATACAATATAATTCGATTAGGATTGATCTAAACTAGCTCATTATATATATAAATAAAAAATAGGCTAAATTACACTTTTGGTCCTCTAACTTGTAAGTTTTTCCCAAATTGGTCCTTGATTATTTTTTTAATTCAATGAGGTCCCTAAACTTTTTAAAACGCGTCAACTTGGCACGTGTCAGATTTTAATTGGGTGATGATTTTGTTCGAAATTACAAGAATTTGCCTTAGGTAGGACTTGAACCCATGACCTTCAAGTCAAATACCACATCCATCACCACTAGGCCACATTTGACTTTAGTGATTTAGATGATAATATTTATATATAAAGGTAAACTTTCAATATCTAAAAGTGTATTTAATTTAATTATTATAATAAAATATTTATAGGTATATTTAATTTATTTATTACAAATAAAATATTTAACGCCTATATTTAATTTTATTATTGTTAATAAAATATTTAGTTATTTTTTATTTTAATTATTTTGACAAAATATTTAAGAATATACTTACTTTATTTATTCTTAATAAAATATTTAAAGGTATATTTAATTTTATTACTATATACTTAAATTATCAATAAAACAATTAAATATTTATTAATAATAAATAAATTAAGTATATTCTTAAATATTTTAATAATAATAAAATAATTAAATTAAATATATTTTTAAATATTTTTAAATATTTTATTTATAATAAATAAATTAACTATATTTTTAATATTTAATAAAAAATAATTAAATAAAATATTTTTAAAAATATTTGATTAATAATAATTAAACTAAATATATTTTTCAATATTTTATCAATATAATTAAATTAAATATATTTTATATATTTTCTTAACAATATTAAAATTAAATATTTTTTAAATTATTTTTAAATAATTAAATATACCTTTAAATATTTTCTTAATAATAAATAAATTAAGTTTATTTTTTAAATATTTATTAGTAATAATTGAAATAAATATATTTTAAAATATTTTCTTAACAATATTAAAATACCTTTAAATATTTTATTAATAATAAATACATTAAGTTTATTTTTTAAATATTTATTAATAATAATTAAACTAAATATATTTTAAAATATTTAATAAAATTAATTAAACTAAATATATTTTTAAATATTTTATCAAAATAATTAAATTAAAAATAATTAAATATGTTATTAACAATAATAAAATTAAATATAGCCTTAAATATTTTAGTTACAATAAATAAATTAAATATACTTATAAATATTTTATTATAATAATTAAATTAAATACACTTTTAGATATTGAAAGTTTACCTTTATATATAAATATTGTCATTTGAATCATTAAAGTTACATGTGGCCTAGTGGTGATGGATGTGGTATTTGACTTAAAGGTCATGGGTTCAAGTCCTACCTAAGGCAAATTCTTCTAATTTCGAACAAAATCATCACCCAATCAAAATCTGACGGACCAATTTGGGAAAAACTTACAAGTTAGAGGACCTGGATTGGGTTCGATGCACTCGAATTAGATAGATATCATTATTATCGGAATCAACCATCAACATCATATCATCCGCATAATAGTCACTTAGCACCTCCTCATCTGATTTGAATCATCATTGGATAAAAAACTCATTTTGATAACTAAAGAAATTTAAACACTTGCTTGGCCAAACAATTAAATACACAAGGAAAAAAAATAATTGTATGGTAAACAAAGAGCATGACCACTTACACATATTTATAGGTACACTGGACTAAGGCAATGAGGTTCGTATATGTGTGTCATTCCTTTCCAGGACGACACAACGAAGTTGGTAGCATTGCAGATGACACAATTGTGTCGTATAAACTTTGCACACCATAAGCAAGGGTGTCGTCAAAACGTACGACGACACAACCTGTGTCGTAGATTCTCCTAGCGACACAGCCACGTGTCATGCCGGAGGGGAGTCGTCATAAGTTTTAGCGTTTCCTATGTCGTTTAAACATTTACCGACACATAATAAACTACCCCAGACATGTAAATTCCCCATAAATAGCCCCACATGTAAATATTTGGGTCTAATAGCCCCAGATATAAATTTTTCTTGTGACAGAGGGAACGGAAGAGAAAAGGGGCAGAAGAGAGAGAGAATGTGGAGGAGAGAGAAAGTGATGACAAAGAGAGAAAAAAAACCAGGAGAGGCTCCTCCTTTCTTCTTTCTTTTTCCTTTTTTCTTTCACTATTTGTTGTTATTTTTGGTTTATTATTATTTTTTGTTGTTGATGGTTATTGTTTGGTGGTTTCTAGATTTAGTTATTGTTTAATGAAGAAGATGATGATTGTTGTTGAATTATATTGAAGGTTGTTATTAATTTTGGTTGCTGATGGGTTTATGGCTGATATAATCCTATTGGGATTTTTTGAATTGATGGAGATGGATTTTGTTGTTGGTTTGTTCAATCTCTTTCTATATGAAAAAAAAGAATTGATCCCTTTGATTGATTTTCAGTATGGTTTTTAAACCAAACTTTGCCGAAAGTCCTTGCGAATTATTGAACTTTATAGCGCAAATAGGTTCATCTTCCCATGCTTATAGTGGAGTAGGTATTGATGATAAACAATACAGCTTAGCCAACATCTTCCTATTTTACATTGTCAAGGGAGCAAAAGGAGGTGGATGATAGGATTTTTATTTTTTTAAAATTATCTTCTTTATTTAAAATAAAAATAATCATGCTTTTAAAAATAAATAAACAAAAGATGGAAATTCAAAAAAATGGTGTTCACAATAATTGAGATTAATTATATCAATTTTTAAATAATTCACTTGACACTCTAAATTCCACGCTGTTGACATTAATGTTGGAAACCAATTAAGCCATTCTTTATCGTTGACATTTATTATTAAGGATGCACTCACAAGTTTTAAAAAAAGGTCTTTTCAATAATTCTTTGGCTGCCGAAAAGCTGCTGTGACTTTGTCTTAAAGATGATTTACATATATCAACATCATGACAATTAAAAAGAAAATGATTACCATTTTTCTCTAATTAGATGTTGCCCATTGTTCTGTTTAAATTTAAACTGATGACCTACAATCATGCAAACTGACTTAGTCAAAATTGAGAATATGATAATGCAGGAAATGATTAAAGTCCTTCATTACCATTTGATATCGTCACTTAATAACTATAACTACAAGGCTATTTACCGTTTCTCACTTGCAGTATTAAGAAAAAAGAAATTTTAATTTTGAAAAACATAAATTTCATTGTAATTTCCTTGTCTATATATATATATATATATATATATATATATATATATATATAAAAGTGTCGGTCGATTACTCTAAACTCGTTATATATAAAATATATACTAACGATTAAACCTATACTTATTTGGTGTTAGTGACAAATATATACGAGATTATACTATAGTTATTTTATAAAATATAAAAAAATGCTAATCAATACCTTAAGGGCATTATTTAAAGAAGTCAAAATAATAAAAAAATATTTATATAAAAACATCATTAAATACTATAAGAATTGTGCACATAGTGTGAGACTAAGCAAAAATTATCTACACTAGTCAAATGTTGCGGCCCACGTCTCCGTATGTTATTTCCCGCAAAGTCATGTTGGATGTCGGCTTCTATGTGAAATTTATGATGTGAGACGTAGGCCAATCTTAGAATTTTATAGGTTTTGAGGGACACAACAGATAAATGTATTTTATTATATTTTTTTAAAAATTAAATAATTAAATCAACATTAATAAAGTTATTGTAAATTCTAAACACATGAATCAAATATATCATTATGATGTTTTGAATAATAACAAGCTAAAAAATAATGAGTAGTCCTCTTATAGTCTTATGTTTTCCTTCAAAAACCGTTCTTGCACTTACATTGAAGCAAAAAAGACAAATTATCATAAAAATAGTTTCTTCTAACATTTTTAGATACAAAATCATTAATGAGAACATTAACATCAATACTCTCTAACATATCTTTTTCAATATATAAAATTGTCAAATCATTCAACCTCTCTTGTGACATTGATGATCTTAAGTAAGTTTTTTTATTAATTTTAACTTTGAAAAACTTCTTTTAGCAAATGCTACAATTACATGCATAGTTAATAAAATTCTGTAAGCAATTGAAACATTTGGATAATAATCAACTGTTTTGATGAACTTAAGAATTTCAATGACTGACATTACATCATCAGACAGAGTCACTTTCAACTTCAGTTCAGAAAAAAATCATCCAAATCAACATCTGATAAATTGCCCTGAGAAAAAGTAGAGTGAACTTTAGCACAACATTCTTTCAATTCATTATCATTTAATGATTTTAACTTTTTTTATTTAAACAAAAATCTAAAAATATTTTCAAATATTTTTAATTGCTCAAATCTAGTCTTTAAAGAAGTGATAATCATGTCCACAATAACTAAAAAATAATTATATCTAAATGACTCATAAGCCGACTGAACTTCTTCATTATGACTAGTCCCATCAAATTGTTTTTTTCTAATAGCAAGACGTTTTGATAAAAGAATGGTTCAACATCTGCATCAAGTGTAACTTCTTTAACAACATTCATACTAGACGTGAAACCGAACTCTATACTTTTCTCAAAAGAATAATATATCTTCTACTTGTTTTATAGTATCATCAATACATATTGACTTATACTGTAATTTCTTGCTCACCATATTAATAGAAAATAAAATATCATACCAAATAATCATGCCTTATAAAAATTCAAAGTTCTCAAATGCATTAGCTAAACTCTCAGCTTCACTTTTTGATCTAGCATCATTACAAAATTTGTGTAATTCCAACAAAACAAATCTTATTTGTGGAGCTTGAAATCTAATAGCTTTAATACTTTTAATTCGACTCTCACATCGGGTATTAGACAAAGATTTCATGGTTAACCTAGGAACACAATTAAGAAAATTTTTATGTCTTTTTGGTAAACTTGAAAATAATGAATATATGCATTGAACAATTCCAAAAAAAAGAAATAACTTTAACACAAAAATGTGCCATATCACTAAGAGTAAGATTAAGACTATGACAAACATAAGGCATATATAATGCTCTCAAATTTATTTCAAGAAATCGTCTTTGAATTCCTTAGTACTTTCCTTTCATATTAGAACCGTTATCATAACCTTGACCTCTCATATCATTTATTTAAGATCAAGAGACTTTAAGACATCTTGTAATTCATTTAAAAGTCTTAATCCAGATGTATCATCTACTTTTAAAAACTCTAAAAATATTTCTCAATTTTATTTTATTACTTGACATATTCACACATCGTACTATTAGAGTCATTTGTTATTGATGACTCAAGTCAGGGGTAAATCAAGAATTACAGAAAAATATTTTATTTCTTTAATATCGTTTTAATGGAACTTCTAACACTATGAGCAAAAAGTGAAATTAATTCATTTTGAATTCTACCCAAAATAATAATGAATTTCATGACTTTGAATGCGTCTAACATGATCTTGCATTATCAAATCAAATTCTGCAATAATTTCAATCAATCCCAAAAAATTTCCCTTACTATCTTGATATAATTTTTCATTGGATCCTCGAAAAGCCAAATTATTTTTGGCAAGACATTTCACAACTGAAAATATTCTTAGTAAAACCTGTCGTCAATGTTGTTTCTCTTTCATAATCTCTTATTGTAAATTTTTGTTGATTATTGTTTGATTTTTGTCCAATCTTGCTCTCAATTTATTCCAAGTATTCATGTTGTTTAAGTCTTTCACTAATACGCTTCCAATAACTAAAACCTTCATTTTCCAATCAACTTTTTTTATTATCAGATTTGAATAACTTACAACAAAAGCAATTTAATCTATCAACATGCTTGGAATAAACCAACCATTTTCTATCACCAGTCTCACCATTACTTAGTTTTTTAGAATAATAGGCATATGGAAAATGTCTAGAAGTATTATCTAAAGGAAAAATAAGATTGTTTTCTCAATTAAAATATCCCTTCCTTTGTTATCAAGATTACTCAAATCTGTAGGATCATAAATATCTAAATGAGGAATAAGTTGCTTTTCTTCAATGCCAACATTTTCCATATTAGATTCATTTGACATATTATTAAGTTTACTAAAATCTTTAACTTCATTCCCATTTAAATGAATTACATCATGCACAATTTCAATTGATTAATCTAAATCATGAGAATCTATCTCTTTAAAAATAAATTTATTAAGAGCTCCTCTTTGTGATTTAATTAACTCTTCCTCTCATTTTCAATTTTTTTTCTTTTTTCACTTCTAGATAAACGTTTTTTAGGAGACATATTATGAAAGATAAATGAAATGGTAAATTAACACAAGAAGAAGTAAAGAACAATAGCACCTGGATACCCGTTCATAACTTCACACGTATATACTAATTCAAATAGTAAAAATGAGATCTAAGAGGGGTCAAACCGCCAAAGTAAAAAAAATATATAGAAATAGAAGAAAAAATGAAGAATAATGAAACAAGAAAATATAATTCTTATATATATATATATAATTATCTGTTACATTATAACGTTGCCTCATTAATTTCTTGAATAATTGTGTCTCTCAGTGCCTGTGGGATTGAACCAGAGACCCTTAGGTAAAATTTATGTAACTTTAACTCTAAACCATTCAAATTATATTAATATTTATTAATTTTTTTACAAAAGCTAAATATTATTTTTTAGGCCCCTATTAACAATGGGCTCGGGACCATTGTTCTTGTTTCCAAGGCCCAAGACCGGCCCATTAAGATTGTATCACTTCTTTTTTGGCATGGAACTCATTATCATGCAAAAGAAGTATTTTTAAAAATTTCAAAAGATATACGTAACTACACTAATAACACTTATGCGCACACACACAAACCTGCACACAACAAACAAACACACACCTGAACATACAAACACACAACCAATAAAATGTAATACTCTTGTTAATGTCACTGATAGGAGCTCATCCAAAACTAAAATTTTAGTGGTTAATATTCTACAAAAACGTGAAAAGACTTATGAGGAATTAATTTAATACATGACAATGTTTTAGTAGGATGTCTAATGTAGCACTAGCATTATCAAAAACAAAAACCTAACACAAAATGACACTAATGCATATAGCTAACACAAAAATGAAATTAATGCAAAAGGCTCAATTTAAGCCACCCAAAGTTGAATACAACCTGACAAATAAAGGAAGTGATCACAAAACCACAAACAATGTATAAGATATAGTTTTATCCCTAACCTGGATATAGCTTTATATACAATGATTCATGCAATATTAATCTTCAATTTTTTCGCTCTCACCTTAATTCAACTGGTTTATTTATTTGCACAAGTATAAAACAATGCTTTCAAATAGAAACTATGAAATACCTACAATGAAGTTAGCGCGCTTAAGACTCACTAAAAACTGCAACAAATCTAGAACAACCACAATTGAGACTTCAAGTCATTACCTTGAACTGCAATAACACACTGTATAAATAGAGAATAGAACATAACAACAATGAACACTAATCAATTATGCAAAACGGGACAACCTTGAAAGGTTTTTCAAAACATTGGTCAAATATGTAGATTAGAGTATCTAAAATAAACACAACAATACTAATCAATTATGTAGAAAACCATTGATTCATTCATTCAGAAAAATTAATCCCAGAATTAACCAATAAAGTTTTGCTTTGATCTTGAATGGTGGTCTTTTCCCTTCTAAGCATATCAGTTTCACTACCTCCTTCAGGGGCCAAG
Source organism: Clitoria ternatea (assembly GCA_037962975.1). NCBI lineage: Eukaryota > Viridiplantae > Streptophyta > Magnoliopsida > Fabales > Fabaceae > Clitoria > Clitoria ternatea. The sequence continues at coordinate 239,422,528 of CM075671.1, read as the reverse complement.
GATGGAGGGGTTGTATACCCTCTATCATCTGGGTCCATAAAAGACAAATAAAATTAAGAGAAAATAAATTGTTAAATTTCAACACGGAGATAATTGCTATAAAAAAATATTTTGTAAGTATGATAGAGCTTGAAAACAATTCACTAAACAGATTTTTGCCCACTTCACATAACATGTCATTAGAACCAAAGTTTCAATTGTTAGAAAGAGATACTCCAACATACTTCCTAATGAATAATGCTAAGCAATTGACGAATAGAGAAATTCTCAAATTATAAAAAATAAAAACTACAGAACTAATTGGTTCACAGCATTATTTCAAATGCCAAATTAACTTATAAACTTAGTACTAACCTCAATTTAAATTATCAATTAGTGTATGGAAAAATAAACACAGCCCTAAAATGTAACATGATCAAAATCAATAATTAAGATATATATATATATATATATATATATATATATATATATATATATATATAAATATAATACGAGAATGGTTCATGTGTTTATCACTAGTAGAATATGCCAACATGAACAGAGATATGTGCGGCAAACAAGAAACAAAAAATCTTATATGAAGTCAATATGCAATGGGGAGGATAAAAAATGCTTTCTTCCATTTTTTCTTCTCATTAAGATAAAACTACAACGGTGAGGATATTTGCGATGAAAATAATCACAACTATCAGAATTGAATGCATAACTATTGTGGGTGGGATTTTTTGTAACCAAGCATTGTATGAGGTAACTGTAAAGTAATCAAAACAAAGAAAACAAAGTAATCAAGCAAGAGTTTTCTAGTGAGACTTGAAAAGTCAAGGAAAAGTCAAAGACACAAAGTCATCACTTCAACATAAAATACTTATATTATTCTTTGTATTGATATCAATGATGTTATTTTACTTGGTCATATAAAATTTATTACACGTTTTAGAAGAGCTTATGTATTGTTATCAAGAGAAATGAAAAAAAAAGTATAACTTAATAATACAGGTTGTAAAATTTTTAAACATATCCTCCGGAGGAATGTTGAATATTTTAATCTTTTGACATGTTAATTCTTTGGCAAGCATACTAAATCAGTTGTAGTTTTGATAAGAAAAAAAGTTGTTGATCTAGAGAGACTTGCTAGATATATCAACAAAGGTTTGATAATTGTTACTAATTTACCACTATAATTATATATACAAAACTATCACTTTTCTTGTTCATAAAAAATGGATTTCATTTTTAATAGTTTCAAAAGATGAAAATTAATTAACTGAAAAAAACGATAAGGGAAAAGCATTAGGATCGAACTATACATATTCAATTTATGTTTTTGTAATTATTTGGTCTAATTACACAATTAATTAAGTTACTAAAACTCAATGTCTACCAAACATTTAGAGCAAGGATGCTAAACTCTATCCTTATTTAAAGATCCCTCTAACAATTAACGATGAAATTCGCATTAGGAACGAGTACTAACGGCTATTATACTTGATCTTATCCATAGAAATCAAAGATAATAGGTAATTCAATCCTAATTCTGTTCAAAAACATCGAAACACATAACATTTTTCCTTTTGAAACATGTATTTAGAACAAAAGATTGGATTACTAACTTTGATTAATTGCATAAAAGGAACCAACGTGATTACAAGACTATAAACCTACTAAGGTTATTCAATCCCAAATAAAAAGCAAATTAGCCACACATGATCATGTCACAAAAACTTACAAGTGATTCAAAACAATAAATTACAAAATATTCTTAAAGAATTTGATGCTCCAAGATGGAAAATGGTGCAAAAACTCCTTTCAAGCACTTCCTCTATTTTCCTATGCTCTGCATGCATCAAATTTTCTATTCTGACCCTTTATATGACCCCAAAACTAAGTTGAGGATATGTAGTCCTGCATGGCTCACCTTGGTGAACAAGTCATTTTTTTCTTTATTTTGCCTAGGCAAAAGGAATCTCACATGCCTAGGCGAGTTGTTGGCAAAATAGTTTCTCTCTTTTTCATGCTTTGCTTTGGCCTTTTTGCCTCATTTTCCTACAAAACATAATGGAAAACCATAGTAAGACTAATTTCTATATAGAGTCCTGATATTCACAAAATAAAGGAAAAAATTACTAGTCAAAAGGTGCTTTATCGCTCAAATAGGGTTAAAAATATAGAAAATTAACCTAAAATACACAACTAACATAATACTTATCTCAAATAAAAGGTCTATATAGGAAAGATTATTTACAAATTCGTATTATTTGTACCATGTGTAAAATAGTACAATTAAATTACAAACTTTTATAAGCTAGAAATTTACAAATGATAATTTTGGTGTTGTTTAACATGACCAAGTAACACATCATGGATCAATTATAATGCAAAAATAATTTAAAACTCATCCAAACATCATAAAAAACCAAAAGATTCTTTAACTTCTATAAATTCTCATATATGTTAGTTCTCCATGTAGTTAATTATTCAATTTTTATTTATATATTGAAAATAAATTTCTCATATTATGTGATAAGAAAAAATGGGTGAATTATTTAAGTATTTTATGGTTTGAATTGATATATCTACTAAATGAACACATGTACACATAGGAAAAAGTTTATGATATTGTTTGTTTACTTAATTCAACTAAGAGCCTTGAATATTAGTAAGTTTACATAAATATCTTATAGCATTATAATTGGGGACATGCACTTATGCATGAAGAATTACTTGTTTTGTTAGGGAATCTGATAGGGTCAAATAATAAACACACCTAGGATTCCCATATAGAATTGCAAAATGAATGTTTCAAAGCATCATAAAACAACAAAAATAAAACTCTGTTTAAAGTTACCTCTTATAGACGTGAGATTAATTCCTCTACCGAAGTAATTTTAGCTTTGTCCTTTAAGAGTCTACATGAGTACTCCTACCAGAATCTCAATCTCCGAATGTTAGTTTGAAATTTCAATGAGTAATCTTTTTTCTATTAAGCATCTACCTATGAGCATATCATGCTTTATATATAGGCCCAGATCTAATCTAATGAGCTCTTCATAAAGATTAGGCTTCTGACTCATTCTGAATGAGTTAGGCCCAATACCTTTATTTTAGTCAAACTAAAATAAAACTATCATTTGGTGGGCTTACTCTATGCATGTGACCTTATAGGTAAAATATTCAATCTTAATAATAATAAACTATTTTATTATTAATATAAAATAAGAGCGATATCTAGCGATGTGTCATTATGTCCGAATATTATTTATCACTGACATAACCTATAAATGATAACAAATTTATACATTTATTCCTTTTGGGTCAGATTCTGAACATAGCCCTCCGGAGTGTTGTTCCTCCTATTTTGTTCCATGACTTGCTTATTTTCAATGATGTGGGACTTAAATTTATACGGTCCCATTGGACGTGCCAACGTTATATCCGTTGTGTGGGGTGTAAAGTACTGCTTGAGCAATCGGTGTCAAATGTTTCACACACTCTCTCTCATACTTTCTCAGCGGTGTATTATAAATATAGGTCCAGTGAGAACACTATGTTCTTTAAGTCCAATCTTGTCTTTTAGTTAATTCCAAACCAGAGTGGATGTGACACACCAGAAGTGTACCTGCAAAAAGGACTCTGATGCTTAAGTCAGTGCATGTATATGAGTAATAAAGAGATTACAAAGAGCAATTAATGATAATAAAGACTGTAACTTGTGTGAATTAATGAATGACTTCTATTTATAGAACTTCCCTAAATGCAACTTGTGATTTGACCCCTGTCAGCGCTATAGTTCTATAGTTCTTGCTAAGAGGCAAGTTGCCCACTTCCGCCTGACTCTGATTCAGGTGTCAGCTTTTCCAATTGAGGTCAGGTCTGTGAATTCATATCGAAGTTTAATAAGTGGCCTAATTTTTGGGTACTCCGTGCAGTATTTGATTTGACTTAGTATTTATTAATATTGCTTACGTGACCGGTGTCGCTTGCCTTTAGGGGCCGATATGAAAACTGGATCATAAAGTGTCCCTACTTGGTCATGTTTGTTAAATTTTATAATTTTATCTATCCAACTTTAGGTTTCTTATATAAAATTTATGTTTCTTTCATTTTTTCAAATAAAATAATTATTTTACTAAACTAAATCAAATAAAATTATAAGATTTAATTTTAAAAAAACAATCCGGATACTTCCAAAATTTTAAAAAATTTAAAAGAGTAAACTAAATTAAATCATAGCATAGACCAACTTAAATCATTAATGACAGTTAGAAGAACAAACATATATTTTTACTTAAAAAAAATTCTTCATTAAGATATATACAACAAATATAGGGTCGAAAGAAACATAATAAGAGTTTCCCGGCATTTTGGCAGGATTGGGGTGATTTTTTTTTAAAATTATAGGAATGGAGTAGCTTTTCAAATATTTGTTGGTCTGGGGTACGAACTGTCAAATCATGACTTATAAACCGCCTTTTGAAGAGACGTTTTACGTTAATCGCTATCTGAGGAAACGAGTTTCTGCATGCTGGACAAGTGGAGGGCATGCAATGAAACCGTCTCCTGGAGAGGCGGTTTTGAGGGCTTTTCTGACTGACGTGACGCGCATAAACCGCATCGTTGAAGGGCGTTTTTGAGGAACTTTTTAGCACCGATTGACGTCTCCCTGGGCACCTGTAAACCGCCTTGTTGAAGGACGGTTCTAGTGGCTTTCTCAGTCACGAATTGACATGTCTCTGAGCAAGTAAAACCGCCTGGTGGACTGGCGGTTTACACGTTAATCGGGGCCAAATTTTCACCATTTAAACGTGAAGTTCTCACGTTGGATATGTGCTTTTGTGGTTCATTTTCAGTTCCTTTTCCCTTCGTTCAGTAGGTGTGGCAGTTCATTTCCAGGTGATTGTATCATTCATTTTGTTTTCTAGTAGTTAAGTGGTTCATTTCTTGCTTCAATCTCTCTGCTTTTCATTATTTAAGTAAGTAAAGTGGTTCAATTCCTCCATGATTCTGCATTGCTTTCACTAGTTGAGTAGTTTAAGTTGTGGTCCATTTCCTGCTTGAAGGTTCTATTGCATTGTTGTTCCTTGATGTTTATTTAGAAAGATTAGTTATATTTGTATTGTTAATGCTTCATTATTTGTATGTTTAATGTTAAAGAGTTAGTATTATGTGTTTATGTTTATTTATTTGAATGTAGATAAATTGTTGTTAAACATATATTCTGTTGTTTAGGGTTGTTTATATATTTATTATTTATATATTTAGTTGGTTGAAATTAAAATCTTGTGAAATACATATTTTGTTTAAGTGTGTTTTGTTGTTTAAATGTTTATAAAAAATATATTTTGTTTAGTATGATTTATTTTTTAGTGTATAGGAATTTTGTTATAAGTTATTGTGTATATAATAATTATAATATATAATTTGTTAGAAGTTATTCTTTATACAATAATGATAACATATTTTTCTAAATTTTAGATAATCTTAATATTTTGTGTTTGTAGAATATATATTAGTTATATGTAATGGTAATGGAGTAGTTATTTCCTGAGTTATTCTTTTAGTGGTTGCAGGAATGACATCTTTGATAATAGTGATTCTATACACTAATGGGCGAAAATATGAAGGAGAAGAAGGGTACACATTTGAGGGTGATAGAACGTTGATGCAGGTTAAGCGAGGTATTACCATGGAGCAGTTAAAGGAAAGAATCTTTGTTACTTTAGAACTAGGATCGACACATGTCATTACGCAATTAACTAGTAGGTTGAATGTAGATAAAAAAAGCAATAAATTCTCAAAATTTGTGCTAAATGGTGATGAGGAGATTGAAGTTTTGTTAAGAATGTTTGAGTTACAGTTTAGTATGGTTGCGGTTGAGATATATGTTGATGTTGATGTTGCGGTCCCTTTGTTGGCTGACAACCAAATAGGTTCCACAGCATGTCTTACACAAATAGAAGGTAAGTTAATGTCCCGTATTTTATAGTTAAAATGTTTAAGTATGAGTCTAAACCTTTGATTGTTGTTGTGTTATGAAGCTGAAAATAATATTAGTTTGTCGGATGATGATGATGATGATGATGATCCTGATTATAATATGACTGAGGAATGTAATAGTAGTGAGGTTGATGAAGATGATGAAGGAGAAATCCTAAATTATAGTGATATGGACACAGATGTTGATGGCGAGTTTGAGTCAGAACGGTCAATGTCAAATATGGGAAATCCGCAAAGTGTTGCGACAAATCTGCCTGGCCAAGTTGCATCCGGGTCGACAGGTTAGCACTTCATAATAATTATTACATATGACTTTACGTGCGTTTTGTAAAGCAAATGTTCATATGTTTAGAAAATGATGCAGGAAGTTTACCGTTTTGGTCATCATCACCGTATTACACGAATATCAATTTCGGCCACCGAATTGAAGATCAACATTTGCAAGGGTTTGACAACGAACGTGATTGGCGTGTGGGTGATGATTTGTATGTAGGGCTACAGTTTACATCAAAGTCTGAGGTCCAAATGGCACTTAAACAGTACTCCATGAAGAAACACCAAACCTACATTATCGTGGAATCAAAACCGACCTTTTTATCTGTGAAATGTCCAAATCAAATTGACGGATGCGAGTGGAGGATGAGAGCTATGCTCTCAAAGAAAACAAATAGTTGGGTGGTCAGCAAGTGGGCTGGGCCCCATACATGTGTGAATGTTGCGCTTACACAAGATCATCCGAAGTTAGATTCTGAATTCATCTGTTCGTGCATACTAGGTTTGTTATGTTAATGTAGTTGTTGCCATTTGAGTTTGACTTGAGTTTTTACCCTAACCATGTGTTTGTTACCTACTTGTGCAATAGGGATGGTAAATCAGGATCCGTCTGTTGCGATTTCAATGATTCAAGAAAGGATTTCAGCTGAATACGGGTTCACAGTGTCGTATAGTAAGGCGTGGAAGGCGAAGCAAAAGGCCATTGTTAAGGTGTTTGGTGACTGGGACGAGTCGTACAGTTTGTTGCCCCGCTGGTTGTCCAAAATGTGTTTGGTAGCACCAGGGTCAGCGTTTGAACTTACCACCACCGAGTGCCATGTTGGAACTGAGATAGATACAGCCTTTCGTATTTTCAAACGAGTGTTTTGGACATTCAAACAATGTGCTACTGCATTTGAGTTTTGTAAGCCGGTTCTTCAGATTGACGGGACATTCCTTTACGGCAAATATCGTCATACATTGTTAATTACAACGACCCAAGATAGTAATAACTCAGTGCTTCCTGTTGCATTTGCACTAGTGGAAGGGGAGACTCTACAAGCATGGTCTTGGTTCCTGACACAAATTAGAATTCATGTGACAACCAAAGTTGGAGTCTGTCTTATCTCTGACCGTCACCAAAGCATCAAGTCATCTGTCTCAAATCCCCAGATCGGATGGCAACCCCCAAATGCTTATCATGTGTTCTGTATTAGGCACATTGCCAGTAATTTCAACCACAAGTTCAAGAATGACACGTTAAAGTGGGAACTTCTGAAGCTTGGTACTTAGACCGCAACATGAACTCTTTGATTTTATTTACTGTTCTAAATGCCTAGAGTGTTAACCAAGTGGTGGTCGTTTGCAGGTTATACTGCATCTAAGCCTGTATTTGATCGAAAGTTGGCCAAATTTCGAGAGATGAGTCCTGAGATTGCAGCATGGATTGATGGAATCCCAAAAGCCCAATGGAGCTTGGCGTACGATGAGGGTGGTCGGAGATTTGGTCATATGACAACTAACCTTTCTGAGTGTGTGAACAAAGTGTTGAAGGGGGCCCGCAACATGCCAGTGACCACCTTGGTGAAGTGTACATATGCACGAATGGTGGAGTACTTTGTTCGACGTGGCGGGCGGGCGAGGGCAGAGTTAGGGGAAGGACACCGATTCACTAAAATCTTAATGGATGAACTTGAAAAGAATCAGGCAGCGGCTTGCAGCCACATGGTTCGGAGATTTGATGTTTTGGGTAATCGCTTTGAGGTGGAGGAAAGGTTTGATCCAGTTACGCAACGTGGAGGTCGGAAATACACAGTGACAATATCCGGTGACCCATCTTGTGGATGTGGACGGTATCAAGCGTTTAAGGTTCCATGCTCACACGTTATTGCAGCGTGTCAGGTTGTTAGCATTGACTACCTTCAATTTATTCATCCGGTTTACAGCCTAGAAAGTGTGTTGAATGCCTACTCAGGCCAATGGTACCCTATTGGGAATGACGATGATATCCCTGAAAGTAACGTTGGATGGAAACTACTTCCTGACCCGTCTCGTATCCGAGCTAAGGGCCGACCCAAATCATCACGTATCCGCAATGAAATGGATTGGAGGGAGTCTCGTACTAATCAATCAAAGTGTCATCAGTGCAAACAAACAAGACATAGTCGTCATCAGTGTCCTAACGCAGCAGCAGGGTCCGGTTCACAGGACAACGTGTAGCAATGATCTCAACAATTGTAATAAAGACATGAACTTTGTAATTGCATAATGATTGTCTGGAACATGTAGTGGTAATCAACATGCTATGAATATCATAACTTAGGGTTTAATATTGAAGTTCGTAACACATAACCTGATATTAAACACACATTACAACACATAACCAAGACATTAATCGTAACACATTACAAATACCCAACGCATTACAACCCAAGAAAATAACAAACACATTACAACAAATAACAAATAACACACACATTTATCGCCTACGTTGGTGGTCTTCTGGGGACAAAATACATCTAAACCCTAAGTCCCTTACGTGACGATGTGGGTTCCTGCGGAGCTCTAATGCTGGTATGCTGTCATCCTCCACGCCCACATCGGCACCGAAATCAACTGAAGTCCCAGTTCCGAACAAGTCCATGCCAAGGTTTAGACGAGCGTCCACGCCATGAGTGTTGGGTCCCTCTCTGTGTGTGACTAACGGTGTGTTGGGGGTGGCCAAATCCCTAACGAACGGTGTTGGTGATTGAGGCGGTGACGGAGCGTAACCACTACCTAACCCACCCACGCCAACATTTGTGTTACTGTAAAGCGGGGTCTGGTACGATTCAAAGGGAAATTGTTGGCTATCGTCAAATGGTTGGGATGGAAACTGATACGTCGACCAAGGTGATGCCTGACCTATCTGGGTGGGGACATAGTACATTCCCTGTTCTCGAGCAGGGAGTGTCGGAAGACTGTATAATTGATGGTCTTCATGAGATCTCCCCCTGACAATGCCTTCACGCTCATTCCTCCCACCAGGCATATTTATATGAAATGGTTCATTGGGCGCCTCATTTTGACGCACCGGTGCCATTGCCATTGATTGCAATATACGATCCTCCTCACCAACCATTTGCATGACATTGACAGAGTGTTGACGGATTTGGTCAAACACGGATGTAGACGAGCGGGCTTGCATTTGGGCGTCCTCGGTTGCCAAGTAATGTATTGTTTCAACCTCATCGACCTACAAAACAACAAATAAACCATTAAAACCTTCACAGTGTCAAAATCATAACATCTATGTTGTGTTGTAATATCCAGTTACCGAGCAACCGACGACTGCATTTTTCCGAGCAATCCATCGACGTGTGTGCAATGTATACCATCGCATATACTCAGAATTTGCCGACAATAACCCATCCAGTGGAGGGTTAGTGTACATGTACTCAACACGGTTTACCCACATTGTTATCAACGGCATATAAAGTTGCCCCCAATTCTCCCCTGACTTCCCTCTCTGCGTGATGCCGTGCAGATCCTCAGGTTGGCGTGGGGCAGATAGGATATGTTGTTGCATGCCAAATTGCCTCATCACACGATCAGGCTGATGCCACTCAACTATGTTGGTGCACAAGAGTGGGACCACAGCTCGCCATGCCTCAGATCCTTGCAAACAAATAGCGGGCAACGATTGCAACACATCTGCTCCATACGGGGTCCAAACAATCTACATAACATCAACATCAGAAACAGTTACTGATTAATATGTGAAGAAAAAGTCAAACATATGGAAATTTACTAAATATATAAAGGATTAACTCACATCCGTGCGCTTCATCAGATCAAATGAACGCCTGTAAAAGTCAATGTCCTGTCGGACAGCCTTAAATGTGCCACTACCTAACCACCTACAAAAGAGAGTTGACTAAATCAGTCAGCTTGTTACCAAAATTTTTAACAACAGATCAACAAAAATAAAGACATTGACATAACAAGTCCTAACCTTGCAGCATAGGGAGTTCCTGCAGGTCTACCTTGAGGTGGCACCGTTGGAGCGATGCACGGGAACCTGTCCCATGCCCAAACCTGAACTAGTAAATGGAGGCCACAAATGGACGACCGATCATAGTCTGTTGATTTACATAATTCCCGATACAAATAGCTGAGGGCTGCAGAACCCCAGCTATATTGCCCACATCTGTCCAAGTCTTCTAACAGTGGTAAGTATCTCAGTGGCACCCTACTACTAGATTGATCGGAGAAGATAACACCACCGATTAATCGTAAAATGTACGCCCTTGCGAACCGTAACAATTGAACCTCATCACCAAGGTGGTCATCAATGTTATCAAAGTGTTCTGAGATCCACTTCATCTTCAATGTCCCGCTATGGAACACGTCGTCCGGTGGATACACACCGAATAAATTTTGCACACACGCACTCCAATCCTGATCAGAACTATCAATCATTAAGGGGAGACCATCAACACGTAACCCTGTCTGAATAGCCACATCCTGCAAAGTAATGGTGCATTCACCAGGTGGCATATGGAATGTGTGTGTCTCAGGTCTCCACCTTTCCACAAGGGCAGACACCAAAGCGGGCTCAACCTGAAAAAAATGAAGTTGGGCAATTCCTAGGAACCCAGCTCTTTGTAAGTGAGGTACAATTTGATCTGGTACGGAGCCTCTACCACCACGAAAAACCAATGCACGCCTACATTTTAATATTCTGTCAGGTCTTCCATTCCATACTGTTTCTGATACGTGCACACTTTGAAATTTCAAAAGACTTGGATTTTCAGGACCGGGGTTCACTTCGCGAGATTTACCAACAGATGATGACGATGCTTCCATCTACATGAACAACTTATAATTATTATTAACTTCCAATTTACATCAAATATATATGGACTTAATGTGCAACATCAATTTTTTTTTACTAAATATATGTCAAAATAAAATTTGTAATTATAACATATGTAAATATGTTTCTTCTTATACGTATATTAAAAATAATTCACACCAAACCTACATTTACATTTTAAATTGAAATATACTTAATAACTACTACTAATATATTTATTAAATTTTAAAATGTCATCATTCATAAATATATTTATTAAAAATACATCTATCTTATATTTCTAATATAATTATTATTAAATCTATTACTATTTAATAAGCATATAATAACTACAAATTACAATTATAAATACTAACTCAAATAATACACAACATAATACTAAATATTTAACATTAACCATACAACTAATTAAACACTAACCCAACAAAGTACTACTAATCTTAGTTAATAAAGACTAACATTTTTACCTAACTATAAAAATATTTTAACTACATTTACTTACAATATTATTCCAAAGCCCTACATAATATTTCCCCTAAAAAAATAAAACTAAATATTAAACATTAACCATACTACTAATTAAACCCTAAACTAGTAAAATACAACTAATCTTCTTTAATGAAGGCAGCATTTTTTTTACTATCACAACATAATACTAAAAAAAAAGTCATTTAATTAAGAACTCATATTATCCCTAAAATAATTAAACACTAATCTAATACTAACTCATTAATAAGATACAATTAATTAAAATTTTAACATCAACACAACTAACCTATTTAATTAAAAGAAACATAATAATAAACAAACTACAATTTCGTTAACTACTCACATCATCCCTACACTAATCTTTTATTAACTTCTTAACAACATACAAATAACAAAAAGTTTCAACATCAAAACAACTTACCTTTTTTATGAAAAGTTAAAGGAAATGCTGTTGCCTTTCAGAACCTCCACTGCTTCAGAAACGCCAACTTCAACTAATGCAAAAGAAGAAGAAAACAACTTCAACAATGGACAAATGCTAAAGATGGACCAAAATGCTGAAGATGGACCACTTGCAACTTCCACGCTCACAGCTTCACGTTTTAAAGGCCTGAACCGCTCAAAACCGTCAGTCCACGGGACGGTTTCAGTGCCTTGTCATTTCAACCTGAAAAGCACCATAAACCGCCTGTCAAAGGGACGGTTTCAGAGCACCAGTCTGCAACACACAGTCTGCAACGCACACGCCTGAAAAAGCAACGCAAAATGTCTTTTAATGGGACGATTTTGTGCATGTTTGACAAGTGTCGTCCATGCAAAAAATCGTCTCCCAATCCTACGGTTCACGAAATACGTCTGACGGAAAGGCGATTTATAAAGGGCGATTTGACACTTCTTGCCCCAGACCAACAATTTTTTAAAAACATACCCCATTTTCATAAATTATTTTAAATATTACCTCAAATCTGCCAAAAAACCGAGTTTCCCCGTGGAACAATTGAACATGGATGATATAAATGGAACGAGAATGAGAGTGATAATGAGTAGGATGATAAAATTGAGACTGATAACAAGTAGCAGAGCGAGAAAAGGTCAGAGTCAGAAAAGGTACGAGTGTTTGAGACCAATGACCATCCCTCTCCTTTAAGCATACCGACACATGGCTGCTCTAACTTGTACCATTGCCGTTTCATTTTGAAATTGGAAAACACTCAAACGTAGACTCCATTTTGGCATTTGCATGAAAAAAAGGTTATTACAAACGTAGACTCCACCCGTTGGTATTGGTAATATAATATGATAGAAAAAGGTCAAAAAAGAGATACTACATTTTGTGTTTAAATTCTGACTAATTTGGAGTCGGTGATAGACAATATGTTAAATTGATAAAGTTATCATTTTCAATAGGATTTTATACTTTTACAAGATTTTAAATTTAAAATCATTTAGACTAACTAAATTGATAAATAATGTAAATTTTGGTAAAAATGGCTGAAACATTGAAATTATCTAAAAATTCTATAAATGACTCGTAGTCACGTAACACTAGGGTTACGGCAGTTAAATACTAATGCAATGAATATTTCCACCATCCAAACATATTTTTTAATATGTAATCAACGGAAGCTAATAACCCAAAACAAACTCCATCAAAACGCTAAGACTAACGCCGGGAATATCATCCATAAGAAAACTAATTAAAGAAATACAACAAGAATAAAAAACATAAACACCAATTAGCACCCAATAAGACCAAATAATTCACAAACCAGTATTCTCGTGATAAACCCTAAACCCTAAACACTAATTAATAACACCTTTAATATCGTAAACCAAACTTTGTTATAATAACGGTGGCTTCATTCACATATAATCAGTTAATTAAATTTTATGTTCATAAAAAGTATTTTTAATTCTCAAATTCTTTATTTAATTTTTTTTATTATTAGAATGTAAATAATTTATAAAAAATAATTAGATATAATTGATTGAGAGGGCAGCCATAAAAGGAAAACATTAATATTTGGAAGACTTTGTAGACTAACTTATACAAATAAATGTTTAATCGCCCATCCATTTCATAAATGTTTGACAACGCATTCATGCGCGCGCTGGTGTTACAATGGAATGACGTTGAATAATTGAAGGCCCTGATGGAATAAATGGAATTAGAGTTATAATAAAAAAAATTGTAAGAAAACTACAAGTATGATAGATATTCGTATTTCATAAAATAGGTGAAGTTGAATATTACTATACCCACCTTGCCTTCTTTATTTTCTTATAAAAATGTATTTTCAATTAAATATTAAAAATATTAATATTCTTATTATGACCATTTTTGTAAGGTAATACATAATGACTTAAACTAAAACTAACTTGTAACTCACATTAATATTTAGAAAAACTAGTAGATCAACTAGTTAAAAACTAAAAAACTAGCTTAAAGTTTAAAGTTGGTAAACTAGAAGCTAAATAAATTAAAATGTTTTTGGTAAAAATCACACACACATACAATGATTTAAACTAACTTGTAACTCACAATATCTATTTAGAAAAACTAGCAGATCAACTAGTTAAAAACTAAAAAACTAGCTTAAAGTTTAAAGTTGGTAATTAGAAATAAATTAAAACGTCTTTGGTAAAAATCTCACACACACACATACAAACTTTTAAACTAGTAAAATTAAGTTACAAGCTAGTTACTCATGACTTGCCACACATAGTAAAATGGTGAATTTAGAAGAATTTATATACAACTTATGGAAATAGCTTATAATTTTTTAGAAATAACTTATAATTTTTGTATGTTGTTTTTTTGCTTATTTTAATAAGCTACTTCATTTAGCTTAATAAAATAAGTTATTTTATCTCTAACAAATTTTGTGATCAAATTTATATCATAAACTCCTAAAATTATTGCATAATCTCTTAATTAAATTAGGTATCCAAACACACCTAAAATAATCTTACTTGGTATAAAAAAGTTTATTTTAAAAGCTTGTAGTGTTTAAAGTTACTTAAAATAATGTTTGAAATTATAAACTGAGTTTATTTTCCTATTTATATTTCTATCCTGATATATTTTCTAAAAAATTACTCATATGTTTTTATTAAGATATATTTTTATATCATTTTATATTTAAATATTAATTTTATCAAACACATTTTAATTAAATCTACTAGTTTATCAACTTTTAACTCCTTGATACTACTTTTAAAGTTTCAACTTAATTATTTGTTAGTTTTTGTTGTGTGAAAGGGTATTTTAAAAAAAGTCCGACATTGCTTGTTTTGAGAGAGTTAAAAAGGTATATATTAAAATATGTGGGTTTGGGCTTATGAACAAGCAAGAAAGGTTATGGGCTCGTGCGCATACGAGATTGACCTAAAATGTCAATTTTAGTGCAAATCCTTTGATTTACCCCTACACGGATGTGGAAACCTTTACTATTTATTTTATTAAAATTAATTTAAATTTTAAACCTTACACGAAAACAGCTCAATTTGAATGTTCCCTTTATCTCCTATTTGACAGGGTCAAACCTTATTACTTACAAAATATCTCCGGATTCCCTTTCAACATTAACCCCTTTATCTCCATGTTAACCGGTCCACTAATTTATAGATAAGATTCTGTTAACACATTCAAATTATTTTCGTTAACTGTCTCCGGATATTTTAATTTAAAGATATTTTTAACTGGTTTATGATGTTGTACATACACTACTAAAAAAACTCCTGACAGCTATCTAAAAACAGCGATTGAAAAAAGCTTGTCGCTAATTAGTTGCTGAATTAGCGACCGCCACATAAAATGGGACCTTTTAGATGACATTAGCTACCAAATCAGTGACCAACGCAAAAGCTGTTGCTCTCACGTCCCTCCATTTTTTTCCTCTAATTTTTTGGTTGGCGCCAAAACTGGTTAACGTTACATGGACCAAACAGCGACACCCTTATGTGGTCACTAAATCTTTTTTTGTTTCCCTCCAAGTTGTGGGGTTCCCTCCAATTTTTTTTGACATGAGCGATGATTAGCTGGCATCACTAATACTACTATTAGTGACTGCATTAGCAACCACGAGCATTATGTTTGCTTTCCCTCCATTTTTTCCTTTCCCTCAAATGGTTTTTTTGGCAATCTGCACAAATTAGTGAAGTCATTTAGCCCGTCACTCCCACTCTCCTGTCTCTCTCCATTAGAAGCTCCCTCCGTTCTCCGACAACTCCTCCCTTCGACAGCACGTCTCCAGCGGCTCCTCCCTCTCTACTTTAAGGTGCGTTCCACATTGCCTATCAGCATCTGAAATTCCACATTGCCTAATCTTTATTCCACGTTGCTCGATTTGTGAATGTGCCATTTGTCATAGGTTTGAGAACACTAGGCATGAATTAAAAGTAATTTCAACCCTATCCCTTCATAGTAACCAAGTCAGAACTATAAAATTTTTTTACACTCACCCTTCACGCTATACAACTCTTTCTCAAAAAAGAATTGCCTGAACATGTAATTTTGAGCTTGGATGCACGAAATGTTTCATTAAAAACTTCCAAAAATTAAGCTTGGGTTAGGCTTTCTATTGCAACCACCATTTTTAATATTATAGTTAAGGTCTGAAAATAAAATAGCAATCATGTTTTTTTTTCTTTTATACAACTAAGTTGCTCCTCCTCGTAAAAGTTGTGTTTAATGATGTTTGAACCAAAGACCCTCCTTCAATACGAACCTGAATTTATGCAAATCTTGCCTTAAGAACACATATATGTACTCCCCCTCTTTTTCCTGTTTGGTAAGATGTATTTTTTTTTTCTGACGAGAATAAAAATTAAAAAAAAATATTTGCACATATTTGGTAGAAGCGGTAAAAATAAGATTATCAGTAATCTTAAAATGTGAAGGTTTTATGTTTTCAAGTCGAACGAGAATCATTAAACCTAGGATAACATTACTTTTAATTCATGCCTAGATTTACAACATTGCTCGATGTGGTAGTGTTAGAATTTGGAATCTGTCTAAGTTGTTTTTCTTGGTGTTGTGGGGCCAGTTTGAGAACCTGAGGGTGCTCTTAGTTTGAGTCTTGTAGACACTGTAGTTGAATCTACTCATTAAATTCCCACTTGCTGTTGGTAGTTGAGTACATAAATTCTTGCTTCTTATTGGTAAATTGAACTTGGTTTAAGAACTTTTACTGTGAAATTTGCCAACTCTTAACTGTAGTAGATTATAAACATGAGCAAGTTTTGTAATTCTGCTGAAAAAAGATAAACAGAATATTAGTAGGATTAATTAAGTTTTAGTCTTAAAACGTTTTTGCGATTTGGTGTTATTCCCTGGGAAAAGATCATCTGGTTTGAGCACTTGGTTTTATATAATATATATATAGTTTGGTTTTAGATGTGTTTAACAATGAGTTTGGCCTATATTTATGAAAACATTTAAATTATAATTAGGAGAGATTATATTTATAGGGATTAGAAAGATATTTAACCTAATTTTATATTTAGATGCGCCCATGGTTTAATTTCTTAATTGTTATGAAGACATGCAGTGCATAATGGTTCAAAGGAAATAAACAGGCATGCCAAAGAATAAAATTCTGGCGACATACATGCTGTATTATGCACCGGTTACAAGAATGAAATGTGAATCTTGCATTTTCATGGAATCAAATTTCGTTATTTAACCAATCATTTGTTATTAGTTGTGGAGTTAGTTCATAATACAGACTAAGATTGCACTTAGAATTCCAAATTCGATACTTAATAAATGCAGTTGTTTGAGAGGGGAGAAGAGCTGCATAATTAACTCCCAGGGTATAAATGGTCAATATATAAAAAATACTCTATTTAAAACCCGATTCTTCCTCGTGTTGCCAAAGCTTGCCTTAGGACTACAATTTATTATTCAGCCTCGTTGTTGGCATATATTTCTCTAATCCCTGTGGAAGTCCTTGCAATTTTCCAAACTTAGCAGGTATCTAAATACATATCATGTCATCATGACAACTTTAAGATATATAGCTGTAAATTTCTTAATAATTACACAAGGTACTTGCATAAAATATACAGGGTATATGTTACAATCCGGGCTGAAATTTAGTGCATGTATTGAAATTAATTTTCAATCAGCTATTTTTAGAAGTTTTCTTGTGAAGCTGACAAATCTCAACCACTTGCCTTTATGTTTTAAAAAATTAATGAAGGGTACTTAACTTGTCTTTAACATGTAAAAAATATGGAACATATTCTGATAATACAGTTGTCAATTGTCATATGTAAAACTAAAACTTGGTCTTGTAAGTCTAGTCCTACTAAATCTTTTAGCATAGGGGTGCTGCAATTTGCTCTCTCTGGCTTCATAGATATGAAGTGGTATTTAAGAGTTGTAAACCATATTAAGAGCTGTAACTATGAATTTCAGGTTTAGTAATTAGTTTTACTTTCTATCCATGTTTTTATTAGTGAGTGTGTTTGTGAACTTTCATTAGTTAGTTTTAGATCATTAGGAATTTGTTGTGAATCATCTATTGTTTAGGTAAGTTAATTACTAAGAACAAGGAATGAAATATAGTCGAATGCCATAATATTGAAGATTTGATACTGTAGAAGTAGAACTAGGATTAAAGCATTAAAAGTCAGGTAAATCTCCTTATGTAAAAAAGTAGCTAATAAATGGAAGCAGCCTAAAAGAGAAAACAAAAAGCATTAAAAAACCTATCAATTCCATAACTTGCAGCCGTACCCTTCCCGTCTATTATGAGCTCGACAAAATATCTCATCAAAATCATTTAAATAAAATCGAAGAACCTACCATTCCCATTAAGAATTTGTTTTAACTTAATATGAGATTTTGAGTCCAAAGAATGAGACAAGTTAAACTACGAATTGAATGAGTTTAGGGTTATAAATACTGCTCTCCTGACCCATTACTAAGCCATACGAGTCAAGTTTGCTTAAATGTTAATTAAAGACGTAATAACCCTTATGCTTGTTACTTGTATTTTTAGTTAGAGATCTTAATGTAAAATATCTTCCATAGTTCAATTTGATGCTCAGTCCCCTTAATTTTCAACATAAAAAGATCTTCATGCATGCTCATACCTATGTTTGGACCTTCAAAAGAACAGAAAATCATTACATAATAGTCATGAATGATCAAATATATATTCCTTTGTGAAAATTTCAACGTACCAAGAGATATGTACGTGGCAATAATCCAAAAATGTAAGCACTTTAATCTATTTCTTTATATGATATCAACTCAAATTAAGCAATATGGTTAGGAGAAAAGCAACCTTAATAAGGAATCTAGGAATCCCATATGGGACCAAAGGCTGCAATTCCAGCATCTTTGCATGCATTCACAACATCTCTGCTCCCTTCTGGATTACTTGTCACAATTACCACTTCAGCACCCAAATTTTTTGCAGCTGCCACACTCAATTCAGACACATTTGGCCTACCTAGCACTGCGGTATCATGGACTATCACCTTCTCTTTTGGGTACCCATTTACCATATCTTTAATCTCCTTACCAAAGTTTTCCTCAATCCCTTTGGCCACCCAAAGTAAGCACACATCAGCTTCACATGGCTGCAAAAGGAATGAAAGAAACACACAAATTCCTGACCCGGTCGCCACCAACAGCACCCTTCCATACATGTTAACCAAATAAGGGAGCCCTGCGAAGTGCACTTGGCGAACCCACAAATGGGTTGGTGGGTTTGTGACCAAAGATTTTGTGAAATCACCAACTGCACCTGCAAGCATCATGTGCTCTTTCTTCCCATCAGAAATTATGCCAAATGCATGCCACTCAGATAATGGAGAGGGACTAATCCTTCCAAGTATCCCAGCTTTTATTCCCCCTTCAAACTTGATCATAGATGCATGCCCAGAAGCACTTGACACTTTCACAGCAACACGTCTCACTGTCAACCATGGCAAGATTATAAGAATTGTGATGATCATAGTGAGCCAAAATTCTTGGCTTTGAACCAACCTTGAGCCAAGTTCATTTGAGTAGGATTTGGTCTTAGGGTCATAGGATATTGTGAGCATGATGAAGGCCCAAAGAAGGCACAAAGCTGCCCAACCAGCAAAACGATGTGTCCTCTCAAAGACATTGTGATGGAGATGGCGAACAAGTGGGAAGGCAGCCAAAGAAGAGAGACAAAGAAGGCCAAGAATGGCAGAGGAAACACCAATAATCTCTGGTGAAGTGTTGTCTCTATCTTTGAGAGTGAGTACCAATGCATACACAAGCCATGCAATTGAGGACACACCACAGCCACTGTGTATGCCTCCAACACTTTGTAGAAACGATGTGGTTCCTGTTTTGAGGAACAAGGGAACCCAAGATCTTCTAAGGGTCTTCACAGAAAGCCAAAAGAGAACACGCAAGAAGGCCTCACTTCTGCACAGAGTCAAAGCAAGTATATTCCCAATGGAGAACATAGCAGCTCTATTCCTTGCATAGGGAAAATGCCCTGTAGCTGCAAGAACCAAACCAGCAACATTCAGGGCCAAGCAAACTATGAAGAGTCGCTTGTACACTGTGAATAACCCTTGATCAAGAAGTATAACAGAAAGTCTTGAGTTATTCTTTTTTGCAGGCTTGGATGGTTGTTGTTCGGGTTTGGTAAGTGGCTTTTGTTTTTCCACATCCAAGTTCTCATGTTGGATGCTTTGTAGAGCATGTTCTAGTTCTTGTTCTTGTTGTTCTTCTTCAATATCAATGTCACAGAAGTGGCTACTGGGCTTACTAGAGGATCTTTGTATTGAAGAAGGGTAGACTCTGGAAGTGTTAAAAGGCCAAAACGGTTTGGTGTCTAAGGGGTTTTGGTGTGTTGTTGTGGTTGTTATGGCAAAGGGATCTGCATGTGGTTTCACCTCAAAGGCTACGCCTCTGCAGCTTGAGAATCTTACTGGGGTTTGCATGCTTTGTGATCCCTAAGAGTAATCAAAAAGGTTAGAGAGAAGAAGCTTATCCAAATTCAAATGAAATTGGAATGTGGAAGCAAGCAAATGCTTTTTACTGGTAGTCTGTGTTGGTTCTTCATGCAAAGGATGTTTCTATTTATAGGCATTAGTTACCATACCGCTGACTTTGTATTCTTGGTCCATGTATGGCTTTTCAAGCTTTGACTATGTCAATTACATCCATAAATGTTCAGGGCTAACCAGATCGCTTGAGAAATAATCAGATTTTTCTTGTTAATTCAGATTCATTAATTTGTAAACACCTCAACAACTCATCAAAAAAATGAACCATGACACAGAATGAGCTGAATCCTATATATATATATATATATATATATATATATATATATATATATATATATATATATATATATATTAAAAATAACTTCAATTATGATTCGATAATAAGTTGGATATTTTCTAACTTCTAGAAAATCAATACTCCAGTCTGTGGAGGAATGTATTGAAGAGGAAAAGTTGGAGTAGACAATGCTTGTTTTCAGGACGGGATTGCTGCCTTCTCCAACTTGATGGCTTACGCGTTATTATGAGAATGAATGGTTTGTCACATAGTAGCTCCCAAAGCTCACACACATCATCGCGTTTCCACTCATACTACTCATACTTTATTAAAATAGCTATTAAAATTAACATATAACAGGTATTTATATATAATCATTAAGTTTACACATAAAAATATCATGTAAATATTAAATATTGTACTTTTAATGATATAATATAAATTAGTATTCCATAATATAATACCATTATTGTTGCTTAATATATTTAAAGTGTTGTAGTCAAATATATAATTTTAAAGAAATCTTATCTTATTATAAAATAGATATTTGACAAAAAAAATGTTAGAAAATGATGTAAGCTGAGGCGTATGATAGTACTATCCTTACGAGTTTATTCGCAGTATACGTACTTCCCATAATACAACAGTCCCTTTTGGTATAAACCAGAGCCAAAATTAGCAAGAGAAACTGCTGAGAGAAAAATTTGATAATCAAATAGGGTTTCGAGAACTACATATATGTACAAAATCATAAACCGATTAAAAATATTTTTAAATAAAATATCTGGGGACGGTTGACGAAAATAATTTGAACATGTTAACATAGAATCTTATCTGTAAATTAGTGGACCGATTAACATGGAGATAAAGGGATTAACGTTGAAAAGAATTTGAAGATATTTTGTAAGTGATAAGATTTGACCCGGTCAAATATGAGATAATGGGAACGTAATCTATAACCATTCAAATTGAGCCGTTTCTGAGTAAGGTTTAAAAATCAAATTAATTTTAATAAAACAAATAGTAAAAAGGTTTCCACATCCGCGTAGGGGGACAAATGATTTGCCCTAGAATTGATACTTTGGGCCAATCTCGTATGTGCGTAAGCTCATAACCTTTCTTACTTGTTCATAAGCCTAAACACACATGTTTCAATATATACTCTTGTAACTCTTTCAAACCAAGCAATGTGAGACCTTTTTTGAAATACCCTTTCACATGGCAATCCCTCACATATTTCAAAAGAATTTTAAAGCAGCTAAAGCATTTCAAAATAGTCAAAAGAATTTCAAAATATCATTAAGCTTGTTGGGTTTACATCATGAGTGTCAATATATCAGACTTGGTGTTTTTTGGACTATATGAACCAAATTCTAGACAGATAAGCATACCATACAGTGTGTTGGTGAAATAGAGCTTCTATGAACCAAACATCACTTGAGAGTAAGCTAGAGGCTTACATGTCATATTACACTCCACTACTCTTGCTCTTATCGTCGTTTAACGCATTAAGGTCATGCGCACAACTAGTAATTCATGAGTGCTCTAGAGGTTTTGCCTTAACCTTATGCAAGCGGCCCTACTTAACACTTATAAAGGTGATTTCATCAAGTGTATCCTGCATTATATGCACCACCCATAAGGGATATGTAATCATTAAAGGCTTCACAGCCTAGCCTCTCATTTAATGCAGCTTAACACTTCACACACCATAGGAATGAGAAAATTAGTGCTAACGTATTAATAATGACTTGTTATTACATATAAGCATTCTTAATGGGGTCTCCAATCACAAAGGTTAGGTTTCCCGTCATTGTTAATTTTGATGTGGACTATAGTCCTATTCCCCTCAATGTTTCATAAATAAGTTTTCTACCCAATGGTTTAGTGAGAGAATCGGCCAAATTCACTTCTGACCTCACATATCCAATAGATATGATTCTATTTTTCAACAACTACTTTACTACTTTATGTTTCAATCGTATATGTTGATTCTTACCATTGTAAAAGTTATATTTAGCAATACCTATAGTCGATTGGCTATCACAATGCATAGACCCTGAAGGCTACCTAGAAGAATACTTACTAAGAAGTTTCTCAACCACTCAACCTCATCAACAACCAGTTCCAGAGCTATAAACTCTAAGTCCATAGTAGATCTCGCAATGATGGTTTGTTTGGCTGATCTCCAGGTGATAGCACCACCGCCAAGTGTGAATACATAACCACCAGTGGACTTTATCTCACCTGAATCTAAGATCCAGTTTGCATCACTGTATCTTTCCAATACAATGGGAAATCCACTATATAGGATACCATAGTCTATAGTACCTCTCAAATATTTCATCAATCTGGACAGTGCTGTCCAATGCTTATTGGGGTTATATGTGTATCTACTTAATCTGCCAACAACTTAAGCTATGTCTGCCTCGAGAAATTCATTAAGTGTAACAGACTCCCAATAATTTAAGCATACTCAGATTGTGACACTGGGTCTCTGTTATTTCTCTTTAACTAAGAGTTACTATCATAAGAGTTGAAACTAATTTAGTGTTAAGGTGTCCAAACTTCTGAAGAAGTTTCTCAACATAATGTTTTAAGAGAGCATTATATTATTACCTTTCTTTATAATTTTAACTCCTAAGATCATACTTGTGTTACCCATATCTTTCATATCAAAGTTGATGGTTCAGAGTTAGACTTGGAAGGAGGGTTGAATAAGTCTTAACTTTTTCGTGTAGACTTTCAAATAAAGAACCTTAATGAGTGTTTCAAACTATTCACTAAACAGACTTTAGAGAGATATAAGTCAAGATAAGATAACACAACAGATTTATATTAGTTCATTTCCAAAACAGAAGCTATGTCTAGTACCTTCAGACTTAAAGAATTGTTACAATGTAAAAACACCTTTTACACAACAAGCACAACTCGTGCTTCAAGTATTGTTGACTCCAGCTACTTCTGACTTATCCCAAGTATTCTTTCAATCAAGCCACTCTTGACTCAAACCCAAGTATTATTTTGAAAGCCTCTTCAGGCCACAAAGTGTTTCCTATTTAATCTAAGGGCTGGTGAACACACCAGACTTGCTACATAAAGAATGAGTGGTAAAAGAAAGTTTGTGTTACAAGGGATAACTCAACGTATAAAGATATTGAAGATTGAAATAAAGTACGCTAAGTTATAATAAGCAACAAGTCAAGGTCTGCTAGAAGCAGAACAACAAGAAAGACTTGTGTTCAAAATACAGGAACAGAGAAAAACTTAAGATTTTTACACACAAGCACTTTTGACTTTTGTTCTCGTTCGTGAAAAGAATCAGCAAGGAATCAATCTCTTCAAAGTTTGTGATCTTCTTATATATATATGCCCTTTTGAAAATGTCATTAGAGAAGATATAACTGTTGATTACACAACCAAAAAAAATTATTAGCGACGACCAAAACTCGTCGCTAAATCATAATTTTTCCGTCGCTAATAGTTTCAGTGACGGAACTTATGACAGACAAGACTTTGTCGCTATTTACATCGTTGCTGATACCATAATGATGACACCAGACACCATTGTTAAAGTTTCAACAGCATCATGTCGTCGCTAAAGAGGTCCCTTTTGTGGTGATACATCCCGTTGCTATTAATGGTTTACTAGCGACCACCCGATCCTGTCACTATTATTGGCTTACTAGCTACCACCCAATCTTGTCGCTATTACTAGCTTACTAGCGACCACCTAATCCCGTCACTATTACTGGCTTACTAGCGACCACTAAATCTCGTTGCTATTACTGGCTTACTAGCAACCACTCGCTCCTGTCGCTATATTGGCTTAGTAGCGACCACCAAATCCCGTCGCTACTACTGGCATACTAGCGACTCCAATGGACCGTCGCTACTACTGGTATTTAGCGACCATGGTCGTTCCGTCGCTATAATATTTTTTATTTTTCTTAAAATTTAATTTATGTTTATTACTTTTTTAATTAAATTTAAGTTTTAGGGTTTATTATTTGTTAATTGAATCGATTAAGAATATTGTGGTTCTTCATTGAGCGAGTGAACCCTAAATATCGAATATTGAATGACATAAAATAAAAAAAGGATAATGACATTAACAAAGACTGAATTAAGGTATATATATAAAGTATAAATCAATGTATACAAAATATAAACAAATGCTAAAAAAGTAAAATCATGATGAGGGGGATCCTGTGGTGGTGGTGGTGGCGGCTCGAAAGTAGGGAGAGGGAGCCTCGCCATCAACTGCATCAGTAATT
Organism: Clitoria ternatea; assembly: GCA_037962975.1. Lineage (NCBI taxonomy): Eukaryota > Viridiplantae > Streptophyta > Magnoliopsida > Fabales > Fabaceae > Clitoria > Clitoria ternatea. The sequence continues at coordinate 239,397,372 of CM075671.1, read as the reverse complement.
CCTGCTGCGCAGCAAGCTATCGACGAGTCTCTACGTGCTGCTCCTCGGCCCGTTGTCGGTCCGCCTCGGCCCACTCCTCAAAAAGCTTCCTCTTGTGTCGCTCCTCTTGTAGCTTGTTGTTCAGGTTTTGAATGACCTAAACAACATCCGTTGGAAGGTCAGAGGAAGAAAAGGAAGAGGTCTTCCCCTTCTTCGCGATCTACGTGCCCACGCTGCCCAACCCGAACACCCTCCCTGTCTTGTTCATGCCGCCAACAACCTCCATGTAGATGGCGTTATCGTCGGAACAAGACAGGATGAAAGGTGCCTCCCCTCAGGAATGGAAGCCACCAACTCTGCCTCCTTCTCAGCCTTCATGGCGTGATATGTCTCCTGTAAATGTAAAATAATGATAAGGTTAGTAAGCTTATTTGTAAATTATAAGTATGTGTAAGTTAAAATAAAATACCGCCAGATCTGTAGTCTTTTGGTTAACCCATGCACCGGCTTTGTTCTTCTTGGTCATTTGCATGACCTTAAATAGGGAAGGCTCACGGTGCTCCTTCAGCTCCTGTAGTTCATAATGTATTGAAATTATTATTAGAAAACATGTTCAGTCATTCATAAAAGAAATGTTTAACATAAATATACTTACAAATCTTTTTTTATGCTTGAGGGTTGAAAGCCAGTGTAGACAGAGATGCAGCATTAACAGCCCTGTTTGCCTTGTTCCACAGACTTACCTGCTGGAACAAGACACCCCCACTTCTGGAACATCTTGTCCCAGTGGTCCTCGGGGATCCAACGAGGGCGCTCGCCCTTGTCCCTCACCTTCTAAAGGGTACTCTTGATGATTTTAGAGGTCTTTGTGGCAAAGACCCTCCCAATCTCATCAATCATACCCTCTGTCCACTGATAATCACGTTGTAAAATAAAATGAGATTTCAAAATTAATAACAGGTATACATTAGCCATAAATTGACAACAAGGGAAATGTTAACTTACTGATGTGTCAAACAACCTATCTTGGACAACCTTCCCTGCATCTGACCAAGAGATGTATGGACCATCCCACTGGGCCTTTAGAACCTTAGTAATCGCTTTGGTAGTGCGACTACTATCAACAAAACTGTAATAAACAACAGTTAGAAACAAATAAAACAAATTACACCCGGGGAGGCTACCGAAATTTCGGTAGAGTCTCCCCTATAAATATAACATTTCCAAATTTAAAGGGTTGCCCTGTTACAAATAGAAGAGTTCCCAGTACAATTTAATGTATACAATTACTAAATAAACTAACATTCAACAAACCAATTTAGGCACTATATGATTTTTATACACAAAGTAACTAAGAAGCTACCAACTAAGAAACCTAAAACAAAATATAGTATACTTACTCGTCTCTGGCTGGAAGTGGGACCAGCATGGGTAGGGGGATGCCGGAGGTGGGGTGGCCTCGAGGCCAACATCATCCAAACCACCAAGTGAAGGGGTTTGCTCTGGGGTGGTCTGTTGTAGGGTGGTCTGTTGTGGTGGTGAAAGAGTGGTGGCCTGCTGGGGGATGATAGGCCTAGGTGGTGAAGGAGTGGTGGCCTGTAAAGAGGATGCGGGGGTTCTCGAACCACCACCCCGACTAAAGGGTAGCCGACATCCTGTCATCTGTGGAATAAAGCATGAAAGCAATTATTAGTCTCAGACTATAAAGATATGAATGTATGTATATATGTTTAATAAGTGCATACTCTGTGTCTGTTTCAGTTTAAAATTGCCCCTCAGTTTCAATGTCACTATGGCTATCTGTTTGAACAGGTGCCTCAGTCTCCAAATCAGCCTTAAACCATTTTGACTGGGAGATAACATGTTTGTCAATGTGGTCACCCCCATAGTGGTAAGTGTCTCATCCATTATCACTGCATCAATGTTGAACAGTAGATGACTATCGTTGAGCTCATTCGGAGCGAGTTGATAAACATCCTTAACTATATCAGAGACATCATCAGTGATCTGACTTTGGGCCTTGGCCTCGATTACTGTTACCAGTCTCGATACCCTCCAGGGAAGTCCGTGTAATAAACCTGCTTGACTTATTTGTAAGTGGAAACAAGTTTATATAAAAGCATGCTTACATCTATTCTGCACTACTCGAAAGTGCTTTGGAAAATATAATAATTATTCTTTAAATCATATGGAGTGGTTGTGAAAAACAGTAACTTCACATTCTGAAATTAGTAACTTCACATTCTAGGCTTATTTAGTCAAAATAGGCATGAAAAATCATTTGAAATTAAGTTTCTTTTATGAAAACCTTATGAACATGAAAAACAAGTTAAGGTCTTGTTTAGATACAGATACATATAAACAAATTTAGACTCAATCAGACCAAATATGTCAAACAAACATACAAATGGATTAAAATAAGTTAATTTCATAATTCATATTCATTAGATTATTGAAAAGACACATTCACACAATGAAACATAAAATCCTTAGCCTAGAGCTATGAAATGCATACAAGTTATTCTTAAACTATGCTTTCACTAAAATAGAAAAAAAAGGAAAGGGATATTTTGTTCAACACATATTACATGCAGTCAACAGAAGATGTTTTGGTTATGTTAAATTGAAATAAGTAAATTATAAATTTAAAAAGGAAGGGGAAGGTATGAATCCATAATTTCTGCATTAGAAAACTTTAAAAATCTATCAACCATTACTTTGGCAAAGCCGTTGAGTGGCTTACAAGGACAAACAAGGCTAATGAGACAAGAAGGAAAACAAGCCAAAAAGTTATCCCCAACATTGCATATTCCACAAATGACATATATATAAAAATAATAACAAGAAGAGTTTGTTTTAACTATTTATAAATAAAATAATATAATTTCAATATCCAAATCATACAATAAAAGCCAACAAATTGTAGACGTAGTGATAGAAATACATTACAATTTCAATGAAAGGATCTTCATACCCTAAAGAAGACACAATTTGAAAGCCTCTAAATCACCAATTAATTTTTCAAATACATTCTTCCACAACAAAATAGATTACCACAATGAGTCAAAAACACTTATCCCAAGGTCAGGAAAAGTTTCTCTACTTCTGAAGATTCCCACATTATAAAGCATGTTATACACATTCCAACAAATAAATTCCTCCAGAACCAGTAAAATGAGTGAAAAATAACAATAATATGATCTCAAAGTGAAGTATCTATACAATTTCTCCCACTGGAAAAAACAAAGGAAAAAATGGAGGTGGCAACAACTCAGCCTCCATGACTTAGAATATCTTTACCCACTTAAACAAGAATTCCAACTTTTATTAATTTTCCCCATCTCCTATAGCTCATTGCGAATCAAATATAAAGAATGAACTAAAGTCAATGATATCCTCGGCTATTAAATCACTATTAAAGTCGAAAAATAATTATTTCATCTGCATCAGAGTGAAGCATTTTGCACCCGCACACTGTATCATCACCCACAAACAAGGAATAAATAACAAAATACCTAAAGTCATAGGAAGAGAACTTACTTGAGGGAGTTAGACACGACGGTGTGGATGAGCCACCGGTGTGGAAACCTGTGGAGATGAGAGAGAGAAAGGAGAAGCTATCGAGGGAAATGAGAGGAGAGAGGGAACCCGTGGATACAATAGAGAGAAAGGAGAAGTGACAGCCCAAATTCGCTGTCGGAGGTCATCGTCAGAAAAAGGGATGACGGCTGAGAGGGCTTGGAGAGAGAAGTAGAAACTGATGGAAGGGAAAGGGCTAACTTGAATAAGTTATTAGATTCAGCGACGGAAACAACCCGTCGTTAAGCAGGTCGCTAGATTTAATAATTGGACACGTGTCCAACATAGCGACGAAACCAACGACCAATGCACTTGATTTTTACTTAGCGATCCTGGTTAAACCGTCGCTAACGGTAACCACCATTTAGTTTAATGACGGCCTTAGCGACCACTGCTCTCGATTTGACGTAGCGACGTCGGTGTACCTGTCACTAATAGGCCCTGTTCGTTAGCGACGATGACATCTTATCGCTACTGCAAACCAAAAGTTTGAGGGAATCCATAAAAACTTAGCGACGACGGCCACTTATCGTTGTAGTTATTTAGGGTTCAGGGTTTTTGATGGTCACTAATGCGGTCACTATTTGGAGGAGAAAGTAAATCTAGTTACGGTCCTTTCGTCTGTCACTACGTTTTTGTGATTCAGCAAAAATAAAGATACGATAGGGACGAGACTAGCCATGATCATCTTAACATACTATCACCACTAAAAAATTACCTGTTAGCGACGGAAGGATGTGGTCGCTAATCCATGGAATGGTCGCCGCTAAAACCATTAGCGACGGCATCTCAGACGGGAAATAGGACGTCGCTAAAACCCTCGTTGAAAACACATCAGCGACCACATACATGTCGTCGCTACCATATTGACGGCGTAAGGCCGTCGCTAAAATCGTCTCTGCCCCAATAAGTCCAGCCGTCGCTAAGTTTGCCATACAGCGACCTCAAAACCCCGTCGCTACTAGCAACCACCAACGACCAACATAGTTCGTCGCTATCTGTACTCATGTAGCGACCACTTAGGTCCGTCGCTGTTTTTAACAATACAGCGACGACTACATCCGTCGCTAATGGTATTCATGTAGCGACGACAGAATCCGTCACTAGTGGTATTCATGTAGCGACGCCATCATCCGTCGCTAGTGGTATGCATTTAGCGACGACAACATCCGTCGCTATCGTTAACAATGCAGCGACGGTCCACTACCGTCGCTAACGGGAATTTTTAAATTTTTTTAAAATTAGTTCAATATTGACTGGTTTTGTTAATTTAACTTTAAAAATATATTAATATTTTGTATTTTGTATTGGCTGATAAAATTTTATAATTAAATTTAAATAATTTTTTTAAAATATTAAATTATTATTAAAAACAAAATAATAGATTAAATTAATTTATCAAATAGGTTGAATTATTAATGATCGCTACAATAAGGCTTTTTGATTTGAATGTAATTACCAATAAATATTGACATAATAAATAAAGAATGACAAAATAAATACTGAATGAAATATAACATAACTAAAAATCAAATATACAATGTGTATAAATAATAAAAATACAATCATGGTGGTGGGGGATCCTGGGGTGGTGGTGGGGGCGCCTGGAAAGTGGGGGGAGGTAGCCTCGTCATCAACTGCATCAGTAGCTCCTGCTGCTGAGCAAGTTGTCGACGAGTCTCGGCGTGCTGCTCCTCGGCCTTCTGTCGGTCCGCCTCGGCCCGCTCTAACAACAACTGCCTCTGACGTCGCTCCTCCTGTAGCTCATCATTCAGGTTTTGAATTACCTGAACGACCTCAGTCGGAAGACCAGAGGAAGACGAAGAGGAAGGGGTCTTCCTCTTTTTCGCCAGCTGCGTGCCGACGCCACCCAATCCAAATACCCTCCCTTTCTTGTTCACACTGCCAACAGCCTCCATATAGATGGCGTTGTCATCAGAACAAGATAGGGTGGGAGGAACCTCCCCTTCAGGAGTGGAAGCCACCAGGTCCGCCTCCTTCTCGGCCCTCCTGGCCTGATACGCCTCCTGTAAATTCAAAAACAACGATAGGATTAGTAAGCTGATTTGTAAATTATAAGCATGTGTCAGTTAAAAGTAAATACCGCTAGATCTGTAGTCTTCTGGTTTACCCATGCACCGGCTTTGTTCTTCTTGGTCATTTGCATGACCTCAAACAAAGAAGGCTCCCGGTGCTCCCTCTGCTCCTGTGGTGGATAAAAAACATTGAGATTATTATTTGTAAACATGTAAGACGAATCATAATAGAAATGTTTAACATAAATATACTTACAAATCTTTTCTTGTGCTCGAGGGTTGAAATGCTACCCCCAGTGTAAACCGAGGCTGCAGCATCGGCGGCTCTGTTGGCCCTGTTCCGAGCACTCGCCTGCTGGAACAGGACCCCGCCCCACTTCTGGACCATCCCGTCCCAATGGTCCTCCGGGATCCAACGAGGGCGCTCACCCTTGTCCCTCACCTTCCAAAGGGTACTCTTGATGATTTTGGAGGTCTTTGTGGCAAAGACCTTCCTAATCTCATCAATCATACCCTCCGCCCACTGGTAATCACGCTGCAAAATGAAATGAGAAATCAAAATTAATAACAGGTCTATTTTACAAATCAAGTCACAATAAATAAGCTAGGAACTTACCGAGAAGGTGTCAAACCACCTATCTTGCACAACCTTCCCAGCATCTGTCCAAGATATATATGGACCATCCCACTGGGCCTTCAAAACCTTAGTAATCGCTTTGGTAGTGCGACTACTATCAACAAAGCTGTCATGACAACAATTATGTTAAGAGTAAAACAACACACAATCTAGGGAGACCCCCAAAATTTCGGTAGAGTCTCCCCTGTAAATGTAACATTTCCAAGTTTAAATAGTTACCCTGTTACAAACAGAAGAGTGCCCAGTACAATTCAATCTATACAAGTACTAATTAAAGTAGCATCCAATAAACCAAGAAGTGTTTCCACTAAAGTTTAATATAAAGTATCATACAAATAACAAAAATTGATTTGAGGTTTAGTCACTTACTCGTCTCCGGCCAGCACGGGTACCAACATGGGCAGAGGGGATGCCGGAGGTGGGGTCGCCTGATGGCCATGGTCCTCCAAGCCACCAGCTCCAGGACTCTGCTCTGGGATGGTCAGTCGGGGTGACAGGGTGGTCTGCAGTGGTGGTGGTGGTGGTGGAGTGGTCTGCTCTGGTGGTGGTGGTGGTGGTGGTGGTGGTGATGGAGTGCCCTGCTGTAGTGATGAGGGAGTAGTCTGCTGTGCTGGGGTGGGAGTCCCCTGCCTGGATGTTGGGGTCCTGGACCCGCAACCCCTACTGAAAGGCAGTCGACGTCCCGTCATCTGTGGATAAAATCATGAAAAAAAAGGTTAGTCTCGGGATATATATAAACCCTATGTAACATTTTGTTTAATGACTACATACTCTGTGTCTGTTTCAGTTTCAAATTCCCCCTCAGTTTCAGTGTCACTGTAGTTATCTGTTTGAACAAGTTCATCAGTATCCAAATCAGCCCTAGATCGTTTTGATCGAGAGACAAGGTCTTTGTCAATGTGTTCACCCCCCGTAGTGGTGAGTGTCTCATCCATTATGACTGGATCAATGTTGAACAACAAATTGGCATCGTTGAGCTCGTGTGGTGCAAGCTGATAAGCGTCATCGACCTCCTCAGAGACATTGTCAGTGATCTGACTTCGGGCCTTGGCCTTGATTACTGCATACCAGTCCCGATGTCCTCCCGGGAAGTCGGTGTAATAAACCTGCTCAGCTTGTTGGGCAAAAATGAAGGGATCAAACCCTTTATATCTACCATTCTTCTTGACCTCAACTAAGCCGTAGTTGTTGTCAACCTTTGTTCCAACACCGATTGTGTTGTCGAACCAATCATATTTGAATAGAACAATATCTCTTCTTAGTCGTCCAGAGAACGAAACTTCAACAATCTCCGTCAGCACTCCATAAAAGTCTTCTTCCAACTGTCCGGCGGTGTCTTTAACACAAACCCCGTAGTTATGGGTGCGCATCCCTTCACTCCATTGAAGAATATTAAACTTGTAGCCATTTACGTAGTAAATAGGCCATTTTTTAACAGTTTTCACCGGTCCCCAAGAGAGGGCTTGGAGTAAAGAATCTTCAATATGGTTGTTAGGGTCTTGTATCTATGTACAACATAAGAAGTAGGTCATCGTTAGATAATGGATCTTAGAAGCAAATAGGTATGTTTCACTTGGTATACGGGTCTTACGTGTTGCGCGAACCAACCAACGAACTTGGATGACACCTCACTATGAATTTGGTCATCAGTTAAATCATTTTCCTCAAGTTTTAGCATATCTGTGTATAAGCTATTCAAAGGAAACAAATTTAGATACTATAAAATAGACGTTTAGAATGTAACATATAAGTTGTATGACTTACTCAATAAAGGGTTCCACTTCTGGGAAATTTAGAAGAATGTATAAGTGAGCCGCCTTTCGATCTTTCTCATCAATGTAACATTTTGTGACCTTGCCCCCCGGGTGACCAGGATGGTTGAAAATCGATGTTTGTTCATCAAACCCTGTGCGGCTGGCTACCCCAAGATTGCGGGGAATTCTACTTATTCTAGTTTCTATCTCCGTCGAAAAATAGAAAGAAGCAAAGGTTGTCATTTCTTCGACTAAGTATGCCTCATAAATTGACGCTTCAACGCAGGCTTTGTTCGACACTTTATCTTTTAAAGAGCGTAAGAATCTTCAACATCATTAAGAAGATAGTGTTAAGTTAGAAAATACTATTATAAGAAGTGTTTGCAAGGAAATTAAAGAGTTCTGGCGTTCACCTTTCGAATGGATACATCTAACGATACTGCACCGGGCCACCAACTAAGGCCTCGAACGGTAGATGGATAGGCAAGTGCTCCATGGAGTCAAAAAAACTTGGTGGGAAAATCTGCTCCAACTTACAAATCAATACCGGGATAGTTTCTTCCATCTTCACAAGTTTCTCCACACTCAACGAAGTAGCCGTCAACTCCTTAAAGAACTGACTCAACTCCACTAACGGTTTCCAAATAGGCTTCGGTAAGGCATGAAACGCGTACGGGAGTAGTTGTTGCATAAACACATGGCAATCATGACTTTTCATGCCAAACACCCTGCCCTCCTTCACGTCAACACATCTACTCAAGTTAGAAGCGAATCCGTCAGGCAGGGTCAACCCATTCATCCAAATACACACAGCAATCTGTTGTGGTCTAGTTAAAGCATATTTTGCATGGGGTTTAAACATTCTTCCACGTCCCGCATCCCTCAACTCTAACTCCTTCCTGGAACACCAAATCAGAAGGTCTAGACGACTCTTCTCGTTGTCCTTTGTTCTCCCTTTGATGTCCATAACAGTGTCAAAAATATTCATGAAAACGTTACGTTCAGTGTGCATGACATCAATGTTGTGTCTTAACAACAAGTCTTTCCAATATGGCAAATCCCACAAGACACTCTGCTTCACCCAGTGGTGTTCCTTACCGTAACCCGCAAACTCCTTAACACTCTTGTCCCAGATGTAAGGATACTCTTCGACCCTCTGCCAAACCCGTGCACCAGATAACCTACGGGGTGGAGGTTCATTAACAACCTTGTTCTTCTTAAAAGCGGTTTTGTTCCTCCTAAACGGGTGATCCAACGGTAGAAACTTTCTATGACAGTCAAAGAAACTTGTCTTGCCACTAACAGGGAGTGATTCCCCCCCGGTATGTTCCATGCATACAGGGCAAGCAAGCTTCCCAGACGTGGACCATCCAGAAAGCATACCATAGGCTGGGAAGTCGTTAATAGTCCACATCAAAATAGCACGCATCATAAAGTTGTTCTTCAAAGACGCATCGTATGTCATTACCCCGACATCCCATAATTGTGATAACTCTTCAACCAACGGTTGCAAAAAGACGTCTATGTTCGCCTTTGGATTTTTGGGTCCTGGAACCAGTATAGATAGAAACATGACCTCCCTCTTCATACACATATCAGGAGGCAGATTGTATGGGGTCAGGATGACTGGCCAACAAGAGTAAGCCCTTCCATATTGACCAAAAGGGTTAAACCCATCAGTACATAAGCCAAGTCTTACATTGCGCGGCTCGCCAAAAAAGTCCGGATATAGCTCATCCAAACACTTCCATGCTTTCCCGTCGGAAGGATGGCAAAGAAACCCCTCTTGTGTTCGGTTCAGAGCATGCCAACGCATGTGTTTTGCCATGGACAATGAGGCATACAGGCGTTGAAGACGCGGTGTTATAGGGAAGTACCACATTTTCTTCCTGGCCGTCCGGGTTACCTTCCCTCTCCTTTTAACGGTCTTGTAGCGTTCCTCATTACAATACAGACATTTTATGACACTCTTGTCTGCAAACTCATTTCTGAACAGCATACATCCACCAACACAACACTCTATCTTCACACAACCCAACCCTAAGTTTGCCACTTGTTTCTTAGCACGGTACAAGTTTGCTGGCATTCTGTGATTACTAGGCATGGTGGAACCCATCAGATTGACCATCTTATCAAAACAACCTCGAGAAAGATTATAATCTGCCTTTAGGCTTAAAGCAGCTAGGGAGGCGGATAACTCAGTGTGACTGTTGCACCCGTCCCACAATGGAGTCTGAGCCGCCGCCAACAAATCATAAAATCTCTTCACCTCCAGATTAGGATCCTTCTCTACATTGTCAGAGTCCCCATGACCTGCTTGGTCATTATGTTCCAGCATACGCCCGGTGGAGGGTCCAACATGATCCATCACCATTTGTTCTATGTTGTTGTACGTATCCCTGTTTCCTTCAACCTCGTAGTAAGACTGTTGCACGGTTACGACTGATGGTCTACGCGGTAACTGCTCACCATGGTTGTACCACCAGTGGTATGTTTCCATGAACCCTTTCTCAGTTAGGTGGCACATGACATCATCCGCGTATTCAAAACTCATGCATTTGCACCTTGAGCACGGACAACGGATCTTCTGAGTCACTTTAAATCCAGGCGTGTTTGCCGTAGCGAACGGAATGAACTCTAATAGCCCCATCATAAACTCCTCAGTCACTCGCCGATTGCGATCTAGTCGGTTGTACATCCATCGCCGATTTGCCGGTACCTCCATTTATAATATCTAACAAGCACGATTGTTGTTACCTTACACGTTTAAATTTTTATAATATCTATCAGTTGTGAATCACTCTATCTCTTTGATGTTGCAAATTGGTGGGGCCCTATCCCATTTGGGATGAATATGCAACCATCCGTAACCCATCAATGTTGTATGTGGTCTATCCTGAGTTGAATGAATGTTCATTTAAAATTTCGGCAGCATTTCGCATCGGTCCCTGAGTACACAGAGATACGTACGGTATGAAACACCACACGCACACATGCACCCTGGGGACAATACGAAACACCATAACCGAAATTTCAAATGAACATTCATTCAACTTCTTAAGATAGACCACATACAACATTGATGGGTTACGCCCTACAGGTTATAAATTCATACCAAACTGTCCAACCGGGACAATTCAAGATCCAACACAACACGGTACATCAACCAGTTATTTTGAAACTTGAACAGGAATCTAATGGGTACACACACGACTAAACCCTACATTATTAAATCATGAGTGTTATTTTTTAAGTTCCTTAAGAAAGGGAGCCTGTCAAAATTTTGGCAGAGTCTTCCCTGTAAACTAGATATTTCCCAAATTTACGAATGACCTGTTATATACAGAAAACTTCCCAGTATAGATAAATAAACATACCATACGCATTGTATATGATATTCAGAGTTATGAACACCAAATCATGTTATCACTACATAAAACCAATGCCTAATGAGCTCTGCTCTCTACTAACAAACAAACATTACACATGCATCTTCAAATCATGTTATCAGCACACAGAACTAATACCTAATGAGCTTTGCTCTCCACTAACAAACAACATTACACATGCATATAAAATCATGTTATCAGCACACAAAACCAATGCCTAATAAGCCCTGCTCTCCACTAACAAACAACAATCCACATGCATACACATAACGAGCAAGTCAGTGTTAGGGGATTACCTCGAGGAAAAAAGTGAGCGAAGAATATGAGGCTGTCAACAAACGATCACAGCCCACGCGTAACGTGTGCTAGTCTGCATGACAAACCAATAACTGGTTGGATAGTTAAGAGTAGCAAGGAAACTAAACAAAGAGAGACACGTAAATTAAATTATTATTAAGTACATTGCAACGAAACTAAACAAATAGACACAGTCAAAGCAAATTGCAGCTAAGGTGGCATTGTATACAGCGCTCAATTGGAAAATTGATTACTAATTACTCAGTTTTATACTCAGTTTCAGAGTTTGAGAATGCTTTACTTGAGCAATCTCCAGAACATATTACTGTAGAGGGTGATCATCATTTGTCCCTAAATACTTTCAAAGGGGGTATGGGAGTGGGTACTATTTGCTTTCGGGCTTATATTGATACATTGCCTGTTCATGTGCTAATTGATAGGGGGAGTTTCGATAATTTTTTACAGCCAAGAATAGCTAAATTCCTTAAACTACCTGTGGAACCTGCTTCTAAGTTTAAAGTCATGGTGGGGAATGGAAATTACATGTCAGCAGAAGGTCTTGTACAGAAATTACAGGTGCAGACTCATTACCTTCTGAGGCTCAATTACACCATATTCGAAGACTTATGCATACAAATTCTATTGCTGACATTTACAGCATGAAATTGGTTGAGGATACCTCCTACCTCTTTCCCTTAATAGAACTGCCTACGGATATGGAGCCAGAATTAGCTTTATTACTGCGGACTTACAGCTCTATCTTTAGTACTCCGGTTAGGTGGCCACCTCCTAGATCTCATAATATAAACCAAATTCAATATCACAAACATAAACATGAGAAAGATGGACGAGGGAAAGGCTCAACGACGATGGATGAACTCTCAGACGACGGAAACGAAGGAGAAAGATCGAAGGATAAAGATGACCCAGTATTTTCCAGCCCGATTGTGCGAGACGGAAACGCACCCGACTCCACGTCTCGCCGTTCCGTGTCGCGATTCTGCTCCGTCTCTACCAGGAGCCGATTCTGCAGCCGTTCCAGGACGGGAAGCCACCGTGAGATGTAGAATCGTCCGATTCTACGTTGTGAGACGCGACTCTAACAACACTGGATTCAACTACTGCTAAACTTACTAGTTGCCACATCTCCATGATATCTCACCCTCTACCTTAATTAACACAGCCTCTAAAACAAAATAACAAAAATTACCCCTGAAATAAGTGGGCAGGCTCACATCCCAGATAGATATGTGTTTCTAATCATGCACCAATAGGAATACTGATTTCCATATATAATATTATAAATAACGAGTTATTGTCCCCCTAATTCTAATCCTTCTTATATCATGATTTACTCTCAATTAGTAGGACAGTAGGACTACCATGTGGCCTTTAGTTATAATTTTGATTAACTGTGATAACTCTTAACAACATTCAAAAATTTTATGTCACTACATGATAAAATTCAGAACACAAAAATTACCGGGTAGGGTAGGGAATACATGATAAAATTCAGAACACAAAAATTCTAGAGTAAAATAGAATTTATGCATCTAGAATATAAGGGTGGTGATGAAGAGGAAGATCCACAAAACTTACCTAGCACAAGCCCAAAAAGCTCACGGTTTTAAGACTTCTTAATGCAAGGGAATGAAATGGATTTCTAACAGCCATGCATGCATTGAGCTTTGCCATTTGAGGGGCTGGACAGTGAGGATTTGTCACAGTTTTAAGGAAAGAGAAAAGAGATGATGATAATTTAAATGGTTGAAGGAAGGTGGTGGAGGTTGGATGGTGACATGAGATGATTAGAGGAAGAGAAGGAAGGTTAAGCTTTGGAGTTTCTAAATGGAAGGGGATGGTAGAAGTTGGACGTTTGTGGCTGGAGGAAGAGAAGAGTGTAGTGTTTAAAATTCTAGACTTGAGAAAATGAAAGGGATGGCTCTTGTTGGAGGGTTACAACCGTGAGACAAAAGAGGATGGAATGGAATGACATGCAATAATATTATAATGGGGCTGCTTAGGAAATGTTTAAGAGGGGAATGTGCATGGTTGAGTGGTCTGATCAAGAATGGAATAAGCATGGGCTGGAAGGATTGGTTCAAGAGAAATTGTGATTATTCATGCAACATCTTGATGGGCTGCTAGCTTTTACTAAATGGAGGCAGAATTAGTGATAGGTTGGTGGCGTGAGTGGAGGGCATGGACAGAATTAGTGATAGTTATCATTTTGATTAACTGTGATAACTCTTAACAACATTCAGAAATTTTATGTCACTACATGATAAAATTCAGAACACAAAAATTACCGGGTAGGGTAGGGAATACTAAACTGGTCAATGTTTACACCCCTTTCTACTTTGTCAGAGATCAGACCAAATTTGCATAGAGATTAGATTAATTTTCTCACAACCTTAGTATAGTTCTGTTCATGAGTACACCTGTGTGAGTATCATCAACCATCAGTAGTAGTAGTTATACTTTCCATCATCAGTCTAACTTCAAAATAGAGTAGTAGATTTATACAGCATCATACTAGAGTAAGACCAAAATAGCAAGGTAAGACCAAAAATTATTCTAGAGTAAAATATAATTTATGCATCTAGAATGTAAGGGTGGTGATGAAGAGGAAGATCCACAAAACTTACCTAGCACAAGCCCAAAAAGCTCACGGTTTTAAGACTTCTTAATGCAAGGGAATGAAATGGATTTCTAACAGCCATGCATGCATTGAGCTTTGCCATTTGAGGGGCTGGACAGTGAGGATTTGTCATAGTTTTGAGGAAGGAGAAAAGAGATGATGATAATTTAAATGGTTGAAGGAAGGTGGTGGAGGTTGGATGGTGACATGAGATGATTAGAGGAAGAGAAGGAAGGTTAAGCTTTGGAGTTTCTAAATGGAAGGGGATGGTAGAAGTTGGACGTTTGTGGCTGGAGGAAGAGAAGAGTGTAGTGTTTAAAATTCTATACTTGAGAAAATGAAAGGAATGGCTCTTGTTGGAGGGTTACAACCGTGAGACAAAAGAGGATGGAATGGAATGACATGCAATAATATTATAATGGGCCTGCTTAGGAAATGTTTAAGAGGGGAATGTGCATGGCTGAGTGGTCTGATCAAGAATGGAATAAGCATGGGCTGGAAGGATTGGTTCAAGAGAAATTGTGATTATTCATGCAACATCTTGATGGGCTGCTAGCTTTTACTAAATGGAGGCAGAATTAGTGATAGGTTGGTGGCGTGAGTGGAGGGCATGGACAGAATTAGTGATAGTTATCATTTTGATTAACTGTGATAACTCTTAACAACATTCAGAAATTTTATGTCACTACATGATAAAATTCAGAACACAAAAATTACCAGGTAGGGTAGGGAATACTAAACTGGTCAATGTTTACACCCCTTTCTACTTTGTCAGAGATCAGACCAAATTTGCATAGAGATTAGATTAATTTTCTCACAACCTTAGTATAGTTCTGTTCATGAGTACACCTGTGTGAGTATCATCAACCATCAGTAGTAGTAGTTATACTTTCCATCATCAGTCTAACTTCAAAATAGAGTAGTAGATTTATACAGCATCATACTAGAGTAAGACCAAAATAGCAAGGTAAGACCAAAAATTATTCTAGAGTAAAATATAATTTATGCATCTAGAATGTAAGGGTGGTGATGAAGAGGAAGATCCACAAAACTTACCTAGCACAAGCCCAAAAAGCTCACGGTTTTAAGACTTCTTAATGCAAGGGAATGAAATGGATTTCTAACAGCCATGCATGCATTGAGCTTTGCCATTTGAGGGGCTGGACAGTGAGGATTTGTCACAGTTTTGAGGAAGGAGAAAAGAGATGATGATAATTTAAATGGTTGAAGGAAGGGTGGAGGTTGGATGGTGACATGAGATGATTAGAGGAAGAGAAGGAAGGTTAAGCTTTGGAGTTTCTAAATGGAAGGGGATGGTAGAAGTTGGACGTTTGTGGCTGGAGGAAGAGAAGAGTGTAGTGTTTAAAATTCTATACTTGAGAAAATGAAAGGAATGGCTCTTGTTGGAGGGTTACAACCGTGAGACAAAAGAGGATGGAATGGAATGACATGCAATAATATTATAATGGGGCTGCTTAGGAAATGTTTAAGAGGGGAATGTGCATGGCTGAGTGGTCTGATCAAGAATGGAATAAGCATGGGCTGGAAGGATTGGTTCAAGAGAAATTGTGATTATTCATGCAACATCTTGATGGGCTGCTAGCTTTTACTAAGTAGGGTAGGGAATACTAAACTGGTCAATGTTTACAATGTTCGAATGCAATTCATGCAAGGGAGGCTTTAGAATCATAGCTCATAAATAAGAAATAATATGAAAATAACCCAAACAAATTTGCTGAAATAGAAATACCATTTGAAGGAATTCGCTTATTTTGAGCTATTCCTAATCAAGGCAAGATGCAGAATTTCTTCATTTAACTATCTCTGTTATAGCTAATGCACACTGTTCTTATATTTTCTGAAATACACGTATTTTATTCAAGTACACAATTGATTATGACTTTTTTTTATGAATCAATTGACAATGACTTTATCATACACTAATAACCTTATTCATTAAAATGATAGACAATTTCATTAAGCTTCTCTGTATAGGATTAGACTTGATTAAGTTCCGATTAATAAAATTCTACATAAAAAAAACATTATAGTCCAAAGCACCACTATCATACCATGCACCAACCACTTTGTAATTTTCTCTTCTAACTACCAACCATCTATTAGATGAGAGGAAAAGATTTGAATATGCATTAAAGTTGTATTAAAACTGAAGGGAGGAGAATAATATATACAAGAGAAGAAAATAAACTAATAGCTAACAAACCAACAGAGATATCCACCTATCAGTTAAAGATATAAAACCATAATTCAAACACCATAAATCTATTGAAAAGACCATGGACTTACATAAAACTATTGATAACCAACAATTTATAACATAACTCATAAAGTGGGTAAGTTTTAAGTTTTAACTCTTAACAACTCCAAACACTAAACAACAATATGATACAGTGAAATCAGAATGAATATTTAGGCTTCTTTATATATGATACAAATAGAACAAATATGATACAAATAGAACAAACAACAAAGCCTACACAGAGACAAGAAAAACAACATAGCTCATACGGAAGGACAATGTACCTTACCTGCGGTCGCAGATGAGGGAGATGGCGAAGAGACCCAACTCTCAGACGGTGGAAGGAAGGGAGCCTCCAATAGCCAGAGCTTCCAATGGAGAGGGCGGAGACAGACGGTGACAGTGGTTCACGAAGGGGAAACAAAGGTTAAGAGCTTCATCAGAGATAGTGACGAAGGTGGTAGTGGTTGGGTGATTCGTGGCAGAGTATCAGAGCTTCGAAAGGTACCGACTTTGAGAAGGAGACAGGAGAGAGAGCTCCTCGGAGATAGGGCGAGGGAGGGCGGAGACAGGGCGACGGAGGGAGGGCGTGGGAGGGCGGAGACAGGAGGGGGAGAGACCTCTTCAGAGATGGAAGGGGAGAGAGCAGCTCAGAGATAGAGGGGGAGAGGGGGAGAGAGGGAGATTTAGGGCAAATGATTAGGGGAGAGGCTCTGGTCGAGTGTTATGAACTTTTAGCGACGGACGACCGCCGTCGCTAAACACGTCACTACAATTAAAACACATAGCGACGACCATGCAATTCTGTCCCTAATCCATTGAATATTAGCGATGGCACAACAACGCCGTCACTAATCTTCTAGTATTAGCGACGGGGTAAACCCACCGTCACTACTTTAAGTAAAAGCATGGAGGGAAGGCCCAAAATCATAGCGACGACAAAGCAATTCCATCGCTACTCCACTGAATATTAGCGACGGTGTATTCCCACTGTCACTACCTTCCCTTTTTAAAAGTCAAGTTGTGGAGGGAAGACCCAAAATTATAGCGACGGGGACGTATTGCCGTCGCTACATTCCTGAGTATTAGCGACGGCTTTACACCACCGTCACTAATGAAAACACAGCGACCCACTCTATCTGTCGCTAAGGTTTGGCGCCAACGAAAAACATTGAAGGGAAAACTATAGCGACCGCCACAGCGACGCGTGTGAGTGAGCGACGGCAGTAGTGACGGAGGACTGTTGTAATTTTTAGCGACCACGTTTCTATGGTCGCTAATAGAGTCGCTAAGCATTTTTTTCTTAGGATTCTTCTGGTGGTCGCTAAGGCAGTCGCTATTTAGCGACGGGGTTCGTGTGGTCGCTAACGTATTGTAGCTATTTAGGGTTTTTTCAGTGGTGTATATAGCGACGGTAGCCGACCATCGCAAACATTGGCGCCAACAAAAAACGCTGGAGGGAAACCAAAAATAGGAAGGAGGGAAAGTTAGCGACCGCATCAGCGACAGGATTTTGCAAATTATAGCGACGGGGTTCATACGGTCGCTAATGTGGTAACTAATTTTATTTTAAAGGTCCTTTTTTCTATTGTCATCGCTATTGCGATCTCTAATTAGCAATGGGGTGTGGCGGTCACTAATTAGAGGTAGCTACCAACGGTTTTTTTAGTAGTGTTATTTCTAACTTTGACGTCGCTACGTTTTGTGATTCAGCAAAAATAGAGATACGATAGCGATGAGACTAGTCATCATCATCTTAACATACTATATAGCGATGGCACCCGACCATCGCTAACATTAGCACCAATAAAAAATGCTGGAGGGAAACCAAAAATAGGAAGGAGGGAAAGTTAGCGACCGTATCAACGATAGGATTTTGCAAATTATAGCGACAGGGTTCATACGGTCGCTAATGTGGTAACTAATTTTGTTTTGAAGGTCCCTTTTTTTTGTTAACGTTGCTATTGTGGTCTCTAATTAGCGACAGGGTGTGGCGGTCGCTAATTATAGGTAGCTACCAGCGGTTTTTTTAGTAGTGTTATTCTGACTTTGAAGGAGTATGCAATGGCAGAGTCTGAATCAAATGTGCTTTAGAGGTTATACCAAAATAGTTCACTTTTATAATCCATACCAAAAGATACCTATTTGTTTAGCCATTTTAAGCTAAAAAGTACACTCTTGTAGACAATGACCCTAGACTTATGTTCTACTATAATTTCAGCTTTTCTAATGCTTTGAGATATTCGAGGCATCTACCTTGGTTACTGCGCATACGTTCTTCATCTTTTTGTCCCTTTTCCTCTTTGGTGAATGACGCAGATTTGAGACAAGAAAGCTCTTGTTGACACTTTCATGAAAATGAGAGTTGCTTTTTAGAGAACAATCCTTGAAAAGAATGATACTCCAAATTTTGATTTTTCATTCAAACTTTTCTTGAATGTTGCTTTGATAGATGCAACAAACTTATTTTTTGAAACAAGTTTGGTTTGATGGACCCCCCTCTCTTTCTTTCAACAGGTGCACTTCAGACTTTACTGAAACACTTGTTGAACTATGTTAGTAAAACATGCGAACAGACTTTATTTAACCAAGAGTCTTGATGGGTGTTATTAACAAATCTCAGGAATTCAAACTTCTTAGTCTTTTGTTCAGACTTGGATCTAACAAAAGTTATAAGCAAGGAAACTCTTTGTGTCATGCACAATAGCATCACATGTTCCAAAGATAAGCATGTCATCTACATACAAATAGATAATCACACATTCACCATTTTTTTTGTTTAAACACATCTATCAACTTCAATAGAGAAAAACTCATAGCTAGTTAGAATTGCATTAAATTTCTCATTTCATTATTTAGGTGCTTGTTTTAATCCATATAAAGATTTGAGGAGTTTACATACTTTGTGTTCTTGATAAGGGACACTGTAAACCTTAGGTTGAACCATATAAAATTTTTCCTCTAACTTACCATTTAAAAAAACAATTTTTACATCTATTTAATGAATAACTAGATTATGAATAAATGATAAAGCAATCAAGACTCTTATAGAAGAAATCCTCTTTACCGGGGCAAAGGTGTCAAAGTAATCTATATTTTTCTTTTGAGTAAAACCTTTTACTACTAAACGAGCTTTGTATTTTTCAACAGAACCATCAGGTAAAATTTTCTTTTAAAAGATCCATTTGAAAATAATGGACTTGATTCCCAAGGTAAATCAACTAACGTCCAAGCTTTAGATTTTAAAATTGAATCTAGTTTATTTTGAATTGTCTCTTTCCAAAAACCAGAGTTAGAAAAAGAAATAGCTTCAGAGAAAGTTAAAGGATCCTTTTCAACAAGATAAATGTAAAAATCATTTCCAAAAGAAGTTTCTTTTTGTTGTCTCTTACTCCTTCTCAAATTATTATATGAGTTCTCATTGGCGAAAATTGAAGGTACAATTAAAATACTATCAAAATTATTTTCATAGGAAATAAATGCTCCAAAAATTTTGCATTCTTAGTTTCAGCGATAGTGTTTCAATCAAGCACATAACTTTTAACAACGAGAAATCTATATGCAACATTATGCTCAACATACCCAATAAACATACAATCTGAGGTTTTTGAGCCTATTTTTCTCTTTTTAAGATCTAGTAGCATCACCTTAGCCAAACACCCCACACTTTCAAATAATTAAAATTAGGCTTATAGCCCTTCCATAGCTCATAAGGTGTTTTCCTAGAATTTTTATAGGGAATTCTATTTTGAATATGACATGCAGTTAACAAAGATTCACCCCATAAATTAAGAGGTGCTGAAGAACTAATTAATAGAGCATTCTTCATTTCTTTTAAGGTCCTATTTTTCCTTTCAGCTACACCATTTGATTCAAGTAAGTAGGGTGGAGTTATTTAATGAATTATGCCTTCCTTTTCAAAAAGTTCATTAAACAAGACTTACTCATCACCTCTATTAGATCTAACTTTTTTATTTTTTTATTTAATTGATTTTTTACCTCAGCTTTATAAAGTAAAAACGTGTCAAAGGCCCCATCTTTGTGCTTAATAAGATATACTTGGTGTATCTCGAAAAATCATCTATGAAAGTTACATAATATTTTTTAACACCTCTAATTATTGTTTGTTTTAGATCTCCCAAGTCAGTGTGAATTAAGCCAAGTAATCCAAATTTGTGTTGTACAGAAATACATGGTTTTTTGTAATTTTTGATTCAATACATATACCACATTTATTTAAACATGCATTTCTAATTCTAGAAATTAAACCATCAACACGCATACGATTCATATAAGGTATACTAACATGTCTTAATCTAGCATGTCATATATCATACGAGTCAAGCATATAAATGCAAGATGAATAATTATTAATAATGTCTAAAATGTTTAAAATAAACAACCCTTAATCATAATATCCCTTGACCACAAAACATTATTTTTTTCCCATGACAATTTAGTCCTACTCTAAAGAAACTTTAACCCCCAGATGTAAAACGTCACTCAATGCCAAAGTCTTTCCAAATGTGAGCTTCAGAAGAATCTTGCCTTTCCCGACAACATTAGCTTTACGAGAGTCACCAAGATACATCGGTTTTTCTCTATCTCCTACCACAGTGTAGGGGAAAACATGTCTCAATTTGCACATATATGCCTGGTAGCCTCTAAGTCTACCATTCATTTGCTCATATTGGCCACAATCAATGCCTGAGAAATGACTATAATAATTATAAAATCTCCTTCAACCAAATTTTCTTTCGATTTAGGAAGAACATTGTTTCTCTTCCTGAATCTACACACAACAACACACACATAACATGATCCCTTCTTTTTGAAGGTAGGGGGTTAGATGGCTTAGGAATGTGATTAGAAGATTTTTTTATTTTTGTACCTTTTCCTTGAGCAGTTGTTTTGTATCATGTTTGCTCTTGCTGCCAAAGCTCTTGCTCGGGTATGCTTCTTTTCCTTTCATTTGGTGTCTTTAATTATGATATGAGTGATTAAGTTTGAAAGAGAGAGTTACTTATGTTTGTGTTTGAGTTGTTCTTGATAATCCTTCCAAGAGTCTGGCAACTTTTCAATGAGAAAAATGACCACTAGTTTATCCTGCATAGAGAGGTTTTCTTATTTGAGGTCTTTAAGAAGTTTGTGGTATTCGTTGATTTGCGCCCTTATGTCCTTGTCATCGGTTATCTACTAACGATAGAAATTTCCCATGATGAACTTCTGTTTTCAAACATCTTCAGCATTGTATTTCAGGTTGAGGGAGTCACAAATTTCCTTTGCTTCCTTATAGGCACAGTAAACATTGAACAGATCGTTAGCCAAAGTACTGAGAGTAATGTACCTACATACCTTGTTTGTATTGGTCCATGCATCGAGAAGTTCGGCTTGGGTTATTTTGGAAACGAATATCGCTCATGCAATGTTGTGCATGCCAAGCACCGAGAACACATGCTCCTACCAGCAGCGGTAAGACTAAGCACCAAAAACTTTAATCTTTGATATGTTTAGGAGGGGCTTGGCCATAGTGACCGAAGCAGTAGTGACAAGTAGTTGTTTCATGGCAGTGGTTGCGTTGGGATTACCATCTGTGTTGGAGCCTGCGTTGGGAGCAGTGTCGGTATCATTGTCAGCCATGAGAGGATAAACTCTTAAGATTGTTAGAAAAGGATGTAGGCTGAGGCCTGTGATAGCACTGCCCTTTTGGTATAAACCAGGGCCAAAACTAGGAAAAGAAAAAGAAAGATAAGAAACCCAACAAAGAAGAAAGAAAGAGACAGGGAAAACGGTGAAAGAAAAATTTAATAATCAAATAGGGTTTCAAGAACCACATATATCACTACTAAAAAATACAAAACAGGGATAGAACAAACTCATCGCTAAAGTACCCATACTCTGTCGCTAACTACATCAGCGATGGTATTTTTGACAGGCGATTCGCCATCTCTAAATAGCTCATCACTTATTGATCAACGACAACAATAACACCCTGTCACAACATTTTTGATAGAGACTCTAAATTTCACCCGTCGCTGAGTTGGTCCCATGGGTGGTCACTCTATGTATCGTTGATGATGACAAATTAATGGCCAAATGACACCATCGCTAATGGATAATCTTTTAGTGATGACAATTTACCGTTGCTACTTGACAACATCTTAGTGATCTCAATTGATGTTGTCACTACATGACAACATATTAGCGACCACTGTTACCGTCGCTACGTGACAACATCTTAGCAACCTCAACGGTGTCGTAGCTACGTGACAACATATTAGAGACCTTAAAGATGCCGTCACTACGTGACAACGTATCAGCGACCACCGTTGTCGTCGCTACGTGACAACATATTAGCGACTTTAAAGGATGTCGTCACTACGTGACAACGTATTAGAGATCACCGTTGTCGTCATTATGTGACAACATATTAGCGACTGTAGGGTTTCGTCGCTAATGCGTAGGTGTGCCTTTTTTGAAAGATGATTATATTTTTTAAATAATTTATTTTTTAATTATATTAGTTACATATTAAATATTTTTATATTAAATTATGTTGCCTATTATTAAAAAGATTTTATATTATAATTTAGATTTCCTTCATGGAATTTTTTATAATACATTAATAATATTAAATTGGTGAATTCACATGAAAAATAAAAATGACATAAAGTAGATACTGAGAATTATATAAAATAACATAAAGTGTAAACAAAAATTATCTAAAATTCTATACAATTATACATAAAAAATAAATATGAAAAGATGGGTAGCATGATCACTCTGGAAGGGGATCGTGTGGTAGTAGGGACAGCTGAGAAGTAGACGGTGATAAGGCAGGGCCAAGCACTACCATCATTTAGTTGATCATCTCTTGTTGCACCGCCAGTTGTGTACGAGTCTCGAGTCGGTCCTTCTTGACCCGTCGTTGGTCCTCCTCGGCCCGTCGTCGGTCCTCTGCAGCTTGCTCCTCCAAAAGTTGCCTCTGTTAGCATTCCTCTTCTAGCTTAGTATTCAGATTCTGAATAACCTAAACAACATTTACTTGAAGCCCAAAGGAAGAGGAAGAGGCTTCCCCCTTCTTGGCAATCTATGTGTCGATCCCTCCCAAGCTAAACACCCTCTTTTTCTTGTTCACGACATCGACAACCTCCAAATAGATGGCGTTATCATCGGTAGAAGAAAGGGTGGGAGATACCTCCCCGTCAGGTGTTTAGGCCACCAACTCAGCCTTCTTATGGGCTCTCATGGCAAGATACGTCTCCTGTAAATGTAAAATAATGATAAAATTCAATAACCTGATTTGTAAGTTTAAAAGAATTACCACTATGTCCATGGTCTTCTGGTTAACCCATGCACCAACTTTGTTCTTCTTGGTGATTTGCATCACCTTATACAATGAAGGCCCGCGGTGCTCCTTCAGATCTTGTAATTCAAATGTATTGAAATTATTAATGGAAAGCATGTTTAGTCATTCATAAAAAAATGTTTAGTAACATATACTTACAAATCTTTTTATGCTCAACGACTGAAATGCTACCCCCAATGTAGATAGAGGCAGCAGCATTAGCCACTATGTTTGCCTTGTTCATAGCACTGGCCTACTGGAATAAGGCATCTCCCCCTTCTGCATCATTTCATCCCAGTGTGCCTCAAGGATCAAACGAGGGCGCTCACCCTTATTCCTCAATTTCTAAAAGGTACTCTTAAAGATTTTGGAGGTCTTTATGGCAAAGACCTTCCTAATCTCATTAATTATACCTTCTGCTCACTGATAATCACACTATAACATAAAATGTAATTTCAAAATAAAATACAGGTGTATGAATGTATTAAACTCACAACAGAAAGAAATATTAAACTTACTAAGAATGTCTTAAACAATCTATCCTGGACAGTCTTACCAGCATCTGTCCAAGAGATGTAAGAACCATCCCACTAGGCCTTAAGAACCTTAGTAATCGCTTTGGTAGTATGACTACTATCAACAAAACAATAATAAACAACAATTAGAAACAATCAAACAATATAGACATATAATTGTATACAAGTCAATCAACCAAAATTTTGGTAGAGTCTAATGACACATGGAGCCTAACAAAATTTTGGTAGAGTCTCCCTTATAAATCTAACATTTCCGAATTTATACTATTACCCTGTTACATGCAGAAAACTTTCTAGTATAGTTCAATGGATACAAGTACTAAAAAACTAGCATACAATAAACAAATTTATACATTAAACACCTAAATATGGTCTAATGACACAGGGAACCTACCAAAATTTTGGTAGAGTCTGCCCTGTAAACCTAACATTTCTAAAATTTTCTTATTACCTTGTCACATGCAAAAAACCTTTCAGTACAGTTCAGTGTATACATGTACCAAACAACTAACTTACAACAACCAAATTTATACACTATATGAATTACAAGTACGAAATAACTAACAAACTACCAACTAACCAACATATAACATCCTTAATTTTTAGAAATAATTTCCAATAAATCAAGTAAATTTTTTGCAAATAATTTAAATTTACAAACAGGAATCGGATTCAGTATTAAAATACCGGTTATACATCAATCCGACCGACCCATTTAAAATGCAAATAAATACAAATAAACTTTTCACAAACAATTCCAAGATTAAAACGAAATCTGAATTAAATAAGATTATTATCTCTTTACAAAAGCCGACCGGCCACTTTATAATACAAATAAAATACAACACTCGGTAATCATAAGAGCCGGCCAAGGCTTCTACCCAAATAACTATGTACACTATGTATTGTGCATACTAATACATAATGCTCCAGTCGTTCGAGTGACTTCAAGTGCCATCACTGTGTCTTCTATCGACTGTAAAAATGATAAGTAGGGGGTGAGCATAAACATATCAAATAATAGTTATTGAATTGGATTAAAAGTCCAATCCATAACTATGCAAATACCTAAAACCGAGTCATATAACACAATATGAACAACATTTTCTATCAATAACACATAGGTCAGTGCGTACACACAAAAATTAGTGCATACACATGCTCAAACAAATGGATCCATTAAGTCTTTTAATTTTGTGTTGCAACACTGGCTCCCTGAGCCATAATTCAACCCTCAGCTGATCCGGCCATTTTGCAGGTACCAAACCGCTCTACGCCCATAATGTAACACCGAGTACCACTCCCAGAGTGATAGCGGTAACTCTACTCAGTGCTACGGGCCAAAACCCCGAGCCCCACTCAAGAGGTTGCCTTGAGTCCCACCCAAGGTCTTTTATGAAAATCACATCATATGTCATTATTCAATCATCATACATGCATCTCATGTATATACATAGATATCATGAAAAATTCATATACTCATCATCAATCTCATATCACTGTCAATATCAACATCAGAAATATGAATGGAATATATATAAAAACATAAAGCGTCATACAAACGGGGTCTCAATAACAATTATGCACATAACACATATACAACATAATAATATCACCCCGCATCCATTCATAAACTATCTATTTGAAATGTAACGCTCCCCCTACCTAGAATAAAGAGTTCTTGCATCTCTTAAAGCTATATTCCAATTCACAGCTTGTAAATTCCGATTGGAATTTTAGCTTCGTGCCAGTTTAGAGATTCTTCGTAAAGAGAAGAAATGGAGTTTGATTCCTTCTTCGTTAATGGCTATAAGCAAGAGTTTGAAGAGAAAGATTGTGGATGATGTTTTTCACTTTTCAAAGTCTTTTAATTGATCTAACAGTAGTTGATATTTATATTGTTCATGTAAAAGAGACGTGAACAATAAAAAGATCTCTGCTGTACATTTTCTTCAGATGATGAATAAGGAATAAGCATTTAATGAAAAGGGACAGCACATAAGAAAGAGTCTCATACTTAGAAAATATCTTGAAAAGTGAAGCTGCTAGAAAGTAGAAGAACAGATTGACATGTAAAGCTTCAGTAACTAAAATAATCGTTAATTCCGACTCGATTTTCAGTATATTCTGACTCAGTTTCAGCCTTTTAGCATATCTTTATCAGAGTCTCTGTCCGCTCGGAATTCCTTCATTCAGAGGGAATTCACTCGGAAAGTTTCCTTCTCATAAAACACTCAGCTTCCCTTCCTCGGGAATGACCCTTTCACAATCGTCTTATTCGGAAATACCTTAATCAGGCATATCTCACTCGGATATACCTTTTCCCGAGTCAAAGTCTTCCTCTTGCGTCACTCGGAAGTCTTCCATTCCAAAAGATCACTCGGAATTTGAAAATAATCCTCTCTTTCAGAAGTCTCTCTACTGGAAGGAATCACTCGGGGTCAAGGACATTTCCGAAGACAAACCCGAGCACGAGTTCTCGTATCTCTGAATATCGATCCGAGCACCATTTAACGAAGTTCACCACTCGGTAACTCATCACTCGGATATTTTCTTTCCTCGGGAATTGTTTACTCGGAACTATTCATTTAGAGACATACCCACTCGGTGTATCCCATTCGGTTTTTTTCTTAAAATCCGTCCTGAGAAGTACTTATTAAATTTCAACGTTTTTCCCACTCAGGAATACTTCTCTCGGAAATATTTCACTCAGATTTTCCTTATTCAAAAGTGTCTCATTCGGACACCATTTTCTTAACTTGGAAATAATTCGCTTAATGATGTTTCACTCGGAAACATCTTAACTTCTTTTGAAAATGACTTCCTCGGTCTTACTTCACCCGGTATCGCACCATTTTCACTCGGAATATCATATTTCAAATGGTATTCACTTGGAATTTCATTCAAAATTTCTTCATTAATCCTTAATGAATAAATTTTCAAAAAATTACAAATTTTGGGATGTTACACAACAAACTTAAAACAAACTCTAACATGACATCATTTTTAGGTTTAGGAAATATAGTAGTACACACTCATCTTCGCTCGACAGTGGGACCAGAGTGGGTAGGAGGGATGCGGAGGAAGGGTTCACCTTGAGGCCTAGGCCTTGCTGCTTATCAACAAGCGGGTCCGGTAAATGCTCCATAGATATACGGTCACCAAGGACTGTTGTTGTGGGAGTCTATTATGGTGTGGGAGTCTGCCATGTCTGCTCCGCGGCCCCAGGTGGACTAGAGGTACCAAGACGAGATGGTCTAGTCCGCGAAGCACCACCTCGAGTGAAGTGTAATTAAATATATAAATAAAATTAAAATAATTAAATACAAATAAAACTGTAAGAAATAAAAGCAAGGGTTCTGAGTAACAATTAGAGGTAGCGAATAATTTGACAACATAAACTAAATGGTTCAAAACCCAGTTTCGATACACGTAAACTAAGAGCAACAATAGACAGAAAATTGAATTAACACCAACTCTGAAACAGAGAGCAATAGAAGTACATAAAAAATAAAAAATAAGAAGGGGTTGGGTTAAGACTTAATGTACAGAAATTGAACATTTTGAAACAAATTTTGAATCGCACATTTTGAAACAAAAATTGAACAACATAAGCTAAGAAACTAGTTACATTAGGCGGGTTGATACAAATCACAGTGGTATAGTATATATATAGCAGGAACTAGCAACAAGACACATTGAAAAATACGTCTATCTTGACCTTAAAAACACGTTGAAAGAGAGAGATAAAGTTACCGTAAAACAATGAACCTGAGAGGGAGTGCTCATTGAATTCCTGAGAGAAGATTGAATTTTTTAAAATTTTTTAATAGAATTTTATATCGTCACATCATATCCTAGTAAAATTTGTAGAAAACCACGTATATACACAAACCTTTTTAGCTATTTACTTAACTATCCAAGTTTTTTCATACCGTATATATTATGATCACAACACTGCTCTTCCGTGTTGTTTTAATGAATAAAGGCAATAGCAAAAACAGAGAGAATAAAATATTGAAGGAGAGAGAATATATGAAATGGAATGAAATAGACAGGAGGAATTCCATTTTTTTGATTGCCAATTGCAGTACATTTATAGTGCTTGCAGTAACAGAAAAACTAACTAAGATAAAACTGAGATACTTTCTCCTAAAGTTTAAGAACAACTACTTTGACTAGAAAGACTTATTCAACAGCTAAAACAATCAAAAACAATTCAAATAAAGATGCCACGTGCAGTCCAAAGGCAAATATCTAACACTCCTCCTTGATTTTGGAACTGCAAACTCCAATTTTCTGTCTTAAGAACTCAAACTTTCTAACTGGAAGTGGCTTGGTGAACAAATCTGCAAACTGGTCTTCTGTTTTGCAGTAAACAAGAGCAACAACTCCATCTCTTTGTACCTCCCTTAAGAAGAAAAACTTAATATTGAAATGCTTAGTTTTCCCATGAAAGACTGGATTATAAGAAATGGCTATTGCAGCTTGGTTATCAACAAAAACTTCTGTGCTTTCCTTTTGCCCCATGTTAAGGTCAATTAAAATTTTCCTTAACCACAAGGCTTGGTTGACAGCAGCTTTGGCAGCAACAAACTCAGCTTCTGCTGTGGATTGCGTAACAGTTTCTTGTTTCTTCGAGCTCCATGAGAAAACACCTGATCCAAAGCTAAAACAGTACCCAGAGGTACTCCTCATATCATCAAGTGAGCCACCCCAATCACTATCTGAGAAACCTGTTAACTTCAATTCTTCAGTCCACTTAAACTTGATACCAAAATTACAGGTGCCTTTGACATATCTAATCACCTTTTTTGCAGTCTTGAGATGCATTTCACTTAGACAATGCATAAATCGGGATAAAATGCTTACAGCATTTAAGATGTCGGACCGAGTTGCTGTAAGGTACATCAAACACCCAATCATGCTTCTGAAATATACTTGATCTATCTTCTCGGTTCCATCTTCCTTGCATAGCTTTTCCTTTTGATTCATTGGAGTGCTCATTTCTTTGCATTCTTCAAGTTTGAACTTCTTCAAGATCTCCTTGGCATATTTTTTTTTGACAAATGAAGAATTCATGTTCTCCTTGTTTGATCTCCATGCCAAGAAAGAAAGTCATTAAACCAAGGTCTGTCATCTCAAACACCTCCATCATTTCTTTCTTAAGCTTCTCTACAAGCCTTGTGTTGCTTCCTGTTACAAAAAGGTCATCCACATAGAGTGAGATGATAAGAATGTCAGCTCTATCATGCTTAACATACAATGTTGACTCAGCTAAGCTTTTGACAAATCCTAAGTTCAGCAAATGATCATCAATTCTGCTGTACCAGGATCTTGGGGCTTGTTTCAGCCCATAAAGAGCCTTTTTGAGCAAATAAACCTTATCTTCTTCTTCTTCCTTCACAAAGCCTTGGGGTTGTTCAACATAGATTTCTTCTTGTAAGAAACCATTTAAAAATGCTGATTTAACATCAAGTTGATAAACCTTCCAATTCTTTTGAGCAGCTATAGCAAGTAACAACCTGATGGTGTCTAACCGAGCAACTGGTGCAAACGTATCTGAATAGTCTACACCAAAAATCTGTGCATAACCTTTCACCACGAGTCTTGCCTTATGTTTATTGATAGAACCATCAGCATTTAGCTTAGTTCTATACACCCACTTGACCCCAATTACTTTTCTGCCTTGAGGTTTTTCCATAAGAATCCAGGTTTGATTTTTCTCAATCATTGACAACTCCTCTTTCATTGCAGCCATCCAGTTTGGACAATTCTTTGCTTCTTCATAATCTACAGGCTCACACACAGAAATATTGCATCTTTTATAAATTTCAGAGAGCAATCTAGTACCTCTTACTGGAACATCATCTACTAATTCATTTTGCCAGCTTTCATCTTCATTCTATTTTATGTTTGAGGCTGAAAACTTGTACTTCACATCTGTAGAGGCCAGATCTGTCTTCCTTTTATCATCCTAATTCCATTCTTCATCTTCCACAAAGTGAACATCCCTACTAATAACTATTTTTCCAGTTTGTGGCTGAAAGATTTTATAGGCTTTGTTGATCGTACTATAGCCTATAAAGATACCTGGTGATGCTCTTTTATCCAACTTATCACGCTTGCTCTGTGGAACATGGGTAAAGCACAAACAACCAAATATTTTAAGAAATTTCAGAGATGGTTTGTAACCATACCAGACCTCAAATGGTGTTTGATCATTCAATGCTTTGGTGGGAAGTCTATTCTGAAGAAAAACAGTTGTACTTGCTGCCTCTGCCCAATATTCCTTTGGCAAGTTCTTCTCATACAGCATGCATCTCGTCATCTCCAAGATATATCGATTTCTCCTCTCACTAACCCCGTTTTGTTGTGGGGTATATTGATTGAATTTTTCAGAAGTGTACTCAGTGCCATTGTCTGACCTCAAAATCTGAATTTTGAAACTAGTTTTATTCTCAACCTTGGCTTTGAACTTCCAGAAAATTCCAGCCACCTCTGATTTGTTCTTGAAGAAAAAGATCCAACACATTCTGGTAAAGTCATCAATAAAGAGAACATAGTAAAGATTACCTTTCAATGAAGGTGTTCTCTGAGGCCCTGCAACATCTGTGTGAATTAATTACGGCTTCCTTGATGCTCTCCATGCTGTCTTTAAAAAAGGTTTTCTGTTTTGCTTGCCAAATTGACAGGCTTTGCAATTTAAAATTTGATCCTCAAGCTCAGGAACATCAAGTGTCAGCCCTTTTCCACTCAATTGCAACAACCCTTGGTGATGATAATGCCCGAGCCTCTTATGCCAGATTTCTGTGACATTTTCCTTTAGTGAGAAAGCAGCTTGCTCCTCCTCCATTGGATTTAGAGCAAAGCTTTTCCCTTTCATTTTTACCTTGAACATATCTTGACCACCTGCATCTTTAATCAAGCAATATTTGTCTTCAAACACAACTTTAAATCCTCTTTCAATCAGTTGACCAACACTTAATAAGTTTTGGTCAAGTTGAGGAACGAAAAGAACATCAGGAATAAATTTTGTGCCTACGCAACTTGTGATTGCAATTGTCCCCTTTCCTTTGACTGTGATACAATCACCATTGCCTATTCTGACTTTAGTGACATTAGTTGGCCTCAAATCTTTGAAGAGTGCCTTGTCAAAGGTCATGTGGTTGGTGCAACCACTATCAATTAGCCAACTTTCATTTGACTCACTGCTCAAGAAACAAGCAGCCACAAATAGTTGGTCCTCCTCCTCTTGATCGGCAATCTGAGCACCTTCATCCTAGTAAATTTTGTTCTTACAAATTACAGCTTCGTGCCCCATCTGGTTGCACTTGCTACATTTTGCCTCTGGTCTTTTCCAACATTTGTAAGGTGGATGACCTTTTCTACCACAATGTTGACAAGGTGGATAGTTTTTCTTTCCTCCTTTTCCTTTAATTTGGTTGTTGGCTGGACTTTCATTGCTTGACGTCTGGTTCTTCTTGAAGTTTTTCTTTTTGCTCTTGTCAACTTCATGATGCATGGCTGGCAAAGCACCTTCGACAACACGATCTTGTCTCATCAACCTTCTCTGCTCTTGGGCCTGCAAGGCATGTATCACTTCCGCCAAAGTGATCTTAGACAGATCCTTTGTGTTCTCCAATGAAGCTATAGATGCTTCATACCTCTCCGGCACCGTTACCAGAATTTTTTCAACAATTCTGGAATCTGCAAAATCACTGCCTAGCAACCTTATCTTGTTGGCAATACCTGACAATTTGTCAAAGTATTCCTTGATTGTCTCAGATTCTTTCATCCTTTGCAACTCAAATTCCCTCATTAAATTAAGTACTTGCATGCTTCGAATTCTTTCATCTCCAACATATTCTTCCTTCAAATAATCCCATATTGGTTTTGCTGATTTGAAAGCCATGATTCTTGTGAAGATGGTTTGAGAAACACCAGCAAAAAGACATACCTTTGCTTTTGCCTTTTTTGTTTTTCTTTCCTTGTGACTCCTGATCTGAGCCACGGTAGGATTATCCGGCAGCGGAAGAACTTCATAGTCCTCTTCTACGGCTTCCCAAAGATCCAAAGCCTCCAGATAAGTCTCCATTCTGATAGCCCAGAGATCATAGTTTTCTCCATCAAAGACTGGAGGTGCAACTTGTGAGAAATTTGATTCAGCATCCATTTTCACAGGTCCGTAAGAAAAGGGCTCACGATACCAATTGTTGTTTTAATGAATAAAGGCAATAGCAAAAACAGAGAGAATAAAATATTGAAGGAGAGAGAATATATGAAATGGAATGAAATAGACAGGAGGAATTCCATTTTTTCGATTGCCAATTGCAGTACATTTATAGTGCTTGCAGTAACAGAAAAACTAACTAAGATAAAACTGAGATACTTTCTCCTAAAGTTTAGGAACAACTACTTTGACTAGAAAGACTTATTCAACAGCTAAAACAATCAAAAACAATTCAAATAAAGATGCCACGTGCAGTCCAAAGGCAAATATCTAACATTCCGTAACGAAGACCTTTCTGCTCTTGATTAACATCTTCGATCTTTGATGAAATCATTAACCAATCCATGGATGTAAATTTTGGGTCTTGTTAGATTTTAGGGACTGAAAATCACTTGTTACATTTGCATTTCATTCCAATTAATATAAGTATATTACACAGAAAAATGACTGATAACGAGAGAGAAAAATTGTAACGACGTTACATTTTTATTTGGGAAAAAAAAGGAAGTAGAATGACAAAATTGATATCCCTAAAGATGAACCGAACCCACAGCGTTTGAAGGCATGGCTGTCAACAAAGTTAAGTTACCATTGAAATTGCTTGAGCATAAAAAGTGTAACAATTATTTGTTGGTGACACAACAATGACTAGAATAAACTGTGAAGACTAGGATATGTTATAGGGAGAGGGCTTGAGGGAAGGATTTGAGAAAGGACCATTAATTAGAGCTCTTGCAATAAGCCTATAAGCTGCTTCTGTCAAGTGAATTCCATCCCAGTTTTCATGTGTGGATGGATTTGCACATGCTTTTGAACCAATGTGACCACATCTTGCTGACATATTGAAATTATAAGGTCCACCTCCACCACAGCATGCTCTTAGTGTCCTACTAAACCCTGCAAAATCAAGGTAACCAATTTTAGTTAGCTGACTTCAATAAATTGGTCCCACCAAATCCAGCCCAATACAAATATCCAACTTATTTCGAAAAGTGAAACACACCCTTTGAGTATAGAATAAAACAATAGTTGTGATTAGTTTAAGAATTTAATTGAAATACACTCATATTTTGTATAATTGTTATTTAATTATGAATATGTGAGTAAAAAATTATTGTTTGAGATAAGAGTTATGCTAAAGTCATATGAGGGCATTTTTTAACTGATTGACATGAAGTTTTACTTTTTCCATTAAAATTGGTAATGTTGTCGAACATGTTTTGTCTTTGATTTTCAGAAATTATCGTTTACTCTATTTTTTAAAAAACTATCACTTTTGTCTTTAAAGTTACCATTGTGAATCAATTTAGTTTCTAAAATTGGTCGTTTCAATTAATTACATAACAAACAATTTTAGGATCCAAAATTTGAGAAATCGTGTATATAATTAATTAAAGACAAAATAATCTCAGTGACTAAAAGTGATGAGTGAAGATTAAAACAAATACTCCTCCTTTAAATTCTTTACCTTGTTGGAGTTCAAACAAGATGTAATCGTATCCAAAAAAAAAAAGTTCAAATATGCTTCTAAATGTTGAAGGATAGGATGGAATTGTTGAAATTTTTAATTCTAATATTTGAATTAATATATTATTATATTAATATTTAGTGGATAAGTATTATTAATTTATTATATCCATATTCTGTTATTAATTATAATATATAATAATGTGAATAGAATTATCTATTCAAATATATATCGTAATTGAGTTTGTTTGTATAATAGATTAACGATGAATCAAGTGAGATGTTTATGCTCTCACTTATAAATTCTGCAAGAAATAGGGATAACAAACTAACCATGGTGTCCTGGTGCATGGTAGAACCGTTTTGCAGCACCATAATAGTCAGCATACATTATCCTTACATGAGGATTCTTTTGCAAAGGCAACTTTGAGCTGCTTGTTATGGTACTCTGCAAAACCATTGAAAGCTTTCAAACACCCTCTTTCGTCATAGTCCTCCTTGTTCATACTATTAAATAAAGTTAGGTACAAGGCAGAGCATCCAACTGGCAAATTCCCTGGCACCAATAGCTCCACAGCCCCTTCAGCTATCAATTCCTAGCAAAATTTAAATAATGGGGCAAAATAGAATGAATTTTATGGAACAGAACACTGCAAATGCAATCATGTTGTTGTTAACCATGTTTTTGAACAAACTTTGGTTGATATTAATGCACTCAGTTTGATGTAACATACAGTCATGGTCTTTGTTATTGCTTCAACAACTAGAGGAACGTTTGCTTGAAGTTGAGTGATGTTTCCAGAAAGGGCAGCGTAGTTATAATCATTGCCACCTATCTCCCCCACCAGAAAAGTGACCTTCTGAAGTAGCTATCACAATCTGTGAACACAAGGAGGCAAAAATGAAATTCTTGTTTTATTATTGGAAATTTTCATACAAGACATGTATAAGAGGTTCCTATATGGTGGTCAATGTCACTTGTTTAGTGGTGCAAAGGGATGGTCACTAGTGGAAAAAAGGCTTTTTACACCGGTCCTTTTTGGCTTTTTGCACCGGTTTCACGACCGGTGTGGATGGAGCAGGTGAGAAAAATAGGGACTTTTTACACCGGTTTTGGGCCCGGTGAGAAAAATACATTTTACGCCGGTCCTGTTTATAATGACCGGTGAGAAAAATACATTTTACACCGGTCCTATTTTCACGACCGGTGTAAAATCTATTTTTCTCACTGGTTTTGTTGTTGTGGGCCGGTGAGAAAAATAAGGACTTGTAACACCGGTTAGCTAGTACAACCGGTGTAAAAAACTAAATAGAAAGCAGTCTCACGCTTTGCAACATGAACAATCTTCATGCAGCTGAGATCTTAATAGTGAATATAGACTGAAGAGCAATTGACACAAACTAAACACCAAAAATTTACTGGAAACAATAACAAGAATAAAAGCAATACGAGGAAGTATAAAATTTTATATATTTCTATTAACAAATTATACAATGTGATTTTACATGTTAAGCAACAGATTTGAAGAATACTATAAGGCTGATAAAAACAATAACAACAAAAACCTTTTCTCCCTAGGTGAGATCAATCACATAAATCACTATCTTCTTAATCATCAACTCTCTTCATCGTACAACCCTGTAGATGACACTATAAGGAGAATAAACTGCAGGCATGAAACAACGATGAACTTCATCCCAATTATTGCTTCTTTCAGTTTCAGTGACGGGATATCTTCTAGTTTGAGCAAATTTTTCAGTATCAGCAGGAGGAACTCCTTCTTTCAACAAATCTGTAACTTCTTCAAATTCTGCAGCTTTTTGGATAGAATGTCTAATTATGTTGACAAGAGCATTAAGATTTTTTTCGACGTATATGTGCTTTGATTTCGACAATAGTTGTAGCTTGCTTGTAGTGACAGGCATTTGTTTGGCTGTTGAACAAGTAAACAAATATTAAGTTGACATATTCCACAGAGCCAAATTTCCAACATTTAGAGCAAAAACATAGAAGTTTGCACAAGTTTCATTTACCAATTTCAAGAACAGATTTATTTGGCAGGACATATCCAGTGCTTTCATCCTCTGAACGAGCAACAATGTTGCACCACTTACACAACCCCTGTAAGCCATGTATATAGAGTTAATAAACCATTACTGAGAACTGAGAGTAAGGTGAATGAAAAATGAATATACAATATGTCATATTCTGTTATTTTCATTAAAAAAAAAGTCTGACTTTGTTTCTGTTTCTTTGAGAGTTGTATGTTGATCTGTCCTGAACCGGGTCAAGAGATCCAGAGTCAAGTCAATCACAAATAGTATGTGAATACTGTATAGAAGACCGGATGTATGAGTATCCAGTGTAAATATCCGTTGTTCTTGTGTGAGGAGAATGGATTGGGCGTTCTGGAGATCCTCTACACCGACCTAACGTGTTGATGTGGGCGAATGGTGGTGTCACCTGTAAAGATTCCCCGACGTTCAAGTCAGTGATATATTCCAAGTAAGGAATGTATTTCAGAGAGTAATCGTAAATAGTTTCAGTTGAGGATCCTCTCTTCATTGATGAAAAGAGTTCATATACCTGATTAGCTCGATTTACGAGGACTCGTTAGTGGGGAACCACTAACTTCCACTAGCATTATTTTATTGCGCACTTACCAGCATGATTGGGTCAAGTGGCTATTTTATATTGAGCATGGAGAGTATAGGCTAGGATTAGGGAGCAAGTTGACCATCCCCGTGAGCAGAATTTGGCTCGTAGTGCAGGGGATTATTGATCAGTCCCTGTAGCCATGATTTTTGTCTTTTGCACAGTGACGTGTATGTTATCCGGTGTCATGGTGTTATCCTGAACAACCGGTATAGGGAGAGCGCCTGATACAGAATTACAGTCCGGATGTATACCGATGACACCGGTTACACGTTGAAGTTTTGACAAAGACGTTGAAATTTGTCTTGCAGATCGGATACCGGTATTGAGACCGGATCATATGTCCCCTAGCTTGTGTGAGGGACTGAGTGGTTGTTCACATAAGCTACTCAGCCTGCGAGAGGTCTAGATATCGGTATGCTTATGCGTACAATAGTTTCTTCACATATAGTATTATATTGCAAATAACCGTTCATAGATTAAAAGATCCGATGTGCTGATGTTGTCACAACGGATTCAGACAAAGATTCGTTGTATGAGAATTTCAAGAGTTTATTGGAATTGAAGGCTCTTGAAGTTTGCGTAACGGCTGTAAAGCGCGAATTGCGTCGTATGATTAGACATTAAATGCTTTTAATCATGTGGGCGAGCAATTATTGTGTCTGAGATGGAAATCTCAATAACCGTCGTTTAGGGCTTAATGGGCCTTCATTTTTCGAAACTTTTGGGCCTAGTAGATAGGCCCTTCGTCGAATGGATATTGTTTTGGCACCCATGAATTTGGAACGGTTGTGTCGTTTCACTTGTGAGCCAACGCGTTTAGTCGAGAATGACACAACTTCAAGAGTTGGTGACCGAACCTTTTCATTTCCTATAAAAGAAACACTTAGTGGATTCTGGGCTCCACTCGTTTCTGATTTCTTAGCAACACTCTGCAAAAATTTCTCAAGGGAGTTCGTCGCTTGTTCTACGAGACTTTTCTCAGTTTTCGTCCTCATCATCATCTGAGGTAACTATTTTTCTTTCCCATGCTATTTTCATCTTATTTTGGTATACTATTTTTGCAAAGAGAATGTGCTTTATTTAGGGGGAGATTAATTTCTCGCAACCCTAATAGTCATGGGGAAGAATCCTTGTGATTTTTCCTAAGACTGAGTCATGTCGCTCAGAAAGGGGATCTTACTGACTGTGGAAAGTGACTTTTCCCTTCTCAGAGTCATCCTCTGATTGTAGTCGCTTTTAAAAAATGAAGTGAGTAATGGTTATCACCTTTCTGACAATATGATCTTTTATCGTAGATTAAAGAGTTCGGTCTAGGCGATTCAAATGGCTGTTGGAGAAGGGACTTCCAGAGATAATACCATTCTGAAGACAACAGAAGGTCTTTATAGCGTTACTGTTTCTAAGTTGAATTGGGAAGAACTTCAGGCTAAATGGCCTTTCTGTTGGGTAGCTAGTGAATTTAAGAACTTGGCTTCCCATCACGCAAACGAGGATGGACCCCGAATTCAACCAAGGTTCACGCTCCATGCAGAAGAAGAGACGAAGAAATGGTTTAGGGTATATGCACCACTCCCTACAGAACGGATATGCCATGTCGTACCAAATGACCGTTCTATATACATGTATGATTTCATATTTCATTACCTGGGAGTTCGTTTTCCCTTATCCGAGCTTCAGATGGGTGTGTTGAGGTTCTTGAACTGCGTACCCTCTCAACTTCATCCCAACGGTTGGGGCATCATCCGTGCTCTGGAGGTTCTGGGCGATCATTTTAACTTCACGCCCACAGTAGCGATGCTGTTTTATTACACTCAAGTAGTTCGGAGGGCTAAGAAGCAGGGTGGTGTTGGCCTAGTGACACTCCGAACTCTCTGTTCTTTTGTAAACTTTGAATCTTACACCGATTCGGCCAAAGTCGATGGAAAATCATTTAAATCCTACTTTACTCGGATATTTGTTAGGAAGAAGAGACCAATCTTTTGGAGGGATGAAGATGGTCTCAACAAATTTCCTTTGAGTTGGACCCATAAACATTTTCTTTTAAACTCCCAAGTATATTACGCTGACCAGTCTGAGCTATCCCCCGAATCGTCGAAAGTGTTGTTCGCACTCGAAGCACACACTTCTCGTTGTAAAGTATTTTCGTGTAGGCATCTCTTAAGTAGTTCAAGCGGAGTCCGTGATGAATATCTACGTAATTCTCGTTCTATTTCTCTTTTTCTCCTTTGTCGAATGTATCGAGCATTTCGTAGTTGTTAATATCTTGTATTTGTGCATGCAGGTGAAATAGAACAGGAATCTCCGAAAATGAATAAGTTAAAGGGGTTTAAAGCAGCAGGTAAATCCGTCGCCCGCGAGAATGAAATTCAGGCCAAGCCTTCTACAAAGGATCGTCCTGAAACGATTATCCTGACTTCGGATGTTGAAGGGGAGATTCCGCTGGTCAAGGGCGGTTCAACTGGTGTTGGCCCAGCTACGGGTCCACCCCAAATAACTGAGAGGAGGAGAAAAATAAAGAATGATTCTTTCGGAGGTCCATCAAAGAAACATAAACCTTCAAAAGGTAAGGCTGTGGAAACCTCGGATGCAGCTGATGTTTCCTCCGGCCTCCCTAAGCCGATCTCCTACCCAACCGCTTCATTCCTTACCCCTTCCTCTCATATCGGGGAACAACTCCAGTAATTCTTCCTCAGCCGATGTATGAACTCCGGCCCACGCTTAGCACTAAAGAAATCAAGGAAGCGTGTGAGGCCGGAAAATGGTAGTTGGCTGAACTAACTGGAATGCTTCATTCATTCAGTTTGTTAGCTGACAATGTCGATAAGGTTGATAAGCTGAGTGATAAATTAGAAGAGCTCAACCTCTGGTTGGGGAAGGACAAAGCCACCATTAAATTAATAGAAGATCGTCTTACCAAGTCTAAAGAGTTTGGGGATATTATGAACAAAGAGAACCTTAAGCTTAAAGGTATTCTGAAAGACTTGGAAGATAAGTTGGCAGAGAGGGAAGAAGTGCTCAACAAGTCAAAGGAAGAACTTCGTAGCAGCCAGGTTAAGCAGGTTGAGCTCGAAGATAAGAGCAAAGCTGCTACGGAGGAGTGGTCCCAAAAGGAGAAAAAGCTCCTCCTAGAGATCGAGGGACTGAAGACTGGGAGAGCGGAATCTGAAGGATCAAGTGGGGAGCTATCGAGGTTGCGGGAAGAATTGGCTATAGTAAAAGCTGAGAAGCAGGAAGCCATAGACATATGCAATCAGGCTGTTGAAGAATCCTTCAGCCTAGCTATACGTCAAGTTTTCTACCGCAACCCCACTGCGAAACTTAGCCTCTATGGAATGGATCCGTTCTATGAATTCCAAGGAGGAAAGTTAGTCGTAGTGGTTGATGGTCGTCATGAAGATCCTCTGACGTCCTTATACGGTTTGCCTCCTCTTCCTGAGGGTCAAAGTATGGGACCGGATTTCGTCTTTCTTACGTCTGAGGTTCCTTCATCTGTGGAAGGAATTGAGGCTCCCGGAGGGGAGATTCCTGAGGAGATCCCAAAGGAAGGGGTACAAGAGCCTGGAGCTGAGGAAGCACAGAAAGCTGAAGAGCAAATTCCTCCTCCGTAGTCTTGTTTTTATTTATATGTCAAGTTGTGTACCGGGATCAACTCCGGTTTTGAACAATTGTGTAATTTCGTTTTTCATGAATAAAATTCATTTAAGAAATTTGTCTCCAATATTTCATGTATAATTAAGTCGTTGTTAATCCGTTCTGTATGATTAACCTTGAGGTTGAATTGAAATAATTGCCTCGGAAGATTAAACAACAAATGTATTTAGAATGGAGAAATATATACATGTCCCCAAGTGTGTGTTAAGAGAAAGGTGCCTGTCTTTAGGGGATGATCTTTAATTCTCTTGGGGAAAGGAGGAGTCGATCCGTTGTTTAGTAAATTTAGTATAACAGGACGGATGACTGTTCTTAATTTGTGTTATTCTCACTGGAGAGAACAATGTCGTCCATTTTAAGAATATTATTCCAAGCTTGGGGAACTGCAAAGGTGTAAGAAAGTGGTGTTTGAGTCTTCCATCATAAGGATGATGATGGGAGTTTGTTTATGCCAGGAGTTACGTCATTGTACCACAGAGTAGGTGATAAAGAGTATCTATCCTGGGAGAATACCACTTGAGCGCAAAAGCGCGGATTAACTTTCAAAAACTTCCATCATAAGAATGATGATGGGGATTGTTCGTACCAGGAGTTACATCATCAAATCACAATAGGTGATTGAGATCATCCGTCCTGGGGAAGTATACAACGCCAGGAGTTATATCGTCAGATCACATAATAGGTGATTGAGATCATCCGTCCTGGGGATATGTACGACGCCAGGAGTTACATCGTCAGATCATAGAATAGGTGATTGAGATCATCCGTCCTGGAAAAGTACACAACGTCAGGAGTTACATCGTCAGATCACATAATGAGTGATTGAGATCATTCGTCCTGGGGATTTTTTTCAATCATAGGAGTACGGATTGATTGAGTCTTCTATTTTTATGTCTGAAATCAGATTTCAGTACTTTCAGTACTCTACTAGCCCCCTAGCTTATGTGAGGAATTAGTAGATTTGCTTATGTGAGCTATATCGATCGTAGTATGTCTGGATTTTGGAATTGTACTGGTGTGTAAATATCCGCTCTTGGAACAAGATTCCGTTGTGATGGAACTCTTGAGGGCGGATTCCAACAATGAGAATCTCAGAAGTTTATTGAATTTTGCAACCCTTGGTATTCAAGTAATAGTATCCACGTATCTCATGATTGGACATTTAATGCCTTTACTCACGTGGGCAAGCCATTATTGTGTTAAATGCGCATGTCTTAATAACCGTCACACGGGAAATTGGTGGGCCTAAAATTTGAATCTAATAGGCCCATTTAGAAGGCTCTGTGACGAAACGATGGCATTTTCGCGCCTTTGGGCTCAAAATGACTATTTTGATCCACCAAAAGGGAGAGTCGTTTGAGAGTAAACGACAGGTTGCTTGAGTCAGTATTTGAGAGTTTTCATGCCCTGAAAAAGACATATTTGGCGATTCCAGTAATCACTTCTTCTTGCTCCCTTGACGAACCCCTGTAAAAGTTTCGAGAAGACCTTCGTGTTTTCCTCTGTGAATTTTGATTCACTATCCTCCTTCATCCTTAGGTAACCATTCTCCTTCGACTTTTTATGTCTTCTTTCAGTTTCTATAAATGTCTAGGAGAGGTTTTAGCTTCAGTGGTGTTAGCCCTAGGGGAAGAGGAGGAAAGGCCTTAACTCGAAACCCCTCAGTTCGTGGTGGAAGGATCCCAGTGATCTTCCAATCGAAGCCACTATACTCAGAGAGGGAGGCATCGCCGTATCAAAGGCGAAGGGTGATAATACCCTCTTTGGAATCCTCCTCTGGTGAGAGTGCTGAGAGTGCTGATTTATACCTCTCTGACGATGTAGATTTTTACCGCAACGTGAAAGCTTTTACAATGGCAGTAAAGAAGACAACTGGAGGAAGAGCATCTGGTGGGGAAGCACCCTCTCAACAATACATTATGAAGACAGCTTCCAGATTGTGCAATGTAGTTGCACACCGGATTGATTGGGTGAAATTCCAACAGAAGCGTCCATTCAGCTGGGTGGCTGAGGAATTTCGTGAAACACCGTCCATTCACGCTCGGGAGGACAGAGCAGAATTAGAGCCGCGCTTTACAGTCTTCAAGAAGGAGGAGTGCAAGTTTCAATTTATGGTTTTTGCTCCGCTTCCAACAGAACGGATATGTCATACACCGGACGAAAGGTCCATATATATGTATGACTTTCTGTTTCTAAATCTAGGTGTGCGCTTCCCCCTCACGAAGTTTCAGATGGGGGTTCTAAGATTTTTGGACTGCGCCCCTTCTCAGCTTCACCCCAACGGATGGGGGTTGGTCCGTTCTCTTGAAGTGCTTGGGGAGCACTTCAACTTTAAACCGACGGTGGCTATGCTCTTCTATTTCCCCCAAGTGGTCCGTTGTGCGAATAAGGAGAAGGGGGGAGTGAGTTTGATAACCCTCCGGACTCTCTCCAAGATCATCAACTTTGAGTCTTACACTGACTCCGCCAAAGTTGATGGTCGTTCTTTTAAATCTTACTTTACGAAGATCAGTGTCCAGCCTGACGAACCAGTTTTTTGGTTAACTGAAGATGGGATTCCAAAATTTCCTGTAGCCTGGACGCATGAGCATTTCTTATTAACCTCCCAGGCGTATTATACTGAGGAAGATGAATTGAGCCCATCTTCGGTTTCTGTTCTTTCTGCTCTTCAGTCCTACACCGCCTCGCATAAATTTTTCTCCCGCGGGCGTTTGCTAGGATCGAAGTCTACCCGTGAGGAATATTTATGTAATTTTCCTACCA
Source organism: Clitoria ternatea (assembly GCA_037962975.1). Lineage (NCBI taxonomy): Eukaryota > Viridiplantae > Streptophyta > Magnoliopsida > Fabales > Fabaceae > Clitoria > Clitoria ternatea. The sequence goes on along the minus strand of CM075671.1, from coordinate 239,354,143 downwards.
TTCTTCATGCTTTTATATATCATGCTTCGAAATATTCGATCTCTAATTGTGTTATTTGGTTTTGCAGTTGAAATCGAGACGAAGTCACCAGAGATGAATAAGTTGAAAGGGCTCAAAGCTGGAGAGAACTCCGTTGCGGTTGAAAATTACATTCAGGCAAAACGGAATTCTAAGAAGGCTACCGCTGAGACGATAATACTGACTTCGTCTGCTGGTGACGATATTCCCTTTCTAGAGAGCGGATCTGAGAAACCAACCCCTGAGGTTGCGGTTATGAAGGTCGGAGAGGGAAGGAGAAAGACAAAACGTGATTCCTTCAAGACCTTGGAACCTCAACCTTCTCCCAATAAACCAAAAACTTCGAAAGGGGTTGCTGATCCGGAGCCTTCTAAGGGAAAAAAGGTGGAAGGGCACACTCCGGATGCCCTAGACAACGTGATTACTTTTGGTGCAAAACCAATAACAACTTACTTTGCACCTAAAGCTCCCTGCCCTCCTGAAGGTAATTCCGGTCTTGCTCAATACCTTGTATATGAGGGTCCTGTTCCTGAGAGCGTTCCTGAATCTCCATACAAGCTGAAGCCTTCATTGGAGAGCGAAGAACTAATCAAAGCTTGCGATGCCGGACAGAAGCATTTGGCAGAGTTATCCGGTCTTCTGAAGTCGGTTCGCAAGCTTTCAGAAGACAATGAAAGGCTCAGTTCATTGGTTGGCAAGGTTAACGACCTTAGCATTGCTGCTGCTAAGGATAAGGCAAACATCCTCCGTTTAGAAAGTAGATTAGAGGCTTCCAAAGAGGAAGGATATAAGAAGAATGAGGAAATTGCCAGACTGAAGTATCTTGCTAAGGAGCTGGAGGTCCAAGTACTTGACCAGAAGAAAATCAATTCCGACCTCCATGCCAGCCTTTGTACAGAGAAGGAACGTTCTTCGAAGCTGAGAGAAGAGCTGAAGGAGGCTAAGATTGTCTACTCTCAAGGAGCAGAAGATTGGTCGCGTAAGGAGAAAGAGCTGCTCTTAAAGTTGGCGGATTCGACTGACGAAGTCAAAACCTTGAAAGCAGAATTGGCTGAGGCTGTAGATATGTGTGATTAAGCAGTCAAGGAATCTTTTAGGTTGGCAGTTCGTCAAGTTCAATATCGAAATCCCAAGGTGGCACTTAATTTGAATGGTATGGATCCATTCTATGAGTTTCACTAAGGGAAACTGGTGGCCATTGTTAAAGACCGTCATGAGGATCCGCCTAACACCCCATACAAGTTTGCTCATTTACCTGAAGGCCAATCAATGGGACCTTCTCTCCTGAAGCTTAGAAGTACAGGAACAAGCTCTAGCGTTAATGAAGGCAAGACCAGAGATAAAGGCAAAGGGGAGGAAGGAGATACAAGTCAGAAGAAATAATGCCTTCCCTGTCTTTGTTTTTATTGATTTGAATTCACTGTGTTCTGGGATCAGCTCTGGATTACTAAACAAATTTCTTCATGTAATCTTCCATTTGATCAATAAAAGAACCATTTGCCTTTATATGTTTGTTTAGTCGAAAATAACTTTTGTAGAAGGATTGTATGTGTATTGAATCATTCCGGATTTAAGTAGTGAAGATCGGAGATTAACATAGAACCTTCATTCCGAATTTTTACATGCAAGATGAAGAACGGATGGAGACATATAACTATCGTTTTTCATGTATTGGTGTTTTGATAGCCAAAGACTTGATTTGACAGAAAAGATAGAGTATCTTTTGTCAAGTATGAATAGTTTGATATAAAAGCCTGGTAGAAAGCGTATCTTGCTTCTTGAAAGTCAGGCCTTTTGGTCGTAAATATCATAATAGGGATCGCCGTTGTGAGTGAACATGTTATTGTCATGAGAACGGCTTGTAATGTTAATCCTGAGGGGAAATAATTGTGAGAACGTTTCACTAAGAGTTCATTCCTTAAGATATTCGTTAGACTGTTGATACGGTCCCCAAGTATTATTGGGTGATCAGTTCTGAGTGAATATTTGATTCTCAAACAAGTTCCGAGTGAAACTTCCGACTGGAAGTTCTTCTGAGTCAGATAACCGACTATGAGTTTTTCGAGTGAGAACTCCGAGTGGAGATTTTAGTGAGAGTTCCGAGTGGAGACTCTTTTGAGTAAGAATTTCGAGTGGAGACTCTTTTGAGTAAGAGTTCCGAGTGGAATCTCTCAACGCGATTATCCCTGAGTAAGGAATTCTGATCGATCCTACTTGGGTGAAAAGTTCTGAGTGATCTTTTAACCGCATTCGGTTTTGTTGTATTTATTACACTCGGAGTTCAGTTCGGTCTTACAATTCGAGTGTTTGTTTGGGCTCGAAATTTCCGAATGGAATTATACAGAGTAGGAGGTGTCTGATTCCCAAGTGGCGTATCACCAAGTGAATTATCTTCCGACTCGTGTGTGATAAGGCATCGAGTGGGGAATGGATAAGAAGAAACCTGAATGAAGCATTTCCGAACGGATAATGTGGAGCTGGGTGGAAGTTCTCCGAACGGGAGATCACCGAGTGAGGGATTTCCGAACGGGAAATCATTGAGTGACTTATCTCCGATTTTTTCGTTGCGCACGCCGAGTGGAGAATTTCCGAATGAAATGCTTCGGGTGTGTAAGCCTCAGATAGAGGGTGAACCCGACTGAGTTATTCGCGAGTTAGAATTCATGAGTCGGGCATTGAGTAAATAATACCGACTGGAGAATTGATGACCCGGATTTTGAAATAGTGAAGTTTCCAAATAAGGGACTTCAATAGAGAGTATTAATTTGGAGTTCAGTATAACTTACTTGTATTTGGAGTTCGGTTTAACCCTACAATCCACTCTTTAATCGGTCTTTGGTTTTACTTATTGACGATTCTTCACCGACGTTCGGTCAATCCTACTAGTCGTACTCAGAGTTCGGTTTAATCCTATAATCCGAGCCTTCAACACAGGGTTCAGATCAGGGCTAATCCTGAACCTACTGCGCCCGTTACTTGGGGTTCAGCGTGGTCTTGAAGAAGAACCAGCTTACTGCGCCCAAGCCTTCAATACGGTGTTGGGTTTTACCCTTTTACCATTCTTGGAATGGGGTTCGGTTCAATCCTACAACCCATTTCCTGAGGTTCGGTTTAATCCTACAGCCCAGGTCTTCACCGGTGTTCAGCCAAACTTACTAACCGTACCCAGAGTTCGGTTTAATCCTACAATCCGGGCCTTCAGTTTCTTACACATACTCGAGGAGTTACATCGTCAATTACAGAATGGGTAATTTAGATCATCTGTCCTGAGTATGCTCTTGTACGCTACACATATTCGAGGAGTTTCATCGTCAACTACAGAATAGGTAGTTGAGATCATCCGTCCTGAATATGCTTCTGTACGCCGGATAAACTGAAAATCACAGCATAAGAAAAACTCGAAAAGAGTTAAATTGTTGTATGAGATTCTTATTAAATCAAAAATAAGAATTACAATGAAAGCATAGCTGGCAAAATAATTTCTCCAGTATTCAGTTTAAAATGAGGATAGGAGAGTATGTATCGTTCCAACAGCTAGCTATAATAGATGCACAAGTTTTGGGTGTTCCACTTATTTCGGATTGGAGTGCCATCAAGGTTCTCAAGGCGGTAAGAGCCTTTGCCAGCAACCCCGGATACCCTGTATGGGCCTTCCCAGTTTGGGGCTAGTTTGCCTTGATGAGCGGATTTGTTCCCTACACTTGCTTTCCTCAAAACCAAATCTCCGACGTTGAAAGTCCTTGATTGAACTCGTTTGTTATATCGGAGAGCAACTTTGGCTTTGATAGCCTGATCTCTGATGAATGCATCTTCTCTGAGTTCTTGTATGACATCCATTTCTGAGGCCAAGTTAGCGTTATTATTTTCTTCAGAGAAGTATTTGACCCTAGTGGAAGCAATTTGCAATTCCACGGGTATCATTGCCTCTACCCCATATGTCAGGCGATATGGGGATTCATTGGTGGAAGAATGGGGCGTTGTTCGATATGCCCATAAGACGTGACATAACTGGTCTGTCCATCCGCCCTTGGCTTCACCAAGGCGTTTCTTTAGTCCTTTCAGCACCTCCCTGTTGGCCACTTCAGCTTGGCCGTTGGTTTGGGGATGTTCGACGGATGAGAATATTTGGGTTATTCCTAACCCTTCGAGTAAATCTGTGAATTTTCTATCCGTGAATTGGGTGCCATTATCTGTGACAACTCATGCTGGGACCCCGAATCGTGTTATAATGTTTTCATACAGGAAACGACGAGTTCGGGCTGAAGTAATATGTACCACCGGCTCTGCTTCTATCCACTTAGTGAAATAATCGACCCCTACAATGAGATATTTGATGCCCCCAGGAGCAGTTGGAAAGGGGCCCAGAATATCCAATCCCCATTGGTAGAAGGGCCATGGAACAGCGGATGTGAAGAGTTCTTCTGCCGGTGTGTGGTGAAGATTAGAGAATTTTTGGCAAGCGTCGCATTTTTTGACGAAGTCGATGGAGTCTTGCTTCATCGTGGGCCACCAGTATCCAGCCCTGAGGATTTTTCGCATTAAACTTCTTCCTCCGGCGTGGTGTCTACATTGTCCTTCATGCACTTCCTCCATTACGTATTGTACCTCATTCTCTTTGAGACAAATCAAGTAAGGCACGGAGAGCGCCCTTCTGTAAAGATTACCATCGATCATGGTAAAGTATGGTAATTCCCTCCTTATCCTTGTCTTTTCCTTCTCGTCCGTAGGCAGCTTCCCATCAGCCAAATAACGAATGTAGGGGGCCATCCATGTGTCTCCATAAAGGGAGTTAGTCATTATGGCATTTAGAGAAGGGAAAAGAGGAATGTTGGGCGACGTTAGTGTGCTTTGAACCAGTGTAGTGGTGCTACCTGGTTGTTTGGTGCTTGCTAATCTGGAGAGTATATCCGCTTTAGTATTCTCTTCGCGTGGAACATGCTTGAATTCTATTTTCGAGAATTTCTCTCTCAACTCCTTGACACAGTTTAAGTATAATTGGAGTTGAGGTTCGCGAGCCTGATAATCTCCCAAGATCTGCAAAATCACCAGTTGTGAATCGCTGCAGAGCGTCGCCTCTGAAGCTCCGATGTCAATTGCAGCTCTCAGTCTGGCCAAACAAGCTTCATATTCAGCTTGGTTGTTGGATGTTTTGAAATTAAAATGAAGGGAGATTTCCAGGTGTACTCCGTCATCACTTTCTAGAACTACACCTGCTCTAGAGCCTCTTTGGTTCGATGAACCATCAACGTAAATGGTCCAATGGACACGAGGGGAATCTGGATCTGTCCCTGTCATTTCCACAATAAAATCAGCTAGGACTTGAGCTTTAATAGCGCTTCAGGGTTCATAGGATATATCAAACTCAGAGAGTTCAATAGACCACTTGATCATCCTCCCAGCGAGATCAGACTTGATTAATACAGAGCGGAGTGGTAAATCTGTTCTTACTATGATTGGATGGGCGTGAAAGTACAGACGTAGACGTCGAGAGGCCCAAACAACAGCGAGGGCGGCCTTCTCAATTTTTTGATACCGGATCTCAGCACCTTGTAAGGTTTTGCTAGTGAAATAGACCGGTCTCTGTCCATCGGGAGTTTCTTTTATCAAGGCAACGCCCAAAGCTTCATCTGAAATAGCCAAGTATAGGATGAGTGTGTCTTCGGGGTTAGGCTTCGTGAGAATGGGAGGTTTAGACAACACCTCCTTAAGCTCTTGGAATGCTCTCTCTTGTTCCTGTCCCCACTCGAATTTCTTGGACTTTTTCAGTATTTTATACAGGGGGAGTGACCTGTGAGCCATTTTTGGCATGAACCGTGCCAAAGCTGCTACTTTGCCGTTCAGGAATTGGACTTCTCTTAGATTCTTTGGACTCTGCATTTCTAGAATCGTTTGGCACTTTCCTGGATTGGCTTCAATACCACGTTGAGTTAACATGAAACCCAAGAACTTCCCAGCAGGGACAGCGAAAGTGCATTTCATTGGGTTTAGCCTCATGTTAAATTCTCTCAAGCGGGTAAATACTTGGCGTAGGTCTTCAATATGATCGCCTCCAACCGGTGTCTTGGCTATTATGTCATCAATGTACACTTCAACAAGTTTGGTGTGCATACCCTCAAAAACCTTGTTGATCATGCGCTGATATGTGGCCCCAGCATTTTTCAGGCCAAAGGGCATAACTGTATAGCAAAAGACACCATGATCATTTATGAAAGTTGTCTTCTCTTGATCCTCTTCGCACATCAGAATCTGGTTGTAACCCGAATAAGCATCCATGAAACTCAGGTATTGATAACCAGAGGAGTCATCTACCATCCGATCTATATTAGGAAGAGGATAAGGATCCTTTGGACAGTAGCGGTTGAGGTCCACATAGTCAATGCACATTCTCCATTTACCATTGGATTTACGGACCATCACCACATTCGATAGCCAAGAGGAATAACGGATTTCTTTAATAAATCTGGCCTTCAGCAATTCCTCAGTTTGCTGGCAAGCTGCCTTCTATTTCTCTGGTCCCAATCTTCTTTTCTTTTGGGAGACCGGTCTCATCTCTGGATAGATGGATAATTTATGACAGCAGAAAGCAGGGTCTATGCCAGGCATATCGGCTGCAGCCCATGCAAAGAGGTCTTTAAATTCTTGCAGGAGCATTAGTAGTCACTGCTCCATTTCTGTATCTAGCTTGTCATTAATATGGGTGATCTTTTCTGGAGAATCTCCCAAGACGATGTCCCTAGAACTTCCATCCGGTGTGGGCTTTAATGGGTTGGACGGATCAATGTTTAAATCCGCCCTAGGGTCCAGGTCGACAAGGCTTACAGATCCAGCGGCTGCTCCAGCATCATTGAGTTTCCTCTTTTTATTGGAGGCGTCCAGCTTTGTCATGTTGAGGCTTAGGTTGTAGCAGTACCTAGCCATCTCTTGATCACCTCGGATAGATGAAACAGCATTATCCTTATCAATAAACTTGACAAGGAGATGTGGAGTTGATACAACTGCCTCCATGGCATTTAACGTAGGACGGCCTATGATGCCATTAAATGGTGATTTAACATCGATCACCAACACTCGGGATTTAACCGTTCTGGCCCCTGGTTCGCCTTCAAACAAAATAAGGGTGTCAAGGTACCCCTTCGTTGATTGCTTTGCTCCATTGAAAGCTGTTAGTTCCTGCGTATAAGGCTGTAAGTCTGAGTCTTTAAAACTCATTCTTTCAAAGCAATTATGAAAAATAACATCGCAGGAACTTCCCTGGTCAACAAGGATTCTTCGGACGTCCTTGTTGGCAATTACTGCAGTGATGACCACAGCATCGTCACCACCAGGAACGGTTGGGCCAAAATCCTCATCGGAGAAAGAGATTATTGGGGCTTCAACCCCATCTCTGTAAGGGCGATTGTCTTTGACTTTTCCTTGCACAGACAGAATCATTCTATGATGATTCTTACGGGCTGTAATTGAAGCTCATCCTCCAGCGAATCCTCCAGCAATCATGTCAATGACTTCACGCCGGCCTTGACGCTGTTGCTGAGGCATGCTATCTTTATGTGCTATTTCATTAGTCATCACACCCTTTTGTTTCTCCGAAGCAGAGAATTTTCTAACCGGATTACGGTTATTGTCATCCCCGTCATCTGGATCCCTTTCTCTTTTCTCATTCCGCTCTACTCTGTCAAAGGATTTCTCTTTGAACAGGTATTGCTTTAATTTGCCTTCTCTAATTAGCGTCTCAACCGCATTTTTTAGAGCTTGGCATTCATCAGTGGAATGACCATTCTGTTCATGAAAATCATAATACTTACGGGGATTTCCTGGTCTTTTCATAGGGGCTGGTCTTCTGATGCCATATATACTGAAAGCTGGCCATCCGACCTCTCTCAAAATCTGAGATGGCTTGGCAGATAGTTGTGCATAATGGCTGAAGGAATTAACATGCCTTTCTCGAGGTTGGAGAGAATAGTTATTAACTTTAGGATTGGTGAATGGCCTCTCCATGCATTCTGACCTCGTTTTCTCCTTACCCTTCTGGGTTTGGGAAGGTGGTGTTGATGGCTTTTTCTTTGCAGCTATGGCTTCCAAGTGCATCTCTATACTCACGTACTTTAAGGCTTTTTTCCTGAACTCCTCAAAAGTTACTAGAGGGCTCTTTGCTAATGAAAGAGCAAAAGTCGATCCTGGTTGCAATGCCTCAATGACGATGTGCAGCTTAATGGACTCTGTGAGGTTAGGAACCAGGGAAGCTTCCTTGTAGAACCTCTTCAGGAAATCTTTTAAGCCTTTGTTATCGCCTTGTTTAATCTGAGCCAGGGTATGAGATGTCCTGGGCACGTCTCTAGAGATGACAAAGTGAGTTTCAAAAATAGCTGCCATTTCAGCCCAAGAATCTATGGATCCAGAAGGTAGACCTTTAAACCAACCGAGGACCTCTTCTGATAATGTTCGTGGGAACATTCGACACATTACATCCTCATCAGCCCCCAAGTACATAGCCTCAAATACATAAGCATCAAGGTGCTTGGTAGGATCGGTTTCGCCATTGTATTTTCCAATGGAAAGTGGCTGAGTAGTTTGAAGGTGCTTGGGGATGTGGATGCTCATGAGTCTCCTTGAAAAAGGAACTTGTAACTTGTAAGTGATTGGGGGTGCTGTCGTTGACTCCCGCTTCCTTCGGGAAGCTTCAATTTCAGAGTCATGAGTCTGTTCTCTTCCCTCAAACATAGGGATGTTCGAGTATTGGAGAGTGGTAGACTTTTCTCCGTCGGTTGTATGGGGAGTGTTTCGTGTGCGAGATGATTCTTTATCCTCGCTTTGCCTTCTTTCTCTTCACAATTCAGCGAGTTCCCTCTGAAGTTGACTGATCAACTCATCACGAGGATCAGGATTAGACACTGTTACTATCTTCTTTGAGCTGCCCCCATGAGAATCAAAGTTGAGCTTCCTGAAGACGTTGGGGTTGGTTCTGCCTTCAGGCTGATTCTCCATGAAATCTTGTACTTCGCCTTCCATCGAGGATTACTTGTTCTTTCAATGGATATGGGAATAACTTTATCGCGTCCCACTGGGCGTGCCAATGATCTGTCCTGAACCGGGGTCAAGAGATCCGGAGTCAAGTCAATCACAAATAGTATATGAATACTGTATAGAAGACCGGATGTATGAGTATCCGGTGTAAATATCCGTTGTCCTTGTGTGAGGAGAACGGATTGGGCGTTCTGGAGATCCTCTACACCGACCTAACGCATTGATGTGGGCGAATGGTGGTGTCACCTGCAAAGATTCTCCGACGTTCAAGGCAGTGATATATTCCAAGTAAGGAATGTATTTCAGAGAGTAATCGTAAATAGTTTCAGTTGAGGATTCTCTCTTTATTGATGAAAAGAGTTTATATACCTGATTGGCTCGATTTCCGAGGACTCGTTAGTGGGGAACCACTAACTTCCACTAGCATTATTTTATTGCGCACTTACCAGCATGATTGGGTCAAGTGGCTATTTTATATTGAGCATGGAGAGTATAGGCTAGGATTAGGGAGCAAGTTGACCATCCCCGTGAGCAAAATTTGGCTCGTAGTGCAGGGGATTATTGATCGGTCCCTGTAGCCATGATTTTTGTCTTTTGAACAGTGACGTGTATGTTATCCGGTGTCATGGTGTTATCCTGAACAACCGGTATAGGGAGAGCGCCTGATATGGAATTACAGTCTGGATGTATACCGATGACACCGGTTACACGTTGAAGTCTTGACAAAGACGTTGAAATTTGTCTTGCAGATCGGATACCGGTATTGAGACCGGATCATATGTTATCTTAGATTGTTTCAGGAAAAGGTAACTAAAGAGAAAAGGCTAAAACCATAGGAACATTCTGGTGGCACACAGGACTAGGAGGGTCCAACTCAAACTCTTTTTATCCTAGAAAGTGGTAATATAACTAATCTAAAAGTGCATAGATGATGAAAGCAAAGAAGATTCTTGATACCCTAAAGAAAATATCAGAAAATGATAATTGTCATGATATTCAATGAACAACTCACCGAAACAATGGCAAGTTGTGGAGCAAAACCAGCCTCTTGCAACCTGTAAAGGAACAATAGTTGATTAAATTTTATATTTCTTGGCATGTATTATGTGAAAAACATTAACTTAAAAGTTAAAACACACTTGTCATACATGGAACTTGGAAGAGAAATAAATGTAATCAATAAATACTATACGTATTGAAGGCATGTATAGCAAGCATGCTAGACTAATGAAAGAATGGGAAAGGTAACAAACGCATAAATATGAAGGTAGGAGTACTCTGTCCAAAGTTCTTTCTGATACAACTGCATGCAGACATCACAACTGCACTTGTAAACCTGTTGTTTATGAAAAAGTCAGTTTATCATTGACCAATTGAATCGCCATTTAATTAAATATTTAGAATAAAAGTACTTATCCAAAAACCTAATCTATACATAGCAAAGAAAGGTCCAACTCTAACAAGTCTACCACACAGTTCATGATTGCAAGATGACTAGAAGTTCAAAAAAACAGAGACAGAATAGTCCAAAGGAGCAAAGTAGCTTCTAAATAGCGGTGATAAAATTAATTGAATACCATTCCGAGACAGAAAATTATTTGGGATAGAGAGCAATTACCTCCACCAGAGGAGTATCAGAACTTTTAGATTCCATAGGCAAGGCAAATAGCTCAATCCTCATTAAATCATATATGTATAGTAGATAGTGTGTATCTTCTGCGGCATATCTATCATAAACAGAAAAAACAGTTCAGTATCAGGCAAAGGCACAATAAAAAATCAACTAGTGCAAAAAGAAAACAAATGAAGACTAAGCATAATAAATTAAAGAGATACCTTAGCATATCTCGAGTAAGAGGGCGTAATCTCCAATCTGCGGTTTGATATATGCATCGAATTTACATGTAAACTATAGAGAATTTAATTAATTGGAAAAAAAATCATGCCCGAGGCAACAATAAAGCATATGAGCTCAAACAAATGGAGCTATTGGATAATAATCCAAAACTTAAAATGCAAATAATAAAAACAGAATATGAAGAAAGCATACTCTTTGTTTGCAATAACCTTAGCTTCTGGTTCTTCCTCTCATGATAAACCCTAAAATCGGAAGAGGGTTTCTTCTTGAGCTTACTTCTCTGAGTCGGAAGGAGTATAGGCTGAGGCTTTGACGAGTGGTGGAATTGGGATCAGCATCCATATCACGCGTAACCTAGATTTTGGCTCCAGACTGCACCTGAAGATACTTAATAGTGTCTTCACCTTTACCAATAATGACACCAACTCGTCCATTAGGGATTTCTATTTTCTTGCTGCTCCCTTGATATCCATAGGAAACAGGTGGAATAGAAGAAGGAATCGAATACTGAGGTTTCGCATCTGAAAGGTCGAATAACAAATTATAGAGGGAGGGAGACAAAAGGAGAGAGTAATGAAGGAGAAGGAGGAATATAGTTATCGAAGGAATCGAAGGCAGAACCGTTATCGGATTTAGGGCGCTTGGCGTCACCAGGACTAACGCAATCGAAGGCAGCGACTCTTGAGCACGTAGTTTGGCGAGTTGGATTTCGGCGGCATGAGAAGGAGGAGAGGAAAAACCGGTGGGTCTGTGTGTGGGGCTTCGAGAGGGGGAAAGGTTTTTGAGAGAGACATGTTCGTGAGGGAGAAGGGCTAGCTTCGAGAGAGGAAAGGCTCGAAAAATGAAAAGAATCGACAAAAGGGATGGGTATTGCAAATAGATTTCTCACCGGTTTAAAAAGTAAGACAGGTACAAACTTGGTCATTTCTCACCGGTCCAAAGCTTAAACCGGTACAAACTTAACCATTTCTCACCGGTCCAAAGCTTAAACCGGTACAAACTTAACCATTTCTCACCGGTCCAAAGTAAGGACCGGTGTAAAGTTTTATACTATTTATAAAATTGCCACCGCCTTATTATTTACACCGGTCATATTACAACCGGTGTAAAATCGCCGGTGTAAAAAGCCGTTTTTCCACTAGTGCGGTTTCAGTTTCTTGAACCAGCCAAGCTGAATGTTCAATGAATCATTTGTCCATAGAAATTTTCCAAGTCCTGCTTCAATGAAGAACTTTGTATCAAGTGCTGTGGTTCCAGCTACAGCAAAATTTAGTCCATGATGAATGTTTTGGCCTTTGGTTAATGCCAAATAGGGTGGTAAATATGGTAACCCATATGCCTCAGCTACATCCAAAATTCATAACACAAGTGAGTATTAATTAGCTTATATGTATGCATGTCTTTACAATTTTATTTTCTACCCTTTTTTAAGATGCAAGAGATAGTTAGTGGTTAAATATTATATACACCTCATGTATCACGTACCTATAAAATCAATCACTAGTCTCCCATCTGAGCAACGACCAGTAGCTCGTTTGAAAAAGGTTTCACCATAAGGAGGCTTTCCAATAACTGGGAATAAAATGGCACCAGAGGCAAGGAAATTGCCAGTGTCACTTAAAGAGTCACCAAAGTTGAAAATTGCCCCATATGGATGAGGACTACTAATTGTAACAACTTTCTCTAGGGAACCAAATGTGAAGGAAATAATGAACAACAGTACATAGATCTTCATAGTGTTTCTATGAAAAATATCAGAAGGTGGTTGAACAAGCTAGCACACTTACATAAGTATATATAATTATGAGGTAGAGATATATATAAGCCTCTTATGCAGTTGAGCTTTTAAGTTGTTTTTGGTAACAAGGATAGCTTTAAATATTGTTATGTCTTAATGGGTCACGTTAGGTCGGGTTTTAAAAGGTCTGAGTTTGACCTACATCAAATTTTTATGGCTTGTCATAAGCTTTTTTTTAAGGCTAGTCTAGTCTGTTTAAAGATCTAACCTGTTTACAAGTTTGTTTAAAAATTATGTTTATAGTGAAACTTTTAAAAGGTCAATAACAACATAAAAATGTGTTCAATTCCCTCTTAATTTTTTTTTCTCTTCACTCGTGGGATCCGGGCGGTCCGGGGGGGACCACCGCGGCTCCTCTCTTCTCGAGAATTCATACATCCAATGTAAATTTTTTAAATGTAAACTTATAATATTAATTTATATTATATTAATATAAATATGTCATATATATTATTTTATGTTGTAAATATATTATATATTTAACTAACTAATAATTAATCGAATTAAACAGACCAGTCTATTGGGTTTCAAAGACTTTTTAGAAAGCAAATGGCATGACCTGTTTAGTTAAAAAAAGACTTTTTTAAAAGTTAAATTTAGTCTTCTAACCCGACAAATCTGATTTATGTGGTTTTTAATAGGCCGACTCATAATTCCCTAACAGACGACTCGACTTATTTTCATTCATATTAATCATGTAGTTTTATTTGTGTTATTTGTTCAAATAATTATTATATGTGATTTTCAAGAGAAAAAAGTCATGAGTTGTAAGATGTGTGGAAACTTTTTTGTGACTGGTCACCTGCATTGGTTGATTGGATTTAGACAATCCTTACCAATATATCACTATCTTCCGCTAATCCGATCAAAATGCGTGCCACTTTGTAATTTCAGTTACTTGAAGCAAAATTTCTTAAACTTTCCTAATAAAGTTTTTTTCCATCCATTTGAACATGGGATCTTGATTAAAGAACATTAACAACGTATAACTTGAAAGAACCATTTGTTATAATAATTAAGTGTTGTTTGTTATAAGAATATAATTCTTTTATATATCTCTTATTTTTTATACCTTTACGGATATAATAAATGTAAGGATATAGTAAGTAAAAATAATTAATAACATTTTTGGTTAATTAAAATAATTAGTATTTAAAAATTTTAAATAGATAAATAAAATTATCATTTTTTTTTCTCTAAGAAGAAAAGGAAATAGAAATTGTGGCACACAAACAAACCAAACTACAAACAAAATTAATAGAGACTTACTTAGGTTGCGTTTAGTTACAAAAAATTATTCATTTTTTTAAGAAAATTTTTCTGTTTGTTTTCCAAAATTTTTATTTGTTGGACTAATTAGAAAAAGTTTTAGAAAATTTTTCTACTTTTCAGTTTTCTTGAAAAATTTTTTAAAGACTTCTCTATTTTTTTAAAATAAAAAACTCAGTTTTTAATTTTTTATAAGTTTTATTTGAATAATTTGTAAACAAACACATTTTTTATTTTTTTAACTTTTTTAAGAATAACTTTTTTATTTTTCTTAAAAAATTTACTAACTAAACTAGTCAAGAGTACCGACACTTTCAGGCATTAAACTTGCCAACCAGGGAGATGCAGGATTATGTGTGGTTGAAAGTATTCAACTATTCATACTCAGCGGTTTCTTATCCCACGCTTTATTAATTATGCCATCAAACTATCTCGCGGATGAGACTATTGATACCTCATTGTATGATACAGTCTGTGTTGTGGTGCCGGTTTAACAAGAAATGTTTGCCAAAAGTTGTGGTGTGGTGACGGTACCGGTTTCTCAACGGTGACATGGTGGTTGCTTGATGGTGGCACGACGGTTGTTCGGCTGTGGCTTAACTATGGCAATCCTGTGATGGTGAATTGGTAATGACGAATATTGAGGAACAAAGTAAAAGATAAAGAGGGTTGGATATTTAGGAATTTGTGCCAGTTTTGTTTTGTTTTAATCTAGTTTACTTTTTAATGGATTCGGATATTTAAATTTGTAAAATTAAAATACAGAGTTTGAAAAATATATCTCTATTTCATCGAAAATCTTTATTATCATTTATCCTCCTTCTTTATTTAACATTTTACTCATGGTTCAAGCTAAGTATGACTTTTAAAGTATTATGATAAAATTTTCTCAATCAAGTTTTAACGTAATTAAGTATATTCTCAATAATGTTTCAACTTCAAAATCTTTAGTTAAACTAAAACAATCTCTTCCAAAGATTGATTTACACGTTTGGTCGTAAAACCAAAGGTTTAAACCTAAAATCTTAAGGTAACTATACAAACCTCTACCAAACAAACGAACACGAATAGATATATTTGGTCTCATCTATTTTTTATTAGATCATTTAAGTCGATTTTACATAAATTAAAAATATAATTAATTTAGTTAATAATATTACATGTATCAATGATTTTATTAATAATTTTATGGAAAAATAACAAATTCTATAGAATCATGTATATTATATAAAAATATAAATATTATTAAATTTAGCAATTAAATTCCCTTTGCGTTGAAGCGACTAAAGCCCATACTGCAGTGGTCACTGGGGCTGGTGTGTTTTGCTTAAATTGAAATAAAATTGTTTAGCTGTTTTGGCAGCACCTGAGTCTAATCCTTCCCGAAGGGCTAAAGGAGAATATGCGGCATTGCTAAATGGGGCTCTTGGGATTTGATGCGAGAGAGTCTGTCTTACAGCTGTAGGAGAATGCAGCTGTTTGCTATAGGAGCGCGTTGGTATTGAGGTTAGAACCCGTAGGCACGTACATTGAGATGGCGTACCATTATGAAGAAATTTTAATGACTAAGTGTTATTCATGAGTACGCTCTACTAAAGTGTTGGGTACATATTTGATAAAGTAAAAATTTTATTGATCTGTATAATAAATAAATTATGCACTCCATGGTGAGAATGAGAGGGTTTAGAGAGATGAGAGAGAGAGGGCGTGAGTGAGTGAGGTACAGGGACAGCGGTGGTGCCACCGGTGGACATGAAGTCGTTGGTTCCAGGGGACAGGTTTGCGAGGTACTCGGGAAGAAACACAGGAAGAAGGAGTTTGGGTCAGTACAAGGAAGAATTATAGCATTTTATTTTACAAAATTTCCCCAATTTTGGAATTATCAAGATATATGGCGGTTATTTCAGAAATGGGGTCGGGTTTGAGAGGTGTTTATCCCGTCAAAGATGGATAAAAATGGTCGGAAATATGGGTTTGTACGTTTTATTAATGTAAAGAATCCATTTTTATTGGAGAAACAACTTGACCAAGTGTGGATTGGGAATATGAAATTACATGTTAATCTACCAAGATTTACGCGTGATAAGCATGTTGTACAATCTAAGCCAATCTATTGATCTCATGGTTTGTAGAAAAAATTTCATATGGGTAGGGCCAATGTTTCTTATGTACAAGCTGTCAGAAAGGGTGTACTAGTAAAGTGTTGGAGGGCGAAGGATGGTGGGAATGGGATGGTGGGGGTGAGTGGTAAGAGTGGTGATAGTGTGTTGTGCGGGTCGGAAGTGTCAATTGCAACAGAATCTATGGAGTGGTTAAGGAACGGGTATGTAGGGAGATTGTTTGATATCGCAAGGTTTAAAAATCTTCATGAATCTTTTGTATTAGAAGGACTGTCTGCAATTCGGTTGCCGTATATGGGGGACAACTTGGTGTTCTTGTCTGCTCTAGAGGGGGATAATTTACTTGAGCTTCTTAAGACTGCGGAGGAGTGGTTGGCATATGTATTCAAATCTTTAACACCATGGGAGTCGGGGCAGGTATTTGGTCACAGATTGGTTTGGGTAAGGTGTTCAGGCTTTCCGTTAGATGTATGGCAAGAGTGTTTTTTCCAAAAGATGGTTGCATCGTTTGGCACCTATGTCATGATGGATGATAATACAAGACTTATAGAGAGGCTGGAGTATGCAAGAATCTTGGTTCGTACTTCAGTAATGGAACACGTTGTTCGGCATGAAGCTTTTAAATTTAATGGGCACATATTTTTTGTTCGATGTGTAGAGGAACTGGGTCGTGAGGAGGGAAGAATGTGTTGTTGCTATAGAGGCCATCATAGGTGCTCTTTCAGTTCTTCTAATATGGTTGGAGATGATTCAGAATCCTTGTTGTCATATTTTGGTGAGGAGGATGAGTGCAATTCCATGTCAGACGGATGTTTTCCGGGCAAGGGTAATTCAGAAAATATGCCAATTATGTCAAATTCAAATTTGAATAATAATGCAATGATTACACATCAATTAGTACTTGATGAAAAGATTCCACGTTTAATGAATAAAGGGAAGGATATTATTGTGGATTCTAGTTCAATAAACATGGACACTTTTGCCATAGGGCCTACGGAAGAGATGTTAATCGTTAGGATGAGTGCAAATTTTGTATCTAATGCTCGTGAGGAATGTGTGACTTCTCAGGTGATTTCTAATCCACGTGTGCAAGTGATGGACATGGAACATCAGCGTGAAAATGGGCCTATAATGTGGGATGGGCCTCCAACTGGAATTGATACTTCAGTTTCGACCAATTGTCGTCTATCGTGGTTAGGCCTGGGCAAATTGGTGATGATAAACATTGCAATGAGCGGGTGAATGGTAATGGCCTAAGCCATGTTGTGGTATTGGATCAATCGGTCATGCTGTCGAATTCTACGAAGGAGATGATTAAAACTCATGCCTTAGCTGACGTGGAAGGTGTTAAAGACAATGTTTTGGCTATGATTATTAAATGTGGCTTATACTCGGAGGAGATGGATGTTTCGCATGATTGTGGTTCACGAAATTCCAATGCTGGGTTGTTGAATATGGCTGGGCCAAGTGTGATTCAGGAGGAAAATAATTTAAAATATGTGTCAATGGGTGCAATGGATATAGCGTGTAAAGGTGATCATGAGGGAGGGTCTTCGATTATATATTCTGAACTGTTGCCTCATTCTCCTTCTTGTGGTGCTTCTAGGCAACACTTATTTTCTAATAATGTAAGAAGAAAGTTAGGAAAAAAAAAGAAACAAACTAAAAAGAGTATTAAGGCCAAGAAGATACGTGATTGGAGGGCATTTTGGAATGAGACTGATGAAATTAATGTTGAGTCTCCCATTCGTTCAAAGAGTTGTGAGGCTAGTTTGGCAAAGGTATTGCCATTAGCACTAGGTGTTGTTGGCCATGAAAGTAATGGATCTGTTTGGATTAAGAATAACCAGTCTGAGGCGGCTTTGTTGTGGGAGATTGGTAAAAAAATTAGGTGTTACAGTAAATAGGGATGAAGGTGATATCATATAGCGAATGGTGGATATGGAGGTTAGGGATAAACTTAAAAGGAGCAAGCAGTTGGTTAGGGGTGTGTCGGGTGGGTCGAAATCAGTTGTCAATAAAGGTAATGAGTTATAATGTCAGAGGACTGGGGGTAGGCTGAAAAAAACTGGTTAAGGGGCTATTGTGCAAGTTGAATGTTGATATGGTGGGGATTCAGGAGACTAAGTTGAATGTTATAGATGAATAGGTGATGGAGTCGATTTGGAGAGGTTCTGAGTTTGAGTGGTGTGTGTCTTTGGTAGTTAGTTCAGCTGGTGAATTGATGTGTGTGGGAATGACCCATGGCATCAGTTGACTTAAATGAGTTGCGGAGCGAAGCAACTTCCGGTAGCTACCGAGCGTAGAGTTAGCTTTTGGCAGCTCATGAACCGACCGAAAGACTCTGCTGATCGAGGGGTGCGGTTTTTTGGGGGTGGTGGGCTTCTAAAAAGAAAGACAACATCCTTGTGTCCTTTTAAATATTTATTCTTCTTGTTAAATGTTAGAAAAGAAAAGATTATGGGCGGAATTGGTGCAGTAAAAAAGCTTATATAAGGAGTATTCTAAGTGGTGTGTTTTTGGTGATTTGAATGTTAGTCATGAGTAGAGAGTTGGGGTGGCTGGTGAGGATAGTGTTTTTGGTAGTGTTGAAATGAGGTTTTTTAATGAGTTTATTCTTAAAATGGAGCTTGTGGATTTACCTCTGCAGGGAAGGAGTTTCACCTGGTATCGGTCTAATGGGTTGGCCAAAAGTCGTTTGGATAGATTCCTATGTTCTCATCAGTGGTTACAAGTATTTCTAAATTGTACCCAAATGGCTTTGGGTAGGAATTTGTCGGATCATTGTCCGGTGCTATTAAAGTTGATGGATGTGGATTGGGGTCCGCATCCATTTCGTATGCTTGATTGTTGGATGCAGCATCCTGGGTTAGTTTAAAGTTTTTGTGGAAGAGACGTGGAATAGTTTGAATGTTGAGGGGTGGGGAGCATATGTGTTGAAGGAAAAATTTAAAAGACTGGAGATGGCATTGAAGAAGTGGAACCAAAATCATTTTGGTTTGTTGCGTGTGAGATTAGGGGAGATGGAGAATAAAATAAAGGCTTTGGATTTGAAGGAGGGGAATGGTGGGTTGTGTAAGGAGGATGTTATGATTCGCAAGTATCTTGTGGCTGAATGGTGGAATGTGGTTAAAATGGAGGGCTCAATTTTGCTACAAAAATCAAGATTAAAATGGTTACAAGATGGGGATTCAAATTCAAAGTATTTTCATGTTGTGATAAATAAGAGAAGGCGTGGTAGTGCAATTAATGGTTTATGGCTATATGGGAATTGGGAAGAAGATCCGATGAGGATTAAGGGGAAGGTTAAAAATTTCTTTGAAAATAAGTTCTCTGGTGAAACATGGAATAAACATGTGTTGGATGAGGTTGATTTTGTACAAATTGGAGAGGAGTTGAATAATAAAATTAATGAGAAGTTTTCTGAGGAGGAGATTCGAGCAGCTATCTGGGAGTGTAATGGAGCTAAAAATCTTGGGCCTGATGGATTTAATTTCAATTTTATAAAAGTCTTTTTGGGATTTACTGAAATATGATGTGTGTCGAATGATGGAGGAGTTTTATGTGAATGGGGCTATACCTGTGGGTTCGAATTCATCCTTCTTAGCGCTAATTCCAAAAGGTGCTACTCAGGCGGGGTTAGGTGATTATAGACCTATATCCTTGGTGAGATGTATTTATAAAATCATTGCTAAAGTGTTGGCTCGTCAGTTGAGGCATGTTGTTGGTAGGATTGTTAGTGAGAACCAATCTGCTTTTGTAGGAGGAAGAAATATGTTAGATAGTGTGGTTATAGCAAATGAGTTAATTGATGATTGAAGAGGCGTCGTCATTCTTGCTTAATTTTTAAAGTGGATTTTGAGAAGGCTTATGATTCAATTTGTTGGGAGTTTTTATTCTATATGATGAGATGGTTGGGGTTTTCTGATAGGTGGATTCGGTGGGTCAAAGGTTATCTTTTGTCATCTTATGTGTCTGTACTGGTGAATGACAGTCCAACGTCGGAGTTTTATATGAGTAGGGGGATAAGGCAAGGTGATCCTATGGCCCTATTTTTATTTTTGTTTGTGGCTGAAGGGATAAGTGGGCTAATGAGGAAGGCGGCGAAGAGGAACTTGTTTAATGGTGTTCTAGTGGGAGATACTCAAGTATGTATTTCTCATTTACAGTTTGCTGATGATACCTTATTCTTTGGCGAACTGTCTCTGATGAACATTTTGACTTTGAAAAGTATGTTGTGATGCTTTGAAATGGCTTCTCGTTTAAAGGTTAACTTTTGTAAAAGTAAATTGGGAGTTGTTTTAGGGAATGAGGAGGAAATAGCTCGCTATGCTGAATTATTATTGTGTAATATTATGAGGTTACCTTTTTTTGTATCTTGGTATCCCATTGGGGGCGAATTCGGGAAGGAAGTGTACTTGGGATCCTATGGTGTTGAAGTTTCGTAAAAAGTTAACCCTTTGAAACCAGCGTCATTTATCCTTTGGTGGACGTCTATGTCTTCTTAAATCGGTATTGTCCTTGCTCCCTCTCTTTTTCTTTTCTTTTTTTAAGGCACCTATTTCTATTTTAAAATTGCTCACTTTTTTGCAAATATCATTCTTATGGGGAGGGAGTGAGATGAGGAAAAAAATATGTTGGGTCAATTGGGATCATGTGTGTAGGAGTAAAAAGGCTGGAGGGCTGGGTATGAGGGATTTGAAAAAATTTAACTTTGCTTTACTTGGGAAGTGGCTGTAGAGGCTGATGGGAGATCATGAGTGTTTATGGGGTAGAGTTTTAGAGTCAAAATATGGATATGGTGTTCACTCTGGGGACTGGGAGGTTTTTAGAAAAGGGTCAAAATGGTGGAGAGACTTGGGGAGTGTTTTGAAAATGTCTGACAAATTTGGGTGATTTCGGTCTAGAGTGAAGAAGGTGGTGGATAATGGAGTAAAAAAAATTTTGATTGGATTGTTGGTTAGGTGATACATTGTTAAAAATAAGGTACCATAGGTTATTTTTAATTTCTTCTTAACAAAATGCTACTGTTGTGGATATAGGCAAGTGGGTGAATCATGAATGGGTCTGGGACCTAAAATGGCGTAAGGAGTTCTTTGTGTGGGAATGTGAGCTGTTGTCATCTTTATTTAATGATCTTCAAAGTTTTTCTGGTTTGCACCTGGAGGTACCTGATTCTTGGATTCGGCTGGAAAATTCCTCTAGTCAGTTCTCTCTGAAGTCTGCTTACAATATGTTGATTCAGCAATCTGATCTGTGGGATTCAAACTTTGTGCCTTTTTTTGGAATAATATGGTGCCTCTAAAAGTGGAAGCCTTTGGATGGAGATTACTGTTTGATCGTCTTCAAACTAAAAATAATTTAATTAAGTGTGGGGTTGTGATTGATACTTCTTCTGTCTTATGTGTCCTCTGTGGAAATTGTGAGGAGAATTGTTCTCACTTGTTTTTTTCATGTAAAGTATCTTACTCCCTGTGGCAGATGTACTTTGATTGGTTGGGATTTCCCTCTGTTTTGCATCATTGAGGTAAGGAAAATTTTGAATGTATCTTGGGTTATGGCTTGGATAATGGATCTAAAATTGGTTTGGTTGTGTTGTGGTTCGCTATTACCTGGGTTATTTGGGATGCAAGGAATAATGTCATTTTTCATGAAGGAATTGTGTCTATTGAGAGTATGTTTCAGTTGGTTCAATATAGTTCTTGAATTTGGTTAAGGTTTCGTTTGAATGAGTTTTTTAGAAGTTATGTAGAATGGTATAAAAAGTCTTTATTATGTTTATCACAATTGTGAGTTGTCTTCCTTTGTATATGAGTTAGGGTACCCTTTATACCCTCAATTAATTTTATTTATTTTGCTGATAAAAAAAAATTATGCACCTCATTGATATAATTTCTTTGCTATAGAAACTAGGGTAAATATTACGAATGGGGTAGATCCTGGAAATATTTATATTTCTGGGGTCATTTGGTAGAAATTTAAGCGGTCTGGGGCATTTATGGTGTCGTCAACTAATGGACCGACACAAGTGTCGGCAAATCTGCGCGTGACACAACAGGGATGTGCCACATGGCACTGCACAGAAAAAGCAAGCTGTGTCGCTGGGAAAGTAGCCGACACAGTAAAAGTGGTGTCGGATGAAAGAGGCACGACACACTCTCATTGGAGCTGCCGGACGGTGACCTGACATGGTGCTGGTGTCGTCTGCTTTTTGAACGACACAGTTACCATTTCCCCCCCCCCCCCCCACCCCTCGTTTGAACCCTACCAGTGCCATTTTCATCTCTGTAAAAATGCTACTTTGGTGAGAAGAGGGAGCAGAAAGATTGAAGTGGAGTTTTTTCACAATAAGGATAGTGGTCCCCTGGAAGCTTGCAAAAGGTATGTCGTAAAAAATTCTCCAGCCATAGCTTAGTTTGTTGTTTTGTTTAAATATTTTTTTAATAGTTAACATTAGTGTAGGATATTATTTTTTAATTTTTCTTGTTGCATGTGTGTATATGACTATTTTGTGCTTAGGAAGTGGCATTATGAAATAATATAGTTAAAAATATAATACTATTTTTAGAATGCCACAGTATAAAATAATATATTTAAAAATAAAATTTAAAATTATGAAATTCATAAATAAAATCTATTATAATATAAATATTTGTTAACTTATTTTTTAAAATGATAAAGTTGTGAATTTTGTCCAGAAAAATAAAATTCATAAAATGAAATTTAAAAAGAATTTATGTTATAAAATGACATATGCGTTAAGTTATTATCAAATAAAATTAATGATGATATAATATATAACTGTTTTACAAATGAGAAAATTATATATTTGAAAATAATATTTGAAAAATAAATTTAAAAAATAATTTATTTCATATGTTCTATATGTGTTAAGTTATTTTTAGAAGAATATCATTGTTTGTATAAAATATATAAGAATTTTCTGAAATATAAAATTGGCAATTAGAAATTTTAAAATAAAAATTAGAAAATCAAAGTAAAAAATAATTAATGTTACAAATGCTGATTTTTTTTCTTCATTTTCGTTGTCACTTTGTTTTTGCTTTTCCTTTGAGTAATCTGAAATTTGAAATTCTGTTTTCTTTCGTATCCAATTTTTGTTCAAAAAAAAAAATTATTGACTCAAAACTATCAAAACAAAAGAAGAGGGGTTTATCAATTTTGTCCAATACATAAAAAACCATTTGATTATATAATATACATAAGAAATTCCAGAATTTTAAAATTTACAATTATATATTTTTAAAAAAATTCAGAATATAAAAATCATACATATTTTATGTTATAAATTCATAATTTGTTAAGTTAGTTTTTAAAATTCAATGATCGTCTAATATGTATAACAATTTTCTGAATTAATAAATTTGTAATTATAGATTTTAAAAATAAAATAAAAAAATAAATTTTAAAATATTTTATTTCATATGTTCTATATTTGTTAAGTTATTTTTAAAAGAATATCATTGATTATATAAAATGTAAAAGAATTTTTAGAAATAGAAAATAGGTAATTAGAAATTTAAAAATAAAAATGAGAACATATGAATTTAAAAATAAAATACATAAGAATTTCCAGAATTATAAAAATTAACAATTATAATTTTACAAACAATATTCAGAATATAAATTTGATACATATTTTGGACGTTATAAAATTCCATAATTTAAAAAGTTTTTCTAAAAAAATTCATTGATTGTATAATATGTATTACAATTTTTTGAATTAGAAAATCTATAATTATATTTGTTAAAAAATATATTATGAAAATTAAATTTAATAATATTTAATTTCATATGTTGTAAATGTTTTAAGTTATTTTATTAAAACAACCATTGATTGTATAATATAAATAGCAATTTTTAAATTTAGACTTTTTATAATTATATATGAAAACTTAAAATTGAAATTTAAAATTGTTTTAACTCTATACTTGTTAAGTTAGATTTATGTGATTCATATTTTTAGAATGAGTAAAATTTGAAAAGGGCATTGATAATGAGTTAGTTTTTTAGATGTTAGGTGATATACACTATTTAAATGTATTTATAAAATATTAGTTTTCTTGTACAAATTTAAATGCAGTATGGCTGAGGAGAGGAAGATCAATCCTGGTCTGTTAAACCCATAACTATTAACATTACAAGAGAAGCATGTATCCATGCATGTTTGGAATGGAAAACCAGACCGGGTACTACGAATTAGAAAAGCACTCCACCTTAGAAGTGATCAAATACCAGAGGAAATCATACCATATTTACGAAGAGATGATTTTTATCACTTTACGAAGGTTGTGCATTTACCGGTGTCTGCAGAGTTCATCACCGCAATGGTTGAAAGATGGAGACCAGAGACACACAAGTTCCATCTTCCTGTTGGAGAGTGCATCATCACGTTGCAGGATATTGCTATTTTGTTGGGACTAAACATTGATGGGATCGCAGTTGTGGCGATAGCTGGTTCACGTGATTGGCAGCAATATGTGGAAGCACAACTAGGAAGACGACCCCCTCGTAGTGCACTTCATGGTCAAAGTCTTAAGATGTCCTGGCTGCAGGAGAATTTTGGTGACATTACAGAGCATAATCAGGATGAGGTTGCCATAGAGAGATTCGCTCGGGCCTATATTTTACGATTGATTGGTGGGTGTATTTTCTCAGACCAGTCGTCTAGCAGGGTCCCTCTCAGGTACCTTCAAATGTTGGAGAATTTTGATCTTTATGGTGGTTATGCATGGGGCGCATCTGCGCTCGGATATCTTTACCGGCAGCTATGTACCGCCACTAATTATGCTCAAAAGGATATGTGCGGCTTGACACTGTTGGTTCAGGTGTGGGGTTGGGAGCGTATGCGCCACCTAGTTCCAGCAGGACCTGCTGTAAGGGATGCTGAAAGCCCTTACAGAGGCAGATAGATACACCTAATAGGGAATAGGTATACACAGTATGATTTGCATCATTTCAGGACATAGTTGGACTGGTTGAGTAAGGATCAGGTATCATCGCATTACTTTAAAATATTTACAAATGTTAGATGCATTAATTTATAATATTTTACAATTATTGGATGCATCCTTGATGAGTTAATTATTTATTATCTTGTAGTTTATATGGGAGCCATATGGTGGGACGACCACTAATGGCTTACCAGAGATTTGTCTTCGTGGCCAGGGGGCTTGGTGAGCAGTTGTTCCATTATTGTGTTTTTAGATTACAGAGTGGCACCAGCCTGACAAGGTAATGCGACAATTTGTGATGGAGCAACACATACCCACCACACCATCCCAACCCAAAGACTTACACACTATCACGCTTAAGGGAAAATCAGATGAGAACTGGCCCATAGTTATGGAACCTCTGTTACATTTGTGGAATGGGAGACAAGGACACATATGTTCTGGTCAGCCACTTCTTGGAGAGTTGTTGGCGAACCATGAGTACTTCAGATGGTACAAAATGCGGACTCGCCGGTGGATTACCAGACAAGGGGCTGTTAGGGGATCAACGGTAACAGTTTCATGCACCTTATGTGATGAGTTTAGTTATTATTTATTAGTTATAAGCCATTTACTAGTTTTTCCCTCACATGTTTATTTTTTCAGATGGACAGCGTCGAGGTGATTCAGTACTTGTCCTCACCTGAGAACTCTGAACAAGCTGTTGTTTTCGCTATGGATAACATTCGGCAAGAAACAGAGAGGATACTAATGTCAATGGGAGAATGGGATAGGATTGTACAAGCCAGGGTGCATGCTCTATTCCCGACAGAGGTGGCCCCAGATTTAGAGGTACATGTGGACATGCCTGGTAACTGAGTCGAAAGAGCGGGGTTACAAAGGCGAAGGTTTAGAGAGCCAGAAGAAGACTATATCATCCCTAATATTCCCACCAGACAACCTGGCCAATACTACGTTCCATCTCAATCGCCGCCTCATTCGCCCTGGCCGACATACGAGTACCCATCTCAGCCGTTACAACAGGATCCTATGCACACAAATGAGTACTTTAATGTTCAGATGTTTGTAGGGGAAGGCACCTCATTCATGGGGGATATTGGTGGTAGTTTCCATGGGTGTGATTCAGTTGGATAGCCAAGTTCATCTCACATCCCTGTGTCCCTATACATTTCTGACCCCCCATTCCTTACCCCACCACCGTATGTCCCACACATGATGACCCCGACTATCCCATCCCGAGCACATTGGGAGACCAACGTTGGTCCTTCTTCTGGGTTCCATCCGATGATGTTTGACCTAAACACAACTGCATCAGAGGCTGTTGCATGTGAAGAAGATATTTCTGCAAATGTAGTTGCACCTGAAGAGGAAGACTCATAGATTGAGGACGAGGTTGAAGCTGTTCGTCGACTCCCTCCTCGAGTTAACCGCGGTGTTCCCAGACCTTGCCTTTTTCCCTACTCCGCCCTGAGGTCACCATTAGGATTCCTTTTGTTTTATTTGTATTTGTTTTTTAGAAAGTAATTTTTGTTTGTATTTGTAATTGTTTATTTAATATGGAATGAAACATTGTGGACTTTGTTATATTCATGTAGACATTCATGGACTTTATTACCTTCATGGTTATTTTTACATATTGACCCCTGAATTACTGAATACAAACATCTAAGTCTCATTGGTTACTATTATTACTGAAACCAGAACCAGAAGCACTGCCAATAGAATTAGGACACATCGAACGCTTATGACCTGTTTATCGACAAATACCACATATATATGGAGTCTCCGACTCAACCTAGTCCATCTCGTTTCTAATCCTTGAGGCCTTCGGACGTCCCTTTGCACATAACATGTCATCGTCAGGAACTACTATATAGGATTCTTGAAGCTCAGGAATTAATTCATCACTCCCAATGGGATACCATTGCCCTGCATAAGCCTGACCAACGTGGCATAATGTGTAACATTCATGGACGTACTAGAAAAATTGACGTTAACGGCATTGCAAGCAGCAATCGTGTGCATGCATCGGTACTTGAAGGCTTGAAACCTTCCGCACTGGCACCATCGTTCTGTTAGGTTCAAGGCCCACACAAACCCACCCTTTTGGGTGGTTGGGTTAAACCTTTCCTCAACCTCAAACTTGGTCGACTCCGCATCAAATTTTTAACATCGATAGAATAAGCTTGTGCTTGATACAATGCCAGCTTCTCAATAACCTTTGTGCAATAAATCTTCCCAGCAACCATTTCTGACACAACACGCCCAGTGCGATTAACAAAGTACTCTACTAAACGAGAGTAAGTGAACTTCACCAAAGCTGTAATAGGTAAGTTACGAGCGCCTTTGAATACTTTGTTCACACACTCAGAAAGATTAGTTGTCATGTGGCCAAACCTGCTTCCATTTTCATCATAGGCAAACGACCACATTGCTTTAGGGATTGAATCCATCCATCTGGCAATTTCAGGGCTAGCTTCTCTGAACTTTTGATATTGTCGATCAAACGAATGCTTGCTTGGATTATACATTGTGGTACACAATAATTAGTTACCATAAAACATCTACAGTTTGTAACGTATAGAAGAATATATATAACTTACCCATTTTAATCAGGTCCTTCTTCAGCTCTTGGTTCTTAAACTTGTGGTTGAAGTTACTTGCTATATGGCGTATACAGTACATGTGATATGCAGCAGGTGGAGTCCATGCCACCCCTGAACCCCGGATTGCACTAAGAATGCTCCTATGACGATTAAAAATTATACAAATTCCATTCTTCTGTGTCACATACAACCGCAAGTTTGAAAGAAACCAACTCCAATCCTCCAAGGTTTCACCTGCCACAATTGGAAATGCTAATGGTAACACCTCACTATTGCCATCCTGGGTTGTCGCCACCAATAAAGTACCCTTATATTTTCCATACAAGTGAGTTCCATCTACTTGAATGATGGGCTTACAATAGCTAAAGGCATCACAACAGGGCTTAAATGTCCAAAACACCCGACAAAATTTGCGATGCCTTTGATGAACTTGGTCTCCAATGACGATGCGGCTAGTTTGTATCATACTTACAGACCCTACAACAACTTCTTTCATATGACTTAACCATCGGGGCAAGAAGGCATACAAATCTTCCCAATCTCCCCACACCTTTGCTATTGCTTTTGCTTAGCCCTCCACGCTTTTTGATACGAAAAGGTAAATCCATATTCTCCCTTTACTCTCTCTTGAACTAATAATATAGGCACCGACGGCTCCTTCTTTATCATGTCTGCTAAAAACATAAACATATTCAAAACATTGAAAAATATTCACTTGCAAAGTCACATTGGTTTACCTAAGATGGCAGAGCAGATTAAGTCCGCATCTAGTTTCTTATGATCTTGTGATAAGAAACTATTAACACAAGTGTGTGGCCCTTCGTACTGTGATATAAGCCATTTGTGCGCTCTCTTAGACAAAATTGCACGCATCCTCCGACAACATGCACTGACTTGATTAGGACACTTCACCACAAATTTAGTAGGCTTAGACTCCACAACAATATAACTTTGATGCACCTTCATGCACCATTGTTTTAACGCATTTTGAACATCACCCTTGCACTCAAACTTTAACCCAACGTACAACTCATCCCTGACATTCCAGTTATCATCAACAATTTCAATTTCTTGATCTGGATGCTCCATATTTATATTTTGAAAGTGGGATGCTTCGTTCCAAAATGGAACTACACCAGTACCTACGTAAATCCCAACAATTTTAACTCGTAATCCTTTAAAGTAATTTCTGAATAACATATTTCAACTTCATGCTTTGTGTTCTTTGAGTCAAAATCAACATTAGATTATAGTCAACTAAAGGTTTCTAAATACAAATATAGGAAATTTTATGACATAAAATAAATAGTTTCAACATACGACATCAAAATACTCATTATTATATAAAAGTTATTCACAAATAAAGCAATCTTATATTTTTTCAATGACAACATTTTAATTCAAATATTAAATCCTATTAATTTTTAACTTATATTTATTTATGATTAAATAAATATTTTCTTCATAAAACCCTAAAATAGCATAATTATTTTTGCATTTATTAATCAATATTATAAATCATATACGATTAATCTAAACTACCTAACTATTTATATATATAAATGTAAAAACCAAAAACCATAAAATACAAATTACCAGTGTGCAAATGTTGTTGGATAGACTGAACTTGGATTCGATTCGAAGCACCAGAATTAGAGGTCACCTCTAACCCACCAACATCGTCATCATCATTATCGGAATCAATCATCAAGAGTCACTTAACACCTCATCTAATGGTATGCTATAGTTGGTGGAATCATCATCAGACCAAACACTCATTTTAATAACTAAAGTTACTTAAATTAGTTGTTTGTCAAAAAAGATTTCTAACACAACAAAAACACTTCACTGGAAATGAGAATACACGCTATGGAGAATGATCACGAACATAATTTATAGTGAGGTTTGTGGCGAAAGTGAACCTATTGACGTATAAACTCCAACCGACACAACAAGTGTGTCGCATGCTTTTTTGGCGACACTGCACATGTGTCGTTGCCTTTTATGGCGACACACTTGTGTCTTGAGGATTTCTGCCGACAAAGCCACGTGTCATGCCAGGGTTATGTCGCCAGTAATTTTTACGTTTTAGATGTCGGTTCCTTTTATACCGACACATAAAAAGGACCCCAGACACGTAAATTCTCCAGAAAGAGCCTCATATTTGTAAATATTTTACTTAAACAGACCCAGATATGATTTTTTTCCATAGAAACTATGATCTGACGCTCTTATTTTTTGGCGCTCTTAAATTACTAGTTTGAATCTTAGCACAATAAGGTTTATGTTAACTTTCTACACTTCCCAGAGTCTGTCCTCTAGTCTACTTTTTTTTATTTTTTAAAAGCAGTCTTTTGGAGCCATTTTTCATTTTCTCGGGTTAATATTTTTATATAATTGTTAAAAATTATGTGCATCAATAAATTCATTTTATGTTTTTGTTAGTATTTTTATTTAATTATAAGTTAAATATTAGGTTTCGTTTGATCCAATTATTCTTAGACTCTAAAACTGTTACTAAACTAAATAAAAACAGAAATTTTTAAAATAATGTTAAAGCTGTCCAGTGGTATTATATTCTTTTAGTTAAAAGAAAACACTAATTTCATTATTTAAATTTTAGGCTAAATACACATTTTGGTCCTCTATCTCTTAAGTTATTTCCAGATTGGTCCCCTATCATTTTTTAATTCAAAATGGTCCTCTAACTTTTTAAAAAGGTATCAGTTTGGTCCTTTTTTTGATTCAAAATGGTCCCTCAACTTTTTTAAAAAGGACCAAATTAACATATTTTTAGAAAGTTAAGGGACTATTTTGAAATAAAAAAATAATAAAGGACCAATCTGAAAATAACTTAAGAGATAGGGGACCAAAAGGTGTATTTAACCTTAATTTTAAGTTTAAATATAATTTTGATTCCTATAAAATAAGTATCTATTAGTTTGACTTCCTAAAAACAATTTCTTTTACATCTTCTCAATGTCTTTTGGTCTTTATGTTTCATCCTTGGATGTCTTTTAGATGTACTACGAAAGAGATAAAAATAAAATAAAAATATGATATATGATGTGATATAATAGAGAAAGAAGAAAAATATAAATAAGAAATGTGTTAAATGAACGTGTGAGAAAGAAGATATTTATAAAGCATTACTCTCTAAAAAAAATACAAAAACCGATACAACTGCAGGAGAGTGTATAATCTTTTCTTGTGCTATTACAGCTTTATTGATCAAGTCATCCACATTTTCTACACACCCGTGGTAGTATAAATATTGTACTACCTCAACCACAGCAAATAAAAGGATAAGATTTCCCAATGAAAAAGGGGAATACATAGATTTTTACTTCATTACATGGTTATTGAGATCTTCAGTGATCTCAGCTGCAAAACAGGAGATATTAAATTTCGGAAAGGTGTATGGTCCATCTAACAAAGCCTTGGTCATCCATCTATAAGCAGCCTCAGTGAAATGATAACCATCCCAGCTAACATATTGTGTAGGATCATCACAAGCAATCACCCCTGCATCGCCACACTTTGCTGTTTCATTGTAATTATAAGGACCTCCACCTCCACAACAAACTTTTAGAACATTTCCACCAAACCCTGTCATTACATTGAAGCAGATCACTTTTCCAGAACAAGAGGCCTTGTTTTCATAACATCTAAAAGTTGGCCATAGTTGTATTATTCTCCATTCAGAAATGGATGTAGTTTGGTTTTGAACCAAACCAAACAAATATGATAAAATGTAAACAAGGCTTGAGTATACTTTTTAAGTACTTTTGGTTCCATTTTCCAAACTAAATGGAGCTTTCCTTCAATAACCTGATCAATCATTAATGTCAACTTCTATTTTACAGAATATTGAGCTGAAATTTTAATTATGATTCGAGAACACCACCAAAATCACAAAAGTTTTGTATAATCTCAACCTCAACCTGAAATTTAGTTCTATATAGACTATTGATTCATGTTAATTCCTATTAATACTACTGACAAGTGGCAGATGAATATGAGTGAACTTCTCTGTTCACTTGCAAACCATAAAAGTTTATATAGCATAAAAAGCTAGGAGGGTATGAGTACCATAATGTTCTGGAGAATCATAAAGCAACAATGCAGCATGGAAATAATCTGCGTAAA
Source organism: Clitoria ternatea (assembly GCA_037962975.1). NCBI lineage: Eukaryota > Viridiplantae > Streptophyta > Magnoliopsida > Fabales > Fabaceae > Clitoria > Clitoria ternatea. The sequence continues at coordinate 239,322,329 of CM075671.1, read as the reverse complement.
TGATATTGGTATGAGGATACAGCACTCGAAGCCGATTTAGTTCAATTTGAAGCAGCTCATTGTGAGATTCATAAAACCTATTTAACCATTTCAAACAGCCATCATGGTCATACTCTTCTTTGTCTGTAGTTGCAAATTCAGTTAAGTAGGCTGGATTGCATCCAAGTGGTAAACTTCCAGGAACAATAAATGTTACAGCCCCTAAATCAATCAACTCCTGCATAAATTAATAAACCAAACAATAATTAGGCAATGACTCAAAACTAGAAAGAGAAAAGAAACAACAAATGTTTGGTTTTCTTTCGAAGAGGTAGTAACCTCATCGTTAGTCCGTGGTGACTCAAAGAAGCAATGGTTTTCTTTTCAAGAATGGAACAGTAGTTTAAGTTCATCTGCTGAAACTATTGTTATTACTTATTAGAACTGGACTAAACCGACTGATTGAACCGTGAACCGGTAAAGTGATTGGTTCAAGTTAATTCTATATTACCATCGTTTCAATCACGGTTTGTTTGAATCGATATATTTACTAGTTGAATGGTCGATCTAATTTTAAGATTGACTGAAACTTTTGCAAAATATTCGCAACATAATAATTCATACCAAAATATCATTTTGAAAACTTCTTCCTCTCAACTCTCCTTCCCCTTGATTTCATTGATTACAATGGGATTGGAACTTAAAAAGATATTGGAAGGGCCAGCACACAACAATTGAATCAAATTCTTACTCTGATAGCTGAAGTAATTACAGATACTACTTGGGGCACGTAAGTCACAAGATCTTCAAATGCGGTTGTTACAGACAAGGGAAAACCGTAGTCATTGCCTCCAATTTCGCCCACAATAAACAAGGAGCTGCGAAGAACATGTTTGCACCCTGAAAGAATGAAATTTCAAATGCCGCTTGAAAAAGCAAACAGGAAAATGAATCCTTGCTTACCATATTTTAAGATCATTAATTACCTTTTCCTCTTTATGCATTGAATAGCCATAAATATAAACGACAATACTTGATCAAAAGAATTAAAAATATTGAATATTGATTATGAACAATCTTTCTAACAAAATATTTAAAATCTTGACTTCATTAAATCATATTTATCCATATTATACTTCCAAATCCAAAGAATGTAGTTTCGTTCAATCATGATAACAAAACTTTGTTGTCCATGATGATAAACTAAAAAAAAAAAAAAAATCAGTATTTTTTTATTAGCAAATTTCATTATATAAAAACCACATTTATATAATATAAATACCAGGCTACAGAATACTTAAACTTCTTCTCTAGGATTGGTCTCCCTGACAAGACTATTGTTTCATATAACTTTTGCTATCTTATTTGGTTCGGATGGATCTATGAAACGTCATAAACATAAGATAAGAGATTGTAAATTTGCAACACAAGAGACAAAATATGAGGAAGGGTAGAAAAGGTAACACTTCACTTGAAGAAGAATTGCAGAAAGAAGGTAACAATTCCTTGAACCAATCCAACTGAACTTTGAGAGAAAAGTTTGCAGTTACATCCACAGTGAACCCCTTCTCTTCAAAGAAACGACGCCCCAAAGCCGTGGCTCCAGCAACAGCAAAATTCACTCCCTGCTGAATATTCTTCCGTTTCACAACACCATTCTTGAAACCCAGATACGGTTTCACATACGGAAGCCCCAGAGACTCAGCTTCCAAAACACAAAAACAAAAACACAAAACAGCAACAAAGAATGAATCTTTACCCCGAAAAAATAGATAGAAAAAGCAAGTGGGTAAGGTGGAAGAAGAGAAATACCAACGAAATCAAGGATGAGGCGTCCATCAGAGCATCGTCCATTGGGGTGATGAAAATGGGTTTGTCCATAAGGAGGAATCAAGCAATCGGGGCTTTGTGGCGGGGAAATGAAGTACAAGTTGCCAGTATCAGCGAGAGAATCTCCGAAGCTGAAGAGTGATGTGTAGCAACCGGTGACAATAGTGGCGAATAATAGTGGCAGTGCAAGCACAACGAACAACCTTTGCCGCAGCATTGACCGAATTTTAGCAGACAACAACAAAGCCGTGGTTTGTTTTGCTGCTCGCGCGTAACAAGCAATTCTATGACATGAAATTTTAGTAAATTCCAAATTCGTTCAAAGAAGCGAGAGAACTAGCTCGCAAGTTGTCTGGTCGTTTTAGAAATCTTCCCTCATCAAATTGACGGGTAAAAGTCCCCAATAAATATCTGCATATTTATGGTTGGTTTAAAGGCTTGAAAGGTAAATTAGTTAAATCACGCTTGTAAATTAGTTAAATAATTCATTTAAGTTAATTTTTTATTGTTATTGATTCAATTATAATTTGATTTCAAGTTTAATTATAGTTCGTTTAAATTAAACTAATATCTTGACAGATTTAAATGATCAATCTGATTCTTATTATAAGTATATCTTATTTCTGAAATATGATATATTAATTAATTAATTGTAGTTAAAATTTTAACTAAATGTATTTTTCTAATGTTTCAAATAAGAAAAAAATATTTTTTACATCAATTATAAAAGTGACAAATATAAAAATAACCAATATAAAAAAGTCATCAATTATTGAAAAATATAATAAAAATATAAAAATTAATATTCTACACATAACTGAATCATGTTAATTAATTCAATTGTGACAGCATTGTGTTAATATACGTGATTGGTTTGTTCTCCAAGATTTATAAGGTTATTGGAGTAGGTGATTTTATCATAACAATTTCAAGATTAGAATTGTAAAAATTGAAAAATATTAACACATTCTCCCTCTGTCGCGATCGAAATTGCAGCGGGAGGCTGACAAAGAACGGAGTCACGACCAATATTTTTTAAGGTAAAATATAAGGAAAACCTTTGTTAAAGCATTGTTATAAAAGAAATAAGATTCTAAATTCGGGAATCGAATTACATGTGAAGAAGGTATTATAGCACCTCACATTGTCTCTTATAAAAACGGTTACCTCAAAATGATCATGTACATTTTAAATGGCTTAGATCTCAAGAAAGCGAACAAACAACACGGAAGAGGAAAAGGAAAGTTTTCAAATTAAGACCAGCAGGACGTCTCGTCCAAATTAGTCTTAAATCGAACATTTTAAAAAATGATAGAAAATAAAATAAGGATAATAAATATATATATATATATATATATATATATATATATATATATATATATATATAAAGATTAAGAGGACTTCCCGTCCAAATTAATCTTAAATCGAACATTTAAAACAAATAAAGATGAAAAATAAAATAATAATAAATAAATAAAAATAAATAAAATACAATATTAAACAGGACGTCTCGTCCAAATTTATTTTAAATCAAACAAAATGAGAATAGAAAATAATAATAATAAACAAATAAAAATAGAATAAAATCAAATAAAATAAAAATATTATCAGGATGTAACGTCCAAATTAACTTTATCATAGTAATACAGTGTTTCCTGGTTAAATAGTAAAATATAAAATTGATCAGAATAAAATAAAGATACATGAAAATTAATAAAAGGAAAATGGGCCTGACAGAAATTATTTCCGCTCAAGGTTACGTAATTCTTAGTTCAGAAATTATTTTGGGGATATTAAAAATAATTTTTTTATTTTTTAAAGTTTGACTTTTTATTTAAAGAAAATATATTTTTAAGAATCTTTTATGTGTTTTGAAAGAGATTTTATTGTATTTTAGGATGTTTACAAAATAAATTTTATACATAAGGAAAATACATTTTGCACGACGTCGTTATAAAATCGTTACACAAGTTATTTAATGAAAATTATGGTTTTAGTTCTAAGAAAAGGAAACTAAAATTTCAGAACTAAATTGAAAACATATTTTAGTTTTTCAGCATAGCCAACAAAGGATATAAATTAACATACTTAGAATAAAATGACGATTTTTTTTGTTTTTTTACATTGAGTACTAAGAAAAAGGATAAAATGGAATGGAATAAAGAAATAAGTTAAACTAAAAAAATGAAATGAAAAATAAAAAATAAATTAAAAATAAAAATCCATTAACAACATAAAAATGAAAACTAAAACAATAATCAAAAGAAAAACAAAAAGGGAAAAACATAAATAAAAAAGTAAAAGAAAAAGAAAAAAGGAAGGAAAAACTTAAAATAAAAAAGGTAGGGAGTCAAAGCTTGATCCTACTTCCTTTTGGTCTTGAAATCACTACCATCACCATCAAGACAACCATGATCTTACATTGAAGAAAAGGCAAAAACAAATTAAAACAACACACAAATTCTAGTCTCTTCTTAAAAAACATAAATAGAATGGGGAACCTAGTTTCAAATCCTTCCCCTGCTAGTATCTGTAACGCACGCTCGCAACCAGATCACTATAGTTACATTATTAATTTGTAAACACCAAAAATTATAAACTAAATCTACTTCCACTTTTGTTAAAACAATATTTTTTAGTACTATTTTTCTAAACATGGGTCTCTGGTTTTATAAGCCTATAGCTAAAAGAAAAAGGGGGAAACCCTAAAAACTAAACCATTTGTTTAAAAAACTAAAAATAGTTAGAGTAGTCACTAAAAGAAAGGAGGAAAGAAGAAAAGCCAAGAGAGGGTGAGGGAGGCCGGTGACAGTGACGGGCGGTGGTGTAGCAGCATGGTAATGGTGGATGCGGTGGCAGTGGTGATTTGGGATCTCTTTTTTGTCTTGTCTCTTTCTTGGTGGGGAGGGCAATGGTTAAGGGGTTGGAAGGGGATTTGAAGTTTGGTTGTTGGTTTGGAAGAGGCTTATGGTGTTAGGGTTGTTGTGAGTGAGTGAAAGGGGGTAAAGTTTGGTGGTGGTGATAGAGAAAGGTAGTGAATGTGAGTTTTTTTGAAAATAGGGGTTTTTTAAAATGGATTGTTGTTTTGGTAAGAAAGATAATGGTTTATGGTGGTGGGTTGTTGAAAATAGGGTTTAAAAATGGATTCTTGATTTGGTAAGGGAGATGAAGGTTAATGGTAGGGATGGCAAAAGAGGCCCACACCCGTGGTTATCCGTGGGTAAATACCCGTAACGGGTAAAAAAAACTTGCAAAAATGAGTATTTCAAAACCTGCAAATAAACGGGTGGATACAGGTATAAGGATATCTGTACCTGCAGGTACCCGTATACGTGAAAATACTATGATACTCTTATTTATATTATGTAATAGTTAATATCGTAACATCTCATTTTCATCACAAATAGGAAATAGATATTAATATATCTTTTTTGAGAAATACTTACTATAAGTTAGTTTATTATTATCATTTTTTTATTTTGGTATTTATATTTAATTATTTGTTTTTTTAAATAATAATAATAATAAAAAAATAAAAATATTTCTGAATGAGAATTTTAAAATGACTTAATTAGTATTCACTAATTAAGAAAATTATATTAAGAATTTTTAATATCTTTATCATTCATTATTTTTATTTTATGTTCTTATATTTATGTTTTTATATATTTAAGATTTAACTCTTATTAGAATTTTAAAATAAAATTTTGAAGGAATTAGACTATGATTCTTTTGAACTTTTTGTTCTACATAATATTTATGATTTTCTGGAATATTTTGAAAATTTTAAATTATTTTAATAAAATAATATATTTTAAATAATTTTAAATTCATATAAAGTTGCTTAAAATTAAAAATATTTACAAGAATGTAAAGTTAAATTATAAGAAAATTTTCTAAAATCTATTTCAAGTAGACTTATCTAAAAATTATCGGTTTGAGTAAAATCTTGATTTTTACCAATCGTAAAAAAATTGAAAACGTACTAATAAATTTTTATTAACAGAAAATTTTAGATTTTTAAAATTTAAACTTTATATTACTTATCATAAAATTAGTGAGAACCGATATAATATCGCTAAATTTCAAAAAGGATTAATTTTGAATATTTAAAATATACCGAGTGAAAGGTTACTATTTGGCTTAATAATTCTGCCGATATTTACTATACAAAACACTGTGCATATATGAAGTTTTCAAAAGTTACACAGTAACCAGGTTTTAAATTTCAAAAAACGCATAGTACTTTTATATTAAAATAATAGAATGTATAGTAAATTTTTTTTCCTATAAATACTGAAGGATTTCTTCTTTAGAATTCACAATTTCAGATTAAGTTTTCTTAATATAGTAGTGTTAGTGAAATAGTGGTGGAAGTAAAAGAGAGAAATAAAGTTTTTGGAAGAAAGTTTTGCTAAAATTCTAAGGTACGAATACATCTCTTTTATATTGTTTAGGATTATTTTTATATCATTTTTAGAAATCTATTATTATACTGAAAATAATATTATTTTAAGTTACTATTCTGTATAGTAACACTATTTCAATAGTAAATTACTATTTCAATAGTAAATTACTATTCAAATAGTAAATTACTATTTACTATTACTATTTACCTTTACTGTTACTATTTACCTTTACTATTCATATTTTACTATTTACTATTACTATTTACGATTTACTATTTACTATTACTATTCACGTTTTACTATTTACTATTACTATTTACTGTTACTATTCACTATTCACTATTCACTATTTACTATTTAAAATTTACCATTTTTATTTTAAGTAGTAATCTTAATTTTCATCTTGTAATTATATTAAAATGAAATTGGTATGTTTTAGAACTCGGAGACGAGGCGCGCACGGATTTTCAATAACGAATCGGTATACAAGAGGTAAGGGGGAGTGAGATAAGAATATAATATGAAAGACATAAGAATAAAGGGAGGAGTCCCCTACTCCTTTTAAATTTAATAATATTATTATTTTAAAGTAATAACTTCTCAACTTAAAATTTATAATAAATTTAATATATTGTGTAACTTATTCTAAAATATCTATACATGGATCTGAATTATTATAACTTATACGGACTGGACCAAACCTATGTAAGGACTTGGACTTTTATATCCTATATGGATCGAACTAAACCTATGTAAGGACTTGGACTATTATGACTTGTCTAGACAGAACTATACCTATGCGAAGACAGGATTATATATATGGACTTATATAGACCTGTGTGAGGAATGGACTATAAGGAATCAAAATCAAATCTACTAATTTAAATAACCATTAAAATTCAAATTATATTTATGAGCAATATTTAGTTGATTTGACTTGATTATAATTAATTGTATTTGATTTCGATTAATGATATTGTATTAGACTGTGATTAATAATATGCAATTATGATTGATGATATTTGATTGTGATTGATGAGATTACTATACTTGATTGTGGTTGATGAATGATTGATGACCTTGTGATATGAAGTTTGAGCATATAGCAAGCATGACGGAAAGTTAAAACTCAGTAAGAATTTTCTTACCTTACTCTTTAAATTTTATTCCAAGAGAAAGTATTTTATAATTATTTTAGTCTTTTATTTCTTCTTAGAAATAATTTTCACTAACTTTATTTTTAATTTCAATAATAAAATCTAGTATTAGAAAGAAGCTATTTTATGAAAATCAGAGGTTGAGATAATTAATTCTTGAATTAAAGAAAATTTTTATAGTTTTAAGTATTCTTAGTTAATGATTTTAAATTATTTTCTTTAGATATTAGAAGTTTAAAGTAAATTCTTTTGGTTTTCCCCAACAAAATAACTAAAGAATATTTTGTCGAGATTTCTAAAACTCAATCTAGTTAAGATTCAAATTGAGAAAGATTATGTAAATATGTGAAGATTTTTTAAAAGAAAGTTTTGAGATATTTAAGGCTTGGAAACTCAATTTTGGTAAGATCTGAATTTGAAGACTGTACTAAATTATTTCAGTATAACAGAAGTTCAAAGAAGAACTTATGGGAATGTACAGTTTATTGTGATAATTTTGTGAACCTTTATGGTATTTAATAATTGAGTTTCTAAAAGTCTTAACAACTAAATATGCGAGTAGTTCATGCATCATGAATCATTAAGAGAAATGAGATGTGATATTGCCTGGGGACGGATTATAGAAATCGAGGATACATTAGAGGAGGCTTAATTGCGAGCCTTGGGATGAGAGGGTGTGAAAGGGTGCTTCAGGTGACCTGGGGTCGCTCCCTAGTGTCGGGTACTTTCACAATAAAAACTTTCTCAGTCTAACTAGTCTCTAAGTGTTTCCACGCCAGTTGAGCTGTTCATATGCCATGAAGGCATTTATGTTATTATTATCTGGAATTTATGGAACAGTGTAAACTCCTAGTTGGCCCAATGTAAACTAAAGCTTTAAGGGCCTACATGCATAGAATGAATGAGATGATAGTATTAAAAACATTGCATGACATTCATATGATTGTGACATTCTATGTGGGTGGTTGTGAATGAAAATATAATTGTTATGTTATGAAAACCCTTATGCTTATGTCTTATCTGTAAAGTATTATATTCTGTTTCTCACTCCTTCTTGTTTGAATTTTGTGTCCAAAATATATGTTATATGATATATAGCTAGCAGTTCAAGATGAAAGGATGAAATTACAAGAGGGTAAATTGGTCTCATCCTCAATCAGATAGGAGAAGAGATGTGACAAGAATAGGATTCAAAATCACATGGTTTGAAGATAAGGAAATAATTGGTTACAGTCGAAGTAGAGGTATTAAATTTTTAGTTTTAGTTTACCTTAATACAATATTAAGTTGGATGATTGTAAATCAATGTAAAGGTTAAACTTTAATAAACCTTATTCTTTGGATATGATACTGAAATCTTTGATCACTTATGATTTTCTGAAAGTTCATTTTATCATTATAAATAATTTGAAACTTTTTACTTTAAAAATTCAAAGAAAATCAGATGTATATATGTCCTTGTATACACGAGATAAGAAGTGATAAATATGTATATCTTTCTAAAAAAAAAGCAAGAAGAATAGATATATGTCTAGTGTATATAAGGGGGTGTTACAAATATAAATAATGGGTTTTTGGTCTTTGTAGTTACCAGGCAACCCTAAATCAAAAAGGGATCGCTCATGTGAATTTTCTTTCTTTCTTTCACTCTGCCACAGAGACCAGTGTTCGTTCTCATCTTCTTGGGTATATCAAATCGAAGTTTTCATTCACACGTTCTCACCTTCCACAAATCACAGGTTCACATGTTCTCACCTTATTGTATGATATCACTTTTTCTCGACTATGCTTGTTTGGAAATTAAAGTAACATTGGCGTGCAACGAATTTGAAAAGGTGGAAAATCAATCAACAAAGATAGCTTGTCATGCTTTAGATATCATAGGATTTGAACCACGAGGATTTTTTTTTTTCAATTTTACAAGAATCGATTTTGGGTATTTAACAAATAACATATAGGCTCAAATGGTAAGATGTCATGGCCAGAACTACGAAGAACAACAATTTATGTTGTTTTTATTATAATTTAAGGTTATAATAGTTTATTGTTGTTTGACAGGTATCCTTAAGTATTCGTGGGTACCCGCGGATTTTCAAAACCCGTAAAAAAACCGTTAAGCAGGTACCCGTATAGGTACAAATCACAGGTTCACACGTTCTCACCTTACTGTATGATATCACCTTATCTCAGCTATGCCTGTTTGGAAATTAAAGTAACATTGACATGCAGTGAATTTGAAAAGGTGGAAAATCAATCAACAAAGATAGTTTGCCATGCTTTAGATATCATAGGATTTGAACCGCGAGAATTTTTTTTTTGATTTTGCAAGAATCAATTTTGGGTATTTAACAAATGACATATAGGCTCAAATGGTAAGATGTCATGACCAGAACTACGAAGAACAACAATTTACATTGTTTAATTTATGGATTTGTGTTATTTTATTATAATTTAAGGTTATAATAGTTTATTGTTGTTTGACAGATATCCTTGGGTATCCGTGGGTACCCGTGGATTTTCAAAACCTGTAAAAAAACCGTTATGTGGGTGTACCTGTACAGGTAACGAGCGGGTGCGAGTGTAGGTGCGGGTGCGGGTAGTATGATATCTGTACCCGCCTCGCCCCGTTTATATTCCTAGTTAATGGTGGTGGGGGGTGGTGAGGATGATGAAGAAGAAGATAAAATTTTTTGGCTTTGTTGTTTTTTTGCTTTTCTTTCAAGATGACTTAGTTTACATCTAAAAAGTGGTCCCCTTTGCATTTTTCTAGTGGTGTTCTTTATATTAGTGCCAATGAAGTGTTCATAAAAAGTTCCATTGCCATTTTCATGCTCTAATTTCAAATGCAAGGCTTCTCTTTAATTCCATTAATTATGTTTGCCGATTTGGTTCCCTTGGTCTGAAAAAAATAAAAGCATGCTTTGCCATTTGACCCATTAAGATGGGTTGTTCTCTAGTTTCCAAAATCATGCACTATGCTTCTTTTTGTGGGAAACAAGGTTTTTCCATTTCATGGTTTTAACAAGAGAGTAAGACAAAAAAAAGAAAAGAAAGAAAAGGGATTTTTACACACACATGTGTGTGTGGGGGGGGTCATATAATCATACGGGTTTCAAACTCAACTTTCTTAAACTATCTTGTTTGTATGTAATTAACAATAAACCTTAATCCCACATCTTCTCAAATGTGTGTGTGTATGGTCATATAAACATGCGGGTTTCAAACTCAACTTGCTTAAACTGTCTTATTTTGTATGTAGTTAACAATAAACCTTAATCCCATATCTTCTCAAAAAGGTGATTTTTATTTGGAGGCCTCCTCTTTTCTCCTTCAAGGTGTTTTTTATTCATCTAAAGTGAATGTGTTTTTCCTCTTTGAGTTTTTCTTTTCTTCGGTAAGTTTTTTCTTTTATTTTGTTAGTTTTCTCTCTAACTGTCCTTTCTTTTTGTAAACGACCACTCTGACATCTTTTCTTCCCTTATTCTATTTCGCCTCTCTATTTCCCCCACCACTGGCCACTGTTTTATTTTATCTCTTTGCTTCATCTCTCAATTTTGTCCTTCTTTTTCATCGACCGCCATTCTTACCCCATTTGTTTCCATCATCAATATTTTTATTTATTCTTTTACTCTTACCAACCATCAAGACCACTCTCAGACACTCATGAGGCAACATTTTGTTCTATCACATTTTTCTTCTCACCTGGTCCCTAAAACTTAACTTTCTATTATATGATTTTCTCTTGTGGTGTAACATGGCAGAGCCAACATCGCTAGAAAATGAAATATGAAGATCAATAGACAAGTAAAAGTGTTTGATCAAATGTTTGCTTTATTGTATAAGTTGTTGGATCAAGAGGAAAGTTTGATTTTGGTAGTTTAAGGCTTGTATTTCTTTTTGGTGTATGACATTTTATTTTCCTATAATTCTTAGATTGAACATGTTTTGATTTGTAATGCGTTAATCTGTTCACATTGTGATCACTCTATTAGGGATGCTTTTACCTTGATGTAAGTGTCGCTTGATTGCATTTGGGACTTTAATATTTGACAAAAATAAACTTTCCAGTTTAAAAAGGAGATAAATTAACTTGAGTTTTTTCATTGTTCATCTCAATCAATATAGGTATTGAAATAGCCACAGCTTACATTCATGAAGCATAACGTTTTAAATTGAGGGTGGGAATATGGTCCATTTATTAAACCATCGGTAATAAATTTATATGCAGCCTCAGTCAAATGAAGACCATCCCACCCAATATACTGAGAAGGATTGTCACAAGCAATAACGCCTGGATCGCCACAAACCGCAGATGTGTTGTAATTGTATGGACCTCCATTTCCACAACAAATTTTCAAACCTGGAAAACCTATGTTGGTAGTTGACATAGAAAAAGAAATCATAATGTTACATGAATCATGCATCATGCATGTTAAGTGAACATCAATATGGTACCAATAATCTAGTATGGATTAAAGCATGGAAAATGGGGTGCTTGAACTTATTTCTTAAATGTAGGATATGGACCTTAAACTTTGAAATATAGGATTTGTTTAATAAAACTAGCACCTAGGTGAAAGTTAAAAACTGACAAGTTAGTTGATTAAATCAAAATATGCTTAGTAAAATTAGCTGTTTAATGTAAAATATACAACATACATATATTCTTAAAATAGATACAAGTGATTCTTTTAAAAAAATATTTAATAAGAATAAAGGTGTTAAAAATAAAATAAGTTCAAAGCTTATTAGTTCAAACGCTATTTCAAATAATTTTTCAAAAAACGTTACAGGTTATTAAAACAAATTTATTTACCAAACAAAGTTATTTTATCTAACAAACTTTTAAGCTAATAAAATAAGTTACAAGCTAATTTAAATTGTTAGTGATGATCTTGTCAAACATAATCACATATAAAGTCATATTAAAGTCAAATACAAAAGTTAATTATAAATTAATTTTGATAAATGCTAAATATGATATTCATACACAACATGTATTGTGGGGTTTGGATAGTCACCCTCATAGATTCAAACATCAGATTTTTATAGTTTTTCAAGAAAAAAACATAGTGGTGGATATGTTTGACAAAATGCTTCATAGTTTTCATGATATTTGATGACAGATCGAAAAGCATTATTTAAAACGAACCTTAACTAATTAATTGCGATATGAATGGACAAGGTAAATAATTACCTAGTATTGTGGGATCGTTATATAATGGCAATGCAGCATTGTAATAATCAGCATAAATGAGATTGGCGTAAGGATGGAGTCGTCGAAGTCTATTTATTTCACTCTGGAGCTTCTGGTTGTAATATTCAACAAATTCATTTAACCACTTTAAACACCCATTTTGGTCATATTCATTCTTATCCATGCTTCCATAAATGGTTAAATACCGTGCACTACATCCCAGTGGAAGATCCCCAGGAATCATCAGCGTGCGAGCCCCTAGATCAATTAACTCCTATAAACACAAAGTACAGAAGACTTTAGGCATGATTTGGAATTAGAAAATCAAATAGATTGATAACAGAATATCAAATAGAAAAACTAAACTGTCAATTTGATATATATTAATTTCTAAGTTATATCACAGTTGATTGACCAAAGAAAAAAAACGTATCACAGTAGTCTTCTGAAAATTTTATTAGTTATTGCATTAGCAATTTCAAATTTATACCACCAAATTAATTTTAGAACAAAATCTATAGATAATAAAACTTTGAATTAGCAAGTTAGCTAACTAATGATAGTAGACGCAACCGGTTTGGTGGGACTGTGGGAATAAGAAAAAACTTACATTGACAGCTGAAACTATTGCATTAAGTACGTACGGCACAAATGTTTTAATCTCTGGTATGCTCTTTTGTTGAAACAAAGCATAATTGAAATCATTGCCTCCAATTTCACCCACAAGAAATAGTGAGTTCGCAACAACTTCATGGCAATCTGCATGATTGAACCTTAACTTAGAAATCGGTCATTTTTTGTGTTTTTTTCATTGGGAAATGTTTTTTCTCAACCGTGTCAGGGAGGAATTCAAACGAACCACCTCTTTTATCTCTTTTTTGTTTCACTTTCCAAGTATTACCGGTAATACCCAATTTATAGAGTGAAGGGTCCTTTTAATGATCGTGGGGATAGGATAGGATATGTTGTCCCGGTCTAAATTCTATCCCCGGGAGAAATAGACGAGTGAAGATAAAGTATATAATTAATAATAATAATTATTATTATTATTACTATTTGACATTTATTCTTTATTTTTAAAGTATATTTATTATTAGGGATTGTTTAAGTTGTCTAATATTGCATAGAACACAAAAGTCAAAAATTAAATTTTTATATTGAAAATCATATAGAAAATATTTAAAAATTAGGATGAGTGGGTATTAATAATATTTTAAAATAAAATTATTTATAATTCCTTAACCGCAAAATGTGGTGCTGCTATCTTTCTGTAACTTTACAAATGAGTAGTACCCTTTTAATTTAATAGTTTCTTAACTTTTTAAAAAAGATTCTTGTTGTATTTTTTTTATTTTATTTGTTTATCCTATATTATTTATTTATTATATTTTATTTTATCCATATCTTATTTTATCCGATATCCACCGGATAATAAGCTGAATATATTTAGTAATTGAATTATAATTTCTATTTATTTTTCCTCATGCTTAATTGATTAGTTCAGCTACCTAGTTAGTGGTGTTAGGTGTGTAGAGAAAGAGGTGGGAAAGGATAATTAACTCACTATGGGAAGAACTGCAGAGAGCATGAAGGAATTCCCTGAACCAATTCAATTGAACCGTCAAAGAATAATTGTTTTCAGCGTGAATGCCCCTCTCTTGAAGGAAGCTGAAATCTAATGCTGTGGATCCTGCCACAGCGAAATTGGCTCCCTTCACCGCTGAATTCAAATCACCAAATTTCTTCATTCCCAAATATGGTTTCACCGCTGGAATTCCCAGAGATTCAGCTGCACAACAACAAAACCCCTTTTAAATTTTTCCATTTGGATCCCAATTAATAAGATATGTAATGTATAGGTAGAGTTACCCACCGATGAAATCGATGATGAGTCGTCCATCGGAGCAGCGTCCAGAGGGATGGTGGAAGAAGGTTTGGCCATAAGGAGGGGAAAAGCAGTAGTTAGAGGGTGAGATGACATTCAAGTTGCCAGTATCAGCGAGGGAGTCACCGAAGCTGAAGATGGTAGTGCAGGGATACGCCATTCCCGTGAGTGAACCTATCATCACTAACACTGCCATAGCAATCCTTCCATCGTCCGCAACAGATCCCATCGCAATTTTCAACCACCAAAACGACTGCTCCCAACGCAATTTATTGTTGAAAACGAAAACTTTATGCCCACATGTCACATGTCTAACTGTCACAAAGTTGGTACAACATAAGTAATGCCCCTTGTACCAGTGCCGATAAGGCTACTTTGGCCATTTGGCTAAAATGGGTATTCTTTAAAAATATTTGTGTTTGGGGTGGGAAAAATACTATTTGATGGTCTAGATTGATTAATGTTTTTGAATGGGACGGTTGGAAAAGATAAATACAAATTTGGGGTTGTTTCAGTGGAATTTACTATGTCTGAGGTGGTTTTGGTGTCGGTGAAACTTTAGACGTCATGGGTGTCGGAAGAATTAGAAGCGACCTCATCTGAATGGGCCACGTGTCCTATAACAGAAAAAGGTGGGTGTGTCGCGGAAACGGGTGTCGCCAAAATTTCAGACGACACACACTGATTGGATGGCAGGACAGTGCAGGCTGTGTCGTAATGTGGTAGGAGTAGTTAATTCTTTTGTAGTTACCAAACTTCCTTTTTTAAAAATATAAACCAGAAACTTAGTTTATAATTTATGATCCGGTCTGGATACCGGCCCTAAGACTAAAAGATAATTATCTTAGCTGACCAGAGTTCAGTCGGTATCATTGGACAATGATCCAGTCGATATACCACTGGACAATGATCCAGTCGGTAAAAATGTCAGTCGGCCCAGAGTTCAGTCGGTATCACTGGACAATGATCTAGTCGGTATACCACTGGACAACGATCCAGTCGGTAAAAATGTTAGCTGACCTCAATCGGTATCACAAGATACCGACTCAGTCTGCAACTATACCGGTTATCCGAAATAGTGACCAAGATATCGGATACCTCATCCGTTCCCCTTTCACCTGGTGTTGAGAAGTTGATCCGGACCGATCAACCGGCTTCTATCATAACACATGCAACCGGTGTCATCGGTATACATCCGGACTGTAATCCCGAGTCAGGCGTTCTCCCTGCACCGGTTAGTTCGTCACCCAAAAGAAGACGACGGGCATTGCTGCAGGGACCGATCAATAATTCCCCACACTACGAGCCAAACTCTGCTCCAGGGAATGATCAACTTGTCCCCTAAGTCTAGCCCATACTCCCTACGCTCAATATAAAATAGCCACTTGCCTCAATCATGTTGGTGAGTGCGCATTAAACAATAATATACTTGTATAATGAAGGTTGGTGGTTCCCCACTAACAGGTCCTCGAAAACCGAGCCAATCAGGTATAACAATTCACTTCAGTTTACTGGAGTGGAGGTTCCCAGTTCCTGGTTCCCGGTTCTGAATTCTGGGTTCTCTCCCTAATATCTTCTTATATTCCATACTTGGAATATCTCACTGACTGGAGCGTCGGAGAATCTTCGCAGGTGACACCACCTTTCGCCCACATCAACGCGTGAGGACGGTGTGAAGGACCTCTAGGACGCCAAGACCGGTCTCTTCATTCAGTGACACCGGATTCACATAACGGATACTCATAGAGCCGGCCTTCAGACATGCACTTCTCACACTATTTGTGACCGGCCCGACGCCGGATCTCTTGACCCCCGGTTCTGGACGGATCAATTTATATTGAAAATAAGTTTAAGTTTTATACTGTTTTAATTTTTAAAAACTTAAATTCGAAAATAATATATGTTATATATTATATTTATTTATTAATTAGTTAAACTTTTACACTGTTTAATTTTTAAAAATTTAAATTTGAAAATAATTTATGTTATATATTATATATTTGTTAATTAGTTTAACTTTTACACTGTTTTAATTTTTAAAAATTTAAATTCGAAAATAATTTATGTTATATATTATATATATTTGTTAATTAGTTTAACTTTTACACTGTTTTAATTTTTAAAAATTTAAATTTGAAAATAATTTATGTTATATATTATATATATTTGTTAATTAGTTTAACTTTTACACTGTTTTAATTTTTAAAAATTTAAATTTAAAAATAATTTGTTATATATTATATATATTTATTAAGTTAGATTTAAGTTATAAATATATTTAGAATTAGTAAATTTTAAATCATAATATTTAAAATTATTATATTTTGGTACGATGAGTTAATTTTTTTTAAGTTAGCAATGTTCCTTTTTTTGAAAAAAAAACCAGTGATGATTTTGGTAGGATTAGTTTAACTTGTATACTGTTTTAATTTTTTAAAATTTATTTTTGAAATTAAAATAAGTTATTAAATATAATAATTTATGAAGATAGATTTAAGTTATATTAAACAAAACTAATAATTATCTAACATATATTTGTTAAGTTATACTTAAAAAAATCAGTGATGATTTAATATATATATATATATATATATATATATATATATATATAACTATATTTAGAATTAGAAAATTTAAAATTATAAAATCTAAAATTTTTATGTTTTGGTAGGATAAGTTAATTTTTTATTTAGCAAACATTTAAAAAAAATCAGAAACTGAAAATACTAATGTATTCAAAATAAATGGAAGTATTATATTGTTGTTTATTAAATTTAAAATTATTGTATAAAGTTCTAACACAGGGTAAGGCGTATTATTTTATGGCGGTACATAAGGTGTGTCGTATGAAGTTCTGATGACACAGGCTATGTCGTATCAAAATTTGGTGATGTAACATCTCATTTTCTACTCAAATAGAAAATAGATATTAATATCTCTTTAATGAGAAAACACTTACTATTAATTGATTATTAACTAATTAATATTTTTATGAAATTTTGATACTTATATTTAATTATTTTGTTTTTATATAAAAATAAAATAATAATAATAATAAAATAAAAAATATATATGTATTTGGAATGAGAATTTTAAAATGACCTAATTAGTATTCATTGATTAATGAAATTATATTAAGAATTTTGAATATCTTTATTATTCACAACTTTTATTTTATGTTTTTATATTTATGTTTTTACATATTTATGATTTAACTCTTATTAGAATTTTAAAATAAAATTTTGAAGGAATTAGATCATGGTTCTTTAGAACTTTTTGATCTACGTATTATTTATGATTTTCTAGAATTTTTTGAAAATTTTGAAATATTTTAATAAAATAATATATTTTAAATAATTTTAAATTCATATAAAATTACTTAAAATTAAAAATATTTACAAGAAAGTGAATTTAAATTATAAGAAAATTTTCTAAAATCCATTTCAAATAAACTTATTTAAAAATAATCGGTTTGAGAAAAATCTTGACTTTTACCAATCGTAAAAAAATCGAAAACATACCAATAAATTTTTATTAATAGAAAATTTTAGATTTTTAAAATTTAAACTTTATATTACTTATTATAAAATTAGTGAAAACTGATATAATATCGCTAAATTTCAAAAAGGACTGATTTTGAATATTTAAAATTTACCTAGTGAATAGTTACTATTTGGCTTAGTAATTCAACCGGCATTTATTATGCAAAACACTGTGTATGAACAAAAATTTGAAACTTGCATAGTAACTGTCGCGACCTGGATCGCGGCGGGAGGCCGACCGTAAAAAGAAAATTAGATTTCCCGAGTTCCCTCCGGAAACCGTGGAGTCGCCACTAATGTTTTTAAGGTAAAACATCAGAAAAACCTTAACGTGAAGGTACTGGTCATAAATTAAGATTATAAGTTTGGGAGTCTAATTACAAATGGGGAAGGTATTAGCACCCCACACTGTCCGTTTTAAACGGTTACCCTAAATTGTTTAAGTCTGAATAATCCTACTACTTTATAATTTAAACCTCTTAGAGACGCCTTATGGATTGGTTGTTGATTTAATGATTTTTAAAATTTATAAACTTTACGATTAACAAGACGTCTCGTCCAAATTAATCGAGTTATCGTTAAAAGCATGATAATTTTATTTTTACTAGTAAAAGGGATATATATTTTTTTAAAATTTGGGCCCGACAGGAATGATTGTTCCCGCTCCTACGTATTCCCCCAAGCCTTAGGGGAAATCAGGGTTACGTAGTTCTTTGCGTTATTTTTGAAAAACGTCGAGATTTAAAAAATATTAATCAATAGGACGTCTTGTCCAAATTGATTTCAAGTGGTGTATTATTTTTTAGAAAAAAAAAACCTTGGGTTTTATTGATTATATTTTTAGAGATAAACTTAATAGTTTAGATTGATTTAAGAATGAAAGGTTTATTTTGAAGACCTAGATTAACAGGACGTCTCGTCCAAAGAATCTATAAAAATATTTTGATTTTTGTTATATTATTGAAATTATTAAAATGTTTTATGGTCTATATTATTTTAAAAAATTTAACATAGATTGACAGGACGTCTCGTCCAAAAATCTATAAAGACCCTAATTTTGTTATCAAAAATATTTTTTAAGGTCTACGTTAATTTTGAGACTATTAAAGGCTTATTTTTATTTGAAAACTTAAGCCTACAGGACGTTTGACTAAATTGATCCCTAATATAAACATATTAAATTTGTTACCTATTGAAATTTTAAAAAAATATTCTATGATCCAACAATTAAAATATAAGTTAATAAGACGTTTTGTCTAGATTAACCCTAGCATAAAGATTTTAATTTAGTTACCTGCTAATATCAACTTTATTTTCTATCTTAGTAACTAATATTAACAGATACCTATAAGGAAAGACTTCATACATTTAATCATGTCTATTGTAATCCTCTGGAAAACAAGAATCATAGATAATCACAAAAAGACACAAAAGAAAGTACCTGAAATTATTCTTTTACGCGAGTTTATTTCTTTTCTGTTCAGTTGGCTATTGCGAGTATTTATTTGTGCCTTGTGTTAATTCTTCGTTTGTTGAATCCTCCGGCGTGAATAATTTAATTCCTTCTCCTCTGTGGTGGCTCACGTGAACGTATATACTCTCCTCTCAATGGCAATTGAATTTTTTCCAATGAATCCTTTTAGCGTCAATGTGCCCCTTTTCTCGAATTCCGTGAATCTTCTCCCTCCCTGATGGCTTGCGTGAATCCTTTATATATATATATATGTTCAATTTATCTCCAATACCCTTTTTTAGATTATCTAAATCTGATTCCTTTTTTTTTATTTTATAATATAAAATTCAATGTTTTCCTTATCTTTTACGTGAATGCAGCGTGCTAATATATTTGATTTAACAATCTTCTTTTATAATATATATATATAGTTTAAAAATTGATTTCAACTTTATAACAACCTTATCTCATTTTATTTGAAAGCTTTATCTCTTTCTGTTAAAATTTATCCCTTCTTTCTCTAATCTTCTAGAATCTTATCCCTTATGAATTTTAAATTTTAAACCTCCTTCTTGAATTTTGAAAATTTCTAAGTTTAGGAGTTCAAAAATTTATGGTCTTGATAAGGATTTAAAATTTAAAATCTGGATCAATAATTTGAAATTCAAACAAGCCCATAGGTTCACTTTTTTTCTAAAAAGAATTTTTTTATTTTTTTGGTATTTTTATTATTTATTGAAAATTTTAAATGGGCCTGGATAAAATTGGGTAGCAACAGTAACCAGAAATGAAAATTTCAAAAATTGCACAGTACTTTTATAATAAAATATTTAAATACACAGTGATTTTTTCTGCTATAAATACCGAAGGATTCTAAAGGAAAATTCATAATTTCAGATTAAATTTTCTAATATATAGTAGTGCTAGAGATAGTGGTGGGAACTACAAGAAAACAGGTAATTTGCGGGGGTTTTTTTTATGCAATTTGCAGTGGTTTCTAACCTCTGCAGATTGATTTGCGACGTTTATAAAAACCGCCACAGTTAGCATCGCCATAAAGTAATTTATGGAGGTTTTTTAAGACCTCCGTTACCATGGATAGAACCTCCACTGTTTGTGGAGGTTCTCTTACAGGAGGTTTTGAACCTCCTCTCCTAGAAAAGGTTTTTCTCCTTTCACTACAAGAAAAAACATAGGTTAGTGGGTTTAAACCCCACTAATACAATTATCGAAAGTTATGAAACCGCTGCTAATCTGTTGACTAAAATAAAAAAAATTAATACCATTAAAAATATATATATTAATCATTCTCATATCATAGTTTGGTAGAAAAATTGAATATCTCAATAACAATAATAATAATAATAATTATATAAGTTAGAAATCAATATAATACACTACTGTTACTGCCACTAGTGACAGGCTAATTAACTTTTCAATCTTACTCCTTTTCAATATATATGAACATCTTGACAATGGTGACTAATTATGAAAGTATCTTCAATGATATTGTCTTCTTCAACTTCCAATGTCATCAAATACAATATTTAAACATCTTGTTGATTTAGCAATTTAAAAAACAAAATGAAGTTTTAAATTACTCTATCATAGGCTTTGGCCGTAGATGTTCAAAACTAGTTGTTAATCATAATAATCACCAAGAAAAAAAATTCTAAAAAGCTCATTTACATTGAAATATACTCAAATGTAACAAATATTCATCTTTCAAGGGAGATGAGTGTATATTCTAAAATAAGAGGGGAGGGGAGTGTAGTATAAGCATATCTCAAAGAAAATTTACCTTATTCTAAAAGTTTTGATACATTTAAACACTAAGCCTTTTTCTAAAGCATTATTATTTTCAGCTAATACAATAGAAAAGACGTCTAAAAGTCTAAATTTAATATTTAAGCACTTGGAATGTCATGCATTGTCATTTGACGGAGAGGAGTGCATAACTGAAGTAAAGAATGAGCTAATCTATTTCCGAACTTCATCTGCAACAGACAGGAATGGCAACTCATAAGAGTATTCCAAAAAAATTAACTAAATTTGGATACTGATGTGACCATACCAGACACAACATCCACGATATAAAGATCTCACAATATGTCCTGTATTTTGTTGAGCTTAAGGAATTCACACTATGGTGAAAGTAAATAGAACTCTCGTATAAATTCCTACAAACAGAAGTCTTTAAAGACCAAACTAAGATGCATAATAGAATAACCAATAAACAAAATTACAAATCTGTTACATAAAAAATCATGGTTAGATTGATATAGCCAACACTTGCACCCTCATACAAAGTAAAGTGACTCAACAGATAAATAAATGGTTGTCAAATTCTAATGCTTACCTTCTGTTCGAGCATTAGCCTTAACAGTCTTATTAAAGACAAACTTCTCAAAAGCTAACTTGGCATTGTTTGTTGGCCAGTCATCTGAGAAATACTTGACTGCCACACGCTTCCCTTCAGAGTCTAAAAGAAGAATGTTTTTTTATCGAAGGACACAAACCCTACAAATGTAACAATATAGCAACAAGTCATGAAAGGAGCACTGCATTTCATCAAAAATATCTTACCCAAAT
Source organism: Clitoria ternatea (assembly GCA_037962975.1). Taxonomy (NCBI): domain Eukaryota; kingdom Viridiplantae; phylum Streptophyta; class Magnoliopsida; order Fabales; family Fabaceae; genus Clitoria; species Clitoria ternatea. Next base: position 239,300,285 of record CM075671.1, on the reverse strand, counting down.
ATTGGAGACTTTCCCCGGCCCCCAATTCATACGAAAACAAATTCTCATCAATATTTTTTCTTTTATAAATTCCCCCTTCCCACTAAGTTTCCATGTGAGCAAAACTGTTCATTATGGCATTTGACATTGGAAAACACAAGTAAAAATCCCCAAGTTAAATAACAAATTTTCAACATAGGTTCTGTGAGTGTCCTAACATTTCTCTTTCAATATAGATAGGAAATCATATTCATATGTAGAGTATTTACTCCATAAAAAGTTCAAAGTTCACACATGTTTTTCATCACATTCATTTATCATATATAAAGCTCACTACTCCCCTACTCTGTTTTCGTGTGCCATCTACATGATCCTTTCTCGTTCTCAGACTGCATTATTAGCCTCCTGGTCCTCTTCGGTGCGGTGATGATATTCTTGGTTGTCTCTAGTGCTGCCATCATCCTTTCGGTTGTCTCCATCATCTCACGTTAGTCTGTTTAGGGAGGTCAGTTAAATTTCTTCTCTTAGCCTGAATGTCAGAAACAACACAACTACAAACCTATATGTGGCCATGGCTATACCTCTATAAGGTCCGTATTTGTTATACTCACATCATATTAATTTTTTTGATATAGAAACTTATTCATTTTCAACTATTACTTCTTCTTGAAGTTGACCATTCAAGTTAAAAAGTCACTGGATGGAACAATATATGGCTGAGTAACTTGTAGATTTTTTTTTCACTTGTATGTCTGGCATATTGAGGAATTTACATATGAACTCCTCTCTGGTTTTCATACAGGTATGGTATTTGTATATGGGGTTACAAGCAGCCGAATCGTTTATTTTCTGCGTATTCTGCCTTCATCTAGTTGATCTCCATGTCTATGATAAATTTACATATTTAGATTTTTAAGGTCTTTCAATATCATGATCCTTAATGTTATGAATCACACTAATGAAATAGCAACTGCTGACGTTTGCTAAACTTGTCATTCTTGTTTCAGATACATTATTGATGAGTTGCTTAATGTTGTTTCTTTGTTGAGTTTCATGGCTTTCTATGTACCTTGGGTCCCATGATGAAATATCTCATTAGACTTACCAATGTGTCATTCTAATTTAAGCTTGTTAAATAGTGTCAGTGGATACAGGATATGTTATACTTTTAACTTTAAAGATTCCATCCCTTTCCCTTTCTTGCCGGCCTGTATTATTCTATTCTATTTAACTTTAAATAGTCATGCATTATCATTGTTGATTTGAGAAAAATAATATATGAAAAGAACAAATGCATTTGCTATATCTTTCTACAAATGCATATGCCCATCTAAGAAGTCCTTGGTTTGAAGAATAGGCAAAGCAATTCCAATACCAATTGCTAACAAACCTCTCAGATTTCAACTAAACTTTTCTAGCTACAGCTCCAATTATTACTAATGACCACATGAAAATGACAAAAATAAAAAATAACTAAAGTACAAACCTTGAATCCACGGATCTGACTGTTAAGTTGATCAACTAGCTCATGGAAAAATTGGTTGTCTGGGATTTTAACAACTTCCTGCATATAACAAGATTTGAAAGTAAATAACAGATAATTGGGGGAACAACTCATATATATTCTTTTAGTGTCCAGTAGTATATCCATCACCTTCAAATTTAAATATTAAACTTATAACTCAAACTGCAGAACAAGAAATCTAAGTGTAGATATGAATTGTCTAGGATCTAATAATAGAATATGATGCTAAAATAAAAAGGAAAAAATAAGAGACAAGGTCAATAAGCAAGAAGGCAATACAACTTCCTAACAAAGACTCCGAAAAACTGTCCGTGATTAAGTTGTACCCTCTAATATTGTGGGATTTGCTAGAAGCATAAAATCAAAGACATAAATGCAAGAAGGAGATCTCTCAAATAGTCAAATTCGCTTTGAGAAGAAACATGGTAAACTTTTCCATAAAGATGCACGCAGTCTTCATGGATCATAAGACAGATTCTGTTATGCATTTTTAAAAGGGACCAATTAAGCAACAAGCAAATAATTTCCCAAAATGATTCTAATAAGAGGGTGCAAGTGCCCACATTTAGAGATTCAAGACCTTTGCCAACCATGAATAGAACAGCAAGCATGTAGCGAACCTGATGCCATCATACCTAAGGGAAATGGGAACATATGCTCTGACTTCCAAGTCCAAAAACTTGCAAAATTTTCCAACAATATTAACTTCATGCAAATACAGGATACATTGAAGATTGTGAAATTGCACTCCAACAATGGTGCACATTTGCTGCATCCAATTTAAATAAAAAAAATTCTAGCTATTGGTTTCCGACATATTTCTTGCCAGTAAACATGCACATATTGTAGAAAAATTAGAAGGTTCAATAATTATGAAAGACACATATGAAAAATAGTAATAAATGCTTCTAGAAGTTTCTAAATAGTCTTATAAAAATATCATTATTCATAAATTTTTAAAAATGGTCTTATCAAATGGACCAGGGCGAGTATTTTTTTTTCAAAACAACTTTCTTATCAACAAGCTAACAAATTCAACCCCCACCCTTTGCCCCTGTCCCCCAGGACTAAAAAATAAATTGTCTATAATATTACAGTTACGAATTGCTAAAAGTACCTCCTTTAGTTGTCACCATGGTTGTTTTGTATATCCAACATCAACTGGAATAACACAACTAAGTTTGTGCAACTTTGGTTTGGTTCAACTTATTTAGGAATATTTTTTATGGTTTGCTAATAAAGTTTTTGAAAAGTGATCATTTCCAAAATTAATTTGTTCTTGAACACATGTAAAGGAGGCCAATCACCACCCTAATGGTAAGAATACGTATTATATAATGATCTCTATTACAAACAAGGCCAGTCACCAAATATATATTTTGATTAAGTTGTTTCAAACTTATGAAAGAAAATAAATCCTAGATTATATACCATAGACACATTAGCTAAAATGCATTTTGTTAGATAACTACACCAATGTCTGGGGTTGCCCAATTGCTTTCATCCATTACAAAGGATGCTATGAAAGCAGTTCCCGTGGCTAGCATTGCTTATTGCTAACCATCATATAAGAAGGCAATGTTTTAATAAGTGCATACAAACCTTGCATGGAAATCAACGGGGCACCAGCCCAGAATTCAAATATCATTAGGAAGAACTCGATCTAGCACCCTCACATAATCAATTTCCCCTTCTACAATATAAAAAATGGTTGGTTATATTAAAGTAGGAAAGAAAGCTGTATAATTTCCATGTAGATGCAAATGATATAAAAGATATAGTAAAAGGTTAAACAAAAAGCATAACTTAATAATAATAAAATAGCCAAGATTAAAACTGTGTAAACCAAATCTCTTAGCTGGTACATAACCTGAGGTGTTTATAGGTTAATCACTCACCACACATGTTGCACCAACTACTGGGCCTCCCCCAACAAGGCCTATTCGGGAGTCCAGAAGGCCAAAATGGCTAAATGATTTTATTTAATTTTACACCCAGTTTCTAGAAGCTTTGGTTATTAGGGTAAAGATAGCAAAGAATGGACTTATATATATATATATATATATATATATATATATATATCCTTTCCTGGATAATAGGGATATGAATATCATAATTGTTTTGTGGTTGTTTGTTCTTCCTGTTTTCCAGTAGCTAGTTAAATTATTGGAATAGATAGTCTATCAATTTTGGTGCTTTCATTGACCTCCTCATGCCTCCTAAACCTACCTCTTCCAAAGATCTTGAAGATGTTCTTCAGAGTATTTCTGAGAAATTGGGCCTTCTTCAAAATCAATTTGATAGCCACAGACTTACCCAAGATAATCGACATCAATCCATGCAGCAAACCATGGATGCCCGTCATGATGCTATGACTACTTTTCTGGGTGGTTTATTGGAACAAGTGGCATCTCTCCAGCTCCAGGCAACACATCAAGGTTCTCCATCAACCAGTTCACAGGTCTCTTCCTCACCCATGACAACAGCTTTCCTTGCCTCTACAAATAGCCCAGTAGTTATCCCTTATTCCGTTCCTATTTCCATTCCCCCACCTACGTCAACCATTGGCCTCACTACTCCAATCCCTAATTTTCCATTTAATCCCCAAGTTGGACCTACCTACACTACTAACCCCACTACATTCCCTATCCCAACACCATCTTTTTCCACCTCCCCTTTGTTGCCCCATCAGTTTCCTTCCCAATCTAATCACCCACCCTTACGACAACCTAAGTTGGAGTTAGCCCCTTTTGATGGAGCTGAACCTCTTGATTGGTTGTTTCAAGCAGACCAATTTTTTCTTTTTTATCAAGTACCTCCAGATCTTCGATTACCAATGATTGCCTTTTATATGAGAGGGGATGCACTTAGTTGGTTTAAGTGGATGTATCATAACCACCAACTCTCTGATTAGAACACTTTTGTCCGAGCTTTGGAGCTAAGGTTTGGTCCTTCTACCTATCAGAACCACCAGGCTGAGTTATTCAAACTCCGCCAACAAGGGTCAGTCACTGATTATCAAGCTCAATTTGAAAAGCTATCCAATAGAGTTATTGGCTTACCCCCTGAGATGTTGCTTAACTGTTTTATTTCTGGTTTATATCCTGACATTCGTCGTGAGTTGGCCATCCTTCACCGCACTCACATTTCCCAGGCTATTGGCTTAGCTAAATTGGTGGAATCTAAGCTCAAGGATTCAAGAACCCGTACTCCACGTATAACCACCCCTATTCCAACTCCAACCTCCCTAACCAATGTTTCTAAGACCCCATCTCCTCAACCTACCCATCCCCCTTTTCCAATTAAACGCCTTACCCCATCCCAGATGCAAGAGAGACGTGCTTTGGGCCTCTGTTATAATTGTGATAAGAAATTTACCCCAGGGCATAAGTGTACCTCTAGCAGTTTCCTCCTACTTCTAGCTGACGATGAGTTTTCAAAGCTGAACCCCACATCTGAACCTGAACTTGCCACTAACACAGAGTCCTCCTCAGAAGCCATAAATTTTCAGCTTTCTCCTCAAGCTCTCACTGGCCAACCATCCCCCCAAACTCTGAAATTCCAAGGCTTTATTTCTGGCCTACCTGTCTGTGTACTTATTGACTCTTGGAGCTCCTACAATATTTTGCAACCTCGTATTGCGTCCCACCTCAAACTTGTGACCCAGCCTGTTCCTGCATTTCCTGTGATGGTGGGCAATGGAGCTCATATTATCTGCTCTGGCCTATGCCCTCAAGTTCCCCTTTCTATTCAAGGGAACGATTTCACCATTTCCTTCTACCTATTACCAATTGAAGGGGCTGATATTGTCTTGGGTATTGAATGGTTACGAACCTTGGGCCCTATCACTGCTGATTTTGCAGTCCCTAGCATGACTTTTTCCCATCACTCCCAGAACATTACCCTCTCTGGAGAACCCAATACTTCTTTAACCCCTTCCACTTACTCTCAATTCTGCCACTTGATGCACACAGATTCTATTGCATCTTTTCATCTCCTGACTTTTCAACCAATCTCCAAACAGTCCCCCCCACCACATCCACTAGACCTTTCTCATCCTTCCCTTACTAACTTACCACTACCCATTTCTCAGGTTATCTTATCCCACACCCCTATTTTTGCTAAACCTCAGGGTCTTCCCCCTTCTAGACCCCATGACCATCGCATCCCTCTTCTCCCAAACACTTCCCCGGTAAATGTCAAACCCTACAGATACCCACATTTTTAGAAAAATGCTATGACCCAATTAATCCATGAAATGCTACAAGATGGCATCATCACACCTAGCAGGAGTCCCTTCTCTTTCCCTGTTCTATTAGTGAAAAAAAGATGGCTCATGGCGTTTCTGTGTCGATTATCGCGCTCTTAATGCTATCACCATTAAGGATAGATTTCTTATTCCTACAATTGACGAACTACTGGATGAACTGGGAACTGCCACAATTTTCTCTAAAATTGATCTTCGCTCTGGCTATCACTAGCTCAGAGTTCACCCCTCAGACACTCACAAAACAGCTTTTCACACTTGGGAAGGTCATTATGAATTTTTAGTTATGCCATTTGGTTTAGCTAATGCCCCAGCTACTTTTCAGGCCGCTATGAATGATCTCCTTAAACCTTTTCTCAGGCGGTTTGTTTTAGTTTTCTTTGACGATATTTTAATTTATAGTTCTTCCCCAACAGATCATGTTCTTCATTTAAATTCTATTTTATCTCTGTTAGTTACTCATAGTTACTATGTTAAATTATCCAAATGTACTTTTGCTACTCCTATGATGAATTATTTAGGCCACACTATCTCCTCTGAGGGAGTGACACCAGACCCAGATAAAGTAAAAGTTATTCTGGAATGGCCCTTGCCTCATTCTCTCTCGACTCTGCGCGGGTTTCTTGGCCTCACCGGTTTTTATCGAAGATTTATTAGACAGTACGCCGCACTCGCCGCTCCTCTCACTGACTTGTTACGTGGTTCACAGTTTACATGGAATACAAGAGCTACATGGAATTCAAAAATTAAAAACACAAATCACTACCGCTCCTGTGTTGGCCCTTCCCCTCTTCACAAAGCCATTCGTGGTTGAGACAGATGCTTCAGCAATTTCCATTAGTGCAGTTCTTCACCAGGAGGGTCATCCTTTTGCCTTCTTCAGCAAGCGCCTATGCCTACGCATGTCAAGTGCCTCAGCCTATGTCCGTGAGATGTATGCTATCACTGAGGCTGTCAAAAAATGGCGGCAGTACCTGCTAGGTACCCATTTTAAAATCATCACAGATCAGCAAAGTCTGAAATATTTCTTAACTCAGAATACACAGACCCTAGAGCAACAAAAATGGACCAACAAACTTCAAGGGTATAGTTTTAATATTGAATACCGACCTGGTCCTCACAATCGTGTAGCTGATGCACTCTCCTGGATTTATTTTGATGACTCCCTCTTACTCCTTCCATTTCTTCAATTGTTCCAGACCTCCTTCGCACCCTGTAGCAATATTACTCAGCAGACCCACATGGAAAAAAATTATTTCAGCAGACCCAGAAAGACAACTCACAATTTCAAATTCAGAATGGGCTACTTACTGTCAAGAATAAAATTTTTATACCTCAATGCCTTGATTTGAGATCAACCTTGCTGCAAGAATTTCACTCTACTCCCACTGCGGGGCACTCTAGACCAAAACCCACCTTGGCTCACCTAGCTACCTCTTTCTCTTGGCCTGGTATGCAGAGGGACGTCAAAACCTTTATCAAAAATTGCCAAGTTTATCAATCGGCCAAATATGAACCGACTAAAAAGAAGGGTCTTCTACAACCATTACCCTTACCTTCAAAGGTTTGGAAGGATCTGTCCATGGATTTCGTGACTCATCTTCCAACTTCCATGGGCCACACCGTCATCTGGGCGATATGTGATCGATTCACCAAATCTGCTCACTTTCTGGCTCTTCCAACCCATTTCACAGCCTCCAGTCTAGGCTACCGATTCGCTGTAGATATTTGTCGTCTGCATGGAATTCCATCCTTCATCGTTTCTGATCGCGATCCCCTTTTCCTCAGTACATTTTGGAGACAACTGTTCAAGTCACAAGGTACCAAATTAAAATTCAGCACAGCCTATCACCCAGAAACTGATGGACAAACCGAGGTTTTAAATCAAACTTTAGAAGGGTACTTATGTTGTTTTTGTGGAAATCAGCCCAACACTTGGTTCCGCTTCCTTCACCTAGCAGAGTTTTGGTATAATACTACTCACCATTCGGCGATCGGAATGTCTCCATTTAAAGCCCTTTATGGTCGAAGCCCTCCTTCAATCCCAGATTTCATTCAGGATATGGTTACTGTACCCTCCTTAGCAGAAGCCCTTCTCAAACGACGCCTGATTCTTAAATGTGCCTGTGAATCTTTGCTTCAAACCCGCCAGCGGATGGTCACTCAAGCGAATACTCATTGGCGAGATGTTTCCTTCAAGGTCGGCGACTATGTGTGGCTCCGACTCCAGCCTTATCGCCAGGGCTCTCTTATTCGTCGATCTTCACAGAAGCTTGCTCAGAGATTCTTTGGCCCTTTTCCGATCATACGTCGTGTCGGGTCGGTAGCTTATGAACTCGCCTTGCCAGCCCACTCGAAGCTTCACCTAGTATTCCATGTCTCAATGTTGAGAGCCTTCCACGGTGAAGCTCCCCCTTCCCATTTCAGAGATTTTTCACCTTCTCACTCCCCTCCTCGAGATTTTCCTTCTGAACCAAGTTCACAAGCTTCAAAATCTTTGAAGCCTTCTAACTCTCCACTTCCCGATCCCACTTTTTCTCTGCCTCACTCTCCATCGTCCGATCCATATAAGCCCCAAAGTGTTTCTTCTGCACCATTGGATCCACTGACAGCTCTGCCCCACCACGTGACCACTTCAGACGCTCTCCAGCTAGACCCATTTTCCACTTTTCCTCTGCCTCACTCTCCATCGTTCGATCCGCACAAGCCCCAAAGTGTTTCTGCTGCATCATTGGATCCACCGACAGCTCTGCCCCACCATGTGACCACTTCAGATGCTCTCTCCATTGTTCCAGATGGTTCAGCTAACTTGGGCCCTGAGGACATGGCCCCTCTCCATCCGGGCAGCATTGTTGCACCAACTACTGGGCCTCTCCCAACAAGGCCCATTCGGGAGTCCAGAAGGCCAAAATGGCTAAATGATTGTATTTAATTTTACACCCAGTTTCTAGAAGCTTTAGATATTAGGGTAAAGATAGCAAAGAATGGACTTATATATATATATATCCTTTCCTGGATAATAGGGATATGAATATCATAATTGTTTTGTGGTTGTTTGTTCTTCCTGTTTTCCAGTAGCTAGTTAAATTATTGGTATAGATAGTCTATCAACACAGGATCATAAGACAAAAGTGAAAGAGAAAGAGTAGAAACTGGCCCAAATAATGTTGTTTCAGTTTGTTATGTCTCACTTAGCTGTAAAAATCAAACCATGTAGAAGAATTTAACACAAGACAAGCAAAGCAACCATCTTCCGATTGCTTGAGGGTTCTACTAAGGGCAGGGCACCTTCATAGTTGTTGAACCTCGGATAACATAAGTGACTAGCAATATTTTTTCTTGTTATATTTGGCACATCCATGATTTCTAGAATTTTCTTTGGCACTACCTTTGAAAGAATAAAATGAAAAGCATATAAGAAGCAAACACCGTAATGGGAATATAAGATTAAAGTAACTGTTAAAGAATTGAAAAGTTTTATCTAATGAAATAAACTAAAATTTACAAATGATTACTTACTCTCCAATCCATTGTGCTTTATGGAAAGGAGAAAGAGCTTATGAAGGTATGTAGTCCAAACAACCTTTGGTTTCTTTACAAGTCTTGAGTAGGCCTCATGACTTTGGTCATTCATTTCAGTACTCTTTCTCTGCTCATACATCCTTTTAACCAAAGAAATACTTAGCTACTAATAGAAAAGAGACCAAAAAAGTCAATTGTTGGATAGACATTTCAGCTGTTGCAAACTTGAAACATTGGTGCATTAAGTATTCATGTTTAGAGATAGTAATGTTGGTCCCAAAGTTGCATCTAATTGAATAAATACAACAATTAGAAAGAAAGCCAAAATCTTAATAAAAAAAAAAGCCAAAATAATTATAAGAAAATATAATAATACAACAGGAGAGGTGAAAAAGGAGATATAATGTAGAGAACCGTATCTCACATCAAGAAGCTGAGAAAGAAAAGAAAAGTGAAACTTCAATGTGCCCGCAATTTGAATGAATATTCAGTTATATTATACTTAACAGAAAAAAGTGATATAGCTATTAGGTTATATTGTCAATTATATTCTTCCTTCATATCGAGGTGAACAGGGATATCATCACTTTGGCCAAATCAATTTTTGCTATGTTACAAACCTTATTGATTTAAATTAGCTCCCCTAGCTCACACTTTGGCAGCATTCAGAAATGGCTGCTTGACAAGGTGTAAACAAAAGAAATATGCCAAACAACTTCGTTTATATAGAAGAAATTGATTGGATTCTATTAGACAAATATATAATTGAAACAAGATAATGTCTTCATGGTTTTTTTCACACACTTGTAGTAACATTTTGAAAAAGGTTACTATTTTGTTTTGTATTTTTGATTTTCAGTATATAAAACAAAATTGACACCTTATAGTTTCTACTTTGACAGAAATCATAATCAAATAACTAAAATATATTTTGGCTTTGAGAGGGAAAAAGATTGAAGACTTTAGAATGGTTGATCACTACAAATCCATATATCATATGTGAAACTACTTTTAGCTAATGCAGGTCATCCCGTACTTGTATCATGCATGAGTTCAAGGTATTGTCGTATCCATTGAATGAGAAAACCACACCTATGGTTTCTGTTGCACTGAGGTTGGCTCATTATGGGTGGCCCAACACGTGGCAAACTTAATTAAGAATCAGATGACATATACTACAAACCAATAAGGTCTGGCTCTTACTATTGGCTTCTGTTACGTGAATTTTCTATAAGTTAATCACGCAAAAAATTGGGCGACTAAAACAATAATAGCTGGAAAAAAGTAACGTGTCATTTAAGTGCTTCTAGACATTTGTCTTTTAACAATTTTATTGTCCCCAACTGTAATATATGATTTTGCAGAACCCATCTTCCAGTTGTAGAAAAAAAGAAAATGCATTCGTCAACTACATATTCTACGACTTTATGGCATCCCTCTCCAAATAATTATTGTGTTTGTAGGTGAACAGCAACCCGAATAAAAATAATGAAATAATAAATTCATGATATAAATATACAAAGTAAAAAAAAACAAAGAAGGACAAAAAATTGATTATATTGTCTTGTTCAACATAACAACACCCATACGGAATAGCAAACAATTTCAACGCATAACACTCATATGAAATCAAAAGAAAGAAACAATCCAAAAACAAAACCCTAAGGGAACGCTGAGGGAGAGGGAACAACCAAGAAAGAGAAGCACATAAAAGAGTGAGAAGAAACTAACCTGTGTTTAGAGAGGGGAACGTTGCTACGGTGATGTGTGATTTGTGACATTGAGCAATAGTTGAGGGATGGTGCATGATTGCGACATTGCATGACATTCATGTGATTGTGACATTCTATGTGGGTGATTGTGAATGAAAATATAATTATTATGTTTATGAAAACCCTATATTCATATTTGATTATGTATATGATTGTGATTGATATTATTATATTAGATTGTGAAAACCCTTATACTTATGTCTTATCTGTAAAGTATTATATTTTGTTTCTCACTCCTTCTTGTTTGAATTTTGTGTACAAAATATATGTTATGTGATATATAGCTAGCAGTCCAAGATGGAAGGATATGTAATTACAAGAGGGTAAAGTGGTCTCATCCTCAATCAGACAGATAAAGAGGTATGACAAGAGTAGGATTCCAAAACTCGATGGTTCAAGGACTAGGAAATGATTGGTTACAGTTGTAGTAAAGGTATAGTTTAGTTTTACTTTGCCTTATTACAATATCAAGTTAGATAATTGTAACAAGGTAAATGTTAAACTTTGATAAACATTCTCATTCGTATATAATACTGTAATAATTTATCACTTATGATTTCTATAAATTATTTTATCATTATGGACAAATATTAAAAGACAATATTTTTTTTACTTTCAATATTCAAAGAAAATCAGGTATATATTTGTCCTTGTATACACGAGATAAGAAATGATATATATATATATATAACTTACTAAGTTTTTTAAAAGAATAAGAATATATTTATATATATATATATCGTGTATATAAGGGGGTGTTACAGGCGATACAGCCATGTGTCAGGCCCTGCGCAAATCGTCACAATTTTAAGCGTTTTGCATGATGTATTTAATTAATTCGACGTATAAAAAAGCGCCCTGGACATGAATATTTTGAAAAAAACTGCCCCATTTATGTAAATTTGTTTCTAAAACTGCCCCATGCCTGAATTTTTCTCGTCTAGATTAGATTCTGTCAAATCACTTTTTAGTTTCACATTTTAAATGGGTGTTTTTGCAAGATTCGCATTCTCAGGATACAGGATATGCTTTACGTTCACACATGCCACGTGTCACACATGTAGGAAAAACACATGATGAGGAGACGTGTTTGACTACTAAAACGCATGGTGGAAGGACATATTTTCAGATTGTCATTTTCGCGCTACCTAATGACGTTTTTCTACTCCAAATCCATAGTCCCATGGTGCGTTTTCCTAGACAATATCACACCCTGGCCATGGGTAACTTTTTTTGACCCCTTTTCAACATATAATCATGCCCTTTCACTCCCTCAGTGTGCTTTGTTGTGGTCATATAATCGTTCCCTTTCACTCCCTCAGTGTGCTTTACTGTGGTCATATAATCGTGCCCTTTCACTTCCTTAGTGTGCTTTGCTGTGGTCCCCTTTCACTCCCTCTTTCAAGTGTGCTTGGGTGTAGTATAAGTTAGTGTTTAGTCCTCTTCAAGTGGTGCAAGTTGTGGAGGGATAACAACATAAGGTAAGTGTTTCTCCATTAACTAGTTGTTAAAATTAGATTAAATATATATGTTGGTCTTATGTTATTAATTTGTTTAGGTAAGTTTGGTTAGAGACACTGTATTGTCTTTTTTAAGTTTGGTTTGCTATGATCCCATATTCTTTTTATTTCGTTTCACTCATGTCTCGTAATTATTTAAAAATGTGTAAAGTTAGTTTTTCAATTAAGTACGCTAATTATCAAATATTTCTTATTTCGTTTCATTAAGTTTGCTAATTAAGTTGTTGTTTGTTAAACCCTATATATAGTTGTTAATATATATTTTGATTAGTTATTTTGTTAGGATTATTATTTATTTAGATAATGAATGTTACATAATAATTATATATTTTTGATATATATTTTGTATGAATATATTAAATAAACCATTTTAATAATAAAGTTATTGGAAATATATTTATAGAAATATTATTATATAATTTATTATTAAATACAGTTGATACTTTTTAGATATATTATTGTAAATGTAAAAGTTAATTTATATTTAATAATCAAATGTAAAAGTCTAAATAAAATGTGTGAAAAATAAATATAAATTGTATTTATATGATGACATTTATGAGATGTGATACGTTGTCTGTATTGCAGGATGGATGTAACATCTTCTTCAATGCACCAATCACGTGAAGTCAACCCTAGTCCCGAAAATTTGTCACTATTTTGATTTTAAAATGTTCATGTATCTAAATCAGTGTGAAATGGAAAACTAGATTAGATATTTAAATGTAGACATGCATTGCTTTTTTGAGGTGGAAGAGGGTCAGTCCTGGAGCAAATCGTACTATTTTTACATAGAGTAGGGTTTTAGGGATTGCATAACTACATTTTTTAGGTCAAGTCTTGTCGGCCCTTGTGGAAAAATGGAGACATGAAACACATACTTTTCATATGCCACCTAATTCAAACATTTAATCGCTAAATATATGTTGGTCTTGACTCCACCACAATATAGGTTTGATACTTCTTCATAGAATATTGTTTCAAGGCAATCTGTACCATAAACTTTGATGTAAATTTACAACCCATGAACAAATCATCGCCGACACGCCATTTTAACTGGTTATCCACCCCACTCAAATTTTGTTCTTCATCTGGATGGTCCCAATTTATATTATTGTAATGTGGTGATAAGGTTCAGTATGGTATACATGGGTCCCTTACAAATTGGAATAATATTTGGCACTCGTCAACACATATTATTACCAGTGGTAACAACACAACTTGATGTACACTTTACTAACTCGTCATAAAATCCGAGGATGGAACCCCACCAAGTAAAAATGTGCTTTCTGTTTGAAAATTGCCTATATTTGACATCTCTAAAATGGAAACAAATTCACCTTCTACGTCTGTGTCCATATCACTATAATTGGGAATATTTCCTTCATCATTACCGAGCTACTTTCATAATCTTCCCCAACATTATAATCTGGATCATTGTCATCTGATAAAGTAACATTATTTTCATCTTCCAGAACATACAAAATCTAAACATCAGTTGTTAAACCAGTATGATGCACAATTTTTTTTATAACAATTAAACTTAAATGTCTAAAAAGGGTTTCTTACTTCCCGTGTATGCAACATAGTATGAAGCACCTCATTTTGTATGCTATAGTACAGATCCTACGACATCGAAATCAACAAATATCTCGAGGGAAACCATGTTAGATTATAACTTAAACATTCTCAACAATAGTTCAATCTCCTCGTCATCATTTATTTGAAACCCTGAAATTTTTTATTTCTTTTATCAACAATCAATCTACTTGTTAGTTGGGTGATCATGTGGCTCGCTCCAAGTTCCAACTTTACCGAGATTATTTGTTTCAATTGCTCAACTGTTATGTCTCACTTCAGTTGCATCAACTTGGTCTCACCCTCAAATACGTAGCCCTTTGAGCCTTTAAATTTCCTCTATCCAGGTTGCTTTATGCGTGTATGATTTATCTTTGATAATGGATACATCTGGCCGTGATTGAAGTGTAGTGGTCCATAATTTGTTTGGCATATATCCCCTAGAAGATGCATTTCATGTTGGTTGCTTGAAAATGAAGTGGCTCTCGAATAACTTTTCTAACATTAAAGATCATATGGGCAATGATCTAGACCTTTTGGGATACACAAGAGTGTATATCTTTTGGTTGATTAAGGGTGTGATATTTCTTGATCATTCAAGTAGTCGGGTATCTTTAAAATACCTACCATTACTTAAAGACATAGATAGGTGTGAGGAATATAGCTGGGGGTCTGCCGTATTAAGCTATCTGTATTGTGAGTTGTGTAGCTTGACCAAGTATGAGCGCACATTCATTTGCAGTCTTCACCCACTATTACAAGTTTAGGCATGTAATAGATTTCCAAGTATTGCTTTGAAGCTCCCACAACAGGTCAAACCCCCGGGGACGTTGCATGCGGCAAGGTATAATACTTGGTTGTTTGTTTCATTTTTATGCATCTAAGGCCTTTATGTTGAACTGTGTTTAAATTGTTATAATGGATTCCATTGTAGGTGGTTAAGAAGGGAAATATTCAAGATGGTTATGTTAGGGAATCTCACAAGGTCAGGTAACAAAAATAAAAAGGATTCCTGACAAAATTGGAAAAATAAGTATCTCAAAGCATTACATATGAAAATAAAATAAAAGCTGCGTTTTAGCATTTACCTCTTGTATCGAAGCAATCTTAGCTTCGTCCTTTAAGAGTTTACATGAGCACTCTCACCAAAGACTGAATCTCCGAATGCTTATTTGAAATATCAGTGAGTAATCCTATTCATGAGCAGTTGCCTATGAGCATCCCATTCTCTATATATAGGCTCATGAGCAGTGACACTTGTGTGATTTTACAATAAAAGAAAAGAAAAAAATTATGGTTTTCACCTGACGCGTAGCGTCAGGGTGGAATTTTGAACCTGATGCATAGCGTTAGCTTCACGATGAAATTAAAAAGGTGTAGAGGTAGCAACGTGAACAGAAGAGAAAAATATAATTTTCTATCTTCTTTCTCTCTTGGAGCTTAAGATCCTAATTCAGACCAATTTTTGGTTAGAAATCGAAATCAATTATGGATTAGAGATAGAAAACATGAGGTAAACATATGAAACTCCTTAATTTTGGTTTTGGTGGAAGTTTCCTTTTTATTACTAGTTTTCTTTGGAATTAGAGTAAGCTTTGAAATTTATGATTCTGAACTGGTTAAAGGGTTTTTTAAGGTCCTTAAATGAAAGATTAAGTGATGGAATTGAATTCTACTTCGTGTAAGTTATGAATAAAATGTCAGAAACCTAGCGGAGTTAAGGATTTTTTAAAGTAACTTATGGTTTTGAGTATGGTAGACTTATGAAGCTTTAGGGATTAATTTTCAAGTGCTTTCTTAAGTTACATTTTGAGGATTAATTCCTAAAACCCCTTTTGTAATTTTGCATATTTAGTGTTTTGGCGCATCGCTGCTTCCGTGATAATTAAAGAGCATTAGAATTGAGGCAAGGGGAGTGTGGTATTATGTATTTAGTTAAGGTTTATGGAATTTTATATTGAAATTGTTTATGTATGTGAATATTTTATTTGAGAATATATATATAGTTTGAAACATGTTAATGATGGTAAATTGATATTGATAAATTATGATGGGTGTATTCATGATAATTATATTTGAGAAAATGATGATTACAATAAGAAAGTGATTAATTGTAATTAAAAAGAGGTTTGTGAGATGATATGAAAAGATATATAATGTGTTTATAAGATATATGTGGATGGTGCATTTATGAGTAAATTGATGATAATTAATATGATTGATTTACAAATTAAAATTGGATTGTGAATTTAAGATTTGGTGTGTGATGGTGACTATGAGAAAGCATTGATTTGTGATAAAAAAAATTGAGGTTTATGAAAATACATGACGTTTATCTGGGAAAGTAATGATAATGAATGTGTTTATGCCTAGTTTGGCTTGTTGTGTCCTAGGAGATGACTATATTGATGCTATATGTTGTATTTGTTGTTATGTGGTGTGGATAGTCATTCGGTATGTATTACCCATTGCTTTTGGCTCCCGTGATCCATGTAGAGGCCCAGTTGAGCTACTCAAAGGTCTATGAGCTAGTGGTTGAGGTGGGGAGCCAGTGTGTGGCTCGGTGGATCCTTCGGGTGGAGCCGGTATACGGCTCGGTGGACTAGAGGGTTCACTGTGTAACACCCTCGGTTAGATAAGACAAATCCTTCTGTAGGTTCATCCTATTTAACTGAGAGTGTTAACAGTTTTCAAAAAAAGTGAATATTTTTTTTAAATAAATAAATGGCAGATCAGTGGAAGCAATAATGTATTTATCACATAGTCATTCACAAACTGTAAGTAATTGTACTCTTAATAGAATGGGGCACGCAGGCACCCTTAAATATTATACAGTCATCCGGTGTCTGATTATTAATAACAAATATTCTATCCTTAATGATTGTTCTCAATGGGTTCAGCATATTGTTGATCTTCACACTCGGGTTCTTGAATTTCTAATTCCTCTAAAAAATGGTCAACAGTAAGGGTGAGTATAACCCAAGACCCTGATTGGTTAATCCGGTGCGGACATAATCCAGTTAACATACTGAACTGTTCTTTACAGGGGGTGTAGAAGTATGCTTGTAGAACAACTCAAAATATACATATAAATGTGTTTTTGATACAAAGCAATGTGCGTATAAATGTAAATACGGAGAGTCTTTGTATGTTGAGGCGGAGTGTAATGTACTCTGGGGCGGTATCACAGTCCGCCTGACGGGATCTACGTTGCCTTGACCCGATTGGGGGTGGTACCTGCAATCGTTCTCCGACGCTCAAGTCAGTATTTCAGAATACTTAGAGACTTAGAAAGACAGTCAGAGAGAATTATGCAAGCAAGAAAGTGTAAGGTTCAGAGAATGGAAAGAGATCCCTTATACCTTTTCGAGAGAGGTTTATATACCTGTTACTGGTGCTCCATTATTGGTAGGACCCGCTCCTTGTCTTCAGGCATAATGCTGAAAAGGTAGTGGGTCCCTGCGCCGTTTACATGCACCATTATTGTAGTAGGTATCACAACTTGTCTGGAAAGCGTTAGTGCTTTAATATTTTATTGTTATTTCCCTTTATGCGTGACAGCGTGATTCCCATTATTAACCTCTCAAGACAGAGTCAATCTCGTGCCGGGGTTGTGAGTATGGGCTCGCTACGCAGTATGGGAAATTCGATATTCCGCCAATATTGAGCCTATGGCTTGGCGGAGTAACAACTTTGGCGAGGTTACATTCCTTGGCGGAGTAACATGCCTGGGCGGAGTTACATTCCTTGGCGGGGTAACGTGCCTGGGCGGAGTTATGAGACTTGGCGGCGTTACTTGCCCTGGCGGTATGCACTCCGTATAGTATTTGTAGTGTATTTGAGGAGTACTTCTCTTTATTCAAAATGCTGATCTGGCAAGGCATTAAAGCCATGCTCTTGGGGGCCGGTGTTAGGACCGGATCACATACAATGTCACATAGATCATACATTCATAATTATATTAATCAAGCATGTTATTATCACATAAATTATACAATTAGCATATTCATAATCATAGCAATCAAGCATGATGTTATCATATAAATCGTACAATTAGCATATTCACAATCCTAACACTCAAGCATATGGTCATGAAATGCATGAGTCAAATTTATTATGATTTATCTTTATTTAAGTCTCATGATGCATGTGGGCCCAAGAAATTATTTCTTCTTCTCTGGAATATCACCATTCCAATTCTCTAGAGCGATCAGGGTCCGCCCAAGCTCTGGTACAAATGAACTCATTGGTTCTTATCTGATCCGGTCTAGATACCGGCCCCTATTCTTGTGACGTCAGACTGACCTCATATAAGGAAAACCGGTGTCCTGGTTTAATGTTACCACACCGGATATCCGTTGTCTGGCCGTCCGTCCTCACTCCACGACAGCATCATTCATTTTCTCCATAACGGTTCTATGTTCATTTTTACAGGACATTTATATAACTGTTAGCTTTTCAGTCACAGCAAGAGAAGAGCCCCTGATAACTTATCAACGAAGACACTGTTTGTAGCAAAATACGTCACATCAATGGCTTCAGAAAGCAAGTGGGTGTGTCAGCGGATTATACGGAAAAGGTGATTATCCTCTCCTCTTCCTAGAGGATCGTACTATGATAATTGACCTACCCTTCTGACACATTCTGAAAGTTGAGCCACCTTGATTGACACTATATACACGCTATCAGAGCCAAGGGACCCACCTGCATCCAACGACTCATTTCTCCCACGTACAACTATAAGAAGCCCATATCAATACACATGCACGGTATCGTTGTTCTAACTGACATTCTACTATTACTTCGCTTGAGTATTCACTGAGTTCATACACTCTTCTAACTTGAGCGTCGGAGAATCTTTGCAAGTGGCACCACCTTTCGCCCCCTGCAACGCGAATCGTTGGTGTGAAGGATCTCCAGGACAACAAGACCGGCCTCTCCCACTGAGAGACCGGATTAATACATCGATTTCTCACAGTTCCGGTGTGCAAACCTTAAAAACACCTACATTCTTGTGGCTGGTCCCACACCAGATCCTAGACCCCGGTCCAGACCAGTTCATTGGCACGCCCAGTGGGACTCGATAGAGTTATTCCCATTTTTGCAGAAGTTTGGTTGTCATAATGGAAGGTGATGGGAGAGATTTCGTGGATGGTCACGTGGAGGATGTGACCCATCAACAGGCTGGAAGGAGACTCGTCTTCGAGTCCTCTGTAACTCAAACCCGGAGGATGGTGCAAGTGCAGACGCCTGACCCTCGCGATGAGGTTATCAGGCAACTCAGGGAGGAGCTGATGGAGTTAAAGCGAGAGAGAGGAGGAGCTGGGGACAGAGTAGTATCTCATGCGGAGGATGCTCATCATGTATCAGCGAGGGATAGATCTACAACCCTCCAGTATTCGAAGATCCCCACGTATGAGGAAATGGAGCAGACGCAAGACTCTGGTGATAGAGTCAGTATCAGGAGAAGGGAGCAGGCGATGGTGACTTCAGGGACGTACAAGCTCAGTGTCCCTTTCTCAAGAAGGCTGATGAGCATTACCATCCCAAAACATTTGCAAACAACTCAGCCATTGTCGATCGGGAGGTATAATGGAGAGACTGACCCCACTAAGCATTTGGATGCTTACGTGTATGAAGCCATGTATTTGGGAGCGGATGAAGATGTTATGTGTAGGATGTTCCCAAGGACGTTGACAGAGGAAGCTCTCAGCTGGTTTAAAAGCTTACCCACAGGATCTATAGACTCTTGGGAAGAAATGGCTGCTGCATTCGAAAGCCATTTTGTCATCTCTAGGGATATCCCAAGAACTTCTCACACCCTGGCCCAGATAAGACAGGGAGAAACTGAAACTCTTAAGGAGTTCCTGAAAAGGTTTTACAAGGAGGCTGCTTTGGTCCCTAACCTCACGGAGGCCATACAACTCCATATTGTAGTGGAAGCTCTTCAGCCTGGTTCAGCCTTTGCCCTATCTTTGGCAAAGAGCCCACCTACAACCTTCGAGGAGTTTCGAAGGAAAGCTTCCAAATATGTGGGCATAGAGATGCATCTAGAGGCAACTGCAACAAGAGTAAAGCCTTCTGCACCCACTCAGCAGCCACGGAGAGAAAAGGAGAGGGTGAGACCTGAGAAGCATGCCTTTAGAGGAGACTTTGCGAACGCTCGTCCGCATCCACGAGATAGGCGTGTATCATCGTTCGATAACTATGCTCCGTTGAACACTAGGCATTCACAAATCATGAGGGAGGTTGGTTGGCCAACTTTGAACGTCTTTGGGATAAGAAAACCAGCTCCAGCCAAGAGGGGTGGTAACCCGCGTAAGTACTGCACTTTCCATGAACAGACAGGGCACAACACTGATGAGTGCAAGGCGTTAAAGAATATGGTGGAAACTCTCCTTCGGGAGGGAAAGCTGAAGCAGTATTTGTTTAAAGAGAAATCTGTGGACGAGCCTCAGAGGATAGAGAAAAGGAATAGAGATCCTGATGACGAGGATGATAATACACGTAACCCAGCAAGGAAGTTCACTGCAGCTGAGAAGCAGAAGGGAGTAGTGATTGCTGAAGGTGCCCAACAAAGTAACATGCCCCAGCAGCAGAGGCAGGGCAGACGAGAAGTGATTGAAATGATAGCTGGAGGATTTGCGGGAGGAGGAACATCAATCACAGCACGGAAGAATCACCACAGGATGATTCTGTCAGTCCAGGGCAAACCGAGGGATAACCGCCCTTTCAGGGACGGTATGACAGCCCTGACGGTATCATTTATTGATGATGACTTTGGCCCAACAATTCCAGGGGGTGATGATGCGGTAGTTATCGTGGCAGTCATAGCCAACAAGGATGTCAAGAGGATCCTCGTCGATCAGGGAAGTTCTTGTGACGTTATCTTTTATAATTGTTTCAAACGAATGGGTTTCAATGATGCAGATTTACAACCCTACACATAAGAACTCACAGCGTTTAATGGAGCCAAGCAACCCACCAAGGGGTATCTTGACACTTTGATTTCTTTTGAAGGAGAGACCGGCGCAAGAACGGTCAAGTCAAGAATCCTGGTGATTGACGTGGAATCCCTATATAACGGTATCATAGGCCGTCCAACACTGAATGCGATGGAAGAAATTGTTTCTACTCCTCACCTCTTGATCGAATTCATTGACAAGGACAACGGTGTGTCCTCTCTCCACGGTGATCAGGAGATGGCTCGATATTGTTATAACCTGAGCCTCAACATGGTTAAGTTGGAAGCATTCAACAAGAAGAGGAAGTTGAACGACGGAGGAACAGCGGCAGGGTTAGTCAGTCTCATTGACCTGGACCCCAGAGCGGAATTGAAGATTGATCCATTCAATCCATCTAAGCCCACACCGGATGGTGGTTCCAGGGACGTTGTATTGGGAGATTCCCCAGAGAAGGTCACGCACATCAACGATAAGCTGGAGTCTGCTATGGAGCAACGCTTATTAGCCATTTTGCAGGAATTCAAAGACCTTTTCACATGGACAGCAGCAGACATGCCGGGGATGGACCCTGATTTCTGTTGTCACAAGCTTACAGTGTATCCTAAAACCAGACCGGTGGCCCAGAAGAAGAGGAGGTTGGGACTGGAGAAGCAGAGGGCGGCTTGCGAGTAGACAGAGGAGTTATTGAAGCCAGGCTTTATAAGGGAGATACGCTACTCATCTTGGCTTTCTAATGTGGTAATGGTACAGAAGGCCAATGGCAGATGGAGAATGTGTACAGATTATGTGGATCTTAACCGCTGCTGCCCCAAAGATCCATATCCCTTGCCCAACATCGATCGCATGGTGGATGATTCATCTGGTTACCAATACCTCAGTTTTATGGATGCCTATTCGGGGTATAACCAGATTCCGATGTGGGAGGGAGACCAGGAGAAGACTGCCTTTATCAATGACCGTGGTGTTTTCTGCTACACTGTCATGCCTTTTGGATTGAAGAACACAGGCGCTACCTATCAGCGCATGATTAACAAAGTCTTCGAAGGGATGCATACAAGGCTGGTCGAAGTTTATATTGATGACATTATAACCAAAACGCCCGCTGGAGGAGACCACGTTGAAGATCTACGCCAAGTCTTCACTAGACTTCGGCAATACAATATGAGACTGAATCCTATGAAATGCACCTTTGCCGTTCCAGCTGGGAAATTCTTGGGATTCATGCTGACCCAACGAGGCATTGAGGCGAACCCTGGGAAATGTCAAGCAATCCTGGACATGCAGAGCCCTAAGTGTCTGAGGGAGGTCCAATCGTTGAATGGGAAAGTGGCCGCTCTAGCTCGTTTCATGCCTAAGATGGCGCACAGGTCCCTCCCCTTGTATAAGGCGTTGAAGAAACACAAGAGTTTTGAATGGGGAGAGGAACAAGAGCAAGCCTTCCAGCAGCTCAAGGCCGTTCTCTTGAGTCCACCAATCCTGGTTAAGCCTGACCCTGGCGAGACGTTAATCTTATACTTAGCAATCTCTGATGAAGCTCTAGGTGTGGCCTTGGTGAAAGAAACCCCTGAAGGGCAGAGACCGGTGTACTTTACTAGTAAGACGTTTCAGGGGGCAGAAGGAAGGTATCAGAAGATTGAGAAAGCTGCCCTGGCAGTCGTGTGGGCGTCACGACGGTTGAGGCCCTATTTCCATGCGCACCCAGTACTGGTGAGAACGGATTTGCCTCTCCGTTCAGTGCTTAGCAAGCCCGACCTAGCCGGAAGGATGATAAAATGGTCTATCGAGCTGTCTGAGTTTGAAATTTCATATGAGCCTCGAGGAGCCATCAAGGCGCAAGTGTTGGCCGATTTTGTTGTGGAAATGACTGGGGCAGACCCGGCCACCCCTCGAGCGTATTGGACCATTTACGTTGATGGCTCGTCGAACAGCAAAGGTTGTGGAGCAGGTGTGGTGGTAGAAAGGGATGATAGTGTGCACCTAGAAATTTCCCTCCGATTCAATTTCAAAACCTCCAACAACCAAGCTGAGTACGAAGCATGCTTGGCCGGTCTCCGTGCGGCGATTGACATCGGAGCATTAGCAGTTACACTCTGCAGTGATTCCCAATTGGTGATTTCACAGATCCAGGGGGAGTACCAGGCGAAGGAACCACAACTTCAATTGTACTTGAATTGTGTTAATGAGTTGAAGGGAAGATTTGAAGTTTTAGAGTTCAAGCATGTGCCCAGGGAAGAAAACACCAGAGCGGACATCTTGTCAAGATTGGCAAGTACTAAGCAGCCTGGCAGCACAACAACGGTGGTTCAAAGCACTTTGACATCGCCCAGCATACCTCTGTATCCTTCTCTGAATGCCGTCATGGTGAGCTATCCATATGAGGATTCTTGGGTCATTCCCTATATTCGCTATCTGGCTGATGGTCAACTTCCCACTGATGAGAAGGAAAGGAGACGAGTGAAGAGGGAGCTGCCATATTTTACTATGGTCAATGGTGTTCTCTACAAAAGGGGATTCTCTATCCCATATCTTTCATGTTTAAGAGAAGACGAAGTTCAAGCGATTTTGGCTGAGGTGCACGAGGGGCAATGTGGGCACCATGCTGGAGGCCGAAGCCTAATGAGAAAAGTCCTCAGGGCTGGATATTGGTGGCCCACTGTGAAGCAGGATTCCGTAGATTTCGTGAGGAAGTGCGACGCTTGTCAAAAATTCTCCAATCTCCACCATACACCGGCCCAAGAGCTATCTTCATCTGCTGTGCCTTGGCCGTTCTACCAATGGGGCCTTGATATTTTGGGCCCGTTTTCCACTGCACCAGGAGGTATCAAATACTTGATCGTGGGGGTAGACTACTTCACCAAGTGGATCGAGGCAGAACCAGTAGTGCATATCACTTCTGCACAAACAAGACGTTTCGTGTACGAAAATATCATAGCTCGGTTCGGGGTGCCAGGGCGGATTGTGACCGACAACGGCACCCAGTTTACAGACAAAAAGTTCACGGATTTGCTGGAAGGACTGGGGATAATCCAGATATTCTCATCTGTTGAACACCCCCAAACCAATGGGCAAGCAGAGGTAGCCAACCGAGAAGTGCTAAAGGGGTTGAAGAAGCGTTTGGGAGAAGCGAAGGGAGGATGGACTGACCAGCTATGTCATGTTTTATGGGCATACCGCACTACGCCTCATTCTTCAACTAACGAATCCCCATACCGGCTGACGTACGGGGTTGAGGCGATGATTCCAGTAGAGTTACAAACAAGATCAGCTCGTGTGGAGTATTTTTCAGCTGAAGATAACAACGCCAACCTGGCGTCAGAACTGAACGTCCTCCAGGAGCTAAGGGAAAAGGCTTTCGTCAGAGATCAGGCAATAAAAGCAAAGGCTGCACTCCGGTATAATAAACGTGTCCAGTACAGAGCTTTTAACACCGAAGACCTCGTTCTGAGAAAGGCCAGTGTGGCGAATAAGTTCGCCCACCAAGGAAAGCTAGCACCAACATGGGAGGGTCCTTATAGAGTTTCTGAGGTGACTGGAAGAGGGTCATACCGGTTGGAAGAACTTGATGGAACTCTAATCCGCAACAAATGGAACACTCAGAACTTACGAGTTTATTACAGCTAGTTGGTAAGATGGCGTGTACTCTTTTTCCTTACTTGAGTTTTTCCCATTGGGTTTTCTCAAGAAAGTTTTAACGAGGCATGACCCCAACTACGCTCTTCATGTAATGTACTTTCAATTTTAATGAGAATACATCTTAACCACCCTATCATTCTCACCTTTCTTATATGTTGTGATTTATAGCCATAGTTTAATACGCATACACCTCAGGACGGATGAACACAACTACCAATTCTATAGTTGATGAGATAATTCCTCGAGGAACGGATGAAGACCCCTCGGGACGGATGATCTCAATCACACATCGTGTGTTTTGACGATGTAACTCCCTGGGGTGGAATGGGTTGTAGGGCTGGTCCTTTTTCAAGGCCACAAACCGAACCCCATTCAAAGACTACATGGGTTGTAGGGCTGGTCCTTTTTCAAGGCCACAAACCGAACCCCATTCGAAGACTACATGGGTTGTAGGGCTGGTCCTTTTTCAAGGCCACAAACCGAACCCCATTCGAAGACTACATGGGTTGTAGGGCTGGTCCTTTTTCAAGGCCACAAACCGAACCCCATACGAAGGCTTGGGCGTAGTAGGCCGGTTCATACAGAAAACCGTGCTGAACCCCGAGTAACGGGCGCAGTAGGTTCAGGATTAACCCTGATCTGAACCCCGTGTTGAAGGCTTGGATTGTAGGATT
This sequence comes from Clitoria ternatea, assembly GCA_037962975.1. Lineage (NCBI taxonomy): Eukaryota > Viridiplantae > Streptophyta > Magnoliopsida > Fabales > Fabaceae > Clitoria > Clitoria ternatea. The sequence continues at coordinate 239,274,850 of CM075671.1, read as the reverse complement.
GCACCGAACTCCAAGTACGGTTAGTAGGATCGAACCGAACACCATGTGAAGGCTTGAGGAGTAAAACCAAACCGAACCTCAAGAGAAAGGCGTAAAAGCTTACCCTTGTTAAAGCTATACTGAAATTCAAAGGCAATCTCCGTCCTCAGTTGTGGAACATCACCCCGGAGCGGTTGAACGTTAACGTACCCACTCTACATCTTCGAGGGCAGATAAGCATTTCTATCTTTTTAAGAAGTTAAAAAGTAATCCTTGAGATAAAACTTTCCCTTCCCAATGTACTTACACTTGGGGACAGGGCATGCTTTAACTTAATTATCAATTATTCGTTACAATTTGTTATCTTAATCCGGTGTGATAAGTACGCTCTAAGCAGCTAGGTAACCACACAGAACAGATTCGTAAAGCTTTGAAGACAATAAAGTATTTTGTATAACACTAAGTTATTCAACAATCACACATTCGACGCAAGCAGTTGAAGAAAAGCAATAGTGAATTTTATTCTAAAAAAATAAGAAAATGTGTAGGTTACAAAGTGTTTTAAAGCTGGAGCCGATCCCAGAACACGGCTATGAATGAAAGCATAAAATTAAGAGGCCGGTGCTTGATCCTCCGCAGTGGGCACTCCTGCCTTCTCCGTTTTGTCCTCCACTTCAGTTTGGGCACCTTCCTTTGCTTCGGCTCCAGAGGCAGCGGTAGACGTCGTGGGTTCCATACTCTGACCTTCTGGAAGGGGAGGCAATTCATACAGAGATGCATGGGGTTCATGGTGCGAGCCGTCCTTATGAACTTCGACAAGTCTTCCCCCATGGAATTTGAAGAACGGATCTAATCCGTACAAATTCAGCTTCACTCCAGGGTTACGATAGTAGACTTGACGAAGGGCTAGGCCGAAGGATTCATATGCCACATTTTTTCATATCTCCAAGGCTTTGGCAGCCTTGGCCTTTGCAGCAGCTAATCTCCTTTGAACCTTGGCGTAATCCTCTTCTGAAGGCCCAGCACTCGTACCACCCTTCTTGAGTTCATCAATTTGGGCTTGCATCTCCTTCTGAATGGTCTCCCACTCCCCAAGATCTTTGTTACGACCGTCCTCCATAACTTTGAGATCATCAGCAAGCTTGGCCGATCTCTTCTTCTCCAGTTGTAATTCTTCTTCAAGGAGGGGTATGGACTTATTCTTATTCTGGAGGTCAGTAACTTCCCGCTCTAGGGCCTTGTTCACAAAATGAACTTGGCTTGCTTCTTCAGTTTTCCTCTGGAGCGTTTCCTTAGTTTTCTTCAATTCTGATTCCACGCCCTTATGAACTTCAGCTTGCTTGGTTGCCCATTTCTCCTTCACCGCGAGTTCGGCCTCAAGTTTTTCAACTTGATCCATATAATCAGCTTTTTCGCTCAGGGACTCAAGTAGGCCGGACAGTTCATCAAGCTGCCAACGCCCAGCCTTGCAAGCACCTCGGACCCCAGCAGCATCGAGGGAAGGACGGAGGCAATACCGTGCCTTTGGAAGAGTAGGAGGCATGGACCCCTGAAACCACAAGTAGGGGGAGAGGAAGGAGTCACGCGGAGGCTCAAACGCTGGAGGAGGACCATTCCCAGAGTTCGGCTTTGAAGCATTCTGTGAAGAAGGGGTGGAGGATTCAGGAACGGGTTTCTTTCCCTTGTCCTTCTTCAATCCAGTTTCCTCGGCCGTCCTCTGACACTTCTTCGCAGGGTCACCAGAGGAGGGCTTTTCCTGATCTGCCTTCTTGACCAGGCGTCTCTTTTTCTTCTTCTCTGGGACGGCCTCCTCGTCCCCCGCCCCAGTGGCTTCAGGTTGTTGTTCTGTTTCTTCCTCGTCAAACAGAGGAACTTCTTCACCTACAGCAGAGGTCAAGGGAATGAGTGGAGTCTTGGTGGCGTTTCTCTTCGCCTGGATTTCATTTTCCTCAGAGGAAGAGTTGTCATCAGCCATCATGGTCCTTAACGACAACATCTCTGGGCAGGCTTTTTCGATTTGTTCTGCAAAACAAGAAAGGTTGAATAAGCATACAAGAAGAAAAAATAACCAGAGCGGAATAACTATACAACAGAAAGAGATTAAGAGCGGATAGTACGGAGGTAGGCGTTTTTGATGTCATCCTCGGCCAAAAGGAGCCTGCTGGAAAATCCCTTGAGGGTCTTAGAGGCCGTCTGCATGGCACTCAAGACCTCAACCGAGTGAGGGGAGAGTTCGCTCTCATCTGTATAATAAGCACGGCTCATAAGGAGGAAATGCTCGTGCGTCCAGCTGAGGGGAAACTTAGTAAACCCCTCCTTGTTCCGCCAGAAGACCGGCTTATTTGGTTGAATCCGGATCCGCGTATAGTAGTGTTTGAAGGAGCGTCCATCCACCTTTGCGGATTCCGTATAAGACTTGAAATTTACAACCCTTGAGTCACTACGGAGAGTAATGAACCCAAGGCCGCCCTTCTTATTAGCTCGGCGGACCACTTGGCAATAGTAAAATAGCTTGGCCACAGTGGCGGAGAAGTTGAAATGCTCCCCCAAAACTTCCAGAGCCCGGACAAGACCCCAACCATTGGGATGCAGTTGTGAGGGGGCGCAGTCTAGGAAACGCAGGACGGCCATCTGGAACTCCGTCAGGGGGAAACGTACTCCCAGTTTCAGGAAGACGAAGTCGTACATGTAGACCGACCTCACATCAGGAACGCTGTGGCATATTCTCTCAGACGGATGTGGTGCCATCACAGCGTATCGTGCCTTGTACTTCTTATCCGAATATATCTTGCAGCGGAAAGAAACCGTGCTTTCCTCTTCACTTGCATGGTGCGAAGGGATCTCTAGGAATTCCTCCTCCACCCAGCAATAAGATTTTACCCTGTTGAGTTTCTCCCAGTCAAGCCGATGTGCCACAACGTTGACACACCCTTCAGCAGAGCGGAGACACGTGTTTTTCCACGTCCTGGAAGGTCCATGGTTGTACAGGCACGGTGGAATGCGTTTATACTGTGGTAAAAAGCAACATCGTCAGAGAGGTAACCTTCAGCACTTGACCCCTCGTCAGAGCGGCTGGTAGCCCTAGATTCAAGGGGAGCCTCAGAGCGAAGTTGGGAAGAAGACGCTCGTGAGGAAGAGGCTTCGGCTCTCTCTGAGCGACGGGGCCCAGCCACAGGAGGATTCGCTGGAATCCTCCCACCACAGTGGCTAAGGGGGGCGCGAGAGCCAAAACTCCCCCTAGTTGAAGCACCAGCGCGGCCTGCTCTAGATCGCATGGTGGAAATTGAATGACAAAAATTGCAAGGAGTTGAAGGAAAGGGAGGTTACCTAAAGGGAGAAGATCTTTGAGATGTTTGAAGACGACAGAGAAATTCCAGAGAAATTTGAGCAGAGTTTTACTAAGCTTGAAAACAAGAGTGGATTCCAAAATCTGCTAGGAGCTCCTTTTATAGGTAACGAAGAAGCATAGTGTTTCGTCGAAGGTCACAAGGCTTGCATCAAAACGCAACCACTTCAAATTGAAACGACTCCGTCATTTCGTCATGCTTGGGCGTGAAAATGGTAACGTTTCAGTAAACATTTTGGCAAAATGGGCCCCCATTCAGTTTAAATCCAGGCCCAATAAGCCCAATCGACGGTTACACTCTTGGGCAATGATGGCTCTTGCATAAAAAACGCATTTACTGTCTAATCATGTTGTACGCATTTAATGCCGCCCAACCACTTTTCGAATACCAAGGGTTTTAATTTTCAAAGACTCTTGGGATTTCCATTACTCATTTTATGCTGTCTGAATCCGTTGTACGCAACGCGAGAAGAGCGGTCACCCGTTTATTAGAGCGGACGCCGCAGAGCTCCCATTTGAAGACTCAATTTGTACTCTTACGATTGAGATACACTTCCCCAATCCGACCTCAATATTGATCATGCTGAACGGATTATTAAATGCCTTCCTGCATTCAATCTTCACTCTAACTTTGAATTGATTATCCATGGCAGAACTTGTTCCCATGTAGATAAGACAACGGCTCCAAAACTGAAGCACAGATGCATAACTCTTTATTCCATAAAGATCAACCAACATGCAACAACGCTTCACAAACAGAGTCAATAAAAACTCCTTGGGGGGAAAGGATTGGTGTCTCAGCTATATGCTGCACCATACCGACCCTAAGGTCCTGCAGGCCGCCTATGGGAACAATTGGTGTCACAGCTATATGCTGCACCATACCGCCTCAAAGGTTTAACCAATTTCTTGCAGGAACAATTGGTGTCACAGCTATATGCTGCACCATACTATCTCAAGGGTAAGAACCAACAAAATTCTCACAGGAAGAATTGGTGTCACAAGCTATATGCTGCACCATAGCCATCCTGGATTCAACAATTCTCATTTGATCAGGAGTTACACTCTGGTCCAAGTTCAAAAGGATGAACACTCCATCCAAAGCTTGACTCCACCTAACTACCAATGTTTTACGGAGTACATGAGCAACAAACTCAAGCACTTCCCAACAAGTTCAAGTAAGTTCAACACTTGTAAAATTGTGCTTCTTGGAAGTTCCTAAGAGGCTACTCCGCCTTCTTACGGAATCCAACTCCTTGGAAATTCCTAAGAGGCTACTCCGCCTTCTTACGGAATCCAACTCCTTGGAAGTTCCTAAGAGGCTACTCCGCCTTCTTACGGAATTCAACTTCTTGGAAATTCCTAAGAGGCTACTCCGCCTTCTTACAGAATCCAACTTCTTGGAAATTCCTAAGAGGCTACCCCGCCTCCTTACGGAATTCAACTTCTTGGAAATTCCTAAGAGGCTATTCCGCCTTCTTACGGAATTCAACTTCTTGGAAATTCCTAAGAGGCTACTCTGCCTTCTTACGGAATCCAACTTCTTGGAAATTCCTAAGAGGCTACCCCGCCTCCTTACGGAATTCAACTTCTTGGAAATTCCTAAGAGGCTACTCCGCCTTCTTACAGAATCCAACTTCTTGGAAATTCCTAAGAGGCTACTCCGCCTTCTTACGAAATCCAACTTCTTGGAAATTCCTAAGAGGCTACTCCGCCTTCTTACGGAATCCAACTTCATGGAAATTCCTAAGAGGCTACTCCGCCTTCTTACAGAATCCAACTTTATGGAAATTCCTAAGAGGCTACTCCGCCTTCTTACGGAATCCAACTCCTTGGAAATTCCTAAGAGGCTACTCCGCCTTCTTACGGAATCTAACTCCTTGGAAATTCCTAAGAGGCTACTCCGCCTTCTTACGGAATTCAACTTCCTAGAAATTCCTAAGAGGCTACTCCGCCTCCTTACGGAATCCAACTCCTCGGAAATTCCTAAGAAGCTATTCCGCCTTAAAAGCACGAAAACACTTGTCCAAAAAGCTAGACCTGAGTGTTGTAGCTCATCAAAGTGACTCCGCCAGTCACTATAACAAGCTAGGGGACAAATGATCCGGTCTAGATACCGGCCCCCATTCTTGTGACGTCAGACTGACCTCATATAAGGAAAACCGGTGTCCTGGTTCAATGTTACTACACTGGATATCCGTTGTCTGGCCGTCCGTCCTCACTCCACGACAGCATCATTCATTTTCTCCATAACGGTTCTATGTTCATTTTTACAGGACATTTATATAACTGTTGGCTTTTCAGTCACAGCAAGAGAAGAGCCCCTGATAACTTATCAACGAAGACACTATTTGTAGCAAAATACGTCACATCAATGGCTTCAGAAAGCAAGTGGGTGTGTCAGCGGATTATGCGGAAAAGGTGATTATCCTCTCCTCTTCCTAGAGGATCGTACTCTGATAATTGACCTACCCTCCTGACACATTCTGAAAGTTGAGCCACCTTGATTGACACTATATACACGTTATCAGAGCCAAGGGACCCACCTGCATCCAACGACTCATTTCTCTCATGTACAACTATAAGAAGCCCATATCAATACACATGCACGGTATCGTTGTTCTAACTGACATTCTACTATTACTTCGCTTGAGTATTCACTGAGTTCATACACTCTTCTAACTTGAGCGTCGGAGAATCTTTGCAGGTGGCACCACCTTTCGCCCCCCTGCAACGCGAATCGTTGGTGTAAAGGATCTCCAGGACAACAAGACCGGCCTCTCCCACTGAGAGACCGGATTAATACATCGGTTTCTCACAGTTCCGGTGTGCAAACCCTAAAAACACCTGCATTCTTGTGGCTGGTCCCACACCGGATCCTAGACCCCGGTCCAGACCAGTTCATCATCATTGATTTATATATATATATTTGAGACTTGGATCCCTACGATCATAGTTACACTCCGTCATTTAGTCAAAGTACACCAGAATTATTCGTCTCACCCGGCTATCAGGGCACGACTCTGATGCCATTGGAATACCGTTCCAGTTGTACTCCCAAGATTCTTCATGGAGATCGAACGTGAGTGTCCTCCACTGTTCCAAGTGTATGCTCTAGAGGTTTTTCTTCTTCAAAAATATTTTCATGATGCGAAATGCATTTATCTTATCAATTGATCCCTTGGGTATCTTATGTATTTCCAATCTCATCATATCATTTCCAAGTTCTTTGGATTCTATCAATTATTTAAACATTGTAAGTATATCTATTATATATAGTATTTTCCATAAGGAGTAAAATAATTTATTCTTTATATAATTACGCATAATTAAAATGTTAACAAGGTTTATAACAATAAAACTACTAATAATAATAACAATATTGAGATTAATAATAATAGAATAAGGATAATAATAATAATTATAACTTCTCATTAATTTAAAAAGTATTAAAAAGTAGTTTCTAAATGAAAATCCAAGCGAAAATCATTAAAAATAGAGTTTTCCGAGTGAAACAGGGGCAAATCCGAGTGAAATATGTATGATTCTGTGTGGAATCATACTGAGAAGGGTTCTTCCAACGTTATGGTTAAAAATTCGAGTGAAATGATACTGGTAAGTTATTTTCCGACTGAAATAAGTTTAGGTCCGAGTGAAAATGAACTGGAATGCTATTTTCCGACTGGAATAGCTTGAATCCGAGTGAAATAAAGCTGCGCAGAGTTTTCTTAAAGGAATTTAATATATATTCTGAGTGAAACAGAAACTAAAATGATTTTTCTTAATTAAATAACCTAAATTATGAGTGAAATAAATTTCTGAGTGAAGTAAAACAGGAATCCGTGTGAAGTCAGTCGGAAAATGGTTTCCTGAAGTAGCATTGTTTGAAAATCTGAGTGAAAATCATTCTGCTGACTAGAATACCTTCGAGTAAAGTAAATCCGAGTGAAATAATTCCTGATTCCGAGTGGAATCAGGTTGATACAAGTTTTCTGAATGAAATTAACTACTTATTCTGAGTGAAATTAAATTAAAAGGAGTTCTCCGAGTGAAAATAACTGTTTGCTGAGTAAAATGAATTATTTTCTGAGTAAAATCACTGAACGAGTTTTCTGAGTGAGAATAAAATGATTTCTGAGTGAAATAAGATGTTTTTTCGAGTGAAATCAACTGGAAAGATGCTGTCCAAGAGAAATAGAGTGTTTTCCGAGTTAAAATCACTGGAAAAAGTTTTCATGAGTGACGCTACTTAAATTCTGAGTGAAAATGAGTTCCTGAGTAAAATCAAGTATAATTCCGAGTGGAATCAGTATGAAAAGAGTTCTGTCTGAATGCAATAAAACAAATCCGAGTAAAATAACTGCTTGCTGAGTAAAATAAAGTGTTTGCCGAGTGAAATAAGATTGGGAAGCTACTGTCCGAGAGCAATAAAGTATTTCTGAGTGAATTTACTGAAAAAGGGTTTTGAGTAAAAGATAAATGTATTTTCTGAGTGAAATTGAGACAAGTTCTGAGTGAAATAATTTAAGAAAGAGATTTCCGAGTAAAATAAGACTTGGGAGATGCTGTCCGAGTGAAAATAGATTAGGAAATATTCTCTGAGTGAAATTAGGTTGTTTACCGAGTGAAAAATTGTTTTATCAGAATGAAATACATTCAGTGAAGGTGAAATCCGATTATATTCAAGCAAAACCGAGTTGATATAGGCATAAAACCGGTCGGATTAACATAAAACAGAACCTGTTATCATTAAATCCATCTTCTATTCATAATTTTCACTGGAAATCACACGGTACCCATGATTCTTAGTATTTTCAATCCAATAAGTACATATCATTTCACAATTCATCACTGATTATATACACTCGGTAACAGATATATATATATATACATGCATATACAGATAACAATTTAAAGCATTTAATTTATACACACTGAATCTGTCCTTCACTCGGTTTTCCCACAAGGCACCCAAGAATATACCCCCTTACCTCAATGAAGTTCCTGGAGGAGAAGAAAGAGGTTCCCTTCACTGTCCTGCTTCAAATCCGAGTGAAACAGAAGGGAAAAGAGAGAAAGAAGCTTGCTGGGAAGGAGAGTGATGAAGGGTGTTTGTGTCGTGTGTGTGTGTTCCTTAGGGTCCTGGCACTGGTTTAAATAGGGAGTGAGTGAGTGGAAAAGCAAGTGGGGGACAGCTTTTCTAAGTGGGCTGTTAGTGGAGTGCTAATGGAGGGTCAGTGGAGATTAAATAAGGAGATATGCTGAGTCAGTGCCCATTTCTAGTCGTCCACTATCCATAATGCGCATTATTGAGTAAAAATAATCATTAAAAGACAAAATTGAAGTCAATACGCACTTCTGTCACTGAATACCGAGTGAAATTACACTCGGTTAACAACTATACCGACTGGAATTCTCACTTCCGAGTCAACAAATGCAAGGCTCGCTTGAGTGTGGCTTGCTCGCTTAAGCGAGGCTTCAATTCTTCACTCGGGATTCCTTTGAAACCGACTCAGGTACTCGGTTTCTCACTCGGTAATACCTTTTCAAACCGAGTCCTCTCTTTCTCAGAATCTTCACTCGAAAATCTGAGTCTTCTTCACTTGATTCACTCGGTTTAGGCCATCTTCTTCATTTATATTTCCAATTAAGTTTATTTAAACCATTACCTCTCGGAACAAGACCCACACGTACTTCTTTCACTCGGTTTTAGTCTAGTAGGGTATATCTCACTCGGAATTGGCTCTGTGCACACTATTATTTGTTCGGATCGGGTTCCCACTACTATTTTCCACTCGGTATCAGTTCACTTAGTATTATTCATCTATCATCACTCATATTCAAACCAAGTAATTCCTTAACCACACAATATTTATATATAGCCACTCGGAATTCATAACTTAAATCACTATTTCTTCCATCAACTCTTCCCAATAATTTTAATAGCACATTTCAGTCGGTAGAAGGCATCAACTCTACATATGCATTCATTCACTCAGAACTCCTCAGCATTCACTCAGGTTTCTCATTCAGACCTAATAAATTCTTATCTACTCAGAACCATTCAAACTCTCCATCACTTAAAGGGTTTCATTCACTCGGGTTTATTTCATACTTAACTACTCAAGCCTTTAAGTCCTTCATCAAAATACATTTCATTCAGAATCTTTTCAGGTCTTTCACCACTTAGAAAATGAGTAACAGACATAAACCTTACTTGGAAATATCTCTGCCCTATATATTCCACTCGGAATAAGCTTCCATTACTCTATATTTTACTCGGAATTGCATATTTGGGGTCATGCTCCTTAGAACAGGTTATACTGGATTCAAATATGCCCTTACTCGGAACTCTACTACCCAAAACACCACACTCGAAGATCTTTCTACCCGGAATGCTATTCCCTTCTTCTCTAGGAAGATCTGAGTTGGACAACTCACTCGGATTGTACTTGGTTATAATTCTGATTGAGTCTATTCACTTGGTATATTGTAATCATAACGTTGTCACTCGAAAAGAAGCAATTGGCAAGGTCTGACTCAGAAATGAGTCTCTCAAGGGTGTTTTTACTCGGAATATTCACCCAGAAGTGGTTCCCTTGAACCTACTTCACTCCAGCTGTCTCTAAGACCAAGATTTCACTCGGTAGTATCCCTTTTTAGTAATGTTTTATTCGGTCATCCTAACTTTACACTCGAAATTTCATTCCTTACTCGGATTTTCTTTCTATCACTCGGAATTGTTAATCCTCCACTCAGAATTTCACTCTGTCACTCGGATCAGAGCCTATTTCACTCGGAATTTGCATAATTTCACTAATGGTCCATATAAATTCCATTGTTATGTACAAAAATGACATTTCTGAGATACCACAGACTATCAACAGGGTGTATATTCACTTATTACCACTTACAGACCTTCTAAACTTCAATTTTTACTAAATAAGACTGCTACTAAAAACAGGGATGTTACACACGGCATGTCGGTGTATGACTCCCAACTGGTGGTTTCTCTTTTAGTATCCGGATACTAGGTGTTATTTATATAATGTGACCTGAGAGCCAGTTATAACTGAATTATAAGTTTGAGATTGATGTGTGAATTTGAGATTCGATTTATGATAATGATGATTGTTTTATGATATCGTGACTGGTTTAGGATCATGATGTTTGATTTATAATATTATAATTGATTAATAATGATGATTGATTTATGAAATTATGAATGATTTATGATGATGATGATGATGATATTAAGAGACATACTAGAGATATTCTGAAATAATTATGATTGATGATGAATTTGATGAATAGTGAGCATATTGAGAAGTTGTTAAAACAAATGATTAAAGGATTAACTAGTGAGGGAGGTGTATGTGCTCCTCTAGGTGATATCATTTTTGTTTCAATTAATTGTATTATATCATAATGTTAGTGTAAGGGAATCCCTCAGGGTCAGGCAGCAAAAACACAAAGGATTCCCAAAAAGGATTGCAAAATTAAAATTTCGATTTAGGGTTTACCTCTTATAGACGCAAAGTGTAACATCCCGTGTTTTTATATTTGAAAAGAATAAATAAATGAGTAAATGAGTTCGAATTATGAAAATTTGAGCCGTATGTGGCATTTATGTAAGTTTAGGATGCAATAAAAGGAGAATTGAGGTTTTTACTTGACGCGTAGCGCCAGGGTAAAATTTCTAACCTGACGTGTAGCGTCAGAGGGGCGCGTAGCGCCAATGTCGCGATCAGAATAAAAAGGGTACAGTGACAGCCACACAAAACAAAAGTTAAAATATCAAGTTGGGACTATTTCTCTCTTTTCTTTTCCTCTGAGCCCTAAGGCATGGATTCGGAGCAATTTTTAATTTGGGTTTGAATTAGTTACGGATTAGAGGTGGAAATTACAAGGTAAACATCCAGAATCCTTCAATTTTTAAATTTGGTGGAAGATTCCTTCTATTCTTAGTTTTCTTGAGATTTGAATAAGCTTTGAAATTTGAGATTTTGAACCGATTAAAGGGTCTTTTAAGGTTCTTAAATGAAAGATTCAGTGATGGAATTGAATTCCGCTTTGTGAATGTTATGAACATAATGTCAGAAAACTAGCAGAGTTGGGGGTTTCTAAAAATAACCAATAGTTGTGGTGATGATAAGCTTATGAAGCTTTAAGGGTTAATTTTCAAGTGTTTTCTTAAGTTAAGTTAAGATTTTGATGGTTAGTTCCTAAAACCCCTTTCGTAATCTTGTGTATTTAGTGTTTTTGCCTGTCGGTGCTTGTAGGATAATTAAAGAGCATTAAAATTGAGGTAAAGGGAGTGTGTAATGTGTCTTTAGTTAAAGTTTTATGGAATTTTATATTATGAAATAAAATTGTTATAGATATGTTAATATTTTACCCAAAATATATGGTTTGTAATATGTGGATGATTGTGTAATGAATTCCGTGTATTTGATTAGTAAAATGACAGTAGTAATAGGAAAGTGATGAATTATGATGAAAAAGAGGCTTATGGGATGAAATGTTGAAATATGTAATATGTTTATGACATATATGTATATGGTGTGTCCATGAGTAATGGATGATAATTATTGTGATTGATCTATTGATTAAAATTGGATTTAAGAATTTGAGACTGGGTGTGAAATGGTGATTATGAAAAAGTATTGATTAATAAGGAAAAATAAGGTCTATGATAATACATGATGCTTAAATGAAAAAGAGATGATAATGAATGTATTTTATGCCTGGTTTGGCTTATTGTGTTCCAAGTGTTGGTTTTTATGCCGAGATGAAGTTGTTATGATTTTGAGATGATCATATTGATGATATATATCGCACATGTATGCTATGTGGTATGGACAGCCATTCGGTATGTATTACCCCTTACTTTTGGCTCCAGTGGTCCATGTAGAGATCCAGTTGAGCTACCCAGTGGTCCAGGTAGAGACCCAATGGTTGAGATGGGGAGCCGGTGTGTGGCTCGGTGACCCAAGTAGAGTTCACGGGATGTCGGTGGTTGACTCCCAACTAGTGGCTGCTCCGTTAGTATCCGGATACTAGGTGTAATTTTATCTGATATGACCATGAGAGTCAGTCATGAATGATTTTGATATTGATATTGATTTGTGATATGTATAAGATATTTGCAATTGATTGAGAATTATAATGATTATGAAAATTGAGACTTGATTGTGATTGATTATTGTGGGTAGTCCATGATGATGAGGATTGATTATGATGTTATGAATGATGATTTTGATGAGATATTAATATATTGAAAAATGGTTAGGAAAGGATTATGGGATTGACAAACGAGGGAAGTGTGTGAGCTCCTCCAGGTGATATTGTTCCTGTTTTAAATATTTGCATTATATTATAATGCTAGATACTCACTCTTGCTTTTATTTTTACAGAGATGGATGAAGGGACATTACGAATGCCGCGGCGACTAGCATGAGTGAGCAACAGAGCAATGCCAGGACATTTATGATTATATAATGTATAGCTTTATGGTATTATGTGCTGCTTCTGTATATGTATATACTTAGATGTGGAGTGGTTATATTAAGTGTTTTAATGCTTTGCATGCATGTACGATATTTGTGTGATTATGTGGATGGACTGTGGTTTGATAGCTAATGATACTAAGTTATTAGTATTGATCTCTGTGACACAATTAGGCTTGATTTTAAGATAAATGTGATGAGGCGTTAAGCCAATAGATAGTTGATCATGCATAATAAGCAGAATTGTTGATATAAATAGGATTGTCGCACAGAGCCATAGTATTTGAGATCATGCATTATTGGCAAGGATTATATTGTTTAGAATATGGTATGACTGTGTGAAAATCATGATGAGAATAAGTTCGGAAATTGGATGTTGGATTATTGATTTTATAAATAAAATTGGGGAACTGGATAAGGGAAATGGAGATCCGATGGGATTCAGTATCCCTAGAATTGCCCGATAGGTCCATATACATATTTAGAATTGGTTTGCTTATTCATTTTGTGTTTCAAATGAGTTCAAGTTGATTGGTGTGGTGAAATGGCCATAAGTTGGCCTAAACACATTTTTATGTATAATTTATTACCGGACTAGAATTTTGGGAAACGAACTGCACCAGCAGCTCCAAAATAGTGGTAACATGGTTCCCTCAAAGTTTGGAGAGGGTTTGGAGTTGAATTGAGCAAGGTAGGGCCCTAGGAAGTTGACTCAATGGCCTAAAAAGCCATGACAGCAGCATAGCTGCTATTGTCATGCCCACGCGTAGTGGGGGCCTAGCGCTCAGTTCTAGAAGTATGAAAATGGTCTGAGCGTTGTTCCAGCATTTTGGGTTCCTGCATCTTAAATGCCCTTTTAGGTTTTAAAATTGTTATACATTTTAAATCTTGGGCTTTTATTGAAAATGACTAGTGTTATAAATATGGGATAATTAAATTAATTATTCACAAAAAAAATTACTGAGAAATTTTGTTTAACTGCTAAAAATAAAAGAGAAAATAAGGGGTTGGATGTTACACAAAGCGAGTTCCTCGATCGAAGTAATTGTAGCTTCATCGTTAGGAGTCCACACGAGCACTCCCACCAGAAACCGAAATTCCGAATGCTAGTACGGAAATTTAGAGAGTAATCTAATTTCTAAGCAGCAGCCTATAAGCATCTCATGCTCTATATATAGGCTTAGGTCTTAACCTGATGAGCTCTCATTAAACATTGGGCTGCTGACTCATTCTAAATGAGTTAGGCCCAATAGTTTTATTTTTAGTCCAACTAAAATAAAACTATCCTCTGGTGGGCTTACTCTATGTATGTGTCCCTATAGGTAAAATATTCGGTTATATTAATAATAAACTATTTTATTATTAATATAAAACTAGAGCAGCATCTAGCAATACATCATTATGTCTGAATATTATTTATCATCGATATGACTTATAAGTGATAATTATTTTATATATTTATTCCTTTTGTCACGATATCTAATTGGGCCCAAGACATGGTCGTCGTCATCTTTGTATGTTCCAATTCATTTTACTTGATATCAGAGTAGACTTTACAGAACAAATATCTAATATTTATTCGTCCTAGCATGGCCATGCATTTCGTTAGTCTCACTCCATCAAGTGGCCCATAGATATCACTCCTGTCATATAGTAGAGACAAATCTCACCTACATCATTCACATCCCTCTGCATAATTTGTCTATTGCCTAATCACAATCTTTATAGTCATCTTATTACAAATGACGTTTGATTGAATTTAAACAACAAAATCCTTATGTAAGAATCATAGTGACTTCAGATCGAAGGACTATATATCATTATCACATTGAGAACCGTTTGTGATACTCATGTAACGATCCATGCAACGTTCTCATAGTGGGTCTGTCCAGTATAATATTACTCTTAATGTGTACCTGTGTAAAAACTTGATATCATATATCCATGATTTGTAAGATCAAATCATTAGTATATTCACACACTAATCTTAATGTATTTTTTCCCATGTAAATATTTGATTAGGGACGTTTTAAGAATAATTCTTATATGACTTATTATTCCAGGATAAATAGTTTTAAAATAATCTTAAAAGTGAAAATACTAATTTTATTGATAAGTTAAAATTGATACACCAATAGATCGTAGTGCATACAACAACAGTTAGATACCACCCTTACAATTATTTTTATAGAGAATGAAGAAGGGACATTGTAGATGCCACAGAGACTGGCACGAGTGAGCAGTGGAGCAATGCCAGGATATTTATAATTATGTGATGTATAAATTTATGGTACTATATGGGTAGCTGATGGATATGTATATATTTATGTGTGGGTGTGGTTTTATTATGTGTTTTAGTGTTGTGTATGCCTGTGTGATATATGTGTGGTTATATGTGTGGATGTGATATGATAGTTAATGACACTGAGTCATTAGTGTTTATTTGTATGATATAACCAGGTGTGGGTATGATATGAGTGTGATATGACATTGAGTCATTAGATAGTTTCATGCATAATAACTAGAGATTGCTTATATAAATATGATTATGGCACGGAGCCATATGATATCTATAATCATGCATTATTGGCACAAATTGTATTTTTTGACTGTTGTGTAATTAAATGGAAAGTATGAGGTGAATAATTTATTAAGATTAGAAATGAAAATTATAAAGTTGGATTAGTTGATTATTGAATTTAGTAATTGATCCGGTCTCAATACCGATACCTGGGACAAATAGGTAATTGCCTCTGTTATCCCTGTGCTACCAGCCTCATCGGTATACCTTCGGGCTGAGAATCCGTATGAGGCTTTCTCCATACCGGTATATCCAGGTTCTTACCTTGCACACTGGAAAGTATCCACATCACCCGGCAAAAGGTACAAGGTACAACCACAAGGAGGATACGCTAGAAACGCGGCCCTTCCGCATCGTGTGTCAAAATCGTACACTGAGTAGTGTACTATTTATCTCCTGGCCCACCTGTGCCTAACGATTCATTCTCCATGCTCACCTATAAATAGTCGATTCTCATCCCTCCGAGGCGATCAGTGTACGATTCTGATACAGGGATGGGGATAATCCATCTTTTTCGTATATCACGCCTGCAATCGTACTTACTTCTTTCAGTGATTGATATAGACACATTCCGCTGTGCAGGGTATCTATCATGATAAGCGATGGTTCCACTTATCTTATTGTAGCTCTGAGACAAACGGTTATACGTGACGGAAGAATGAGGACAGATTGAATATCCGATGTCTTAAATGCATCTTCGGATGACCGGTGTAGAAGAGGCTCTTACATCAGGTCTTTTGCAGTACAGACAATGACTTGTGATTTTGGTTGATCTTCCAGGTCAGTTAAGATGAAGTCTCATCATAAGGGCCGGTATCCAGACCGGATCATTTGTCCCCTAGCTTGTGTGAGGGACTGTTAAGTTGCTCATATAAGCTACACTGTCCTAAAGAAGTCTGGATGCCAGTAGAACACACCAAATATACCCGTAAAAACTCATGTCAGCTTCGTATTGATAATCTGCCCGTGCAGCCATTCTACAAGTGAAAGAACCGCTCTTATGATGCCTTCATAGCGGATTTGGACAAAGATTTGTGACGAGGGAAATCCTAAGAGTTTTTAGAAATCGTAACTCTTGGTATTCGAATAGTTGTTGGAATGCATTTAATGCATCTGAAATGATTAGACAATAAATGTCTTTTAACACATGAGTCATCATTGCTCTAAAAATATAACCGTCGTTAGGGTTGTATTGGGCCTAGACTCTGAATATTGGGGCCCGTTTCACTCGAAACCTTTTGCGAAGCTTCGCCACTTCGCGCCTTTGACTGTGAAACGATGGGGTCGTTTAAATTCGAAAAGTTATGTTTTGGGGCATGCGACAATCCTTGGTTGATCGTTGCACTCCTTCGTTACCTATAAAAAGGTAACTTAGTAAGTTTTGAAATTCACTCTTGCCTTCAAGCTTAGTGAAAATCTGCAAAAATTCTGGAGACCCTGTTGCTGTCGTTCTTGTGAGGTCCTCATCGCCTTTAACTCCCTTCCTAGGTAACCTCTTTCATCCCTAAACTCACATTTCTTTAAATTTCTTTACACTATTGTCATGCGTCCTAGGCGAAATAGCGCTGGTACCTCAAATAGGGGGAAATATAGCTCTCGTGCCCCATCAGGCCACCGTGGTGGGAGGATTCCTGTGAATCTTCCTGTGGCTAGGTCTCACCATTTAGAGAGGGTTGGAACTCCTTCTTCGTGGTTGCCAGTGGTTCAGCACCGCCCTGAGGATTCTTTCGGCTCGTGGGCTATCAGTCTCTCTGACAGTGAATCGAGTGCAGAAGGGTACCTCTCTAACGATGTTGCCTTTTACCACAACGCTAAAATATTTTGGCGTGCATCAGATAAAATAGAGGTTCCTGGATCTGGGAAGACGCTGATCCTCCGTACAGCTGAGGGGTATGTCAACGTGGTTGTACACCAGCTGAACTGGGAGAGGCTGAATAAGGAACACCCATACTGCTGGGTTGAAGAAGAATTTAAAGAAATACCCTCCTCTCATGCCAAGGAGGATGGGAGCCCAGTAGAGACGCGCTTCCGGGTCTATTCTGAGGAAAAATATAAGGGGCGTTTCCTCATTCTTGCACCCCGGCCAATGGAAAGAGTATGCCACCTGGTCCTAGACGAGAGGTCGGTGTCATGTACGACTTTGTCTTTCAAAATCTGGGAGTGCGTTTCCCTTTAACAGAACTCCAAATGGTCGTCCTCCGTTTCGTGGATTGTACCCTCACGCAACTGCATCCAAATGGTTGGGGTCTGATACACGCCCTTGAAGTTCTTGGGAAACACTTTAACTTCAAAGCCACTATGGCAAAACTCTTCTATTATTGCCAAGTGGTCCGCCGTGCAAACAAGAAGGGCGGCCTTGGGTTCATCACGCTCCGGGGTGGCTCGAGGATGATAAACTTTAAATCCTTTACCGAATCTGTGAAGATTGACGGTCACTCATTCAAGCAGTACTATACGTGAATTCGGGTGAAGAACAATAAGCCGGTCTTCTGGCTTAATAAGGAGGGGATCCCAAAGTTCCCCACCAGCTGGCCACACGAGCACTTCCTATTAATAAGCCATGCTTATTCTACCGAAGAGGACGAACTCTCTCCTCACTCCATAGAGGTGTTGAGTGCCATGAGGTCCTGCTCAATGGTCCTGAAGGGATTTTTGTGCAAACTCCTTCTTGGGAGTGCCGACGTCAGGGACGAATACCTTAGTAAATATCTGTTCTCTTGCTTTTATATCTATTTTATATCACATTTTTCAAACCGACCACTGTACTAATGTCTATCCTTCTCCTGTTTGCAGCACAAATCGAAAAAGCTTCTACCGAAATGCTCTCTTTGAAGTCTATGTTGGCTGATAATGATTCTTCCTCTGACGAGAATAATATTCAAGCCAAGAGGAATTCCTTCAAGGTTGATGCTCCACTTATCCTATTAACTTCCGATGTGGGAGATGACATGCCCCTCCTTGAGGAAAAGAGCGGCGGGGAGCAGGCTCAAGAGTAAGAGCAGGAGCAGCCTGCCCCCGAGAAGAAGAAAAGGAGGAGGGTATTGATCAAGGCTGCGGAGAAGAAAAAGCCTTCCGCTGAGGGGTCTTCCATGAAACACCAAAAGACCCTGGAGGAGATCGGTATAAAGAAAGATAAAGGGAAAAAACGGTCAAATCCTCTTCTGCCCCTTCCTCTCACACCGGCTCAGAGGCGGAGTCGGAGAGTGAGCTTCTTATGATCAGCTCCCCTCCGAAAGGGTCCTTTCTCCCTCCTTTCCTCTGGTTCCAATGCCCCATGCCTCCTAGACTCCCTAAACCAAGATATTGGCTCTGATCTTCTCTTGAGGCCGCTGAAGTAAGGAATGCCTGCAAGGCCAACCGCTGGCAGCTGGATGAACTTTCTGGCCTGCTGGACTCCTTGAGCGAGAAAGCAGATTACATGGAACAAGTTGAAAAACTTGAGGCTGACATCGCTGTAAAGGAGGCCTGGGCGGCCAAGCAGGCAGAAACTACGAAGGGAGTTGAGTTAGAACTGAAAAAGGCTAAAGAGCTGCTGGAGAAGAAGACTTAAGAAATAAGTCATCTTTATTTAGCAAACAAATCTTTGGAGCGGCAAGTTTATGAGCTTCAACAGCAAAATAAGTCCATTCCCCTCCTGGAGGAAGAGCTCCAACTTGAAAAAAAGAAATCTGCTAAGCTGAATGAAGATCTTGCAGCAGCGGAAGCCGGCCACAGTAAGAGCTTAAGAGAATGGGAGGCCCTCAAGAAGGAGTTGTTGGCCCAGATCGAGGAACTGAAGAAGGGGAGTGCATCTGCCGGCCCATCAGAAGAAGAAAATGCCAAGCTTTAGAAAAAGTTGGCTGCTTCCAAGGCTAAGGCTACCAAGGCTCTGGAAATATGTAAAAATGTAGCCTTTGAGTCTTTTGGCCTAGCTCTTCGTCAGGTCTTCTATCGCAACCCCGATGTGAGACTCAATTTGTACGGGTTTTATTTGTTCTACGAGTTTCACGGAGGGAAACTAGTTGTGGTGAAGAGTGATGGCTCGCACGAGGATCCTCCCAATTCCCTTTATGAATTGCCTTCTATTCCTGAGGGCCAAAGCATGGGGCCACCACCAATCACTCTGGGCCCTAAAAATACTGCTCAGGAAAATATTCCAAAAGACAAGGAGCCCGAAGGTGAAGGAGCTCAAGACCAAAGAAACGAGGAGGGAGAAAAGGAAGTGCCCACAGTGGAAGATCAGATGCTTGCTTCTTAGTTTTCCACTTTTTACTTTATTGCTGTGTACTGGGATCAGCTCCAGCCTTATTATTACTCACGTAATTTTCTTATGAATGAATGAAATTTCCCTCAATCCTTTGACTCTGATATTTACAAGTCATATACCGTTATAACATACTTTGAGTATATACGTTATGCATTTACCTCCACCGTATCTACTTAGACCATTCTGCTCACTTAACTTGAGGTTTAGTTGTGATAAACAGATGATAAAGTAGAGAACTAAAAATGCGAATACTGTCCCCAAGTGTGAGCGTGTTAGGAGATGAATATCTGTTATAAGATATTGCCCATAACTCCTTAGGAATGAGGGATTTAATCCGCCCTGATAATAAGTGATTAATCATTTCCCATAGAAGCATCCTACTGTAAGCAATTGCCTTAATCACAAAGATGATGATCAGGCCCTCAATCACAAGAGTGGTGATTGGAATTGTCCATGCCAGGAGTTACATCATCAATTCACAGAATAGGTGATTGAGATCATCCGTCCTGAGGAAATTATTTCAATTACAAGGATATCGATCACAACTTCACCAACGTTCGGCCAAACCTACTAGTTGTACTTGGAGTTTAGTTTATTCCTATAATCCAAGATTTCGAGTGGGGTTCAGCACAACCTTGCAAAAGGTTTGATCCTACAACCCATTTCTTGAGGTTCGGTTTAATCCTACAACTCAAGCCTTTGACGGTGTTCAGTTTAATCCTACTAACCGTACTCGGAGTTCAGTTTAGTCCTATAATCCGAGTCTTTAGATGGGGTTCGGTACAACCTTGGAAATGGTTTGATCCTACAACCTATTTCTTGACTCGAGGAGTTACATCGCCAATCACAGAATAGGTGACTGGGATCATCCGTCCTGAGATTTACCTCGTAGACCAATCAAGGCTATAAATTGCAATACAGAAGAGAACAAAAAGGATGAAATTAATGTAATCACGAATTAAACCTTCATTGAATTGAATGTGAATTACAAAGAAATCATAGCTGGGGTCATGCCTCGTTAAAACCTTCTTGAGAAAACCCAATGGGAAAAAACTCAAGTAAGGAAAAAGAGTACATGCCGTCTTACCAACTAGCTGTAATAAATGCGTAAATTTTGAGTGTTCCATTTATTGCGGATCGGTGTTTCATCGAGCTCTTCTAGCCGGTATGATCCTTTTCTAGTCACCTCAGATACTCTGTAAGGGCCTTCCCACATTGGCGTTAATTTTCCTTGATGGACGAACTTATTTCCCACACTCGCCCTCCTCAAAATGAGATCCCCAGCGTTGAAAGCTCTGTATTGCACACGTTTGTTGTACCGGAGGGCGGCCTGCGCTTTAATCGCCTGGTCCCTGACAAAAGCCTCTTCTCTTAACTCATGGAGAACATCAAGCTCTGATGCCAAATTGGCACTATTATCCTCCACGGAAAAGTATTCCACTCTCGCTGATCTCGTCTGGAGCTCCACCGGAATCATCGCCTCAACCCCGTAAGTAAGACGGTATGAAGATTCATTGGTGGAAGAATGGGTGTAGTATGATATGCCCACAAAACGTGACACAGCTGATCAGTCCATCCCCCCTTTACTTCACCAAGGCGCTTCTTCAGTCCTTTCAGTACTTCTCTATTGGCTACTTCAACTTGGTCATTCGTCTGAGGGTGTTTAATAGATGAAAAGATTTGGACTATCCCTAGTCCTTCAAGCAACTCTGTGAACTTCCTATCTAGTTACTATCCATCCAGGGACACCAAACCGGGCTATAATATTCTCGTACACAAAGCATCGTATCCATGCTGATGTGATATGCACTACTGGCTCCGCTTCAATCCACTTGGTGAAATAATCAACTCCCACAATGAGATACTTAATGCCTCCAGGTGCGGTTGGGAATGGGCCCAAGATATCTAGGCCCCATTGATAGAATGGCCATGGTACCGCGGATGAAGAAAGTTCTTGGGCCAATGTGTGATGAAGATTAGAAAATCTCTGGCAAGCATCGCACCTCTTAATGAAATCGATGGAATCCTGTTTCATCATGGGCCACTAATATCCAGCCCTGAGGATTTTTCTCATTAAGCTTCTACCACCGGCGTGGTGCCCCATTGCCCCTTGTGTACCTCTTCCATTACTCCTTGTACCTCGTTCTCTTTTAAACAAAGGAGATATGGCACTGAGAATCCTCTTATATAGAAAACGATGTCAACCATGGTGAAATATGGCAATTCTTTTTTACTCTTCTTCTCTCCTTCTCATCGGTGGGCAGCTGTCCGTCAGCTAGGTAATGGATATACGGAGTAACCCATGAATTTTCGTAGGAAGCATTAACCATTATGGCGTTCAGAGAAGGGAACAAAGGAATGCTGGGCGATGTCAACGTACTCTGTACCCCTGTTGTTGTACTGCCGGGCTGCTTCATACTTGCGAGCCTTGATAGAATATCTACTCTAGTATTTTCTTCTCTTGGTACATGCTTAAACTCCAACATATCGAATCTTCCTTTCAACTCATTCACACAATTAAAATATAGCTGAAGTTGAGGCTCACAAACCTGGTATTCACCTTGGATCCACGATATCACTAACTGTGAATCGCTACGCAATGTCACCTCTGTTGCACCGATATCAATTGCCGCTCGGAGTCCGGCAAGACATGCTTCATATTCAACTTGGTTGTTGGAGGTTTTAAAATTAAATCGAAGAGAGATCTCCAGATGTATACCATCATCACTCTCCACAACAACACCAGCTCCATAACCCTTACTATTCGATGACCCATCTACATAAATGGTCCAGTGGGCGCGAGGTGTGGCTGGATCTGCCCCTGTCATTTCTACAACAAAATCAGCCAGGACTTGGGCTTTAATGGCTCCTTGTGGTTCATAAGAAATTTTGAACTCAGAAAGCTCGATAGACCATTTGATCTCCTCCCAACGAGGTCCGGCTTGCTAAGCACAGAACGAAGTGGTATATTCGTTCTTACTAAGATTGGATGTGCATGAAAGTACGGCCTCAATCGTCGCGAAGCCCAGATAACTACGAGAGCAGCCTTCTCTATCTTCTGGTATCCATTCTCTGCTCCCTGCAACATCTTGTTGGTGAAATACACTGGCCTCTGCCCCTCTGGGGTTTCCTTAACTAATGCTACGCCCAAGGCTTTATCTGAAATTGCCAAGTACAAAATGAGTGATTCACCAGGGTTTGGTTTCACCAAGATCGGAGGACTTGACAACACTTCCTTGAGTTCCTGGAATGCTTGCTCTTGCTCCTGTCCCCACTCAAACTTCTTATACTTTTTTAGCACTTTATACAGAGGAAGGGATCTATGCGCCATCTTGGGCATGAATCAAGCCAAAGCTGCTACTTTCCCATTTAAAGATTGCACATCCCTCAAGTTCTTCAGACTCTACATGTCCAATATCGCTCGACATTTCCCTGGATTAGCTTTAATGCCACGTTGCGTCAATATGAAACCTAAAAACTTCCCAGCAGGGATAGCAAAAGTACATTTCAATGGGTTCAACCTCATGTTATATTGTCTTAAGCGTGTAAATACCTGACACAGGTCCTCAACATGATCACCTCCAGCCAGAGTCTTGGCAATGATATCGTCAATGTACACCTCCACCAGTTTGGTGTGCATGCCTTTGAACACCTTGTTAATCATACGCTGGTAGGTGGCCCCAGTGTTCTTCAAACCGAAGGGCATGACGGTGTAGCAGAAGACACCGCAGTCATTGACAAAAGCTATTTTTTCTTGGTCCTCCTCCTACATCAGAGTTTGGTTGTACCCTGCATAAGCATCCATAAAACTGAGATACTGGTAACCAGACGAATCGTCTACCATACAATCAATATTTGGGAGCGGATATGGGTCCTTCGGGCAACAACAGTTGAGGTCTACATAGTCAGTGCATATTCTTCACTTGTCATTGGCCTTCTGTACCATCACCACATTGGAAAGCCAAGAAGAATATCGGACTTCCCTAATAAATTCGGCCTTCAACAACTCCTCCGTCTACTAGCAAGCTGCCTTCTATTTTTCCGGTCCCAATCTTCTCTTCTTTTGGGCAACCAGCCTTGTCTCTGGATAGATAGATAGCTTGTGGCAATAGAAATCAGGGTCCATCCCAGGCATGTCTGTCGTAGTCCATGCAAAAAGGTCTTTGAATTCCTGGAGAAGTGTTAACAGGCGCTGCTCCATAATAGACTCCAACTTATCATTAATGTGTGTAACCTTTTCTGGGGAATCCCCTAAGATGACATCCCTGGAACCTCCATCCGGCGTGGGTTTTGAGGGATTAAGTGGATCGATCTTCAACTCCGCTCTAGGATCAAGATTGATCAAACTAACAGACCCAACCGCTGTTCCTCTGTCGTTCAACTTCCTCTTCTTATTAAACGTCTCCAGTTTTACCATATTCAGGCTCAGGTTGTAACAATACCTAGCCATCTCCTAATCGCCTCGGAGGGATGACACACTATTGTCCTTGTCAATGAATTTGATAAAGAGGTACGGAGTAGACATTATTGCTTCCATTGCGTTCAGGGTAGGGCGGCCTATAATCCCGTTGTAAGGAGATTCCACATTGATCACCAGGATTTTGGACTTCACCGTTCTTGCTCCAGGTTCGCCCTTAAAAGAAATGAGGGTATCAAGATACCCCTTGGTGGGCTGCTTCGCTCCATTGAACGCTGTGAGCTCTTGTGTATATGGTTGCAAATCTGCATTATTAAAGCCCATTCTTTTGAAGCAGTTATAAAAAATAACATCACAAGAACTTCCCTGATCAACGAGGATCCTTTTGACGTCTTTGTTGGCTATGACAGTGATGATAACTACTACATCATCATCTCCTAGAATTATTAGGCCAAAATCATCGTCTGTGAACGACACCGCTGGTGCTGCCATGCCATCCCTGAAAGGGCGGTTATCCTTGGGCTTCCCCTAAACTGATAGGATCATTCGATGGTGGTTCTTACGAGTTATGATTGACGCTCCCCCTCCAGCAAATCCTCCAGTGATCATATCAATCACCTCACGTCGGCTTTGCCTTTGCTGCTGAGGCATGTCGTCCTGCTGAGCTCCTTCACTGATTAACAGTCCTTTCTGTTTCTCAGCAGCTGTGAACCTCCTGACCGGATTACGACTATTGTCGCCCTCGTCATCATGGTCTCTCCCTCTCTTCTCCATTCTGTCTGGCTCGTCTAAGGATTTCTCCTTGAACAAATACTTTTTCAGCTTTCCCTCTCTAATGATAGTTTCTACTGCATTCTTCAACACTTTACATTCATCGGTGGTATGGCCAACCTGCTCATGGAAAGCATAATATTTTCGGGAATTACCAGGTCTTTTCATCGGCAGAGGTTTTCTTATCCAATAAACACTGAGTGTGGGCTAACCAACTTCCCTTAAGATTTAAGAATGTCTGGAGTTCAATGGAGCGTAGTTACTGAAAGAAGCTACGTGCCTATCCTACTGTTAAGGTCGAGTGCTCATGAAATCTTTTCTCTGGGTATGCTTCTCTAGCCTTACCCTTTCCTTGTCTCTCCGTGGTTGTTGTGAGGGTGCTGATGGCTTCAATCTAGCTACAGTAGCTTCTAGGTGCATCTCTATGCCCACATATTTTGAAGCTTTCCTCCGGAACTCCTTAAACATCGTCAGAGGACTCTTTGCCAAAGATAAAGCAAAAGTGGATCCAGGTTGTAAAGCTTCAACAACAATATGAAGTTGAATGGCCTCCGTGAGGTTAGGCACTTAAGCAGCCTCCTTTTAAAATCTCCTCAAAAACTCCTTAAGAGTTTCATTTTCTCCCTGTCTTATCTAGGCCAAGGTATGAGAAGTCCTTGGAACATCTCTAGAAATAACGAAATGGCTCTTAAACGCAGCTACCATTTCTTCCCAGGAATCTATCGAACCTAAGGGTAAACTCTTGAACCAACTAAGAGCTTCCTCTGTTAAGGTTCTTGGGAACATTCTGCACATTACATCCTCATCAGCTCCCAAATACATAGCCTCATACACATAAGCATCAAGATGCTTAGTGGGATCAGTCTCCCCATTATATTTTCTGATCGAAAGTGGCTGGGTTGTTTGTAGGTGCTTGGGGATAAGTACACTCATGAGCCTCCTTGAGAAAGGAACGTTGAGTCTGTACGCCCCAGAGGTCACCACCACCTGCTCTTTCCACCTTGCACTGACTCTGTCTCTAGAATCTTGAGTTTGTTCCCTCTCCTCATAGGTGGGAATCTTCAAATACTGGAGAGTTGTGGACTTCTCTCTTGTAGATGCATGGTGAGTATCCTCAGCCTGAGACATCACTCTGTCCCCAATTCCTCTTTTCTCTCTTCTCAACTCTATCAACTCCTCTCTGAGTTGCCTTATAACTTCATCTCGAGGGTCAGGGGTTGCAACGGGTACCATTCTCCTCGTGTGGGTTACATGAGACTCGAAAACAAGTCTCCTACCGGCTTGCTGATGGGTCACATCCTCCACGTGACCATCCACAAAATCACATCCATCTCCTTCCATGGTGAGCTATTGAACTTCTGTGAAAAGTGGGAATAACTCTATTGAGTCCCATCGGGCGTGCCAATGAACTGGTCTGGACCGGGGTCTATGATTTGGTATAGGGACCAACCACAAAAGTATATGTTTTGAGTATTTATACATCGGTACAGTGGGTATCCGGTATTATAATCCGACCTCTCAGTGGGAGAAGCCGGTCTTGTTGTCCTGGAGATCCTTCACACCAGGGTTTCGTGTTGTTAAAGGGTGAAAGGTGGTGTCACCTACGAAGATTCTCTGACGCTCAAGTTAGTAGAGTGTATGAGAACTCAATGAACACTTAAGCAATGTAATAGTAGAGTAAGAGTAAGAACAACGTAACCTTGCATGTGTTGGAGAATATACTATTTATAGTTGAGCATGGAAAATGAATCGTTGAGTGCAAGTGGGCCCATAAGCTCTGATGCCGTGTACAGAATATCAATCAGAGTAGTTAAATATTCAGAGCGTGATAATGGGTAGGTCAATGATCAGTGTACGATTCTGACACAAGGATGGAGATAATTCACCTTTTTCGTATATCACGCCTGCAATCGTACTTACTCCTTTCAGTGATTGATATAGACACATTCCGCTGTGCAGGGTATCTATCATGATAAGCGATGGTTCCGCTTATCTTATCGTAGCTCTGAGGCAAACGGTTATACGTGACGGAAGAATGAGGACGGATCGAATATCCGGTGTCTTAAATGCAACTTTGGATGATCGGTGTAGAAGAGGCTCTTACATCAGGTCTTTTGCAGTACGGACAATGACTTGTGATTTCGGTTGGTCTTCCAGGTTAGTTAAGATGATGTCTCATCATAGGGGCCGGTATCCAGACCGGATCACATTCTAAATAAGTTAGGCCCAATTTTGGTAGGTTTACTCTATGTGTGTGACCCTAAGGTAAAATATTTAGTTATATTAATAATAAACTATTTTATTATTGATATAAAATAAAAGTGGCATCTAAGAATGCATCATTATATCTGAATATTATTTATCATCGATAAAACATATGAGTGATAATTATTTTATATGTTTGTCCCTTTTGTCACAATATCTAATTGGGTCCAAGGCATGATCGTCGTCATCCTTGTATGGTGTAACATCCCAAATTTTATAAAAATGAATAATTGATAAGAATAAATAATAAATAATTGTATATGTGTGGATTTATGTCCCAAAAATATTGGAATGATTAAATTGGGATTTATTATGGATATTCGAAATTTATAGAGCATATGTGAAATAAAATTATACCCGAATAGAATATGGGTATCGGACCAAGTATCTCCGATTAAGATGCCGCTGGTCAGGGCTGTTAAGAATATTATTGGGAATCCGAATCAATATTCAGAATAATTTTTAGATAATGTATTGAGCCCGAACTGTGAGCCTGTTTATTAAAAAATGGTGAAATTTTAATGTGAAGCAAAATATTAAAACATAAACCCTTCTTCCTCTCTTATGCTTCACGCTACTTCTTCTCCTCCCTCTTATTCTCTTTTCGTCATCTCTTCTTCTCCTCTTCCCCTTCTTTTCTTCCATTCTCCAAAAATCCAAAGGTGGTGTGCCCTTCCTCTTTCTTCCATTTTGGTTGCTTCAAGCTTGGAAGAGACAACAATGGCAATTAGAAGCCCTCCTTCTCCCACTCTATTTTCGTGTTCTCTCCCCCTGTCTTAGAAGCTCAATGTTGTCTCTTGGTGGAGGTAAGTTCCTCATCATTTTCATGAGCTTTATGCCCTAGATTTTGGGTTTTTGGTATTTGGGGGAGTATTTATGGCATATGGGTTGTTGGGAGAGCATTAAAATGGAAAACCCTAAGGTGGGGTGGCTTAAATGTGAGCCTTTATGAGCATTTAATAGGGCACTTAAGATTAATGTTGGAAGGTGATGAGAAATAAATGGGTATTAATGAGTGTTGTTGGGTTTTAGTGAAACCCTAACCTTAATAAATAGGGGAAAGTGTGAAATGTGAGTAGAATGTAAGTTTAATGATATTGGAGAATGATATTAATGATGAAAGATGGCCATTGATGGTGATTACTGGGCATTGGTAAATGTTGTTGGGTTTTGATGGAAACCCTAGCCCTAAGAATTTGGGAAAATAGATATAATATAGCTTGAAAGGTTGAATTGAATGTTAATAGGTGATATTTAATGATGAGTTGTTAATTATAATGAAGAACAATGATGAACATTCTAGATAACCCTTAATGGTGGAATCAATGAGATATACATATTGATTGGTGGATTGATAGGCCATAGATGGATGAGTTGAAATTGTTAATTTGGTGATGGCTTTAAAGAGGCAAGGATAATTTATGTTGAGCTCTAAGTGACAATGATGATATTTGAAGGATTGATGTAATATGGGATTGCATTATGGAATGGATGAGATGATGATGACGTTGGGTTTAGTTAGCCTTTAAGATCTAGAGGATCTTGGCTTTGGGAAAGGAATTCCTGAACCTAACACAATTGCATAAGTTGACATTCACCAAGTCTAGGACTTGATGTTAAGCTTTATGATAAGCTAGCAAGTATTTAGAATTATGATGGTCATTAATCATGTGAATATACTTGTATATGGTATGTAGATTGTATTCCGGGTGATGCGATGGAGCATTCGGAGCATTGGAATCGTTTTGGCTCTTCCCTAGAGGTAGGAGAGGAGTTAACATTCAAATTGCATGAGTAAATTGAGAGTGATTTGTTGTATGTGTTTGATACTCATGCTTGCCTTGCCATGTGTATGTATTGAATTAATTAAAATGGCAAGTTGATGATTATTGAGGATGATGTGTGAGAACATGTGGATTGGTTATGGCAAGGTATGAATATATGTATATAAGATGATGATGAGTTTGAATTTAACATGATTAATATGTTTGGAATGAGAATGTTATAAGTATGAATATTTGAATAAGATGGATATGCCTCATATGATGTATATGATAGCTTGGATGTAATTAAATTGTCTTATAATGAGGTTTCATATGATGGCCTATGTGAATTTTCATTTTCTGCCTAAGTCCTGATATTCTCGCTCAAGCGAGATGGGATCTCGCTCAGGCGAGAATCTCCTGTCTCGGTATTATGGTCTCTGGGCCAATTTCACCCAGGCGAGCGAGTATTCCGCTCGAGTGAGTTGAGTGTGAGGTGATCAGGTAAGATTCTGGACGAATCTCGCTCAAGCAAGCATGGCCGCACTTGAACGAATAAAAGAGGAGTCGGTTGGAATAATTTGCCGAGTGCTAGGAGGCCTAGTTCGAGTGAAAGAGAAAGGAATCGATTTTGGAATGAATTGCCGAGTGAAAGACCGATCGAGTGATGAGTCGGTTTTGGAATGAATTGCCAAGTGAAAGACCGATCGAGTGATGAGTCGGTTTTGGAGTATTTTACTGAGTGAAAGACCGAGCGAGAGATGATCGGTCTTGGAATTATTTAGCCAGGTGAAAGACCGAATGAGAGGAATCGGTTCTGGAATGAGTTCACCGAGTGAAAAACAGAGTATTGTGAAGCCTCACCGAGTGAGCGAGTGTGGAAGGGAAGGACGACCTCTGGTCAGATTTCGCTTAAGCGAGTGGACACCTCGCTCAAGCGAGCGAGTGTGGAAATAGTTACTGGAACAATTTCGCCCGAGCGAGTGGCCGGGTGTGTGGTGTCTCCCTCAAGCGAGCAACGTGGAGAATAGATACTGGCGTGATTTTGCCCGAGCGAGTAAAGGCACTCAAGCGAGATGGGCTGTCTCGCTCAAGCGAATGTGGGTCTCGCTTGAGCGAGTGACCCCCTGATGGAATTTTCCCTTCGTTTCTCAGTTCTGATGGCCTTGGGCCTTCTTCCCTTATATTGTATGATACTTGAGGCAATGTATAGGGATATATATATATATATATATATATATATATATATATATAATTATGACATGATATGATGGATTGTTGTGTTGCCATCTTAATTATGAGATAACGGTGATGGATAATGGGTTGGAAACCACCGAATGAATGTATAATGGCATTGATGAATAATGGGAAATATTATGGCACCCTTGTGGTGGATACAAGTGATTGACTTGTATGTGAGTGAGGCAATGATGATTGATATATATATATATATTCTGAAAATACCTTGTTGTCACATGTGTGGATTAATATGATGATGTTTGTTATGCCTTTTGATCTCCATGTGTGGATTGATATGAAATGATGTTGTGGCCATTGAAGTGCCTATTATATGTATGTTATGCCTTGAGGGGCTTTGTAAATGATTATGTATGATTATTGAAATGCCAAATTAAAATATACCCTTAATTGAGAGGGTGAGCTATCCTTGCGAGGTTGTTGGGCACATGCATTATTGCATTGTTGCATTCATGGCATAGCATGGCATTGATATACATTATTGTTGAATATATCACCTTGCGGGGTGCCACGAAGGGTATATCCTGGAGTGAAGAGGACGTTGTCCTATTGTTGTTGAATATATCACCTTGCAGGGTGCCACAAAGGGTATATCCCAAAGTGAAGAGGACGTTGTCCTATTATTGTTGAATATATCACCTTACGGGGTGCCACGAAGGGTATATCCCAGAGTGAAGAGGACGTTGTCCTATTGTTGTTGAATTATTGTTGAATATATCACCTTGCGGGGTGCCACGAAGGGTATATCTTGGAGTAAAGAGGACATTGTCCTATTGTTGTTGAATTATTGTTGAATATATCACCTTGCGGGGTGCCACGAAGGGTATATCCCGGAGTGAAGAGGACGTTATCCTATTATTGTGGAATATATCACCTTACAGGGTTCCACGAAAGGTATATCCCGGAGTGAAGAGGACGTTGTCCTATTATTGTTGAATATATCACCTTGCGGGGTGCCACGAAGGGTATATCCCAGAGTGAAGAGGACGTTGTCCTATTAATGTTGAATATATCACCTTGCGGGGTGCCACGAAGGGTATATCCCAGAGTGAAGAGGACGTTGTCCTATTATTGTTGAATATATCACCTTGCGGGGTGCCACGAAGGGTATATCCCGGAGTGAAGAGGACGTTGTCCTATTGTTGTTGAATTATTGTTGAATATATCACCTTGCGGGGTGCCACGAAGGGTATATCCCGGAGTGAAGAGGACGTTGTCCTATTATTGTTGAATATATCACCTTGCGGGGTGCCACGAAGGGTATATCCCGGAGTGAAGAGGACGTTGTCCTATTATTGTTGAATATATCACCTTGCGGGGTGCCACGAAGGGTATATCCCGGAGTGAAGAGGACGTTGTCCTATTAATGTTGAATATATCACCTTGCGGGGTGCCACGAAGGGTGTATCCCTGAGTGATGATGGTATTGTGATAATTTTTGTGAAATGAATCACCTTGCGGGGTGCCACGAAGGGTGAATCCCTGAGTGATGATATAATTATGATAATCATTGGGAAATGAATGGTATGGTAGATATGATCACCTGATGGTAAGAAATGGATCCATTTCATGTGCATTAAATAGTTGACATGTGCATTAGCCATAAGAGCATGGCATTTGAGATGGGATGACCACGAGTGATGAGAAACCCCTTGCGAAGAGGTATTGAGTAAAGCCCTAATGAATTAATGATGATAATGATTATGAGTGCCCTTGTTGATAAGTGGCAAAGTGATTGTGTATGTGATTGTGTATGTGTTTGTGCTTATTTATGATATGAATTGCGATTCATGAGGCTTGTATGCCTATTGTAACAATGAGAGAATGAATGAATAATAATTTCATGATTTGATAGCAAAGCACACATGATGTTGGTATGCATATACACATGATCACAATATATATATATATATATATATATATATATATACATTATTTGTCATTTTGAATGTATAACTCACTCTCCCATGTGATCTCCTTTTTAGCATTGTGATGCAGGTTGTAATGGGATGAGTTTGGATTTAAAGATCAAAGTTTTGGAGAAGGTAAATAGTGGTAGAGGACGTGCCTTTGTCTGCATCATTTATGAACTCTTGTGTAATAAATGAATTGTTTATGAGAATATAGATGTTTTAGAGAATTTGGATATGTAAAGATACTCCTTTGAAATTGTGGATGGTGAATATAATGGTAATATGTAAGTGATGACTTGATGGTCATGGATGATTGAGATAGTCGGGAGAATATCCCCGAATGTATATGTATATATATGTATATATATAATTATATCTTAGGCAGTGCATGCGTCTGCGGAATGTGCATGATTGTGATAAAGTAATAGGTCTATGTTCGGTGTTTTGCATGCTTAGCCTAGCCTTTTCTCATATCGTCATATATGGGACTAAGCGTGTGCCCGGTATACACATTCTTCCACTGTAAACTCTATTATTTTTGTATACCGTTATAGGCAACTTACTTATCGATCCAGTTATAGGGTATTAAATCTCTCTCTTTGGTTTTCTGTGATTCGAGTTTTGATGTGATCGTGATGGTATTTTGAAAACATTTCGAACGCGAAAAATTTACTCGTGTTTTTATTATTTAATTATGACGATTACATCGGGATTCGAGTACAGAAAATCAGGGGTGTTATATATGGGCCCAATTTATTTTACTTGATACCAGAGTTTTACTGAATAAATATCCAATATTTATTCTTCATAGCATGGACATGTATTTCTTTAGTCTCACTTCATTAAGTGACCCATAGATATCACTTTTGTCACATTGGAGAGATATATCTCATCTACATTAGTAAGATCCTTTTACATAATTTGTTCATTGTCTAACCATAGTCTTTATGGTCATCTTATTATAGATGGTGTTTGATTGTATTAAAACAACAATCTCCTTATGTAGGAATCGTAGTGACTTTAGGTCGAAAGATTACATATACCATTTTTACATTAAGAACTATTTATGACACTCATGTAATGATCTATGCAACATTCTCATAGTGGGTCTATCCAGCACAACATTACTCTTAATGCACACCTCTGTAAAGGCTTGATATCATCTATATCCATGATTTGTGAGATCAGATTATCAGTACATTCACACAAGTTTTAATGTATTTACATGTCTCTATGTAAATACTTAACTAGGAACATTTTAGGAACAATTCTCATATGACCTACTATTCCAAAGATAAATAGTTTTAAAACAATTTTAAAACTGAAAAGACTTATTTTATTGATAAGTTAAAATTGATACATTAATAACTCATACACCAATAGGTTACCCTTGTGCCTTTGATCAAATGAAATGCACTAATGTAAGTTAGCATATTTGATCCATTTTGAGTTGTTTAAATATTTGTTTCATAATGGTATGTCAGCTACGGGATTGACTTGACATGTATATGGTATTTGTTGACCAAATTGTATGGACCCATTACATTGACGATGTCATGCAAACACTGCCTCCAATATGTGTTTAAGGAACAGAGGGTTGGAGAGTTGTAGTTTCACTATTGTGCACAAACATAGTAGAGTGGCATCAAGGAGATCGGGTGATGAGGCAATTTAGAATGCAATAACACATACCTTCCCCCCTTTGACAGGATATCTAATTGGGTCCAAGGCATGATCGTTGTCATCCTTGTATGGGCCCAATTCATTTTACTTGATACGAGACTAGACTTTTCTGAATAGATATCTAATATTGTTCTTCCTATCATGGACATGTATTTCTTTAGTCTCACTCCATTTAGTGACCCATAGATATCACTCTTGTCACATAGGAGAGACAAATCTCATCTACATTACTAAGATCCCTCTGCATAATGTATTCATTACCTAACCACAGTCTTTATGGTCATCTTATTACAGATGACGTTTGATTGTATTAAAACAACAAACTCCTCATGTAGGAATCATGGTGGCTTCAGGTCGAAGAACTACATATACCATTATCACATTGAGAACTCTTTATGACACTCATGTAACGATCCATGCAACGTTCTCATGGTGGGTCTGTCCAGCACAACATTACTTCTAATGTTTACCCGTGTAAAGACTTGATATCATTCATCTATGATCTGTGAGATCAGATCATCAGTACATTCACACACTAGTTTTAATGTATTTACATGTCCCTATGTAAATACTTGACTAAGATTATTTTAGGAACAATTTTCATATGATCTAGTATTCCAAGGATAAATAGTTTTAAAACTGAAAAGACTTATTTTATTGATAAGTTAAAATTGATACATTAATAGCTCATACACCATGTTAGGCTGGAAATTGACTTTTACTATTTTTCCTTTTGATCAAATGAAACACATTAATGTAAGTTAGCAGTACTTGATCCATCTTGAGTTGTTTAAATATTTATTTCGTAATGATCTATCAGATACAAGGTTGACTTGACATGTATATGGTATTTGTTGACCAAATTGTATAGACCCTTTACACCGATGAAGTCATGCAAACATTGTCTCCAACATGTGTGTAAGGAATAAAGGGTTGGAGAGTTGTAGTTCCACTATTGTGCACAAATATAGTGGAGTGACATTAAAGAGATCAAGTGATGAGACAATTTAGAATGCAACAACACATACCTTCGCCCCTTCCCCCCATCAACCAAATCATCTCCACGACATTACCCAAAAAGGGAAATAAGGGGAAAATTGGAGCCAAGTGTATTTACCATTAATCAACATGTGGCAAAGTTGGGCAGATTATGTTTATAAGCATTTATAACCAACTTAGCTACTTATCCACTATAGTATCAATGAAATAACGATTGACGGATCCTAATTAACCATTCCTGCACATATCATCACCGAACAAAATAATTATCAATCAAAAACCACTTTAATCATATTATGAAACATAAACCATGTATGAAACCAACGTAAAATGCATGAATTGATAATTCTGAGTCCAATTTCGTATGATCTTGTGAAAGTCCAATGTTGATGCAAGTATGAGGCCCTCCCCACTTAGTCCCAACTAGGGATGGAAATGGGTCAGACCGTCCGTCGGGGGCTTATGACCTGACTCATTTAAAGCCTACATAGGCCAAGCTTGTCGGGCTAGAAGACCAGTCTTAGGCTTTTAAAAAGGCCTTTTTAACTAAATAGGACAGGCCATAGGCTTTCTAAAAAGCCTTGTAAGTCCAATAGGCCGACCTATTTAATTAGATTAATTGTTAATTAATTATATATATAATATTTATAACATAAAATAATATATATATATATATATATATATTACATATTTACATATATATAATATAAATTAATATTACAAGTTTACAATTAAAAAAAATTATGAGGGAATGGAACACAATTATTTTTAGGTTCGTTTTGACCTTTTAAACGTCTTACTATAAACAGGCTTTTAAACAGGCCAGATCTTCAAACAGACCAGGCTAGACCAGACCTTAAGAAAAGCCTATGAGAGACTAATAGATCAGGCTCAGGCCTTAAAAATTTGATATAGGTCAGACTCAGGCCTTTCAAAGTCCGGCCTAGCGTGACCTATTTCCATATCTAGTCACCACCTATGCATTTTTCTTTCTTGACAACATAGCCCTCATCTTCCATGGACACCCATCAATTTGATTAGGAGACCTTACAATAAAATATGTTGGCTTTGATTCGGCCATAATGATTTTTTTTTTCAATCAATAACTACCCTAGTAGTTAGCTGGTTAATTGCCAAATTACCTTCTCGTTTAAACTTAAATGAAATCTTCTATTTTAACTCCTTTATAGTAATACTGCATCTGATCTGCATTAACTTGGTGTCTCCTTCAAACGTATAACCTTCTGAATCTTCGTATTTTCGTCCATTGGTGTAAAGAATCAACATAATCCAGGATCTCATCTATAAAATGTTGAACGTTTTTGCACCTTAAACATAATAGTAAGGCTAATAAAATATGAACTGCAATAGCTGAATGCAAGAAACCCCTCGGAGGTTAGTGGTTGCTATATAGAAGGAGTGTAGAACATTTCATACCTCCACCAGATGAAATGCCATGTGGCGGTTTCTCATGTATTTTGCATGTGTAAAATACAAGTCAATTCTTCCCTGGTCAAACTATGTATATTTTGTATTATCAAAATACGAAATTTAAACATAATTCATAGTGTAGGGATATGAAACAAAAATACTGCCACAACAATCCAAACAGATCCCATTGCAATTCAAGCAAAAGTGTCTTCCAACAATGCCCAATCACATACATGTATTTATTATTACGAGGTTCCCTCATCTAATTTTAGACATTAAAAACTCTAGTTACCGTGGATAAATCATAAATGTGATTTGACACAATTAACTTTTGATTTAAGCTAATAGTTTTTTAAAAAGCTATTAAAATTGTTTGGTAAACATAAAAAATAGTGTTCCCTCCCTGATTAGAGGGGGTTCCACGGTACCCCTTCGTCCCTTTAATTTAGCAGACGATGATTCTCCATTATCCCACCAGAAGCGATTATCTCCCTTATTGGGCCTGGGCCTAGATTCCCCTCTTTCCTTTATTTTACAAGTGTATAAATACAGCCTAGAAGCTCACATTGTAACTCAAGTGACACATATTGAGAATTAATAAACATAATCCCTAAAGAAATTCTTTAGGGTTTCTGTGCTTAAACTCTTTGTGTGAACAAATAGGTTCTTAAGTATTTATAAAACTACTTGATAAAGTTTATAGTTTTTTTAAAGGCAGCGTTTTCTCATTAATTGCTTAAGAATCATTTTTATTTTTTTTACGACAACTTTTATTTTTTATATAATTAAAATATTCTACGTCTTTAAAATCATTTAACAGTAATTAAACTAGCTTTGTCCAACAGTTATATTTCAATTAATTTCCTACAAAACTATAAACTATAAGCTATTTAAAAAAAAACTATAAGCTATAAACTATTTAAAAAGTGATATATTATAAACTTGTTTTATGGAAACATCCTAAATTTGTTAACTATTTTTTATATAGAGCTAGTTGAATAATATGTGCGTTTCGTTTCTTCTTTTCAAAGTTTCTATTAGTGTCTTAATAATATTATTTAAAGAACTAAAAATAAATTTTTTAATTAAAAATTAAGTTAAAATTACTAAAAAAATCAATAAAACTAGGTATTGACAATAATTTTAAATAAAAAATATTTTTTTATTTATTTGCCAACATATTCAAGATACTATTAAGTAGTTAGGATTTTCATATTTATATATCGTGATATTGCGTGGATTAAAAGTCGCTTATAAAATAAATACCATGAAAGGACGTCACATAGCTGCTAGGCAAAAGCAACAAGCGTCCAGGCACACCGATATTATTTTGTTGTCTTTTTAGCACATTCCATATTAATTTAGGCGCCAAAGGGTAGTTTAGTCGAATTTATCATTGATTTAATTCTATTCTCCAAAATATAAGTAAATTTTAATAAAATTTTTAGTCTTTTGATACAAATAAAGTTATATTTTTTCAAAGTCATTAAATATTTGTTTATTAAATATGTCTTTATTATATATATATTTCTAAAGCCATTAATTTATTATGTAATAAATGATAGTAAGAATATTTTAGAAATCTATATCAAATATGTGATAACATTAATATAAATAATTATTTTTACCCATTATTTTTAATACGTGCGAAACTAGATACTTTTGCTTATATTTAAAACTGGAAATAGAAAAAATTTTGAGTTGTTGAATTAAAATTTTCAGTTTAAGTTTAACTTATTTAAATTTTAAAAATTGTTTGGCTCAACTTATGAATTCATAAGCTGAAATTATTAAATTTTTAAAACTTTGATTTTCTTAGAAAACAAAAAATGAAAACTTTTTTTACCAATTGAAGCTGAAATGAAAGTTTTATAAAATTTAAACTTTAAATAATTAATACTTATAATTTTAAGAATTAAAATACTGGAAGTTCATTTCAAACTATATTTTCAATCCCCGCCATGCCTGAGTTATATTTTTATTTTTAAAATACCAATTATTTATGATAGTAATAAAATACAAAAGTTATGTTTATTTATTTCAATAATTATTTATTATAATATTAATTTCATTTTTTATTATTTTATATATAATATGATGTTATTTTTAAGTATTTTAGTGATTTGGTATGTGTAGCATTTTGTAATGTATTAATCATAGAAAGTTACTTAAACTTTCCTGTTTAGAAAGAAATAGAACTTTTGTTCATTATTTATTTGTTTACAGTAAAAGCTTGAACCTTAAATTAAACTACGGAAATGAGCAGAGCTTACATTGAGGAAGCATAACGTATTAAACTGAGGGCGGGAATATGGTCCATTTATTAAACCTTGAGCAATCAATCTGTATGCAGCCTCGGTCAA
Organism: Clitoria ternatea; assembly: GCA_037962975.1. Lineage (NCBI taxonomy): Eukaryota > Viridiplantae > Streptophyta > Magnoliopsida > Fabales > Fabaceae > Clitoria > Clitoria ternatea. The sequence goes on along the minus strand of CM075671.1, from coordinate 239,236,327 downwards.
ATGAACGCCATCCCACCCAATACACTGAGATGGATCATCACAAGCAATCGCACCTGGATTCCCGCAATTTACAGATTCGTTGTAATTGTATAAACCCCCCATTCCACAACAGATTTTGAGACCTGTAAAACCTGTTGCCATAAATTTGTAAATATTTATAGATTTTCATAAAAGCGTGTGAAGTTCAACAAAGAATTACCAAAATTTGTGGGATGATTATATAATGATAATGCGGCATTGTAGTAGTCAGCATATATGATATTGGCATAAGGATGAAGTTCTTGAAGCCTATTTATTTCAGTTTGGAGCTTTTGGTTGTAATCCTTCGCAAACTCGTTTAACCACTTCAAGCACCCATCTTGGTCATATTGGTTCTTATCCATGGTTTCATACATTGTTAAATAGATTGCACTACATCCCAGTGGTAAATTCCCAGGAACCATGAGCGTGCGAGCCCCAAGATCAATCAACTCCTATTAAAACAAAAATTACAGAATTGAATATGGAAAATCAAATCAAATACATTAATATTAGAGATTTAAAAAATAAAATGTAAACTATTATATTCATATTAATTTCAACGTTATATCACTATAGACTTTTGAAAATTTTCATCGTTAACGTAATTTCTTATAAAATTTGGCAACATTTTGATAATAAAAAGATTGTCATTTTTTTCTGAAGAAAAATTGAATCATTAATCACCAAATTATTCTTACTATTGTTTTAAAAGTAAACACGCCAATGGATATTCAGCCTTTTTATGAACTTGCAATAAGAAACTTAAAGGGTCAAGTATGTTTTTGTTTCTAATAAATACGTTTGTATTTCTTTCTCCTATAAATAAAAAATTTATTTTACATCCCTCTTTTATTGAATAGATATGTTTCTTTAAATTGAAAACATTAATTAGTGATATATATTCAACTTGTTAATGTGTGACTTTATAAAAGTAATTTGTTTTTCATAAAAAACTTTAAAAGTTTTATTTTTTTAATAATTTTAAAAACAACTTTAACTATTAAAAATTGTATCTTAACTTATCTAAATTCTTATTTTATATAAACCAAAAACATATTTAATTTATACTAAACTTAAATGACTCTCTTCATCCCTGTCTTAGTAAACTCTCTTACTATTGGGTTCTTATAGGCATATAAGCAACGTGATAGGTGTGATGACACTTGTGTGCAACGGTGGACATTAAACACCATTGTCTTAGATTTGACGGATAAAACTAATTTTGGGGAAAATTAAATTGAAATTATATAAAAAATTTAAATTACCTTTTTTTTCTCTTACTCAATCTTTCTTTCTCGTCTTTCCCTTTCCCTTCACTTCCTTTACCTTTCCCATTCCCTTCCTCTTCCTCTTCCTCTTCCTCCCCCTCCCACTTTTATTCGAATAAACACATTTCTTAAATCTATCTTTGCACCGTTAATATCACGTTGTCAATTTCCCTAAGGGCCTTCGTCATTTTGAAGGGTAACATGAATTGTTTTCCATGTTCTCCATGTGGGTATATGTCATCTTTGTCGTATCCACCCCCAGAAAGTCTTAATTTTTGCACAACACAAATTCCATGATATCCATGTTTCATTGGTTCTCATTGTAAAATTATGTTCTTTTCCTTTTATTTTGTGCGGGTGAAATAGGTCATTGGAATTTTGACATGGAAGAGTGATACTCATGGTGATATTTTCCATGATCCTAGAGATCTGGAAAGTTTGTGTTTCTTTATTGTTCACCCCAGATCGAGGGGCCCACGACACCCCTTTTTTCCTCCATTTGAGGCGGGAATCAGAGAAATGTCAACCCCAACCAAATACCAATGATGATTGGTTCTACCATTTTCCCTTCCGTCTTACCAATTGTATGAGTGGTCTCGAAGCCATCTAATTGTAATTAAGTGACACATTTGACAGAGTAATGGTAACCTTATTTCCTAGAGTGGTTCTCTAAGGTTTTATGTGTGATTATACTCTATGTGTGAATATTTTGGCGCCTACCATAGGACCCAATAGAACAGGTTCCCACATATAAGATATTAAACCCTAAGATACTAACAATGGTGACCATCCGCAACAACCACAACCTCCGAGAAGATAGCAACTCCTAACAGCAACCAGAAAACGGGGATGATCAGATAAAGAAAGTTGCAACCATGTTCCAGACGCTGTAATGTACAGTAGAAGAACTGCACCAGGACAACGAGTTACGTACTCGTAGAACGGAGGAACGAGAAGCCTCTAGCTACCACAACACCCAAACCACCCAACAGGGAACTAGCTATCGTGACACTCAGTTGACGAAAGGAATAAACAAACCTAAGACGAAGAACCTACGCTGCTCATCCATTCATGGGGGAGATCATGACAACACCAACCCCCTCCCCAGAACTACAAACCCCTAACCATGAAAAAATATGACAGAATGAGGGATCTAGAGGAGCACCTCACCATGTTCATCACCACCATGTTGATTAAGGAAGCATCTGACCCCCTACTCTATAGGATGTTTTCGATCATATTGACCAAGTCTGCCCTTAGATGGTTCTCACACCTTCTGTCAAGGACCCTATTAAGTTTTGCAAAATTAATAGAGAAGTTCCTGGGTCAATTTATGTCCAACCGGGCGGTACAACAAACCTCCCACAGCCTGGTGAACCTAAGGTAGGCTCGCGATGAGACTCTCAAGCAATTTATGGCTCGCTTCAATGAGCAAACTATCCAAATTCACAACCTTAGCTCGAGGTTGCCCTACACGCAATCCAGATAGGATTACGCCCTAGTAAGTTTTCTAATTCGTTGGCTAAAAAACCCCCCTGTGGATATGGATAATTTCAAGTAAAGGGTCGTACGATATATCAACATGGAGGAGAAAGAAGCCGACAAAGTAGGCCATGTCGAGCAGAGTACAAAAAAAAGAGTCGTGAATGAGAAGCCTGAAGCTGGGCAAGGAATAAAGGAGTGGGCCCTATCCAAACCCCAAGTATAACACATTCACTCATCTGAACAATAGAAGATCTCAGATAATGCACAAGGTCTACAACACAGGAATACTCAAGCTGCCTCTGCTCGGAAAGGGCCCTAAAGGTTTAGACCGGTAAGTTCTATGAGTTCCTCCATGCATTCAGGCACGGGACTAAAGACTAGACTGAAGACTGCTGGTCCCTCAAAAACCAGATCAAACACTTGATTTACCAGGGTGACATAGGCCTCATTTGGGTCTCCTTTTGGTCATTCTTTGTCCTTTTTGTTAGAAATATTATTTTTTTAAGGAATTAATTAGGTTTAGAATAACCATTTCATGTTTATGTTTGAGTTTTGGCCTTGTATTTTGGCTACCTTTCTTAGTTTTATTTAGTTTTAGTGTTTTTGGGCTTAGGAGAGAGTGAAGCCCATTAGGTTAAATGGTGTTCCTCTCTTTAGCCTATATATAGACATGTTCTCTTTTGTAAAATTCACACCTTCAATTGAGAAAATACATTTTAGTATTAGTGAAGTTGAATTTTCCTCTTTCATTTTAGCTAGGGTTTCTTAAACTTTGGCAAACTCTTATCCTAGGGTTTCCTTCCCTAGGTGGCAAGATTGAGGCTTATCCTCTCTAGGTGGCGCCTCCCTCTTTCCTTGTTTTTACCCAATCCTTATTTTTCCTTTATCAAAAGAGCAAGAAGAAGAACTAGATCCTCCTTTCTACATTATGTGTATCTAGAGCCTAAGGTTCTTTTTCTTCATTCTTCTTTTTAATTTTCGTCTTTCTTGGGTTTTTTTATTTACATTTTATATGCCTTCTTGTTAAAAAATCATAAAAAGATTAAAAAATGCATATTTCCGATATCCTTTCTTGTTTCCTTTGAATTTATTTATGCATATTGATTGAGTCCTAATATACCTTATTTATATACCTTATTTATATGCTTTAAATTATGCGTTTATGCACCATTAACATTCCTTTTATGTGATAAAAATTTGATCTTGAAAGATTTAATTTTCTAGAGCCTAAATTAGGTCTTGGTGCATTTTTGAAACCTTATCATTGTTCCTAAATTTTTGCTTAAATCTGTGAGTAATGTGCTGAATTCTAGGCCATTAAAATTTATTTCTTTTAATTGGCTTAAGGCTCCAAATCCTTGGTTAAACCATCTCGATTTTAGGTGGTTATTTTATATTTAAATTTTAAGATTTGTTAGATTCTTTCCATAGCTTTCTTCGAGGGTTTATTTTTGTAATTTTTTGGTCCAACACAATAGGTTTATTTAAATCTAAATTTTGCACATTGTTTTCTTGCATTTTAGATGTCAAAAAATACTTTTCTTCCATGTCTAATTCATATGGGAGAAGATGCATGCTTATGTGTAAGTAAAGAATGCAAAAATTGAATTTTATGTTTTGTTTCTTGGTTTCAATTTTAGGCTTTTGTGTTGACCCTTTCAAGGGTAAAAAAATTAGAATTTTAAAAAAAGATAACAGAAAGTATTAAAAGTAAAAAAGAAGGAAAAAAGAAAAATATAAGCACCTTGATTGTAGAAGTTTGAAAGTCCATAATCATCATTTATACCTGTCTAAAAAATTTTAAAATTCAATTTTGCATGTTGGTACCTTTTCTTACACAAATTTTGCATTCTAGGTTTCTAGGTCTTATTTTGTGTGCTTGTTTTTTTTCTGCATTTAATTTTTTTGCTTGTCCAAGTTTTGTCTAAATTTTTTTTTGTCTCGGTAATTTCATTTCTAAAGTATAATCTCCATTCATTTTCTCTTTTATTGCTTTGAGTCATTCCTCTTGTCACATAAAATCCTATTTGAGTTATCCTTTTCTAATTTCACTTTTGTTGCTTGTATTTATCTCTTCTAAAGTTTTGTATTAGAGTTTTCATACCTTTGACATTCTTTTAGGGATAAGTCTCAATTCAATATCTTGGGGTAACATACTTGGAACATAGAGGTAAGAGTGACATTGCTTGAGGTTAAGGAACTTAAACCAATTTGGAAGAGTGGTGAGAGTGAAACACTAGAGTGAAGTGACCATTTTTTTTGCTTTCCTATATTAATTGTGTTAACCTTTGTTTTTGAGTTTTCTTAAGCTCGTGCCGTGGTGGTCTTGGAGCTTGAAGAGTTGAAGACAATTGTATTAGAAGCAAATCCTTGTAAAAGAAAAAAATACAAAAATATTGTCATTTTTTTACATTTTAGCCCTTGTATTCTGGGGTATTTACTTTACATACATTAGACTTTTTTGTGGACTTTGGTTTATTTAGTTGATTAGGAGTAGTGCGCTTAGGTATTAGTTTACTTTTGTGCACCACGACTAGTTATACTTTATTTGCTTTATTAGTTTACTTGATTTTATGTTACTTTGTCATTGCATGCTACGTTAAGTTTCAATTTTATTTTTATTTTTATTTTTATTTTTTAATATCCAACTAGCATATCTATTGTTTTCCTTTTTTCTGCTTGTTTTGATTTCTCAACATGCCGTCTACTGATACAAATAACATGTCCCTTTAAGGTTGATAATGGAGAATTTGAATAAAATCAATTCTAGGTTAGATAATCTAGAAAATACATATACTCAACCTAGACCAAGACATAGGAAAAGAAATCAAATACATAATAGATATCAAGAGAGTGGTAGTGAGGATGATACTAAGAGACATCATAGGAGAGAAAAGGTAGGCTTAAAAGAGGTTAAGTTAGAAATACCACATTTTTATGGGAAGAGTGATATGGAGACCTATTTAAAATGGGAGATAAAGGTAGAACAACTTTTTAATTCCCATTAAATAAAAGAAAAGAAAAAGGTTAGGATTGCAACCCTTTCATTTCAAAACTATGCTTTAGTTTGGTGGTCCCAAGTGTGCAAAGAGAGAAAGAGAGATGAGTTCCCACCTATAGAAGATTGGGTAGGCCTCAAAGCCTTGCATGGGAAAAGATATGTTCTGAACTGGTCTGGACCGGTGTCTAGGATCCGGTATGGGACCAGCCACAAGAGTGTAGGTGTTTTTAGGGTTTGCACACCGGAACAGTGTATATCCGATGTATTAATCCGGTCTCTTAGTGGGAGAGGCCGGTCTTGTTGTCCTGGAGATCCTTCACACCAACGTTTCGCGTTGTAGGGGGGCGAAAGGTGGTGCCACCTGCGAAGATTCTCCGACGCTCAAGTTAGAAGAGTGTAAGAACTCAATGAATGCTTAAGCGAAATAACAGTAAAAAGTGAGATAGAACAACGATACCATGCATTTGTATTGAAATATACTACTTATAGTTGCACGTCAAAGAATGAGTCGTTGGATACAGGTGGGTCCCTTAGCTCTGATTGCGTGTATATTGTGTCAATCAAAGTGGCTCGACTTTCAGAATGTGTCAGGAGGGTAGGTCAATTATCAGAGTACGATCCTCTAGGGAGAGGAGAGGATAATCACCTTTTCCGCATAATCTGCTGACACGCCCACTTACTTTCTGAAGCCATTGATGTGACGTATTTTGCTACAAACAGTGTCTTCGTTGATAAGTTATCAGGGACTCTTCTCTTGCTGTGACTGAAAAGCCAACAGTTATATAAATGTCCTGTAAAAATGAACATAGAACCGTTATGGAGAAAATGAATGATGCTGTTATGGAGTGAGGACGGACGGCCAGACAACGGATATCCGGTGTGGTAACGTTGAACCAGGACACCGGTTTTCCTTATATGAGGTCAGTCTGACGTCACAAGAATGGGGGCCGGTATCTAGACCGGATCATTTGTCCCCTAGCTTGTATGAGGGACTGTTAAGTTGCTCATATGAGCTACACAACTCTTTAGAGAAGTCTGGATGCCGGTAGTACGTTCTGGTGACATAGCTTGTTATAGTGACTGGCGGAGTCACTTTAATAAGCTACAACACTCAGGTTTAGCTTTTTGGACAAGTGTTTTCATGCTTTTAAGGCGGAATAACCTCTTAGGAATTTCAATGAGTTCGATTCCGTAAGAAGGCGGAGCAGCCTCTTAGGATTTTCCAAGGAGTTGGATTCCGTAAGAAGGCGGAGTAGCCTCTTAGGAATTTCCAAGGATTTGGATTCCGTAAGAGGGCGGAGTAGCCTCTTAGGAATTTCCAAGGATTTGGATTCCGTAAGAAGGCGGAGTAGCCTCTTAGGAATTTCCAAGGATTTGGATTCCGTAAGAAGGCGGAGTGGCCTCTTAGGAATTTCCAAGGAATTGGATTCCGTAAGAAGGCGGAGTGGCCTCTTAGGAATTTCCAAGGATTTGGATTCCGTAAGAAGGCGGAGTAGCCTCTTAGGAATTTCCAAGGATTTGGATTCCGTAAGAAGGCGGAGTGGCCTCTTAGGAATTTCCAAGGATTTGGATTCCGTAAGAAGGCGGAGTAGCCTCTTAGGAATTTCCAAGGATTTGGATTCCGTAAGAAGGCGGAGTAGCCTCTTAGGAATTTCCAAGGATTTGGATTCCGTAAGAGGGCGGAGTAGCCTCTTAGGAATTTCCAAGGAAGCACAATTTTACAAGTGTTGAACTTACTTGAACTCGTTGGGAGTGCTTGAGTTTGTTGCTCATGTACTCCGTAAAACATTGGTAGTTAGGCGGAGTCAAGCTTTGGATGGAGTGTTCATCCTTTTGAACTTGGACCGGAGTGTAACTCCTGATCAAATGAGAATTGTTGAATCCAGGATGGCTATGGTGCAGCATATAGCTTGTGACACCTATTGTTCCTGCAAGAAATTGGTTAAACCTTTGAGGCGATATGGTGCAGCATACAGCTGAGACACCAATCCTTTCCCCCCAAGGAGTTTTCTGGACCTTAGGGTCGGTACGGTGCAGCATATAGCTGAGACACCAATCCTTTCCCCCCAAGGAGTTTTTATTGACTCCGTTTGCGAAGCGTTGTTGCATGTTGGTTGATCTTTATAGAATAAAGAGTTATGCATCTGTGCTTCAGTTTTGGAGCCGTTGTCTTATCTGCATGGGAACAAGTTCTGCCATGGATAATCAATTCAAAGTTAGAGTGAAGATTGAATGCAGGAAGGCATTTAATAATCCATTCGGCGTGATCAATATTGAGGTCGGATTGGGGAAGTGTATCTCAATCGTAAGAGTACGGATTGAGTCTTCAAATGGGAGCTCTGTGGCGTCCGCTCTAATAAACGGGTGACCGTTCTTCTCGCGTTGCGTACAACGGATTTAGACAGCATAAAATGAGTAATGGAAATCCCAAGAGTCTTTGAAAATCGAGACCCTTGGTATTCGAAAAGTGGTTGGGAAGCATTAAATGCGCACAGCATGATTGGACAGTAAATGCATTTTTACGCAAGAGCCATCATTACCCAAGAGTGTAACCGTCGATTGGGCTATTGGGCCTGGATTCAAAATGAATGGGGGCCCATTTTGTCAAAATGTTTACTGAAACGTTACTGTTTTCGCGCCCGTACGTGATGAAACGACGGAGTCGTTTCAATTTGAAAAGGTTGCGTTTTGACGCAAGCCTTGTGACCTTCGATGAAACACTGTGTTTCTTCGTTACCTATAAAAGGAACTCTTAGCAGATTTTGGAATCCATCCTTGTTCTCAAGCTTAGTGAAACTCTGCTCAAATTTCCTTGGAATTTCTCTGTCGTCTCCAACTTCTCAAAGATCCTCTTCCTTTAGGTAACCTCCCTTTCCTTCAACTCCTTGCAATTTTAGTCATTCTATTTCCATCATGCGCCCTAGAGCGGGCCACGCTGGTCCTTCAAACAGGGGGAGGTTTGGCTCTCGTGCCCCCCTTAGCCACCGTGGTGGGAGGATTCCAGCGAATCCTCCTGTGGCTGGGCCCTATCGCTCAGAGAGAGCCGAAGCTTCTTCCTCACGAGCGTCTTCTTCCCCTCGTCGCTCTGAGGTTCCCCTTGGTTCGAGGGCTACCAGCCGCCTTGATGAGGGGTCAAATGCTGAAGGTTATCTCTCTGACGATGTTGCTTTTTATCACAGCACCTACGCGTTCCACCGCGCCTGCACAACCATGGACCTTCCAGGACGTGGAAAAACACCGTTTCTCCGCTCTGCTGAAGGGTGTGTCAATGTTGTGGCATACCGGCTTGACTGGGAGAAACTCAACAGGGAAAAACCTTATTGCTGGGTGGAAGAGGAATTCTTAGAGATCCCTTCGCACCATGCAAGTGAGGAGGAGTGCACGGTTTCTTTCCGCTGTAAGATATATTCGGATAAGAAGTACAAAGCGCGATACGCTGTGATGGCACCACATCCCTCTGAAAGAATATGCCACAGCGTCCCGGATGTGAGGTCGGTCTACATGTACGACTTCGTCTTATTGAAATTGGGAGTACGCTTCCCCATGACGGAGTTCCAGATGGCCGTCCTGCGTTTCCTAGACTGTGCCCCCTCACAACTGCATCCCAACGGTTGGGGTCTTGTCCGGGCTCTGGAAGTTCTGGGGGAGCACTTCAACTTCTCCGCCACTGTGGCTAAGCTATTTTACTATTGCCAAGTGGTCCGCCGAGCTAATAAGAAGGGCGGTCTTGGGTTCATTACTCTCCGTAGTGACTCAAGGGTGATAAATTTCAAGTCTTATACGGAATCCGCAAAGGTGGATGGGCGCTGCTTCAAACACTACTACACGCGGGTCCGGATTCAACCAAACAAGCCGGTCTTCTGGCGGAATAAAGAGGGGTTTACCAAGTTTCCCCTTAGCTGGACGCACGAGCATTTTCTCCTTATGAGCCGTGCTTATTATACAGATGAGAGCGAACTTTCCCCTCATTTTGTTGAGGTCTTGAGCGCCATGCAGACGGCCTCAAAGACCCTCAAAGGGTTTTCCAGCCGTCTTCTCTTGGCCGAGGATGGCATCAAAAACACCTACCTCCGTAACATCCGCTCTTATTCTCTTTGTGTTGTATGGTTATTCCGCTCTGGTCATTTTTTCCTTCTTGTATGCTTATTCAACTTTTCTTGTTTTGCAGAACAAATTGAAAAAGCCTGCCCAGAGATGTTGTCGTTAAGGACCATGATGGCTGATGATGACTCCTCTTCTGAAGAAAATGAAATCCAGGCGAAGAGGAACGCCACCAAAACTCCCCTCATTCCTCTGACTTCTGCGGTAGGAGATGAGGTTCCTCTCTTCGACGAGGAGGAAACCGAAGGGGCAGCTGAGGCCACTGGAGCGGGTGACGAGGAAGCCGTCCCAGAGAAGAAGAGGAAGAAGAGGCATCTAGTAAAGAAGGCAGATCAAGAGAAACCCTCCTCTGATGACCCTGTGAAGAAGCGTCAGAGGACGGCCGAAGAAGCTGAATTGAAAAAGGACAAGGGAAAGAAACCCGTTCCTGAGTCCTTTGTCCCTTCTTCACAGAACGCTTCAGAACCGGACTCTGGGACTGGTCCCCCTCCAGCGTTTGAGCCTCCGCGTGACTCCTTCCTCTCCCCCTACTTGTGGTTTCAGGGGTCCATGCCTCCTACTCTTCCAAAGGCACGGTATTGCCTCCGTCCCTCCCTCGACGCTGCTGGGGTCCGAGGTGCTTGCAAGGCTGGGCGTTGGCAGCTTGATGAACTGTCCGGCCTACTTGAGTCCCTGAGCGAGAAAGCTGACTATATGTATCAAGTTGAAAAACTTGAGACCGAACTCGCGGTGAAGGAGAAATGGGCGGCCAAGCAAACTGAAGTTCACAGGGGGGTGGAATCAGAGTTGAAGAAAACTAAAGAAACGCTCCAGAGGAAAACTGAAGAGGCAAGCCAAGTTCATTTTGCGAACAAGGCCCTAGAGCGGGAAGTTGCCGACCTCCAGAATAAGAACAAATCCATACCCCTCCTTGAAGAAGAATTACAACTGGAGAAGAAGAGATCGGCTAAGCTTGCTGACGATCTCAAAGTTATGGAGGACGGTCGCAACAAGGACCTTGGGGAGTGGGAGTCCATTCGGAAGGAGATGCAAGCCCAAATTGATGAACTCAAAAAGGGTGGTGCGAGTGCTGGGCCTTCAGAAGAGGATTATGCCAAGGTTCAAAGAAGACTAGCTGCTGCAAAGGCCAAGGCTGCCAAAGCCTTGGAGATATGCAAAAATGTGGCGTATGAATCTTTCGGCCTGGCCCTTCGTCAAGTCTACTATCGTAACCCTGGAGTGAAGCTGAATTTGTACGGATTAGATCCGTTCTTCGAGTTCCATGGGGGAAGACTTGTCGAAGTTCATAAGGACGGATCGCACCATGAACCCCATGCATCTCTATATGAATTGCCTCCCCTTCCAGAAGGTCAGAGTATGGAACCCACAGCGTCCACCGCTGCCTCTGGAGCCGAAGCACAAGAAGGTGCCCAAACTGGAGCGGAGGACAAAACGGAGGAGGCAAGAGTACCCACAGCAGAGGAGCAAGCGCCGGCCTCTTAATTTAATGCTTTCATTCATAGCCGTGTTCTGGGATCGGCTCCAGTTTTAAAACACTTTGTAACCTGCACCTTTTCTTATTTTTGAAAATAAAATTCACTATTGCTTTTCTTCAACTGCTTGCGTCGAACGTGTGATTGTTGAATAACTTAGTGTTATACAAAACACTTTATTGTCTTCAATGCTTTACGAATCCGTTATGCGTGGTTACCTAGCTGCTTAGAGCGTACTTATCACACCGGATTAAGATAACAGATTGTAACGAATAATTTACAATTAATTGAAAGCATGCCCTGTCCCCAAGTGTAAGTACATTGGGAAGGGAAAGTTTATCTCAAGGATTACTTTTTAACTTCTTAAAAAGATAGAAATGCTTATCTGTCCTCGAAGATGTAGAGCGGGTATATTAGCGTTCAACCGCTCCGGGGTGGGTATTCCACAACTGAGGACGGACATTGCCTTTGAATTTTAGTATAGCTTTGACAAGGGTAAGCTTTTGCGCCTTTCTCTTGAGGTTCGGTTTGGTTTTACTCCTCAAGTCTTCACACGGTGTTCGGTTCGATCCTACTAACCGTACTTGGAGTTCGGTGCAATCCTACAATCCAAGCCTTCAACACGGGGTTCGGATCAGGTCTAATCCTGAACCTACTGCGCCCGTTACTCGGGGTTCAGCGCGGTTTTCATTATGAACCGGCCTACTGCGCCCAAGCCTTCGCATGGGGTTCGGTTTGTGGCCTTGAAAAAGAACCAGCCCTACAACCCATGTTGTCTTCGAATGGGGTTCGGTTTGTGGCCTTGAAAAAGGACCAGCCCTACAACCCATGTTGTCTTCGAATGGGGTTCGGTTTGTGGCCTTGAAAAAGGACCAGCCCTACAACCCATTCCACCTCAAGGAGTTACATCGTCAAAACATACGATGTGTGATTGAGATCATCCGTCCCGAGGGGTCTTCATCCGTTATCTCATCAACTACAGAATGGGTAGTTGCGTTCATCCGTCCCGAGGTGTATGCGTATCAAACTACGGCTATAAATCACAACACATAAAAAAAGTGAGAACGATAGGGCGGTTAAGATGTATTCTCATTAAAATTGAAAGTACATTACACAAAGAGCGTAGTTGGGGCCATGCCTCGTTAAAACCTTCTTGAGAAAACCCAATGGGAAAAAACTCAAGTAAGGAAAAAGAGTACACGCCGTCTTACCAACTAGCTGTAATAAACTCGTAAGTTCTGAGTGTTCTATTTGTTGCGGATTGGAGTTCCATCAAGTTCTTCCAACCGGTATGACCCTCTTCCAGTCACCTCAGAAACTCTATAAGGACCTTCCCACGTCGGTGCTAGCTTTCCTTGGTGGGCGAACTTATTCCCCACACTGGCCTTTCTCAGGACGAGGTCTCCGGTGTTAAAAGCTCTGTACTGGACACGTTTATTATACCGGAGTACAGCCTTTGCTTTTATTGTCTGATCTCTGACGAAAGCCTTTTCCCTTAGCTCTTGGAGGACGTCCAGTTCTGATGCTAAGTTGGCGTTGTTATCTTCAGCTGAAAAATACTCCACACGAGCTGACCTTGTTTGTAACTCCACTGGGATCATCGCCTCAACCCCGTACGTCAGCCGGTATGGGGATTCGTTAGTTGAAGAATGAGGCGTAGTGCGGTATGCCCATAAAACATGACATAGCTGGTCAGTCCATCCTCCCTTCGCTTCTCCCAGACGCTTCTTCAACCCCTTTAGCACTTCTCGGTTAGCTACCTCTGCTTACCCATTGGTGTGGGGATATTCAACAGATGAAAATATCTGGATTATCCCCAGTCCTTCAAGCAAATCCGTGAACTTTTTGTCTGTAAACTGGGTGTCGTTGTCAGTCACAATCCGCCCTGGCACCCTGAACCGAGCTATGATATTCTCGTACATGAAACATCTTGTACGTGCAGAAGTGATATGCACTACAGGTTCTGCCTCGATCCATTTGGTGAAATAGTCTACCCCCACGATCAAGTATTTGATACCTCCTGGCGCAGTGGGAAACGGACCCAAAATATCAAGGCCCCATTGGTAGAACGGCCAAGGCACGGCAGATGAAGATAACTCTTGGGCCGGTGTATGGTGGAGATTGGAGAATTTTTGGCAAGCGTCGCACTTCCTCACGAAATCTGCGGAATCCTGCTTCACAGTGGGCCACCAGTATCCAGCCCTGAGGACTTTTCTCATTAGGCTTCGGCCTCCAGCATGGTGCCCACATTGCCCCTCGTGCATCTCAGCCAAGACCGCTTGAACTTCGTCTTCTCTTAAGCATGAAAGATATGGGACAGAGAATCCCCTTCTGTAGAGAACACCATCGACCATAGTAAAATATGGCAGCTCCCTCTTCACTCGTCTCCTTTCCTTCTCGTCAGTGGGAAGTTGACCATCAGCCAGATAGCGAATATAGGGAATGACCCAAGAATCCTCATATGGATAGCTCACCATGACAGCATTCAGAGAAGGATACAGAGGTATACTGGGCGATGTCGATGTACTTTGAACCATCGTTGTTGTGCTGCCAGGCTGCTTTGTACTTGCCAATCTTGACAAGATATCCGCTCTGGTGTTTTCTTCCCTGGGCACATGCTTGAACTCTAAAACTTTAAATCTTCCCTTCAACTCATTAACACAATTTAAGTACAATTGAAGTTGTGGTTCCTTCGCCTGGTACTCCCCCTGGATCTGTGAAATCACCAGCTGGGAATCACTGCATAGTGTAACTGCTGATGCTCCGATGTCAATCGCCGTACGGAGACCGGCCAAGCATGCTTCGTATTCAGCTTGATTGTTGGAGGTTTTGAAATTGAATCGGAGGGAAATTTCTAGGTGCACACCGTCATCACTTTCTACCACCACACCTGCTCCACAACCTTTGTTGTTCGACGAGCCGTCAACGTAGATGGTCCAATGCGCTCGAGGGGTGGTCGGGTCCGCCCCAGTCATTTCCACTACAAAATCGGCCAACACTTGCGCCTTGATGGCTCCTCGAGGCTCATATGAAATTTCAAATTCAGACAGCTCGATAGACCATTTTATCATCCTTCCGGCGAGGTCTGGCTTGCTAAGCACTGAACGGAGTGGCAGATCCATTCTCACCAATACTGGGTGCGCATGGAAATAAGGCCTCAGCCGTCGTGACGCCCACACAACTGCCAGGGCAGCTTTCTCAATCTTCTGATACCTTCCTTCCGCCCCCTGAAACGTTTTACTAGTAAAGTACACCGGTCTCTACCCTTCAGGGGTTTCTTTCACCAAGGCCACACCTAGAGCTTCATCAGAGATTGCTAAGTATAAGATTAACGTTTCGCCAGGGTCAGGCTTAACCAGAATTGGTGGACTCGAGAGAACGGCCTTGAGCTGCTGGAAGGCTTGCTCTTGTTCCTCTCCCCATTCAAAACTCTTGTGTTTCTTCAACGCCTTATACAAGGGGAGGGACCTGTGCGCCATCTTAGGCATGAAACGAGCTAAAGCGGCCACTTTCCCATTCAATGATTGGACCTCCCTCAAACATTTAGGACTCTGCATGTCCAGGATTGCTTGACATTTCCCGGGGTTAGCCTCGATGCCTCGTTGGGTCAACATAAATCCCAAGAATTTTCCTGCTGGAACGGCGAAGGTGCACTTTAAAGGGTTTAACCTCATGTTGTACTGCCGAAGCCTAGTGAAGACTTGGCGTAGATCTTCAATGTGGTCTCCTCCAGCGGGTGTTTTGGCTATGATATCATCAATATAGACTTCGACCAGCCTTGTATGCATCCCTTCAAAGACTTTGTTAATCATGCGCTGATAGGTAGCGTCGGCGTTCTTCAATCCAAAAGGCATGACGGTGTAGCAGAAAACACCACGGTCATTGATAAAGGCAGTTTTCTCCTGGTCTCCCTCCCACATCGGAATCTGGTTGTACCCCGAATAGGCATCCATGAAACTGAGGTATTGGTAACCAGATGAATTATCCACCATACGATCGATGTTGGACAGGGGATATGGATCTTTGGGGCAGCAACGGTTAAGATCCACATAATCTGTACACATTCTCCATTTGCCGTTAGCCTTCTGCACCATGACCACATTAGAAAGCCAAGATGAATAGCGTATCTCCCTTATAAACCCTGCTTTCAATAACTCCTCTGTCTGCTCGCAGGCCGCCCTCTGCTTCTCCGGTCCCAACCTCCTCTTCTTCTGGGCCACCGGTCTTATTTCAGGATACACTGCAAGCTTGTGGCAACAGAAATCAGGATCCATCCCAGGCATGTCCGCTGCTGTCCACGCGAAGAGATCTTTGAACTCCTGCAAAAGGGTTAATAAGCGTTGCTCCATAGCAAACTCTAGCTTATCGTTGATGTGCGTGACCTTCTCGGGGGAATCTCCCAATACAACATCCCTGAAACCACCATCTGGTGTGGGCTTAGATGGATTGAGTGGATCAATCTTCAATTCCGCTCTGGGGTCCAGGTCAATAAGACTGACAGACCCTGCCACTGTTCCTCCGTCGTTCAACTTCCTCTTCTTGTTGAATGCTTCCAATTTAACCATGTTGAGGCTCAGGTTATAACAATATCGAGCCATCTCCTGATCACCGCGGAGAGAGGACACACCGTTGTCCTTGTCAATGAATTTGATCAAGAGGTGAGGAGTGGATACAATTGCTTCCATAGCGTTCAGTGTTGGACGGCCTATGATACCATTGTACGGGGATTCCACGTCAATCACCAGAATTCTTGACTTGACCGTTCTTGCACCGGGCTCCCCTTCAAAAGAAATCAAAGTGTCAAGGTATCCCTTGGTGGGTTGCTTGGCTCCATTAAACGCTGTGAGTTCTTGTGTGTAGGGTTGTAAATCTACATCACTGAAACCCATTCGTTTGAAACAATTATAAAAGATAACATCACAGGAACTTCCCTAATCGACGAGGATCCTCTTGACATCCTTATTGGCTATGACGGCCACAATAACTACCGCGTCATCACCTCCTGGAATTGTTGGGCCGAAGTCATCATCAGTAAATGACACCGTCGGGGCTGTTATACCGTCCCTGAAAGGGCGGTTATCCCTCGGTTTACCCTGGACTGACAGAATCATCCTGTGGTGATTCTTTCGTGCTGTGATTGATGTTCCTCCTCCCGCAAATCCTCCAACTATCATCTCAATCACTTCTCGTCTGCCCTGCCTCTGCTGCTGGGGCATGTTACTTTGTTGGGCACCTTCAGCAATCACTACCCCCTTCTGCTTCTCAGCCGCAGTGAACTTCCTTGCTGGGTTGCGTGTATTATCATCTTCATCATCAGGATCTCTATTCCTTTTCTCCATCCTGTGAGGCTCATCCATAGATTTCTCCTTAAACAAATACTGCTTCAGCTTTCCTTCCCGAATGAGAGTTTCCACCGTATTCTTTAACGCCTTGCACTCATCAGTGTTGTGCCCTGTCTGCTCATGGAAAGTGCAGTATTTACGTGGGTTACCACCCCTCTTGGCTGGGGCTGGCTTCCTTATACCAAAGACGTTCAGAGTTGGCCAACCAACCTCCCTCATGATTTGTGAGTGCCTGGTGTTCAACGGAGCATAGTTGTCGAACGATGATACACGCCTATCTCGTGGATACTGACGAGCGTTCACAAAGTCTTCTCTAAAGGCACGCTTCTCAGGCCTCACTCTCTCCTTTTCTCTCCGTGGCTGCTGAGCGGGTACAGAAGGCTTTATTCTTGTTGCAGTTGCCTCTAGATGCATCTCTATGCCCACGTACTTTGAAGCTTTCCTTCGAAACTCCTTGAAGGTTGTAGGTGGGCTCTTTGCCAAAGATAGGGCAAAGGCTGAACCAGGCTGAAGAGCTTCCACTACGATATGGAGTTGTATGGCCTCCGTGAGGTTAGGGACCAAAGCAGCCTCCTTGTAAAACCTTCTCAGGAACTCCTTAAGAGTTTCAGTTTCTCCCTGTTTTATCTGGGCCAGGGTGTGAGAAGTTCTTGGGATATCCCTAGAAATAACGAAGTGGCTTTCGAATGCAGCAGCCATTTCCTCCCAAGAGTCTATAGATCCTGAGGGTAAACTTTTAAACCAGCTGAGAGCTTCCTCCGTCAACGTCCTTGGGAACATTCTGCACATGACATCTTCGTCTGCTCCCAGATACATAGCTTCATAAACATAAGCATCCAAATGCTTAGTGGGGTCGGTCTCTCCATTATACTTCCCGATCGACAATGGCTGAGTTGTTTGCAAGTGTTTTGGGATGACAATACTCATCAGCCTTCTTGAGAAAGGGACACTGAGCTTGTATGTCCCTGAAGTCACCACCGCCTGCTCCCTTCTCCTGGTGCTGACTCTATCCCCAGAGTCCTGCGTCTGCTCCCTCTCTTCATATGTGGGGATCTTCGAATACTGGAGGGTTGTAGATCTATCCCTCGCTGATGCATGGTGAGCATCCTCTGCATGAGACACTACTCTGTCCCCAGCTCCTCCTCTCTCCCGCCTCAACTCCATCAGCTCCTCCCTGAGTTGCCTGATAACCTCATCGCGAGGGTCAGGCGTCTGCACTTGCACAATCCTCCGGGTTTGAGTTACAGGGGATTCGAAGACGAGTCTCCTCCCAGCCTGTTGATGGGTCATATCCTCCACGTGACCTTCCACGAAATCTCTCCCATCACCTTCCATTGTGACAACCAAACTTCTGTGAAAATGGGAATAACTCTATCGAGTCCCACCGGGCGTGCCAATGAACTGGTCTGGACCGGTGTCTAGGATCCGGTATGGGACCAGCCACAAGAGTGCAGGTGTTTTTAGGGTTTGCACACCAGAACAGTGTATATCCGATGTATTAATCCGGTCTCTCAGTAGGAGAGGCCGGTCTTGTTGTCCTGGAGATCCTTCACACCAACGTTTCACGTTGTAGGGGGGCGAAAGGTGGTGCCACCTGCGAAGATTCTCCGACGCTCAAGTTAGAAGAGTGTAAGAACTCAATGAATGCTTAAGCGAAATAACAGTAAAAAGTGAGATAGAACAACGATACCATGCATTTGTATTGAAATATACTACTTATAGTTGCACGTCAAAGAATGAGTCGTTGGATACAGGTGGGTCCTTTAGCTCTGATTGCGTGTATATTGTGTCAATCAAAGTGGCTCGACTTTCAGAATGTGTCAGGAGGGTAGGTCAATTATCAGAGTACGATTCTCTAGGGAGAGGAGAGGATAATCACCTTTTCCGCATAATCTGCTGACACGCCCACTTACTTTCTGAAGCCATTGATGTGACGTATTTTGCTACAAACAGTGTCTTCGTTGATAAGTTATCAGGGACTCTTCTCTTGCTGTGACTGAAAAGCCAACAGTTATATAAATGTCCTGTAAAAATGAACATAGAACCGTTATGGAGAAAATGAATGATGCTGTTATGGAGTAAGGACGGACGGCCAGACAACGGATATCCGGTGTGGTAACGTTGAACCAGGACACCGGTTTTCCTTATATGAGGTCAGTCTGACGTCACAAGAATGGGGACCGGTATCTAGATCGGATCATGTTCAATCCTACTACCGTGGATAGCTATTAGCCAAGCTAAATAAACTCACCCAAGGGGTTAAAATCTGTGGAAGACTATTACAAAGCCTTAGAAATTGCTATGATTAGGGCTAATCTTGAGAAGGATAAGGAAACCCTCATGCATAGATTCCTCCATGGTCTTAATAGGAACATAAAGAACAAAGTAGAGCTTTTACCCCATGTTGATATAGAAGAACTCTTACATCAATGCACTAAGGTGAAACGCCAAATTCATGAGAGGGACTCCTATAATAAAGGGGACCACCAACCCTTTAAGTCCATGTGGAAGGGCAAGGAGGATTCTAGCCTTAGACAAAGAAAGATGTTTGAAAGAAAACCTAGGGAGAAGGGAGTGAGCGTTTCTTCTCCACAAGTAAAGAGTGAGTTGCATAAAGAAGGTCAAATCTATAGGACTAACAAAGATAAAAATGACTTCACATCCAAACCTTCCTCTTCCAAATCTTCTACCATTAAATGTTTTAAATGTATAGGTAGAGGACATATTGCTTCTGACTGTCTTACAAAGAAAATTATGATTTTGAAAAATAATGGGTGCTACTCAAGTCAATCAGACTCTGATTCTGATGTTCATTCTTTAAGTGATGACTCAAGTTGTGACTCATACAACAGTGAGCATATTTTGGGAGATGATGGTGAACTTTAAATGATTTGAAGGCTTCTTGGAAGTCATGTAAAGGCGGATGACTTTACACAAAGAGAGAACATCTTTTACACAAGATGTTACATAAATGAAAAACTATGTTCTCTAATTATGGACACTGGGAGTTATGCAAACGTGGCTAGTCAAAGGCTAGTTCACAAAATAGGTTTAAAACTTGTAGATCACCCTAGGCCTTATAAACTTCAATGGTTAAATGAGAGGGATGAGATGGTGGTAAATAAACAAGTTTTAATTTCCTTCACTATAGGGTCATACAAAGATGAAGTGTTATGCGATGTAGTACCCATGGAAGCAACTCATATCCTGTTAGGAAGACCTTGGCAGTTTGATAAAAAGGTCATCCATGAGGGGTTCTCTAACACCCTCACTTTCAAGCATGAGAATAAGAAAATAATGTTACATCCCTTGACTCCTCAGCAGGTTTTAGAGGATCAACTTCAAATGAAGTTGAAAAAGGATAGAGAGGTTGGCCCTTTCACCTCCCACCAACACTATAAGTTCAACCATGAGAAAGGTAAAAGGGTTGTCTCCCTTGATAACTCCATGAGGCATTCTTCTCTTCTTGCCTCCAAAAGTCATGTGAAGTAAGTCTTGCTCCTTCACCAACCCCTCTATATGCTTCATGATACATAAACTTCTAGCACATCCTTGTGCTTAATGGGCATTTCCCCTTCTTTTCCCATTGAAGTGTCCATTCCTTTAGAGGTTTATGTTCCACCCTATCCTATGCACTATCGGATGAATGGAACCATGTGTTTGCATAGTTTTCTTAGGATTACTTGTAGGATGTATATAGTCATTATAGGTTCTTTTAAGATAGAGTTGTATCTTTACTCCTTTGAGTTAACTTTTCCTTATGTTTTGTCTTTTCTTATTTTAATCGTATCTAAAGTTTTCATAGGTTTGCCATTTGTTTCATTTCCTAACTTTTTCCATTTACACTCATATCATAACTTTGATCATGTTTCTACTATTCATTTTCATATGGGATTATATTGGGAGTTAGTATGATCTTTGGATGCCATGTATGATCTAGTCCCTAGTTTAAACGCCATTACACATTATGATCCCCTTAGGGCAGTTCATTCTACTCTATTACTTCATATGCCCTTGATTACTTCTACTGTACATGGTCATTTCTCTATACCTCATCTCATCCTCATTGAGCATCATATAATTCATACTGTCTCTAGAATACATGAGGGATTCCACTGGTTACTTTGTGCCTTCTTGAGGGATGTTTGCTTTCTGCTCTTTTATGATATCTTTTCTTTTATTTTCATACAGGTAAAAAGGTTGGTATTTTACCCTGGTGGCAAATCTCGTGTCTTGTCTTCTTTTGCCTCTATTTTTCTTTTATGTTTTTGGACTCATTTTGTTTTTGCCCTTCTTCTTATAGGTTTATCTTTACTTAGAACATTACCTTGAGGATTTTCAGGATTTGAGGACAAATCATCTAAAAGAAGGGAAGCCTAACATAGGCCTCACTTGAGCTTAGAAGAACCATTTCATGTTTATGTTTGAGTTTGGGCCTTGTATTTTGGTTACCTTTCTTAGTTTTCTTTAGTTTTAGTGTTTTTAGACTTAGGAGAGAGTAAGCCCGTTAAGTTAAGTGGTGTTCCCCTCCTTAGCCTATATTTAGGCATGTTCTCTTTTGTAAAACTCACCTTGAATTGAGAGAATACATTTTAGTATTAGTGGAGTGAATTTTCCTCCTTTATTTTAGCTAGGGTTTCTTAAACTTTGGCAAATTTTTATCCTAGGGTTTCTTCCCCTAGGTGGCGAGATTGTGGCTTATCCTCTCTAGGTAGCGCCTCCCCCTTTCCTTGTTTTTACCTAATCCTTATTTTTCCTTTATCAAAAGAGACAGAAGAAGAAGAACTAGATCCTCCTTCCTACATCATGGGGGTACCTGCAAAAATTTATCAGCTAGAGGGAAGAAGCACAGCAAGATCGCCAGTCAAAAAAAAGAACGAGAACTCCCAAGCCAAGTAGAGTTACAGTCGTGAGACCGGCCTCGCTACGAGTGCGAGCGCTCCCAATCCCGCAGGCCCAAGGATGTGAGGGACAACGGGAAGATAGTAATCCACACAATCTCAAGAGGCTTCCCCAACTACAGGATTGTATTCAGCATGGTGTGGACTAAGTAAACTCAATACAAAGTTATTTGAGCATAAGAATCATTACCTTTAACAATTCTGACCTCCCCAAGGGAGTCCCAAATAGGGACGACCCGTTGGTGGTCACCATGGACATGGAAGAGTGTTTAGTCGGAAGAGTTATGGTGAACTAAGGGAGTTCAACAGACATCTTACACTGGAAGGCATACAAGAGACTCCAGCTTACTTAGCTTCATGGGTGATTCTGTGAAGGTAATAGGGTACGTCAAGCTAAAAAACATCTTTGGCTCAAGAGATGATAGTCGGGCTGTAATGGTGAAATACCTGGTCATTGATTTTCCTAGCTCATACAACGTCATTCTGGGGCGCCCGTCCCTCAACGCACTCAGAGCAATCGTCTCAACTTTTCACTTGTCATTGAAATTTTCCCTCGAAGATGGGTGTATCAAAGTTGTCCATGCCAACCTTAAGATAACCTGAGAGTGCTATCACGAGAAAGATAGGTGGAGGGGGCGAGATCGATGGTGGAGGAGGAAAGGTAAAGAGAAAATGGGTATAGAAAAATGGAAATGAGTGGAAAATGTGTTCTAGATTTTTTATTTTATTAGCTTAAATACTACTTTCATCATTTATGTTTCACATTAGATTCAATTTCGTCCTTTAAGTTCTTGGGGTTTTAATTTAGCCCTTCCAGTTGTTGAATGTTTCAATTAATTCCTTATACCTAACTATGGTTAACTGCCCAAGTTAAGTAGCTTAGGTGGTGAAACCAAGGACAAACAACATGTCTAATTAGATTTTTATTAACTTTATATGAATTTATTTATATGTAGTTATATTTTTTCCTTGTTAAAAAACCAACCTTAAGCCTTATCTTCTTCTTCCCTGGGCCTTTTCTTATCCATTTATGATAAAGAGAGGAAAGGTGCAAATACAACAACAAACACACAAAACCATAACATTTCTCTCTCAAACCCTTACCTCTATTCTTTAATCTTGCTTCTTTCTTTCCCACCCTCACAACTAACCAAGTGTGATTCTCTTCATCTCTTCCTTTCCCTCTTCGTTTCCTTTTCTATTTATCTTGTTCTCCAATAATTGACCTACAGATAAAGTCATGTGAATTCCTCTCTATTTCTCTGATGGGCGTTAATGTTTTTAGACAATAGAGAAGAATTTATGCTTTGTTTTGTGGTTGAGTGTTTGTTCTTGCAATTTTTCTCTCTTTGTGTATCATGAATAGGGAAGAAAAGGCTTGAGGAAGAAGAAGATGAGCCTTATGGTTGGTTTTTTTAACAAGGAAAAAATGCAAACTACATATAAATTAAATTCAACTAATCGTAATAAAAATATAACTAGATACGTTGGTTATCCTTGGTTTCATCACATAGGCTAGTTAACTTGGACAATTAATCACGATGAGACATTAAGAATTAGTTGAAATAGTTTAACAACTTAAAAGACTAAATTGAAACCTCGAGAACTTAAAGGACTTAATTGACATCAACATTAAACATAAAATGATGAAAGTTGTATTTATGTCTGTGTTTTAGTTATATAAATGATAGGTGGTAGTGATGAAACGACATTCCATTTGTCACATCATCACTTAACAAAAAAAAAACTAAGGACAAAGGTTGATTCCAAACAACCTAATTTTTTGAGGAACTAAAACTTGACAAATATTTTTATGGAGACTAATTCCAAAAGCTCCAAATATTTCAGGAACTGAAAACCTAATTAAGCCTATTATATAAAATAAAATATTGAGTATATTAGATATTTAATGATATAAATTATTTTATTTAAATATAAAATATTAATATGCCAATTAGCAACATAATGCATAATTAATTTAATACATATTGTAATTTTTTATTTTGTATATATATATATATATATATATATTTATATACAATTATGTCGGTCTGTTAGCTTTAAGAGGCTTTTTCCAATAGCATAAGTTAGACCTTTTTGTTAAAATATCAGACTAGTCTATACTTTAAATAAATCAGGACATAGACACTTATCGATGATTCTAATATATTTTCACCCTTCAGTAACCTATTAGAAAATGGAAAACAATTAAACTTTTCAACAATTTTCATATAACTAAAAGCCTAAATTTCTTTTCTGAAGTTTTTTTTGTCTCTCTCTTATAGTTTATCTATGAAACAATCAAAGTGTAATTGACCAAATTCATGATTTATGGAAGAAAAAATGAACTTACATTGGCAGCTGAAGCTATTGCATTAATTACGTGTGGCACATATGTTTTAAACTCTACTATACTCCGTCGTTGAAAGAGAGGATAATTGAAATCATTGCCTCCAATCTCACCCATAAGAAATAATGAGTTCGCAACAACTTCATGGCAGTCTACAAGATTAAACCTCAAACTCAAAATCACTATCATTGAAACAAGAATGGATGATTTTTAGCAATCAAAATAAGAGCATAAGACTAATAAAAAAACAAATTAATAATATTTGTAAAGCTCACAAATATATAATATACATAGACGTTTAAAATTATCTAAAACCTTGAGAATTGCAACAACTTATCTTTTGTATAAGGATATGAATTAAAACTACCTGTCTCTATGTTTATCAATAGATATATTTATAAAGCTCGTGATATGAACAATATTGACTTCTTATATTCTCTTCATTCTCTTTACTATTTCATTTTCTTTACTATCTCTCGTTCTCTTTTATCTCTCTATTCTCTTGTTAACCGCATAAAGCTTTAACAACCAATGATTGATGTTTTATATTGTTTGTAAAGTTTGTTTTCTTTTTTCAAGTAATCCTTTTATTTCTATTTTTATATATTCTTATTAGTTTTGAAATATCTCAATTTATAAATTAGCTATCAACATAGAAGAACAATCACAAGAAAAATAATTGTTACAATTCATGAAGAACATACCATCAATAATTATGAGATTAGAAGAACTATAAAATAAATAACAAGTCTTGAAGAACTATAACACAAACAAATAATAATTGAGTTTTAAAGAACTAACATTTAAATGTGGGTATAACTCACACACAATAGTTATGGTGTGGCTAAGGTCATTGGTCTTGTATTTGTTATGCACTAGAGCACCTTCTTGATCTTTACTAAGAATTAATCAAGAATAAAGAAAAAAAGGATAAAGACAATTTTTGCTTCTGAGAACGATAAATTTGATTATGGCTAAATAAATGTCACTCATTTAGATGTTGTTGATTTATTTGTTGATCTTAATGGGAAGACTGACCACTTGCTTAGAGATGGGAGTGTCAAAAATAAATTTAATGGTTCATTTATCTTTTTTGTTAAAGAATGTTTGTTTTTTGCTAATTATCATTGTGTTTTATCATTTCCTACCGAAATAATAAAGAATGCTTTAGTATTAAATTTTATTTATTTATTGATTCTTTCACATACTCAAATAGTATTTTTAACTTTAACAACCACTTCTTCAAATCATGTAAAAATTTTAACATTACATGAGACAAGTCAGAAATATGTGTGGTTAAGACTTGAGATATATGATCCAACATGCACAAGAATCTTATGGTTTGTCATATAGAAGAATGACTTTAAACAATTTTATATAAAGATAATGCTATATGTATCTCCCAATTAAAGGAAAGATACATTAAATGATAGAACAAAACATATTTCACATAAGTTCTTTTTTACTCATGATCTTATAAAGAATAGAGATGTATAAGTCCAACAAGTTCGCTTGTGAAAATCTGGTAGATCTTCTCACAAAATCATTATTAACTAAAAGTCTTTGAACAACTAGTAAAGAAGATTAGTCTTCATTGCCTTAGACATGAATGCGTAGATGAGGGGAACTTAATATAATATACACTCTTTTCCCCTTAGTTATGGTTTTGTCCCACTAAGTTTTGCAAGCAAGTTTTCTAATGAGACAATATTGATATAGTAAGCATATTAAATAATGATGTACTATTTTTCTTTCACTAGATATTTTTCCCATAAGATTTTTCCTAGTAAGATTTAAAAAGGTGTATTTTGAAATCATGAACATCCAAATGAAAATGTTATGAATAATATAATATGGATATACATAGTTATCTAAAACCTTAAGGATTGTAATAACTTATCCTTATATAAGGATAAGAATTGAAACTATTTATCTCTAGTTCTAGTTTATGTCTATAAATAGATATATTTATAAAGCTTGTGATATCAATAATGAGTTCATTTAGCAAAATTAACCTATAAGCAAGCTTAAAGCTTAAGGTTGAAAGCTGATAAGTGATTGAAATATTTCATTGGTTAATCTTAAATATTTTAAAGCTGTTATTTTCTTTTTTAATCTTAATATTTAAACCATTTAAAAATTAAAAATATAATTAAACTTAATTTTTTAATATAATTACTTCTTTAAAAATATTTTATTTATTTGTTTACCCCTTCTAAAATTATCTAACTCCACCATTAATAGATATTCACGAGCACCACTCCCTAATAGGTAAGGAATGATGCACATACACGAGGTTAGGGGTTTGTACCCTATTAAATATTTTTTTTCTTAAAATTTTCTATAATAAAAATTAAATCAATGCTCCCATAAAAAATATATTTTATTGTTACATATGTATATTAAAATATTATCCCTACAATATATTTTTTTGGATTTGTTAGGGTTTCCCATTACTTAAGGATGCTCTTATAGCTTGCATGCATGGTAGGGACAAGGATACCTCTACTATCACACTGG
This sequence comes from Clitoria ternatea, assembly GCA_037962975.1. Classification (NCBI taxonomy): domain Eukaryota; kingdom Viridiplantae; phylum Streptophyta; class Magnoliopsida; order Fabales; family Fabaceae; genus Clitoria; species Clitoria ternatea. The sequence continues at coordinate 239,209,866 of CM075671.1, read as the reverse complement.
GGTTTTTTGTATTTATAGTTTACCTGAAATCTTATTTAATGAAAATTGAATATGTAAGAACTGGTTTTGAGGCCTTTGTAAACACTCTTTTTTATTCAAGTGTGCTGCTTTTATGTACTTTTGTTTTCTACTACCTTATTCTATTCTTAGTTATTTATTTATTTTCCCTTCCTTCTCAATGCTCTCTACCCCTCTCACGCTCTCTGCCCTCTCTTTACTCTTTTATGTTATTTTCCTACATTGAAGCAAAGATAAAGGCTTGGGAAAGAGGTTGCATCAAATAGAAATTGTAGGATCATAACTCTGGAAATTGAAAACAACTTATCCTAAGGTCAATAGCTAGAAGTCTTCTTACTCTACTAGTTCAGGCTTCAAGAACAAAAATAGCAAAAGTATTCAGGTTAAAATCAAAGAAATCCTAAAATTTGAAATATAACATGAAAAAGGCAATGACAAAGTTTGCAACACCCCATGGGCAACAAATATAAAGAGATACCATTAGAACCAATTTCGCAACAACCAGAATCCATATATCACACAGAAAACAGCAATCAAACAAGTAAAATTGAAAAAGAAAATGACCTCATCTTCCTCGTCCCCCTAACATCCTCACTGTCACTCGCTCACCAACTTCCACCTTACACCACCACCACCGAGCCAAACCATCACTAAACTGTAACCCTTACCCCGTACCACTACCTTCGACCTTCGCCACCATGGTCACCAATCACCACTATGCCATTCAACCTTCACCGCCATCACCGCCCACTCACTTCCACCTTCAACAACAACCCTTGCCATCACTCCGAAACCCATCCATAACCCAAAACTATCAAACATTCACCGTCTTCAAAACCATTATCAACCCTAAAACCATCTTCTCTTTCACCAAACTAACAACCTCCTTCACTACCAATAGCAACCCAAGATCACCATCAAACCCAAACCTTGTCACCAAAACCCATAAAAACCAAAATAAGAGAGAGAAAGCAAAGGGGAAGAGAGGAATAAGGAAACCATTAAGCAAGAACCTGATTGAGACCCCCCTATGAAACCTTCTTAATCGAGTTTGAGACCTTCCCGATTACCCGAGCCATCTTCGTAGCGAAACCTTCTCGATCGAGACTCCCCGCGAACCCAGCTAACCACCCGATTTGTCTCTGTTCTTACAGGGAGCGCCATCTACACCACCACTGAGTCTGAGACCTTCTTGACCGAGACCTCCCCTCTAGTTGCCTGCTTTCTTTCTTTCTTTCTCTTTGTTGTCATCGCCCTTTCATTTTTTGTGGGTTGTCTATGTGTCGTTTTGGTTCCAGTTTTATTTCACTTCACTTTAACCTAATTTATTTTCCTTAAGAAAATAAAAAGCGCAAAATATGTTACTAGTCTTTAAAGGAAAATGCAAATTGATCTGTCCCTGACCGAGGTCTAGGATCCGATGTCAGGACAGCCTCAACAGTTGAAGATTTAATGAGGTTGAAGACCGGCTAAGTGTACCCGGTCTCTCGGATCCGGCCTCTCAGCGTGTGGAGGTCGGTCTTGTTGTCCTGGAGATCCTTCACACCGACCTCTCGCGTTGGTGTGGGCGACAGGTGGTGTCACCTGCGAAGATTCTCTGACGCTCAAGTTAGAAGAGTGTAAGATGAACTCTGAGATACTGAAGCAGTATATTAAAGAGAGTGAGAGTAAGGACAACGTAACCTAGAACATGTATTGCAACATGTTATTTATAGATGAGCGTGGAAAATGAATTGTTGAGTGTTAGTGGGCCTACTGGTTCTGATAACGTGTATAAAGAGTCAATCCGAGTGGGCCAGCATTCAGAGTGTGTCAGGAGGGTAGGTGAATTATCAGTGTACTTTTCCGTCACATGGATGGAGGATAATCACCTTTTCCGTAAATTCCGCTGGTGATTGTACCCACTCCTGTCGGTGAATGAAAGGGATGTATTCCGCTGTGCCGAGTGCCTTCCTTGCTATGTCACTGTGACAGTCGGTTATCAGTCACCCGGTGTAGGAGGACGGATAAGTCACCCGGTGTCTCGGATGTCACCCCGGACGACTGGTGTAAGAGAGGTTTGCCGAGTGTGTTGCAGACCGGATGGGTATTCTTGACACCGGCTGAACACTAGGACGGCTAAAATGACTTCGCTTTAGATAAGACCGGATCAACATGTTTACCGACTGGATCATTATCCTGGGATAAAGGTTGACTTCCAGGAAGGCTGAGTCGGCCTTTTGTCCTTAGAACCGGTATCCAGATCGGATATCCTTGGGGCCGGTATCCAGACCGGATCATGTCCCCTAGCTTATATGAGGGACTTATGAAGTTGCTCATATGAGCTATACAACCTGCGAGAGGTCTGGATGCTGGTGTAACCTGCAAAAATATACGTTATGTTTTTACCTCAGTAATACTCGTTAATCGTCACACATTGGAGTGAGCGATTCTGAGTGGAGGTTTGATTTTGAATGAACAACTCTGAGTGAACATTTGATTCTGAGTGACCGATTCAGAGTGATCACTTGAGTCTGAGTGATCGACTCCGAGTGAAATTGGTTCTGGTCGTGTTACCTGGGAAGTTCCGAGTGGAAACTCTCAGATTGATTCTTCCGGGAGGAAGCTTTCCGAGTGTCCGTTCCCGTGTGGAAGATTTCCGACTGGTGCTTCGACTGCGCTCGGTTTAACTGTTCCAACCACACTCGGAGTTCGGTTTAGTCCTACAATCCGAGTCTTCATTCGTGTTGAAGATTTCCGACTGCAACTCTCCTGAGAAGGTGTCCCCGAGTGAGATATCTCTGATTCCCGGGTAGTATGGCATCGAGTGAAGGATTTCCGACCTCCACGTAATATGGTACCGAGTGAAGAATTTTCTGAGTGAAACTTAAAGAATTCACGAGTCAGACTTCAGTGAGATTTTACCGACTAAAGAATTTGCAAGCCTGACCTTGAGTTTGGAGTGTTTTCAAGTAAGGAATTCCAAAGGAAAGTATTTCCGAGCGAATTCAATAATGAGAATGCCGATTGATTCTTCACGAGTCGGACTTCAGTGAAATATTACCGACTGAAGAATTTAAGAGTCTCGCATAGAATTCGAAGTGTTTCCAAGTAAAGAATTTCAAGGGAGAATATTTCCGAGTGAGGAATTCCCAGGAATACTTCTGAGTGAATTCGATAATGATTGATTCTTCAATGGCAACCGGCCAAGTCTAGAAGTCGTACTCGGAGTTCGGTTTAATCCTACAATCTGAGCCTTCAATCGGTGTTGGATTTTACCCATTCACCGACCTTCGAATGGGGTTCGGTGCAATCCTGCAACCCATTTCCTGAGGTTCGGTTCAATCCTACAACCCAGGTCTTCACCGACGTTTGGCCATACCTACTAGTCGTACTCGAGGTTCGGTTCAATCCTACAATCTGAGCCTTCACCGGTGTTCAGCCAAACTTACTAACCGTACCCAGAGTTCGGTTTAATCCTACAATCTGGGCCTTCAATCGGTGTTGAATTTTACCCATTCACCGTTCTTCACCGACGTTCGGCCAAACCTACTAGTCGTACTCGGAGTTCGGTTCAATCCTACAATCCGAGCCTTCACCGGTGTTCAGCCAAACTTACTAACCGTACCCAGAGTTCGGTTTAATCCTACAATCTGGGCCTTCAATCGGTGTTGGATTTTACCCATTCACCGTTCTTCACCGACGTTCGGCCAAACCTACTAGTCGTACTCGGAGTTCGGTTCAATCCTACAATCCGAGCCTTCACCGGTGTTCAGCCAAACTTACTAACCGTACCCAGAGTTCGGTTTAATCCTACAATCTGGGCCTTCAATCGGTGTTGGATTTTACCCATTCACCGTTCTTCACCGACGTTCGGCCAAACCTACTAGTCGTACTCGGAGTTCGGTTCAATCCTACAATCCGAGCCTTCACCGGTGTTCAGCCAAACTTACTAACCGTACCCAGAGTTCGGTTTAATCCTACAATCTGGGCCTTCAATCGGTGTTGGATTTTACCCATTCACCGTTCTTCACCAACGTTCGGCCAAACCTACTAGTCGTACTCGGAGTTCGGTTCAATCCTACAATCCGAGCCTTCACCGGTGTTCAGCCAAACTTACTAACCGTACCCAGAGTTCGGTTTAATCCTACAATCTGGGCCTTCAATCGGTGTTGGATTTTACCTATTCATCGCTCTTCATCACTCAGTGTTGGATTTTACCCATTCGCCAGCCTTCATCACTCGGTGTTGGATTTTACCCATTCACCGGCCTTCAAATGGAGGCTCACCCCTTTGTACCTTCGAAAAGGTTCATCGCTAACAACAACACATTGTTAGGATTATCCGTCCTGAAAGTATCTTGTCACAACAGCGTTGTGCATTTAAATAAAATCATAAAGACAATGGGTGAGTCAAGGAAAACTTCATTAACTATAAATTACAATCAATACAAAAGAGAAAAAGAGCCGAGTCGGGGTTATGCCTCGTTAAACATTCTTGGTAAAACCGATCGGAAAAACCCAAGTAAGGAGAAAAAGTGCACACCGTCTTACCGACTAGCTGTAACAGCAGAAGGCGCTCTTAATTTTGATGGCCTGATGCCTAATCAATGACCTCTCGGCGGCCTAGATATTTTTGGGACATAACATCTTGTTGTGCCGACTCGCCAACCATAACTCCCTTTTGCTTTTCAGAAGTAGCTTCTTTGAAAAGATACTATTTGAGTTTACCCTCTCGGATCAGGGTCTCGATAGTATTCTTCAGAGCCTGACATTCATCTGTTGAGTGGCCTTCTTGCTCATGAAACTCGTAGTATTTCCAAGGATCGCCATGTTTGCGAAGCTGGGGCGGCATCCTGACCCCGTATGAAGTAAGCGTTGGCCATCCGATCTCCCTCAAGATCTGAGACCGCTTAGAGTTTAACGGAGCATAATTGCCAAATACATGTATCCGCTCTTCCTGACTCGGAGGTACAGGATTATCAAAGACGCTGCCTCGGGCCAGTCTCTCCATGCGTTCCGATCTGGGATAGCTTTTATCTCCCCGTTGTGGATGTGGCGTTGGGGATTTCCTTTTGGCCGTTGTTGTCTCCAAGTGCATTTCTATACCCGCGTATTTCGAAGCTTTTCTTCGAAACTCCTCCAACGTCGTCGGAGGACTCTTTGCCAAAGACAAAGCAAAGGCGGATCCGGGCTGTAAGGCTTCGACAATGATGTGAAGCTTAATAGCCTCTGTGAGGTTAGGCACCAGAGCAGCTTCCTTGTAAAATCTCTTCAAAAACTCCCTGAGAGTTTCACTTTCTCCCTGCCTTATCTGAGCCAAGGTATGAGAGGTCCTTGGAACGTCTCTGGAGATAATGAAATGGCTTTCAAACGAGATCGCCATTTCTTCCCAGGAGTCTATCGACCCCGAGGGTAAACTTTTGAACCAGGTGAGAGCCTCCTCCGTCAAGGTTCGTGGAAACATCCTGCACATCACATCTTCATCGGCTCCCAAGTACGTGGCCTCATATATGTAAGCATCAAGGTGCTTAATGGGATCAGTTTCTCCATTATACTTTCCGATGGAAAGTGGTTGGGTCGTTTGCAGGTGCTTGGGGATGAGTATACTCATGAGCCTCCTTGAGAAAGGGACGTTGACTCGGTATGGCCCAGAAGCCATCACTGTCTGCCCCCTCTTCCTTGCACCGATCCTGTCCCCAGAATCTTGAGTTTGTTCTCTCCTCTCAAAGGTAGGGATCTTAGAATACTGGAGAGTTGTGGATCTTTCTCTCGCAGATGCATGGCGAGTGTCCTCTGCCTGAGACATCATTCTGTCCCCAGCTCCTCCTTTCTCCCTTCGCAGCTCCATCAGCTTCTCCCTGAGTTGCCTGATAATTTCATCTTGAGGATCAAGGATTGCCACTGGTACCATCCTCCTTGAGTGGGTTGCTGGTGATTCAAAAACGAATCCCCCCTCAGCTTGTTGATGGGTCACATCTTCCACATGACCATCCACAAAGTCACGTCCATCTCCTTCCATGGTCGACTACTAACTTCTACAGAAAGTAGGAATAACTCTACCGAGTCCCACTGGGCGTGCCAATGATCTGTCCCCGACCGGGGTCTAGGATCCGGTGTCGGGACAGCCTCAAGAGTTGAAGATTGAATGAGGTTGAAGACCGGCTGAGTGTATCTGGTCTCTCGAATCCGGCCTCTCAGCGTGTGGAGGTTGGTCTTGTTGTCCTGGACATCCTTTACACCGACCTCTTGCGTTGGTGTGGGCGATAGGTGGTGTCACCTGCGAAGATTCTCCGACGCTCAAGTTAGAAGAGTGTAAGATGAACTTTGAGATACTGAAGCAGTATATTAAAGAGAATGAGAGTAAGGACAACGTAACCTGGCACATGTATTGCAACATGTTATTTATAGATGAGCGTGGAAGATGAATTGTTGAGTGTTAGTGGGCCCACTGGTTCTGATAACGTGTATAAAGAGTCAATCCGAGTGGGCCAGCATTCAGAGTGTGTCAGGAGGGTAGGTGAATTATCAGTGTACTTTTCCGTCACATGGATGGAGGATAATCACCTTTTCCGTAAATTCCGCTGGTGATTGTACCCACTCCTGTCGGTGAATGAAAAGGACATATTCCGCTGTGCCGAGTGCCTTCCTTGCTATGTCACTGTGACAGTCGGTTATCAGTCACCCGGTGTAGGAGGACGGATAAGTCACCCGGTGTCTTGGATGTCACCCCGGACGACTGGTGTAAGAGAGGTTTGCCGAGTGTGTTGCAGACCGGATGGGTATTCTTGACACCAGCTGAACACTAGGACGGCTAAAATGACTTCGCTTTAGGTGAGACCGGATCAACATGTTTACCGACTGGATCATTATCCTGGGATACCGGTTGACTTCCAGGAAGGCTGAGTCGGCCTTTTGTCCTTAGAATCGGTATCCAGATCGGATATCCTTGGGGCCGGTATCCAGACCGGATCATAAATATTTCAAAAAAAAGGGGAAAAGAGGTTTTGTTTTATTTTAAATAAGTAATAGCAAAATAATTTTGGCCTGTGAGTATGTATTCAATGATCATTATGGTTTAAATCTAAATATAATTAAAAACAAAAATCAATTTTATTTAAATAAATTATGCGATGATTCTATAACGGTGTCATGCAAAATATTTTGCCTACATCGTTATAAGGTCATGAAGTTTGATACATATACGGAGGGCTTCGTCTTGTATTGATTTCCAAAACCCTTTAAAATCATTTTAAAGAAAAACAACAAAAAAAATCAATTTTTAAAATTTATTTCCAAACAAGAACTACATAACTCTTATTTCCCGAGTTACCCGAGAATACGTAACTTTTAACATATGTAATTTAAAATTAATTTGGAAGAGACATCCTATTAACCTTATTTTGAATTTTCTTTTTTCCTTTGTTCATGTCGTTTAATTCCTTTCTGGGGGTTAAATCAATTTCTGAACTGTTCCCTCCTGGGTCAGAGGGGGCCCCACGATACCCCCTTCAGCCCTTTAATTTAACAGATAATGACTCTCCATGACCCCACACAAAACAGTTATTCCCCTTATTGGACTTAGGCCTGAACCCTTCTTTCTCTTCCTATTTTTACTATTGTATAAATACGACCTATAGGCTCATGTTGTAATTCAAGTGACACATTATAGAGAAATAATAAACCTAATCCCTAGGGGAATTCTCTAGGGTTTTTGAGCAATCCTTATTATACTCTGTATTTGAATATTTTGGCGCCCACCGTGAGGCCCGATAAAACGATTCCCACTCACAAATCCTAAAACCGAAGAAGAGCTAATGGGTTCTACCCGTATCGTTCCTGTCATCATTTACTTCATCACCAAACCAACATTTGGAGCGCTTGAAGAATTACGACGTGGAATCTCATGATTTGTACTCTTTCCTGATAAGAACCTTCATACTTTTAATTTTCACTAACTTTTCAAAACCTTTTGATCCCAAATTATTCTGGGATGACTCCACTTACAATTCTTTCACTGTCTGCACAACAATTAACGATAATTGTTTCTAGATGCGTATATGTCGTCTTTTATTTCTTGGTTCCCCTACTGTTTGGAGCGCGTGTAATTTTATTAATTACGTTTTCTTCTTTCTTTAATATGAATATAGTTACTTGTGTATTGACAGATGGAAAACACTACAACCATGTCACGGTTCTTAGATTTTTGCAATCAATTTTATAATAACATTTCTTTATTAATTTTACAATAACATTTCTTTGACCGCAATCAATTTTTGCAATCTTTGCTTTTCACACCATGTCACGGTTTTCAGAAAATCTTTTACAATATTCTTGACGTGATATGCGGAATTCAATTGCCAAAACGTGTGCTAATCAATTGGCAGATTGCAATATCCTATTCCCATTGTTGGGCCCTAATAAATTATTATAGGCAATTTCTTATTAAAAATCTATTAAATTCAAAATCGAGCAACCGTGAAAAATGGGAGGCCTGGTTTTCATGATCCATTATTTTTAGGCATAATAATCTATGATAAATGATTTGGCATTGCTTTAACAAACCATTGGAGGATAGAAGCGGAAATTCTATAAGATCAGGAAGACAATAATATGCATGCTTGGTGAGATGCGAAATAGAAAATATGAGATTGCCCAAAATTCTATCTCATATAATATATTTTATCCTATCATTCTTTTTTTTTTTTTTTTGGTGAAATATCCTATCATTCCAAAATCCTATATTTACTATGATTGCCACATTTTGCAACGTCAATTTTACTAGGCAGATCCATGCATGTGTTGTGCGATAGTTGCTCTTCAATTTTATTATGCTACTCTCCTATATATCTTTAAAATGGTACCATGCTACTTTACGATTCGCACCATGTCATGGTTCTTTAGAAGCTTTAGTTTTTGAAATGTTCTTATTATATATGAAATTCAATTTCCAAATGGTATAAGACAGATTTCATTGTGGATACAAATTTTATACATCGTTAACACGGTATACAAATTTTAGTTTCTACTTGTCGTACAAATGTTAATTAATTGATCGGATTTTATTCGTTGTGGCTGCATTGGATTTCAATTTTCATTACGTTGATAAAGGATCAATGATTGATATTTCACAAATACTGGCCAATTATGACTTGGTGGGGCCTGTTACCTTTTTCATTAAGCGAACTCTCATTGGCATATATCTCTCATTTTCATTCCTGGTCTAGGTGGTTATTATGCACGAATTATAATCAAACACGTGACCTTCACTGATTTCAATTTGCAATAGCTATGTTGGTCGACAATGGCACTGGATCCATTGCAAAATACTGAAGTAAAAAGGACGGATAGTGTGGGCAGATCCTCTGAGATTTATTTGCTTGCTTTACATGTATGGATGAAGAATCTAAGAAAGTGGCAGTAGAGTCCTACACGAGTTATCGGAAAGAGAGTTGATCAAATAAATTCTGATTTCGTGGTAGCTCCCGATTGCATAATCCACTTTTGTTGAAAGTGTTGGAAATTTTGTTTATTTCAAAAGTTTCTAGTTCCACATTGCTTGGACAACATTTCTTTTAAGGCTTTATATATAGAAAGAGAACTTATGGTGGTAAACAAAATAGACAGGAAGTGGGCTCGCACGCAAGTTAGTTTAGGCTGAAATATTTGTTTCATGTGCAAATTTGATGATTTTTTTTATCACTTAAATTCTTTTTCTTTAATTTGAATTTTAAATTTGAAAAGCCTATCTGAGAAAGCCATTTGTTGGGGGAATATCTTACCAGGTTATCTGTTTAATTTCCGGTTAATGAGTATGATTAATATTTGAATTTTGTAATGTCTCATTAACACAAAATTAATCGGTTAAATGTTATGTTTATGATATTGAAAACAAATCGTACACATTTTGTGAATATATTTCTTTCCGGGTTTACACACTATTACGTTTAACCTTTTGCTAGTTCTGCTCCTGTTCTAAACAGACGGACTGTTGTATCCTAGGGGGTCACGCACTACGCGAACAAACCCTTAAGCCCAGTGTGCTTCTCACACGCCTCAGTCTTAACATATTTTCCAACAGAAAGTGACCAGGATGATAAGCGCAAGTCAATGTCCCCACCTGTGTTTAAGCGTAATCCTCAACAAACAAAAAGCGAACGGATATCAATGACTGCAAGGAACCATCGAAACTGAACATTGGCATTCTTACGAGAATGTTGCGGGCACTATGATCTTCATGTTAATCATCTAATCACCAATAGTGGTGATATGGCAGCTTTCAAAGAACACGATCACGACATGACCACTGACGTCACACTCCAAAACTTGAATAAGTGGCTTCTAAGCTATCCAGTGGTGTATTTGTTTAGCAAGAAGCATATACCAAATATCTTCATATCTTTCAAGTGTTTGTTTGTAGGAATAATACTCTAAAGAAAGAGACTTGAGCTGAAGAACGGTTGAGTTTTCATGCTTGGAGGTAATGAAGAATGGGCAAAGGCTTTTCTAGCTCACATGTAGGCCAAATGGGAGAGATGTGCAAATGCTTGAAAGTCGTTAAAGACAAAGGGGCTGTTAACAATGATTGACGATTAGCCACATCTACTACTCGAGCTGCCTCAAACCGAGCAAGTCTAACCTTCGCATCAACCATCATGATCCATGGTGCCTCTCGGCCTTTGATTGTCAGTGAACAGTCATGATGAACAGCTATGAAACCTCACCATGATAAGCACTACGGTGTCGTTCCTCTTCAAGTCAACCATTCGTCATGCCGAGGATTTGTCTTCCTTCCTTACCTCACATTCATATGCATTCTAATAGTCATAAGCACGACAGTAACATTATCAACTCAACACTACTATATTAATATACTTATAATTTTTAACTGTGACAGAGACCAGAAGAGTTAGAAATATACGATGTATTATTAGATTAAAAAAATAGCAGCGCAAGACTACCTTATTCCTGACCTATGCTCGCATACGGACCTACGGCTACAGACTAGAAGAGAGAATATGGTTGATTGTGTCTGGAGGGTCAAAGTCGAAACCACAAATCTAGATTATCTAAGAAACCTTATGTGATCAGGGCCACAATTCAGATAACAACCTTATGTGATCATCATACTAAGAATTCTCTTGCACCTGTCGAGCCGTCCTTTCGCCAAACAGCCGACAAGCAAAACCCCTAGAATTAGATGTTGATCTAAGCCTAAAGGTGATTACTCAAGTGCCAATAAGAATAAATAGTTGTTTAGCTACTATTCAATTAGTTCAAAGTTCTAGCCAGCACAACACACTTCTTAATGTTTCTCTTCTACTGGCTCCGTTACTCCATCATCAACCTCATGGTCAAGATCAAAAAGTTGACATCGCATTTCGAATGTTTGAAGAGAAACGACGCTCAAGACTTAAAAATATACGAAAAGCCCGAGCAGCCCTCCGCAATATACGAAAGGCCCGAGCACAAGCCCTCGACAATAGTTCTTAAAAAGCCCAACCGTCGACAACACGTCCTCAAAGCCTAAAGTACGCTAAGTAAACGAGAGACCCGAGTAATATACGCTTACTCGGTGCACAACTCTCGTACGTGAAGAAAACGAGAGACCCGAGTAATATACACTTACTCGGTGCACGACTCTCATACGTGAAGAAAATGAGAGGCTCGAGTAATATACGCGTACTCAATGCACGACTCTCATAGGTTAAGAAAATGAGAGACCCGAGTGATATACGCTCACTCGGGCAACGGTACGTAAGGCCCGAGTGATATACGTCACTCGGGTAATAATACCAAGACCCGAGTGATATACGCTCACCCGGGAAACGACAACTATGCAAAGAGAATTTGAATGAGGTACGCTAACCCGGAAGAAACGACACCTAAAAATATGAAAAGCCTGAGCATGAGCCCTCGGCAACTTCAATTACGAAAAGCTTGAGCACGAGTCCTCAGCGATACGTTTCCAAAACTTAAAAATACGAGAAACCCAAGTAATGTACGCTTACTCGATGCATGACTCTCGAAGTTCAAAAATAAATTAAGCACGAGAAGACCCGAGTGAGATACGCTCACTCCAGAGGAAACAACAATCCGAGTAAGATACGCTTGCTCTGAGTGAAATATGCTCACTCAAGAGAAAACGACAATCCGAGTAAGATACGTTCACTCCGAGTAAGATACGACACTTATGACAAGAGAATCCGAGTGAGATACGCCCACTCAAAGGAATCAAAATTATCTTTAGAGTAATGGCAAACAAGGTCTTAAATCTCCGGCCTAAAACTCCAAATAAGCGGCTCAAGGGTAACGACAACCCAACACTCGACAAAGTCATTAGTAACAAGAAAAACTTAAATCCTAGAGCAACAAAAATTCCAAGAGTCAGCCATAGAACACCTTGCCGAATGTAATAAGTTCCAAACTGGAAGAGCTCTTTCTTAGAAGAACATCTTACGATGAGGGCAAAACACGATAAGAAGACCTAATATGGAAGAACGAGACATAGCCTGCATCAAGTGACAAGCCCCCAGGTGCTTTAACAAGAGTTTTTCTCAATATTTTATCTTTAAACAAATATGAGTGGATACTTCTATTTATTTTTTTAAAAGAATTTCAAAATTTTTCTTTTTTTTAAGAATTGATCTTCCACCACAATACAGATACGAAATTATGAGGGGCGATTTCTACTCTTTTCTCTAAAGGATTTTAATTTAAGGCCTTACTGCCTTAATTATGGATGACAAATAATTAATGATTGTGGTCCCATCTCCAACACAATTTCCATTTTTTTTAAGCGCTCGTGTTTTGATTCTTGGTTGGCCGATACCAACCACAACAGAAAAATCCATGGGTCAGTAATTGATAATAACGATGGTGATGGTCCATCCACTTATTTTTTTAAAAAGGACTTGCGTTTCCATGCTTGTTAGTTTTTTTAGTCAATATTTCCAAGCTTGGCTGCCCAATATCAACTACGACAGCCACGGACGCTTAAATAAACAAAATTGATAAAGTATAACAGTGATTTTGGTAAATCTACAAAAATAATTATTTATTTTTAAATCAATGTTAGAATCTATTTTAATTTTTAAATGTGATTAAAAAATAAATTATTTAAATAATTTATTTTGTTTGAATTATATTAATAATATTTTTTAAATTTAAAATTACTAAAATAGATACATAAATTGTGAAATTAAAAAGATGTAAAAAGTAAAATAAAGAAAAGAAATAAAAGTATAGTAGAAATAAATACTTTTTTATAGTCAGAAACTAAAAAATTCATATTTTTTATTATAATCATTTTTCTTTTAAAAAATCTAATAGGTTATAATATAGTTTTTTTTATTAAAACAACTAAACATTAAAAAAATACTTTTTATGTAAACTCAAAAAATAATACAAAAAATTTTCTCCTAAATACTCTACTTTTAACGGGGTTTTTTTTCATCAGATGTAATAAGTGATAAACAGGCAAAAAATAAAAAAGAGAAATAGGGAGTAAAAAGTTGTAGAGAATGGTATTAATGATAATGTATGAATATAATTGTCGTGAATAAATAAGTTTTAATTAGGGGTATCCATCGGTCGGGTTCAGTCGGATTCGGTTACTTTTGAGTCCATCTGTTGTTATCCATAAAACACAAACAACAACCCATTTTCACCCAATACTACGGTTGGTTTGGTCGGGTTCGGTTAATTGCGGTTCTCATTTTTTCGGTCGGGTTTTTTGGTTAAGTTTCTTAGGAAAATTTAATTTTTATTTTTTGCCAAACACCTTTTACGTATAAAATAATTTTAGCAAAAACTTACATATAAAAATGATGTATTTCATGTTTTAGAACCGACGCCTTCTGGAATATGAAATTAACATAACATTGAAGCAGTATGAATTAATTTTATTAGATTATTTTTTTTTAATCATAGATTATACTAGTACCAAAAAATAGCTTAAAAGTTATTAAGTGTTCAGATCTAACAGATGTATGACTTCAGGTTGACCACACAAAGACCAATCTTAAAAAAAGTATCATCAATATATCTAGAAATCAGTAAAGAGAAATAATTGCATAATATTCCTAGTAGCAGTCGGTCAGGTATGGGTATCTTTGGGCTTAATTTTTTAACCGAACCAGCCCGTTCTTAGTCATAAGAAACCACTTAAATGATCCGTTTTTACCCAAAAACCCGTTACAAAGCGACCCGTTCTTATCTTTAAAATCGGGTAGTTCAGGTTCACACGGATAACGTCAAAATTGGACACCCCTAGTTTTAATTATATTTTTCATTTTTTAAATACGGTGTCTTTACTACATAATTTTTAACCGTATAATTTTAATATTTTATATTTAAAATTATTTAATTAACATTACTTTAAAAATATGTTACCATGATTGAGTGAAATATCAATATAGATGTGAGAATTTTGTTAAAAATCTTATAGAAATTTTATGAACAACCAAAATCGGATACTTTAAAATTAAAATTAGAAAAGTGAAACGATGTAATTAAATTAAAAGTTATCATAGATTCACAGTTAAAGGATATAAACGTAATTAAGTAATCAAATAAACGAATAAAGTTGAGTGGTGTTTGTGTGTAGAGTAGAGAGATGTAGGAGAGAGAAGAATGTAACTTACCATTGGAAGAATTGCAGAAAGCGTGAAGGAATTCCTTGAACCAATTCAATTGAACGGATAATGAATAATTGTATGGAATAGGAATGCCCCTCTCTTCGAAGAAGCTGGAGTCTAATGCCGTGGCTCCTGCCACAGCAAAATTGACTCCCCTCTCCGCATTCCAATCTTCCAATCCACCACTTTTCTTCATTGCCAAATACGGTTTTAGCAGTGGAATTCCCAGCCACTCAGCTGCACAAACAAAACAAAAACCTTCTAAACTACTTCACACTTTTTAATTAAGTTGAAAAATGCGTTAATAATGTGTATTATACTTCCATTATTCCCATTAATAAAAACTGAGAAGGGTATCCTTCATTGATTAAGTGAGTCCTAACAGCAAAGATATTTTAAATTTAAGAGAATAATTTACATGAGAAATTAATGCCGGCAGCACACTGTTGGACATATTTCACTGCGATTGAATAGTTTATCAAAAGTCAACTGTGTCTTGTAAATTGCTCTTGAATTTCGACATTTTCAAAATCAATTTATTGTATGGAACCCGTTTAAAAGAGTATATTGTTAATATTTTCTCTTAATAATTGTGTGACATGAACATAATATTGAAAATTAGTTAGTTCTTTTATTTTATGACACTTATCCTCCTCTTTAATTTTTACCGCTATTTCAAAATATAAAATAATAAATAAATTTACATTTTGCATTACTCTTTGATTTTGGATATAAATAATTTTTAAATTTTTAATTTTGAAATTAAATTAAATTATACTATTTTCAATATCACTAATTAAAGATGCGTTTCAATACACAATTTAATTACAATAAATTACTTTTAATTGAGAGTTCACTTGCTATTGGATTATAAATTTTATTAAATAATTTATTTAAATAAGTTAATCAAAAAAACTTTTTAGAATAAGTTATATAAAAACAACATAATCATGTTTATAAACTCACTATAAATATTGTATTAATTTAAAAAATCAAGACATTTAATTTTTTAAGTAATAGATGAGATTATTGATATTTAAAGAAGTATACAAAAGTCTCTTTTGGGGTCGACTTCCTAAAAAAGGCACACAGAAAATGCATGAAGAGGACTTACCCCGTGAAGCTTGTTATCCAGAAAAACTATTGCTTTCAGAAAAGGGAAACAGAATATAAACTAATTCATAATTCACAACAAAAATGACATATTTTCCTAATAGATTTACAATAAATTAATCAAAACAAGTATTTTCTTGATAAACTTACATTAAATTAATCAAAACAATTAATCTATAAGATTGTATGTCTCTAAAAGATACCCCTAGTTATTAGTTAACACTAAAAAAATCCAAATTCTTTCCCCAAGACCTGAATCTAAATCTGGTTGAGTTAAATTCTGATGAACACGTCTGTCTTTTTCGTTTCCATTTCTCAAATATGACGCAGAACCTGATTATCATGTCTTAATTTGACTTCGCAACCGATTAAATTTTTTTACTGATCACCTATCCAACTTAAAAATAAATTATAAAGATTCAGTGTATGAATTTGAAATGAATGATTTAATACATAAAATTTTGCAATCAAAAGATCAAAAAGAAAAGGAACTGAAAAGAGAGAGCAAACCGATGAAATCAACGATAAGGCGACCATCGGAGCAACGTCCAGAGGGATGATGGAAGAAGGTTTGGCCATAAGGAGGGGAAAGGCAGTGATCGGAGGGTGAGATCAGATACAGGTTGCCAGTATCAGCCAGAGAATCACCGAAGCTGAAGATCGAATTGTACGGACATGCCGTGGTCAGAAGAAGCAAAGGTGCAAACCAAGAAGAAACACTTATCACAAACACTGCTATCCTAACAGACCCCATTGCAATTCAAACATAAACAAAACTGCTTTCCACCAATGCCCAATCGCGCACACACACACACATATATATATATATATATATAACCACAATTTATATTATTATATTTCTAAAATATACTGCTTGTTAAAAGGCTCGTGTTTAATGGATATAGTTTTTTAAAAGTAATGGATATTGTTATATTGAGAAAAATGTGTCAAACTAAAAAAATATTAAGCATACATTATAGATTTAAAACAAAGAAATATTTAAATATTTAAGGAAAACTTTAAAAAATACTCTTATAAAATAGTTTTCTTAACATATATACACAACCTTTTACATAATAATATACATATATAATGAGAAAACTTTTTCTTAAAAATTTTGTTTATCTTGTATTGAGAATGGCGATACATTACATTTCGTATTTCTTATTTCGTCCAAAATTATGTAGATGAGAAACATGGCTTCTAAAACAAAATAGAATAGAGATCACATATGAGGATGTACCAACTACTCCACACTGGACCCGATTTTAATTTATTTTTTCAGTCGTCAAACCGATTTGCACCATTTATGTGGCTCCACTTGATAATTATTAATTAGTACTTAGACAGCTATTTAGTGGACATAATGATAATCATAATATTGGACAAGTAATAAGATGGGTTTTTGGCGAAAATGGGACCCTTTTTAAAAATATTTACATTTTTGGGTAGTAAAAAAAAATATTTGGTGATCTGGAGTAGAATCTTTAATACATAAATGATATAGATATTATAACATTCTTTAATTGTATCAATGAAGCAGCTATCTTTGTGGTTATCAGTGTTTGCTGTGCTTGAAGGATTCCAGATTTAATTTCTGTTGCATGCAATTTTTAATATTATATATATTTAATATATAAATGATATAGATATTATAACATTTCTTAATTGCATCAATGAAACACTTGCCTCAGTGGTTATCATGTTTGTTGCACTTAATAGGTTTCAGGTTTGATCCCTATACATATTTTTAAAAAGAGCGTGACTTTAAAAAACTTTTAATCATTGTATATATAAACATTAAACCTTATATATACACACACTATATGACATGTTAATGTAGGAAAAACTTTTATTTTTTCTAACATAAGAGTGTAACTAAATAAAGTACAAGGAGAAAGAAGAACAAGAATATACCATTTTTTTTCATTTTTGCCCAAGTTATTTTTAATTGTAACTCCATACTTAAGATAGAAATGACAAAAAATAATTATAATATGTTTTAGTATATTATGTTGACTCAACAAGATATAATTGACTTATTATATTTTGACCTCTTTATTATATTCGCCAAACACAACTTAAAAAGGTATTATTTAAGAAATCACTCCCTCTGATTTTTTAATCTATTTTAAAGTTTTTATGCATAGTTATCCAGTTATAAAAATTGAGTTTGACAAATTAAATTATTTAATAATCAATATTAATCTACACATCATTCAAGATACTTTCAAACTCTCTTTAATTAATGAATTAAAAATTAATTTTTGACCAATCTCAAGAAAGAAATCCTAAGTGGGATCAAACATGCTTTAAGAAATACAATTAATATATATATATATATATATATATATATATATATATACTCATATTTTTTCCTAATATATATTTTTACTTCCTATTTTTCCTAAGGATGGGAAAAAAGGAAGCTTGCCTGTGAATTTCCAATCCCAAGCCCAATCGACTGCGAAGCCTAAACCAATGAATATGGAGCAGCATATTGGGCCGGCCCAAAACGTGCCAGACCGTGAACTTGAAAATTAATATGTGCATGGCGATGGAGGGAATGAGGTGACTTACATCCACACTCAGACTAAACCCCCCTGCGTCGAGAAATGTGAAGAAGATTGGCAATCATAATGTTGAAGAAATGGTGCTGATTTTTTCTGCTTTATCCTGGAATATTTCCATATAGATTAGTGTTGATGTGTGTTTATGAGATTCATGGGCCTTTTATTCGCAGCAGTAAATTACGGTGTTCTTTGGGTTTTAAACCACACTTTAAATTCAAGAGGCAAGAGGAAGATCGAGAGCCATTTGGGTTCTCTCTTCTCAAGATGGTTACAATGGATTCCATGCATCAAGCTATAACCCTCAACATAGCGCATGACAACACTTGATGGAGTTTTACTTCTGTTTATTCTAGTCCAACACCTCAGATTGTATCTTTTGGGCCCTTGGATTTTGGTAGGTGACTTTAATGAGGTGCTTAAAGTCTTCCCAGGACTTTCTCGTGAATATGATTGATGTGTTGTTGTAACCTGATGGATTTGGATTTTATTCACTTGGAGAAGAGTTCATTAATTTGAGAAAGAGACTGTATCGTTGCATGTCTTCTCCTGATTGGCGGATTCTTTTCCCTCAAATCTTTCCTGATCACAACCCCCTGTTAGTTGTGTAAAATGCCCACATAGGGCTAAAAAGATTTTAAGCTGAATACTAAAACTATCAAAGCGCACACTTATTCACTTGCAAGTATGGGCAGCTTAACCTAAAAAAATGTTCGGTAAATTTGTTGTAGAGATAGAGTTTAAGATAAATTTAATATAATTTAATAAAAATTTAATTTAGTGAGGCAATTGACATCATAGATAGTCTTGGGGTAATGTTTGTAATGGGTAGCTATAGAACTTAATTACAAAAATGGGGTTGGTTTATGGGAATTTACGTTGTTTGGGGTGGTTTCCGTGTCATAGTCGTGAGAAGAAAAGACGACACAACCGGGAAAATACACATGCCTATGTCGTATAAATTTCTGGCGACACAATTAAAAGGATGTCGTATACTGTGCCAGCGACACAGCCACTTCGTGGGTTTTTAAAACGAGACCCCTTGTCCTCTAAGCTTTTTAGAAGGCAAAAACTGTTAGAGTAAGTCTCATTGCAGTCCCATAATTAAATCCTACTTTTTTTGTGAAAGCTTTGAAGGTATTTTGATTTTTGACTGTGTGGAGAGCTTTTTTTTATGTTTGTTATTCAAGTTATTTTTTTATGATTAATATTCATGTTTTGTTAGAAGTAACAATTTTTTTTATGTTTGATATTCATGTTATTTTTGTATGTTTAATATTCATGTTTTAGTATGAGTAATAATTTTTTTATGTTTAATATTCATGTTATTTTTTATGTTTAATGTTCATGTTTGGGTAGGAGTAACATATTTTTTTATGTTTAATATTCTTGTTATTTTGTTTTATGTTTTATATTTTTGCTTACATAGGAGTAACAAATTTTTTTTTATGTTGAAGTATTCATGTTATTTTGTTATATGTTTAACATTCATGTTTTGGTAGGAGTAACAAATTTTTTATTTATGTTTAATATTCTTATAAAAAAAGATGTTGAGAATTTTTGCTACGAAATCTAAAAATGGTTAGCCAATTAGTTAATAAAAAATTTAGACAATTAGTTAACAAATAATTTGTTGCTAAATATTGGAATATCTAGAGGATTATTAATATTATATGTTGTGACATTGCTACATTAGACTTTTCCATTATTGTAACACGTTGGTAGTTAAATTGGTTGTTCCTTTTTGTAGTAGTAGTTGTTCTTTAGAATATTTTTTTGAATAATTTTGATATATGTTTCTAAATGCATATGGTTGAATAGAGGATAATTAATTTGGGCCCATTAAACCCAGAATTGTTAACATTACAGGTGAAACATGTCTCTAACATGTTTGGAACGGAAGATCTGATCATGTACTTAAGGTTAGAAAAGCACTCCACTTAAGAAGCGATCAAATACCAGAACAAATCATACCGCATTTACGCAGGGTTGGTTTTTATCATTTTGCCAAGGTTGCACACTTACCGGTATCTGGAGAATTTATTACTGCAATGGTGGAGAGATGGAGATCGGAGACAAATACGTTCTATCTTTCTGTTGGAGAGTGCACAATTACTCTCCAAGATATTGTTATCCTACTTGGACTTAACATTGATGGAATTGCAGTGGTTGCATTATCTGGTTCACGTGACTGGCAAGACTATGTGGAAGTATAATTAGGTAGATGCCCCCTCCCTGTAATGCATTACATGGCCAAAGTCTTAAGATGTCATAGCTGCAAGAGAATTTTGGAGATATTACAAAGCATCTTGATGATGAAGTGACAGTTGAACGATTCACTCGAGCTCATATTTTGTGTTTGATTGGTGGATGTATCTTTTCTGACCAATCACCTAGCAGGGTCCTTCTCATATACCTTCATATGCTTGAGAATCTTGACCTATGTAGTGGTTATGCCTGAGGAGCATCTGCCCTTGGATACCTTTACAAACAACTTTGTATAGCCACAAACTACGCTAGAAGGATATTTATAGGCTAACAATGTTGGTGTAGGTGTGGGCTTAGGAGCGTATGTGACACCTTGCCCTGACCGAACCTAGTGTAAGGGATGTTGATAACCCTTGCAGGGGTAAATGGATACACACAACGGGTAACAAATATACCATGTATGATTTGGGGTATTATAGGGCACAATTAGACAAGTTGAAGAAGAATCAGGTAAATGATATTGATTTTTAATATGGCAATCATGTTTAAATTTGCAATTAATGGATGTATGTTGTATAACTTAATTCTTTATTATCTTGTAGTTCATATGGTAACTGTATACTGGGCAGGCGATTGTTGGCCTTCCAAAAAATTGCTTACGTGGCCAGGGTTGGTGGCAATCGATTATTCCACTGTTGTGTTTCCAAATAGCTGAATGGCATCAAGCTGTCAGGGTAATGCAGCAATTCGGTATGGAACAACATATACCTAGTGCACCGTCTCAACCTGAGGACTTGCATGCTATCACATTGAAGGGCAAAACAGATGAAAACTGGCTCACAATAGTGAAACCTTTATTGCAGCTATGGAATGGTAGGGAGGGACACACTTGTTCTGGTCAACCACTGTTACAGGGAACGTTGATAAACCATGAATATTTTAGATGGTACAAAATGTGAACTCGCAGGTGGGTTACAAGGCAAGGGGCTGCTAGAGGATACACGGTAAAGGTTTCATGTTCCTTATGTTTAGGGTTTAACAAATACACTTCATATTATAAGCTATTAAAAACAAACATTTACCATTTTGCAGTTGGATAGCGTTAAGATGATTCAGTACTTGTCCTTTTCAGAAAACACTGAGACACTAATTGTTTTTGCAATGGAAAACATCCGACAAGAGACAGAGAACATACTCATGTCAATGGATGAAAAGGATGGAATTGTCGAGGCAAGAGTCCATGCTCCCATTACGATAAAGGTTGCACCAGACGTAAAGCTTAATGTTGACGTGCCTGGAACTTGAGTTGAGCAGGCTGGGCTACAGAGACGGAGGTTTAGGGAACCAAATAAGGACTATATCATTCCACAGATGCTGAACAGACAAGCAGGTCAATATTTTGTTCCATCTCAGCCTCCCCCTCCTTCACCATGGGTGACCTATGGGTACCTATCTCACTCATCACAACAACATCCATTACACACCAATGAGTATCTTAACCCCTAGATGTTTACAGGTAATGGATCAGGGTTTATGGGGGATATAGGTGGTATTTCTCACCTTACATCACTGAGTCACCATTAATGACCCTAAACCCTTATATCCCTTTCCTAATGACCCCACCTAAACCATCCCAACCATAATGAGATACTGACATTGGTTGTTCGTCTGGATTTCAACCGATGATGTTTGATTTAAACACAGCTGCATCAGAGGCTGCTACGCGTGAAGGACCATCACAAGCGGATGAGGAACAAATAGAATACCAGGTTAAGCATGTTCGTCGTAACCCTCCAAGAATTAACCGTGGTATTCCCAGGCCTTGCTTCCTATCTCCTCTTGAGCCCCAAGGTCATCATTAGGGTTATGTTTATTTTAATTAGATGTTTGTAATTGGATTTATTTTAATATGCATGTTCATAGTTGGTTATTTATTATAAAATACCAATATTTATGGACTTAATTAATATTCACGCCCTTAACAATAAATGCATTACATTAAGAAATTTGTGATCACCCATGGGTGCCTTCACTAGAACCAGAACCACTTCCAATAGCATTGGGGGACGTCCAACGCTTGTGACTATTTTGTCGACAGAGACTACATCTATATAGGGTCTCAGACTCGACCTAGTCCATCTTGTTCCTTATCCTTGATGCCTTAGGACGTCCCTTTGCGCATAACATATCCTCATCAGGAGCTACTATGTGTGTTTTGTCTAGTTCAGAAATTAAGTCATCACTACCGATTAGAAACCATTGTCCTGCATAAGTTTGAGCAACGTTACGCAACATGTAACATTCATGGACATACTGCAAGAAGTTAACATTGACCGTATTGCATACAAGAATGACATGCATACATGGGTTCTTAAATGCTTGGAATCTTCCGCACTGACACCATCTTTCAGTAAGATTCAAAGCCCATACAAAGTGACCCTTTTGGATGGTTGGGTTAAATATCTCCTCCTTCTCAAACCTCATGGATTTCACATTAAATCTTTCCACACCAATTGAACATGTTTCTGTCTGATAAAGAGCCAGTTTCTCAAGCACCTTTGTGCAGTAAATCTGGCCAGTAGCCATTTCTGCTGCCACACACCCACCACGATTAACGAAGTACTCTATTAATCAGGAATACGTGAACTTAACCAACGTTGTGATTGGTAAGTTACGAGCCAGCCCCTTTAAACATTTTATTCACACATTCAGAAAGGTTTGTTGTCATATGGCCAAACCTAGCACCATTTTCATCATACGCCAGTGACCATATTTCCTTTGGGATGGAATCCATCCATGTTGCAATCTCAGGGCTAACCTCACTGAATTTTTGATACTGTCAATCAAATGAATACTTGTTTGGATTATACTCTATGTAAATACAATCATTACCTACACAAACATTTAATAATGCATCACTAAAGAGATTGGTTATAGACTTAACCAATTTGATCAGGTCCTTTTTCAGCTCTTGATTCTTAAACTTCTAGTTAAAGTTACTGGTTATATGGCGAATGCAGTATTGGTGATAAGCAGCGGGTGGTGTCCATGCAGCACCCGAATCTTGGGTTGTACTCAAAATGCTCCTATGGCGATATAAAATTATACAAATTTCATTTTTTGGGTCATATACAATCGTAAGTTTGATAGAAACTAAGTCCAATCCTCTAAGGTTTCACCAGGAACAATAGCAAATGCTAACAGCAACACTGTTTCTATCTTGAGTTGTCACAACCAATAGTGTCCCCTTATATTTGCCATACAGGTGAGTTTCATCAACTTGAATAATCAGCTTACAAAAGTTAAAGGCATCATAGCAAGCCTTGAATGTCCAAAATACACAATGAAATTTATGATGTCTTTCATGAACTTTGTCTCCAACCACAATATGCCTCGTTTGTAGCACACATATGGAACTTACCGCAACTTGTTTCATATGATTTAACCACTGAGGCCGAAAGGTATAGGACTCCTCTCCATCTCCCCACACCTTCGTTATTACTTCCTACTTAGCTCTCTACGCATTTTGGTATGAAACTGTGAATTCATATTATCTTTTCACTATCTCTTGAATTAAGGATATCAGCACGGAAGGCTCCTTCTTTATCATGCCTAGCAAAATTATAAACAATAAATAAATAAATAATTATCATAAACAAATTGACGTAAGTTTACCTAAAATCACTAAGCAAATTAGATATGCATCTAGTTTCTTATGATCCTGTGATAAGAAACGATTAACATAGGTATGTGGGCCCTTATATTGTGATATAAGTCATTTGTGCGATTTTTTTGACAAAATTACACGCAGTCTCCAACTACACCCACTAACTTGATTAAGACACTTAACAACGAATTTAGTAGGTTTTGACTCTACAACAATATAACTTTGATGCAACTTCATACACCATTGTTTTAATGCATTTTACACATCACTTTTGGTTTCAAACTTTAACCCAACGTACAACTTATCCCTCACACTCCAGTTATCATCATCAAATTTTATTTCCTGATTCGGATGCTCCATATTAACATTTTGAAAGTGGGATGCTTCATTCCAAAATGGAACCACACCAGTACCTGGGTAAATGTCAACTCTTTTATACAATATTTATATATACATAAAAAATAATTATAGATATACACCACCACCAATATTCTTCTCATTTGCATTTGCTATTAAAAATTAACAGCATTATGCAAAGCTTGTTGGGATTGGGTTGGATGCACTAGCATTTGAAGTTACTTCTAATCCACTAACATCGTCAACATCATTGTCGGAATCAACCATCAATATCATATCATCAGCACAAGAGTCACTAAGAACCTCATCAGAAGGTATACTATAGTTTGAATCATCTTCAGACAAAAAGCTCATTTTGAAAAATATTTGATTCAAAATTTTAAATACGAAACACAATTAACAACACTTGTATGTAGGCCAAAGAAATGAGTATGCAATAAAATGAACCGCCAACGTTGGGTACATATAGGATGGAAGGGTAACATGTGTCGTTTAAACATTTTACACAACATATGTGTCATTGGTATTATGGGCGACACAATAAGTCTTTGGATGTTAAGGTGGAAAGTTTGGGCGACACAAAGAGTGTCGTATAAAACTTAGATGACACGGGCTATGTCGTATAGACTTATGATGACACAACCACGTGTCACATTCCCAACAAGTTGTCTAAAATTTATGCACTTCCCTTTTCACCTAAGTTCATAGGGCACATATTAAAAAACCCTAAACATGAAAATTTTCAAGAAAAAACCTATGTAATCCTAAGCTGCCCCGTTCATGAAATTTTTCTCAGTCTTGTCCAATATCACCCAAAATGGCTCTATCTTCATTGATTCAATTAATAATTACATTGCACAACATCATCTCATTGGTCATTATAAAGCCAGAATAGTTCGTGTTTACAACAGACAGAGCAAGGGAGGACAGATGGACTATTTATTTCAACTTTTCTTTTCATGCTTTTAATAAAAATTTAATTTAGTCAGGTAAACATCATAGACAGTCTTGTCCAATATCACCCAAAACGGCCTTATCTTCATTGATTCAATTAACTATTACATTGCACAGCATCATCTCATTGGTCATTATAAAGCAAGAATAGTTCGAGTTTAGAACAGACAGAGCAAGGGAGGACAGATGGACTCTGCAAAAGCAACCATTTATTTCAACTTTTCTTTTCATGCTTTTCACCTGTACATGTCCTGCAGGAAATCTTTTCAACAAAATGACAAATTATAACGAAATTTGTTAACGGGGTTTTATATAAGCCACTGGAACTGATTTTTTTTATTAAAATAAATACATTTATTTAATCATATACAAATATGTAATAAATGTATTAATTCTTAATAAAAAAAATTAAATACTAGTATTAAGACCCAAGTTAACAAAATTCAATTATAATTAGGTAATAATTAGGAACAGATTTTCTATTGAGGATTGGGAGGACGTCCATTGGCCGCAGCAACACGGGATCCCCATTCTAACAACTCTTTGCTGGTGTCATCCTTGTGTACAAAAACTTCTATAAAACATAGTGAATCTTTCTGTGGTCCAGTAGCTGTTGCAATTGCTTCTGTCAGATCATCCTCAGTACGTACCTACACTCACAACAATAGAAATCCCTTAGCTAAGAGCAAACAAATTTACAAAAGGAAATTATGAGCTTTATAAGGAAGTATCAGATAAGAGCATTTCCATACGATGAAAAATGAGAACAAAAATATCACCATCATCATCAGTACTGGTACTTCATTTAAATTTAAAAGATTTAATCAAAACGTAAATGTTTGACACAATGCAGATTATAACCCATAAAACCTTCAACAAAATAACAAAAGAATGTGGAAAAACAAGATAAATTATTCAATGTATGCCTCCTAACCTTCGCAGTCCAGCATTTGCCATGTCCGTTATGGATAGCTTCCACAAAGCGAGTATAGTCCCAATTCTTGATCACATTGTATGGTCCATCGTGAATCTCAACTTCAATTGTATAACCTCCATTATTAATTAGGAAGATGATGCTCTTTTGACCGCAGCAGATCATCGTAGAAATATCCTGTGCTGTCACCTAAATAAGGGGAAAATATGAGTCCCTGTGCTTCAAGCATCAAGACAAAAATAAATCAAGGAACAGGTTCACTTGTTACTTGTTGATCCGTGATGCTTATCATTATTCATTATATTTCATTTCTGGCATATGTAGTATTGTTGAGATAACCTTTACCTCAAAGGAATTCATTTTCAGAATTCAACAAAAGCAGCATCTAAAGCATTTTTCCTATTAGTCGTTGTATGGAATAATGTCCAAATTTCACCTCCAGGCCAGTGCTAATGCACATTTGGTGAACTTGCATCACACTAATACATAAGGATTACATACTAATGTAACTAACTTATTGATGCGAGGACTATCATGCATACATAAGGATACTTCATTTCTCAATAAATTAAAACCCTTCTTATCCAAGCTTATCCTAAAAAAGATATAATACAGTAAAATCAATCAAATTGTTATCATGTATGGTTATGACCATTGTTTTCATTTTGCACAAAACTTCATATTTTTTTTATCAACTATAAGAGGAAAAAATAGTTTTACATTAACTTAACTATTCTAGGTCCATGAAAGTTTTTATTCTTATAGTCTTACTAACCTGAAAACTGCCATCACCAATACAAGCAATTACACGCTTGTCTGTCACAGCCTGTGCATACCCAAGAGTAGCACCTACTGACCAACCAATAGATCCATACTGCATCTGGAATTCATAACTGAAAGATGGAATTCAAATTTGACAATGTTAATTTAAACAATATTAAGGTTGTGATTACTAATTAGCGTAGTGTTTGATGCAGGAAATGTAGATGACTTGCCCACAATTCTCAGGCAGACGGAGCTTCTGACAGTTGAACCATGAGTCTCCAGTTTCAGCTATAACAGCCGTATCTCCACTTAGCAGTTCCTGTTCACCATATTCAATTACTGAATAAATAGGAGAACTTACTAACATATATTTAATCTAAAGGAAACCTGGCAAATAATGTAGCATATAACATGTATGTAGAGCTAATGATGTTGAATCCTAGACAGAGTAAATGCATAGTGCACACAACATGCAAGTCATAAGTATCTTATTCTTACGGATATAAAAGTGAAAGAGGGTAACAGGTAGACAATTCCAACTCTATGCTATGCTAAAGAGCCACTCAACCGAAAAATTTAAAGAAGCTTATAATTATAAGTTACCTGAATGTGCTTGAATAGAATATTAACTCTAAGAGGTTCATCCTTCTCTCGCTTCTGAGGTATGCCTGGGGGAACATAGATACGTCGGTAATTCTCCAAAGCCGTGGTGTTTGTCTTCACCTTTTTAGCTAACGCACATAAGAAATCAGCCATGAAAACCCAGCCCAAGGAAAGACCATTGCCAATGGTCACCCGATTAGGCTGCACTATTATGGCCTTCTCCTTCTTGACCAACAATGAGTAACCAACAGAGCTATAGTCATTGAAGATGGGGCCAATGAAAACATAAGCATCAGCAGATTCCACAATCTCTCCACAATAGCTAGTACTGACAGCACCCCAGTATGTCCCAATGAAGTGTGGATGATGCTCTGGTACAAGTCCCTTCCCAGAGGGCATAACAGCTATTGGATATCCACTAGCTTCTGCAAACTCAAGAAAGGCCTTCTGTGCCTTCGCTGCCCTTAGTTTTGGCCCACCCACTATGACTGGCTTCACAGCTTTGTTCAGAAAAGCAGCCGTTGCTTCCACAGCTGCTTCTAATCCTTCTTGATTGCTTACCCTACATATAATAGTTGATTCTTACCATAAAACTAAAGCCATATGTGGATGCAAGAACAAACATTATTCATGAATAAGGTTGTTTGTTAGTGATAGTAACTTACTTCACAATACTAATAAAATAAGATTCTCGACCAACATCTCTATTAATCCTTTTACAAAATACACTAAGTGTAAGTTATGTTTACAAGATATTAATATAATTACAATTTTATTCAATGCTTTTTTATATTAATAAGAAAGTATTACATTACTCATAAAAACTCATTAAACATGCATAATTGAAAGCTTCATCAGGCTATTTCTATGCCAATCTTTCTAATATAATATCAGATTTTTTAATATGTAAGGTTGCACAGATACGAAGATAAAAAATAAAAACTGAAAAATTTTATTTAAAATTAACATCAATGTAATCCAGGTAACTTTTAAGATGAGTCTCATACAAACTTTAATAGAAAATTTCTCAACTTTTTTATTTCTTATCCAGCACATAGATTAAAAGGTCCATTATAATATTAATAAGAAAATGTGATATTATTCATCAAATACATATAAAAAGAAAAACCCCATTAGACATGCATAATTGAAAGCAACATTAGTCTATTTCTACCATCGATCATTCTTTCTATCATTATAATTACTAGGAATCTAGGATCATAACAGAACTAAAAGACAATGAGATGGAGCATTATATAAAAGATCTATTTTTCACAGTAATTGATTAATTAAGAAAATAGAAAAGTATAAGAACACATACTTTGGTGCAAGAAAGAAGGGAACTGGATCTCTAGCAAAAGTTGGATGAGGAATTCCTGGAAGATTACAACTAATGCTAATATAAACAGGCTTGCTTTCCTTCAAAGCAGTTGAAATTGCAGTATCAATAAGTTCATGCGCATCGTCTAAGTTACTCACCACTGCCTGAGGAATCACCATCGGGATCACCAACACTAATCAGAGATCGTTCATTTCACATCCTCAAAAATAAAAAACAGCACAAACAAAAAAGAAGAAAGTGATTGGTTACCTGAAAACACGTGATCGTCTGAAAGCATCGTAGCTCTTGAGTGAAATCGGGTAACCCGATGGTGTGGTGGAGGATCCGGTTGGTGCCGTAGTCGTTGGAATTGGGTCCTCCGACTATGCAGATCACCGGCAAGTTCTCGCTGAAAGCTCCGGCGATGGCGTTGAGGACGCTGAGTCCTCCGACGGTGAAGGTGACGACGCACGCGCCAACGCCTTTGGCACGCGCGTAGCCGTCGGCGGCGTATCCGGCGTTAAGCTCGTTGCAGCAGCCGACGAGGTTGAGTTGCGGCTCGGCGATGAGGTGATCGAGGAGAGTCAAATTGAAGTCGCCGGGAACAGAGAAGACGTCCCTGACGCCGATCTCGACGAGGCGGCGAGCCAGGTGGCGGCCGAGCGTGCCGTCGAATGCGGAGGGACGAACCGGCGCGGAAGCCGAGCCGGATTGAACCGTTGAGCCGGTTTGAGTGGCACTTTCCATGTGAGTTAGTGGTTTTCAATTGATTGGATTGTTTTGTGTGACTTTGGAGGGAGGGGGGGGGGGGGGGGGGGGGGGGGGGGATTTATGAAGGGGTTTAGGTTTCGAAACCATGTGCCATTCTTGCTTCCGGGATGGGAAAACAAAACATCTGTGCCACAAACACAATGCACCTTTGTCTTTCTTGTTTCGTTAATTATTTTTTAATGTATGATGTATCATTTGAATTTGAAGGTAATTTACTTTTATGCATGAAGAATGTTTTTCTTTCGTTCTTCTTTTTTAAAGTATATAAATCACTAAAGAAATAACTCTTTACAACATATCAGATTTTGTTAATCATTTAAAGATAATCTTGTAATTTTTTTTTCATAAAAAAACTTGAAGTTCACCACTTGCTTTAGTCCCAATAACTTGGTATTTTAAATTTAAGTTAGTACTACATTTGCGAACTATAATATTCACAATTAGGAAGGTTCTGTGAAACTATTCTATAGCTGTCTTTGGCACAGTCGTGGTTTTGCTGTTTGTTTTTTTGGTTGGTTTAATGAGTTTGATCTGGTACTGTGTTGTTTATCTTTTCTGGATGGACAAGGGTTGGGATTTTGGCCAAAATAGGGCCCTTTTAAAAAAAAATTGCGTTTTAGGGGTTAAAAAAAAACTATTTGGTGGTCTGGGGTAGAATCTGTCATATCATGTTTGAATTTCACCTGCTAGGAAGGCGAATTTGCAAAGGGTGTCAAATTGGAGAGACGAATTTAACCTTCATCTGTCAGGGGAAAATAATTGATAAAATTGCCCACATCCAGACTTGAACCTGTCACCCATAAATCACAATATAATACTATAACCACTAGGCCAATTGATTCTTTGATGTAAATGAGGAATACTATTAAATATAATACATTCTATTCTTACACATATATATAAATATAAAATAAAATAAAATAAAAACTTATATAATATATATATATAACATAATAAATATATACTCTATATTATAAAATATAATTTATAAATTAAACATATATTTATAATATTCTAATATAAAATATATATTTATATTTAATATTTTAATATATAATATATTAACGTTAATTTATAATAACATTATTATAATATAATTTATATATATTGTTAGTATACAAACTAAAGTAATATATTAAAATATTTTAATATAAAATATATTTATATTTAATATTTAATATATAATGTATACAAATTATTTATTAACATTAGTTTATATACTAACAATAATGTATATAAATTATTTATATTAATATATAATATTTATATATTAAAATGTTAAATATTAAATATTAAACATAAATATATATTTTATATTAAAATATTTTAATATATTACCTTTAGTTTGTATACTAACAATATATATAAATTATATATATTAATATATTATATTATAAGTTAACGTTAATGTTATTATAAATTAACGTTAATATATAATATATATTATAATAATGTTATTATAAATTAACGTTAATATATTATATATTAAAATATTAAATATAAATATATATTTTATATTAGAATATTATAAATATATGTTTAATTTATAAATTATATTTTATAATATAGAGTATATATTTATTATGTTATATATATATATATTATAAGTTTTTATTTTATTTTATTTTATATTTATATATATGTGTAAGAATAGAATGTATTATATTTAATAGTATTCCTCATTTACATCAAAAAATTAGTTAGCCTAGTGGTTATAGTATCACATTGTGATCTATGGGTGACAGGTTTAAGTCTAGATGTAGGTAATTTTATCAATTATTTTCCCCTGACAGATGGAGGTGAATTTTGACACATGGCCCCAATTTCGTCTGCCCAACAGACGAATTTCTGACACCCTCTACAAATTCGCCTTCCCAGCAGGCGAAATGTCAAAATCGCCCCTCCATCAGGCGAAACTTAAACATGGTGACAGACTCTACCCCAGACCACCAAATAGTTTTTTTTAAACCCCTAAAATGTAATTTTTTTTTAAAAGGGCCCTATTTTGGTCAAAATCCCGATGAGAGTTTGACGTTTTAACAGGAAAAAGGAAAAGGTGGGTGGACCAATCTTGTGAGTTTTAAAACCTTTAATTGCTGGTTTCTGAATCCACCCATGCCTGATGACTAGTTTGCCAGCACCTTGGTTTGTCCTCTTTTACCACCATTATGGTTTTATAATAGATTTGTTTATTTTTGGACATTTACTTTTTAGGTGTCAAGTCGAAGGAGACAAAAAATAAATTAAAAAGTAAAGAATATAATGGACCAAATCATCGGAATTATTTATTTTTGTTGATATGTCTTCAAATTTAATTTCTTTCCCGAAAATACCTCTAAATATTAAATATTAATGATCGAAATGGTGACGTGTAGAAATAAGTGTTTGTCTTATGATCTATACGCATGCAAAGAATTGTTCATTTAATATATAAAAATGGTTAATTTTCTTACGTTTTGAAATAAAATTGTTCAACTTCGTTTTATAATATGAGGAACAAAATTTGAATAATTTGGTTTTAAAATATAAGGAACACGGGAAATCTTTCGGATATGCTAAATGATGAATTCCTTCTATACTTTTAACTTATAAATTATTAGTTCAATAATTTAGTATTAGAGGTATTTTTGAAGAAAAAAGATTGAATTTAAGAAAGTCGAGTAAAATAAATGTTCGACTTTTATTATTTGATCAATTGTAAACATGGGTAGTATTACCCAACAGAAATAAGTGTTTGTCTTTTAAATAAATTAAGGTATAAAAAGAGTTGTTTATTTAATATATAAATTGGTTAATTTTCTTATATTTTGAAATAACATTGTTCATTTTTTTATACTACATACATTTTATAGTATGAGGTAAAAATTTGAATAATTTGTTTTTATAATATAAGGAACACTGAAAATTTTTCTTGTGTTAAATGATCGATTTTTTTTATACCTTTAACTCATTGTAAGTATAGATTTACGAAGTAACTACCTAATTGTATAAATTATTATTTCAATAATTTAGTATTAGAGGTGTTTTGGAGAAAAAAATTAAATTTAATAAAGTCGAGTAACACATAGGTAGTATTATGAAATAAAAGTGGCAAAAAACTTAATGAAAGAAAAAGACATGACTTTGTTTAAGACGAGGATTTTGGAAGAGAGAGGAGATGTAAACCTTGAAGTTAAAAAGTTAAATATAATTAATACATTGGTTTTATGCTCGTATTATTACTACTTTTGTTTCTTTATACATAGGAAACAAAAAGAAAGTAGTTTTCTTTGTACCTGTATATAAGAAGAAAATGTTACTTAGTGTCCTTATACTTTGTTTGGATCAAAGAAGGAAAATGGAAAGGAAAATAATTAAGTGGAAAAAATGAATGGAAAAATTAAATAAAAATTGAAGGAGATAAGAAGGAAATGTTACTAAGTGTTTTTATAATCCGTTTGGATTAAAAAAAAATTGAATAGAAAGTGAAAAAGAATTTTTTGTGTTTAGATTGGTATAGATTGAAGAGAATTGAAGGGAAGTATTATTTACTAGGTTGTTTTGATGAATAAAAAAAGGAAAGCAAAATTTTAAATTGACCATTATATCTTTAAAAGTTTCTGATGGTTTCCAGTCAGATTTAGAAGGAGGTTGAATAAGTTTAAGACTCTTTTCACAGAATAAAACTTTAGCAAACGGGAAACGCAGTAGACTTTTAGATCGGACTTTAAGAGATAAGGGAAAGAGAGATAGCACACACCAAAATTTATATTAGTTCACTTCCAACGCAGAAGCTACATTTAGTATCTTCAAGCTTGAAGGATTTTCACTATATAAAAACGTCTTTTTACACAACACAGCACAGCCCGTGCCTCAAGTATTCTTGACTCTAGCTACTCTTGACTTACCCTCAAGTATTCTTTCAACAAGTCACTCCTAACTTCAACCTAAGTATTCTTTCAAAAGCCTCTTCAGGCCAAATAGTGTTTCCCAACAGAAACTAAGACTGATATCACCCAGACTTTGACACAGGTTGTGATTTGAGATTGTATTCGCGTTTCTGATAACTTAGTGTACAAGATAAAGAATCTTAAACACAACTAAAAAAACCTTAAACAGCTACCTGAAATTAGCGACCACCGAACACCATCGCTAATTTGCCACCGATTTAGCGACCGCTTAATACAAAAAGGGACCAAAAATATGTTAGCGACTTATTTAGCGACCGAGTCCTCTAGCGGTCGCTACCAATTGTGAAAACTGTAGCTAGTACGGTCGCTATTTTTTAGCTCCACCTTGTTTCAGTTTCCCGCCAGGATTTTGTGTTGGCGCCAAATACCGTCGCTAACGTTCCCTCTTCTATAGCGACGGAGCACCCGCGTCGCTATGGTTTGTACTAGTGACGGGAGCGTCCGTCGTGGCTAATTGTTTGGCCAACTTAGTGACGGCCATTCTTTGTCGTCGCTATGATTTTCGCCTTCCCTCCATAATTTTCTTTTTAATCAATGGAAGGTAGTGACGGCGCGCTGACATCGTCGCTAATGTTCATGAGGTTAGTGACAGAATAACTCCACCGTCGCTATGGTTTTCGCCTTCCCTCCATAATTTTCTTTTTAATTAATGGAAGGTAGTGACGGCGCGCGGACACCGTCGCTAATGTTCATGAGGTTAGTGACGGAATAACTTCACCGTCGCTATGGTTTTCGCCTTCCCTCCATAATTTTCTTTAAGTTAGTGACGGTCAGGTGAAACGGTCGCTACATTTCAGGAGGTTAGTGATGACATTATTATACCGTCGCTAAGTCTAAGGAGGTTAGGGACGGCGGTGTGTAGCCGTCGCTAATATTCAGGCGTTTAGTGACGGTGTGTTTGGACCGTCGCTAATCCTTTTAATTGTAGTGACGTTGTTAGCGACGGGGGGTAGCCGTCGCTAAATATTTAATCTAACTCGACAGCAACCCCTTTCCCTGCCACTTGCCCTAACTTCCCCTTCCTCTCCCTCACCTTCCTCTCCTCCCTCCCTTCGTCGGACAGCAACCCCGTTCGTCTCCGAACCCCTCTCTCCGAACCGCTCTTCTCCTCCGAACCCCTCTCTCCGAACCCCCCCTCTCCTCCTCCGAACCCCTCTCTCCGAACCCCCCCTCTCCTCCTCCGAACCCCTCTCCTCCTCCGAACCCCTCTCTCCGAACCCCCCTCTCCTCCTCCGAACCCCTCTCTCCGAACCCCCCCTCTCCTCCTCTGAACCCCTCTCTCTGCCTGCCTCTCTCAGCTCCCTTTCTTCCTCCGTCGAAGCTCGGTGTGCCGTTGCCTCAGGTGACCATCTCCGGCCAGGCAGAGTTGCGACAAGTGGCGAGGAGTCTCCGGTGACCACCCTTGCAGCTTTTCCGGCGAGTTTTCAACTTTCCAACCAGGTTTGAAAAAATCTATTTTATTTCAACTGCATGATAAAGATTATCCCTCATAAAGATTATCCCTCATATAGTCTTAGTGAATAATTTATATTCCGATTCTAAACTTTGTAATTCAAATTTGCAAATTTGATTTCTTAAAATAGTCAAGACATAATACATTATTAAAAATAAAATTATCATTGTAGCTGAACCAGAAATCGAAAAGAAAAAAAATTGTAGCCGATCCTTTTCCTCTAACAATTCTAGCAATATGAAGCAATTGTATGGTCAGTTTTCTTCTCCACGTTTCCTTCTTGATTATTTTTTCCTTTATTTACTCTTTTTATTATTTGCATAGCTACAAACTTAATCATATAACAAGACAGTTTATATAAGACTATACCCTATAATATGATTCATTTCAATTATCCAAAAGCAATAATCATTTCCATAATTAACAATAAAGGTAAATGAAACAAGCAAGTGAAGAGGAAAAACCAAGTTACCTTGCTGGGAATTCTCCGACCCTGAATAATTGGTGGTGGCAAGGGTGTTGTTCTGGGTAAGGCAGAGAGTGACAATTGAGTGAATTGTAGGCTAAAAGAGCAATCTTTAAGATAAGAACTTATGATGATTCCAATGGTTAGACCAAACCCCAATAGAAGGATATAGGTAAGAATCTGAACAAAGTGGAGCTGAACACTGAAAAGCTTTGAAACTATTTTAAAGGGTATTGATTATTTGGACCCTTCATTTTGTAGGTACACAAAAAACTAAAATTCCCTAATAATTATCTTATCTAGGTATATATGATGAGTACCTAAAGTTAAAGCTGGTAAAGAAGAATAATTAGGGGAAAAAAATATGTGCAACGAAAAAATATATGTCTAATGGCCATTGATAATGGGAAATCCCAGTAATTTCCAGTCTTATCAACAAAAAGACCAGGATAAACTGCTTCCACTGTAAGATCATGATGCGGAAACTACAACCACATACCATTAAAATTTTGTACAAGTAAAAATTCAAATTTTAGTTCAATTCAAGTTAAAAAAGTGACAATAGAACAAAAGAAAGTAGATAGTTAATCTGATCTGGATTCTATAGTCCATGACCAGTTGGATAGCTAATGTGGAATTCGGGATAAACAACACTCACTCCTTGAGGGCCAATAAAATAACACTCAGCCTCATTCTCATCTTAATATTACACTCCACCCTTGGCCAAGAATATGCTATCAGAATATTCTCTAACTTATAACCGAAGTAAGAAATTTCATATTTGATTTGAGGGGAAATAACACTCACGCCCTTGAGGTTTGAAAAAATGACAGTCCACCTCATCTCATTAACATGCTTCTCCGTAGATGTTACTATAATATAACTATAATAAACCATTGTTTATTTGTTGATTAACTTTTGCTTTTCCTATCCCTCTAACATGAAGGTTGTCTTACCCGTTGTGCTTACAAGTTTAGGGTTTAGATGTGAAAATCCACAAACCTCCTAATATTTAAAAAATACCAATAATATATCTTTCACTTATGTCTTTAGTTTAAGTTCTTTTCTTAGATATTAAATGGTTTTGTTTTGAAAATCATTAATAAGAACATGATCATACATATATGGGACTCACCATGCAGAACTCCATTTGATTCAATGTCCTTTCTTTTCTTGGGATTTTCTCCAACAATAGAATTCTCATTAATATGTCTGGGAACTTGTGTGAGAGAATTTGAACCTAATGGAGCAGCTTTGTTATTTTCTTTTATTTTATTCTGCTCTCTGTTTTTATGTTCAGTGTTCTCCTTTACTTTCTCCTCCTTTTTCTTCTTTTTATCCCTGTCTTTGTCCTTACCGTGCCCTTTCTTTTTCTTCTCTTTATCCTTCCTTTTATCTCCCAGTTTATCATCTCTTTTCTCCTCAATCCTTTCTTTTGCTTCAATTATTGCTTCCAAAGTTTTGTTAAAATTCTTTTCCAGAGGTCTGGCCATTCCATCAACCCTGGGATGAAAA
Organism: Clitoria ternatea; assembly: GCA_037962975.1. Lineage (NCBI taxonomy): Eukaryota > Viridiplantae > Streptophyta > Magnoliopsida > Fabales > Fabaceae > Clitoria > Clitoria ternatea. The sequence goes on along the minus strand of CM075671.1, from coordinate 239,172,584 downwards.
TTTCCAGCATGACTCTGAACTGTAGCATTTCCAATCGGCCGGGCCTCAGCCCAAATTCCTCTCCCATCAATCTTCTTAGAATAAATACCCCTGTCCTGAAGTCTTTCCTTACCATCAGGCCAAGTGCCACTACCTTTAGCAACCAGCCTAACAGTCCCCTCATCCTTTCTATGTTCTGAGGTGGGAAACTTTTGAGCCAATTGAGTCCCAGATCCTCCATCATTGTCCCTAATCCTCTTGTCCAACTCCAAGACGAGTTTAGAATCCTTATTCCCCTCGGGCAGATGATTGTTCTCTCTGGCCTTCTCTCCATTGTTATTGGCATATTGTTTGGTAAGTTTATTGTCAGACAAAACACCTTTCTTGTCATTTGGTTTGATCTCCTTTTGATGTAGTTTACTTGCATTGGCACCTTGACCTTGTCCTTGTTCTGAAAATCCTTTGTCACCTGCAGCGCCAAGTTTACTGATCTCTTTTTGATGCAGTTTACTTGCATTGGCACCTTGACCTTGTCCCAAAAATCCTTTGTCATCTGCAGCACCAACTTTACTGATCTCTTTTTGATGTAGTTTACCTGCATTGATATCTTGACCATGTCCTGAAAATCCTTTGTCATCTGTAGCACCAAATTTACTTTTATCCTTATCTCTGTCCTTGTCCTTGTCTTTCTTTTTTTCTCTGTGTTTTTCTTTTTTGTCCTTCTTTTCCTTATGCTTTACGTCCTTTCCTTCTTTCTCTCTCTTTTCCTTCTTCTCTTTGTCCTTTTTCTCTTTTTTATGCTTCTTTTCTTTGTGCTTTTCCTGCAAATTGTGTAAGGCAAAAGTTTATATAAAACTAATAATCACATGAGGAAACAAACATAATGACTTCACATCCTCATTCAACCCATAAAATAAATACAAAAGACAACATTATCCACAAAATGCTTATTTTATGTACATATAAATTACAGAGCAGCTAGTTGCTAATTTATAATCAAAGAAGAGGTATGCATATAAAAAAAATTAAAAAATAAACTCATTATTAAGCGCAAGAAATGATAAAAAATAAAGCAGGAGACAATAGTCCCTGGAAACAGAGAATCATTTCACTTGTAACAATTAAAACTCAAAATCATATACAGAAGCCAGTATTCAGATCAAAACAGAATGACCACCAGTTTAATATTATTTGAAGTACAATTTCTTACAGCAAAGAAAAACATTAATATGCAGGTAAATATATAATATATAATATATCCCACATCTTTTAAATTAACATGACAGTATGACACACACAACAGTACCAAGAGTCCCAACAAATAAAGTAATAGAACATTACTGCAATTTACAAACACAGAATTAGTATAAGGTCTCTGTTTTAGGAGCAATTCTTCCTGCAAAGAAGCACCAATATGCATGTACATAAGACTAACCGTTTCCTAAATTAAGATGGCAATAGTAATCATTAATATGGTTCATAGTGCATAGTGCATAGTGCACTTATAAAGTTATAACGACTCAGTCCAGCACTGCTACAACAAGCCTTACATCTCAATACACCATTCAAGGTGCCAACACTTGTTCTAACTATTGGATTGTTTGTTTTGAAAATCATTAATGCAAATAAATGTCAGCTGAAAACTAGAATTAGATTGACTTTGGGATCACTTAAATCGTTTGTTTTGAAAATCATTAATGCAAATACCATATGGAGGAACTACCATATGACTATTGGATTGGATTTTCTTTTTTAAGGCTTTTTTAAGACAGTTTTTGTTAGCTGGTGCATTAGTTTGAATGTGGTTTTTCAGTGCTAAATTACAAATATGGCCTGCATATAGAAGGCATATTGGATCAAGTAACATCACTTGTATATATAACTATAACAAACCAGATAGGCCATTGCGAAAAATCAATAATGATCGGTACAAACAAATGCAGACAACTTCTGTATAGAACACTTACAGTTCACTCAGATCTCCCTTGGGGATAAAGCCACTATCTGTGACTCATCTCTCTTTGTATATAACTGTGTATCTTAGGTATATTACCTACTAGTTTATATAGACAGCATCATCATCACTGGCAGCAGCCCATCTCTAGTTCAGTAACTCGTTAACAAACTGAATGGTGCATTTGACCTGAAACAACTTGGTCCTCTTAACTAATTAACTCATCTAAGAAGAGTCTTTATAAATTAACTCATCTAAGAAGAGTCTTTACAAACAACGTTTAGAATGTTTAATAATGCAAATGTAGTCTCTGTTGTGTCTCTCATGGACTCATTCTGACGTGGATCCCAAGTGTGTAGATCACCGGTCTAAAGTCGTTGCTGTGTAATCTATAATTTGCTTTGCGTGTCTCTCTTTGTTTAGTTTCCTTGCTACTTGTAACTGTCTAACGACTTCTTGGTTTGTCATGCAGAGTAACACACATCACGCGAGGTCTCTGATCATCTCTCTTCAGCTCCGTATTTATCGCCCACTTTTTTCCCTAGGTAATCCCTAACACTGACTTTGTCGATATATGTATGCACGTCAATTGTTGTTTGTTAGTAGAGAGCAAAGCTCATTAGGAACTGGTTTTGATGTGTTTATAATGTGTTAGTGGAGAGCAGAGCTCATTAGGCGATGGTTTTGTGTGCTGATAACATGATTTTTTATGCATGTGTAATGTTGTTTGTTAGTGGAGAGCAGAGCTCATTAGGCATTAGTTTTGTGTGCTGATAACATGATTTATGATGCATGTGTAATGTTGTTTGTTAGTAGAGAGTACATTTCATTAGGCATTGATTTTATGTATTGATAACATGATTTGGTGTTCGTAACTCTGAATATCATATACAATGCGTATGATATGTTTATTTATCTATACTGGGAAGTTTTCTGTATGTAACAGGTCGTTTGTAAATTTGGGAAATGTCTAGTTTACAGGGGAGACTCTACTAAAATTTTGTCAGACTCCCTTTCTTAGGGAACTTAAAAAATGAAACTCAACTTTAATAATGTAGGGTTTAGTCGTGTGTGTACCCATTAGATTCCCGTTCAAGTTTCAAAACAACCGGTTGATGTACCGTGTTGTGTTGGAGCTTGAATTGTCCCGGTTGGACAGTTTGGTATGAATTTGTAACCTGTAGGGCATAACCCATCAATGTTGTATGTGGTCTATCTTGAGAAGTTGAATGAATGTTCATTTGAAATTTCGGTTATGGTGTTTCGTATTGTCCCCAGGGTGCATGTCTGCGTGTGGTGTTTCATACCGTACGTATCTCTGTGTACTCGGGGACCAATGCGAAATGCTGCCGAAATTTCAAATGAACATTCATTCAACTCAAGATAGACCACATACAATTATAGGATGGGTTACAGATGGTTGCATATTCATCCCGAATGGGATAGGGCCCCACCAATTTGCAACATCAAAGAGATAGAGTAATTCACAACCGATAGTTAAATAACAATTTAAATGTGTAACGTAACAGAAATCGTGCTTGCTAGATATTATAAATGGAGGTACCGGCAAATCGGCGATGGATGTACAACCGACTAGATCGCAATCGGCGAGTGACTGAGGAGTTTATGATGGGGCTATTGGAGTTCATTCCGTTCGCTACGGCAAACACGCCTGGATTTGAAGTGACTCAGAAGATCCGTTGTCCGTGCTCAAGGTGTAAATGCATGATTTTTGAATACGCGGATGATGTCATGTGCCACCTAACTGAGAAAGGGTTCATGGAAACATACCACTGCTGGTACAACCATGGTGAGCAGTTACCGCGTAGACCATCAGACGTAACCGTGCAACAGTCTTACTACGAGGTTGGAGGAATCAGGGATACGTACAACAACATAGAACAAATGGTGATGGATCATGTTGGACCCTCCACCAGGCGTATGCTGGAACATAATGACCAAGCAGGTCATGGGGACTCTGACAATGTAGAGGAGGATCCTAATCCGGAGGTAAAGAGATTTTATGATTTGTTGGCAGCGGCTCAGACTCCATTGTGGGACGGGTGCAACAGTCACACTGAGTTATCCACCTCCCTAGCTGCTTTAAGCCTAAAGGCAGATTATAATCTTTCTGGAGGTTATTTTGATAGGATGGTCACTCTGATGGGTTCCACCATGCCTAGTAATCACAGAATGCTAGCAAACCTGTACCGTGCTAAGAAACAAGTGGCAAACTTGGGGTTGGGTTGTGTGAAGATAGAGTGTTGTGTTGGTGGATGTATGCTATTCAGAAATGAGTTTGCAGACAAGAGTGTCACAAAATGTCTGCATTGTAATGAGGAACGCTACAAGACCGTTAAAAGGAGAGGGAAGGTAACCCGGACGGCCAGGAAGAAAATGTGGTACTTCCCTATAACACCGCGTCTTCAATGCCTGTATGCCTCATTGTCCACGGCAAAACACATGCGTTGGCATGCTCTGAACCGAACACAAGAGGGGTTTCTTTGCCATCCTTCCGACGGGAAAGCATGGAAGTGTTTGGATGAGCTATATCTGAACTTTTCTGGCGAGCCGCGCAATGTAAGACTTGGCTTATGTACTGATGGGTTTAACCCTTTCGGTCAATACGGAAGGGACTTACTCTTGTTGGCCAGTCATCCTGACCCCATACAATCTGCCGCCTGATATGTGTATGAAGAGGGAGGTCATGTTTCTATCTATACTGGTTTCAGGACCCAAAAATCCAAAGGCGAACATAGACGTGTTTTTGCAACCGTTGGTTGAAGAGTTATCACAATTATGGGATGTCGGGGTAATGACATATGATGCGTCTTTGAAGAACAACTTTATGATGCGTGCTGTTTTAATGTGGACTATTAATGACTTCCCGGCCTACGGTATGCTTTCTGGATGGTCCACGTCTGGGAAGCTTGCTTGCCCTGTATGCATGGAACATACCGGGGGGGAATCACTCCCTATTAGTGGCAAGACAAGTTTCTTTGACTGTCATAGAAAGTTTCTACCGTTGGATCACCCGTTTAGGAGGAACAAAACCGCTTTTAAGAAGAACAAGGTTGTTAATGAACCTCCACCCCGTAGGTTATCTGGTGCACGCGTTTGGCAGAGGGTCGAAGAGTATCCTTACATCTGGGACAAGAGTGTTAAGGAGTTTGCAGGTTACGGTAAGGAACACCACTGGGTGAAGCAGAGTGTCTTGTGGGATTTGCCATATTGGAAAGACTTGTTGTTAAGACATAACATTGATGTCATGCACACTGAACGTAACGTTTTCATGAATATTTTTGACACTGTTATGGACATCAAAGGGAGAACAAAGGACAACGAGAAGAGTCGTCTAGACCTTCCGATTTGGTGTTCCAGGAAGGAGTTGGAGTTGAGGGATGCGGGACGTGGAAGAATGTTTAAACCCCATGCAAAATATGCTTTAACTAGACCACAACAGATTGCTGTGTGTATTTGGATGAATGGGTTGACCCTGCCTGACGGATTCGCTTCTAACTTGAGTAGATGTGTCGACGTGAAGGAGAGCAGGGTGTTTGGCATGAAAAGTCATGATTGCCATGTGTTTATGCAACAACTACTCCCGTACGCGTTTCATGCCTTACCGAAGCCTATTTGGAAACCGTTGGTGGAGTTGAGTCACTTCTTTAAGGAGTTGACGGCTACTTCGTTGACTGTGGAGAAACTTGTGAAGATGGAAGAAACTATCCCGGTATTGATTTGTAAGTTGGAGCAAATTTTCCCACCAAGTTTTTTTGACTCCATGGAGCATTTGCCTATCCATCTACCGTATGAGGCCTTGGTTGGTGGCCCGGTGCAGTATCGTTAGATGTATCCATTCGAAAGGTGAATGCTTGGTGCACTCTTTAATTTCCTTGCAAATCGTGCTTATAATAATATTTTCTAACTTAACACCATGTTGTTAATGATGTTGAAGATTCTTATGCTCTTTAAAAGATAAAGTGTTGAACAAAGCCTGCGTTGAAGCATCAATTTGTGAGGCATACTTAGTCGAAGAAATGACAACTTTTGCTTCTTTCTATTTTCCGACGGAGATAGAAACTAGAATGAGTAGAATTCCCCACAATCTTGGGGTAGCCAGCCGAACAGGGTTTGATGAACAAACATCGATTTTCAACTATCCTGGTCACCCGGGGGGCAGGCTCACAAAATGTTACATTGATGATAAAGATCGAAAGGCGGCTCACTTGTACATTCTTCTCAATTGCCCAAAAGTGGAACCCTTTATTGAGTAAGTCATAGAAGTTATAGTATACATTCTTAACGTAGCTTTTATAGTATCTAAATTTGTTTCCGTTGAATAGCTTATACACAGATATGCTAAAACTTGAGCAAAATGATTTAATTGATGAGCAAATTCATAGTGAGGTGTCATCCAAGTTCGTTGGTTGGTTCGCGCAACACGTAAGACCCGTATACCAAGTGTTTTTAAGCCTATTTGCTTTTAACTCCCGTTATCTAACGATGACCTACTTTTTATGTTGTACATAGATACAAGACCCAAACAACCATATTCAAGATTCCTTACTCCAAGCCCTTTCTTGGGGGCCGGTGAAAATTGTTAAAAAATGGCCTATTTACTACGTAAATGACTACAAGTTTAATATTCTTCAATGGAGTGAAGGGATGCGCACCCATAACTACGGGGTTTATGTTAAAGGCACCGCCGGACAGTTGGAAGAAGACTTTTATGGAGTGCTGACGGAGATTGTTGAAGTTTTGTTCTCTGGACGACTAAGAAGAGATATTGTTCTATTCAAATGTGATTGGTTCGACAACACAATCGGTGTTGGAACAAAGGTTGACAACAACTACGGCTTAGTTGAGGTCAAGAAGAATGGTAGATATAAAGGGTTTGATCCCTTCATTTTTGCCCAACAAGCTGAGCAGGTTTATTACACCGACTTCCCGGGAGGACATCGGGACTGGTATGCAGTAATCAAGGCCAAGGCCCGAAGTCAGATCACTGACAATGTCTCCGAGGAGGTGGATGACGCTTATCAGCTTGCACCACACGAGCTCAACGATGCCGATTTATTGTTCAACATTGATCCAGTCATAATGGATGAGACACTCGCCACTACGGGGGGTGAACACATTGACAAAGACCTTGTATCTCGATCAAAATGGTCTAGGGCTGATTTGGATACTGATAAACTTGTTCAAACAGATAACTACAGTGACACTGAAACTGAGGGGGAATTTGAAACTGAAACAGACACAGAGTATGTAGTCGTTAAACAAAATGTTACATAGGTTTATATATATCTTGAGACTAACCTTTCTTTTCATGATTTTATCCACAGATGACGGGACGTCGACTGCCCTTCAGTAGGGGTGGTGGGTCCAGGACCCCGACATCCCGGCAGGGGACTCCCACCCCAGGACAGCAGACGATTCCATCACCACTACAGCAGAGCACTCCATCACCGCCACCACCACCACCAGAGCAGACCACTCCACCACCACCACCACCATTGCAGACCACCCCATCACCCCGACTGACCACCACAGAGCAAAGTCCTGGAGCTGGTGGCTTGGAAGACCATGGCCATCAGGCAACCCCACCTCCGGCATCCCCTCTGCTCATGTTGGTACCCGTGTCGGCCTGGGACGAGTCAGTGACAAAACCTTAAATACTTTTATGTTATTTGTATGATACTTTATATGAGCACTTTAGTGGAAAGACTTGTTGGTTTATTGGATGTTACTTTAATTAGTACTTTTATAGATTAAATTGTACTGGGCACTCTTCAGTTTGTAACAGGGTAACTATTTAAACTTGGAAATGTTACATTTACAGGGGAGACTCTGCCGAAATTTTGGGGGTCTCCCTAGATTGTGTTGTTTTACTCCTAACATAATTGATGTCCTTACAGCTTTGTTGATAGTAATCGCACTACCAAAGCGATTACTAAGGTTTTGAAGGCCCAGTGGGATGGTCCATATATATCTTGGACAGATGCTGGGAAGGTTATGCAAGATAGGTGGTTTGACACCTTCTCGGTAAGTTCCTAGTTCATTTGTTGTGACTTGATTTGTAAAATAGACCTCTTATTAATTTTGATTTCTCATTTCATTTTACAGCGTGATTACCAGTGGGCGGAGGGTATGATTGATGAGATTAGGAAGGTCTTTGCCATAAATACCTCCAAAATCATCAAGAGTACCCTTTGGAAGGTGAGGGACAAGGGTGAGCGCCCTCGTTGGATCCCAGAGGACCATTGGGACGGGATGGTCCAGAAGTGGGGCGGGGTCCCGTTCCAGCAGGCGAGTGCTCGGAACAGGGCCAACAGAGCCGCCGATGCTGCAGCCTCGGTTTACACTGGGGGTAGCATTTCAACCCTCGAGCACAAGAAAAGATTTGTAAGTATATTTATGTTAAACATTTCTATTATGATTCGTCTTACATGTTTACAAATAATAATCTCAATGTTTTTTGTCCACCACAGGAGCAGAGGGAGCACCGGGAGCCTTCTTTGTTTGAGGTCATGCAAATGACCAAGAAGAACAAAGCCGGTGCATGGGTAAACCAGAAGACTACGGATCTAGCGGTATTTACTTTTAACTGACACATGCTTATAATTTACAAATCAGCTTACTAATCCTATCGTTGTTTTTGAATTTACAGGAGGCGTATCAGGCCAGGAGGGCCGAGAAGGAGGAGGACCTGGTGGCTTCCACTCCTGAAGGGGAGGTTCCTCCCACCCTATCTTGTTTTGACGACAACGCCATCTATATGGAGGCTGTTGGCGGTGTGAACAAGAAAGGGAGGGTATTTGGATTGGGTGGCGTCGGCACGCAGCTGGCGAAAAAGGGGAAGACCCCTTCCTCTTCGTCTTCCTCTGGTCTTCCGACTGAGGTCATTCAGGTAATTCAAAACCTGAACGATGAGCTACAAGAGGAGCGACGTCAGAGGCAGTTGCTGTTGGAGCGGGCCGAGGCGGACCGACAGAAGGCCGAGGAGCAGCACGCCGAGACTCGTCGGCAACTTGCTCAGCAGCAGGAGCTACTGATGCAGTTGATGGCGAGGCTACCTCCCCCCACTTCCCAGGCGCCCCCACCACCACCCCAGGATCCCCCACCACCATGATTGTATTTTTATTATTTATACACATTGTATATTTGATTTTTAGTTTTTATGTTATATTTTATTTAGTATTTATTTGGTCATTCTTCATTTATTATGTCAATATTTATTGCTAATTAAATTCAAATCAAAAAGCCTTACTGTACCTATCATTAATAATTCAACCTATTTGATAAATAAATTTAATTTATTTTTTTGTTTTTAATAATAATTTAATATTTAAAAAAATTATTTAAATTTAATTATAAAATTTTATCAGCCAATACAAAATACAAAATATTAATATATTTTTAAAGTTAAATTAACAAAACCAGTCAACAATGAACCAATTTTAAAAAAATTTAAAAATTCCACTAGCGACGGATCTAGTCGTCGCTACATGATTAATGTGACGACCCGTGTAATTTTCCGAATAAATTTTTTTTCGTTTTTGAAAGATCAATTTAAAATTCACAAATTAAACTCAGAGTTCACATAAAATTTGATAATTGCGGAATATTATCATGCATACTAGTCGTGATTAATAAAATTCATGAAATATTTGCATAGCGGAAACGATTTAGAATGATAACAGTACATGATACGTTATATTTATTACAACCCATTAAATATAAATAAAAATCAAAGTCCAAGTAGTAATTCATATAGGCATCAATCAGGGCATCACTCTTCATTCTGCGTAGCATTCACTGTAAAATTTAATGTAAGAGTGAGACAGAATATAGAATAAATACAAAATAAATAAAATTGCACAAACACAATCAAAAAAACATAATGATATGATGAATATGCCAAACAAGTTCATTTATAATTATTAAGTCTTTAATTAGTCAAATGATGTCATGCTGGATCCATTTGGTTTAGTGGGAATACTGCAGTAAAAGGTCTCATAGAGACATCGGTAGGAATTAATACAATCATGGATCCCTACAGCCCCATGACCAACACATCGGTAGGAATTTATACAGTCATGGATCCTTACAGCCCCCTGACCAACACATCATAAAAATAGGGCTTTAACTCATCATAGAGTAACCCCCCACCAGGGTAGGCAATCATGGAACCCCTAAAATTCCATGGTGCGTCCAAATGCTTATGATGCATGAATGCCTTTAATTCTCTTTATCATTTAACATACCATGATATTAATATTTCCAAAACCACTTGGAAAACCACAAGTCCTCAAAGGACACATCACATATAATAATTTTCAGAATCATAGATTTACTATTTCAACCACATGTAACAATAACCACAAGGCATTCATGTACATATATATTAATTATGTCATTCATAATTATTCACCACCAAAATATACAACTGTATGATACTCATTAAAACATAACAAAATCAATAATAAATCATAATCACTCAAGAGTTTAATAATAAATTGTTACTCATAGAGAAAATATCATTTTCATTCATAATAACCATTATAATTAACTTTCAGTATTTCCAACAACAACATACTCTAGTAAAACAATCATAACATGAGCAAATCATAACCTTTTCATGTGATTCCACTTTCTATAGCTTAATAATACAATTATCTACAACTTTCATGAAGAACACAATTTCAAATTCCAAACAGAATTACCACTTATTCATGAAATACCACACTGCCTCAAGGTGAGTTTTCCAAAACGTACATATATTAGTAATTTGAACGTTTCTGGAGCTACAAAAATGATTTTGGCATGAAACCAGTTCTAAATTATACTTAACACAAATATATACAACTTTCATGAAGGCACCAACCACTAATTCTCACCACAAAATTCTCAGTTTTAAAAATAAGATTTGGATTTCATAGTTAACAGATTTTCATCATGAACATACTTCTGTATTTTGAGCATATCTAGAGCTACAAGCATCTTTTTAACTCAAAACCACTTTCTATAGATCCCTAACATAAATATCTATAACTTTCATGAAGACATTAAAGTCTAAAAACGTATGTATAATTCCCAGAATATTCATATATGCACAAAACACAAGATAAGTATTTCAATCGGACATGCTGTAGTATTTTGATCATAACTCATGCTATACATATCCAATTCAGTCGGTTCAGGTCTCAAAATTCACATAACAAGAAGATATACAACTTTGATGAAGACACCGATCACTAATTCTCACCACAAAGTTCTCAGTTTTAAAAATAAAATACGTATCTCAAGTTAACAGATTTACAGCTTGGACATACTTTAGTATTTTACACATAACTCGAGCTACAAAAATCATTTTGACTTAAAACCACTTTCTACAGATCCATAACACAAATATATACAACTTTCATGAAGACATCAAAGGCTGATTATGCATGTATAAGTCCCAGAATTTTAATATATATACATAAAACATAGGATAAATATTCCACTCAGACATGCTGTAGTATTTTGGCTATAACGTTTGCTATACATATTCAAATTAATTGATTCAAGTCTCAAAATTCATATAACAAAAAGATCTACAACTTTCATGAAGAAGTTAGAATCAAAATCATACATTTTCAATGTCAAAACTGAGTAACAAGATACAAAAGTAAAACTGGAATCCTAGGACAGCATACAATTCTACCCATTTCATAATTATTCACAACCCTATCCCCTCTTACCTTGATGGAGGATCCTAGAGTGGTTGAAAATGTTCCCTTATTGTCCTAGCTTCAGATCAAGGGTGACTTTGATGGAGAAAATGAAAGGAAATGAGAGAGAGACTTCACTAACTTTAGCTTGTTCTAAGAATTCAGACTTGGGAACAAGATGTAGTGTTGATTTAATGATGCAAATGACAAGTAGGGGACAAGCTTTTTATAATGGGATTGTAGTGGGATGTTAGGTACATTATTGTGGTGATAATGGAGGTTTTAGGTAAGAAAAATGAGCTGTATTGTTGACCATTTCCGCAGCCTACATAATGGAGCTTGTATGATTGAAGTAAACAATAAATCTAACACTGTTTTAGCATTTTGGGCATATCTCTCTCATATATTAATGGATTTTAATAAATATGGTCTTGTTGGAAAGCTAAGACAACGAGGAACAACTTTGTAGTTTATCACTTTTTCAGATTCAGACTTTAACTAGGATTTAAAATATGTATAAGATGATATGATTGAAGTAAAATACCAATTCTGATACTGTTTTGGTATTTTGGGTATATCTCTCTCATATCTTAATGGATTTTAACAAATTTGGTCTTGTTAGAAAGCTAAGACAATGAGGAACAACTTTATAGTTGATTGTATTTCCAAATTCAGAGTCTAACTAATAATTAAAATGTAGACTAAACACCCCAGTTAGTCCCACACTCCAACAAAGTCGGACACTTGGGTCCTTAAGTTAGTAACTGAGTCCCGTTAGTCCTCCACTTCCATCAACGTCGGACCAATAGATCCCTGCCGTGATTGAAGTGTAAACGTCTGTGAGTTTCTGCTGACGTGGATCGTTAACTCCCAACAGGGATGCCACGTCTTCAATGAAACGACGTCGTTTCACTCTCGAAAGCCAACTCATAATGGGAGTACAATACGACACCGTTTTGGAGAAACCCTATTTCCTTCTTCGTTTTCTCGTTGCCGTTGGGCTTCTTCTTCTCCTCCTTCTCCTCCTTCTTCTACTCCTTCGACATTTTGATTGTGGTGGTTGAAATCAAACGCATCATGGAAGGTAGGAGTCAGGGATCGTCCTCCTCATCTTCAGGCCAATCTCGATGCTGGCTTCGTTGCCGTTGTGGCGAACCACCAGCCCGACGTGTGTCTCACACAGTGAGTAACCCCAACCGCCAGTTTTGGACATGCGCACGATAATGTGATTTCTTTTCTTGGGTCCAAGATGGGGATTTACTTATTCATGAGGAAGAATGGAGGAATGTGCTGATTTGTAAGTTGACAGAGATGGAGTCTGTTATTACAGGGCATAAATCTGATTTGCAAAGGGATATCTGTGAAGCCATGACCCAAATTATACGGAATGAAGAAGGTAAATGGCATATGTACATGGAATCCTTGGTGAAAGGAGGCTTGGAAACCCAGCAAGAACTGCGAAAGCTGAAGATGATTTTGATTAGTCTAAGTGTTGTATTTTTGTTCTTTCTAATATGGTTGTTGGTTATGATCATGAATTTGTAATTACAAAGTTTTTTTGTTGTTAGTATGAGAATCGAAGGTAGTAGTTTATTGACAAAAATGTATGATCCATGGCATACCTGTCATGGGGTTGTGAGTTAGTAATGGTTATGTTATAAAATGGTTATGTTTAATCTAACAAATTTTTTTTGTTTCCTTTTCATGTTGTTACTAATAGGTAACTTGGTTTTAGTTTTAATGGTGGAATAACTTGGAAGATTTTGTAATTAAATTGAAACAAAATGGAAATAGATAAGATTTTGCTAAATTGAAACAGGTCCTTAGTTTTACTGTTAGGTTGATGAATTTGTTGTGTAAAAAAATTAAAGTCGGGAAAATGGATGATGGATAATTGGGAATGGAGAATGCCAATTCAATATTGTCAATTAAAGAAACACATAATAGGAGTAAATTGTCAATTCAACATTGTCATTTAAACAAACACATTAGAGGAGTACAATCTCCTTTCAGCATTGTCAAACAAACAAACACATAAGAGGAGTACAATCTGCTTTCAACTGTCAATTACAAAATAAATACACAAGTCATTTTATTTGTGATGGTTTCTTGATAGGTAGCTTTCTTCTCAAATTATGGAGTCTGTTGGGTGGTGAGGTTGTGGTTGTGGCAGGTTGTGGAGATGTGGCAGGTGCGGCCAACCTGGGACTTCTCCTCACAGGAGTGGTCTGCTCAGCTTGGGACAGTGGCTGGGAGACAGCCAACTCAATCACTTCCTGGGTTTGTTGAACTGGGGGGCTGCTTAGGTTGGCCGCCTCAATTGGTTTCTGAGCTTGATCTTTTCTTCTTGCTTCTGTGGCTCTTGGGCATGATATGTTCCTGTGTCCTACCTGACCACACACACTACATTTCCCAGGTTGTAGCTTCCTTTTCATCTTCTTTGTTGGGTTGTTTTTGTCATCTGCATCTGTGTTGTCACCTGTCTTCCTTCTCTGTTTCTTGGGTCTCTCTATAGTCTTTTGTATGGTAGATGGCACTGGTGGGACATAATGTGTCTTCTCCCAAAATTCTGAACCTGGGACTGATTCAATATGGTGTTCATAGGTTGCATGCCAAGCTGCCATGGTCAGCCCAACGTGGCAATGATCTTCTGCCCTTTCTCCTTTATGTGCAATGGCTGCACATGCATGTTTACATGGCATACCTGTCATTAAACCCAAAATAATTTGTTAAAAACATAAGACACTAATAACTTAAATAGTATACAACAAACACAAACTCATACCTGTAAGCTGCCATACCCTGCAACTGCACTGTTGGGTTCCTAAGTTAACAGACAGCTTCTCTGGAAAACAACTAACTTTATATTTTTCAATACCACCATCACCTACTCATAAAACATGAATATAATGAGATAATTATAAATGAAAAATAAAAAAAACTATCATGACCTCATAAAGAGATACATTACCTGTCCATACTACTGTCCAGTTATTGCTTGCAGACTTTTGTTTCTCCAACCTACTCTGTTGAGCTGGGGGTAACTTTCCTAGGTGCCCTGATAATTTCAGCTTATGATTACCCATGGTGACCATAAGATATATCCTTACCTCTTCCAGCATTGTCACAATTGGTTTATGCCTGGCATGCACAAGTTTGGAGTTCAAGACTTCACAATTATTGTTTGTGATATTATCCACCTTGCACTCCTCATCAAAAAATGCTTTACTCCACGACTCTTTTGGAAACTTGCATAAATAAGCCCATGCCTTATCATCCACATGTCTTATTTTCACCATGTGCCTCTCAAACTCATTTGGTGTTGTTGATCTGGCTGCCTGCCATAAAAGGCCGCTGAGCTCCTTCCCCCTCCACTGTTTAGAAAAGTTCTGCCATAGATGCCACACACAAAATCTGTATGGCACACCAGGCATAACTTCCTGCAGTGCAGGTATCAGTCCCTGCAGGAAACATCATAGTAATGTCAACATGAAGGTTAAAATGAGGAAAAAAAACCAAAAAAATACATAAACAACTGTCAAAAATAGTGTATATACCTTCTGCATATCACTCATGAATGTAAGCTTCCTCTCCTTATAGTCACCTATATCTGTATGCAGCAACTCCAGAAACCACTTCCAGTTCTCCTTGTTTTCAACCTGACAAACACCATAGGCAACAGGCTAAATATGGTTGTTTGCATCTTGAGCCACAGCTGTCAAAAGTTGTCCTCTATAATAACCTTTTAGAAAACATCCATCAACACTGGTGAGCCTTCAGCTTGTGGGTCACACTCCATCTTTACTGTTGATCCAGGGTTCCTCTTAATCAACTCTCCACAATAGTCCCATAACATAGCAAACTGATGTTTCTCACTTCCTTCAATTACCTTCCTTGACTTTTTAATTGCCCTATATATTGTTTTGTCTTCTAGCTTCACCTTATACCTTTCCCTGAACAGCTCATACACTCCAGAATGTGTCATCTTGTGGTGTCTTCTCATATGCTTAACAAGCTTCCCTACAACCCATTGTTGATCACATGCTGAATTTTTGAATACTCTCACACATGAATGCTGATCATTAAAAGTCTTCACCTGGTATGATTGCCTAACTGGATTAAGACTACAAAGAATCTCCCATGCACAATTCTTATCCTTGCACTTTGCTCTTGCCCTGAGTTTGTCATTTTTTACCCATCTAAACTCCCTGCCCAGATGCACATTATAGTCCTTCACAGCATGTTTAAACATTGTTAGTGAACTAAACTCCATCTCCAACTCTAAGACTATATGACCAAATGTGGCTGCCTCATTGTACTGAGGATATACCTCTGTTGATCCACCCTCATCTTCAGAACATTCAGGGGTTTTTAATTCTTCTGAAGCCCAAGAGTCATCAGAATCTGCAGCATTCCCTGCCCTATTGCCCTCTCTATTTTCTTTCTCTGAGTCAGTCTCAAACACAGTGGGAATGGCTGACCTCCTGGTCTCTTGTAACCTCTTTTTCTGTTTTTTCTTATCCTTACTCCCATCCTTTTTCTGACCTCCTTTCCTCTTTCTGCCATAATCTTCTAGATTTTCATCTTCACCTCCCTCAGAACTGCACCCTTCACTTTCACTTGTCCCAAAACTCTCCCCTACATCCATGACAGTCTCCTTATCACCACCCTCATTAGTCATAGATTCTTCTTCCACCCTAACAAAAACCTTGACATTACTAGTTTCAGTATGACTCGCTCCATCCACATCTTTCCCTAAACACTCATCAATAGGATGTTGAAAATACACATCGATACAGCCTTCATTCTGCCTTGCACAGGTAACCATCTTTAATATATCACTGTCACACTTTAATACACTTAACCCTTCATTTAAATCACACTTAGGGTCATGCCAAAATATATTAATCAACCTATAGAACCCACGGTTTTCCGCAAACCTCACAAATGCAAAATAATCTAGGTAATCAGGGTCTAGTTCATCCCACTCTTCAACTTTACCCAAACTGTACTCTTCTCTGCCATATGAGTCAACCATAAATCTGCCCCCTATATGAAGCCTAATCCGAATTTCCTAAATGTCCATCCCAAATACATGACATTATTATTAGAAATACCATATCCAGAAGCAACATAAATAAAGACAATACATATATCCAGACAAACCAATTAACAAAACAACATAAATACAACATTGTTACAATTCGCATGCATACAGGCAAACCAACAGGCAATCCATATTTCATACTAAACTTATCAAGATACAGGGAAACTAACAAATGAACACAAACATGCAATCCAAATAAATAGAGCATTATAAAATTATACACTCTAACCCCCATGAACCTACACTCTAACCCCCAATTACAGAACCCTCACCCCCCATTATAGAACCCTAACCCTCAATTACCGCCCCTAGCCCACGATAAGCGAACCCAGTTACCAAAACCCTAACCCCTAAGTACAGTACCCTAAACCCCCAAGTACATTACCCTAAACCCCCAAGACGACACTCACAAATAGTCATTCCCACTCGAAGAACATGAGAAAACACATGAACACCAATAACCGATTACTAACCTGGTTAGGGTCTCCCATCACCGATGTCCACGCCTTTGGAAATGAGGTCTTTGCAAACGCAGAGTGCCACGCCTTTGGAAACAAGGTCTTTCAGTTGGGAGGGAGGGAGAAAAGACAAACAGATCGAAGAGCGAAAGACGATAGCAAAATTGAACCCTAAAAGAATGAACATTAAACGAACTTACCCCTAATTTCAGAAATCAAAACGATGTCATTCATGTTTTGTTTAATAAGAGTGAAACGACGTCGTTTCATTGAAGACGTGGCATCCCTATTGGAAGTTAACGATCCACGTCAGCTGAAACTCACAGACGTTTGCACTTCACTAACGACAGGGATCTATTGGTCCGACGTTGATGGAAGTGGAGGACTAACGGGACTCACTTACTAACTGGAGGACCTAAATGTCCGACTTTGTTGGAGTCAGGGACTAACTGGGGTGTTTACTCTTAAAATGTATACAAGATGACGCAATTTGAGTAGAGTATGTGGTAATTTGATGAGAGGAATTAGAAAAACCAAAGGAATTAATAACTAAGGAAATAGGTAATAAGTTACTTGATTAACTTTTACCTAAGGTATAAAGTTAAAATTATTTACCATGGTAAAAGGTTAAATTGAAGACGTTGTCCTAACCAAAATTTTATGTAGAAAGTTGAGATAAAATGGATAATATCATTGATGGTCTAAATCAAAATGATTATACATGAGAATAAAATTTTTAGGATGTTACAATTCTCTCACCCTAATAAAAATTTCGTCCTCAAAATTTAACATAACGCACTCCTCAGTGAAATAATTCTGGGTATTGCGTCTTCATAGCATCCTCACGCTCCCAAGTCAGAGTTACATCATTCCCTTGTTTCCATACAACCTTCACTATTGGTGCGTTCTTGTTTCTCAGTTGTTTAATCGACCTTTCTATGATCTGTGTGGGTTCTGTAGGGATGGTCAGATTTTCTCTAACTTCAACATTATCATTAGCAATCACATGAGTGGGGTCTTGTACATACTTCCTTAGTTGTGATACATGAAACACATTGTGCAGGTTTGCCAGGTGAGGAGGAAGTGCAATCTGATATGCCACTGTACCAATCCTCTTCAGGATCTCATATGGTCCAATGAACCTTGGACTCAACTTCTTACTCTTCAATGCTCGACCAATCCCCTTGTGAGGTGAAACCTTCAAGAATACATGATCACCAACCTGAAATTCAAGTGGTTTCCTCCTTTTGTCATAGTAGTGCTTTTGTCTATCTTGGGATGCCTTCATCTTCTCTCTGATTATTTCTATTTGTTCAGTAGTCTGCTGCACAATTTCAGGTCCTAATGCCAAACTTTCACCAGTTTCTAACCAACAAAGGGGTGTTCGACATTTTCTACCATACAATGCTTTGAATGGAGCCATACCAATACTGCTATGGTAGCTATTGTTATACGTGAATTCAATCAGTGGAAGAAACTGCTCCCAACTACCACCATGTTCAAGTACACAAGATCGCAGTAGGTCTTCCAAACTTTGTATGGTACGCTCTGACTGTCCATCTGTTTGGGGATGATAAGCTGAGCTTAATCGAAGCTTCGAACCCAATTCCTGATGTAAACTTCCCCAGAATCGGGAGGTGAACCTTGGATCTCTATCTGACACAATACTAGAAGGTACACCATGAAGTCTCACGATCTCCTTCACATATAATTGTGCCAATTTTTGCAGAGAGTTTTTCATATTCATTGGGAGAAAATAAGCAGACTTTGTCAATCTGTCTACAATAACCCAGATTGCATCATTCCCTAAATGTGTTCTTGGTAATCCTGACATAAAGTCCATAGAAATGTTATCCCATTTCCAGACAGGAATCTCCAATGATTGCAGTTCACCAGATGGCTTCTGATGTTCCACCTTGGCTTTTTGACATACTAGACATGAAGACACATATTCGGCTATTTCCTTCTTCATCCTTGGCCACCAAAAGCTTTTCTTCAGGTCTTGATACATCTTGGTTGATCCAGGATGAATGCTCAACATACTTTTATGCGCTTCTTCTAGGATTGTCCTTCTCAGACCAACATCATCTGGTACACAAATTCTGCTTTTGATTCTCTAAATTCCATCTGATCCTTCTTGTAATCCCATATCTTTTCCATTCGCCTGTAATTCTCTCAACTCTTGTAATGGCAAATCTTCTTTCTGTCTTTCACTTATCAGCTTTAGAAAATCATTGGTTATCTTCAAGGTTCCCAAGATCATATTCTTTGAAGATTTCATCTCCACACCCAAGTTCATGTCTCTGAACTATTCTATCATCTCCATTTCTTTTACCATCAAAGATGCCATGTGAATGGACTTCCGACTAAGTGCATCTGCCACCACATTTGCTTTTCCTGGATGGTACTTCAAATCAAAATCATAATCTTTAAGAAATTCCACCCATCTTCGCTGCCTCATGTTCAATTCCTTTTGATCGAACAAATACTTCAAGCTCTTGTGGTCACTGAACACTTCAAACTTAACTCCATATAAATGGTGTCTCCAGATTTTCAGAGCAAATACCACTGCTACCAATTCTAGATCATGCGTTGGATTGTTCATTTCATGCGGTCTCAACTGTCTAGAAGCATAGGCAACCACTCTTCGTTGCTGCATCAAGACATAACCTAAGCCCATCTTAGAAGCATCACAATACACCACAAAGTCTTCTTGTGGGTCAGGCAAGGTTAAGACTAGAGCAGATGTAAGCTTCATTTTTAGTTCCTGGAAACTTCTCTCACATTCTAGCGTCCAATCAAAAGGTTGATTCTTCCGGGTTAGACGAGTCATTGGTAGGGCAATTTGAGAAAACCCCTCAATGAATCTTCGATAATAACCAGCTAATCCCAGGAAGCTTCATATCTCAGTGACTGAAGTAGGTCTCTCCCAGTTTGTTACAGCTTCAATTTTGGAAGGGTCCACGGACACTCCTTCGCTTGAGATTACATGGCCTAGAAACTTTACTTCCTTCAACCAGAATTCACATTTAGACAACTTGGCATATAACTGCTTCTCTTTTAGAATTTGTAATACCACTCGAAGATGCTTTTCATGTTCCTCCCACGTCTTAGAATAAATTAGGATGTCATCAATGAAGATAATAACAAACTGATCTAAGTATGAATGGAACACTCGATTCATGTAATCCATGAATACAGCTGGGGCATTGGTTACTCCGAAGGGCATCACAAGATACTCGTAATGACCATAGCGTGTTCTGAAAGCTGTCTTTGGAATATCCTCAGACTTGACACGAATCTGATGATAACCCGATCGCAGATCAATCTTGGAAAATACTGTAGCACCCCTCAATTGATCTATCAGATCATCAATTCTGGGCAAAGGATATTTAATCTTCACCGTCAATTTATTCAACTGACGATAATCTACACATAATCTCATGCTTCCATCTTTCTTCTTGACAAGTAATACTGGCGCTCCTCATGGCGACACACTGTGTCTGATGAAATGCTTCTCTAATAACCCTTTAATTTGCTTCTTTAGTTCTACCAGTTCAATAGGTGACATGCGATATGGAGCCTTAGATACTGGTTCTGCTCTTGGAATTAAATCAATTGAGAATTCTATCTCACGTTCTGGTGGTAAACTTGAGACATCCTCAGGAAATACTTCAAGAAATTCAGAAACAACTGGCATCTCGATTGCTTTAGATTCACCATCTCCTTATGGAAGAGTAAACAAGGCAAATAATTGACTTTCACCTTGTAAGGCAAAGAGTTTGAGATTGTCGGAAGTAAGATTTTCTTCTGATGGAAATATCACAATCTTGTTATGACAGTCCACCAAGACTCGATTTGCTGATAACCAGTCCATCCCTAGGATTACTTCCAGGTTCTTCAAAGGTAAACAAACAAGATCTACTAGAAATTTTTTACCCTCTATGAGCACAGAACATTCGTTACACACTTTAGTAGTCCTAAGTTGTGTACCGGTGGGAGTGGAAACAATCAGATCATATATCATCGGTTTCACAGGTAATTGAAGACGTCTAACACACTCATTAGAAATAAAAGAATGTGTAGCACCAGAATCAAATAACACAGATAAGATAGTACCATTGATCTCACACTTACTTTGCACGAGGTCATCAGCTTGGTCTGCCTCTGAACCGCTGATGGCAAAGACTCTTCCAGTTGTTGGTTGTAACCTCTGGTCTGTTGACTCCCTGTTCTGTCTTGGAGGTTGAACAGCTCGCGTGTTTCCTCCATGACCTCCCTGATAGTTAGAGCCTCTTTGATTATTCATAGTGTTGCTATCGTTGTTTTGTCGGTTCTGTGGGCAATTTGGACTGATGTGTCCTTTCTGATTACAACGATAGCAGCTAACATCTCCTAGGTGTCGGGTGCAATCGCGTATATGGTGATTACCTCCGCAATTATGGCACCTGATATTCATATGATTGCTGTGTCTTTGAGAAGATGATGATCCTCCCTTGAAACGATTTGGATAGAATGTCCCTTTCCTTTTGAAATCAACTGACTGAGGTTTCAGTTATCTATTGGCCTTTTCATGTGCCAGTCTGGCTTGGTGATTTTCTTTGAAAATTCGGCATTTATTGATTAGAATAGGAAAACTCTGAATTTCTTGATATCCTATCGCCTCTTTGATTTCAAGATTCAGCCCATTCTCGAATTTGACACATTTTGATTCTTCGGCACCAGCCTGTTGAAAAGGAGGGTAAAAGAGAGATAGTTCTTCAAACTTTGCAGCATATTCTCCAACGGACATTGAGCCTTGTTTCAGTTCCATAAATTCCAGCTCTTTTCGGTTTTTCACACTCGCTGGAAAATATTTCTCCAGGAAACAGTATTTGAAGTTGATCCAGTCCAAAGGTTTGTCGGTTTCAATCATACGAGTTCTGGCATGTATCCACCAGTTTTCTGCTTCCTCAACCATCATATAAGTGGCATACTCCACCTTTTCAAATTCTGTGCAGGGCAAGGCTCGGAAGATGTGCTCCATTTCCTTAACCCATAGGTATGCTACCTCCGGATTATAACCTCCTTTGAATTGTGATGGCTTCCTTTTTAGGAAGTGATCTAACCCGTGAAGTCCTCCAGTACTTTTCGATTGATTTTGTCTTTCTATGGCTTCAGCCAAGCACTTGAAAGCAGCTGCCATATCGTTGTTGTTGTTGTTGTTGTTGTTTCTTGCCATCCTACATTCGTAGTTTGGTTTATACTAATTCTAAGGGAAAATATATATTGTATTATAACATAACTATAAGTATTCTACAGTTTATCAGTTAAGCAATAAATTGTATAACACATTTATCATATTATCAAGCAGTAATCAAACAAATCATTTTATCAGTTAGGCACAAGTCATATAGCACATACTTATCATATTTTAGAACAAATAATCAAATAATTCACATAGTATATCAAGAATCAATACATGTCATAGCAATTGGTCCTGAATTTTTGAAAATGCTCTGATACCACCAATGTGACGACCCGTGTAATTTTCTGAATAAATTTTTTTTCGTTTTTGAAAGATCAATTTAAAATTCATAAATTAAACTCAGAGTTCACATAAAATTTGATAATCGCGGAATATTATCATGCATACTAGTCGTGATTTATAAAATTTATGAAATAAACGATTTAGAATGATAACAGTACATGATACGTTATATTTATTACAACCTATTAAATATAAATAAAAATCAAAGTCCAAGTAGTAATTCATATAGGCATCAATCAGGGCATCACTCTTCATTCTGCGTAGCATTCACTGTAAAATTTAATGTAAGAGTGAGACAGAATATAGAATAAATACAAAATAAATAAAATTGCACAAACACAATCAAAAAAACATAATGATATGATGAATATGCCAAACAAGTTCATTTATAATTATTAAGTCTTTAATTAGTCAAATGATGTCATGCTGGATCCATTTGGTTTAGTGGGAATACTGCAGTAAAAGGTCTCATAGAGACATCGGTAGGAATTAATACAATCATGGATCCCTACAGCCCCATGACCAACACATTGGTAGGAATTTATACAGTCATGGATTCCTACAGCCCCATGACCAACACATCACAAAAATAGGGCTTTAACTCATCATAGAGTAACCCCCCACCAGGGTAGGCAATCATGGAACCCCTAAAATTCCATGGTGCGTCCAAATGCTTATGATGCATGAATGCCTTTAATTCTCTTTATCATTTAACATACCATGATATTAATATTTCCAAAACCACTTGGAAAACCACAAGTCCTCAAAGGACACATCACATATAATAATTTTCAGAATCATGGATTTACTATTTCAACCACATGTAACAATAACCACAAGGCATTCATGTACATATATATTAATTATGTCATTCATAATTATTCACCACCAAAATATACAACTGTATGATACTCATTAAAACGTAACAAAATCAATAATAAATCATAATCACTCAAGAGTTTAATAATAAATTGTTACTCATAGAGAAAATATCATTTTCATTCATAATAACCATTATAATTAACTTTCAGTATTTCCAACAGCAACATACTCTAGTAAAACAATCATAACATGAGCAAATCATAACCTTTTCATGTGATTCCACTTTCTATAGCTTAATAATACAATTATCTACAACTTTCATGAAGAACACAATTTCAAATTCCAAACAGAATTACCACTTATTCATGAAATACCACACTGCCTCAAGGTGAGTTTTCCAAAACGTACATATATTAGTAATTTGAACGTTTCTGGAGCTACCGAAATGATTTTGGCATGAAACCAGTTCTAAAGTATACTTAACACAAATATCTACAACTTTCATGAAGACACCAACCACTAATTCTCACCACAAAATTCCCAGTTTTAAAAATAAGATTCGGATTTCATAGTTAACAGATTTTCATCATGAACATACTTCTATATTTTGAGCATATCTAGAGCTACAAGCATCTTTTTAACCCAAAAACACTTTCTATAGATCCCTAACATAAATATCTACAACTTTCATGAAGACATCAAAGTCTAAAAACGTATGTATAATTCCCAAAATATTCATATATGCACAAAACACAAGATAAGTATTTCAATCGGATATGCTGTAGTATTTTGATCATAACTCATGCTATACATATCCAATTCAGTCAGTTCAGGTCTCAAAATTCACATAACAAGAAGATATACAACTTTGATGAAGACACCGATCACTAATTCTCACCACAAAGTTCTTAGTTTTAAAAATAAAATACGTATCTCAAGTTAACAGATTTACAGCTTGGACATACTTCAGTATTTTACGCATAAATCGAGCTACAAAAATCATTTTGACTTAAAACCACTTTCTACAGATCCATAACACAAATATCTACAACTTTCATGAAGACATCAAAGGATGATTATGCATGTATAAGTCCCAAAATATTAATATATATACATAAAACATAGGATAAATATTCCACTCAGACATGCTGTAGTATTTTGGCTATAACTTTTGCTATACATATTCAAATTAATTGATTCAGGTCTCAAAATTCATATAACGAAAAGATATACAACTTTCATGAAGAAGACAGAATCAAAATCATACGTTTTCAATCTCAAAACTGAGTAACAAAATACGAAAATAAAACTGGAATCCTAGGACAGCATACAATTCTACCCATTTCATAATTATTCACAACCCTATCCCCTCTTACCTTGATGGAGGATCCTAGAGTGGTTGAAAATGTTCTCTTATTGTCCTAGCTTCAGATCAAGGGTGACTTTGATGGAGAAAATGAAAGGAAATGAGAGAGAGACTTCACTAACTTTAGCTTGTTCTAAGAATTCAGACTTGGGAACAAGATGTAGTGTTGATTTAATGATGCAAATGACAAGTGGGGGACAAGCTTTTCATAATGGGATTATAGTGGGATGTTAGGTACATTTTTGTGGTGATAATGGAGGTTTTAGGTAAGAAAAATGAGCTGTATTACCATTTCCGCAGCCTACATAATAGAGCTTGTATGATTGAAGTAAACAATAAATCTAACACTGTTTTAGCATTTTGGGCATATCTATCTCATATCTTAATAGATTTTAATAAATGTGGTCTTGTTGGAAAGTTAAGACAACGAGGAACAACTTTGTAGTTTATCACTTTTTCAGATTCGGACTTTAACTAGGAGTTAAAATATGTATAAGATGATATGATTGAAGTAAAATACCAATTCTGATACTATTTTGATATTTTGGGTATATCTCTCTCATATCTTAATGGATTTTAACAAATTTAGTCTTGTTAGAAAGCTAAGACAACGAGGAACAACTTTGTAGTTGATCGTATTTCCAAATTCAGAGTCTAACTAATAATTAAAATGTATACAAGATGACGCAATTTGAGTAGAGTATGTGGTAATTTGATGAGAGGAATTAGAAAAACTAGAGGAATTAATAACTAAGGAAATATGTAATAAGTTACTTGATTAACTTTTACCTAAGGTATAAAGTTAAAATTATTTACCATGGTAAAAGGTTAAATTGAAGATGTTGTCCTAACCAAAAATTTATGTAGAAAGTTGAGATAAAATGGATAATATCATTGATGGTCTAAATCAAAATGATTATACATGAGAATAAAATTTTTAAGATGTTACAATTAACACTAGCGACGGATGTTCTCCTCGCTACATGGGTAACACCAGCGACGGATGTTGTCATCGCTACATGATTAACACTAGCGACGGATGTTGTCGTCGCTACATGTTTAACACTAGCGACGGATGTGGTCGTCGCTACATGTTTAACACTAGCGACGGATGTGGTCGTTGCTACATTGTCGTCGCTGTATTGTGGTCGCTGGTGGCTGCTAGTAGCGACGGGTTTTGAGGTCGCTGTATGGCAACACTTAGCGACGGCTGGAGTTATTGGGGCAGAGACGATTTTAGCGACGGCCTTACGCCGTCAATATGGTAGCAACGGCATGAATGTGGTCGCTGATGTGTTTTCGACGAGGGTTTTAGCGACGTCCTCTGTCCCGTCTGAGATACCGTCGCTAATAGTTTTAGCGACGGCCATTCCATTGATTAGCGACCAATTTCGTCCGTCGCTAAAAGGTGTTTTTTTAGTGGTGAAAGAACAGATACACTAAGTAGAAAAACAAAGGCTAAGTCCAAGAAGCATAAATACAAAGAAAGTCTTTGCTTTTGAGAACAAAACTTTGAATTGCTTGAAGTTTCAAATTAATGCTTTCACGTGTGTGTCTTACCAACTTGTGAACTTGTTCAAAGTCTGAATTCTCTTCATATTTATAGGCCAATGAAGATGATCGTTGATGATCCGTTGAAGAGAGGTAGCCATTTGAAACTTGCAACCTCTAAATGAGAAGAAGACAAAAGGTTTGAATCAAAGATCTTCAGAACTTGCACTAAAATGAAGTACCTTGAGTACTTCAAAGCAAAAGTCCTTTTATAGTCCTTCTTCTATCATGGATTTATGCAGAAATAGGCATGGTTGACCTTCTGATGATTTTTGACACAAGTACTGATCTTCATCATCTTTTTGATATGCGTACAGTAGCTTCCTCGATTTCTTCTCGATGTGATCATTGGTTATTGAACTAGCTTGTCTTCTTTCCTTTTTCAGTGATAAGAGCAGTCTAGCTTGAAAAGGATTTAGCTCTGGGCATCTTCAAAAATATCCTTGTGTTGATTGATGCAAATTCAAAGTAACATTCTTGTGCTTCAAGAGTCTGAGGTCTGATATCTTGAGGAAATGTGCGTGTTGAGTCTAAGAGGTGAAACTTTGTGAGGAACATGACTCAGCAGTCCAAAGCTCTAGTAGACATTTCTTGGGACAGGCTTGGATGAGAATTGTTTTAGTCCCACACAGACTTGTTCTGAAACATTTTGCATAGGTCAAGGCAGACTTTTAATGATGGACTCCCCTTTCCTTTATAACCTATGCATCACAAACTTGTATCCTGAAACACTCAATTAGATAGGTTAGATAACACGTAGGCAGATTTTATTTAATTAGATGTCTTGATGTGTGCTATTAACAAATCTTTAGGTCTTTAAAATAATAACCAAAAATTTTAAAGTTCTTTGCAAACCAGACTTGGCTCTAATAGTTTCTTATTATTATTTTAATATTTAACATCAAATTTATGTAAATCCATAAGACCGCAAAGCATCCATCGATCCTTGAAACTTCACCAATCTTTTTTTCCAAGTAACTATCCTTCATATATTTCTTTTGGTAACAAATCTTCACAATCCTTATGTTACCAAATGTTTCCATAGCCTCCATATAACAATCTTCACATTCTTTATTGGGTTTGCATTTTGTTTTTCTACTTAAAAAGGGATGAGTGAAGGCCAAAACTTTGATGAACAAGGATAAAAATAAATAGATGTAAATTTAACATGCGGTAAAAAGAGCAAATCACATAAACAAGGGTATAGGGAAATAAAAGAAAATGATGAACGGTGGCCAAAAGTTATCTAAGAAGTAGGTGTTTGCATAGTGCACTTGCTAGCCAACCGTGGAGAAAACAGTGGTGTAGTGATGATGGAATGTATATTGATCGAAGTTGACACAACCTTGATCATGGTTATAATTAGAAATTTCATAATTTTCCCTTCAAATACTCCTTGTTTAGGAGATATAAAACCACAAAAATCTCTCACCCTCTACTTTACCTCAAACGTATCGAAATTAAACTCCCCCTTCTTGTTAGCCTAAATAAATGAATTGTCAAGACATTAGTTAAGGAAATAAAAAAAATTTATTTTAAAAACATAAATATTTACTCACATTGATGTTTAAGTAATAATCTCTACATAATTTTCAAATAAAAAAGAATTCTATTTTTGGCTCTTTAAACAATGTTCTTAAGGCACTAGTTAATAAGACTCGTATAAGAAACATAAATAATTTTTAAGTGCATTAATTGCTAAATTTCTTTTATACCTATCATTTATTGTAAAATTCATATTAACGATGCATTCACTTATCGGAGAAGGAATAAGTTACAATAGTTCAAGAGGATTAAGGATACATGGGCTCAAATACATAAGGGTGAAGCCCAACAATATATTGGAGATCTTTTCACATTTCACTTCTATTATCATATATCCGTAGATCTCCTTGTATTTCTGTTGTATTGGGTCCATTTGTGTATTGTTGGGCCTAGCCCAATCAACCATTCTTTGACCTATACTACACTTAAGATACTATTATTTTGTCATTAATAGGCTAGTTTTATTTTGTGACCACGTTTGGGCATTTTCTTCCCCGTGGTCATGTGGGCCCTACTTAGCTAGGATTAGTTTTAGTTAGCTTCACTTGGAAGCTTAGTTTAGCTTTCCTTAAAAAATTAATTGAGTTAGCTTTCTTAGGAAGTCTTAGAGGTCTATAAATAGCTTAAGTATTAATCATTTTGTAACTTGCATAATTAGAAATAGATTGAAATGAGATTTGTTCTCCTTTCTCTATAGTGTTTTAGATAAAACTTTAAGCTTAAGATCTGATCAATGGATTCTTCCATTATGGTAATTCCTCTTAGGCATATCTATTCTTGAAGAATGGCGATATATCCATTCTTGAACCTTCTTCCATTTTTTATTTTATTTTCTCTTTTTAGAAAATAAAAAAGTATAAAGATAAAACTTGTTAGTTGAACTATTCTGAGCCGGGGTGTGAGGGTTGGTCCGATGACTAGTCCTTAAAGATGTGTTATATGCTCAGATTTTACACCAGTCTAGTGGGATCTGGTATTATATCATTTATTCCAGTGCAGAAATAAAGGTCTTAGAGTGATTCCCCGTACCAAAAGCATCAACCTTACACGTTGTGGGGTGAAAGGGGGTGTCACCTGCAAGGACACTCCGACGCTCAAGCCAATGAATATTCAAGGGGAATATTAGAGCTCAAGCGTAAGTTCAAGTGAGAAATTTCTACCTTTCATTGTTGATATATGAGTATTTATACCTGGGGTAACAAAAAAGTCGTTTCAAGTAAGTGGTTTACCGTACAAGGTGTCAGCGTGATTCTGATCATTTGCAAAAAGACTGACAGGCAACAATGACCCTTTCTACCAACTACACCTTTCCATCAGTCACTTTACAGGTTACTTCCTCAACGCGCGATTGCATAAGTCAACTCTGACTATTTGATATTGAGAGGATAACTTATATCGGGGTTACGTCATGAGTCTTATGCCCAGGGTTGAGAGCCGATATCGTGCTTCAATGCTTGTGCGATGTGTCTTGTATAACAACTTTTAGGTCAAATGATCTTTTTGCTCATAGGTCGGTATTAAGACTGGATTATTAGTGTATTTGGTCAAGTGAGATCTTAAAGAACATTAATGCATTTGTTGAATCAAAATTTGTTTCTAGTTGAGTTTCTTATAGGAAGATCTAAAACATCAACATTTAAAGGAGTTGCTACAATAGAGAAGCTACACCTTTAAGTTAGGGAGAATTAATATACAAATATGTTTTGATTAGAAATATTGGACCAAATATGATGTCTATTACTGATTAAATAAAATTATTATAAAATATTCAATAATGATATAAGAGAAAATTTAAGAGAAAAATTACATAAATTCAAAGTAATTAAATCATGTAATAAGATTTTTCTCTTTAAAAATATATTAGTTAGTACGAAGTTTTGTGTTTCCTGATATTGTAGAATTCATCTGCAGCAGAAAAAGAACATGCATTGTATTATATACATTACAATATACTTTGAAAAGTCTTTATTCATTACTACCGTCAGTTTTAAATATAAGCAACTTTTAATAAATTCCTTAGTATAAGTAAATTATACTTTCCCAAGATTATTAAGTGTTTATTTACCAAATATGTCCCCATTGTATATTTTCACGGTCGCTGATTCTTTAGGTAATAAATAATACTAAGGGTATTTTAGGAAAATAAATCAAATATGTGATAACATTAATGCAAAGAACTGTTTCCAACTATTATTCTTAATATGTGTGAAATTAAATACATTTGCTCATATTTAGAATCGAATATAATATATTTTAAAACTTAGTTTTGATGATATTCCCTAGAAAATAAATATTTAGTAATTGTAGAAATTAGTAAAGTCTACATAAGAGTTATTAAGATGTATAGAAAAGTCATCTTTCTTATCTCTACTTACTTTCACCATAATTATTATGTTTAAGATAATTTATAAAATTATATGTTCTTAATTAGTTATGTAATTAAGTGAATTAATTGTACCTTATTTTTTTAATAGCATTAATGATGACCATTATTTTTTTATTCATTATATTACTTTACTACATTTTTTTAAGGAGGGAAATTTAAGGGTCATGTCCCTTATCCTTAACCAAACTTTGCTCATGAATTCTTATATCATTTAGTATTAAGAGTTTGTGTCTTTTGAAGTATAAGTCTATAGATCTACTTTGATCCATTTAGAATTTTTAAAATATGAGTTTAGATGATTCTTCTACACCTTTTCTTTCATCTAGATCCACATTCAATTTTTGATTTGGTGCATTTCATTTTTTGAGTTAAAATTAAGGTTCATAGGTTCAAATTTTCAATCATTTGATCTTGTGTTTGGATTTGTGTTTTTGTCTTTCACATATGTTTTAATGATGTCCTATAAAGTTTCTAATCAGCTTAGAATTGATAGATCGTGGTTAGGATTGTTAGATCAAACTTTAGAATCCGTTCACAATGGTTGTGAGTTTGTCTTTTTTAAGTCAATTTGAAAATAAAACGTGTTTAGTAAACATGGTTCTATAGTGGGTTTTTACTCATTCTTAAAATGATTTTAGTCATTTTTTAAAACAAAAACTGGTTTCTTTATTTTTTTTCAATTTTATAAACCTTTAACCATTGTCCACCATGACTGTGACACCCTCGATTAACTAGGACAAATTCCCACACTAGAACGTCCTACTTAATTAAGGAGTCACTAATATTTATAAGAAGATGGGTTTTTTTATTGGTGATTATCAGTTCATGATTAAAATAAGTACATTACATAGATCGATTCTTTTAACACAAACGTACTTAAATGAGTATGGCTCACCGGCTCCTAAGAACAATTATTACAAATTAACAACATAAACTAAACGTCGAAATTTGCAACAATCTCGGCACAGACAGAAAGTATACACAGTCGACATTCCCAGCCTAACGTCCTCTACTGTAGGTAGTCCAAATCTTACTCACGCTCGCCTTGCCCCTCAACTGATGATCACAGGAAAGGAAAACAACACAATACAAAAAGGGGTGAGTAAAAAGCTCTCAACCCATAATATCCACATGCAAGGGTAGCTTTAAACATCTAACAAACATACAGGTACTAAATAAGGAAAAAGAGTGTACACCACATACCTTAGAATAATCATACAGTACTTCAAAATACACAAGAAACACGGAAAACAAACAGGGTTAGTCCAAACAGTTATGATATGCTATGCATGCGTTAGGTTCAATTATTACTTATCTTAATTTAATACCAATATGCAATGGGGCCCAACTTCCATCGATCAATCTCATATATCAATAATCATGTGTACAACAATCCCTCCTTATCCTACCTGCCCAAATAAAGCGACCGGAGCTCTCCTCGTTCTGGTTTTCACAAATGAGTAAGGACACACAACCTTATCATCATAATGGCTAAATCACAATAGAACAGGCACTCCACAGTCATAGTAAACTCCTTCCTCTTGTCAAAGTATACCTGAGTTTGCCATGGGCTGTCTGGCGTCGGGCGTGAATCCGAGCCATTGGAGGTCCACCTCCGGTATACTCTGTAGACTACCCTTAGGGCCCGAGGCGTGACGGTTTCTTCAGTGTACCCATCACTGTATGCTCTAGGGGAATATTTCAACATCCCTCCTTATCTCCAATGCAATATGCCATATGCTTGTCTTATCACTAGGGTGTCCGAGTACTAGACGAAACCTTATTCGCTTGGTGTATTTGTCCTTAAAGCGTACAAAGTATCTAAAGTGAAAATTATTTCATATAGTAGGCACAAGGAACCAAAGTCTAAATACTACCCAAATCATCTTACTAAAATTATCAAGGTTATTCCCTTAAACAAATTTTATAAGGAAATTTTCTAATATTAAAATATCTAATTCATTTGTAAATTTGTAAAAGATATTTAGATATAATACGTTTATTAAACTCTTTAGAGAAAAATTAATTGGTTTCTTTATCCAAAATGAACTTAAAATTTTAACATGCTTGTAAGAGAAAAGTAAGGATAAAACATTTTTCTCATGATTTTTCAACTATTTGCTAAGGTCGTTTCATCGTATTGATTTATAACGAACGATTTTAAATTGATTTTGATTTTCTAAAATTTTCATAAATCCTTGGAAAGATAGTTTAAAATATTTCTCCTATTCCTATTTGAAAATAAAAGAATCCC
Source organism: Clitoria ternatea (assembly GCA_037962975.1). Lineage (NCBI taxonomy): Eukaryota > Viridiplantae > Streptophyta > Magnoliopsida > Fabales > Fabaceae > Clitoria > Clitoria ternatea. The sequence goes on along the minus strand of CM075671.1, from coordinate 239,139,913 downwards.
CCTCTTCTAAAGTAAGGATACAAAGTGGTTAACTTTCATTATTTGTCAAAATATCATTTTTGTCGTATTTTATCTAAAAATTCCGATTCGGGTGATTCTAAAGTCAAAAGTGTTTAATTTTTAAAATACTAATTAAATATAGAAATTTTAAGTATCAATTATGCCAAAAAACAGCCCCTACATGAAAAGGTTGTAAGATGCCAAGTTTTGTCGTTCTAACGTTCGTAAAAATGCGTTTAAGGACAAATCACATGTAAAAAATTCTTCCAATCAATTTTTCTCATTTGGGTATTTTTATCATGCTCAGAATTTATTTCTTATATCACAAAATATTCCTCCAAAACAGTTTTTCCAAATTCCTCCATTTACCCATGAAAATAACTCAGGTCCCTTTTTAATTTCTTTATTAATCATCACATCTACAATTTTTTTCTTTCTAATCAAACATGGTATTCAATACTAAAAATACAGCAACTTCAAGCTTCCGTAATTTACCAAGGAATACGTTTCAAAAGTTCTTTTAAATCATTTTCTTAGTGTCGTAAACGTGTAACATAATTATTACAACTAAAAGTCACTCGTTTCTTCTTTTAAAAAAAAATTCCAGAATTTAGTAAACATTCAAAAACTTATTTTTAACACAAAAATTTAAAGATTAAGCCATGCAACCAAATCTCAACCACCAAATTCACTTTTCGCGAGTTTATACGTTAGGATCTATTAACGTTAAATTGTTTAACTAACTATTAAAAATTTGTAGCAGCAACAATGGTTCATTATTAGTTATAAAAACACATTCTAATATATTTTAGATTTCCAAAAACATCATCAACACCATAAGCCACCAATTAAACCAAAAACACACCATATTTAGCAAGTATAATACATACATGTACTTATAACAAGAATTTCTACAGCAACCAAAATTAACAAGTTAGCAATTCCATCATTAAAATTTTCAGAATTTAAAGAGTTTAATAAAATCATGGTACAACCATGATACCACTTAAAGATCTCAATTTTGCCAAAGGATTTTTCAAGATTTAAGCCTTGCAATTAAAGATCTTCAAGGAGATATCAAGGTATAAGTGATAAAGAACACTTATACCTCACCATGCATGCATCATTTTATGGATTTAAAACAAGCTATTTACTCCCCCTTACCACCAAATTTTCGTGCTCAAGAAAGGATGAGAAGATCTTCAAGGCTTGCTCATAGATCTTCATGGTTGGCTTCATCAAGGAGAATGAAAATATATGCTTGAAGGATGGTAGATTTAACGTGAATGTGGTGGTGGAGAGTGGAGGAAGACGTTGTTGTTTAGTGGAAATTTAAGAAGAATATTTGGTAATTGGAAGGTAGTAACTTGAATTTTGGGGATTAGGAAGGGTGGTGTGGTGGTTTGAGTTGCATGGTGATGAGTGGATGGTGATGTTTAGGGTGGAGAAAGCTTGAGAAAAATGAAAAAAATGTTGTTGAATTTTTCTTTTAAGTTAGAGAAAGTGAAGGGAGCATAGGAGAAGCAAGAGTAGTCTTTGGAAATGTGAAGTTTGCATGCAATGCTTTGCCCCTCTCCAAGGAGTCACACGGCCAAAGAGTGAGTGGGAGAGGTGTCAAGATGTTTTCATGCAAATGCTAGGTGTCATATGCTGCTGATGGTGTGGTGGAGAAAGGCCTTGCATGGCTGAGACAAGTGGCAAGGTGTGGCGCAACATGATTGGATAATTGTTCATGCAAACTCATGTGTCATGTGTAGGGGCAGTCACTTGCTCGTGAATTTAAGGGGTCTTTTGGGCTGAATTTGAAAATGGGACAAACATAAAAGTTTTAGGGCTTTTTGTTATGTTTAATTTGGTATACGGCACAAAACTTTTCATTAAGAAATGAGGAAGTTATGGCCCAAATACAAAAGTAGTGCAGAGTTGTGATGGAATTATTGTTCCTTGCAAAGATTATTTCTCTGGGCCAAATTGGTAGGAATTTGGGCTTTGTGTTCTTCATCAAAGTTAGAGGTAATTGAGTTAAGAAAATTTTGGCGAAAGAATCGTTCGATTTCATGGTCATATGAGGGAGAAACGCTAAAAATACTAAACATAGTGCATGCAACAACTGGAAAAACGTGAATCAGTGTGGTATTTTAATTTCTGGGATTTATGGGGTAAGAATTGGCTCTCGTGGTCAACAACAAAGTTGTAGATAAATTTGATATGGAGATTTTTGAACAAGAATGACTCGAATCCAATAATGGGAGAGGAAATTACGCCCAAAATACATATAGATGCGTACTTTGGCTTACCCGGGTAACTTAAAATCAAGTTTTTAGGCTTGGGTGGTTAAAAACGGTCATTGGGTTCTTCGTAAAAATTGTTGGGGTTGATGTGAGGGACGTTTTGGGATAAAAATAATTGACTCAAGTCCCTAAGATAATTTCTTAGCCAAAACCGGGGGAGTTACATTGTGACATCCCGGCGCTGTTGAGGGCGGGAAGTGATCGCCGGTGCATGGGCACGGACAAGGAACGGCTCCTGGCAGGCTTCCAACGGGGAATATGATATCCCGGGCACTGTTGAGGGCGGGGAGTGATCGCTGGTGCATAGGCACGGACAAGGAGCGGCTCCTGGCAGGCTTCCTGTGGGAGGGACACATGAACGAACCGAATACATACCAGAATGAGAGGGATCCAAAGACTGTATAGGTATGAGACTATACAGTCGAGAATAGCTTAAAGGAATGAATTCATACTACCTATACAAACAAATACATTAGCCTTTTCGGTGGCCTATCACTTAAGAACTCCAAAGTTAAGCGTGCTTAACTTGAAGTAATTCTGGGATGGGTGACCTCCTAAGAAGTTCTCGAAAAGTGTGTGATTGAGGACAAAGCACACTGGAAAAGTCTCGTGTTGGTTTGTGGGGAGAGTCATTCATACCTAAAAAGAGGCCGAGGCGTTACATATATAGTTTGTATAACCCGAACAAAAATACTTTAAATATTCCTATTAGATTTCTAACATTCTAATTGATAAATCTCTGTATCATTAAACACATTAGTACGAATAGAATTATCAGGCAATCAAGACTATTAACTTCAAAATCCAACATACAAAACGAGGGTTGTTACAATGACAACAGCAGTGATGATATTAATAATGGTGGAGATGGTGGAGGTGGTGATCACAACGATGGTAGGGCAATAGTGATGGTGGGGTTGTGACAATGACAACAACAGTGGTAATGGTGGTAGTAACACCAATAGTGATGAAAATGTGGTGTGGAGGTGGTAAGGGTGGTACTTGGGCGAGGATGGTGGTTGTCGTTGTGACAATAATGACAACAGTTGTGATAGTAACATCAATGATGGTGTCAATGGCGGCGGTGGTGGTGTCACCACACCTTACAACCACCACCATCGTCACCACCATTATTACCTCCACCGGTATCACCGTCGTTGTGGTCATTATTGTTATAATTACCATCATCACCAACGTCGTCTCCACTATCACTACAACTGCTACTTTCATTGTCATCATCACCACCATCAATATTATTGTCACTGTCACTATCATCATTGTAAAAGATTTATTATTACTATTAGTATTATTATATTATTATTATTTAATTGTAAAATAGTTTGGATTATAAGTATGGAAGTTTTAGCAATAATTTTTTAAAATTCAAAACTATATAAGCTCAAGTTTCAGTTTTTTAAAATTTCAAATCTATAAAATAAAAATCAACCCATACATGCCCTCAGTTTATGGTATTTCTTAGTAGTTTTTTTAAAAATAAAAAGATCAAAAGGGCCAATTTTATATTAGTAAAAAAAAGCAAGATAAAGATAGAAATCAGACTTCAGCATAGGACCTGGAAAGTAAATCATTGCTCCGTCTCTATATTCGTTTAGGCGTAATTAAACAAATGCATGAAACCAAAGAATAGAATACCACTAAAATTAACACCACAACATAAAACGTTGAAAACATGTCTAACAAGGAATCTTGGAGATGAACCACCCCATAACCACAATTGGAGCCTTGATCAGCGCCAGAGCAAACTCAACTATGAGGGTCACACAAAGGCAACATGGGCATATGCATGTCAGAAGCAACCTGCCATAGCATCATCACACACATAAGATTTCCTCAATCTTTTGAATCCAATAATAATAATAATAATTGAAAAGGTACTCACTTAAAAGAGTAAAAAATAATAGTTGATAGGAATTGAAGAGAGGGACTTACCCAACTATCCAAACAACAACACCCACAAGGGAGATGAAGAGAGACAAAAAGGCAAAAGGCAGGCCCAACAAAAACCCAAGAGGCCTGCATTTACAGTCTTCAGAGCAGCAACACATGGTTTTGTTTTCTTAATTTGATCTTCTTCTAGACCAAAAAATAAAAAATAAAAAAAAATTGATCTTCTTCGGATTCTGTTATTGCATACTATCTTCAACTAGTTTTTAGGTTCTAAGAAGCCAAATACAACACAAACTAGTTCATTGACCGAGAGCACAATAAAATGAGTTAAGAAGAAAAACCAAACTAAAATAATAATACAAAAACACATAGTTAAGTAGCGGTTAGCCACCAGCCATGATGTTATTGGTAGAAAGAATCGTGTTGATTACTTAATACCAAAACTCCACGTTAGTCGTGTCCTCCTATATGATTAACGAACCTTCTTCTCTGCTCAAAGTACTAACTTGCCCATATGGATAAAGTTTTAATTTATGTTTTTATAGATTTTGTGGGAAATTAATTAGTCGTGGCAATTGTGTGACAGAATCATTGGGGTGTGAATCTTAACGTATCAAGTTTTATACTAAGACACAAATCAAATCTAAAAAAGTCATCAAGACTACTTAAATTAGCTCTAATAATAACAAATAAAATTTTTATGATGCATTGTTATACAAATCTATAAATATTTGAAGTTACAAAGTCAAAATATGTAGAAGTGTTGAAATATATATTTAAGTAGAGCTAATTTATATATATATATATATATATATATATATATATATATATATATATATATATATTAGCAATTCGTTTGCATAGGAATACAAGAAGTATTGAAGTATCCCTGTATTCTAACCATTCTAATCTCTTCTAAGCAGCCAGACTTGACTTCAACCTTGTTTAAAATAGTCAGCAATTGCATTATGGTTTCCTCTTCCTTTGGGGCCAGTTGGGACATTCATGAACCATGTTTTCTGCACTTCATCCAGCATATTATTTCAATATTTCTTTAAATACTTTACCTTATCGTAATGATCATATTAGTTTTACAAGAAAATGCTGTTCTGAATATTTGCACCCTTCACAAGAACTAAAAGACAACATCAGCTCCAACCCAACTGCAGCCAACATCCTTGGACATTCCTCTCTCCTTCATTATTTCTCTAAGTTCAGTTACACTATCCCATTTCTCAGCAGCTGCCAAAGTATTGGATAGTGCAACATATGCCCCTGGTCTTCCCTCGGCATTCAGCTTAAAAAGCTCACTTGCAGCTAATTTTGCCATCTCTATATTACCATGGAGTCTGCATGAGCTAAGTAAAGCAGCCCACACATCCGAATTCGGACTCTCGGGCATCATCATGACAAACTCCCAAGCCTGATTCAGCCTCCCTGCTCGTCCTAACAGATCAACCATGCAAGCATAATGCTCCATCCCTGGCTTTATCAAGTATTCATTCTCCATGCTCTGAAAGATCTCCCAACCCTTTTCCACAAGTCCTGCATGTGCACAAGCTGAGAGAGCACTAAGGAATGTCACGTTATTGGGCACAATGCAATATTCTTTCTGCATCCTTCGAAATAGGTCAAGTGCTTCATCAGGAAACCCATTCTTCCCATATCCATCAATCATAGATGTCCATGAAAAAACGTTCTTCTCAAACATGTGGTCAAAAACTCTTCGAGCTTCGGTAACTCTTCCACATTTGGAATACATGTCTATAAGGGCACTTCCTAATTTTATGTCGGCATAACATGGAGTCTTCATAAGCTGTGTTTGTACTTGTTGCCCAATTTCAAATGCCGCAAGCATGGAACAAGCACCAATTATGCTAGCAAACGTAGAAACATTTGGCCTAAAGTTAAACCTTTGCATTTCAATATAAACTTCAAGCGATCTCATGGCATATTCAAATGTCTTGCTGTAGCCTTCAATCATGGCATTAAATGTAACGACATCCTTGTCCAATGTTTTCCGAAATATACATTCAGCATCATTGAAAGACCCTTGATTCATGTAACCAAAGATGAGGGAGGTTGAACATATCACATTCTTCTCCGACATTACATCAAACACAGTTCTGGCATAAGCAACCCTCCCATTCTTAACATATGAATCAACCAGTGCGGTACAAAGAACATCATCGATCTCAACATCAGATTTGAGAATCTGGGTATGTACCATTCTACCCAGATCACCAATCATTGCAACATTACCTCCAGAAGTAGACGCCTTTAAAATCATTGAAGAAGTAAACCCATTAAGCTTCTCACCAGACACTAAAAGCCTATGAACCAAACCGAGTAACTCTTCAACTTGCCCTTGTTTGAGATAACCGTTAATCATATAATTATAAGAAGATAAAGTTCTGTCCCGCAAACTATCAAACATCTGGCGTGCATATCTTAAACAGTTGCATTTGAGGTACAATATGAGTAGTTTGATGGAAATATTGGTGTTTGGAACAAAGCCAGTTTTCAGAATGTGGGAATGGATCTTCTGACCGTGGGAAGGAGTATCGGAGTTAATGTAATGCTGGAGGGTATTGGATAAAAGAGTAGAGAGGGGAACAAAGTGGTGGTTTTGAGAAAATGGTGGATGGGGTGTGATAAGAGAAGTGTAGAAGTAACGTGACGAGGAAAAAGGTCTGAAAATTCCAGTGTTCATCTTCTCGTGGACATCATCGGAGCCAGGTTATGAAGCAAATGGGGTAATGGTGACAGGGTCCTATATTGTTCCTGAGCAAGAATTGCTCCTCGCGCACTCAAACTCACTCATCAATCTCTCCTCAAATCTGGATGATATGGAAGACTCTCACACATATACTTAAAAAGACTAAATAAGTTACTGCTATGTCACAACTCATAGTTTGCAGCATGAATAGATTATTTATTGAAACATGTAGCATGATCAGATTCATAATGAATATTTTATAAAGAAAATTCAATACAGGAGGAAAAATGAAATTAAAGAAAAAAGAGAAAAGAAAGAAATTCAGCAGAGAAGGAGGAATATCTTATTGTGGCATGATTGATGAATTTGCATAATCTTTTTTGGGGTAAAAAACGAGAAAATTTTCTTAAACATTGCGTAAAATATACATTAGATCTCTTAAATATTAATGTAGCATTACGTTTTAAGCTAAAATATATATTTTAATAAACATTAAATTTTTATTATGTTTACTTTTAATATTATTTTACAGAACAAAATGTTTCAAATTAAGTATATATTTGGTAAAAACTTGATATGAAAATTGGGAATCAAATTATACCTCAAGTACATGGATGGAGTCAAAAAAATTTGATTGGGGGTGTCAAAATTAAAGAGTTGTGCGGCTTATAAAATAAACAAATAAAGATAGAAATATTATTTTTTACTTTATATTGAATTTACATACGAAACTAATATAAATAAATTTAAAGGTATGATTTGTTCTAAAAATACAGGGAGGAGATGATTTTAGTAAAAGGAAAATGAAGTGAGGAAATGAAATTTTTAATGAAACATTCTCTTCCTTTTCTCTAAAAATTCATCATGAAACTTAATTTAAATGTTTTGGTTACGTAATCCAACAAATTTACCTTTAAAAAAAAGTAATCTAGTAAATTAAATTTGTATAATTCTTTTTAAGTTATAATTGTTGGAAAATTCCCAATTAATCTTTATGGAATTCCAAATTAAACTCAATAGCCATTACGTTAGATTATCGGATAAGAGGAGTATAATAGGATTACCTGGATCCATTGATCTTGACTGAAGGTCGCAGCGGAATGGTTTATTGGTGCTATGGTCTTCCTCAGCCAAATCAACGGATTCCTCAATAGGACTTGATATTTCTCTTCGATGGGGCAGAGAAAATTAGGTTTATGATTTAACGTCTTGGGGACCATGACCACTGGTTGATTATATACCTATTAGGGTTCCCATTAAACCCTAACGGGCCAAATCCTGGTTTCCACTCATATAAGCCCATATTATTATTATTATTGATAGTCTAATGAGCTTACCAATATCAGATCACCTCAATTGAGCTCAATTAAATAGTCAATATAAATTCTATAAATATATCAGCCTATATTAATTACTACCTCCGATTCCAAATATAAGCAAAAATACCTAATTTCACACATATTAAGAATAGTAGTTGGAGATAGTTATTTGCATTGATGTTACCACTTATTTGATTTAATTTTCTAAAATACCCTTAGTATCATTTATTACATGAAGAATTAGTGGCCTTGAAAATATTTGTAATGGGGACATATTTGGTAAACAAGCATTTAATGACATTGGGAAAGTCTAATTTTGCTTATATTAAGGGACCAAAAAATTCCACTAAAATTTGCTTATATTTGGAACCGGAGGTAGTATTAGAAATTAAAATTTCTAACAATCTCCCACTTGGGCTTTATATTCATTTAAGTATTTATATTTATAAAATTCCTTAGGTGTGCAACTGTATGCTATTTACTTTTAGACTATCCTTAAACAATCTGGTCCATCTTATAATACAAGAGGGAAACACTGCAAATTTCATCGTAATTGGATTTGATTAAACCACAGTGATCACCACAATTGTATATACTCAATGACATAGATCAAATATGGATAAGTGGCATAGAAATTACATGCAATGTGATCTTAGGCATGCCTATTTCCAACTAGTCCAAACTTTATTCTTTATAGAGATCACTACAACATAAGTTTTGTATAAAATAAGCTAAGTCAAAATAATAAACATTAACTGAAACATATGGAATAAATGGGACTCCCACTTAAATTAAGATTCTGTAAGGATTTACACCCATATGAGCAATGTGCTTATGAAAAACTTTAGGCATCAAGCCCTTAGTAAGTGGATCAGCTAGCATAAATTTAGTCCCTATGTGTTCTATAGAAATTTGTTTATTCTGAACTCTTTCCTTTACAACCAAAAACTTAATATCAATGAATTTTGACTTGGTTGTACTGCTATTGTTGTTGGAATAAATAACTGCTGAGTTATTATCACAATAGATCTTCAATGGTCTTTCAATGCCATCAACCACACACAAATTATTGACAAAATTTCGCAGCCATATACCATGGTTGGATGCCTCAAAACAAGCAATAAATTCTGCAGCCATGGTTGAAGAAGCTATAATAGTCTGTTTAACAGACTTCCAAAAGATAGCTCCTCCAGCCAACATGAAAATATATCCTGATGTGGAGCGTTTGCTGTCTTGACATCCAGCGAAATCAGAGTCAGAGTACCCAATGATCTCCAAATTGTCTGACTTCTGAAAAGTGAGCATATTTCTTTTTGTTCTCTTCAAGTAGCGTATTACACGTTTTACTGCCTTCCAATGCTGTATCCCAGGATTACTTAAGTATCTGCCCAAAACTCCCACTACAAATGCAATACCGGGACGAGTACAAACTTGAGCGTACATAAGACTTCCCACAGCTGAAGCATAGGGAATCTTTTGCATCTCATTCATTTCAAGATCATTATTAGGACACTGTTTGAGGCTAAATTTGTCTCCCTTCGCTATCGGGGTATCTCCTGGTTTATAATCTTTCATGCCGAATCTATCTAAAACTTTATCGATATAGCTCTCTTGTGATAACCTTAAGATACCAAGAGAACAATCTCTTAGTATTTCAATACCTAATACAAAAGAGGCTTCACCAAGATCTTTCATTTTAAAATTCTTTGTTAGAAATTTCTTGGTTTTGTGCAATAAGCCTATATCGCTGCTAGCAAGCAGTATATCATCGACATATAACACCAAGAATATATATTTACTCCCACTAAATTTATGATAAACGCAATCATCAACTACATTCGCCTCAAAACCATATAAGGTAATAGTTTGATAAAATTTGTGATACCATTGACGGGAAGCTTGTTTGAGACCATAGATGGATTTCTTTAATTTGCATACCATAGATTTTGAGTCACCAATTACAAAATTTTCTGGTTGAAACATGTAAATTGTTTCTTCTACGTCACCATTTAGGAACGCGGTTTTAATATCCATCTGATGGAGCTCTAGGTCATAATGAGCTACAAGTGCCATGATTGTCCTAAAAGAATCCTTCGAAGACACTAGAGATAAGATTTCTTTGTAGTCGATGCCTTCTTTTTGAGTGAAGCCTTTAGCAACTAAACGAGCGTTATATCTCTCAACATTACCCTTTGAATCCCTCTTGATCTGTCCTGAACCGGGGTCAAGAGATCCGGTGTCGGGGTAGTCACAAATAGTGAAGAAATTACGTCTCTGAAGACCAGTTATATGAGTATCCGGTTTACGTATCCGATGTCTCTGTATGATGAGAGCGGATTAGGCATCCTGGAGGTTCTTCACACCGTCCTTATGCGTTGATGTGGGCGAAAGGTGGTGTCACCTGCAAAGATTCTCCGACGCTCAAGTCAGTGGTGATATTCCAAGTGAGGAATGTTTTCAGAGAGTAATTATAAGTTGATAGAGTCAAAAGATCCCCCCCTTCATTGATGAAGAGAGTTCATATACCTGATTGGCTCGATATTCGAGGATCCGTTAGTGGGGAACCACTAACCTCTAATAACACTTTAAATTATTATTTTATTGCGCACTTACCAGTATGATTGGGTCAAGTGGCCATTTTATATTGAGCGTAGGGAGTATAGGCTAGAATTAAGGGACAAATTGACCATTCCCATGAGCAGATTTTGGCTCGTAGTGCAGGGAATTATTGATCGGTCCCTATAGCAATGCCTTTTGTCTTCTGCATAGTGACGTGTGTGTTATCCGGTGTCATGGTGTTATCCTGGACAACCGGTATAGGGAGAGCGCCTGATACGGAATTAGAGTCTGGATGTATACCGATGACATCGATTTCACGTTGGCGAATTGACAAAGACGTTGAAATATGTCTTGTAGAACGGATACCGGTATTGAGACCGGATCACCTCTTAGTTTTAAATATCCATTTGCAACCAATGGGTTTCACACCTTTAGGTAATTCAATAAGATCCCAAACATTATTGTCTTGCATAGACTTCATCTCATCCTTCATAGCATCAATCCACTTTTGAGAGTTAGAACTTTGCATAGCTTGACAGAAATTGAGTGGATCATTTTCTGTTAAGCCAATGCCGTCCTCATGTTCTTGAAGAAACATAACATAATCATCTGGAATTGCACTTCTTCTTTCTCTAGTAGATCTCCTCAATGGCACTTCTTGAGGTTGTTGAGCTTGTTCTATAGGTTCTTGAGGGAGAACCTCATTGTTGTTGTAACATCCCTGTTTTTAGAAACAATTTCATACTTGTAATTTTTGAATTATGGAGGGTTTGTAAGCAAGAATAAGTCAATATATACCCTGTTGATGGTCTGAAGTACCTCAAAAATGTCATTTTTGCACGTAATAATAGAATTTATATGGAATATTAGTGAAATTATGCAAAAACCGAGTGAAAAGGGCTCTGTTCCAAGTGACAGAGAAGAATTCCGAGTGAAGGATTAGAAATTCCGAGTGAAGGAGAGAACTCCGAGTCAGTATCATGTTTTCCGAGTAAAACATGACTGAGAAGGCTACCACCGAGTGAAGTCCTGACCTGAGAAGCAATTCTGAGTGAAGAGTGTTCAAAAGAATCACTTCTGAGTGAAAATCCGAGTGAAAACATCATAGAAAGGCTCGGTTCCGAGTTGAATGCTTCCTATTCTGAAGGAGACTACACTGGTTGGAGCATTCCAAGTGAAAGAATGCATAAATACTTCTATTTATGTTGATTTGATGCTTCCTTTCTGACTGAAGTATGTTGTGGAAACAATTGGGAAGGTTTCCGAATGGTTTCGCTTAGGAAACCGAGTGGAAATGGTGGAGGGAGTCAATTCCGAGTGAGATACACTCCACTGGACCAAAACCGAGTGAGAGAAGTACGTGTGGGTATTGGTCCGAGAGGTAATGGCCTAAACCGAGTGAATTGAGTGAAGGAAGACTCAGATTTCTGAGTGAAGATTCTGAGAAAGATAGGACTCAGTCTGAAGAGGTATTACCGAGTGAGAAACCGAGTGCCTGAGTCAGTTTCGAAGAAATTCCGAGTGAAGAATTGCAATTGTGACTCGGAAGTGGGAATTCCAGTCGGAATTCACTGACAGAAGTGTTAACCGAGTGTAATTTCACTCGGTATTCACTGACAGAAGTGCGTATTGACTTTAATTTTGTCTTTTAATGATATTTAAATTCAATCGTGCGCATTATGGACAGTGGACGACCGGAAATGGGCACTGACTCAGCATATATCTTTGTTTAATCATTAGTGACCCTTCCATTAGCGATCCACTAACAGCCCACTCAGAAAAGTTGTCTCCCACTTGTCTTCCCACTCACTTCCTCCCTATTTAAACGAGCTCAAGGTCCTCAGAACTCACACCACACACAAGACCCAAACACTCTTCATCACTCTCTTTCCCAGCAAGTTGTTTCCCACTCCTATCCCCTCTGTTTCACTCGGATTTGAAGCAGGATAGTGAAGGGAACGTCTTTCTTCTCCTCCAGGAACTTCATTGAGGTAAGGGGGTATATTCTTGGGTGCCTTGTAGGAAAACCGAGTGGAGGACAGATTCAGTGTGTATAAATTAAATGCTTTAAATTGTATCTGTATATGGATGTATGTATATATATCTGTTACCGAGTGTATATAATCATTGATGAATTGTGAAATATTGGACTGGAAATACTAAGAATCATGGGTACCGTGTGATTTCCAGTGAAACAAATATGATAACAGGTTATGTTTTATGATAATCCGACCGGTTTTACACTTATTTTACTCGGTTTTGCTTATTTATACTCGGATAGTATCTTTCCAGTTGATTTCACTCGGAAAACATAGTAATTCACTCGGAAAACACTCTATTTCTCTCGGACAGCATCTCCCAAGTCTTATTTTACTCAGAAATGTCTTTCTTACATTATTTCACTTGGAACTTGACTTAATTTCACTCAGAAAATATAATTACTTTTTACTCAGAACTCTTTTTCAGTAAATTCACTCGGAAACATACTATTTTACTCGGACAGTAGCTTCCCAGTCTTATTGCACTCGGAAAACATCATATTTTACTCGGTCAGTAGCTTCCCAATCTTATTTCACTCGGTAAAACAATTTATTTCACTCAGCAAATAGTTATTTTCACTAAAAGAACTCCTTTCAACTTGATGTAACTCGGTATATAAAGTCAACTCACCAGAAGACCTTTCCCAACCTGATTCCACTCGGAATCAGGATTATCTTACTCGGATTTGCTTTATTCACATGTGTCTTATTCAGACAGAACCCTTTTTAATTAATTTCACTCGGTAAACTCATGTTTCACTCGGAACTTATCTTATTTTTACTCAGGAACCTTTTTCATGCTGATTCCACTCGGAATCAGATTTTATTTCACTTGGAGACATATTTTCACTCGGATTCACAAACATTTTTACTCAGAAAATTCCTTTTAGACTAATTCCACTCGGAATCCTATTTTATTTCACTCAGAATTATATTAATTTCACCCAGAAAAACTGTTTCTTCATTATGTTTCACTCGGAAGGCATTTTAACTTCACTAAGGAAACTCTTTCAGATTGACTTCACTCGGATTTAGAATTGTTTTACTTAAGAGACCCTCTCAGCTTGATTTTATTTGAAATCGTGCTTATTACACTCGAAACCTTAATTATTTCACTCGGTATTACACCTATTTTACTCAGAAAGCTTGGATATCAACATTTTCACTCGGAATCAGACCTGTTTCAGTCGGAAAATAGCCTTCCAGTACAATTTCACTCAGATTTTTAGCCAGATCGCTTGGAGAACCCTTCTCTGTATGATTCCACTTGGAATCATACTCATTTCACTCGGATTTACCTCTGTTCCACTCGGAAAACTCTATTTTTAGTGTTTTTCACTTGAATTTTTTTAATTAGAAACTAATCTTCACTACTTTTTAAGTTATTGGTAAGTTATAATTATTATTCTTATTCTATTATTATTATTATTTACTGTTAACTTAATATTGTTATCATTATTATTAGTTTTATTATTATTATACATAGTTAATATCTAAATTATACGTAATTACATAAAGAATATATTATTTTACTCTTTATGAAGAATATATTTAATAGATATATTTCTAAAAATAATAAACGAATATCTTACAAGGTTTAAATGATTGATGGAATACAAAGAACTTGAGAATGATATGATGAGACTGGAAATACATAAGATACCCAAGGAATCAATTGATAAGATAAATGCATTTCGCATCATGAAAATATTTTTGAAGAAGAAAAACCTCTAGAGCATACACTTGGTACAGTGAAGGACACTCACGTTCGATCTCCATAAAGAATCTTGGGAGTACAACTGGAACGGTAACCCAATGGCATCAGAGTCGCGCCTGATAGCCGGGTGAGACGTGCAATTCTAGTGTACTTTGACTAAATGACGGAGTGTAACTATGATCGTAGGGATCCAAGTTCCAAAAATATTTAAATTAATGATGAGAACCAATGAGTTCATTTGTACCACATGGAACTTGGGCGGACCCTGATCGCTCTAGATGACTGGAATGGTGATATTCCAAAGAATGAGAAGAAGATGAAACGATTTATTGGGCCCACATGCATCATGAGACTTAACCAAAGATAAATCATAATAAATCTGAACTCATGCATTCATTACAACATATTTGATTGTTATAATTGTGAACATGCTAAATATACGATTATGTGATGACAACATGCTTGATTGTTATAAATATGCTAAATGTATGATCTATGTGACATTGTATGTTAACTGGATTATGTCCGCACCGGATGAACCAACCAGGGTCTTGGGTTATACTCACCCTTACTGTTGAACATTTTTCAGAGGAATTAGAAACTCAAGAACCCGAGTGTGAAGATCAACAATACGCTGAACCCATTGAGAATAATCATTAAGGATAGAATATTTATAATCAGACACCGGATGACTGTATAATATTTAAGGGTGCCTGCGTGCCCCATTCTGTTAAGAGTACAATTATTTACAGTTTGTGAATGACTATGTGATATATACAATATTACTTCCGCTGATCTGTCACGTATTTATTTAAAAAAAAATCACTTTTTCTAAAAACTATTAACACTCTCAGTTAAATAGGATGAACCTACAGAAGGATTTGTCTTATCTAACCTAGGGTGTTATAAAGGTGGTATCAGAGCATAGTCGATTCATTAAGCTTGTGGAGTGGACCATTAGGTTTCCACGTACTCTGATAGAAATATTGAACAGTCCATAACACTCCTAAGACTAAATATCCTATGTGGAATACTCCACATAACGCATACCCTAAATCTATTTGTTGATATTCTTTCAGCAAATTCCTAATGGCACGCCAAAATAACAATCACGTGATGGAGAATCTTCTTACCAGAATTGTGGAGGTAATAGAAAGATAAGAGTTACCTCATGCTTCTGCTAGACAAGGATTAGCTGATTTTCAGAGGAACAACCCTACACAGTTCAAAGGAGGCTTCAATCCAGAAGGAGCACAACTATGGATTGAACACCTTGAAAAGATTTTTGTCGCTATGCGATGTTTTGATGAGGATTGTGTAACCTTTGTTGTCTTCATGCTGGTTGGAGAAGCAGAACACTGGTGGACTCATGCTAGAGTCAGACTAGCTACTGATGGGCATATCATTACTTGGGGACGATTTAAGACAGAATTTCTCGCTAAATATTTCCCCGAAGACATAAGGAGACAAAAGGAGCAGGAATTCTTCAATCTGAAACAAGGCAATATGACTGTTGGGGAGTATGCTGCTAAGTTTGATGAACTGGAAAAATGTTGTCCCTACTACACTCACACGGGAGAAGCATCAAGATGTGCAAAGTTCGAGGCAGGGCTACGACATGAGATTCGTCAAGCCATATGTTGTCAACAAATTACACAATTCACTACTTTGGTTGACAGATGCCGCATATTCGAAAACACCTCTAATCTTCGACGACCTAGAGCGTCTAATCATGGGCCAGCACGACGTATGCCAGATCGACAACAAAGAAGGGATTTTCGAGGAGATCGACCATATTTCTGATCTTTTAACTCAGCCAACCGAATTCCTCCTAAAGGTCAGGAGAACCAAAGTAGTAGGAACTGCATAATTTGTGGACGGATCAGACATCGTGATGTTGACTGTTGGTACAGGAATAAAAATAACCAACAACAAGTAACTCAAAGACAAGCAGTAAGACTAACAGGTCAAGGAAGTGGAGGATCTACTACAAATGTCTCTACCAACAATGCCCCGAGAATGCAAAATGTTCCCCGCAACAACAACTTCAGACAGAACAATAATCCTGGAAGACCCGGAAACAACTCAACCAGAAGGCCAGGGGGAAATGCCAGAGTTTTTACCATGAATGGTGCAGAAGTATCACAAGAGAACGATCTTGTGCAAGGTACATGCTTTATAGGAAGTACTCTATTAAATGTATTATATGATTCTGGAGCCACTCATTCTTTCATATCTGAGAATTGTGTAAAACATTTAAAGCTTCCTACAACCTCTCTGCCCTATCAAATGATTGTCACAACTGCCGCCAATAAGCCCATTTGTTCTACTCGCATATGTCTAGAATGTCCTCTTAACATCGAAGGGAAAGCTTATCAGGTAGATCTGATATGTTTACCTGTGATTGATCTAGACATTGTTCTAGGGATGAATTGGCTTGCTGCCAATCATATTCTGATTGACTGTCATAATAGATCCATCTCTCACGGGTCTACTACATCTGAATATGATCAAGTCACAAATTCTTGCCTTGTTAGCTCAGAAAAGGTAATCTCAAAAGAAGTCCAACTATACATGATCCTTACTGAAACTGAAAGTAAGGCCACTTCTCAACTTGAACAGATTCCTGTTGTTCAAGAATTTTCAGAAGTATTCCCTGAGGACATACGAGAGCTACCTCCAGAGCGAGAAGTCGAATTCAGCATTGATATTATACCGGGCGTGGGACCAATCTCTATTGCTCCTTACCGGATGTTACCCAAGGAACTCAGCGAACTTAAAGAGCAATTAGAAGAACTTCTAGAGAAAGGAATGATTAGACCCAGTGTCTCACCTTGGGGAGCACCAGTTCTTCTAGTCAAAAAGAAGGATGGCAGTATGCGGTTATGTGTTGACTATCGTCAGTTGAATAAAGCTACGATCAAGAACCGATGCCCTTTCCCAAGATTTGATGATTTGATGGACCAATTACGAGGAGCCACTATCTTCTCAAAGATTGATCTGCGATCAGGCTATCATCAAATCAGGGTAAAGAAAGACGATGTACCCAAAACGGCATTCAGAACACGATATGGGCACTATGAGTATCTTGTTATGCCCTTTGGAGTTACAAATGCACTTGCAGTCTTTATGGGATACATGAATCGAATCTTCCATGAGTACTTGGACAAATTCGTGGTTGTATTCATTGACGATATTCTCGTCTACTCCAAGAGCCATGAGGAACACGAGGAGCATCTTCGAATTGTTCTAAACACTTTGCGTGCAAGGCAATTATACGCCAAGTTTTCAAAATGTGAATTCTGGATGACAGAAGTGAAATTCTTAGGACATGTCATCTCTAAGGAAGGAATTGTTGTGGATCCTACAAAAGTAGAAGCTGTACTAAATTGGGAACAACCCAAGAATGTGACGGAAATCCGCAGTTTCCTTGGACTGGCTGGATATTAACGTCGATTCATCGAGAATTTCTCTCGAATTCCAACACCTTTAACTAAGCTGACTCATAAAGATCAACCATTCGAATGGACTGACAAATGTGAAAGCAGTTTTACGGAGTTACGCCAACGACTCACTAGTGCACCTGTCTTGATTTTGCCAGATCCTGCCAAGCCATATGAAGTGTACTGTGATGCGTCAAAACAAGGACTAGGATGTGTCCTAATGCAAGAAAGAAAGGTTATTGCTTATGCTTCAAGACAGCTAAGAACCCACGAAGTTAATTATCCCACACATGACTTGGAATTAGCTGCAGTTGTGTTTGCCTTGAAAATCTAGAGACACTACTTGTATGGTACATACTTCGAAGTCTTCAGTGATCACAAAAGCTTGAAGTATCTATTCGACTAGAAGGAGTTAAATATGCAACAACGTAGATGGATGGAATTTATCAAAGATTATGATTTTGAACTCCGATATCATCCAGGAAAAGCTAATGTTGTGGCTGATGCACTCAGTAGAAAGACCCTACGTCTATCATATATGATGACAAAGGAATTAGAACTGATTGAACAGTTTCGCGATTTGAACCTAGTGGTAACACCAAAAAGGGGAAGCCTTATGGTTGGAATGTTAAGGATTTCCAATGATTTCTTGGAACAAATCAAAGAAGCTCAAGCCAATGATCAGGAATTACAAGATCTAGCAGAAAAGACAAAAGAAGGAGTCTCAGAGTTTAACAAAGATGAACATGAGGTGATCAGGTATCAACAGAGACTCTGTATTCCAGTCAACGCAGATCTTAAGAGATCTATCCTGGATGAAGCACACAAAAGTAAGTACAGTATCCACCCAGGATCAACCAAGATGTACCAGGACTTGAAGAAATTATTCTGGTGGCAAAGAATGAAAAAGGGATATCGCTGAGTACGTAACAGCTTGCCTGATGTGTCAGAAGGTAAAGGCGGAACAACAACGACCAAGTGGGACCCTTCATCCTTTGGATATTCCAGAATGGAAATGGGATGAGATTGCTATGGACTTCGTGAGTGGATTTCCCAGAACATCAGCTAGATATGATGCTATTTGGGTAATCGTGGATCGATTAACAAAGACCGCTCACTTCATTCCTGTCAATATGAAGTATTCCCTAGAGAAACTCACCCAGATCTATATCAAGGAGATTGTACGATTACATGGAACTCCCACTGCGATTGTGTCCGATCGAGATCCTCGTTTCACATCACAGTTTTGGAAGAGCCTGCAACAAGCTCTAGAAACTCATCTGAAGTTAAGTTCCGCATACCACCCACAGACAGATGGACAATCAGAAAGAACAATCAAGACTCTTGAAGATTTGTTACGTCTTTGTGTCTTGGAACATGGTGGAAATTGGCAAGAATATCTTCCACTTATTGAGTTCACTTACAACAACAGCTATCATGCAAGTATCGGAATGGCCCCTTATGAAGCTTTGTATGGAAGAAAGTGCCGTACACCTTTATGTTGGTATAAAACTAGTGAAAAGACAATAATTGGACCAGAGATTGTTCAGAAGACAACAGAACAAGTTCAGAGGATTCAAATGGCAATGAAGGCTTCGCAAGATAGATAAAAGAGTTACTATGACAAACGTCGAAAGCCATTAGAATTTGAAGAAGGTGACCATGTATTTCTCAAAGTTACCCCTACCACTGGGGTAGGAAGAGCTTTGAAGGCCAAGAAGTTAAGCCCCAGATACGTAGGACCCTATCAAATTCTGCAAAAGATAGGAACTCATACGTACCGCATTGCTCTGCCACCCGAGCTGACAAACCTTCATAATGTATTTCATGTCTCTCAACTCCGTAAATATGTACCAAGCCCTGATCATGTTCTAAGTCCCAATCAATTTGTACTGAAAGAAAACCTTACCTTTGAAGCATCGCCAGTTAAGATTATTGACCGACGTCTCAAACAGCTAAGAGGCAAAGAAATCCCATTGGTCAAGGTAGTTTGGAGTCAGACAGATGATGGGGATGCTACTTGGGAAATTGAGGAGAAAATGAGAGAATTGTACCCTCAATTGTTTTAACTTTAAATTTCGGGACAAAATTTCTAAAAGGAAGGGAGAATGTAACATCCCTGTTTTTAGAAACAATTTCATACTTGTAATTTTTGAATTATGGAGGGTTTGTAAGCAAGAATAAGTCAATATATACCCTGTTGATGGTCTGAAGTACCTCAAAAATGTCATTTTTGCACGTAATAATAGAATTTATATGGAATATTAGTGAAATTATGCAAAAACCGAGTGAAAAGGGCTCTGTTCCAAGTGACAGAGAAGAATTCCGAGTGAAGGATTAGAAATTCCGAGTGAAGGAGAGAACTCCGAGTCAGTATCATGTTTTCCGAGTAAAACATGACTGAGAAGGCTACCACCGAGTGAAGTCCTGACCTGAGAAGCAATTCTGAGTGAAGAGTGTTCAAAAGAATCACTTCTGAGTGAAAATCCGAGTGAAAACATCATAGAAAGGCTCGGTTCCGAGTTGAATGCTTCCTATTCTGAAGGAGACTACACTGGTTGGAGCATTCCAAGTGAAAGAATGCATAAATACTTCTATTTATGTTGATTTGATGCTTCCTTTCTGACTGAAGTATGTTGTGGAAACAATTGGGAAGGTTTCCGAATGGTTTCGCTTAGGAAACCGAGTGGAAATGGTGGAGGGAGTCAATTCCGAGTGAGATACACTCCACTGGACCAAAACCGAGTGAGAGAAGTACGTGTGGGTATTGGTCCGAGAGGTAATGGCCTAAACCGAGTGAATTGAGTGAAGGAAGACTCAGATTTCTGAGTGAAGATTCTGAGAAAAATAGGACTCAGTCTGAAGAGGTATTACCGAGTGAGAAACCGAGTGCCTGAGTCAGTTTCGAAGAAATTCCGAGTGAAGAATTGCAATTGTGACTCGGAAGTGGGAATTCCAGTCGGAATTCACTGACAGAAGTGTTAACCGAGTGTAATTTCACTCGGTATTCACTGACAGAAGTGCGTATTGACTTTAATTTTGTCTTTTAATGATATTTAAATTCAATCGTGCGCATTATGGACAGTGGACGACCGGAAATGGGCACTGACTCAGCATATATCTTTGTTTAATCATTAGTGACCCTTCCATTAGCGATCCACTAACAGCCTACTCAGAAAAGCTGTCTCCCACTTGTCTTCCCACTCACTTCCTCCCTATTTAAACGAGCTCAAGGTCCTCAGAACTCACACCACACACACGACCCAAACACTCTTCATCACTCTCTTTCCTAGCAAGTTCTTTCCCACTCCTATCCCCTCTGTTTCACTCGGATTTGAAGCAGGACAGTGAAGGGAGCCTCTTTCTTCTCCTCCAGGAACTTCATTGAGGTAAGGGGGTATATTCTTGGGTGCCTTGTGGGAAAACCGAGTGGAGGACAGATTCAGTTTGTATGAATTAAATGCTTTAAATTGTATCTGTATATGCATGTATGTATATATATCTGTTACCGAGTGTATATAATCATTGATGAATTGTGAAATATTGGACTGAAAATACTAAGAATCATGGGTACCGTGTGATTTCCAGTGAAACAAATATGATAACAGGTTATGTTTTATGATAATCCGACCGGTTTTACACTTATTTTACTCGGTTTTGCTTATTTATACTCGGATAGTATCTTTCCAGTTGATTTCACTCGGAAAACATAGTAATTCACTCGGAAAACACTCTATTTCTCTCGGACAGCACTAAGGAAACTCTTTCAGATTGACTTCACTCGGATTTAGAATTGTTTTACTTAAGAGACCCTCTCAGCTTGATTTTATTTGAAATCGTGCTTATTACACTCGAAACCTTAATTATTTCACTCGGTATTACACCTATTTTACTCAGAAAGCTTGGATATCAACATTTCCACTCGGATATAATTTATTTTAATCGGAAAAAACTCATTTCCACTCGGAATCAGACCTGTTTCAGTCGGAAAACAGCCTTCCAGTACAATTTCACTCGGATTTTTAGCCAGATCGCTTGGAGAACCCTTCTCTGTATGATTCCACTCGGAATCATACTCATTTCACTCGGATTTACCTCTGTTCCACTCGGAAAACTCTATTTTTAGTGTTTTTCACTTGAATATTTTTAATTGGAAACTAATCTTCACTACTTTTTAAGTTATTGGTAAGTTATAATTATTATTCTTATTCTATTATTATTATTATTTACTGTCAACTTAATATTGTTATCATTATTATTAGTTTTATTATTATTATACATAGTTAATATCTAAATTATACGTAATTACATAAAGAATATATTATTTTACTCTTTATGAAGAATATATTTAATAGATATATTTCTAAAAATAATAAACGAATATCTTACAAGGTTTAAATAATTGATGGAATACAAAGAACTTGAGAATGATATGATGAGACTGGAAATACATAAGATACCCAAGGAATCAATTGATAAGATAAATGCATTTCGCATCATGAAAATATTTTTGAAGAAGAAAAACCTCTAAAGCATACACTTGGTACAGTGAAGGACACTCACGTTCGATCTCCATGAAGAATCTTGGGAGTACAACTGGAACGGCAACCCAATGGCATCAGAGTCGCGCCTGATAGCCGGGTAAGACGATGCAATTCTAGTGTACTTTGACTAAATGACGGAGTGTAACTATGATCGTAGGGATCCAAGTTCCAAAAATATTTAAATTAATGATGAGAACCAATGAGTTCATTTGTACCACATGGAACTTGGGCGGACCCTGATCGCTCTAGATGATTGGAATGGTGATATTCCAAAGAATGAGAAGAAGATGAAACGATTTATTAGGCCCACATGCATCATGAGACTTAACCAAAGATAAATCATAATAAATCTGAACTCATGCATTCATTACAGCATATTTGATTGTTATAATTGTGAACATGCTAAATATACGATTATGTGATGACAACATGTTTGATTGTTATAAATATGCTAAATGTATGATCTATGTGACATTGTATGTTAACTGGATTATGTCCGCACCGGATGAACCAATCAGGGTCTTGGGTTATACTCACCCTTACTGTTGAACATTTTTCAGAGGAATTAGAAACTCAAGAACCCGAGTGTGAAGATCAGCAATACGCTGAACCCATTGAGAATAATCATTAAGGATAGAATATTTATAATCAGACACCGGATGACTGTATAATATTTAAGGGTGTCTGCGTGCCCCATTCTGTTAAGAGTACAATTATTTACAGTTTGTGAATGACTATGTGATATATACAATATTACTTCCGCTGATCTGCCATGTATTTATTTTTAAAAAAAAAATATTCACTTTTTCTAAAAACTGTTAACACTCTCAGTTAAATAGGATGAACCTACAGAAGGATTTGTCTTATCTAACCTAGGGTGTTACAGTTGTCTTGTGCTGGGACAATGTTAGGAATAACTTTATTATTGTCCTCTATTACAAGAGTAGATACTGGAATAGTAATAGGCACGAGAACTTGGTCTTGGTTAAAAGTCAGTTCTTCCTCAAAGACAACATTCCTTATGTTTCTCTTCCTTCCCAAACTCAACATCCTCAAGGAATCTCGTATTCCCTGTCTCAAAAATTGATTTAGTAGTAGGATTGTAAAATTTATAGCCTTGAGAACGTTCAGGATAACCAACAAAATAACAGCTAACAGTCCTTGATTCTAGCTTGCTTTCATGCGGTCTATAAGGACGCGCCTCAGATGGACAACCCAAATGTGTAAATGTTTTAAACTTGGCTTTTTACCAGTCCATAGCTCATAAGGAGTTTTGTTAACTGCTTTACTTGGAACCCTATTTAAGATGTACACTGCAGTCTTAAGCGCTTCTCCCCATAATGACTCTGGCAAAGAAGAATGACTAATCATACTTCTTACCATATCCTTAAGAGTCCTATTTCTACATTCTGCAACACCATTCATGCTTGGTTTCCCAGGCATAGTATACTGAGGAACGATGCCACATTCCTGTAGGAAAAGTGCAAAAGGCCTTGGACGTTGTTCACCTGATCCATCATATCTACCGTAATATTCACCTCCACGGTCAGATTTGATAGCCTTAATTTTCTTTCCAAGTTGAAGTTCAACCTCAGCTTTGAAAGTTTTGAAAACGTCTAGGGATTGAGACTTCTCATGAATTAAAAATAGGTAGCCGTACCTTGAATAGTCATCTATAAACATAATAAAATATTGTTGTCCATTCTATGATGCCATAGGGAATGGTCCACAACTATCTGTGTGAATTAATTCTAAAACGTCCTTAGCCCTTTCAGCACCTAATTTTTTAGAGTTTGTTTGTTTGCCTTTAATGCATTCAATGCATACCTCAAACTTTGATAAGTCTAAGGGTCCAAGAATCTCATCCAACATAAGTCTCTGAATTCTCTGTTTAGAGATATGGCCTAAACGCTTATGCCATAAAGTGGCTGAGTTCTCATTTAATTTATGTTCTGTTCCTCATGAACTAATTTGTAGTATTTCATTACGAGAGGCAATAACATCAAGCATATATAGATTATCAATCAAACAACCAGAACCAACAATATTTGAATTTTGATAGAGACTAAATTTATTATTTCCAAATGAACATGAAAAACTAAATCTGTCCAAATTAGAAATAGAAATTAAATTCCGCTAAAAGACGGTACGACAAAAGTCTCAAATAAATCCAAATGAAATCCAGTTTTTAAATGTAATCTAAAAGTTCCAATAGCCTCCACCGTAACTTTGTTGCCATCCCCCACATAGATAAATCTTTCATTATCACTTGGCGGTTGACTCCAAAGGCAACCCTGCATGGATACGCTAATGTGAGTAGTAGCACCAGAATCTACCCACCAAGTATCATGAGGTACAAAAGCTAAATTAACTTCAGAACAAACAAAAGAGAGAAAATTACCTTTCTTTACACGCCAGGAGGCGTACTTGGAACACTCTTTCTTCATGTGTCCAATCTTCTTACAAAAGAAGCAATTAGGTGTTTTCTCATTCTTTTTAACTTTCTTTTGTTGAGAAGTCCCTCCTACAACATCCTTATTGTTCTTTCTCTTTCTATTTTGAGAATTTGAGGCCAAATGAGCACTTTCAGTTTTGTCCTTTTGTTGCCTTTCCTCTTCTTGCACACAGTGAGAAATGAGCTCATTCAAGGTCCATTTATCCTTTTGAGTATTATAACTCACCTTGAACTGTCCAAAGTGTGCAGGAAGAGAAATCAAAACTAAGTGCACGAGCAAGTCATCAGACAGCTCTAACTTTAGTGCTTTCAGTTTTGATGCAAGATTAGACATTTCCATAATGTACTCCCTTATGTTTCCTGTTCCTTTGTATCTCATAGAGATCAGCTTGGCAAGTAAACTGCTTGCATCAGCCTTCTCATTACTGGTGAAATATTTTTCAACAGCATCAAGGAAACCTTTAGCACTCTCGGTCTCAGAAATAGAACCTCCAAAAACTTCTGGAACGGATCGCTTCATGATCATTAGACACATTCGGTTTGAGCGTTCCCACTTTTCAACCTGATCCTCTTCCAGATTTTCCGGAGTCGGAGTGGGTTTCGCAACCCGAAGTTCCAGATCAAGATCCATGCAGCCAAGAATTATCTCAACTACTTCTTTCCAGACCTTGAAGTTTGTCCCATTAAGTAGAGGGATACAATTAATTTGAGCAGAAAAGTTAACAGCACTAGCAACAGTAACTGAAAAAAAAATATAAATGTATATATGACTAAAATAAATAATAAATAAAATAAAATATTCATATAATTCTTATGATAGACCCATTACAAGACACTGAGCACAACATTAATTTTTTAGTCTTTGGACTAACAAATCAATTTGTAAGTGGTACCTTTAATGCAACAATCAAATATTGATAATTAATTCTGTCAAGTAATAGCCTTTCTTTGGACCGACTATTATTCACATATTTATCATCACAGGCACGTTATTATTTGGCCAGATTGTATCTTCCTTTGGGATGAGTACAAAATGCATAAATAATCTCATGCAATCAACTTTTGTAATTTTAATTAAATTAATTTCTATAACAGGGATTGCTTGGGCAATAAATATTATATCAATTAATCTAATTAAAAAAAATTACTAGTGTTGCCCTTCCTCACATTGGGTGGTTATTCTAAATTACTAAAAGGCCACTAGAGTTCAGACTCCACCCATGATGTTGACCACAACGATAGGAAGTGTAATATCCCGATTTAATAATTATTTACCGAATGAATCTAAATTGCTAAAATAGTAATTCCAGAAGTAGAAAATCATTTGTTAATTATATTTGGTTTAACTTGAGAAATAGTGACAAATTAAATAAGCTTAATTGGTAAGGGGTGGCTGTTTGCGATTGGTGAGTCCGTCCACGATTTCCCACCCCACTCTCCTCTTCCTCGCGCACACGCATGCCTTTACATATATGTGCCTTGGGTCATTAAAGTGATGCATTTCCTTCAGATTTCTCTTCTTCTCTTCTTCACTCTCCTTCTCCTCTTCTTCTTTTCTACTCGCTGTTCCCGTGAGCTCGAGACAGTGGTGGCTGAAGGTCGGAAGTCCTCCTTCCTTACTCGACGAGCCAGTGAGGGTGAGGGTGTGCATTCCCTCTGCATGCAACCCGCCTCCTTCCTTGTTCCCTCATCCCTTCGTCGACTTCCTCTTCTTGCTCGAAACTGCCAAGCCCCAGTGGAGATCTGTACTGCGAGGAGCTTCAAGGGGATCGGAGTGTTCACAGCATTGCGATGGAGCCCTTCTAGGGAGCGAGCCGAGAGCGGGACGTCTTGGGCCTCCCCTGCTCTTGCATGCAGATGTTAAGGGTGATTCAGTGTTCCTCTGGAATTGAATGTCACGTTGACCGACTGAGAGCTTCAGTTCAGGTAGGGGGAGTATCTTCTATCTTAAATGCATGGGTTATGAATAGGTTCCGAGTACTGATGCTTGCTATATCCTTGCTCTGATTGTGTGTCGTGTTGTGTTGATGAGAATGCTTTATTGAATCTGTGCATGTTCATAGGAATGCATGTGTTGATCAAGTTCTGGTACTGTCATATACTGATTGCATATTGTATCATGATTGATTGGAATGCTTGCATGAGCCTGTCATTCTTCGTATAAATGCCTGCGCTGATTAAGTCTTGATGCTGCTGTGAACCGAATGCATGTTAACTTGAAGTTGATGAAAATGCTCACATGGGAGCTGTGTGTGTTGAATTAACAGGTGGAGTCCTGATGATATGTATTACCGACTGCATGTGAAAGATGTGTGATTGAATAAGAGGATGTGTGCATGAGTTAAATGCTGTGTGTGGAGTACTGTTAATGTCCAGCATTGATTGCATGAGATGCATGTGCCATTTGAATGCTGATGATGTATGATGCCGATTGCATGAGATGCATGTATGGCCGTGTATATGAACTCTGTGTGTGTGTGATGAATCCGCGTGTGGCGCATGGGATGCGTTAGTGCTGAGAGCACGTAGTGTGGGACACTACCATCGGTTTTTAAAGCGTGGGACGCTATAAAATCCTTGAGTGAGACTCAAGGTAGCCCTTGAGTGGGACTCGGGCTGCCTGTGAACACCTCCGTTGGCGCTGAGAGCGCTGGTGTCACCTGTGGGCAAACGGTTGGGTACCTGTAAAACGGCCAAGCAGCTGAGAGCTGATTTGATAGCTGAGAGCTATGTGTAAAAAAAGGCTGAGAGCCTACGTTGCAACGTCTAAACCGATACACACGAATACGGAACCGAGTGAAATAATATGTGTTTATTAACTGTTGACAATATTGGAATTGGTTGCGTATGCGAAGTGTTAGTGAGATGATGAATGTGTATGACCGAATGAATTACTCCGTGCGAACTTGCCTTGGATGCTAAGTGAATCCTGTTTCATGAAAATATATATATATCAGTGTTATTGAAATGTTAGGTGTGTAGCCGAGTAAAAATTGTTGAATTCTGATTGAGAAATATTTGACATATGCGTTCTGATCCATGGGTATTGTTATTAAGTCATTGATTATCGTATGTTAATGTTGTTGATTGATGCTACTCTGACTATAACTGTTGCCCTGTATAATTGTGTATATATATATGTATTGTCGTATAATTGTGAGGCACCCTGAGTCGGTGTCTGTCATTTAAAATTTAAGATGCTCACCCCTGCACCATTTTTCAGTAAGTATGCAGGTTGGATTCTGAAGTGATGATAAGGTCTCAGGTTCGACTGAAGGGTACTCCGCCGCAAGTGTTTATTTTGTATGTGTCATGTTCGTCAGTTATAGCCTTGGCCGGCTCGTAATAACAGTGTGGTGTAATGAACATGAATATATATATATATATGCGTATAGGTAATTGTGTCATTGCAAACCGAGTGCCTGTTCATACATACATACAGGTATTATGTTGATAACAGAGGAATGAATGATGTATTCTGAGTGCATGATTAGGTACGTTCATTATGTTGTATCTGGGTGGTCGTGTTTCGAAGGATGCTGATGGTTAGAACATTGCTCCATTAATGATTTCCGAGTGGGACATAACTTCCCGTTTTCCCGAGTGAAGTGCGAGCGTGAGGATTTACCGAGTAAACCCTTGTCCATATCCGATTGAGAAATTACCTTGTGTTTGTGTTGGAGAGACGTTGTGCTGACCTCGCTTAGGCGGTGTCATACCTTGCCTAAGTAACTAGGGCGGTTCGCCCAAGCGCGTGGAACCATGCTGAAGCAAGCAGATATCAACGTGAGACTCCGCCTATGTACCTCCCTCTTCCGTTGTCGCATTATTATATCTCACTGGGCGGTGTTGGACATCGCCTGAGTAAGTGAACGTTGTGATGTAGTCCGTCCAGGCATTGTTGTGCCTTGCTGAACTGGACGGCGGTGTAATTACTTCCTCCTTCCGTGGTTGCACTATTATGCTTCGCTCAGGCGGCGTCGGACCTCGTCTGAGCGAGCTAGTTATCTTAGTCTTCGCCCAGGCGCTGTTGTGAGGACTCGCGCTGGAGCGAGTAGTTGTTAGAATGGGACACCGTTCAATTACCTTTCCTTTCCGTCGTGATGCTAAGGCAATCCAGACACCGGTGTTGACCCCTGATTTGGGCGTTGTGGTTGAGTCCGCCCAGGCGTTGTCACAAATCGCTGAGTTGGGCGGAATAGGTTCTGGCCCCCCTTCCCCCATAAATTACTCCTGCATATGAACATCTCTCTTCTTCTTCCCTTGCCTGTCCTCCGAAGCTGAACGCCCAGCGTTCTCTGAGAAAGGGTCAGTCCGTAGGAACGAATAGACGCTAATGTAAGGTTTACTTGAAGAGGTTCACGTCGGATGTTGCATTGTCACACATCGTTTAGGCGGTGTGAGACAACGGTTGAGCGGGTCACTTCGCCCTAGAGTCCGCCCAGGACAAACATACCCCGCCTAGCCAGGTAGGATGATTCGAACTCCGCCCTTCTACCGAGTGCTACGTGTGTGAATGTAATAACATCTTTCCCTTATCTATTTCCTCCTATTGAGTGACCAGTGTTACCCGAAGGAAAGCTTTCCTTGTGGAATTCCCTCCATCCGCTGCTGCATTACCATACTCCGCCTGGACGGTGTCAGACCCCGTCCGAGCAAGCAAATGGTGTTGTGTAATCCGCCCATTGTTGGTGTGTTACGATAAACCCAATGAGCCGGTCCCAGTCTTAGCTTCTCTGTTATTTGCCTTATGCGTGTGGATGATCTCTCATTTCCCTTGTTCTTCCTTGCACTCCGCCCTTTGTGTTATCCGGATGCCTTATAGTCTTGGGTTACTTAATTTTGGAAAAATTTTCCCCGTATTGGTTTTAGTTATTTATTTAAATTAGGGTGTTACATTTTGGTATCAGAGCAGACCAAAAGGTCCATGGCCAAGGTTTGCCTACTGTTTGTGGGCGGTTGAATATATTATGCCAGTTTGTCCTAGATTACTTATGATATTCTGTTGTATGTTGATACCTGTCCAATTATGACTCGGGTGATGATATATGTTATGATTCTCTGTTGAAATTGGTATATGCTGACTATGAATGGTGTGGTTGTACACTTGTGCCTTGTTGAGAAATTGAACGTGTGATAAATGAATGATATATGAAGTATGTGATTTGCAGTATAAGGGATGGGTTGTAGTTCCTAGGTTGAAAATCTGGGTGTGTAATAAGTGAGTGAAGGTGAGGTCGGAAGTATGTTAAAATTGGGGTTGCGTCTCAGTGGCGATTGAGGAAACCAAGTGAGTGATGACTAAATGCTAGACCAATAGGAATAATGACCCCTTAGGGATTCTAATTCTGATAGTTTATTAACCTTGTGAGTTGTTGAGCCGAGTAGAACAATTGCGTAGTAGCTCATTGAGGTTTGAATGATTAACATGTGATGTGTTGTGTGTGAGATGTGTTGGTAGCTGCACTATGATTATGTAATGATGCATGCGACTCCTGGATTGTGGCGTTGTAAACTGTTTAGTGATTGTACGATTCCGTCCACGAATGCATGTTAATAATTCTATGAATACTGACTGAATACTTGTAAAATAGGAGTGTCACCATTGCTGCCGAATGCTAATTGTGACGGATATTTTGTAACCTAGCACATGAACCTTGCGTGATATATGATATAGGTGATTAGGTGTGAACCCTGATTGAATAATTAGATCATGATAGAGTCTTGATTCCTGGTCTATGATAACTAAGTGAATGATTGATGGATATATTTATCTTGGATAGATTCTGGGTGAAGTGCTTTTATGTATTGCTCCATATTCGAAATATGATAGTTGTTGATGATTGAAATATATGATCTGTGTGTGATTGCTTGGTGATGCATGCAACACCCGGATAGTATGATAGCCATTAATTGTAAACCGTTGTGATGATGCCTGTCTAAAGGATATATATATGTGTGAATGAGAATGCCGAGCGATTTTTGCTGAGAGTCAACGAATAAGAGCTGTATGTGATTTATAATGGAAAGTATCAGCGTCGAATGCTCTTCCGAATGGGCAATCAGATGAATGCGTGGGATATTGAGGATTCTGAGACTAATCCTAAAAGACCTCCGAATTGGACTCGAGGCCATGCTTGGAGCATGAGCATTGGATGCTTAATGGAAGTCCTTGGGTTGGACCCAAGGCAAACGCCGTGTGCATTAGAGTTGGACTCCTGGTGAACACATCGTATACATCTGATTCGCCGACTGGATGAATGCATGTTATAAGTACAATTTCTGATTGAATGACTGTGCGTACACTTATGAAAATAAATGAGCTCAGTGTGAACTATGTGAATGTGTGAATATGATATTGTGAATAAAACCCTTAATGTAGTTGGAATTGATTTGGGTAAATCTGATTGGATGGGCGTATGTATATGTCAAGTACAATGTGTGTTATGATTATGATGTATGCTGTAGTAAATAATGATATAACCATGAATAATTGGTGTGACATCTGACTGAGTGTCTGTATGTACATTAGTGCTGTTGCTGAAGCTTATGGTGTGTTATAACATATGTGATTGTGAATTGCTTAAACCTGAATGAATTGCATGAAACCGAATAAGAGATGTCACCACATTGCTGGGGATTGAGAATTTAATTCGAGCCATGATTTTGTGTTGAATAAGATTAGAGGAAATGATTACTCGGTATTGGCTAGGAGCCGATTGTTGTAATGCCATCAACTGTTTTACAGAAGTGATGAATAATTTCCATGATTATTGATACGTGATGTTAGAGTGGGTGTATTACTTATATATGTGAACTGCCATTAACTACCGCGTGAATTTATATTAGTTGGGTGAAGTCCGGTTCGTGTGAGGTATGCTGCTCTGAGATGACTCTTCCTGCCATAGGTAATGTGGCAACGTACACGTTGCAGTGACCATGTAACTGTTGTAACCCTATAGGAATGAGACGTCATCCTATAAGTTGGATGCAGCAATTCATGAGTCAGGCAGGTGAAGTTGTAACTGCTTATGGTGGTGGTGAGTCCTTCAGGCGGTCCTGAGTGATTATGAGAGTTATATTAAGTAAGTATTATATGGTTATGTATCAGAATGAAGATAGGGAGTTGTTTGACCTTAGTATGTCTGCCTCCGAGTGGATTAGAGGACGTCGGGTACGGATTAGCTACTAAAAAGTTGGTTAGTTACTGGGATGTGAAAGGCGGTCAATCTGTCACTGAAGTTGTAAGTTTTATAGGATTAACCGAGTGGTATTGTAAGCCTAAAGAGGAAAACAGGATCTTAAACCAAACTAAATTACAAGGGGAGGATTTACTTGGGGAAAGGATTAGTGTATTCCGAGGGTGTAAAAGTGGGGATAATTCCGAATGAAATTGCTGAGTGAGGATTAGAGTGTTCCGAGTATAACCTCATAGAGAGTGCCATTACTAAGTTAAGAGGATAGTATCCGAGCGAAACATTCTGAGTAAGGGGAGATTCGAGTGGTGTGTCTCAGAGTGTATCACTTCCGTGTAGAATGAAACTATGTGGGACAACTCTACGAAGGAAGATGCCGAGTGTAGAATTCTTAATGCCCTTGTGATGTCCAACCGAATGATCTTCCCGGAGAAAAATCCTTCTGGACGAAAATGAGACTCCGAGTGAGTGAGTTTAGCCAAAAGCTTGGGTAGGAACCTAAGATTTCCACGCCGAGCGTGGTGCCTGTGCGAATTAAACCCTAGCAGATGGTACTGACTGGAGCACATGGGAGCCCTTTTGAGCGCCCATTCGAGTGTAAGGAAGAAATCTTGTGGTCGGAATTTAAAAACCTGAGTGTTTAAACCGAGAGGAATTGGTCAGGAGTGGGTGTTTTTGGGGATCAGTGATGTGTTTACCTATTAGATTACTCCCAACTAGATGATTAACCCCCCCATCACGTATACATGTGATACAATTTTGGGTTTGTACCCTGTGTGAGTTGTAGTTGTACCGAATGACTCATGTGAGTCTGGGAAACCGAGGGTGTAAATACACCAGTCGGTGTTGAGAGCACAGGGCCGAGCGGCCAAGAAATTAGGAAGTGCCCCTGCTTGTAATGGATTGGCTGAATTAAAATGGAATAAATTGTACGTTTTAATTCAAATTCCAAAGTATATTAAATCCTCTAATGAAGATATAATCAGATAGGGCCGGACTTTTGCTTTACCGACTGAGAATTTTGGTGCGGTCAGTAAACCGCTTGGGTGGTAAATCTTCTCCGAGTGAAATTGTGGTTCAGTCGGTGACTACTTGTGGAAACATAGCCGCGTGGTAAGTAAACAGCAATCTTCTGAGTTAGGTATTTGTGGTAAGTTACCGATTGAATTTCGAGGATGAAATTCTTTTGAGAGGGGGAGAACTGTAATATCCTGATTTAATAATTATTTACCGAATGAATCTAAATTGCTAAAATAGTAATTCCAGAAGTAGAAAATCATTTGTTAATTATATTCGGTTTAACTTGAGAAATAGTGACAAATTAAATAAGCTTAATTGGTAAGGGGTGGCTGTTTGCGATTGGTGAGTCCGTCCATGATTTCCCACCCCACTCTCCTCTTCCTCGCGCACGCGCATGCCTTTACATATATGTGCCTTGGGTCATTAAAGTGATGCATTTCCTTCAGATTTCTCTTCTTCTCTTCTTCACTCTCCTTCTCCTCTTCTTCTTTTCTACTCGCTGTTCCCGTGAGCTCGAGACAGTGGTGGCTGAAGGTCGGAAGTCCTCCTTCCTTACTCGATGAGCCAGTGAGGGTGAGGGTGTGCATTCCCTCTGCATGTAACCCGCCTCCTTCCTTGTTCCCTCATCCCTTCGTCGACTTCCTCTTCTTGCTCGAAACTGCCAAGCCCCAGTGGAGATCTGCACTGCGAGGAGCTTCAAGGGGATCGGAGTGTTCACAGCATTGCGATGGAGCCCTTCTAGGGAGCGAGCCGAGAGTGGGACGTCTTGGGCCTCCCCTGCTCTTGCATGCAGATGTTAAGGGTGATTCAGTGTTCCTCTGGAATTGAATGTCACGTTGACCGACTGAGAGCTTCAGTTCAGGTAGGGGGAGTATCTTCTATCTTAAATGCATGGGTTATGAATAGGTTCCGAGTACTGATGCTTGCTATATCCTTGCTCTGATTGTGTGTCGTGTTGTGTTGATGAGAATGCTTTATTGAATCTGTGCATGTTCATAGGAATGCATGTGTTGATCAAGTTCTGGTACTATCATATACTGATTGCATATTGTATCATGATTGATTGGAATGCTTGCATGAGCCTGTCATTCTTCGTATAAATGCCTGCGCTGATTAAGTCTTGATGCTGCTGTGAACCGAATGCATGTTAACTTGAAGTTGATGAAAATGCTCACATGGGAGCTGTGTGTGTTGAATTAACAGGTGGAGTCCTGATGATATGTATTACCGACTGCATGTGAAAGATGTATGATTGAATAAGAGGATGTGTGCATGAGTTAAATGCTGTGTGTGGAGTACTGTTAATGTCCAGCATTGATTGCATGAGATGCATGTGCCATTTGAATGCTGATGATGTATGATGCCGATTGCATGAGATGCATGTATGGCCGTGTATATGAACTCTGTGTGTGTGTGATGAATCCGCGTGTGGCGCATGGGATGCGTTAGTGCTGAGAGCACGTAGTGTGGGACACTACCATCGGTTTTTAAAGCGTGGGACGCTATAAAATCCTTGAGTGAGACTCAAGGTAGCCCTTGAGTGGGACTCGGGCTGCCTGTGAACACCTCCGTTGGCGCTGAGAGCGCTGGTGTCACCTGTGGGCAAACGGTTGGGTACCTGTAAAACGGCCAAGCAGCTGAGAGCTGATTTGATAGCTGAGAGCTATGTGTAAAAAAAGGCTGAGAGCCTACGTTGCAACGTCTAAACCGATACACACGAATGCGGAACCGAGTGAAATAATATGTGTTTATTAACTGTTGACAATATTGGAATTGGTTGCGTATGCGAAGTGTTAGTGAGATGATGAATGTGTATGACCGAATGAATTACTCCGTGCGAACTTGCCTTGGATGCTAAGTGAATCCTGTTTCATGAAAATATATATATATCAGTGTTATTGAAATGTTAGGTGTGTAGCCGAGTAAAAATTGTTGAATTCTGATTGAGAAATATTTGACATATGCGTTCTGATCCATGGGTATTGTTATTAAGTCATTGATTATCGTATGTTAATGTTGTTGATTGATGCTACTCTGACTATAACTGTTGCCCTGTATAATTGTGTGTATATATATGTATTGTCGTATAATTGTGAGGCACCCTGAGTCGGTATCTGTCATTTAAAATTTAAGATGCTCACCCCTGCACCATTTTTCAGTAAGTATGCAGGTTGGATTCTGAAGTGATGATAAGGTCTCAGGTCCGAGTGAAGGGTACTCCGCCGCAAGTGTTTATTTTGTATGTGTCATGTTCGTCAGTTATAGCCTTGGCCGGCTCGTAATAACAGTGTGGTGTAATGAACATGAATATATATATATATATATATATATATATATGCGTATAGGTAATTATGTCATTGCAAACCGAGTGCCTGTTCATACATACATACAGGTATTATGTTGATAACAGAGGAATGAATGATGTATTCTGAGTGCATGATTAGGTACGTTCATTATGTTGTATCTGGGTGGTCGTGTTTCGAAGGATGCTGATGGTTAGAACATTGCTCCATTAATGATTTCCGAGTGGGACATAACTTCTCGTTTTCCCGAGTGAAGTGCGAGCGTGAGGATTTACCGAGTAAACCCTTGTCCATATCCGATTGAGAAATTACCTTGTGTTTGTGTTGGAGAGACGTTGTGCTGACCTCGCTTAGGCGGTGTCATACCTTGCCCAAGTAACTAGGGCGGTTCACCCAAGCGCGTGGAACCATGCTGAAGCAAGCAGATATCAACGTGAGACTCCGCCTATGTACCTCCCTCTTCCGTTGTCGCATTATTATATCTCACTGGGCGGTGTTGGACATCGCCTGAGTAAGTGAACGTTGTGATGTAGTCCGTCCAGGCATTGTTGTGCCTTGCTGAACTGGACGGCGGTGTAATTACTTCCTCCTTCCGTGGTTGCACTATTATGCTTCGCTCAGGCGGCGTCGGACCTCGTCTGAGCGAGCTAGTTATCTTAGTCTTCGCCCAGGCGCTGTTGTGAGGACTCGCGCTGGAGCGAGTAGTTGTTAGAATGGGACACCGTTCAATTACCTTTCCTCTCCGTCGTGATGCTAAGGCAATCCAGACACCGGTGTTGACCCCTGATTTGGGCGTTGTGGTTGAGTCCGCCCAGGCGTTGTCACAAATCGCTGAGTTGGGCGGAATAGGTTCTGGCCCCCCTTCCCCCATAAATTACTCCTGCATATGAACATCTCTCTTCTTCTTCCCTTGCCTGTCCTCCGAAGCTGAACGCCCAGCGTTCTCTGAGAAAGGGTCAGTCCGTAGGAACGAATAGACGCTAATGTAAGGTTTACTTGAAGAGGTTCACGTCGGATATTGCATTGTCACACATCGTTTAGGCGGTGTGAGACAACGGTTGAGCGGGTCACTTCGCCCTGGAGTCCGCCCAGGACAAACATACCCCGCCTAGCCAGGTAGGATGATTCGAACTCCGCCCTTCTACCGAGTGCTACGCGTGTGAATGTAATAACATCTTTCCCTTATCTATTTCCTCCTATTGAGTGACCAGTGTTACCCGAAGGAAAGCTTTCCTTGTGGAATTCCCTCCATCCGCTGCTGCATTACCATACTCCGCTGGACGGTGTCAGACCCCGTCCGAGCAAGCAAACGGTGTTGTGTAATCCGCCCATTGTTGGTGTGTTACGATAAACCCAATGAGCCGGTCCCAGTCTTAGCTTCTCTGTTATTTGCCTTATGCGTGTGGATGATCTCTCATTTCCCTTGTTCTTCCTTGCACTCCGCCCTTTGTGTTATCCGGATGCCTTATAGTCTTGGGTTACTTAATTTTGGAAAAATTTTCCCCGTATTGGTTTTAGTTATTTATTTAAATTAGGGTGTTACAGGAAGTCTACCAGGTGTGGGCATCATGAGAAAGTCACACTCTAGCTGAGGCTCTCACGATGTCAGACGGAGACGAATGTCCCAAATGACACCGCTACACAACCTCCCCTAAACTTAAGGTTTATTCAGACCCCTGGGTGTAGGGTCCCACTCGAAGTATGTGAAGGGACACAAAT
Source organism: Clitoria ternatea (assembly GCA_037962975.1). Lineage (NCBI taxonomy): Eukaryota > Viridiplantae > Streptophyta > Magnoliopsida > Fabales > Fabaceae > Clitoria > Clitoria ternatea. Next base: position 239,102,681 of record CM075671.1, on the reverse strand, counting down.
TAGTATTTGATTAGGGTCTTTTATCTGCCTAAATTATTTATTTATTTATTCAAATAAAATAGCAACCGGATTAAAAAATTACCATATATATATTTCACAACGGCATGTCCAAAAAAAAATTTGCATCTTTAATTTAAAATTCAAAATCATAACGGCATTTATAATAAATTTAATGACGGTGTATTAATCTTTAAATTAATATATTAAATTTAAAAAACGCACCATAACAACCTGATCAAAATTTTAAATGCATGACAACAATATAATATTATTATATTAAAATACATCATAACGACATAATAAAAATGACACACCCAACCTTTTTTTAACGCATTTAATATATATAGAATTAAAAAATGATAACAACCTTGATCCAAAATCATAATATAATAATATTATATTATGACCGGATAAAAAAATAGATAAAAGGCACGGTAACTAATAAAATAATGATATGCAATGCGCAAATGAATTTTACTTTTATAATGAAATCAGAGAGTTATGTAATTGAATATATGTCAAAGCAATTACAAGGAATTGAATTCGGCACCTTGGTCAAATCAAAATGGATATTACTTTATGAAAAATTCATCATAACTTTAAGTATGATATTAAATACGAAAGGGAATGCGAATAGCGTGCAAATTCATCATATGATATCACGTCAAATCAAAATGAAAAGTAACTAGTGCGAATTTCCAGATGACGCAACATATTAATTATATTAAAAGAAAAACCCTTAAATTAATAAAATCCAAATTGTTCTTTAAAGGATAAATCAATTAACTTTAAAATCCAATAATCTAACAGTAAGGAGGCTCTGATACCACTTGTTGGAAAATTCTCAATTAATCTTTGTGGAATTCCAAATTAAACTCAATAGCCATTACGTTAGATTATCAGATAAGAGGAGTATAATAGGATTACCTGGATCCATTGATCTTGACTGAAGGTTGCAGCGGAATGGTTTATTGGTGCTATGGTCTTCCTCAGCCAAATCAATGGATTCCTCAATAGGACTTGATATTTCTCTTCGATGGGGCAGAGAAAATTAGGTTTATGATTTGATGTCTTGGGGACCATGACCACTGATTGATTATATACCTATTAGGGTTCCCATTAAACCCTAACGGGCCAAATCCTGGTTTCCACTCATATAAGCCCATATTATTATTATTGATAGTCTAATGAGATTACCAATATTAGATCACCTCAATTGAGCTCAATTAAATAGTCAATATAAATTCTATAAATATATCAGCCCATATTAATTATTAGAAATTAAAATTTCTAACAATAATATCCTACAAAGAATAATTTTGCGGATGATAAAACATAAGAAAAATATAAGTAGAAAAGTAAAAGAAAACCAACAATGTAAGGAACAATAAATAACAACTAATATTATAACAGTTTATAATGTATATATAATTAACATAAAATAAAATAATATAAAGGAGCTATAAAATATTTTATTAAATAAATTATATATTATTAATAAGGGAGTATATTATTTGACTAGTTTCCTATCGTTTAGTGTGTTGACTGTGGGACTAGAGACTAGTTTCTGGGTTTATGATCGCTTAGAGAATATTTGAGGGAGAAATCTTACCCAAAATAAAAATAAAAATTGAAATAATAAGAGTCACTAATCATTCACAAGTTTTTTTTAAAAAAAAATTGTTAAATAATTCAAGATTACGACATTACTCATCATCACAACTTATATTTATTTGACAAATAGTCAAATTAACAAAATTGTTAGAAACAAAAATAACATGATATTATATATTATAATTATGAATATCACATTAACTTTTAACACCAAAAGAAAATTACAAAATATTTCATTTTAAATTTATATATAATAGTAGATTGTGAAAAATTGGGGGTGACCATGGTACATACAAGTCACTCTTTTCTTGAATTCTAAACCTTAAATCCTAAACCCTTAACTATTAAGCTTCAAGTATTTGAGTTTGATAATGTAAGATGATAATGAAACTAAAGGAGATGTTTCTCATAAAATACAAGCTATGTGGTTAAAATAGAGAAAAATTAGACGTCATATATGATAGAAAAGTACCTAGTAAACTTAAATGAAAATTTTATTAAAGTACCATAAAATCAACAATGTTTTTATGGGAGTGTGTGTTGGGCGGTGTTGGGATGGATGTATGACAACACAAAAAAAGACTCAATAAGAAACAAGAATATTTAGTCAAATTGACATAGCATCTATTATAGAAAAATGGTAGAAAATAATCTAAGATGGTTTAGGCATGTGCAAAAGAGACCCTCTAAAATGCATGTCAAAAGAGTAAAACTGATGTGGAGGGGTAGAAGATGATCGAAATGAACGCTTAAAAAAGTTATTGATAGAGAGCTTTTGTAAATGAAATACCTAAAGAAAAGATAAATAACATAACATAATGATGTTGTATTATTTATATAGTTGAACTCACTTAGTGGAATAAGACTTTGTCATTGTAAGAATATGTTTGGTAAGACATTTTAACTAACTAAAAGTTAAACTAATAGTTGAAATGTCATTTTAAGCAAAACATATGTAAGTAACAAGTTAATTGATAACATTTTTTTAAATTTACTTGAAGTAATGTTCTTAGATTGAAATCCAGTTTTAGTTTATCTTTCTTTTATAATTTTAATAATTTCTAATACTACATTTTATTTTATTTTAAAAAAATTAATCTTATTTTATTTTAAAAAATTAAATCTTTATTTTATTTTTAAAAGTAAAGCGTGTTGCTTATTCTCCTCCCTTCTTTTCCTTTATTTTTTTAAAAAGTAAAACCTCTACATATTTTAAAAAAAGTGAAACTGTAGTTTTTTTTTAAAAAAATTTTACTAGTAGGTACACCATGTTACATTTTTTATAAAGTATTTTTATTGTGGACTAAACTTAAAATTTTAAAGAAAACAAAAAACTTAAACATTTCTATGAGATTACTTAAAATATCTAAAAAAAAATTGTGTTTTAAATAAATAAAATTACAAGTTACATATGAATATTTAAACATGTTATTTTACATCATTTTACATTTATAAATTATTGTGACAGGCACTTTAATTAAACACTTCTAATACAATCAGTTAACGAATCAACTTTCCGTTTGTAATTTTTAATTTTTAACTAACATTTCCGTTAATTTTACCTAAATCCTATGTTGAACAAAGCTTACAAAACTGCTGTTAGGTTGTCTACTCAATCGGAGATACGCTCCTTTCAAGTTTGAATGATAAATAATTTTTATTTGGTATTTATTTCCCAATTGGAGATAAATATTGATTAAATAACTTGATAGTCAGAATACAAATAGCTTGATAATCACAAATTCTATATGTATGAAGAAGTAATATATGCTATCGACAAAAAAAATCGGTTTAATACACTTTGCCAAGTAAAACTATTAAGGATGACAATATTTATACCGAATGTAGTTGTATTTTTATAATTCATATTTGACATAATTGGTTAAAATACAATTCTCTCCTATTAGCTAAAAATATAAGCACCAAACAATATAGAATTTATTATGAATATTTTAATTTATTGGATGTCCCACCCAAGTTCTATAAATAGAACTTGGTTTAAGCCATTAAGGTATACTTAAGAAGAAACTTCAATTCTTCAACTTCTCTCTAATTATTCTCTTCTCCTTTCCCATTCATCTTCCATAATTTTAGTTTATTTCATAACACGTTATCAGCACGAGATTTTGACCAACTGAAATCTAATCAAGATTACGAGAGGTAATACATGATTATTATTATTGTTATCATTATTGCTAATTTCAATTTATATACTTTATGTTATTTATGAATATATTATAAAAGTTCCCGAAGAACTTATATTTTAAACATCCCGAAGGATGTATAAGATTATATCTATATCATTAAAAAAAGTTCCTGAAGAACTTATTCATAAACATCCCTGTAGGATGTATAAAATTAATAGTTAAATAATTCAAAATTCTTGAAGAATTTTAAAAATATTTATTAATAGTTTCTGCAGAACTATATCTAAAAAATATATATAATAAAAAAATATAATGCATTTTATGTTTACCCTTTCCACTACGTTTATTGTACCTGCTTTGTTGGAAGATTACCTGATTGTACACTAATTTAATTTGTTGGATTATTAGCACTGTACAGTCACAATAGCAATTGGTAGCAATTATTTATTATTTTGCTATACTGTACATTCACGATAGCAATTGTTTAGTGTAGCTTAATTGTACTACTACTTACCTGCGTGAATTGCACTATGTTTTATTTTAATTACTTCATAATTGGATGATTGCTTTATTGATATTTTATATTATAGCTTTTATATTGTTATTGTTCATTATAGCTTTTATATTATTAATCATTGTTGAATTGCTAAAGTGCTACCTGATTGCTATTATATGATAACATGCTTCACGATAACTCATGCACTACGCTTTTTCCATTTTATTCATTTCTTGTCATTTCATGCACTATGTCATGCACTATACATTATTTTGTATTATTTTTGCTTAACTGCAAGACTTAATTCCTTGTTAGTCAGTGCCTTTTTCATTGCTATTACGAGAATTTTATTATTATTATTTTATTTTATTACTACTAGTATGTATTATTATACCTACAGTCATTATATATATTATTAAATTAAATAATTAATTTTTAGGCTCATAATTGATATTTATAATTAATATAAGGTATTTTATTATATAAAGATATTAATAAATAATATATATTAGTAGAAAATCAAACCCAAGCTTATTCAATGATAAGTTATCACTCTACCACTAGGCCACTAGTGCTTGGAATGATATTTTATAAAAAAAAAATTAAATTTTCACTACCAGATTACTTATGTGAAATTTTATTTATATTTGTCTCCTTGTGGCTGAAAAAAATATAATGAATTACTGATGTAAAATCATGAGTCTCGTCCAACTGGAACTGCTTCATTCCCAGAAGTGAATGTAGCAACACATGATCATTATACTCATGGTTGTGGTCGTGGTCAAAATGATAACAAATTATTATTTGTATGGAAAAAATAAAAAACGTATGGAAAAAGGAAAAAGATGTTCAAAATAGCGAACAAACTAAAAATATTTGCTATCGTTGTGGTAGTCAAGGCCACTAGTCTCGCGTTTGTCACACACCAACACATTTGATTGATCTATACCAAAAATCCTTTAAAAATAAAGAAAACAATATAAACAAATTTTGTTGGTATAGAAGATGTTTATACTCACTTTGATGTTAATGATTTCCTTAGTCTTCCTGAAGAAGACATTGACCACTCGGTTGGAGAGGGGAATGCCCCTAAATAAATTATTTTATGTCTCATATAATTTGATTTTGTTATAAATTTTAGTCTTTAAATTTTTATGTTAAATATTTATTGTTGTTAATTATATTTTTTACTCATGATTTATCTATTACTATTTAATGAAGAATGAATGCTCATGTGAATGATGAAGATATATGTCTCACAGATAGTGTAACAACTCATACTATTCTCAAGAATGAGAAATATTTCTACCATATAGTAGAATAAGAAGTCAATGTTAATACTATAGTTGGTAGTATAAATATAATTGAAGGCTCCGGCAGAGCCAGTATTTTGTTACCTGGAGGAAAAAAAATGCACATTGAAAGTGTATTATATTCTACGAAGTCTCAAAGAAATTTATTGAGTTTTAAAGATATCCGCAGAAATAGATACCATATTGAGACCACAAATGAAGGAAAAGATGAATATCTTTACATCACAAAGTTAATTTCTGATAAGAAATGTATATTGGAAAAATTACCTTCATTTTCCTCTGGTTTGTACTACACATATATTAGTACAATTGAAACAAATGCCATAGTAAACCAGAAGTTTACAAATAAGAATAACTTTGTTATTTGGCATGAACGGTTAGGCCATCCTGGAACAATAATGATGCGAAAAATAGTTGAGAATTCAAATGGTCATTGCTTGTCCAGCAAACAAATTCTCCAAACTAATAATTTCTCATGTGTTGCTTGCTCTCAAGGGAAATTAATTACTCGACCATCACCAATAAAATTTGGAAGTGAATCACTCACATTTTTAAAGCGTATAAAAGGTGATATTTGTGGACCATTTATATATTTTATGGTTTTGATTGATGCATCAACTAAATAGTGACATGTTTGCTTATTGTCAACTCGCAACCAGGCGTTTTGCGAGATTACTAGCTCAATTAATTCGTTTAAGAGCTCATTTTCTTAATTATCCAATTAAGAAAATACGCCTTGATAACGCTAGTGAATTCACATCTCAATCTTTTGATGATTATTGTATGTCCATCAGAATTAATGTTGAACATCCTGTAGCATATGTTTATACCCAAAATGGACTTGCTGAATCATTGATTAAACGTTTGAAATTGATAGCAAGACTATTGTTAATGAAATCAAAACTCCCAATTTCAACTTGGGGACATGCAATCTTGCATGCAATAGCACTGATCCGATCTGGATACCGGCCCCAAGATTGTCCAGTCTGGATACCCGACCTAAGGATGAGGCCATCTCAGCCATCCTAGAGGTCAGCCGATATCACAAGGTAATGATCCGGTCGGTATACACACGATGTGAGTCTCTCTTAAACCGGTCGTCTGGAGTAACGTCCGAGACACTGAGTGACTTATCCGCTCTCATTCATCCGTCACCCCTGATCTGATTGCCTCAGTATCATAACGAGAAAGATACTCGGCACAACGGAATATGTCCCTTTCATTCACTGAAAGGAGTAGGTACAGTCGCAGGCGTAATTTACGGAAAAGGTGACTATCCACCATCCCTGCGTCAGAATCGTACACTACGAATTGATCTATCCCCCTGATACACTATGAATATTGGGCCATTCTGATTGACACTTTACACACGGCATCAGAACCTATGGGCCCACTTACACCCAACGATTCATCTTCTACGCTCAACTATAAATAACATGTTCCAATACACATGCAAGAGGACGTTGTCCTTACTCTCATTCACACTATTATACTGCTTGAGTATTAATTGAGTTGATATACACTTTTCTAACTTGAGCATCAAAGAATCTTCGCAGGTGACACCACCTGTCGCCCACACCAACGCGTGAGGTCGGTGTGAAGGATCTCCAGGACAACAAGACCGGTTTCTCCCACCGAGAGGCCGGATCATAGAGACCGGATACACTCAGAACCGGTCTTCAACCTCATTCAATCCTTAACTCTTGTGGCTGTCCCAACACCGGATCCTAGATCCTGGTCAGGGACAGATCATTGGCATGCCCAGTGGGACCCGATAGAGTTATTCCCACTTTCTGCAGAAGTTAGTAGTCGACCATGGAAGGAGATGGACGCGATTTTGTGGATGGTCATGTGGAAGATGTAACCCATCAACAAGCTGATAGAAGATTTATTTTCAAATCACCAGCAACCCACTCAAGGAGAATGGTACCAGTGGCAACCCCTGACCCTCGAGATGAGGTTATTAGGTAGCTCAGGGAAGAGTTGAGGGAGTTACGAAGGGAGAAAGGAGGAACTGGGGACAGAATGATGTCTCAGGCGGAGGATACTCGCCATGCATCTGTGAGAGAGAAGTCCACAACTCTCCAGTATTCTAAGATCCCTACTTATGAGAGGAGAGAATAAACTTAGGATTCTGGGGACAGAATCAGTGTAAGGAGAAAGGAGCAGGTAGTGATGACTTCTGGGGCATACCGACTCAATGTCCCTTTCTCAAGAAGGCTCATGAGTATACTCATCCCCAAACACCTGCAAACAACCCAACCACTTTCAATCGGAAAGTAGAGTGGGGAGACTGATCCCACTAAACATCTCGATGCTTACACATATGAGGCCATGTACCTGGGGGCCGATGAAGATGTGATGTGCAGGATGTTCCCACGAACCCTGACGGAAGAGGCTCTTAGTTGGTTCAAAAGTTTACCCTCGGGGTCAATAGATTCTTGGGAAGAAATGGCGACTTCATTTGAGAGCCATTTCATTATCTCTAGAGACGTTCCAAGGACTTCCCATACCTTGGCTCAGATAAGGCAGGGAGAAAGTGAAACTCTCAAGGAGTTTTTGAAGAGATTTTACAAGGAGACTGCTTTGGTGCCTAACCTCATGGAGGCTATTCAGCTTCACATCATTGTTGAAGCCTTACAACCTGGATCCGTATTTGCTTTGTCTTTGGCAAAGAGTCTTGCAACGACGTTGGAGGAGTTTTGAAGAAAAGCTTCGAAATACGTGGGCATAGAAATGCACTTGGAAGCAACAACGGCGAAAAGGAAATCCCCAACGCCACATCAACAACAGAGACATAAAGACGGGCCTCGATCGGAACGCATAGGGAGACCGTTCCGTGGCAGCGTCTTCGATAATCCTGTACCTCCGAGTCAGGAAGAACGGGTAAATGCATTTAGTAATTATGCTCCGTTAAATTCTAAGCGGTCTCAGATTCTGAGAGAGATCAGATGGCCAACGCTTACTACATACGGGGTCAGGACGCCGCCCCAGCTTTGTAAAAAAGATGACCCTCGAAAATACTGTGAATTCCATGAGCAAAAGGGCCACTTAACAGATGGATGTCAGGCCCTGAAGAATACTATCGAGACCCTGATCCGAGAGGGTAAGCTAAAACAGTATCTTTTCAAAGAAGCTACTTCTGAAAAGCAAAAAGGAGTTATGGTTGGCGAGTCGGCACAGCAAAATGTTTTGCCCCAACAACATCAGGGCCGTCGAGAGGTCATTGATTAGGGATCAGGCCATCAAAACTAAGAACGTCTTCTGCTATTATAGCTAGTCGGTAAGACAGGGTGCACTCTTTTTCTTACTTGGGTTTTTTCCGATCGGGTTTTACCAAGAAGGTTTAACGAGGCATAGCCCCGACTCAGCTCTCTTTCTCTCTTTTGTATTATAGTTCATAATTAATGAAAAATTCTTTATAATTCACCCATTGTCTTTATGATTTTATTTTAATGCACAACACTGTTGTGACAAGATACTTTCAGGACAGACGATCCTAACAACGTATTTGTCGTTAGTGATGAACCTCTTCGAAGGTACAACTGGATGAACCATATTTTGAAGGCTCGGATTGTAGGATTAAACCGAACTCTGAGTACGGTTAGTAGGATTAAACCGAACACCGGTGAAGACCTGGGTTGTAGGATTGAACCGAACCTCAGGAAATGGGTTGTAGGATTGCACCGAACCCCATTCGAAGGCTCGGATTGTAGGATTAAACCAAACTTCGAGTATGGTTAGTAGGATTAAACTGAACACCGGTGAAGACCTGGGTTGTAGGATTGAACCGAACCTCAGGAAATGGGTTGTAGGATTGCACCGAACCCCATTCAAAGGCTCAGATTGTAGGATTAAACCAAACTCTGAGTACGGTTAGTAGGATTAAACCGAACACCGATGAAGACCTGGGTTGTAGGATTAAACTGAATCTCAGGAAATGGGTTATAGGATTGCACCGAACCCCATTCGAAGAACGGTGAATGGGTAAAATCCAACACCGATTGAAGAACGGTGAATGGGTAAAATCCAACACCGATTGAAGAAGGCTAGTAGGATTAAACCGAACACCGGTGAAGACCTGGGTTATAGGATTAAACCGAACCTTAGGAAATAGGTTGTAGGATTGCACCGAACCCCATTCGAAGACCGGTGAATGGGTAAAATCCAACACCGAGTATGAAGACCGGTGAATGGGTAAAATCCAACACCGATTGAAGAACGGTGAACGGGTAAAATTCGACACCGATTGGAGAATGGTGAATGGGTAAAATCCAACACCGATTGAAGAATGGTGAATGGGTAAAATCCAACACCGATTGAAGAAGTATGGTTAGTAGGATTTAACCGAACGCCATTGAAGACATGGGTTGTAGGATCAAACCGAACCCCATTCGAAGGCTCAAGTACGATTAGTAGGTTTGGCCGAACGTTGAAGAAGAATCAATCGTCATTCTCATTATTGAGTTCGCTCGGAAATATTTTCCCTTGGAATTCCTTATTCGGAAACACTTCAAATTCAAAGTCAGGCTTATGAATTCTTTAGTCGGCAATATCTCGCTGAAGTCTGACTCGTGAATTCTTTAAATAAAAAATATCTCACTTCGAGGTTACAACCAGGAATTATTTACTCGAGAATGTCTCTACCCGAAACGTACTCATTCGAAGTCAAAGCCTTTCTTTGTCCAGAAGTGTTTCACCCGGAAAATGGCTTCACTCGGTGCCATATCACGCGGGAATCAGAGATGTCTCACTCGGCTCTATCCCGCTCAGAAATTTTTCACTCGGTTCTATCCCGCTCAGAAATGCTTCACTCGGTACTATCCTACTTGGACATGTCTCACTCGGTGCCATCCAACGCGGAGGTGTCACTCAGAGATACCCCACTCGGGAAAGTTACACTCAGAAACTTCCAACCCGAATGAAGACTCGGATTATAGGACTAAATCGAGCTCCAAGTATGGTTAGTAGGATTAAACCGAACGCCGTCGAAGGATTACTCGGAAACCTTTCACCCAGGAAGGATCGCTCGGAAATCTTCCGTCCAGGAAGGGTCATTCGGAAATCTTCCACTCGGAAGTATCACTCAGAATGTTTCAAGACAAAGCACGAGTCGTCGACATAAAAAATGAAAGACTCGGTTAACACGCACATACTTTTACCGAACAGCACGAGGAGTCAGGTAATGGAACTTCCCAGGTGACACGGCCAGAACCAACCTCACTCGGAGTCGCTCATTCAGAGTCAATTGCCAATTCAGAGTCACTCACTCGGAACCGATCACTCAATAACACTCGGGGACAATATTCAACGATTAACAGGTATTCTTGTAAGTTATGCCGGTATCCAGACCTCTCGTGAACAGCATAGCTTATATGAGTAACTTACAGTCCCTCACACAAGCTAGGGGACATATGATCCGGTCTTGATACCGGCCCCAAGATTGTCCAGTCTGGATACCCGACCTAAGGATGAGGCCATCTCGGCCGTCCTAGAGGTCAGCCGGTATCACAAGGTAATGATCCGGTCGGTATACACACGATGCGAGTCTCTCTTAAACCGATCGTCCGAAGTAACGTCCGAGACACTGGGTGACTTATCCGCTCTCATTCATCCGTCACCCCTGATCTGATTGCCTCAGTATCATAACGAGAAAGATACTCGGCACAGCGGAATATGTCACCGAAAGGAGTAGGTACAGTCGCAGGCGTAATTTACGGAAAAGGTGACTATCCACCATCCCTGCATCAGAATCGTACACTACGAATTGATCTACCCCCCTGATACACTCTGAATACTGGGCCATTCTGATTGACACTTTACATACGGTATCAGAACCTATGGGCCCACTTGCACCCAACGATTCATCTTCCATGCTCAACTATAAATAACATGTTCCAATACACATGTAAGAGGACGTTGTCCTTACTCTCATTCTCACTATTATACTGCTTGAGTATTAATTGAGTTGATATACCCTCTTCTAACTTGAGCGTCGGAGAATCTTCGCAGGTGACACCACCTGTCGCCCACACCAACGCGTGAGGTCGGTGTGAAGGATCTCTAGGACAACAAGACTGGTTTCTCCCACCGAGAGGCCGAATCACAGAGACCAGATACACTCAGAACTGGTCTTCAACCTCATTCAATCCTTAACTCTTGTGGCTGTCCTAACACCGGATCCTAGACCCTGGTCAGGGATAGATCAAGAACTTATTCGCATCAAGCCTACAAGTTATCATGAGTATTCCCCTTTACAATTGGTTCATGGTAAAAGAACCAAATATTTCCCATCTAAGAATTTTTGGAAGTGCAATATATGTTCCTATTTCTCCTTCATAACGCACTAAAATGGGACCTCAAAGAAGGTTGGGAATATATGTTGGATATGAAAGTCCATCCATAATAAAATATATTGAACCATTAACAGAAGATTTATTTACAACTCGTTTTGCTGATTGTCATTTTGATGAATCTGTTTTTCCACCATTAAGGAGAGAAAATAAACAGTTGGATAAAAGGATTAGTTGGAATGAGGTATCTTTATCACATCTTGATCCTCGAACGAAAGCAATCTGAACTAGAAGTTCAAAAAATAATTAGTTTACAAAATTTAGCAAACCAATTGCCGAATGCATTTACTGATCCAAAAGGAGTGACTAAGTCACATATACCAGTTGTTAATACTCAAATAAAGATTGATATCCCTAAAAGACAATCTAAAATTACAAATGAGTCTGAAGCCAAAATAAAACGTGGCAGACGTGTTGGTTCTAAAGATAAAAATCCTCAGTAAATAAAGAGGATGGTCGAATCAAGGATATAAAGACTCCAGAAAAGTCTCCTGACATAATCAAGGTTTCAAATCCAGAAGATACCAAGGTACCTGAAATTGATAAGAATAAATAGATCTCTATAAATTATGTCATAGATGAATACAATAGAATCGACATGAAGTCGATGTTGGTGAAATTTTTGCATTCAAAGTAGCTCTTGATATTATAAATGATGATAAGAATCATGAGCCAAAATCTATTAAGGAATGTGCACAAAGAAATGATTGGCTAAAGTGGAAAGATGCAATGCAAGAAGAGTTAAACTCACTTGCAAAATGAAAGTTTCTGGACCTGTAGTCCAAACACCTGAAGGTGAAAAACTAGTTGGGAACAAATGGGTCTTTATGAGAAAAAGAAATAAAAATGGTGAAATTATGCGATATAAAATAAGGCTTGTTGCATAAGGTTTCTCACAAAGACCTGGTATTGATTTCGATGAAACATATTCACCGGTGATGGATGCAAGTACTTTTTGATACTTGATTAGTTTGGCAATTCATAAAAAACTTGATTTACGCCTAATGGATGTTGTTGCAGCATATTTATATGACTCACTTGAAAATGACATCTATATGAAACTCCCTGAGGGATTTAATTTGCTTGAAGCAAAATGACATCTATATGAAACTCCTTGAAGGATTTAATTTTCCTGAAGCATACAAGACAAATTCTCGAGAAAGTTATTCAATTAAATTGAATAAATCCCTTTACGGACTAAAGCAATCTGGACGCATGTTGTAAATTATCTCAGTGAATATTTATTGAAAGAAGGGTATAAAAATGACCCGATTTGTTCGTGTATTTTTATGAAAAGATTCAAAAAAGAGTTTGTTATAATTTCTATTTATGTAGATGATTTAAACATCATCGGAACTCTTGAAGAGCTTTCAAAGGTTGTGAATTGCTTGAAAAAGGAATTTGAGATGAAAGATCTGAGAAAAATAAAGTTTTGTCTTGAATTACAATTAGAATATTTAAAGGAAGGAATTTTAATGCACCAAAAGACATATACAGCAAAGGTGCTAAAACGGTTCTATATGGACAAATCACACCTATTGAGCAGTCCAATGGTTTTAAGGTCACTTGAACTAAGCAAAGATCCTTTTCGACTTCAAGAGAAAAATGAAGAACTACTTGGTCCTGAAGTACCATATTTCAGTGCAATTGGTGCACTAATGTATCTTGCTAGTCATACATGGCCTGATATATCATTTGCTGTCAATTTGTTAGCAAGACATAGTTCTTTACCCATAAAAAGGCATTAGAATGAGATTAAACATATATTTCGCTACCTTAGAGTTACAATGGACATGAGTTTATTTTTCCCATACATATCTAAGGCAAACCTAATTGATTATGCTGTTGCGGGGTATTTGTCTGATCCTCCTAATGGTCGATCACAAACAGGATATTTGTTCATATGTGGTGGTACAACAATTTCATGGAGATTCATAAAATAAACGATCACAGCAACATCATCTAATCATGCTGAAATTCTAACATTACATGAAGCAAGCCGAGAATGTGTTTGGTTAAGGTCTATAGTTCAGCATATTCAAGAAACTTGTGGCTTACATGCTGAAAAATTACCACCAACAATCTTATGTGAAGATAATATAGCTTGTATCTCCCAGTTAAAGGAGGGTTATATTAAGGGAGATAGGACAAAACATATTTTACCAAAATTTTTCTTTACTCATGGTCTCATAAAGAATGGTGAAATAAATATCCAGCAAGTCCGATCATGTGAGAATATGACAGATATCTTTATAAAATCATTACCAACCAAAGTGTTTGAACAACTAGTACAGAAGATTAGTTTTCGACGCTTACATAAGTGTTCTGATGAGGGAGAGAATTAAATACTTGTATATTTAATTATTTATTTTACCCATGAATTTACTTTGTAAAAAATGTTGTACTCTTTTTCCTTCACTAGGTTTTTATCCCACTGGGTTTTTCCTAGTAAGGTTTTAACGAGACATATTCTAAAATATGGACATCCAAAGGGGAACTATTATGAATATTTTAATTTATTAGATGTCCCACCCAAATTCTATAAATAGAACTTGGTTTAAGCCATTAAAGTATACTTAAGAAGAAACTTCAATTCTTCAACTTCTCTCTAATTATTCTCTTCTCCTTTCCCATTTATCTTCCATAATTTTAATTTATTTCATAACAGAATTGACTTTATGATAAATTATGTTTCTGTACTAAGAATATATCGTAAATCGTAATTGCCCATCAAGCACGGATTCCTTTATGATGTAAAGGTCATTAAACATACGTATAAGAATTGAACCTTAATCAATGAGCTTAAGAAGACTTATTTATCTATGTATCAAATTTTATTTGACAAAAGAAAATCAATTTCAACAGAATAAGATTTACAACCCCAAAATTGAGGAATATTTATCGTCCCTGTTATGTTGGATGACTAGAGCGTACTTGATTATTTCAAGCTATGTTTCGGATGAGATGTTAAATAAAACAAAATAACATTATATTCATATGAAATAATAAACATTGTAAATGCCAAATTTCGATATTTCATTGGTAATACCTACCCTAATTGAAGTCCTGTATTTAAAAATTTTCATACCACAATCTGTAATTTTTGGTTTTGGTTGTAGTACACCCATACAAATACCGTACTCGTTTAAATTTCTCTTCTTTTGCTGAATAACAACAAAAAAATGGAGTGGAGAAAACCCCAACAATATTGAACGTATTGTCATACAATATTCCAATAAAAATGCAGAACATTACTGAGGTCTAAGCACTAGCATAATGATTCTGATATTTCATTTCATTTCATTTACATCGGGTTCCTAACAAACGAAGGAAAACAAATCATGATTTAAGTTACAACATGGGGATTGATGTTCAATCTAGTCACTGGTCAATTGCCATTGCTTCCGTCCCCCCACTCGCGTCCTCCATCCCATTCCTAAGCTCCTCGGTTGCTATTCTCATCTCCTCAACCATGCTCTTCTGCTCTTCCTCTATCGTGTTCTGCAACTCGTCCACCTGCATTAAGGATAAGAAGCAGAATATATATATTAACATCAGCAGCAAACAATCACAAATATATTAAAATAAGAAATGTTACATGTCTTAAATTTGGAATCAAGATGGTTACAATTAATAAGATTGGCAATGAAACACAGAACACACTCAAAGAACAAAGCTCATATGACGTGGGGTAAAATAGATATATACAAATATAATATACTACTTAATGTGAGATCCTAGAGCCAAAGTGCCTAACACTAGAATCAAATTAAATTCAATAGTTTCAATTTGCACTCCCAACAACGGACAGAGATATAAATCTTCATTCCACAAGTCAAGGAAAAAAAAGGCAACCAGCAAATAACTGAATAGGGTATCAAGGTTGACAAATGGGGATTGGAACTTTTTTCAAAATGTAACATGTGGGTGATTTCTGGAGGAAAAAAAAACACGGTCACAAATTATTCCCGAGGGAAATCAGGAAATTAAAAGGCATAAAAATTCTGAGTAAATAACTCTTAAGGAAAATGCTGCAGTATGATGGCATTGTCAGTATATAAAGTATTTGACAACAAGCTCATAAATTGCATAGCCATTTTAAGTGATAAATTTAAAAATCAGAACTGGTATTAGTCCAGACTAACTAATGTTTGTATATGATTATATGTTTTTCATCCAAATCACCAATTTAAATGTTGCGTGCTACAATTAAATAACCCTGAATTCCTGTTTTATAAGTTTTAAGTTAACCATTTTGAAACTTGTATCTCTTGTTTACCCTTCTTTTTCAAATTTTATACACACAAATGAGTTCCTCATTTTAGTCTTTAAACTAGTGTGCAACAACTTCTACATCTGTTATAGCCTGAAAATCAACTAATAATATTAGGGGACTAGCTCCTTGAAATGCAGGGGCAGTCCTCTGGTTTATAGAACTTTAAATGGAGAAAATGTAGAAAACAGTTAAAAGAGATGATCAAAACAGAAAGACAAAGTGATTGCCACAGACACCAGAGACTACCACCACCCAAACCCTCTCTCCTTAGTTTTACACAATGTCAGCCTACGCTAAGTCAGTCCCCTAACCCTCCCTCTATAACAAATCTACCTCAATTTTCCACTCTCAAATTTCCAGCTGTCATTTTACATGAGCATAAATAAATCCTCATTTGTCTTCCTCAATCATACATTCCAAATTCACTCACTACCGACTCGAAATTAATATCAGGCTCATCCTTCCCCCTTTCATGCCTCCTTTGTATATAAGTTTTAGAAGTGAGCTCAGTCAGTCCTTCCTCAATCAGTCCCCCAACCCTTCTTATGTCCTCCCTCCCTCTACAACAGATCTTCCTCAATCATTCCTTTTCAATTCTCAAGTTCCCAGCTGTCCATTTGCTTAACCTAATTAACACCTCATTTGTCATTACTCACTACTGTCCCAAAATTAGTGTCAGGTTTGTCCTTCCCCATTTCAGACATACGTCTTTCGTATACATGTCTCGGAGGTGAGCTCAAGGGCATATCAACTTCTTACTCCACACACTGCCTATATTTCTGTCAACATAAATACATAATGCCCTACATGTCTGTTTTTATCTTTGTATTTTGTAACTCGTAAGTATTTTGAAGTTAGTTTCAATTGAACATCAGATGACTACAATACAGAATTCTAAATTGCAATCAACAGTAATACTTTCAGAGTGACTTTAGTTTTTCATAACATCACTGATTTCACTGAATGATGTTGTCATTTGAATCATAATCAAAATACATAGTGTGTGATACCAGTTGTGTTTGTGTGCTCTAATTTCAAAATAGTGTATGATGCACTATGAACCCGTTCCCATTATAATTCCACTATTCATGACAGTGATTGCATTCTCAAGACCAAATCAAACAAGATAAAGTATCAACACCGGCACAATGCTTCACAAGAGAAAGAGCTTAACAATGAGGCATAACAGATAGGCACAGTAAAAATTAAATTCCCACACATTGCATATTTCACAGAAGCAAAACAATCATACATTTGCATACAAACATTAGCACATACCACATGCAACAAAAGAGAAAATTGCTTCTTCCGCAGCTCCAACAATCTGGAACCAGCAGTGTTCTCAGCGTCCAACGCCGCTATTTCCTTCTCCAAGTCCGTTATAAGCTTCTGCGTCTCCGATCTAGGCGGCTGCAGAGCAATCAACTTCCGAATAGCCTCACACTCCTCCTTGTGCCGCCTCTCAACCTTACTCTCTTCAAGTTGCTTCTTAAGATCCTCAATGTCATGCTGTGCCTGCAAGATCTGGCGATTCATTTCATCCTTCAACTCGTTGAAATTCTCCTTCTCTCTGACATTAGCCTCAACAATGGCCTTGCTCTTGAGAAGCGGAATCTCGAAAGTAGTGAGTTCCTGCAGAAAGGCTCTGGCGAGTTTCTCGCAGTCGTTGTAGTTATCGTCGTCTTTGTTAACCTCGGAGACAAAAGAGGTGAACTTCTTCTGTAGCTTCTTCAAAGGAGGTTCACCTCTGGTGGTTGTGGTGCGAGTGAGAAGCCTGTGTTTGATGATGATATCGTCTTCGGCAGGACCAAATGCATAGTTCGCTGTCACGGCTTCGCCACGCACCGAAACCTTCCTCGCTTTTCCTATCATCTTGATCACTGGAAAATGGAGAATGTGGATTATTGAAATTTCTTAGCATGTGAATGTTAAATTGAATTTGAATAAATGTGTACCGAATGTTATTTGCAGAATTAGGGAAAAGTGTTGCGGGGAACCAGATTCAGAGGAGGTTAGGGAAGAAGCAGATGAAGATTTGATGTAACGGGCTTAGTGTGTTTTTTCTATCGCGTAGCTAATCTATCGGCCCAGTTGTTTCTTAGCCCAATACGAATGGACGTAATAGGGTTAAGTTTGTTTTCTTTTGATCTAACATGTTGGGTTTGAGTTGATGTTGTTAAATAGAAATTTAGAGTTGAACGAAAAAAAAGAAAAGAAAAGAAAAGAAAAGAGAGACCAACACTAACATTCCTACTCTTAAAATTAACCCCCTTTATATTTTGGGAATTGTTTATTCTTAAAATTTGGATCGTGGATATTCACGAATAACACTATATACTAGTTTTATGATCCGTGTGATACACGGTAAAATTTTTTAACACAAATAAAAATAATTGATGCAAAAATATTTAAGTTAACAATTTAGTTTAGATTATATACCATTGGAAGAAAATTTGAATCCTTAAAACAATTAGAAGCATTAATAAGAAACATTAGTAAGGAATTCTAAAAATTGTTCAAATAGATGATGTAAATGTACAACTATTTTGATGATTCCATACTTCAATAAAAGTAAATTTGGTGCGGTAAAATGATGCAATCTAAATGTATTTTTCCTTGTGTTATACCTGATACAAATATTGTAATTATTCTTATTTTTCATATACTAAAAAAAGCTTCAATCTAATTTTTCATATAAAAAAGATGATAATATGAACATACCTTTCATAATACCTGGTTGATGCATTTTCGTGTAGATAGAAATTTGAAATGAAGCAAATTTATTATAAGTTTTTTGTACATGCTTTTAGAAGAATACTATTGATAATCTGAGTTCAAAATGACAATGTAGAAAATACGTACTTATGACAACTTAGAAAATATTTCCCTATAAACAACGTTGATAGTGTGGTTTGGAGAAATATCATCATGGTTTTCAAGTAGGATTCTTAGACTCTTTCTTGATCTGACTCTTGACAATGCAACATATAATTGGCCATGTGTAAAGACTGTTGGGGTAGATAAACCCAACATTTGAAAGAGTTTGTCCTTGAGACTTATTTATTGTCATTGCAAATGACACCATGATGGGAAATTGTCTCCTTTGAAATTTAATGGGAAGCGTTTCTGAGGACGATATCTTGCTCATTCTTGAAATGTGAACGATGTCACCAACTTTAGTTCCTGTTAACACTTGACATTGAAGGACATTATTCCCAAGTCTTTTGACTTACAACCTGGTACTGTTACGCAATCTGTTAGATTGGTCTATATTTCTTAAAAGCATAACAGGAACACCTATCTTTAGGATTAATTCACGAGGAGGAAGACTTGAACAATTTATTGGATTAAGAACATCTGGAGTGAAGGTCTCCAATTCAAAACTTGAGCAATTTTGTTCTCTACAAATACAGTCTGAACTAAGGTATGACTTTTCCTGTCCTTCTATCTTCCCCATGATGTAATTATTCACTTTAGAAACAACATCCAATGTAGGAGCTAAGATTGATCTTTCTTTGAAATAACCATCTATGTTTAAATGTTGTAACATATCTGGATAGACAAAGTTAATCAATTCATTAAGAGCTGAATCAGACTGTTGTATAAGAATATCATCTGGAATTTGAACTTCAGATTCCCCTTTGGTTGAATCTCCGATGAGGCCATCACCTATATTAAGAAGCCAATCACTGAATTGCTTGGTATCAAGTTTAGATTGGTTGATCAAGATGTTTGTTTCTTGTTAACCTCAAAACTTGGCAAGAAGACCAGAGATAAGATGAATTAATTGTTGTAAGACAAATGTCTTGTCTGGACCCTTGGGAATAACAAGCAATATTTGTCTGAAGTCACCTCTAAAAATAACAACCTTACCTCCAAAAGGTAGTGTGGGATCAAATGAAGATGAACAACAGAGTAGGTCTTTTAGACTTTTGTCCAAATCCTCAAAGAAAAATCTATTTACCATTGGAGCTTCATCCCAAATGATCAGTCTTGCTTACTGAAGTAACTTCGCATGAATAGATCCCTGCTTAATATTACATGTTGAATCCTCATTAACAATCAACGGGATTTTGAATCTAGAATGTTCAGTCCTGCCATTGAGCAATAAAAGGGATGCAATTCCACTCGAGGAAACATTTAAGCAAATGTGACCTTTTGATCTAATTGTTGCAGATAGAGTATGTAACACCTTGGAGCCAACTTGAAAATCTCAAGATAATTACCGTCACCATATGAAATTTCTTATTTTTCGCCTGGTAATTATCAAGTGATTCACAACCTGATTTCAGAGGTTACTCATATAATATCAGAGTGCGTAACCTTTTATATAATTAATTTCTTATTATTATACATAATATTAGAGTTCCATACATATTATGTTTTACAACATGTACCTAGATTTTATAAAATATAAAGATATAAAACATCAAAACATAGCATACGCATGCATAATACAGCCATATTAGTTATGCAAGTAAACATCAGCATCAAAAGTCTTCATCATTCATCCACATCAAGCATCAACCAATTGTCACATATCTTCCTAATTAAACACTAAAGGGTTGCCATAAGTAACAGAAAGAGTGAAATAAAATATCAAATAAATAGAAATTTAATTAGAACATACATAAACACAAGTAGGATGCTATGCGATGCAGATGCCAAACAAGTGTCTTGTATTATTTTTATATTATTATTTTCTATTCTTTATACGAATAAAAATGCATGATGGAACCATTCTGGTGGGAACATAGGCAGTGTTTTCAACAATAATATTTTTACGGATATCCAACCGATACCGCGCCCTATAATGCAACACCAACATTAGATAACAATACAATAATATCAATAACAAGTGTTGTAGGACCCCCTTAAGGACACACTGCTCAACCCTTAAGACGGTCGTGCTATAAAACCACCGCAGGGGTCTGTTGCTCAACAAAGCCCGTTCCCCCACCAGGAACCCCCTCAAAAAACCCCATTGCGAATCCTCTGAACGGCCAATGCATATGATGCATGAATGCATTATATCTGAATTAAATTATCAAATTCCTCTTTATAATTAATCTTAACAATAAAATTATCATAGCAATCAAAATACTATAATATTTTATCACATTCATAAGCATAATCCATATATCATAATCCAAAGAATATGGAAACACATTTTCCATAATATAATATTTATTCAAATATCATAATCCAAAGAATGTGGAAACACATTTTCCATATTATAAAATTATACCACTAAAATAATTTAAAAATAAGAACTTTTCTCCTTTAAACACGTTTAAATAAACTTCTAAAAATGATTTAATTAATTATATTTATTTATTTCAAGATAAAATTTCAAGGATAATTAAAAATCCATTATTTAATAATAATTCTGATTTTATAAAAAAATTATTATTTTAAGTTTTTAATCATATTTATAAAAATACCACTAGTCTTATTTACGAAAATGTCACTGTTCTAATTTATTTACAAAAATGCCACCGCTTCTGATTTATTTACAAAAATGTCATTGCTTCTGCTTTAATTACAAAAATACCACCATTTCCGGTTTTTAACACCGGTTTCAAATATCCGCTGTTAAAGGGTCTGATTCTGCAGAAACAAAAACAACACATCTGTTTTGCTATTTTTACTGTTTTAAATGCTTTAAATTGTAAATTAAACATGCCAATTGATTCCAAATTATTATACAACATCATAAACATATCATATATCATATTCCATATCAATTAACATCAATTCCATTACTTAATTCCATTTAAATTAAAATTTAACTATGAGTTTTTATACCATTAATCAATTAAACAAACAATTCTAACTTAATTCCTATCTAGTTAATATCTTATCTCCTCTTTCTTACCTCAATTGAAGATTCCCAAGCTTTCCTTGTGCTAAAATCCGTTGTATCTCCAAATGGGTATGCATCTTGATAAGAGAAATTGGAAGAATTTAGAGTGAGAATGGAGAAGGAGAAAGCTTGTTGAGAATGGAAATGGAGGAAAGAAAAGTATGGAAAGATGAAATTGAATTGAATTTGAGGTTTTATGGTGGTATATATAAGCTTTCATGGTGGTGGAAAGAAGAAACGCGGAAAGAGAGCCTTCGAGAGATGGGAGGCAGAGAAGATATTTCTTCTCTTTTTTTAATGGGTTCCTTAATAATTCTATGTTTTATTGTCGCGTTCTGTTTCCATCAAATCTCATTTTAAATCTGATTTACGAAATAAAAATATCCAGTATCAGAATCAAATTTCCTATTTTCTAAAATTCAGTTCTTATTTTTTAGAGAAATTTCAATTTTTAATGTTTAATTACTGATTCAAATTTAATTACAAAAATTGGCTGTGACACAGTGTTCCAGACAAATGTTTTCCCTGTCCCCCCATATCCATATAGAAAGAAAAACCCCCATTTATTCTGATTGACAACATTCATTATAACCTCAAAAGAATAATTTTGTTCTGGATTTAGACATGATTGATATCTCTAGAGGGATGTCAATAAATCAGCACAGTTAAAATTAAGTTCTTCAGTAATTACCCTTTCTTGTAAGTTGTCAACCAAGTTGGTTGAAGGATATGGCATTCCATGGAACTTCTTTAGGCTTCTACTATTGCATTGCATGATGTGTTCCATATCTTCCAGACAAAGTTGTTTGATTTCTTCATCCCCGAGATGAATATCTGTAAACATTAAGAGATAAATTATAATTATAAACATAAAACAAAATAATTTAATCATATTTATACATTTTATACAACTACCAAACTGACCATGATATTCCATTAGTCTCTTTTGTTTGTAGACGACATCATCAGATAATTGTCTCTAACAACTATTCCAAACAACCTCAGGCATATAGATGTTGTTAGATACCAATAAGATTGAAAACAATTTTCGGAGATAATACGTAGATGTCCATATTGATGCCTCGTTGATAGCATCCACAAACTCTGTATCATCTTGTAACAATCCAAGTGCATAACATGCTTCTTTGAAGGTATCATATGTTATCCCATTAATTGTGTGAATTTCTATATAGTCTATGCATCCTTTCTGCAAATTTAATAATAAACACAGATAATATTGTTCTCCAACAGTAGGTGGAACATGGTCTATCCTCCCAATAACATACCCCTTTTTCCTCGGTAACCAAATTCCAAAATTTTGTTTCCAAACAAATTTTGAGGGAAAATCAGTATATGTTAGTGTTCTTGCCTGAGGGTGCAATTTATTTGCCTTCATCCAACCAATGAACATTGTATCCTTTAAGTCAGCCCTATTCAAAACATTTTCAATGTTTTCCTCATTTCGATACACTATAGATATTCCTCACCAGGAAGATGAAAGTTCAATCGAATAACCGGTGGTTCTTTTAATTATATATCAAAACTAAATAATCGCCAACTTGCTTCATAGGCTGGCATGTACTTGCAATGATAGGATGTTTGGATTAGTAACATTTGTTATGCATTACTAACAGGTAAGCTACATTTTATACATAATTTTAAAAACATATTATCAAGTGTAAAAAGTATATAAGAAAAAGTTAGTCTTATTGTCAACTGTATAAACATGAAAATATTAGTTGATGGTATTAAAAATATGATATGAATAGTGTAGTTTGGAAATAGATAAAGAACATTTTATTAACAATTAAAAAAACAAATTATGAAATATAAAAATTATCTACAAAAAAGTTTATCATATTTCCAAATGTATAGACATGAAAATACCAAATTGATTTTAACAATATTCAAATTTATATGAACTCATCCAAACAAGACCTTCCATTTTTATCAAATTTATTTAATGGAAACTTATAGTTTATAATATATAAGTCAAAATTATATAACAAACAATTTGTCTTATTTCCAAGTGTATAAACATGCGATGTACCTGAAATCATAGTATGTTTTGATTTTATCAATTACACCCTCTTGTAGTAATGCTGCAGTGACTCTATCACTCCCTTTGTGAACATATTTAAACAGATACTTAATTGCACTTGTCTAGCATGTATACTCCACGTTGATATGACAACTATATTTCAACAATAGAGCAGCATTATAAGGAACAATGAAACTATTGTCTAAATCAACACATTTTTTCTTATAGTTCTTCTATCATCTCTTCGCCTATATCCTAGAAAGCCTTCTTTATCAATGATCGCCCTATTGCGTATTTGCTTTGGAAAATTTTTGGAGAATCTTCCATTCTTCATGCACGGGCATTTTTTACTGTATGGTCTACATAGACCATGGACCATGCATTTCTGTACCACAACAAACAATGCAGGATCAAGTTGTTCATTTAGAATCTCTGTAGATATAAATCTATCAATATCCTCCACACCCTTTGGTTTATTAGCAGGATGCATGAAAAGAAGAATATGAGCATGGGGTAATCTGCGTTTCTGAAATTCTATTATAGAGACACCTATAAATTTCAAAATCAAATAAATATCAATTAGTTAGTACTAATTATTCAACCTTAAAGATAAATAGAAATAAAATAATAGTTTTTCTTCACTTATAACCGACAATTTCTCTAAATATAGATCCTTCCTTCAAGTCTCAAATAAGTTCATCCAATTTAATTTTGAACACCCTACAAAGGATGTCGGGTCTATCCTCAGCTTTAACATTCTTCATGCGAATGAATCTTTTAATCTCATTCTATTTAGGGTTGCACGTCAGTGTTATGAAAAAAAACTTGGGTACCCAAAGTGTTTGCATATTACAAAAACATCCTTGCAATTGTTTGACATATATCTAGGCCCTCCGGTAAAAGAACTTGGCAGAATAATACGCTTCCCTGTTGTAGTTGCAATAACTTGACCACTGTTAAATGATTCATGAAGTCCATCGTACTGTTCCACCCTTAATTTTGGTTGATTGAATCTAATGAACTTAGTCTCTCAGACTCAACCATGGTGTATGCATCCACCAAGAACTGTTGGAACAAACATTTAGATTTCAACAATATTGGAGAATCAGCTTCTCTATCTTGAACTCTATATGTAAAGAATTCCCTTATTGTGATTTTTGACTGCTTTGATGTTGATCTTCAGCGTAAAGAATTATCACATAGGATATCTGGATGAAACCCATCCTCCCCAAAAAAGAAAAGTAAAGGATATTGCAATCCAAGGTATTTTGGGTGGAGAGGATCTATACGTTAAAGACATTTGGATTTTGTTTCAAGTATTATGTCTTGATCAACAATTGCATCATCAATGCCACTTACTACCAAAGCGGCAATCTTAGAAACCGATGGGAGGTTATAAGTCCTTTCATCTGTGTTCCTTTTCCTTATCAACTTTAACCTAACATCACTACAACTTCCATTGCCGAAACGGTCTCTTGCATAACGGAAAGTTTTTGTGAGGACATTATATTCATCAAACATGTTCTTAATGTTTGTGACTATATCAAAATCTAGTTCATGTGAAGTTCTTTCAAACCTATACAACATTGAAGTTAAAAATATTAATAGGAAAGAAAATATTACGACACAAAAGTCTATTGTAAACTGATTTTTTTAAAACATATACATGTACCTGACAACATTAATTCTATTTTCAACTTCATGGTCTGTGTCATAGATATATAACTGTGTAAACATTGGCTTGTCTAAATCTACAAGCAATAGACTTCCCACTGAGTGAAAATTTTATCCACCTAATACAAAAATTAGGGGTCCAGTCCCATCATTAATACCATGATTAATCATTCCAGACATAGATGTGAATGCAAACATAGCGTTTAAAGCTCTAATATTCTTTAGGAAATGAACACTTTGATCATTAGTATTTGAATGTAGATCAATAAGAGTCTGTGGAGCTGTTTTCAGTAATGAGAGGCGAACTTTTCCTTACATACAACAAATAGAGAACAAAGGTGTCTTTAACTTTCTTGATTTTACCAATCTTTCATCCAACCACATAAAAGCCTTGCAGTACTAACACTGCTAGATAGGGTCACCTATGTCCCAAGTTTCTGAGAAAACAAAGTCATTAAGGATTTCATATATAACACCTGTGAAACGATTTTGAATTTCAAAAGATACATGAAAAGTGTAATAAATACGTTGAGGTTGGGGTTGATAATTAGTTTCGTTATACCCATCTGATCCATTAAGTAAGTAAACAGTTAGTTGTTAAAAAATAGGATCATGTTGTATCGAATTAACTGGTTATCATTATGTTGAATTACCTTCTTGATTGCTTCCAAATACGGGAATCTCATCAACATCTCGATCTAAGTTTGATTCTTCGTTTGCATATAAAACTGGGGTTAATTTTAACATGAAAAAATATAATTAAATTAACTTTTAATCAATCTTAAAATCAATGACACAAATAAATAAAATATATTTTCTTTCTGCATAAAAAATGAAAAGTATAAAAAAGAAGTTTAGAACATGGTTCATAAATAATTTCATTCAATCAAATTTATCAAAGCAATGAAGTAATCAATTACTTAGCAGCAAATAGCATATGAGCATAAAGAAACTCATCATTATGTTCGTTTACCTTCTTCATCTCTTCTAAACATATGAACCTCATCATCCTGTTCATCCAAAATGCATTCACTATTTACTCTACAAACTATTGTTTGTTTGAAAATCAAAAGAAAAAGTGATTAAAAACGTTTCAAAAGAAAGTTGCATAAAATAATTTTTGACAATTAATTGTTCATTGATGATAAAGTTACCTTCATTAGGGACAGTTGCTTTCAATGGTTCAATATCTGATTGAATATTTCCAGGAAGGTTGTCTAACTCAGCAAGTTTGACTCCATCTAATAATGGCATAAAAATTGATGTATTTTCCAAGTTTATGTCATCTGATCAATTTAAAAAATTTCATCAAATAATGTCTCATAATATGCATGATGAACCATGATTTATTTTCAACACTTGTTAAAAGGCAAAATAAATTAGTAAAATAGTTTAACAGAAAATCTTCATTATGAAATGCTTGACCAGATGGTGCAAATTGTCCATGTTGAGAGTTTCTGCAGTCATTAGAAACTTTTGCTTCTAATAATGGTGATAAGTTCTTTACATATCACCATCAACTATTTTAGAGTGAACAATTTGATGGTTCCTTGCTTGTAATGAACTGCATACATAAATTAAGTTCATCATCAAACAAACCTACTTTAACATGATGATATTCTTCAAATGACACAGTAAAGCAGGACAATCTAAGGAAGCTCTATTGAAAGACATCAGCATAATAATGAAAAGAACGTTACCTTTTCTTTGGGAAAACATTACATACTTCAGACATACTATTTAAATAGCGGGGTAAATCTGTTAAAAGAAATTGTTATCAAATAAAAATAAAGATAACCTAACTTTTTAATAATTTGGAAAATAATTATTCATAACCCACCTTCAATATTATTTATGTTGTCAGGATGATTTGGATTGCCAATCTTAAGTCTCTTTTTCAAAGTCGTTTCCTCTGATCATATTTATAAAACAATAATGTTACGTATATATATTTGTTCAAGTAATTCATTATCATATTGTTTGTTATGTCTGATAAAGGGCTCCTATTCGTCAAAGGTTGAATTGAATTTGGGGTCATGGAAAACATTAATTCTGCATTTCCTA
This sequence comes from Clitoria ternatea, assembly GCA_037962975.1. Classification (NCBI taxonomy): domain Eukaryota; kingdom Viridiplantae; phylum Streptophyta; class Magnoliopsida; order Fabales; family Fabaceae; genus Clitoria; species Clitoria ternatea. Next base: position 239,074,837 of record CM075671.1, on the reverse strand, counting down.
CAATAATAAGAATTAAGTGATAACAGTTTTATGATTTTATGATATTCAACTAATACTAAGAAATATATAATTTTATCTTCACATTTGATTTGAACACTACCAATTGATAGAGACACATAATGGTTGGGACCTAATAATGTGTTACCTATTCATAAAAGCATCATGCAAATTTATTAGCCAATTTATAAACACCATAACACTATACAAAATATAAAATTGATTATTTGAACACCAGTACTTGGTAAAGAAATATCATCATTGCAACCTATTGCTACATGACCCGCTAGTTGAACCATATTCGGTCTTTTATGTATGTAAAGATGATAACATTATATAAAATATGTTCTATAATATTATATAAAGCTGGAAGAACATGTTAAAAATTCTTGGTCGTATAAGCACGCTGTGATGAACTACATAATCATATAAATGGTCTACAACATTTTAAGTTTTGTTAACAAAAATAAGATTTATCATTAACCTTTTATTTGAACAAAAGCAATTGGTAAGGAAATATTGATGTCAGAATCATTTGATGAGCTTCCTCCCCTTTCAACTACATTGTTATAAAATAAGAAATTTTAAAAACATGGAAACATGGAAGACCATTTTAAAACATTGTATCCATATAAGCAATATCAGAATAAATGACTTCATAACAATGTCCTTCAATGAAATCATAAGCATATAGGGAAATTATACAGTCGAAACTTTATAAATTTCTACTGTAAGAAGAAATTTTAAATGAATGATAATTACCTTGAGCATTTGAATCATCAGATTTATTAGAGCATTATCTTTTTCGTTTTTGCTATAGTTGTTTTTGTTTTTCATACCTTGCCATTTTTTTCTAAGGTGTTCATCCAATCCATTGTCAACACCCTTTAACTTCTGCCTGTAGTGAAGCACACTACCCTGAAAACATTTCAGCTTCCATACAACAAAATGGTTGAAGACAGAATGGTGACTTTGTACTGTGTGAAGTATCACTGCTACAACTAAATGTTTATTGACCTTTAACTGATGTATACCAAGAGTTTGTTGAAGAGAGAGTACTAATTTTGCTCCTGCATAAAAGATAAAAGTTAAATGGGAGAAGCATGTAGGAAAAGGGCCACGACTATTAATTATCGTTGGTATGAAAGCATTTATGTGTTATTTGTGACCTTTGAGGTTTCAAGCATGTTAGGAACTATTTATGAATAAAAGAAATAAACAACATTATATTTTCAAAAAATATTAACAAATGTTAATTTTTAAATAGAAGCATTTGGCCATCTCAATCTTTACATCCTCAATTTCTGTTATGATAGGTATTAGAATAATAATATGGGAGTCAATATTCAGTACAACCTTGAACGAAAATTAATAATGTACAAAGTACATAGAATTGAAAGAATACACTTAATTTTTATAATACAATTGAGTTCAATAAACTGTTTAATATACGAATAATTTACATTTATGTTTTAAAATTTTATGAGCTTGTGTTAAGTTTTGTAAAGAGGGTCCAACATGAAATTGGTGTTTGTGTTGGACAAAAGGTGCAGGTTTGTTATGCCCTTATGGTTTAACATGTTACATGACGCATGTCGTGTTAATAATGTTGAATACACAATACTCAGAAATCCAAAGTTGTTTGGGCAGACATTATCACTTTATCAAATATTTATATTTAATTTAGTCCAAAAAAAGTAACCTATGATTAATCTATCCGCTTTTGATACAATTCAATCAAATTTGAAAAATGATTTATGTGAATGGTTTAAGGAATTCATCTACTTAAAACACACTTATAACAATGGTTGTAGTTCTAATGTATTGTCTGTCATGTGTAACGGTTTAGGATGGATTCAAAATTACAAGAGCAACATATTGGACACGATGATGAGTTATTTTATGTTATGTTAAATGATAGTGATACTTTGTTTTGTTACCTATCTATAACATATTGGACATGATGATCAGTTATTTATGCTTATGGTATTCAGTTCAGACGGTTGAAATTTGATGTTGTTTATGGTATCTGATTACCAATACTCTATATTCTAACACAAGTGACTATGAAAAAAAATAGTATTAGACATTAAGAAAACATATAAGTATTATATGTTAAAGGTAATGAGATAAATATAACAATTTAAAAACACATATAATAGATTAATTTTCATTGAATTTATTGAAACGAAATCTAAAGTGTTCTTTGACATAGAAAATAAATTAATTTTCACCATATGCATAGTTACAAAACTCCTCAATCAATATTGATCTTGACAGAATAATAATTGTCCTTGTCAGAATGAAATTGAAAGTCATATTTATCATACTCTTTCACAGAATGGATTTTGCAAAACAATTTCCAACCAGCTCCGAACTTGGCATATTGTCGGCCTTTGACTTGCTTAATGATGTGACACTGCACCTCCACACCAACTGGACCATAAAGAATGCATGTAGTTGCTCCAGATGAAAGGAGATGCTAAGAGGCGTTGTTTGGAAAATTCTATGAAAGAAATCATGGAACTTTCACAACCAAACTTTTAATCTATCAAACGTATAACAAAAATTAAGGAATAAAAAAAAGGGGTATCAAATTCTGTATGCATAGTTGATGCTCTGTAATGAAAATCATCCCATCAATTATTTGTCATTTGTTTTCTGCAGAACACATGGGTAGTAACGTGACATACAATGCCTATAAACATGACTTGAGCTCCAAGGGTGCTGTACGTAGTAGGAGTTTTCACATAGTGGAGGAGTATGATAAAATGGTTAATAAAATATGCTTGACCAAGTCCTACAAAGATCAACAAAGTGAGTTTGATGGTGATGATTATAATGATTTAGGAAATAACATGAAACTTTAAGTATCAGAATTTATATCAAATACTGAAGATAATGATTGTGCCATTAAGAAAATGCAACAATCATGCTTCAACAGAAAGTGTTTAGTAGACGAAAGGAAAATGATGAAGGAGATTTCAAATCATGAGTACTATATCTACACCAGAAACCTGTAAAGTAACCCTGCAGGTGGAATATACTCTTTTGATTCCTATATCAGCCATAAATTTAATGGCTACTCTATAATGAACATAAGGAATGCAAATAAATCGATTGGGGATTCTGTATTTATTCCAGAGCTGGTGTCTGCCTTTGAACATAATAAATGGTACAACTTAAAGCAAAGGAAGAAAACATTCTTACGGGTATGTAGAGATAATGTTTGTTTTTGCTCTAACACATGTGTATGTAAAGATAATGCAAGTATGAGTTCGCTGTTAACAGGTTCGGGGTACAAAACATGATGTTTTAAAATTATAACAAAAAATAAAGGGATCAAAATTGAAGAGATCAAATAAATAGGAGTATCAACATTGTCTATGCACAACCATCCAATGCTCAGATAGAAACTTTTTGAAAGGAGAGATTATTTTTAAGAATACCAATTGGCTAGCTTTTGATTGGTAAGAAGAAAGTCTGACATCAAAGTCTACAGGATGCTTTGATTATTGAACCTCATACCCAATCTCCTTTCCTTCCTTGTCATAGATCCTCATTTTGAACTACTGACCTCCCACATAATCAATAACCACCTAACTATCACAATGCAAACCATAACACTCTCTCATCTCCTACAAACCTTCTTTGAGGAACCCTCTATTTTCGGTGTGATGGAACGTCATTTAAAGTTCATGGTTATTCAGATCCTTTAACAGCCAGACGGAGGGAAGTTCTGCTCCAAACCTCTTTATGAGATAACTATCAGCATGTGCAAAGACCTGGAGAGAATAAGGTAATGCAGTTAATTATTCATCGAAACAAAGAGGAGAACAAAAAGTATCTGAAGTTAGTTATACCTTGTTCGTTTCGTTCAGAAAGACATTGGTATGAAGAGCATCATGATTTCTTGGCCATAACATTGTGGGGAGCTTAAGTTCCAGTTCACGTTGCAACCTTTCGAATTCTGGAAAATATCAGATTTGGAGAAGGAAGGAATATATAACAGAAGTATTTGAAGGGGAACAGTCCCAGTCTTAAAAGGAAAATATATTGGAGGGAATATCAAAAGGCAAATGGTTCCATTGCATTGAAAGGTGCAGGAATAGTTAAGTTCATAATGAAAGTGGTTCATTTATGATGAAAGGTTATTTCATGATTTATGCAACAAAAAACAAAAATTTAAATTAAAAAAATGTCTTTAAAAATTAAGATTACATCAAATATTGATAAAATTTTTTTACAGAATTGTATGATTAATCAATAAATTAAACCAGTATATCCCAAAAAATTGTAAAATTAAATTTTTTAAAATGTCTTCAAAATTAAGATTACATCAATTATGGATAAACATTTCATACAAAATTGTATGATTAATTAATGTAATTAAACTACTACATAAACTAACATGGTTCAGTAGCGTTTAGCGTAAGCAATAACATAATAGTTGATCCACGACAAAATAATACTTTTATTTGGGATAAAATATTTAGCCTTTACGAATCATAAATTAAGCGCATAATAATTGTCTCTAATTTTTCCCAAATGTCTTAAATTTATCATAAAGCATATTATCAAAAACCAAAATTATATAAGCAAAAGTTTTCTTATTCTCAACTACATAAGCATGAACATATATGATTGAATGTATTAAAAAAATTTAACTTTAGTACCACTGTTGGTAACATAAATTTCAACTTTGATATAAATAATCAGTATCTTCCATTTAAATGAAATATAAAAAATAAAAAAATTCTAAACCTAAATAAACTAATTAGTTATGACATAGTTACGAACTTTTAAAAAAAATTCACACAATTCATCTCTTACAAGCTTTTTAAAATTAGATGTTTAACAAATATTTTAAACTGAATCAGTTGATAAGTACAAATATTTTAAACTGAATCAATGGAATTTAACAAATACAAACCTCAACAATTGACATTTTATTACTTGTTAAAAAACTTTTTATCTAATATAAGGTATGTATACATATTCATTGTTAAACCTAAATAAACCAATTAGTTATGGCATAGTTACAAACTTTTTAAAAAAATTCACATAATTCATTTCTTACGAACTTTTTAAAATTATTAGTTATGACATACTTAAAAAGAATCAGTTTATAAGTACAAATATTTTAAACTAAATTAAAGGAATTTAATAAATACAAACCTCAACAATTGACATTTGATTACTTGTTAAGTGGTTCATTTATCTAATATAAGGTGTGTATACATATTCATTCTTAGGATTTTTTACGATTGAATATAGTGCAAAAAAATCAGTCTATAAGTCCAAATTTATTAACAATTTACTCAATAAAATTAAGAAAATACAACATTATATAAGACAAAGAGATGATGAAACCATTAAAGATTCAATATTTTAAACTATTACATAATGAGAATAATGAATCACAAACCCAAAATGAATTCATCAAACAAAAATTCCAGTGCATCAACATTTGCCATTAACATGCGAAACAAAATTTAGTCTTCTACAACTAAATTAAAACATGCAATCACTTGCAACAAAAAACAGAAATAACTTAGATTTGTAGATTTTTCAAAAATAGTTCAAGAAAAAACATTAAATACTAAGTTTCAATTCAACAGACAATTAAACAAAAACATTCAAAATATTAAAATCCCAACAGAAGATGTTGTAGTCCAAAAGTCATTTAGGTTCCTGCTTTATCTTCCTCAATTTGTTTGAAGGAAGTTAAAAATCCTCATGTGAGTTTGTTACATGGTCCACACTCAACTTTTGTTTGCCGATTGACTTCTATGGCGTGACCATTGATTCAGATCCTAATCCAACAGGAATAACAGGAGACTGCATATCAGAAATACCAACTTCTAATGCAACATGAAGGGCATGCGACTGCATATCAAAAATAGCAAGTTAACCATAATATCTGATAATATTTAATGTTTTTTATTAATGCTATTTTGCATTGAAACACTATATGAGCTGAATTTAGAATTTTATCAACAAATAAGACTGAAAAATATAATATGAAATATTACCTTCGTGGCTGCGGGATTTTCAATCACATGTCCCATTTCAGGATTTGAATTATTTGCTAATAAGTACCCCCTTGTCTTTTCCTGTGCATAATAGCAATATGAGAACATGTTCATATTAAAAAAAAAGTTAGGGTTTATGGTGTTTAAGTTGATAACAAATAGTACCTTATTACCAACTGAAGTGCCAAGGGCAATGGGCATGTTAGAAATAGATTCACTTGCAACAGGAAGAACTGCATCAGAAGACTCCGTTTAGTTGTCCTATTCAACAAATATCAAAATATTGATAAGTTTGAAATATTCACAAATGAGTTTATCAGCAACAAAACAGTTTAATAAATTACATCACATCTTTATACCATCTACAAAATCTCCCAACCTAGATATAATCTCAAAATTTTCAATAGGAAAAGATAGCTAAAAGTATTAAACAACAAATTATCATGACACTATATATTTTTACATTTGCGTTATATATAAAATAATAGGTTTTTAAAGAGATAAACTAATTTAATCTTACCTCATAAGCCTTATTTTGTTTTTCAAAATCACTTATCAATCCATCTTCATTCGATAACTTAAAGACATTAATCGTGTATGGAACTAATCCCATGAACTCTTGAATCTTCACCTGGACTTTGAAAATGATTTTTTTGTCCTTAACAGCATCCAGCTCCTCAGGATACATATTCCTATCACATTCCTTTGCATTAGAAAGAAAATAAGTCAACAAAATTATTTTGATAAATATTTCTTGTGTAGTAATATTGATACTACACCCTTGTAGAATAGGCCTTATAAAGATCCATAGTAGAAATACCTAGTAAATTTGTCATCTCTCTATCGAATAGAATGAACGATGGAGACTTTGATTCATTGACCACTCTTAGATGAATACAATACTTGTATGGAGAATAATAGAATAGAGTTATTATAAAACTACATAATATATAAAACAAAAGAATGTGAGGCCTAAAACCATAAATTACAAATACTTCAGCAATCACATACCTCATAATGAAAGAGGAGTAATGTGTTCTACAATTCTTACAATAGAACATATCTCCGTCTACCTTTAGTCCGTACGCACACTTCATACAACCTTTATAACACCAACTATATTTAGACTCAATCTGTTTTTACTATCCCAAAGGTGACAAATACACCGTTCTATAATTACAAAAATCACATAAACGTAAGAAAACATAGAACAATACTTAATAACCTCAACAAATGATATATTAAATTGACATACAACATAAAAAAATAATTTGTCTCATAATGTTGAAAATTGGAAAAAACATGTTGATCTCATAATATACACCTTTTTTTAATAACAATCATGTATTATTCAATACATATAATATGTAATAACAGAAACCTTTAATCCACTATCTATAATGTTTTTGAAGATGTAATTTTACGATAGAAAATACATAGACATTGTAGATACTATATATATATATATATATTTTTTTAAAATATATATAATATAAATCAATTTTCATAAAATTGAAAACAGAAAGCAAATTTTAATAAAACCTGATTATACTCTTTTAGTTCTTTGATGGATTTATAACTTGTAAGCTACAAGAAATCATCACTCACAGAAACTTGCATCCTAGTAAGCAGAAGAGTTAGTTGTTTAGAACAATATAATTGATTGCCATGAATCCTGCATCAAACGAAAAACCTTGCCTTAAATGTATATTATTTCATTATCCAATAATGATAAACAATCCATCGTTACATATATATATATATATATATATGCATAGGTTTGAACCAAATACCTTTCCTTACAACATTATTCGGTAGCATCAGCATAATAAAAAATTACACGTATACATTTCATGGACATACCTTGCCTTAAATTATTGGATTTCTGGAAGTTCATCATTAATGTAGAGTCTGGATTAATAGATCGTGTTAGATATGCTCATCACATCTATTCCATATAAAAAAATTTATGAACATATAAGTTATAAAAATGATTATACTGGAAAATAAAACAAAATAAGATCAAAAAATAGGTACAACATTTAAAAACACCAACCCTTCCATTTTTTCATCATGGAAAATTATAAGAGAACAACATAGTTCTCATCAACCCTTTTAGATAAGAAACTTAGGAACTTTTTGGCAAAGTCTTGCCATAGAGTACATCGCAGCTTCAATCCCCTGCTTGTGATGTATTTGCAAAAACCCTGCTTTTGTTAAAACCAACAAAAAAAGACAAAAACTTGAGAGCAAATTTATTACTCAAGATTGTCCAGCTCAAGGACAATATAGTTAGAAGAAACTCCTCTTTTTTTAAACTCAACTAATTCGTCTTTTCCAGTTACCAAACCAATAATATCTATAAAACAAAAGAAAAATAGAAATCAATATCAACATCAAAAAGAAGTTACTAAATTTTGTCATGTATATATTATTGCCAAGTTGTTGATGCTTATAAAAACAGAAAAAAAGTTTGGTGTTGGTGTAATTTTAAAAAATGATGTCCAGATAAAAGAATGTCATGTATAGTTATCATATGCACTTACCAACTAATTTTTTCTTTCAAATGTCTCACTGAGAACATCACTGAAAGGAATAATTCTGAAAACATTTGTTAGAATGTCAGCATCCTCTATCAACTGAACCTGACTGTCCCTCCTGAAGAACACTCTGAACTTGAGAGTCGTGGGTCTGTAGAGTTCGTCATTAAGAGCAACACCAAAGTTTGAAAATATGTAAATGCCACCCTCAACAACTACCCTCTCAAACAAATATGTATGTATGGGCTTCATAAAAACCTGTATTGTATCACCCTTTGAAAAAATAAACAAACAAAAAAAGTTACTGCATCCATCAATAGTCAGATATATGTAATTGGAAACAATTTGTAAGACAAAAACAGACTTGCCAACTCGTCAACAACAACCATCTCGATGGATGCATCTTGGGATAGGAATCTTCTATTAGGCACTTTCCACAACCTTACGACCCTCACCTTAAGCTGCCATATTTTATTATCAGAACCAATGTCAACATCCTTCACGAAGTCATAACGTGCATTGAGGGCAGTCATTGTACTCACAAACAGTAGTAATGAATGGTAAAAAGTTACTTATATAGAGAATGAGAGGGAAATTGTAAAACATTAAAAATTAGAAATAAAAAATTATACACCTGTCATTAAATATTAAACATTAAATATTAATTATATAAAAAAATTAAAAAAATAAATAGGAGAGAAGTTATAAAACATGATTAGTAGAATGGTTAAACATTAAACATAAAATATTAAAGTGAGTTGTGTGCTGCTTTAATTGTTGACCCTTCAGCTCAAAAACTCCAATGAGTAACTTTTTTGTTATATGCAACAATAAAGGGAAGTGGATGTATAATATATTTAATATTTAATTTAATGGTGTAAAGTTACTTATATAGAGAATGGGAAGCTAGTTGTAAAACATTAAATATTATACATCTGTCGTTAATATTAAACATAAAATAAGAGAGAAGTTGTAAAACATGATTGGTAGAATGGTTAAATATGAAACATAAAATAAAATATTAAATAGAGTTATGTGCTGTTTAATTGTTGACCCTTCAGTTCAAAAATGCAACAATAAAGGACAGTTCTAAAACATTAAATATTATACATCTGTCAATAAATAGGAAAGAAGTTGTAAAACATGATTAGTTCAAAATTGATTTCATAGGGGCAGACTAAAATACACACAACACACTTAGCAGTTGGGATTTGAGTTGGAATAACTAAAGTGACACTGGATTTGGTTCCCAATGCAAATCTTAATTAAATTTTATTATCTAAGTGATGATTCAGTTCCTTTTATATTCATTTCCCAATGTACATACTTTTAAATTTGAGTTACTTTTATATTCCATACATTTAAATACATTTAATTATTAAAAAAAGAGTATGAAACAGTGACAGGGGCTATTGAATTCTTAATACGTTTAAATACTTTTATATTCCATATAGTTATACTAATTATAAATTGATATAAGATTGTTAAAAAAATTAAATTATAAAATGTATATGGTAATTATATTTAAAAATAAAAAATGTAAGAGTTTAATTATAAAATACATATAGTTATACTAAATATAAAATGATACAAGATAATTAATAAAAATCTTAATTATAAAATGTATATGCAACAATAAAGGACAGTTGAAAATATTAAATATTATATACCTATCATTAAATATTAAACATTAATTAAATATTAGTTACATATTTCAATAAATAGGAGAGAAGTTGTAAAACATGATTAGTTTCATACGTTTAAATACTTTGATATTCCATATAGTTATACTAATTATAAATTGATATAAGATTGTTAAAAAAATAAAATTATAAAATGTATATGGTAATTTAAAATGCGTGCAATCAAGCTTTGGATGAAGCAAGTTAAAAGATATCACCTTGGTACTTCTTCTCATCACTATATAAACCAAGCTTCAATGGCCTCAATGTTTAGGTTCCATTAAAATACATGCAGGACCCTGAAATAATAAATTTACTAACTTTAATATAATCTCATCTATAATGTAATAAAAACTTTGATGTAAAAAACTTAACCATGCTGAGACTATGCATAACACAGTATAATTAATTATTTGGTCACTATTTGTGATTTTGAAAATATGGAGGTTACCCTTTCATTAAAATTCATACAGTCAAAAAACTTGGTATGTGCATAATATAATTGTCATCTACTTAAATGAAACCATAATAAGGAACATATCTAAACTGAATTAAGATTAAAACCATTAAACTTTAGCAAATAAAACTTTGTAGCAACATTATAAAACACTGTACATTTTGCAACCATAAAAAACTGTCATCAATAAACAAAAACCCATAGACAATGTAAACTATAAAACCCTAAAATGCAGAACTAAACCATTAACAAATGACATTACCATCAAGATAGTATCACCAATCTTCAAATTGTGAGCAAGACAAAACTGACGCCAGCCATTACCCATATACACTTCCCATGGCCTACGACCAGTCCACCGTAATTGAATAGGCCAGTCATCAGTGCATCCCTCTATCTTAGCACGAATGAGTTTAGGCTTCTTCTTCAGAATAACAGAAACCAGATTTGAAGACAAATCCTGTAAAAGTCAATCAAAAGTCAACAATTTTGCATAATAATCTCGCAAGGGGTGGAATAGTTAAGGTTACTCACCAAAAAGTTTTCCATCTGAAATCTTGTCAGCTGTTTAGTTTTAGAGAATCTAAAATTATTTGTAGGTATACCACATGAAAATCTTAGAGCCTGTTACATAGAAGTTGTTAATCTAAAACATAAAAAAATACATAAAGCATTAAATAAGAGGTCAATCTAAAACAAAAGTTATATACGATAAGATCAATAGGTTCAGGAACAACAGTAACTTCAACTTACTAAGGATAAGTTCCACAAGAATGATATCACAAGTTAGATAATGAAATTAATAATAACAACAAAAGACATACATAGGGCAATTCAATAATAATTGAAACTTAGAAGAGTGAGAATAACCTCATCATCTGAGAGAACAATGACAACCCGTGGACAACGTTTAATAATAATGTGTTTTCCACTCTGATTTGACATAACAAACCAGCAACAGTCAATAAGGCAATGAAGGAAAATGTATACACAAAACAATTATATTAATATGTAAAACAGAAAAAACTAGCAATAACCTGATCATCAGACTCATAAAAGAAACCTTTATCTTCATTAATTTCCTGTTACAATTGACACACATAAGTAACAAAATATGGATTAAAGATTGAAGAAAGATGAAAGGAATGACACATGGGGTCATCCAAACCATCCATCAAAGGATTACACTGGAAATCTCAATAGAAAAATTTTGAATTCAAAAAGTATTACACGGTTTGCTTAACTTAAATATAAAGAAGGATAGTTTGCTTAAAGTTAAATAAAGAACAAAAATAATTTCATATTTATTGACTAAGTCTTCAATGTATATTAATTATAGATATATACTTCTTTAGAGCTTTATGATTATGTTTTTATTTTAATCCAACTATTGTGTATGAGTTTAATTCAACCACTATTGTATATGGCTATAAAATAGGGTGATGCTGACTATTATTATTATTATTATACAATTTTAAACATGTAATGTAACAGAAAATAATTCTTTACCCTAAACCACAAAACACATATGCAATGCAGTTGAATAAATATGGAGAACAACAAAAGTAACAATAACCTCCTCATCAGTTTCAATAAACACAATCATTTCATCTTCACTGGGTTCCTGTTACAATTAGCAAACAGTTAATCTACCTAAAGAATTGATATTTGTATAATGTTCTTCTTAACATTCCAAAACAAAAAAATAAGACAGTTGAGGATTAACATACCGGCTCAGGATCATGGACATCAACCATCGGCTGTTTACCCTTAGTCATCCAATTAAAGAAAACAATGATCAAATCTTAAGATTTTATTCACATTTAAGAGAAATATGACAATCATAACACAAATAATGATAGTGACTAGACCCTAAACCATACCATTAATGCAAAATATTTATTTTTAAAACACATGTTACAGACTGAAATATATCAAATGCAGAAGGGATTTTTTAAAAAAAAACAAAAAAAAACATGCAAAGATAGGATGGGAAAAAAAGTTACCCATCAAAGTTTTGAAACATGTTCAAACTCAATTACCAACTAAAATAAAATACAGTGCAACAGAAACATGACAATCATAAAAGAAAAGAATGATAGTCACTAGAGCCTAAAATCAAAACACAAACATGTTTTATTCTGAAATATATCAAATACAACAGGGAAACATGTTCAAACTCAAAAAGAATTAGAGTTTAGGCATCAGACTGAAATCTTCATTAACAAAAATTGAAGGTTAAAGAAACCCCACTTTACTCAGGTGAAGAAAATAATTTAATTAACCCAGAACAGAATTGAATACACTAACCTGGGCAGTATGTTTTGGTATAGGGGAAAACCCAGGAGGATGATCACCCATCACAACTTTACCCTTGCTCATCTTATAACAAAAAACAGAAGATCACATTCGTATCTATTTTATTGAAATTTAAAAGAAACATGATAATCACAACAAAATCTTAACATAAAGAGAATATATGACTCACCCCCCAATCTGGATTGTAGAATCGGTCAATTAAAATAGGACACACATTTGGGAAGAGAAGATGATATAATATAAGAAAACAACACATGAGGATTTACTATTGCTCAAAACAGAAGATCATACAATATAACAAAACAACCTCACCTGAAACATTAACAGAATAATTTTAAAAGAACATTTACAACTAAAAAATAAAATATATGTACCATGACAGCACTGGTTGGACATTTGCCAATACAGGAAAAAATTTAACAGAAAAATATAAACTGAAGACAATTTAAAATCAAATATACAACTGAAAATGGTAACATGCAAAAAAATAACCTCATTCGAAAAACCTCATTCAAAAAAATATAGAATACATCAAATGCAAATAGAAAAACATGATTCAAAACAATAACATGCAAATGTCATATAAAGAGAGTGCAATGCATTTAGAAGAGACAGATTGTGCAATGTCATTCTTTAATATCATTGAAACTCCTTAAGAATGGTTTATAGATCCAACTTTTCAATTTTTTAGAAAATTAGATGGCCAATTTTAAAACTCTAAAAAAACTAAAAGTTGCTTTTATGATCTTGAAATCTGGTTTTAATAAACCATTTTAAAAATATATTAAAAGTATGTTTATCAAAGTTACACAAAAGCAAGCATCAGTATTATGACAAACAAATTGAATAGCATAAAATACAAAACATTTGAGCATATATATAAGGTTCCATTTTCATGGAGTTAAAAATCTACACATCAATCAATTCATGTTTAGGAAAGAATAAAGGGAACCCCATGGTTATGGCTTATACAATTCAACTGTTTATCATTTAAAATTTGATAATGAGTCAAGCTTCAAATAAAAAAAGAATAGTTCCACTACTATAATTAATCATTCATAATTATTTCCCCATAAAAAAGAAGTTTTACCATATTAAGAACCTATCAAAGCCTCTGACAAGATACAATGCCTTGAACATGCCATAACAAAATCTTCAAATTATAAGGACACTATTAAAACACTTTGGCGGCTTGGTTAGGGTACTATCTATTCTTACTATCTTTTTCATTCTCCATTTTTGTTTCCCAAATGAAATATTAGAGGCGTGATGTTCATAATATTATTTCTGAAACTTGCATTACTTAGTATGCCATTATTTTTATGATTCTGTGATTTATTTCTGAAATAAGACAAAATGCATGAATTAATATTTTGACAAATTACTATAAAATTGTATATGACATTAGAAAAATCAATTATAGATTTCAAAAGTTATGACTATTTAAAAATGATACTGAACATATAAAAACTAAAAATTATACAAAGAAAATATTTACATGCAAAGACGGAAAAAACAAATGAGTTCAAAATAAAGAAAGAACAGGAACATCACATTCTTCCCGTCAGCTTCATCATACAGGATTTCTATACCCTTCGTCATTTGGAACTGTAAAAAAAGTTCTCAAGATTTAGGATTCCAACATTTTGTAAAAAATGTACCAGCAAAGGGAACAAAAAGGATGCCAAACAAAATCAGTACTAGCAAAGGGAACAAAAAGGACGCGAAAGGGGAAATCTGTTAAAATTAGTTCAAATGAACATATCACCAAACAAAGGGGAAACCATATTTAAAGAAATTGGAAACTAAATAAAGAGGAAGCTTTATGAAAACATACTAACTGATTTATGATCCAATAGCAAAAATAATGAACATGCAGACTAACGTAGCGGTTCACCATGGAGAAAGACGTTGCTGGTGGGGGTAGAACCAAATCGACGTCCTTCAATTGCAATGGTGCGGAACCTAAACAATATGGAGCCAAAACGTTCTGTGACCGGGTGTAAGAAAAAGGAAGAGTCACTCAAGGGAAGGATTTGCAATTAAAGGTTTATAAAGGCAAGAGTATAGTGTAACATCCCAGTTTTGAAACTAAATGCCGAATGAAGAATAAACCATTAAGACTTGATCTCAAATGGAAAATAACTGTTAATTACGTTTAACCAAGTAGATGTAAGCCATTAAAGTATAAAAAAAAAAAGGTGGTGGTCAGGGGATGGGATGGAGTGCACGTGGCTGCTGAGCTCACACTCTCCCATCCCACTCTTCTCTTACTTATGCGCATGTATATATATATATAAAACGTGAGCCTTTGGTGATGAACACACTTACTATTTCTTCAGACTCCCTCCTCCGTCACCTCATCCTCTACTTTCCTCTCTTCGTCTCCATCTTTCTTCTTCTTCTATCTTACTCTTCGCTCCTGGAGATCTTGGTTGCAGTACTGGAGAACGGACCACACTCCATCCCAGAATCAGGCGCAAGCTAAGGAAGACCGGACGAACCAGGAGAAGGACATCGGACCCAACGACAAGAACGGAAAAGGTTTCTGAGGTTCTTCTAAAGGTAGGGGGCACTTGCATGTCGAATGCATGGTCTAAGAATGGTACCGGATGAACGTACTGCTGAGTGTGGGTGTGTGTGTGCATGTATTCATAATCATTAAGACTGATTGCATGATTTAAGATTCTGATGGTAATTTTATGGAAATGGTGTAGCCTGTTAGTAGATGATAATGATGAATGATATGTATGGATCTATTTTCTTATCACTGTGGAAAATATGCATGTGCGTGCTCTTAATTGGATTGTTCAATGTTGTTAGTCTGATGACCGATTGTAACATGCACTGGTGTGATTGACTGAATGATTACGAGTAGCGTGGGAAATCCGTTCTTGCTTAATGACTACGGCGAAGGTGTTTGTGGCGCGATGATGTGTAATAATGAATGTGTTAGTTGCATGAGTGAGAGTGGGGTGACCCATAGGAGGTCAAGAACCCCAAAGGAAACGACTTCCAGTTACCAACCCTGGCTAGATCCCAATAGTGCTCGTGGTAGCCGTTGGAGCTAGAGAAGAGAGTCTCGAGACGCCGTGGGGAGGCCGGTGCCACCTTGTAAGAGCTGAGGGACGAGGGGCCAGAAGAAAAGGGGACCGTAACTGAGAGTCTTTACCCGAGTCGGATCCGCAGGCATGCATATAGAAATAAGGCTGATTGTGGTGGTGTATAAGTCTATGTATGTATATGTGTATGATGTTGAATGCATGAATATATATATATATGGATGTGGAATAAACTCTGTGTATTATGTGTAACATCCCTATGTTTTATATTCATGAGTTTGGATATTTAACAAAGTAAGATTATTATAAGATGAAAAATTAAAATAAAAAGAAAATTTTGATTTTGGGACCTGACGCGTAGCGTCAGTGGGACGCGTAGCGTCAGGGTAAAATTTGACGAGTAGCGTTAGTGGACGCGTAGCGTCCATATAAAAATTTAGACTTGACGCGTAGCGTCAGTGGGACGCGTAGCGTCAGTGTCGCGGGCAGAATAAAGACCCAAGATGACAGCCTGCATAGCAGAAGTTAAAAACATAAGTTTTGGGGTTCTTCTTCTTCTCTCTTTTCCTTGCGACAATTAAAGGCCAACAAGATGTTGGAATCTGAAATTCATTGCGGATTAGAGGTAAGAAACTTAAGATTAACGCATGGGATCTTTCAATTTTGAATTCTATGGAGAATTTCTATCTTTATCCATTTTTGGGGAAAACAAGGGAACTTTGAATTTTAAGATTCTAAACCGATTAAAAGTTTCCTTATGGTGTTCAAAAGAAGGATTGAGTGACGAATTTGAATTCCGCTTTATATAGGTTGCGAAAGAGCCGTTGAAAGATTAGCGGAAAAAAAGGGGTTTCTCGGAGAACTTGTGGTTTCAGTTGTGGTAAGCTTCTAAAGCTTTAGAAAGTAATTTCTGAGCATATTCTTGAGTTGGATTAAGGTTTGAATGGTTAAAACCTTAAACCTTTTTGTAATTCTATCTTTTAGTGGTTGCGGCGCATTGATCTTGGTAATTGAGTTTAGAGCGTCGACAGTGAGGTAAGGGGAGTATTATAGTATATATTTGATTACAAATTTGTGATAATTATATTGGAAAATTAAATATGTGAAAGTATAAGATTTATATATATATATATATATGGGAGAATATGTGATTAGATTATGTAGGTGGTTATACGTTGTATTTGACAATTATGGAAAATAAAATGGTAATAAATGAGATATGAATTGTGAATAAGATGGAAAATAATGTATAAAGTATGCCTAAAATGTGCATAATGGAGAGTGATGAAATATTGAATTATCATGATATAAAAGATATAAAGTTATGTTTGATTATGTGAATATTATGAATGTAAAGTATAATTATGATATTTAGAGATATGGCTTTTATGCCGAGAGATGTGGGTTTTATGCCGAGAGATGTGGCTTTTATGCCGAGAGATGTGGCTTTTATGCCGAGAGATGTGGCTTTTATGCCGATATGTGGCTTTTATGCCGAGATGTGGCTTTTATGCCGAGATGTGGCTTTTATGCCGAGATATAGCTTTTATGCTGAGATATATGGTGTTTATATTGAGATATGGCTCTTATGCCAAGAAATGTGGTTTTTATGTTGAGATGTGGCTTTTATGCTGAGATGTGATTCTTATGTTGTGAGATGACTTGTATGCCAAAATCATTTAATGATTGTATAAGGTATATTTATGATTTAAAATGAATAACGTGTATATGATGAGATATATTGTGATATGCTGTATATGCATGATATGTGTTGTAAACAGCCATTCGGTATAGATTACCCCTCGCTTTTGGCTCCCGTGGTCCATGTAGAGGCCCAGTTGAGCTACCCAGTGATCTAGGAAGAGATCCAGTGGTTGAGGTGGGGAGACGGTTTATGATACCGGGCTCGGTGAACCAGGATGTGTTCACGGGATGTCGGTGGACTCCCAGCTGGTGGCTGATTCGTTAGTATCCGGATACTAGGTGTCTGATGTATATGAGAGTCAGTTGTGATTTATACTCCTTGACTGATATGCAAATTATTGCATTGATATGATAATGATATGATTGAAATAATGAATTGTGAAATGATTTGATTAATCATGGGTGCTTATAATTAATTCATCTCGATATTGTGAGATATTTGTTATGATGTGAATAGAATGAATTTATGATGATTATGATGGATTATGATATGTTTGGTCCATATAAGGAAAGTTTAGGGGATCAATAACCCAGACAGGAGAATGAGGTTCTTCAGGTGATATCAACTCTGATTATGTAGTTGTATCATTTTTGTGATAGATACTCACCCTTACTTTATATTCACAGTGGATGAACCCAAGGATGTTACGGATGCTGCGGAAACCAGTACAAAAATGAGCAAGGAGTAATGCCAGAGGAGTTTGGAATGTATATCTTGTATATATTTATATGTGAATTTATTATCTTGTAGACTTGCATAAGTATGTGTTGTTGTTACTTATTTATGATGACTAATGGCACTGAGCCATTGGTGTATATATAGGTGGATATGTGTATAAATCTGTGGGAGTGTGAACTTATGCATAGTATAATATGTTTGTGGTTTGGGTGATGTGATTAGGTAATGGCATTGAGCCATTACATATTATGCATGCGTGATGACCAGGTACTGTTGGATGATTATGGTTATGGCATAGAGCCATACTGTAGCAAATCATGCATTATATGCAGGTTCTGTGGGTGTATGTGTGCTGTAATGGTTGCTTGAGATGATTGAATGTTATATTGATGAATCAAATATATTTAGAGATTTGAACTAGTTGTCATCCCTATGACTTTGAGAAACTGGATAGGTGAATTTGAGTTTCGGTGAGTTTCAATACCTTTGCAAGGTATTAATAGGCTCATGAGAATATTTAAAAGTAGTGTATATTGACCTAGGGTCATTTGAGAATCATTTAGGGTGTTTGGTGCAAGAGTGTTTCACATAAAGTGGTTAAGTTGTATTTCTTGCATAATTTGAGCATATGTTGAAATTTTGGCAAATGAACATTGCCAATAGTTTCAGAATGGGGAAAATATATGGGCCATAAACTTTCGTGGCAATTGGACTTGATATGGGTTAACTAGATAAGTGAGTAGTTGGCCAAACGGCCTAAAATGTATGACAGCATCAGGTGCTGTCACTGATAAGCCCACGCGTCGCGTCAGCCTGGCGCTCAGCGCCAGGGCTGTGAATGAACACTCACGCCTAGCGTGGGGCTGGTGCGTAGCGTCAGACCCCTGTTTTAGGTTTTGAGTTTTCTTCAATTTAAATGATTTTGAGGATTATAGATTGTTTATTTAAATTATAATTTGGGTAATTTTTATAAGATACATTTTTTTTGATGATGTAATTTAATTATTAGAAACGTGAAAAATTTATTGTGAAAATCGATAAATTGGATGAAAAATAAATATTATTTAAGGAGGGATGTCACAATTGGTATCAGAGCAAAACTGTTCAGGATTGTAAACCTTGTGGGTAGAAATGATAGAAAGTAGTGAGATTTGTTTGTGTATTCATTCATATGGATAGAATTGTATATGTGTGAAAGTGAATTTTCAGGAATTCTGGCATTGTGCTCACTGGTTATCCGTTAGCCGCACTTCCTGGTATTGAGGTATTGATTCTGGACTATGTTCAATTTGTTTGAGTATTAATGGTGTGTTATGTTAATTGAGAATGACTGGTACTTCTAATTCAACCCCTGAGGGTGATTTCTTAGAAAAGTTTTCTCAGCTGATAGGAAGGGCTGAATCAGGCCCAACCCTTGATAAATTTTTAAAGCGTAGTCCCTCTGTGTATAAGGGTGGACGTAATTATGATGGAGCTTATATTTGGCTCATGGAAATGGAATAAATGTTTGATTATTTTGAATGTAATGAGGAACAAAAAGTAGTACTTTCTACTTATCAGTTGTTTGATGAAGCTAGGGTCTGGTGGACATGTGCCAAACCTCAGATGATCAATGTTAATGAGGTCTTAAACTGGGTTAATTTTAAAAAGAGGTTTTTGGCAAAATACTTTCCTGATAATTATAAAACCAGGAAAGAGATGGAATTCTTACATCTTGAACAGGGAAGGATGTCTATAGCTGAATATACAGCTAAATTTGATGAGTTATGTGACTTTTATGACCCTTTTTCCTTGGAAGGTATTGAAAGTAACAAAAGTGATAAATATGAGTCTGGTTTGAGAATAGAGCTTCGTACTGCTATTGTACCTTTGGGGATTAGAGATTGTACTGAACTTATTAATAAAGCACAGTTGACTGAAAATATTCAGATGCAGAGGGTTTCTTTCAGAAAAGATAAATCCCAGTTGAGAATTAAAGGAGTTGAATTTTTAAAAGCAGAGTCGATTTAGTCGAAGTGGATCTTCTTCTTTATCTTTTTCTCCAGTTAGGGGTCGAGGTGGTCCTCATCCTGATAGTCGAGTTTGTTTTAAGTGTGGTGGAGAAAGGCATTTGGCTAGAAATTTTAGATTTGAATTGCCTATGGTATTGATGAATAATGTTATAATTGTATCTACACCGATTGGTTCTGAGGTTAAGATTATGCCTATGTGTGAAGGAGTAAATTTATTCATTGAAGGTCAAACTTTTACTGTAAATTTAATTTGTATACCCTTGAAAAATCTAGATATTATTTTAGGAATGGATTGGTTGTCTGCCAATCAGATTCTGGTGGATTGTTATCGTAAAGTGGTGGTTTTTCCTATTGAATCCACTCCTAATGGTGTGGTATGTTGATATTCCTTTGTGATATCGTTATTTTATAGGGATATGTAATTTAATTCTTACTGATATACCTGTTGTAAGTAAATTTTCGGATGTGTTTCCGGAAGATATTCCTGGATTATCACCAAACCAGGAAATTGATTTTGTGATTGATTTAGTTTTGGGTGTCGAGCCAGTGTCGTATGCACCGTATCGTATGTCATCCATAGAATTAAATGAGGTGAAAAAGCAAGTTGAGGAACTGTTAAGTAAAGGTTTTATTAAACCTAGTGCTTCTCCTTGGGGTGCTCCTGTACTATTGGTATGAAAGAAAGATGGGAGTATGAGAATGTGTATTAACTACCGATAGTTAAATAAATTGATAGTTAAAAATAAATATCCTTTACCAAGGATTGATGATTTACTTGACCAGTTATAGGGCGCATGTATCTTTTCTAAAATTGATTTACGATTTGGATATCATCAGATTAGAGTAAAACCTGAGGATATTCCAAAAACCGCTTTTCGAACAAGATACGGTCATTATGAGTATGTGGTGATGCCATTTGGAGTTACTAATGCTCCGGCGGCATTCATGAGTTATATGAATCGAATCTTTCATCCTTTCTTGGATCAGTTTGTAGTAGTGTTTATTGATGATATACTAGTATATTCAAGATCTGAGGGTGAACATGTTCAGCATCTCCGCATTGTTCTACAGATTTTGTGAGAGAGGTAGTTATATGCAAAATTGTCAAAATGAGAATTCTGGGTTAAAAGTATTCAGTTCTTGGGGCATGTAATTTCTAATGATGGAGTTTCTGTTGATCCTTCCAAGACAATTGCAGTTATGAATTGGGAGAGGCCCAAATCCATTACTGAGATTTGAAGCTTTCTTGGTTTAGCTGGGTATTACCGGCGTTTCATAGAAGGTTTCTCTCGTATTGCACTTCCTATGACCAAATTAACTAGGAAGGGATGTCTTTTTGTTTGGACTGATGAATGTGAACAAAGTTTTAATGAATTGAAAAAAAAAAATTGACTTCTGCCCCTGTGCTTGCTTTACCCGATGTGACCAGAGAATTTGTTGTATATTGTGATGCCTCTAAATCTGGCTTGGGGTGTGTTAATGCAAGAAGATAGAGTTATAGCCTATGCTTCTAGGCAGTTGAGACTTCATGAGCATAATTATTCTACTCACGACCTAGAGTTAGCGGCGGTTGTATTTGTATTGAAAATTTGGAGACATTATCTTTATGGCTCCCGTTTTGTTGTGTTTAGTGATCATAAAAGTTTGAAGTACTTATTCGATCAAAAAGAATTGAATATGAGGTAGAGGCGGTGGATGGAATATTTAAAAGATTATGATTTTGAATTAAAATACCATCCAGGTAAAGCAAATGTGGTTGCTGATGCTTTGAGCAGGAAATCTCTTCATATTGCATCTTTAATGATAGAAGAATATAAACCGCTAGAAAGTTTTCGTGATATGCATCTAGCTGTAGTGTTTTATTCTCCTGGTTGTATGCTAATTGAGATGCTAAAAATTACTAATGAGTTTTTAAAATCTTTGTCTGAATGTCAAGAGGATGATACTGATGTAAAACAGTTGATTGATGCCCAAGATAGGGGCAAGAATCTACCTATGAATAGAGATTCTAATGGGCTGTGGTGGTTTAAAAATCGTATTATAGTGCCCTCCAATGGTGAATTTCAAACACAGATTCTATCAGAGGCTCATAAGAGTTCATTAAGTATTCATCCAGGTGTGACAAAAATGTATCAAGACTTACGGCAACAATTTTGGTGGCCAGGGATGAAGAAAATGATAGTTGAATATGTGGCATTCTGTATAGTGTGCTTAAAGTCTAAAGTGGAGCATCAGAAACCTTCAGAGTTAGCACAACCACTTGATATTCCGATATGGAAGTGGGATAGTATCTCTATGGACTTCGTATCGGGTTTGCCTCGTTCTCGTACTGGATGTGATGCTATATGGGTTGTTGTTGATCGATTAACAAAGAGTGCTCATTTTCTTGCTATTAATATGAGATGGTCTTTGGAAAAGCTTGTTAATATTTATGTGAAAGAAATTATAAGGTTGCATGGTGTACCCTTCAGTATTGTGTCAGATTGTGATTCTCGATTTATTTTTTTTAAATTTTGGAGAAGTTTGCAACATGAGCTAGGTACTGAGTAAAAAAAAAAAAAGTGAGCTCCGCATATCATTCTCAGACGGATGGACAATTTGAATGTACGATACAAATTCTGAAAGATTTGCTTTGGGCATGTGTTATAGAACATGGAGGGAGTTGGGAACAGTATTTACCTTTAATTGAATTTACTTATAACAATAGCTTCCATAACAGTATTGGTATGGTTCCCTATGAGGTTTTATATGGCAGAAAATGCCAAACTCCTTTATGTTGGGCTGATAAGAGTGATGTCCTGGTATTGGGGCCTGAAATGGTTCCATCAATGACAGAATAGATTAAATTGATTAAGAATGAATTAAAAGTTGCTCAGGATCATCAGAAAAGCTATTATGATGCTAAACATAGACCTCTGGTAATTCAAATTAATGATCAAGTATTTTTGAAAGTTTAAGGTGTGGGTCGAGTAATTGGTAGTAAAAAGTTGAGTCCCAGGTATATTGGACCTTATTGTATTTTAGAGCGAATAGGCAATGTTGCCTATAGAATTGAGCTTCCTACAGTCTTGTCAAAGTTGCATGATGTTTTTCATGTCTCCCAGCTTCGAAAGTATATTCCTCGAGATGATATGGTGGTTCTAGATGACATTATTGAAATCAGAGAAGATATGACGGTAACGGTTATTCCTCTTCGTATTGATGGTTATCAAACCAAACAATTAAGGAATAAGAATATTCCTTTAGTGAAAGTTTTATGGCAGAATTTCAATGAAATTTCACACACGTAGGAATTAGAATCTGAGATGCGACAATAATACCCGGATCTATTTACAGAGGTATGTTGATTTCGAGGACGAAATCTATTCTTAGGGGGGGTGAGTGTAACATCCCTATGTTTTATATTCATGAGTTTGGATATTTAACAAAGTAAGATTATTATAAGATGAAAAATTAAAATAAAAAGAAAATTTTGATTTTGGGACCTGACGCGTAGCGTCAGTGGGACGCGTAGCGTCAGGGTAAAATTTGACGAGTAGCGTTAGTGGACGCGTAGCGTCCATATAAAAATTTAGACTTGACGCGTAGCGTCAGGGGGACGCGTAGCGTCAGTGTCGCGGGCAGAATAAAGACCCAAGATGACAGCCTGTATAGCAGAAGTTAAAAACATAAGTTTTGGGGTTCTTCTTCTTCTCTCTTTTCCCTGCGACAATTAAAGGCCAACAAGATGTTGGAATCTGAAATTCATTGCGGATTAGAGGTAAGAAACTTAAGATTAACGCATGGGATCTTTCAATTTTGAATTCTATGGAGAATTTCTATCTTTATCCATTTTTGGGGAAAACAAGGGAACTTTGAATTTTAAGATTCTAAACCGATTAAAAGTTTCCTTATGGTGTTCAAAAGAAGGATTGAGTGACGAATTTGAATTCCGCTTTATATAGGTTGCGAAAGAGCCGTTGAAAGATTAGCGGAAAAAAAAAGGGTTTCTCGGAGAACTTGTGGTTTCAGTTGTGGTAAGCTTCTAAAGCTTTAGAAAGTAATTTCTGAGCATATTCTTGAGTTGGATTAAGGTTTGAATGGTTAAAACCTTAAACCTTTTTGTAATTCTATCTTTTAGTGGTTGCGGCGCATTGATCTTGGTAATTGAGTTTAGAGCGTCGACAGTGAGGTAAGGGGAGTATTATAGTATATATTTGATTACAAATTTGTGATAATTATATTGGAAAATTAAATCTGTGAAAGTATGAGATTTATATATATATATATATATGGGAGAATATGTGATTAGATTATGTAGGTGGTTATACGTTGTATTTGACAATTATGGAAAATAAAATGGTAATAAATGAGATATGAATTGTGAATAAGATGGAAAATAATGTATAAAGTATGCCTAAAATGTGCATAATGGAGAGTGATGAAATATTGAATTATCATGATATAAAAGATATAAAGTTATGTTTGATTATGTGAATATTATGAATGTAAAGTATAATTATGATATTTAGAGATATGGCTTTTATGCCGAGAGATGTGGCTTTTATGCCGAGAGATGTGGCTTTTATGCCGAGAGATGTGGCTTTTATGCCGATATGTGGCTTTTATGCCGAGATGTGGCTTTTATGCCGAGATATAGCTTTTATGCTGAGATATATGGTGTTTATATTGAGATATGGCTCTTATGCCAAGAAATGTGGTTTTTATGTTGAGATGTGGCTTTTATGCTGAGATGTGATTCTTATGTTGTGAGATGACTTGTATGCCAAAATCATTTAATGATTGTATAAGGTATATTCATGATTTAAAATGAATAACGTGTATATGATGAGATATATTGTGATATGCTGTATATGCATGATATGTGTTGTAAACAGCCATTCGGTATAGATTACCCCTCGCTTTTGGCTCCCGTGGTCCATGTAGAGGCCCAGTTGAGCTACCCAGTGATCCAGGAAGAGATCCAGTGGTTGAGGTGGGGAGACGGTTTATGATACCGGGCTCGGTGAACCAGGATGTGTTCACGGGATGTCGGTGGACTCCCAGCTGGTGGCTGATTCGTTAGTATCCGGATACTAGGTGTCTGATGTATATGAGAGTCAGTTGTGATTTACACTCCTTGACTGATATGCAGATTATTGCATTGATATGATAATGATATGATTGAAATAATGAATTGTGAAATGATTTGATTAATCATTGGTGCTTATAATTAATTCATCTCGATATTGTGAGATATTTGTTATGATGTGAATAGAATGAATTTATGATGATTATGATGGATTATGATATGTTTGGTCCATATAAGGAAAGTTTAGGGGATCAATACCCCAGACAGGAGAATGAGGTTCTTCAGGTGATATCAACTCTGATTATGTAGTTGTATCATTTTTGTGATAGATACTCACCCTTACTTTATATTCACAGTGGATGAACCCAAGGATGTTGCGGATGCTGCGGAAACTAGTACAAAAATGAGCAAGGAGTAATGCCAGAGGAGTTTGGAATGTATATCTTGTATATATTTATATGTGAATTTATTATCTTGTAGACTTGCATAAGTATGTGTTGTTGTTACTCATTTATGATGACTAATGGCACTGAGCCATTGGTGTATATATAGGTGGATATGTGTATAAATCTGTGGGAGTGTGAACTTATGCATAGTATAATATGTTTGTGGTTTGGGTGATGTGATTAGGTAATGGCATTGAGCCATTACATATTATGCATGCGTGATGACCAGGTACTGTTGGATGATTATGTTTATGGCATAGAGCCATACTGTAGCAAATCATGCATTATATGCAGGTTCTGTGGGTGTATGTGTGCTGTAATGGTTGCTTGAGATGATTGAATGTTATATTGATGAATCAAATATATTTAGAGATTTGAACTAGTAGTCATCCCTATGACTTTGAGAAACTGGATAGGTGAATTTGAGTTTCGGTGAGTTTCAATACCTTTGCAAGGTATTAATAGGCTCATGAGAATATTTAAAAGTAGTGTATATTGACCTAGGGTCATTTGAGAATCATTTAGGGTGTTTGGTGCAAGAGTGTTTCACATAAAGTGGTTAAGTTGTATTTCTTGCATAATTTGAGCATATGTTGAAATTTTGGCAAACGAACATTGCCAATAATTTCAGAATGGGGAAAATATATGGGCCATAAACTTTCGTGGCAATTGGACTTGATATGGGTTAACTAGATAAGTGAGTAGTTGGCCAAAAGGCCTAAAATGTATGACAGCATCAGGTGCTGTCACTGATAAGCCCACGCGTCACGTCAGCCTGGCGCTCAGCGCCAGGGCTGCAAATGAACACTCACGCCTAGCGTGGGGCTGGTGCGTAGCGTCAGACCCCTGTTTTAGGTTTTGAGTTTTCTTCAATTTAAATGATTTTGAGGATTATAGATTGTTTATTTAAATTATAATTTGGGTAATTTTTATAAGATACATTTTTTTTGATGATGTAATTTAATTATTAGAAACGTGAAAAATTTATTGTGAAAATCGATAAATTGGATGAAAAATAAATATTATTTAAGGAGGGATGTCACATTGTGTGTGTCATGAATGTTGTTTGAACTGTATGAACTTGGTTACTTGAGAAAGGTTGAATGATAGCAGGAGCGTGTACTGACGCTGATACCGAGTCTGTGAGTATCATTTTACATGTAAAAGCTCACCCCTGCAGTGGCCATTTTTCAGTGAATGTCTCTCGAGATGAGGATCAGAAGCAGAGCTGGAATGCTGGGCGGAGTGTTGATGTATCTGGAAGGCTTAATTAAGGCGTTGTTAGATTAAGCCCTGACTGGTTCATGTCGTATGTTAATGTTTTGGGATAAATAGGGCTATATGAACAAGGAGAAGTTCGATTTTTGTGTTGTAAATATTGACATATACTCTTCTATAGATATATGGATGTATGGTTTTGTGTGTGTGATGTTATGTGCTACCTTGTTTCATAATTGTGCTTTAATGGATACGCAGGGACAGTATGATTGAGCAGGTCGTAGCCAAGTTTGAGTGAATCGAGAATTGTCTTAGGAAAACTTATGTCGGATACGTCTGGGCGGAGTCGTACCCCGCCCGAAGTATGGGAGCAATTCGCCCAAGCGTGAGGACTCGCGCTGGAGCGATGTAGTTGTTAGAATGAGACACCGGTGTCGACCCCTGATTTGGGCGTTGTGGTTAAGTCCGCCCAGGCGTTGTCATAATTAGTTGAGTTGGGCAGAATAGGTTCAGACTCTTCCTTCTTCCAACCTTCTACCGCATACGTACCTTGTAACTTCCCGTTTTTTTTTGAGTGAAGTACGAGCGTGAGGATTTATCGGGTGAACCCTTGTCCATATCCGATTGAGAAATTACCTTGTATTTGTGTTGAAGAGGCGTTGTGCAGATTTCGTTTAGGCGGTGTCATACCTCGCCCAAGTAACTAGGACAGTTCGCCCAAACGTGTAGAACCATGCTGAAGCAAGCAGATATCCACGTGAGACTCCGCCTACGTACTTCCCTCCTTCGTTGTCGCATTATTCCGCCTCGCAGGGCGGTGTTGGACATCGCCTGAGTGAGTGAATGTTGTGATGTAGTTCGTCCAGGTGTTGTTGTGCCTTGCCGAACTGGACGGCGGTGTAATCACTTCCTCTTTCCTTTATCTATTTTCTCCTATCGAGTGACCAGTGTTACTCGAAGGAAAGCTCCCTTGTGAAATCCTCTCTATCCGCTGCTGCATTACCATACCCCGCCTGGACGGTGTCAGACCCCGTCTAAGCAACAACCGGTGTTGTGTAATCCGCCCTGGTGCTGGCTTGTTACGATAAACCCATTGAGCTGGTCCCAGTTTTAGCTTCTCTGTAGGTTGCTATATGCGCGTGAATGCTCTTCATTCTCCCCTTGCCTGTTCCCTTCTATATCGAATAATACATGACTGCTTTTGTGAAAAATTTTTCTCATATTTTTGGAATTATTAGTTGCAAGAAATAAGGTGTTACATTTTTGGTATCAGAGCGGACCAAAAGGTCCAAGGCCAAAGTATGCTTACCGAGTGTAAGCGGTTGTGTGTGTGTCTTTTTGATTGAATGGTTGAAATTGTTCTGATACTAGTTGAACTTGATTGATGTTGACTTGAGGACAAGAGGTTGTTTTTCCCTGGTCCGATTGTGTGTATGACCTAGGCGAATGACATAATGTGCTAAGCTATTAATTGTTGGACTAAAAACCAGATCGGTAGTAAGTGGCTCCATATACTTATCCTTGAATGTTGATTTCAGGATAAGGGATGGCACATCGTCAAAGCATGGAGACTATAGCTACAGCATTCCAACGCTTTGCGGATGTGTTTGAAAGGCAGGGCCAGCCTCGAGCTGAGGAGGGCCAAGTAATGGACCGCTTCTTAAAGAGGAAGCCGAGTGAATTCTTAGGAGGACGGAACCCTGAGGCGGCGTTTAAGTGGACTCGGGAATTAGAAAGGAGTTTTAGGGGTCTTCGCTGTACCGAAGCCCAGAATGTGGAATGTGCA
Organism: Clitoria ternatea; assembly: GCA_037962975.1. NCBI lineage: Eukaryota > Viridiplantae > Streptophyta > Magnoliopsida > Fabales > Fabaceae > Clitoria > Clitoria ternatea. The sequence continues at coordinate 239,045,829 of CM075671.1, read as the reverse complement.
GTGTACATGCTGCGAGACGAAGCGGAGAACTGGTGGAAAATAGCCAGAAGCCGATTCCCCGAAGATGATAATCAGCTGACATGGAACGATTTCAAGGCCTGCTTCTTAGAGAAATACTTTCCCGACACAGTGAGGAGTCGGAAAGAGCTGGAGTTTATGGAGTTAAAACAGGGCTCCATGACTGTGGAAGAATACCCGACAAGGTTCGAGGAATTGTGCCTATTCTATCCGCCCTTCCAGCAGCCAGGAACAGAGAACTCTAAGTGCCTTAAGTTTGAGAACGGATTGAGATCGGATATTAAGAGAGCCTGCAGATACCATGAGATACGGAGTTTCCCTGCACTAGTGAACAAATGTAGAATATTTGAAGAGGATGACAAGGCCCATTCGAGCTAGAGCAGCAGAAACCACTATTCCCTGAGGCCCCAATGACCTCGTTTCAAAAAGCCAAGCAATGCCGGTAGGAACAAGCCTTTTTCCAGATATGAAGGACGGAATCAACCTGGAAGACGACCAGTGGTAGGAGACAGAAGATGTTTCAAGTGTGGAGGAAATCACTTTGCCAGAGACTGCAAGGATGATGGTGATGTAGTGTGCTTTCACTGCAACAAGAGGGGACATATTCGCCCCGACTGCCCCCAACTACACCAAGCAGACGTTAATGTGCGTCAAGGAAGATTTCAAGAAAGGAACCGAGTGAATGATGACCAACGTCCTGGTGGCAGAGGCAACGGAGCCAGAGGAGACGGGATGCGAGGGAGGAACACCGGCCCAACAGCGACTGGAAGGATCTACACCATCAATGCAGAGGATGTTGCACCAGCAAACGATCTAGTACAATGTAAGTGCTCACTTGGAATGAATACGCTTAATGTTGTTTTCGATTCGGGAGCTACCCATTCTTTTATAGCTGATGAGTGCGTGAAACGGTTGAAGTTACCAACTGTGTCTATGAATCGGACCTTGGAAGTGGCCAGCCCCACTGGCGCTAATGTGTTCACATCGTCAATATGCAAAGATGTAGCATTTGAGTTGTATGATCGGAGTTTCACCTTCGATCTGATTTGCATGCCCTTAAAGGGTCTGGACATCGTGCTCGGAATAGATTGGCTTTCAGCCAATAAGGTATTAGTAGATTGTAGAAACCGAGAGATAGTTTTTCCGAAACAGCCCACTGAGAATGACACAGCACCAGATATAACCCAACTATTTATGATGATCTGTCTAACCAAGGATGAGAGTGAGACCCGAGTGAATGAAGTTCCGGTTGTCTGTGAATTCCCAGAAGTGTTCCTAGAAGACGTTCCGAGTGTGCCTCCCAATAGAGAAGTTGAATTCTCTATAGACTTGATCCCTGGAGCCGAACCGGTCTCCAGTGCACCCTATAGAATGTCCTCAACTGAATTGGCAGAGTTGAAGAAACAGGTAGATGAGTTACTCGAGAAGCAGTTCATTAGACCAAGCGTGTCACCATGGGGCGCACCTGTGCTACTTGTTAAGAAGAAGGATGGCAGCATGAGACTTTGTATAGATTATCGACAGCTTAATAAACTCACAATCAAGAATCGATACCCACTGCCTAGAATTGATGATTTAATTGACCAGCTGCGTGGAGCCACAGTCTTCTCGAAAATCGATCTACGATCGGGGTATCACCAAATCCGAGTGAAGGACTCGGACATTCCTAAAACTGCCTTTAGGACTCGGTATGGTCACTACAAGTATGTAGTGATGCCGTTCGGTGTGACAAACGCCCCTGCTGTTTTCATGAATTACATGAACAGCATATTCCACTCCTTCTTAGATCGGTTTGTTGTTGTCTTCATCGATGACATTTTAATTTACTCTAAAACGTCTGAGGAGCATGAAGGACATCTCAGAGCGGTACTCCAAGTGTTGAAGGAGAAACAATTGTTTGCAAAGCTCTCAAAGTGCGAATTCTGGATGGATGAGATCCACTTCCTTGGGCATGTGATTTCCGAGCAAGGCGTCTCGGTGGATCCTGCAAAGGTAGCTGCTGTAATAGCATGGGAGAGGCCCAGGACGGTCTCGGAGATAAGAAGTTTCATGGGCTTGGCAGGTTACTATAGGAGGTTCATCGAAGGTTTTTCTAAGTTGGCATTACCCCTGACTAAATTGACTCGGAAGAACGTTCCTTTCGTGTGGAGTCCGGAGTGTGAGAACAGCTTCCAAGAGCTGAAGAATAAGTTGACAACTGCTCCGGTGTTGGCATTACCTGAGTTACGAGAAAGCTTCATGGTCTATTGTGACGTGTCCGGACTCAGATTAGGGTGTGTACTCATGCAGAAAGATCGAGTGATAACATATGCCTCTCGACAATTGAGACCCCACGAGCAGCATTATCCGACCCATGACTTGGAGCTGGCAGCAGTAGTTTTTGCATTAAAAGACATTACTTGTATGGGTCCAAATTTGAAGTGTACAGCGATCATAAGAGCCTCAAATACTTATTCGACCAAAAGGAGCTGAACATGAGGCAGAGAAGATGGATTGAGTTTTTGAAGGACTACGATTTTGAGTTAAAATACCACCCAGGTAAGGCAAATGTCGTGGCCGATGCATTGAGTCGGAAATCCCTCCACATAGCAGCCATGATGGCAAAAGAAGTAGAGTTGTTGGAGCGGTTCCGAGACATGAACTTGCATGTTGACACCCCTTCCTCTCAGAAGATGACAATCGGTACGTTGAGGATTGCCAATGAATTCTTAAAATCCGTGTACGAACAGCAACAGGCGGACTCTTACCTAGCTGAAATAAAGGAAATTCAGGCCAAAGGAAAGGATTTATCCTTGACAGAGGGGTCAGATGGGATCTTCCGGGTGAGAAACAGAATATACATACCAAGCGAAGGAAGATTGAGAAGAATGGTGCTTGATGAAGCCCACAAAAGTCTACTCAGCATTCACCCAGGAACCACGAAAATGTACCACGACTTGAGAAGACAGTTCTGGTGGCCCGGACTAAAGAAGGATGTGGCGGAGTACGTGGCCCGGTGTATCACTTGTCAGAAATCGAAAGTAGAGCACCAAAAACCGTACGGTGCAATGCAGCCTCTAGCGATCCTCGTGTGGAAATGGGACTCAATTGCAATGGATTTTATCATGGGATTACCCAAAAACCGAGCGGGCCATGATGCAATTTGGGTCATTGTTGACCGATTGACGAAGAGTGCACACTTCTTACCTGTAAATATGAAGTACCCATTGCATAAGTTGGCTCGGATTTACATCCAAGAAGTTATCCGACTGCATGGCATACCTACTTCCATCGTATCAGATAGGGACCCTAGGTTTACGTCCCGATTTTGGACCAGCATGCATCAAGAATTGGGGACGAAGCTTTGGCTTAGTTCTGCCTACCACCCCCAATCGGATGGACAATCCAAACGAACAATTCAGAGTCTAGAAGACTTATTGAGAGCGTGTGTATTAGAGCACGGTGGGGACTGGGAGCAGTACCTTTCCTTGATCGAGTTTACGTACAACAACAGCCATCATCACAGCATTGGCATGGCACCTTACGAGGCATTATATGGGCGTAGATGCCGAACCCCACTCTGCTGGTCGGAAGCGGGTGAAAGTCTACTATTGGGACCAGACATCGTGAAGCAAACCACAGAACAAATCAGAGTGATAAGGGAGAAGATGAAAGCATCACAAGACAGGCAGAAGAGCTACCATGACAAGCGCATCAAGCCATTGGAATTTTCAGTCGGAGATTGAGTGTTTCTGAGAACCTCTCCGAGTAAAGGAGTTGGACGAGCCTTAAAAAGTGGGAAGTTAAGCCCTCGATACATTGGACCTTACGAGGTGTTAGAACGGATCGACCGCGTAGCATACCGCCTCGCATTACCAACTCACTTGTCCCGATTGCACAACGTATTTCACGTGTCTCAACTAAGGAAGTATTTGCATGACCCCAGCCACACGATGCCTGACGACGAGGTAGAGATCAAAGAAGACCTAACCACTGTGACTACACCAATTGGAATCGTGGACCGATCGGTAAAACGCTTAAGAAACAAGAACGTAAGACTGGTTAAGGTGGAGTGGCAGCAAGGCAAGACCACCTCCTGCACGTGGGAACGCAAAGATATCATGCGGCAGCAGTACCCCGAGTTGTTTACCTAGGTAAGTGCCGACTGAATTTCGGGGACAAAATTCTTTTTCAGTGGGGGAGAACTATAACATCCCAGTTTTGAAACTAAATGCCGAATGAAGAATAAACCATTAAGACTTGATCTCAAATGGAAAATAACTGTTAATTACGTTTAACCAAGTAGATGTAAGCCATTAAAGTATAAAAAAAAAGGTGGTGGTCAGGGGATGGGATGGAGTGCACGTGGCTGCTGAGCTCACACTCTCCCATCCCACTCTTCTCTTACTTATGCGCATGTATATATATATATAAAACGTGAGCCTTTGGTGATGAACACACTTACTATTTCTTCAGACTCCCTCCTCCGTCACCTCATCCTCTACTTTCCTCTTTTCGTCTCCATCTTTCTTCTTCTTCTATCTTACTCTTCGCTCCTGGAGATCTTGGTTGCAGTACTGGAGAACGGACCACACTCCATCCCAGAATCAGGCGCAGGATACGACAAAGCCAAGGAAGACCAGATGAACCAGGAGAAGGACATCGGACCCAACGATAAGAACGGAAAAGGTTTCTGAGGTTCTTCTAAAGGTAGGGGGCGCTTGCATGTCGAATGCATGGTCTAAGAACGGTACCGGATGAACGTACTGCTGAGTGTGGGTGTGTGTGTGCATGTATTCATAATCATTAAGACTGATTGCATGATTTAAGATTCTGATGGTAATTTTATGGAAATGGTGTAGCCTGTTAGTAGATGATAATGATGAATGATATGCATGGATCTATTTTCTTATCACTGTGGAAAATATGCATGTGCGTGCTCTTAATTGGATTGTTCAATGTTGTTAGTCTGATGACCGATTGTAACATGCACTGGTGTGATTGACTGAATGATTACGAGTAGCGTGGGAAATCCGTTCTTGCTTAATGACTACGGCAAAGGTGTTTGTGGCGCGATGATGTGTAATAATAAATGTGTTAGTTGCATGAGTGAGAGTGGGGTGACCCATAGGAGGTCAAGAACCCCAAGGGAAACGACTTCCAGTTACCAACCCTGGCTAGATCCCAATAGTGCTCGTGGTAGCCGTTGGAGCTAGAGAAGAGAGTCTCGAGACGCCGTGGGGAGGCCGGTGCCACCTTGTAAGAGCTGAGGGACGAGGGGCCAGAAGAAAAGGGGACCGTAACTGAGAGTCTTTACCCGAGTCGGATCCGCAGGCATGCATATAGAAATAAGGCTGATTGTGGTGGTGTATAAGTCTATGTATGTATATGTGTATGATGTTGAATGCATGAATATATATATATATATATGGATGTGGAATAAACTCTGTGTATTATGTGTGTCATGAATGTTGTTTGAACTGTATGAACTTGGTTACTTGAGAAAGGTTGAATGATAGCAGGAGCGTGTACTGACGCTGATACCGAGTCTGTGAGTATCATTTTACATGTAAAAGCTCACCCCTGCAGTGGCCATTTTTCAGTGAATGTCTCTCGAGATGAGGATCAGAAGCAGAGCTGGAATGCTGGGCGGAGTGTTGATGTATCTGGAAGGCTTAATTAAGGCGTTGTTAGATTAAGCCCTGACTGGTTCATGTCGTATGTTAATGTTTTGGGATAAATAGGGCTATATGAACAAGGAGAAGTTCGATTTCTGTGTTGTAAATATTGACATATACTCTTCTGTATATATATGGATGTATGGTTTTGTGTGTGTGATGTTATATGCTACCTTGTTTCATAATTGTGCTTTAATGGATGCGCAGGGACAGTATGATTGAGCAGGTCATAGCCAAGTTTGAGTGAATCGAGAATTGTCTTAGGAAAACTTATGTCGGATACGTCTGGGCGGAGTCGTACCCCGCCTGAAGTATGGGAGCAATTCGCCCAAGCGTGAGGACTCGCGCTGGAGTGATGTAGTTGTTAGAATGAGACACCGGTGTCGACCCCTGATTTGGGTGTTGTGGTTAAGTCCGCCCAGGCGTTGTCATAATTAGTTGAGTTGGGCAGAATAGGTTCAGACTCTTCCTTCTTCCAACCTTCTACCGCATACGTACCTTGTAACTTCCCCTTTTTTTTCTGAGTGAAGTACGAGCGTGAGGATTTATCGGGTGAACCCTTGTCCATATCCGATTGAGAAATTACCTTGTATTTGTGTTGAAGAGGCGTTGTGCAGATTTCGTTTAGGCGGTGTCATACCTCGCCCAAGTAACTAGGACAGTTCGCCCAAACGTGTAGAACCATGCTGAAGCAAGCAGATATCCACGTGAGACTCCGCCTACGTACTTCCCTCCTTCGTTGTCACATTATTCCGCCTCGCAGGGCGGTGTTGGACATCGCCTGAGTGAGTGAATGTTGTGATGTAGTTCGTCCAGGTGTTGTTGTGCCTTGCCGAACTGGACGGCGGTGTAATCACTTCCTCTTTCCTTTATCTATTTCCTCCTATCGAGTGACCAGTGTTACTCGAAGGAAAGCTCCCTTGTGAAATCCTCTCTATCCGCTGCTGCATTACCATACCCCGCCTGGACGGTGTCAGACCCCGTCTAAGCAACAACCGGTGTTGTGTAATCCGCCCTGGTGCTGGCGTGTTACGATAAACCCATTGAGCTGGTCCCAGTTTTAGCTTCTCTGTAGGTTGCTATATGCACGTGAATGCTCTTCATTCTCCCCTTGCCTGTTCCCTTCTATATCAAATAATACATGACTGCTTTCGTGAAAAATTTTTCTCATATTTTTGGAATTATTAGTTGCAAGAAATAAGGTGTTACATATAGCAGCTGAAAAGTTTATGCTTTGGTAATAGTGGGCTTATTAAAAACAGGAAAGTTTGCTTAAAATCTTAAATTAAATTAAAATTAAAATTAAAATAATTAATAAAATAGGATTCACCAGATGGTGACACCTGTGAAATTTCACTATTTATGTGGGCCCCATTAAGTATTTTTTATATATAATTAAGATCTATTACATAAAAATATAAAAACAAAAACAAAATACGAACAATGGTAGATAAATAAAGAATTTTCTTTGCGACGTAACATAATGGTTGTCTTGAAGGCTAACGTAGTAGTTGTCACTGAGTGATGCATGTCAATGATAAGTGACAATGAACATGACACATGAAAACTAGTATGACATTGTATGGGTGTGGTAGCTGTGGAGCTAAGGGTGATTTATAGAAAAAAATATGGATTATCTAAGGAGATTTATTGCATAAGACTAGTCTTTTATAGGGTATTTGTGGATCGAATTGGATTGATTTTGAGGCTAAAATTATCCAACCCAATCAAGAAATCATTATGCGGTTTGAATTGGATTGGTTAGCATGTATCATGAAATCTGATATGATCCAATCTGATATATAGAAAATACCTTAAAAATAAATCACTTATTATAGAAATTACATACTAACAGTAGTAACAAATAAGTAACATAATAATTCCAACTGAAAAATCTAAAAGCTAATATGATAAATCCAACAACCCACAAGGGCGCAAAGTGAAGTGAAGGTTTCTTTTCTTTCTCATTTGAGCAAATGATGAGCGCAAATCATAAAATATTAAAATTAAAACATTCAACATTGCCATTTGGGGCTTAAGCTGTTTTGCACCTGAATTATAAAATTGAAACATTAGGCATTGCCATGTAGGCTTAAACTATTTTACTTTTAGGAATTATAGAAACATAGGAAATATATTGGACTTTTATGTAATAGGTCCAAATACTAGTAGTAAAAAGACTTTGGATCGGTTTGGATTGAATCGGTTCCTGAAGGTAGAACCGAAATCCAATACAATCCATTAAAAATATTAATTTTTTTGGTTATTAATTTTTTCAGTTCGGTTGAGCAGTTTTTATTTGGATTGGATTGGATGATGAACACCCCTAGATCTCTGGATGGAAATGTTAAAAAATTTATTTCTAATAATTAATATGGGCTATATATATTATTTGTAGTATCTTTACATTTAGTTAGACTCAATATAAGTGATCTATTATTATTGAGCCTTTAGACTACAAAGAAGAAAAAATGATATCGGCTCAAATAAGTGAAAACCAGATTAGGCTCGTTAAGGGTAATGGGAACCTTAACACGTTTATAAGCAACCAGTGGTCATGGTCCCCAAATAAAAAAAACTACCTTTTTTTGCCTCATCAAGGAGAAATATCAAGTCCTATTGAAGAATCTGGTGATTTGGTTAAGGAAGATCATTGCACCAAAAGACTATTCTGCTACAACCTTTAGTCAACGCCAACGGGTCCAGGTATTTCTAAAAGTATTTTTCTTCAATAATCTAACATAATAATTCTTGAGTTTTATTTGGAATTCCATAAAGTATAAATAGGAATTATCCAACAAGTGATATCAGAGCCCCTTTACCGTTAGATTATTGGATTTTAAGTTTTTTTCCTATTGTTGTCGATAAATCAATTACATATTTTTTATATTACATGCTTCGCGTTATATTATATGCTTGCGCAAATTGAGATATAATGCTTCATGTTCATAACATGATTATTTTTTTTTTGTTTCGCATTATATAATGTACCGCATAATTTTTTTGTTATTTTACATGGACTGGTTTGTGCATCCATCTCTGAAGCTTTGGTTTCATTTTCTTTATCATTATTATTAATTGGCATATATTGTAATGCATATATATGGATTCCGCAATATAAGGTAATAAATTTGATGGTTCAAAGTCAGACTTAGAAGGGGGGTTAAACTTTAATTCTTGACTCCAACCACTCCTGGCTTAAACTAAAGTATTTTTTTCAACAAACCACTCCTGGCCTAAACTCAAGTATTCTTTCAAAAGCCTCTTCAGACTAAACAGTGTTTCCTAAATAAAATAAAGACTAACAACACACCAGACTTTGACACAGATTATGATTTAAGAGTGTGTTTGTGTTTCTGATAACTTAGTATATAAGATAATGGATCTTAAAAAATAGATAAACTAAGTAGAAAAAAAAAGACTAAGTCTACAAGAAGCAGAGATACAAAGAAAGTCTTTGCTTTTGTGAAGAAAACTTTTAATTGCTTGTAATTTCATATTGATGCTTTCATGCATAACTTCAGTTTTTTTAGTTTGAGGGTCTCTTCGTATTTATAGGCCTTTGAAGATAGTTGTTGATGATCCATTAAAGAGAGGTGACTGTTTGAAGCATCATACTCTGAATGAGAAGAAAACAAAAGGTTTGAATCGAGGATCTTCAAAAGTTGCACTAAAATGAAGTACCTCGAGTATTTCAAAGTAAAAGTCTTTTTATAGTCTTTCTTCTATTATGAATTCATATAGAAATAGACATGGTTGACCTTCTGATGATTTCTGATGCAAGTACTGATCTTCGTCAACTTTTTGATTTGCACAGAGTAGCTTCCTCGGTTTCTTCTCCATGCAGGCATTGGTTCTTGAACAAGCTTGTATTCTTTCCTTTTTTAGTGATAAGAGTAGTCTAGCTTGAAAAGTATTTAGCTTTGGGGTATCTTCAAAATATCTTTGTAGACCAATGCAAATTCAGAGTAATGTTTTTATGCTTCAAGAGTTTGAAGTTTGAGGTCTTGAAGAAGTGTGCTTGCTGAGTCTGAGAGGTGAAATATATAAGGGGTATGACTCAACAATCTAGAGTCTGAAAGGGCACACTTGAATCAGACTTATCTTGGGACAGACTCGAATGAGAACTGTTTTAGTCCCACACAGACTTTGTCTGAAATATTTTGCATAGCTCAAGGTAGACTTTTAAGTGATGGACTCCCCTTTTCATTTATAACGTATGCATCACAGACTTGTAATATGAAACACTCAATTAGAGAGGTTAGATAACACATAGGCAAACTTTATTTAATTAAATGCCTTGATGTATGTTATTAGCAAATCTTGGGGTCTTTAAATAATAACCAAAAACTTCAAAGTCCTTTGCAAACCAGACTTGATTCTAACAAACTTTATATATATTTATATATATTTAATTGCAATTTCATTGACACATTGATTTATACACAGAAGTTATTAGCAATATATGTGTTATATATATATGTATGTATGTATGTATGCATAATGATATTATAAAGTTATAAGATATACGTTATAAAGTTATTAACATATAATATATATTATTTGATTTGTGCATAAAAGATATGTAATTAACAATACATTGGCAATATTTATATTAATATAATTGCCAATTTGATTATTCCTGTGTGAATTTATATGGCTGTTTTTTTTTCTTTTTTTTCCTTTTTCTATGTTAAATTTATGTAAATCTGCAAGTATATATTTTTGGTCAATTGTTTCCGGTTATACATATAGTAATAGTTGTTACGAAATTTATTGTATATTAATATGCAATTAAATGGAATATATGTATAAAGATATTGATGTTATATATATTTATAAGTTACGACCGCATGTTACAATATATGTATATATTAAAATCTATTTATTTCAAAAAATTATTGCCATATGCATTATATATATTAATGGCCATGAATCAAGTTTTGTCGTGTATACATATATATGGTAATGTTCAAATTTGGTTTCTATTATATATTATATATACATAGTGTACAAAATTATATATGAATATAAATTTAGGCAGATAAAAGACCTTATTTATTGATTAATTTGTCAAGTAATTTTTTAATTAGATTAATTGATATAATATTTATTGCCAAAACAATCCCTGTTATAGAATTAATTTAATTAGGATTACAATAGATGTTCACATGAGATTATTTATGCATTTTGTACTCATCCCAAAAGAAGACATAATCTGGCCAAATAATAACACGTCTGTGATGATAAATATGTGATATTATAAAGTTAAAATCATGTGAATAATAGTCGGTTCAAAGAAAGACTATTATTTGACAGAATTAATTATTAATATTAGATCGTTACACTAAAGGTACCATTTACAAATTAGTTTGTATGTCTAAAGACTATAAAATTAATGTTGTTTTTGGTATCTTGTAATGGATTATGAAAATTATATGCATATTTTAATTATTTATTTTTTTAATTATGTTTATATTATTTTCCAGTTGTTATTGCTAGCGTTGTTAACTTGTCTGCTCAAATTAATTGTATCCATATGCTTAATGGGACAAACTTTAAAGTCTGGAAGGAAGTAGTTGAGATAATTCTTGACTATATGGATCTTGATCTGGCACTTCGAGCTGCTAAACCCATTCCAACTCTAGAAAATCCAGAAGAGGATAAAGTTAAAAAGTGGGAATGCTCAAACTGAATGTGTCTACTGATCATGAAGCGAGCTATTTCATAAGTATTTTGAGGCTTTATTCCTGAGAGCGCGAATGCTAAAGGTTTTCTTGATGCTGTTGAAAAGTATTTCACCAGTAATGAGAAGGCTGATGTAAACAGTTTGCTTGCCAATCTAATCTCTTTGAGATACAAGGGCAAAGGAAACATAAAAGAGTACATTATGGAAATGTCTAATCTTGCAACAAAATTGAAAGCACTAAAGTTAGAGTTGTCTGATGACTTGCTTGTGTACTTAGTTTTGATTTCTCTTTCTACACACTTTGGATAATTCAAGGTGAGTTATAATACTTAGAAGGATAAATGGACCTTGAATGAGCTTATTTCTCATTGTATGTAAGAAGAGGAAAGGAAACAAAGAGACAAAACTGAAAGTGCTCATTTGACCTCTAATTCTCATAATAGAAAAAGAAAAAATAATAAGGATGCTATAGGAGAGACTTCTCAACAAAAAAAGTAAAAAAAATATGAGAAAACACCTGACTGCTTCTTTTGTAAGAAGCCCGGACACATGAAGAAAGAGTGTTCCAAGTACGCCTCTTGGTGTGTAAGGTAATTTTCGCTCTTTTGTTTGTTTTGAAGCTAATTTAGCTTTTGTACCACATGATACTTGGTGGGTAGATTCTGGTGATACTATTCATATTATTGTATCCATGTAGGGTGGCCTTTGGAGTCGACCGCCAAGTGATAATGAAAGATTTATCTATGTGGGTGATGACAACAATGTCAAAGTGGAGGCTATTAGAACATTTAAATTATAATTAAAAATTAGATTTTATTTGGATTTATTTGAGACTTTTGTCGTGCTGTCTTTAAGGTAGAATTTAATTTCTATTTCTAATTTAGACAGATTTGGTTTTTCAGGTGATCCGGTCCTAACACCGGCCCCCAAGAGCATGGCTTTAATACTTTGCCAGATCAGCATTTTGTACAAGAGAAGTACGCTTCAAATATATTATAATTATTTCTATACGGAGTACATACGACCAAGGCAAGTAACTCCGCCTAGGCATGTTACCCTGCCAAGGGTCATAACTCCGCCAAGGCATGTTACTCCGCCAAGGCACGTTACTCCGCCTAGGCATGTTACCCTGCCAAGGGTCATAACTCCGCCAAGGCACGTTACTCCGCCTAGGCATGCTACTCCGCCAAGGGTCATAACTCCGCCAAGGCATATTACTCCGCCAAGCCATAGACTCAATACTGGCGGAATATTGAATTTCCCATACTGCGTAGCGAGCCCATACTCACAACCCCGGCACGAGATTGACTCTGTCTTGAGAGGTTAATAATGGGAATCACGCTGTCACGCATAAAGGGTAATAACAATAAAATAATAAAGCATTCACGCTTCCCAAGTAAGTGGAAATACTTACTACAATAACGGTGCTCGTGAACGACACAGGGACCCACTGTCTTTCTTGCTTTATGCCAGAAAACAAGGAATGGGCCCTACCAATAATGGAGCACCAATGACAGGTATATAAACCTCAGCAAAAAGGTATACAGGGGCTCTCCCCCAATTCTGAACCTTACACTCTCTTACTTGCATAATTCTCTCTGATTGTCTTTCTAAGTCTGAAAGTATTCTGAAATACTGACTTGAGCGTCGGAGAACGATTGCAGGTACCACCCCCAATCGGGTCAAGACAAAGAAGGCTCCTTCAGGTGGACTGTGACACCGCCCCAGAGTATACTACACTCCGCCATAACACACAAAGGTCGGTGTGAAGGACCTCCTGGACGCCCAGTCCGTTCTCTCTGCTCAAGGACAACGGATACTCATACCGGATACTCATACATCCGGTCTCCTATACGGTATTTACATACTGTTTGTGATTGACTTGAGTCCGGATCTCTAGACCCCGGTTCAGGACAGATCATCAGGTTTATTTAGAAATAATAAATTTAGTCTATCAAAATTCAAACATTGTTTCTTCTGGTTGTTTGATTGATAATCTATATATGCTTGATGTCATTAGCTCTCGTAATGAAATATTGCAAATAAGTTCATGAGGAATAAAACATAAATTAAATGAGAACTTAGTCACTTTATAGCATAAGCGTTTAGGCCATATCTCTAAACAGAGAATTCAGAGGCTTATGTCGAATGAGATTCTTGAACCCTTAGACTTGTCAAAATTTGAGGTACGTGTTGATTGTATTAAGGGAAAACAAACAAACTCTAGAAAATTAGGTGCCGAAGGGGCTAAAGACATTTTGAAATTAATTCACACAGATATCTATGGATCATTCCCTACGGCATCATGGAATGGACATCAATATTTCATTACGTTCATAGATGATTATTCAAGGTACGACTACCTATTTTTAATTTATGAGAAGTCTCAATCCCTAGACATTTTCGAAACTTTTAAAGCTGAAGTTGAACTTCAACTTAGAAAGAAAATTAAGGCTATCAAATCTGACCATGGAGGTGAATATTATGGTAAATATGATGGATCAAGTGAACAATGTCCAAGGCCTTTTACACTTTTTCTACGGGAATATGGCATCTCAGTATACTATGCCTGGGAAACCAAGCATGAATGTTGTTGTAAAATGTAGAAATAGGACTCTTAAGGATATGGTGAGAAGTATGATTAGTCATTATTCTTTGGTAGAGTCATTGTGAGGAGAAACGCTTAAGACTGTATGTCGCGACCTAGATCGTGACGGCGCGACCGAACTTTTCGAAGAGGAAATGAAACAAAACCAAAACAGGGAGTCGCCACCAACATTTTTATCCATAGGAAAAACATTGGGAAAAAACTAAGTTCAGTAAAACACTGGTTTAAAAAATGAGATTCAAGTTCGGGAGTCGGTTACGAGTAGGAAAGGTATTAGCACCCTACATCGCCTGTCAAAAACAGTACCAAGATTGAAAATGCGCAACATAAATAGCCTTACAAAAGATGTTATGTTTCTCCCCTTTTATTGTTGTACTTTATGTAAAAAAAACGGAAGGAACAAACTGAACAACATGGAGTGTAGGTCAACAGGACGTTGCGTCTAAATTAACCTTGGCTTTGGTATGAAACCGGAAAAAAGAAGGATGTTAACAAGATGTCACGTCTAAATTAGTCATCCTTTAATCAAAATACGGGGTTAGAAACGGGAAGGGGATAAACGGGACGTGTCGTCTCAAGTATCCTGTTCCTTATGAATTGTGGTAATGGTTTACCAAAAATAAGGGAAAATCAACAAGACGTCACTTCTAAATTGATTTTCATGGGATTTAATCGAAATACGGGATTGGAAACGGGAAGGGGATAAACGGGACGTCTCGTCTCAAGTATCCCGTTCCTTATGAATCATGATGATGGTCTACCGAGAATAGGGGAAAATCAACAAGATGTCACGTCTAAATTGATTTTTTATGGAAGTGATAAAAAAGGGAGTTACAAAGGAAACATACAGAAGATAAAATAGAAATAAAAATGGGAAAGGTGGGCCCGACAGGAGTTAAGTCCCGCTCCTACGTATTCTTGAGTTACCAAGAAATCAGGGTTACGTAGTTCTTTGATGATGTTTTTTTTAGGCTAGTTCAAATAAAATGTGTGAAGCACTTATTCTTGTTAATATTTATTACGAATCCTGGTGGAGATTAATTCAATCAACAGAAATTACTTATTAAGGAAGCGGACCCATAAAACAACAACTAACTTTGACAGAAAAATAAATAATACAAGTATTGAAAATGAGGAATAGATCCTAGTGGGGAATTAATCCAATCAATAGAAATTAATTACTAATTGAAAAGGAAACGGTCCCATCGAACAGTAATTAATTTGGCAGGAAAATAAATAATACAAGCATTGAAAAATGAGGAACAGAGTGGGACCAGTGTGAAGAGCTGAACACCGGTGTGACGAGGGAGAGAGCTGAGCGCTGGTGTGACGAGAGAGAGAGAGAGAGCGCCGGTGTGACGAGAGGGAGCTGGAACGCGAAATGGCGTTGGAGCAACTGTTGAATTATAGAGCTGGTGTGTGGCTTTGTTGAACGGATGGGGTAAAGGAATGGGGGCAGAACCTTTTTTCCAAAAAAGACGTCTGAATCTCCCCTCTTCTCTTCAGTTGAGGTATTTATAGAAATCCCAGGTTTGGCTGTGTGCTTGAACAGCTCAAAGATAGCCTGGCCACCAACAATTATGGGGAACAACAGTTGAATAATTTATTATTTTCATCTTTGTTTTGTTGCCAGCTGCCCCACAAGATTAATAAATCAACTTGGATGGTGCTTTGGGGAAACAGCCTGGACATTGACGATCATGGAGAACGGCGGCTAGTGGGACTTCTTTATTATTTTCTCTTTTGTCTGTTGCTAGTCGCCCCCCCTTAATTCAAGGATCCACTTGGATAGTGGGAATCCAAGTCAACATGGGCAAACAGTGGAAATATGGAACCGGCGTCCTTATTATGACTTGGATTAGTGTCTCAGCCAGTACCCATCCTCAGTAGGGATTAATCCGAGTGGAACAGATGCTCTCGTATATAAAAGACCGAGTGAAAGCTTGAATTCATAGATTCGATCTGACTTTTGATACTCAGTGTGTAGGCTTGAGTTCACAGATTATTGACTCAAAAATCCTTTTCCGAGAAGTATTCATCAGGACCTCTGTTCATTCGGAATTGATTCACTCAGAATTTTTTTGTCCGAAAATGTCACTGCTTGAAGCATTCATTCAGAATTGCTTCAATCGGAGGTGCTTTACTCGGAACTGTCACTGCTTGAAGCAATCAACCGGAATTTCTTCAATCGGAGGGGCTTTGCTCGGAACTCGTCACTACTTGAAGCACTCAATTGGAATTGTTTCAATCGGAGGGGCTTTGCTCGGAACTCGTCACTGCTTGAAGCACTCAATCAGCCCCTCTGCTTGACCCACTCAGGAATGTTTTATTCGGGAAGTCTTATTTAAAATTGATTCAATCGGGAAGTAAGCTTCACCCGGAAGCACATCCCTGGAATTGAACCACTCGGAGAAACCTTACTCAGATATACATATCTTTGCCCGAAAAGTATTCATTCCTAGTCAGGGGCTTTTCATTGCTCAGAAATATATCTCTCGGAAGCAAACCATTCAGAAATAGCCTTGCCCATCAAGTGTTCATTCACTCGGAGACACCCTTACTCAACAAATGCTCTTCCGAAGTTCAGAGTGTTTTTCATTCAGAATCAACTCACTCGGGAATCTTTCTTTCGGAAACAATTTTGTCTAGAAAAAGGCACTTGTCCCCAAATCCAGTCCCTGCTTCAATCGGTAATCCTTCACTCGGACGTATATCTTTGGGCGGTATTTATTCAAATTCAGTTCCTTTTTCACTCAGAGTGGCTGCAACCGAGAATCTTCCACTCAAATTTATCTCCAACCGGAAAGTATTCATTCAAGGTCAGCCATTTTTCACTTGGAGTGGCTTTAACCGGAAACAACCCACTTGGAGACGTGTTAGTCGGAGACATCCTACTCGGGCATGACTATTCAGAGCCTTTTTTCTCGTTCGGAAACAACTCCCTCAGAAGCAGCCTACTCGGAAACCTGTCAGTCGGAGACATCCTACTCGGATATGACTATCCAAAGCCTTTTTCTCATTTGGAAACAAATCCCTCAGAAGCAGCTCACTCAGAAACCTGTCAGTCGGAGACATCCTACTCGGATATGACCATCCAGAGCCTTTTTCTCGTTCTGAAACAACTCCCTCAGAAGCAGCCCACTTGGAAATCATCATTCGGACACATGGGAATTAAAAGAGTCTTTACCCGAGAGGTATTTACTCATAGTCAGAGCCTTTTCTTCATTTGGAATTAACTCCCACACTTGAAGCCCACTCAAAAATGGCCTTACTCAGAGACATACCACTCGGCAACGTCTTACTCGGAGACTCCCTACTTGGAAATGATCATTTCGAGTCACCTTACTCGGAAATGATCATTTCGAGTCGGAATTCAGTTCTCTCAGAATTCTTTTCACTTGGGCCGGGCCAAAAGAGGTGTTCATACTGTAGTTACCTCCTAAACAGGGTGCCAAATAAAATAGTTAACAAAACTCCTAATGAGCTATAGACTGGTAAAAGGCCAAGCTTAAAGCATATACACATTTGGGGTTCTCCAGCTGAGGTGTGTCTTTATAGACCACACGAAAGTAAGCTGGAATCAATGACTGTTAACTATTATTTTGTTGGCTATCTTGAACGCTCTCGGGGCTATAAATCTTACAATCCTACTACTAGATCATTCTTTGAGACAGGGAATGTGAGATTCCTATAGGATGTTGAGTTTGGGAAAGGAAGAGAACATAAAGAATGTTGTCTTTGAGGAAGAACCTATCTCTAATAGTGATCAAGTCCTCGTACCTATTACTATTCTAGTATTTATTCCAGGAATAGATAACAATAATGAAGTTATTCCTAACATCATCCCAACACAAGACAACAATAGGGTTCTCCCTTAAGTACCTATAGAGCAAGCTCAACAACCTTAAGAAGTTTCATTGAGGAGATCCACTAGAGAAAAAAGGAGTGCAATTCTAAATGATTATATTATGTTTCTTCAAGAACATAAGGATGACATTGGTTTAACAGAAAATGATCCAATCAATTTCTACCAAGCCATGTAAAGTTCTAACTTTCAAAAGTGGATTGATGCTATGAAGGATTAGATGAAGTCTAAGTATGACAATAATGTTTGGGATCTTATCGAATTACCTAAAGGTGTAAAGCCCATTCGTTGCAAATGGATATTTAAAACTAAATAGGATTTGAAGGGTAATGTTGAGAGATATAAGACTCATTTAGTTATTAAAGGCTTCGCTCAAAAAGAAGGTGTGAACTATAAAGAAACATTCTCTCTAGTGTCTTTGAAGGATTCTTTTAGGACAATTATGGAACTTGTAGCTCATTATGACCTAGAGCTCCATCAGATGGATGTAAAACTACGTTTCTAATTGGTGATTTTTGAAAAAACAATTTATATGTTGCAACTACAAAATTTTATGGTTGGTGACTCGAAGTCTATGGTATGCAAATTAAAGAAATCCATATATGGTCTCAAACAAGCTTCCTGTTAATAGTATCACAAGTTTCATTAAGTTATTACCTCATATAGTTTTGAGGAAAATATAATTGATGATTGTGTTTATCATAAATTCAGTGAGAGTAAATATATATTCTTGGTGTTATATGTCGATGATATACTACTTGCTAGCAACAATATAAGCTTATTTTAAGAAACCAAGAGATTTCTATCAAAAATTTTTGAAATGAAAGATCTTCGTGAAACCTCTTTTGTCTTAGGTATTAAAATATTGAGAGATCGTTCTCATGGTATCTTAAGATCGTTCTCATGGTATCTTAAGGTTATCACAAGAGAACTATATCGATAAAGTTTTGGATGGATTTACCATGAAAGATAATAAATCAGGAGATACCCTGATAGCCAAGGGAGACAAATTTAACCTCAAATAGTGCCCTAATAATGATCTTGGAACGAATAAGATACATAAGATTCTTTATGCTTTAGCTATGAAAAGTCTAATGTACGCTTAAGTTTGTCCCAATATTGTATTTGTAGTGGGAGTTTTAGGCAGATACTTAAGTAATCCCGGGATGCAGTATTGGAAGACAGTAAAACGTGTAATATGCTATTTGAAGAGAACAAAATGATATATGCTTACTTTTCAAAAGTCAGACAATTTGGAGATCATTGGGTACTGACTCTGATTTTGCTGGATGTTAAAACAGCAAATGCTCCACATCATGATATATCTTTATGTTGGCTGGAGGAGTTATCTCTTGGAAGTCTATTAAACAAAATATAATAGCTTTTTCAACCATGACTATGAAGTTTATTGCTTGTTTTGAGGCGTCTAACCATGGGATATGACTGAGAAATTTTATCACTAATTTACGTGTGGTCAATGGCATTGAAAGGCCATTGAAGATATATTGTGACAATAACTTACCAGTCCTTTATTCCAATAACAACAACAATACAACCAAGTCGAAATTCATTGATATCAAGTTTTTGGTTGTTAAGGAAAGAGTTTAAAATAAAAAAATTCTATAGAACATATAAGGACTGAATATATGCTAGTTGATCCACTTGCTAAGGGTTTAGTACCTAGAGTTTTTCATGAGCACATTGTTCATATGAGTGTAATTCCTGATAGCACCTTAGTTTAAGTGAGAGTCTCATTTATTTTATATGTTTTGAATAACTTTTTAAATAAATATATAATGATATCTGTCATTATCTAGCTTTTTTTTGTGCAATACTTATATTGCGTTTTGGAAATAGACACGCCTAAGATCATATTTCATGTAATGTCCATGCCACTTATCCATATTTGATTTATGTCATTGAGTACATACAATTGTAGCGATCATTGTGGTTTAGTCATATTAGATTATGATGAAATTTGTAGTGGTTCTCTATTGTTTTATGAAATAGACCAGATTGTTTAAAAGTAGTCTAAAAGTAAATATCATAAGATTACATGCCTAAAGAATGTTATAAATATAAATACTTAAATGAATATAAAGCCCAAGTGGGAGATTGTTAGAAATTTAATTTCTAATAATTAATATAAGTTATATATATATATTATTTGTAGTATTTATATTAGCTATTTACATTTACTTGAGTTCAATATAAGTGATTTAATATTAGTGAGCCTTCAGACTACAAATAAGAAAAACTGATATGGACTCAAATAATTGAAAACCAGATTAGGCCCACTAGGGATTAATGGGAACCCTAACATAATCAACCAATGGTCATGGTCCCAATACACCTAATCAAAAACTACCTTTTTCTCTACCCGATCAAGGATAAATATCAAGTCCTATTGAGGAATCGAATGATTTGGCCGAGGAAGATTATTGCACCAAAAGACCATTCCACTACAACCTTCAGTCAACGCCAATGGATCTAGGTATTTCTAAAACTTTAGTTTTATTCAATAATCTAACATAATGGTTCTTGAGTTTTATTTGAAATTCCATAAATTATAAATATGAATTATCCAATAGGAAAAACTTATTAAATGTGTGAGAATATAAGTTAAAAAGTAAGACTTTTTTAAAGGGGTATGGGTGTATAAAATAATAATAATAAAGTATTATAGTATTCTGATTAAACATATATTCACACGTATGAGGATCTTAATATTTGTAACATCTATTTACTTTTTAAATTTAGAAAATATCTATTTATACTATTCATGGATGTATATTTAAAAATCCAGATCCTATCCATTATTGAGGAGACCCGATATAAGACTAATTAGCTATAAGGCCTTCTCCAAACTAAACTTTACTAGTCCACTTCTATTTAGGAGTGACAAAAAATTCATACCTAGGATACTCACGGATATACTTGCAACGAGTACCTATAAATTCTTTGAATAGACGAGTATGTGTATGATGCTACTTGTCCCAATGATACTCATTTAAATATTCATTTTTTATTTTTGATATATATTCATATTTATTTTTTATAAATATATTCAAATAAAAATATTTTATTATTTTATAACAAGATTAAAAAATTTAACATTATTCCATGATAATACTTTTAAAGTTTAAAGTTATAATTATATTATATAATCCTAATTTATATTATATTATAACTAAATAATGTTATATACAATACATTATATAATATTTTCTTGATTATTATAATTATTTTAGCCAATATTCTACACAAATAAATACTCAGACATGGATGGAAGACTTTACATGGCTTGACATGCTTTCTAATATGAGAGGTCCGAGTCTCTAACATATCTAATGATACATGCTTGACTATGATGCTTGATTTGGTGTTTTGAAAACCTTGTCTTGCAATGAAAGTTTATTTAAAAGATTGTTTATAATCATACATATTAAATAAATCTATAAATATACATAAATATATTAATAGATATAATTTTATATAATATAAAACAAAAAATTAAGCATATAATTAGAATAGAAAATATATTAATGTTACTAATTTTCTATATAAAAATAATTTTAATCATATATTATTATTATTATATTATTTACATCAATTTGAATAGATTAGTTTATTAAACTTATAAGACTTTTCTAAAGGCTTAAACTATGACTTATTAAACTAAATAAATTTTTTAAAAAATTTAAGTCCATTTCATTTGAAATTAATTTAGTCCGACTTAAACTGAAATTGATTAGGCCTAAACCTTTTGTCAAGTGGTGCACTCTACTCCTCTCCTACGTATAATACATACTTTCTTACCGGTGTTATATACCCATACCTGTTTTTCTATCCACTTGTATAAATACGGTAACACATTCCCTATCCCACCCCGCTTCATATCTTACTTCTATTTGAGCTTTGGTTTTAAAGCCTATAACCCAAACTCAGTAAAATTAAACCAGTCTGGTTGGTTTAACTGATTGAATCACAAATCAATTAAATAATTAGTTCAATTCAATTCCTTAATTATATCTTATTAAACACGGCTCAATCCTAATTTAATTAGGATTTATTTAAACTAGGCGTTTTACAGGTTTAATAACCAGGATTCTAAAATTGCTCTTGAGCCCTTATCTGTCCCTGTCGTTGGTCGTCCCTGGTAGTGTCTCTGTCAGTACGTTTCTTTTTAGTAGTGCAATGCAATGAATTGGGTGCGCATTTAAATATTTCACAGCCTTTTTCCACCAAAACCCGAAAAGGTTCGCCAGCTTTATTTAACGCATCAACATCGTTGCACCCAATCTGCGTTTTAATTCCATTCATTCATTTCTACAAAAATCTCTCCCTCCATCATGATCAGGTCAAAGATTATTCTCTTCGGCGATTCAATCACCGAGGATTCCTTCCAGTTTGGAGGATGGGGTGCTTCTCTTGCCCAACATTTCTGTCGCACGGTATTTCTATTTCATCATGTTTCAGTTTTTTCTTTTTCTTTTAATAATCTTGTCCGTGATGGGTTTCACGATTTTAAGGTAAAGTTTGAAGCTTTTTGCAAATGGGTGTGATGTTGTTGATCAGGCTGATGTGGTGCTCAGAGGGTATAGCGGTTACAACACAAGGTGGGCGTTGAAGGTGTTGGACAGGGTTTTTCCTACATCGCCCGCCGGTGACGGTGGAAACGAAACTGCACCAATGGCTGTGATTGTTTTCTTTGGGGCTAACGACGCATGTCTTCCAGATAGGTGTTCTGCTTTTCAGCACGTACCTCTCCATGAATACAAGCAGAACCTGAACTCCATTGTTTCCTTCTTCAAGGTAATGAAAAATAAAATCCGTCTCTGTTGCAGCAAATGTTTGGAATTATATAAATGATAATGGAAAAGTTTGTACGGGGTGTTGAAACACACAAAAGTGTCAATCACAGTGTTTCTAGTGGCGCGAACAGGGATCATTTTTATACAGGTTTATTAGTGCCGGAGGACTTTAATTCTTTAAAAATGAAAATTATTTATCAGACATTGTGTTGAGAGGAAATCAGGATGAGTGAGGGTTAACCATAAACAAGTTTTAATAGAGGATAAGGGTACTACAGTAAAGAGCAAAGGGATTTTATTTTAGATGAATTTAATAATATTAAATAAGGTTAATTATTTTTAAAAAACACAAGGTTAACTGTTAAAGAGCAAACTATTCTTAACAGGTGAGTTAGTTTTTTTCCCATATATTCGGGAAGTTAGCTAAGTTGCTTCAGCATTGAATTATTGTGACGTTGTGGGCTTTTTAACGATAATAAAAAAGGTGTACCACTCGTTAGCATTTTCTTTTTTATATGTACGTTTAGAGTTTTGACTCTTGTGGGTTGATAGGCGTGCACTGGTTGCGGATATTGCATGTCAGGAAAGGATTAATTATTTGTCATTTGGTGGGGCTGATTGTTATCATGATTTTCTTGGTCTGGGGTGGTCAAATATGGATGTGGGGTTTCTTGATCAGGAATTGAAGAATTGGAGAGGTGGGCCCTTTGAGAATTGAGTGGTGGTTTCAGATAAACACACACGTGCGGTCTGTGTGTGTGTGTGCGGTTGTTGTTGTTTGCCACTTGACCATGAATATGATAAGCTGTGTAAAGGGGACCTGATTCTTTCTCTTTCTTTGCTTTTGGCAACGGGAGTGGAGTTTGCACGAGAGATGTTCGTGTAAAGGTCCACTTTTTATTGTTTATTTCTTTTGGGGGAAACTTGGAAGGGTTAGTTGGAGGGAGCCTCACCCTATGGTTGTTTTCAAGACCTACAACGAGTGTGTCTTCTTTCTCGTGTCTTTTTTTTTTGACGCCCATGCAATTATATTATTCGGTTTGGTCGACTGTGACCTGTTAGGTAGGAATGTCATAGAATGATAGGATTACGGGGTAGACCCACATTTACTTTTGGAGTGGAAGAATTGTACCTCTCCTCATCTACATAACATTCCAGGAGGGAAGTTATTGAACCTTGCAAGGCACACGGACTTGGTGATTATTTGGTGACAGATTTATAGAAAAAGTGTTAATTCGTATGTTGTTTGAGGTATCTTTAATTTTGTTTAAAGTATCATTCAATTTTGTTTGATCAATGAAAATTTACTTCTAATTCATCTCAATTAGGTAAACTCAATAGAAATTGAAAAAGTTACTCGTTTCCATAGTTTCGTTGGATAAGTGTTTTACTTTAATGGGAGGATCTAATATATGCATAATTATGCATGAAAAAAGCTGATATTATTAGTTTGCTATGGACGGCAAATTATAAGAATTGAATTTTTCTAAAGTGTGAATTTTTGTAAAGTAAGAAAATAAGATGAATTTATTTTTATTTTTATTTTTGTTTGATATACTTTGTTTGAGTTGAGTTAAACAAATCTGTTACAAGAATCAACTTATTTAGACTCAATTACTTTGTCAAGAAAAAAAAAAACAAACACACATTGAATCAAACATTAATTCATCTTATACTAACGTTGCGTCCGCTTTGTGGTAGATGCCAAGAGCGTGAATTTTTTTTTTCTAGGTGACTCCCCGCTTCTAACTTTTCTTCTTATGACCGACTTTAAAAGGTGAAGTTTGAAATCCAAACTATCCCCAGCCATGATTGACTCCAGTGTTTAAAAAGTGGACGCTAATTAATTTTTGTCACAAAACAAACGTTATTTAAAGGAAAAAGATAACTGATGTAATTTGCATTTGTTGCAAAATAGAGACTAAGTCTTCAATTCTAAAATGCATTTTTGTTGTAGTGGTCTCGGCAAACTTCAACTATTGAAAGTGTGAACCATATTGATAAGTTTAAAAATGGTAAGTTTGACGTTAAAAGATGTTAAGTGAGTTATTGGTTTTTAAGAAAATAAATTAGAATATTATTTCACATTGTGATGTCCTAAGTTCTTTCTTGTTTAGAAGCATAGCAAAATTCACGGGTAAATTATCTCTTAGGACTCCAAGCTTAGGACGTTGTGCTTTTATGTTGTATGAAACACCACAGTCTTCTTGGCTTTACTAGATCAAGCATATTGATATGGTATAAAGTTATCTATTTTTCTGATTCCAATTCACTTTCTTTTTATCCTTCATTTGCACTTGGGTTAAAAATTATCATAAAAAGTAAGACTTTAGATTACGTCAAAAAAAAGCAGCCATCACTGAGGTGGATTCATTAGGATGCCTGTTATATATATTCCTTGTAGCGGAGGAGATTTTTTTAAAATCTTCTAATCATTTCAGTTTTAGGCCTCTTGTGTTAATATGAAAATTAACCATTGCAAGTTTTCCTTTGAAATGCAGAAGAAATGGCCCACAACTCTTGTTATCCTTATAACTCCTCCCCCAATTGACGATGATGCACGTTTAAGGTATTGTTTTATTGCCTCTTAGTTCTTGATTATTTTCATTGCTTTTATTAGATTCTGTAACTTTTAAAAAAATGCAATGCAACAAATGTTAAAGTTGAGGATCACTTAATTTCTAAAAATGTGTTACAGATATCCGTATGTACCCAATCCACAGGGCCTTCCTGAAAGGACAAATGAAGCTGCTGGTGAGTATGCTAGAGCATGCATTGCTGTGGCTGGCGAATGTGGAATCCCTGTCATTGATCTATGGACCAGAATGCAACAGTTCACCTCTGACTGGAAAACAACTCTTCTAAGGTTTTTGAAAAGTGCAAACTTTTACTTTCTTTGATTTATATATCTTCACTTGCTGCAGCATTTTGGCATCGTCGTATTCTTCCACTTAGTAATTGGCAGTACTTACAATTTAAATTAAAAACCATAACCAACATTGTTAATATAAGTTCCATGTCAATTAGGAATATATGTTCAAAGTACTTTTTATAAAGTGAGAAACAACTCTTTACTCTCAAGCTAACTTTTATATTGACTTTGGTCTATCATTTTTAAATTTTGTGTCAAAGCTTGATTAATCTGAACGCACTACTACAAAAAAGGCCTTTGTCAGCGGTTCCGTAATAGCTATTGTCAGCGGCGCAAACGCAGAGAATAATGGCGCTATTAATAGCACAAAAAACAACGTCAGCGCTTAAACCGCTGACATTAGTTATGTATTGTTAGCGGTTGTAACACGGAACCGCTGACAATAGTCAAACAATGTCAGCGGTTGGAATAAGGAACCGCAGAGAATAAGCAAACAATGTCAGCGGTTGTAACGCTGAACCGCAGACAATAGTCAATTTGTAAGAAAACATTGTCTGCGGTTGTGACGCTGAACCGCAGACAATAGTCTATACTCTCACAATGTCTGCGTTTATTTCTATAACCGCAGACAATAGTTACTTTTTTTTTTAATTTTTAATTTTTAATTTTTAATTTACTAAACTTGTATTAATTAATAAACTAATTTTTACTCTAACATTTTTAAAATTATAGATACAACAATAGCTAAAAAAGTAAAACATCAACCAACAATTTTTTAAAATGGTTTTAGCTTCATGTACCTATATTAATTACATACTTCCATACTAATTCTTGCACATGATAATTACCAATGAACATTGTAACATTAAGTGATACCTAAAACATAATTCACCAACTAATATTTATAGTTTCAGACACCTATATTAAATACAAATATATACTAATTTCCATCATTATTTCTCAAAAATGAAATATAACAATATTAATACCTAAAAAGGAATACATCCACTTATAAATTTGATCAAGCCCACATCTATCATTATAGTGTATTCTAATCTAAAAATAATTTTAATTCCTGCACATGATATCATAGTAAATTGTCAACCATCATTAGTTAGCAAAAGATCTAGCATTATCCTACACCAAAATATAGCATGTTAAGTGTGAGTTCTATATATCTACTACTAGCATGATTCATGCGACATGTGCTGTCCAAAAAATAAGTGAGTACAATCAACTGTTTGCATGATTCATATAACATGTACAATCCAAAAACACATGGTGGTACTATCTATTGCTGGCATTGTTCATGTAGGACTTTGACTGCAAAGGATGAGTTACTTTGTTTCCTAATTGACAAAAATATAGACAGATTAATACATATAAGGTAAAATTAGCAAATATGAACAAAGGAACTAATAAATTATGAAATTTAGAAATTAACCTAATTTAAAAATGTGTTGAAAACATATGAAGACCAATCCTCCTTTACTTCATCCAATTGTTCAATGTTGTAGTTGGTACACTGATACTCATCAAAATACTGCAAGTGCAAACATTTAAGCAGTTGTGGAGATTAAAATTAAATTACACATACACATAGACATCAAGAAAATGAAATTATAATGGAAGTATAATACACATGGTTAGAGTCATACTGTCTTTGGAATCTTTGTTTGTCTCATTTGCATAATCTCTTTCATGAACCTCATTACATAATATCCACAGTCTATATTATTCTTTTGACGAGGGCACTGCACTTAGAAAAAATTATCCCATTAAAAGCACTTATTGGATTGATGAACTGTAAAAGGTAAAAGATGAAAACATATACCTCAACCTTGCACCATTTCATTTGAGTCTTAAATTTAGGTATCGGGATTCCTCGAAATGCACGATAAATACATATACCTCTAACAAAATTTATTAGAACAAAAAACATATGTTAATAAATTCTATCATTAGATACACTCATGAAAATCTCCACTAGATAAATAATATACTCACGCATTAAACAAGTCTCTCATTTCTGGGTATTCATTGAAATTGCCATGAAGACTATCCAAATAATACACAGTTTCCTCCAACACGTTAATGGCAATCAATACCCAATGTCCCCTGTATGTTTTTCCAACAAGTATATATTAGTTAAGATAAATCATTAAGAAAGGTTATTGTCAACAAGTGATGATGACCTCACCCTGTATTATATGGTGCAATAATCAATTTATCTTGCTCACGAAATGAACAAAGAGCATCAGCTATATATTGAAAAGGGCGGTCTTTGTTGTATTGAGACAACATGTGTGGAGATAGAAAAGAAAACTTTGTTGTTGAATTTCCATGCAAGTACTGATCATATAGAAACCTGATATAAACACAAATACCAAAGTAAGTTTTTTAAAACATAACAAGGCAATAGTAAAGTAATTGTTACAATTATTAAATACCTCATATAAACACAAATACTAGTAGCACTCAACAAATCATGATCAAGAATCTCCTTAATGCATTCAGTGCCAATTTGGTCTTCGAATTCAACATTGAATATTTCAATAGGCATGTGAAGAGAAAATTGGACCCCCTCTGGATGGGATTTCACATAAAACTCTAGAAATTTGCAATAAGGAACTGCTTTGGCACTATTGCTGGAAACTAGTGGACTGAGAGACAATTGTTTCAATGGGGAAGTTACTGATTTTGCTACATGGCTTACGTTTTTTCCCTTATTCTTGGATGCTGTTGGTGTCTAAAATTTCCATGTGAACATAATGAATTAGCTAAATTACACTAAACAAAATAAACTATCAAAGTAAAATTTAACAATTAAAGGATACCTGATTAAGTATCTGTATAAGATGAATAGGCCAAGACACAAAAGTACCTAATGCATCAGTCAGAGTTACCAAACAATCATTTTCATTAGGCACAGGAAGTGTAGTATGACGTTCAGCTTCTTCCACTATGTCAATTGACACTCTTGCATGATTTTCCAACATTGTGTTATTATGGAGAGTCTCCCTCGACAAATTATACACTTTACCTTTAGCAACCATTCGATGGCATGGAGTTGACAAATGTAATAAACATTTATGTTCACCCTAAAATCAAGTAAGAATAATTATTAATAAACTTTAAGGTCATGCTTGTACACAATAGTTAGATAATAATACATATATTTGTTAATATACCTTAGGTAACTTTGACATTGAAATTGGTGTCCAACTATCCTTACCACTCGATGGAGGTGGTTTGCCCGAAACTGGTATTGGTGTACAACTACCTTTTCCACTTGATAGCCTAGTAGGTTGCCCAAAGGATGGTATAAGTGGATCTGGTCTCACCATTTCTGGCATATGAGATGGATGTGCTTGTGTGTTTACAAAATGTGCAACAATCTGTGTTAGTTTCTCCATTTGTATCTTTAGTTGCTCTATTTCATGGTTGCTAGAATGAGTTTGCTTTTTATGTCCAAATAAATCTCTTTGACAAACACCAAAACCGATACCCCTAACACGGCCAGGGTGCTCTGGTACATTTAAGGCTTTAGCCAGAATATCATCACGAGATTCACATTGTGATTCAGACGATTGTGAGAGCTTCTCCTGTAATTAACATGAAAATTATCCAAATAGAATACAAAACCTAACAAAAATATAGCTAGTCAATTATGACACTTACACATTCTTCCCATACTTTCAGAACACTCTCATCATCAATTATGCCACCTTTGTTAACTCGGCCAGCTTTCCATAATAAATGACGAGGTATAGAAGTAGTCCCGTCTGAACTTGACTCAGCTAACTACAATCATTATTTGTAATGTACTATCATATAATTTAAGGTTACAAAAGTTATTGCTAACAAAATACTAATCATTCATACATACCATCTCTTGTTCCAAAATAGCATATCCTTTAGCAGATTTTCTGAACCTATATTGCATTGACCTCGCTCTTTCAGCATTTTCTTTACTTAGTTTCTAATTAAACACAATGTAATTTTATTAACATGTTAGACTAGGTATCTTGAATTTGAAGAAAGTAAATGGAAAGGAACATAACTTTTATTACCTTGAATTCTTCAGTTTCACAATGAGTCATAAAATCATTCCAAACATCCTCATCTATCATTCTAGAATATTTTTCTGGAATTTCTGAACTAAGCTCACCATCTTCATGAACTGCACGTTTCTTTACTTTTGTTCTAAATGATCTAGCCGCTTGAGCGGCCTTAGAAAGTACAAATTTCCTTCTTTCCTCACCCACATCAAAGGCTTGCTGGAAACAAATGATATTAAATGAAGTTAAGGGGTTAGATAGTGTTCAAAAATCCAAGACATGATAAGCTTACCCTCACTGAATCCCAAATAGTTCTCTTGATTTCATCAGGTACATTTTCCCATTTATCATATGAGATCGGCACATTATTCCGGGTGACATGGCCAATGTAATTTACAAAACTAGCTTTGTTGGGATTTATAGGCTGGCCCTTAAGATTCCATCCAACCTACAAACAAGACAAGTAAGTAAGTGTATTTCAAGTGTAAAAAATAAAACCAAGTAATTTGTTGTTACCGATAGTTTTTGTCCTTCCTTTGTAGCCTTCATAATGTTCTTCAACATGCTACATCCACGTCCTATTTTCTTGTTTTTACTAGCATCTTTATTTGCATCCTCAGTGTTAGATGCCATGGATCTGTAAAATCATACATACACATGGTGAGTTATGTTTACATAAATATAATAAATGGAGATACTAAACATGAACATAATGAAAGAAAAAGTCATACACATTTAGGTTATCCTCTTTCTTTTCCTTGTACCATGATGCAATATATTTATCCATATTCCATCTATATGATCATTTCTTAAATACATGTTGTCTTCTACCATTGGATCACTGCCTTGTGATTGTGACATTCCCAAGAAAGGATTATCCTCAACATCATTATTTAAGGCACCTTCTTCAACAATTTTATTCATGTTTTCCTTTGATAAAAGAACAATTGAACACCTTTTGTCTGAAGGGTCTGGGACATAGAACACCTGTTAAGCTTGTGATGCCAAAATAAATCGATCATCTTTGTATCCTTCTTTATTTAGATCAACTTGTATGAAGCCCGATCCGTCCACTCGAACACCATGGTTGTTGTCAACCCACTTACAACAAAAGATCACCTCTTTAAACATTACATAATCCAACTCCCATATGTGTTCAATAACCCCAAAGTATGACATACTTGCATATATTGGATTTTTGTCTTTAGCACTTGAGATATGCAATGATTGAGCAACAAGACTCACGCCACTATTTTGTTGTGTACTCCGTTCATCATGCTCCTTTGTATAAAATGTATACCCATTAATCATGTAAGAACTATATGAAAAGGCCTGTATTTGTGGTCCTTTAGATATCCATCTGATTCTCTCTGATACTGAAGCATCTCTTTCTCCCAATTCTATTGAAATATGATCTTTAAACCATGGTACAAAAGTTTGATTGTGTTGTTTTAATATCCAATTTTCATTCCTACTTGGATACCTAGATTTGAGAATCTCCTTGTGCATTTCAACATATGGATCAACCTCTGTAGAGTTATGCAGAATATATAAATGTGCTTGTTCCCATTCTATTATTGGAACATCTATGATTTGTGCCCCAGTCAAAGCATGACCATTTAACTTTCCTGTGTGACGAGACCTTGGTACCCCTATGAAATCAACATTAGACAAGTAAGATGTGCAAAACTCAACTGCCTCCTCAACTATATATCGTTCAACAATACAACCTTCTGGCCGACTTCGATTCTTTACATATCCTTTCAAAATCTTCATGTAACGTTCAATGGGATACATCCATCTCATGTAAGCCGGGCCACATAATTGTGTCTCTCTAACCAAATGAACCGTTAGATGAATCATGACATCAAAAAAAGAGGGTGGAAAATACATTTCTAACTCACATAATGTTGTAACAATTTTATTCTGTAGAGTCGGTAATGTCCCAGGGTCAACCACCTTGCTACAAATCGCCTTGAAGAAGAAACATAACTTTGTTATTGCACCACGAACCTTTTCAGGCAAAACCGAGCGTATAGCTATCGGGATCAAACTCTCCATTAGAATATGACAATCATGGGATTTTAGACCTTTTAACTTGAGATCCTTCATTGATACAAGACTCTTGATATTTGAAGAGTACCCTTCTGGAACTTTAACCGCACTAAGAAATTGGAGAAATGTTATTTTCTCCTTTCGAGATAGTGTATATGCTGCTGGGGGTAGATACGTTCGCTTTCCCTTTTTTTGTGGCCTCAATTCTTTTCTTATTCCCATACATACCATGTCAAGTCTTGCTTTGATGCCATCTTTGGTCTTTCCTGGAATGTTCAAAAGTGTACCAATGATACTTTCACAAACATTCTTTTCAATATGCATCACATTAAGAAAATGTCTCACATATAATGATTTCCAATAAGGCAAGTCAAACAATATAGACCTTTTCTTCCACCCACTAGTAGGAAGGTTCTTGGCAAAAGGTTTACCAAAATTAGCTTGTAAATCTTTCACCTTGTCAAATACTTGATCACCTGTTAAGCCTAAAGGGGCTCTACGTTCTTCTATGTTGCCATTAAATGCCTTTCTCCATCCCCGGTAATGATGTCCCAATGGTAAGAATCTACGGTGCCCAAGAAATACATTTTTCATACAATGACTCAGTCGGATGTAATCTGTATCTTCTTCACATATAGGACATCCACATTGGCCTTTTATGCTATACCCAGATAGATTGCCATAGGCAGGAAAATCATTGATTGTACCAAACAACATTGCTCGTAGAGTAAAACTCTCACCTCGATATTCATCGTACACCTCAACACCATGGTCCCATAACATTTTTAAATCTTCAACTAAAGGGGCCAGATACACATCAATATCATTTCCAGGTTGTTTAGGTCCCGAAATTAGCATCGACAACATTAAATATTTTCGCTTCATACATAACCATGGAGGTAGATTATAAATCATTAAAATCACTGGCCATGTACTATGGGTGCTGCTTTGAACTCCATGTGGATTGATTCCATCAGTTGATAATGCAAGTCGTAGGTTTCTGGGTTCATTGCCAAATTCTGGGTAGTCATCATCAATTTTTCTCCATTGAGGAGAATCTGCAGGATGCCTAAGTTTCCCGTCCCTAATCCTTTCAGTAGCATGCCATGTCAAGTGTCTTGCATCTTCTACGTCATGAAACATGCGCCTGAATCTCGGTATTATAGGAAAATACCATACAACTTTAGCAGGAGAAGAATTTTCCTTCTTATATCGCAAGGAATCACATTTAGGGCAGCTGGAGTATGATGCATATTCATTTCGAAACAAAATGCAATCATTGGGACATGCATGTATTTTCTGGTAACTCAACCCGATAGAGCATAACATTTGTTTTGCCTCATAAGCTCTTCCTGGGAGCATATTATCATCTGGAAGCATATCTTTCAGAAGAGAAAGCAGAGCTGTGAAACTTTTATCACTCCAACCATTTCCTGCTTTCAAGTTATATAACTTTAACACCGCTGACAGCCTTGTGAATTTCAAGCAACTAGTATACAATGGCTTCTTTGCATCATTTCTTAAACTGTCAAACATCTCAGGACAATCTCGAAGATCATCCTCAAGAACCTTTGCAATCTCTTCAACATTATCGCCCATGTACATGTTATCTGTGTCAGTATCCATGGCTGTCAAGTTCACAGTACTTCCTAAACTTTCACTACACCCAGCTCTTAGCTCACCATGCTTTGTCCAACATGTATAACTTGTAGCAATTCCGTTACACATAAGATGATCTTTTAATTCATTAACATTAACTCGCCTCACATTCGAACAACACCAGCATGGGCAAGGAATACGATTGAGGTCTTTGGCATGTTTAATTACAAAGCTAATGAATTCCTTCACTCCATCCTCATACTCTTGAGACAAACGATTAGCATACACCCAACGCCTATCCATTCTTAGTAAATACAAGGAAAAACTAATCAATAATTTATGTACAATTAACTTAATATAGAATAAACATTGTATTTACTAGTTATTACCATATCCAACTGCAATAAATAAAATCTATGAAACTTGAAAGGGAAAGCTAAATCATTACACTTATTCATTTTTATATTACATAGTTAAGTTAATTAATAGTTGATCAATTTACATTGATTATTTTAATAATCAATATAAAAATAATTCTCTATAATTTTTTTACCTAATTTTATGGGAACTAATAAATGTAATTAGGATTATGACCATTACGGATTTTATACACTTTATTTATTTGTTCTTTTTTTCTTTCAAAACGAAGGAATACCATTAAATTTTTACACCTCTAATTGTTTGTTGAAGTAAGCATAGATTGGAGAAAGTTAAAAAAAAATTCGTCAATAAAATTTTAATTATTTTAAATTATGGAAAGAATTAATATTATTAATTTTTCTATTCTACTGATTTTATTAATTATTAAATTAGCGAAAGATGGATGCAGCCTAAAGTATTACTGGAAACCGAAAGAACATGGCTTTGCATTTTCATATTTCCTTTCCAAATTAGCGCACATGAAGCTTAAATAAAGCTGCAGAATATCATATTTCACTACCATATATAATAAGCAATGTATTGGCTAAAATAAAGCTACTGGAAACTAGTGAACATGCCTTTGAATATGAATGTATTTCACTACCATATATAATAAGCAAAAGCTAAAACAGAGGGAGATAAAGAAAATAAAAAAATACCTTGAAGAGAAGGGGATGCACTAACGCATAAAGAAAGGGACCAAGAAGAGGGACCACAAATTTTTCTCCACCAACAGCAAAACTAACGCAGCAAGAAGAAGTACCAAGAAGAGGGACCACAAAATTTTTTTGTTCTTCTAACAGAGGAGTTTAACGCAGGTCTGGAAGCATAAAGGAAAAAGGCACGCAGGAAGGAGAAAAGAAACGTTAGTGCTTTTGTCCTTTCAATAAAATAATATTATGTTATGCAATTGGATCAGTGTTTTGTCCTTTCAATAAATTAATTTTTTAACTCACGCAGCTATGGGATCAGCAGCAAACGCGCGGGCGAGAGGAAATTTAGGACTATAGTCTGCGGTTTACACTTCTAACCGCAGACAATAGTATTGTCTGCGTTTACACCCTTAACCGCATACAATAGAAGCTCCTTGTGCACTAATGTCTGCGGTTCCGCCCAACCGCAGACAATAATAGCGTTTCCTTTCTCAATTTCTGTTGTAGTGACGTTAAGCCATCTGCATATGTTTAGTCTTGGGGATGAAGGAGGTGTGTTATGATAAATTTTAATTATGACTATAGTCTGAATACTCTTTATGAGGTTGAAGTTAACTCTTAACTTTTGAGCAAACTTTTTGAGCAAACTTTTTGTATTGAGTTGAACTTATAATTTTCTAATAAATATGATGGCTTTGCCTTGTACTTGATAAGTGTGGCTTGATCAGTTGTGCCAAAATTGACAATGTTGCAGAGTTTGCAAAGTAGAATGCCAAAATCCTCAGGGTATGGTTATGGATTATAAATGTAAAAAGACTTACTAAAATTTAGGTACCATATGAAAGGTACAAAGAAAGAGACGAGTATGGTATGGCTAAATATTTGGTTTTGATAAGTAGTTATGATTTTGTTAATTTTTGAAATGCAGTGATGGCTTGCATCTCACTCACGATGGCAATCACGTTGTTTATGAGGAAGTAATCGGAAAGCTGAGAAATGAAGGCTTAAGTGTAGAAGCCTTGCCAGATGATCTCCCACTTATTACTGATATTGACCCAAATGATCCTCTGAAGGCATTTATGTAGTAATGGAATGAGATATATCATAAAAGGGGCATCTTTTTCTTTCGTTTTTGAGGGGGGAGGATGTTGTCATCTGATCTTTATTGGAAGATATGTTAATAGGTGTATATTATCTCAGTATTTGAATCGTTCTTTCGTTGTAGCTATTCTCTGGAAAACAGTATGTTAAGCGGGTATATTGCTTTTGCTGTTTGAAAGTATTTGGTGTTTAGATGTTTAGATGTTTCTATGATAATGGTTGTAACTTGTAAGTAGGTATGTGTCTAATGTTTTTAACTCTGGCAGGATTTTTGAAGTCAGTTTTCTGGTTTAAGTTTAGTCCATGAAGATCAAATCCGCATCATCTAGATTTTTTGGTAAACCCGTCTGGAATTTGTTGTTGGAAGAAACAAGTAAATGAGTAAAAGTTTTTAATTTGTTTTTTCTTCAATATGATAAAGAGAAGAGAGAATAAGTGTTCATAACTGAATTCGATCCTTTAAGTTTATGTTGAAATTAAACATTAATCTTGTTAGTTTCCTGAATGTGTATGATATATTTCTTTGGGATTTCCTGAAACTGGCAATAAACTCTGATCCTTGAAACCAGCAATAAAAGAACTAGTTGCTATGATTCTATATTAACCGAAGAATCATAATCAACTATAAAGGTATTCCTCTCAACTTCATCACAAACTATCATATACATAGTAGAGTTGATTGTATTACTGTTGATATTTTGCCAGTGCGCTTACTTAATTATATTTTATATTTGTTAATTTCGGACCAATATAATTGATCGCAAAATTTTAGCTCATGTCCGGTCAATGTTAGTATCGGATAACATTATGATCAAAATACTTCCAATAGCTTTTATTAGAGACGTTATATATTGGTTAGTATTAATTTCATATTGTTTGAGTCATTGTCTAATGTCATTTCATCAATGGATCAAAACGTTACTCTTAATAAATTATGATAATCCCACTAACATGAAAACCAAGTAGACAGACCTTAAGTATATTTACTTTTGTAATTATTTCAGGACATCAGTAGTTAGAAAATTAGAAATATAGCCAAAATATTCTCACTATAAGGCTTAAAGGATCAACCTAATCCATTTAATTTGTAAGAGTTAACATTGTGTTTATTTTTTGAAGTTAATAACCAATTTTCCCCCTAAAATATGCTAGCAACACATCCTTTTAATATAATCTTTATCATTGTTTTAAAAATTATAAGGAGTAACATACTTATAAATAAGATTCATTAATGAAAAGTGTAACTTATAAGTTCATCTGGAAAAGGTCATATTCTATTAAACATATTTAAATTTATTTTTTATAATTCTTGATATGATGTATAAAGACCTAATATATATTATTCAGAGTGCATAAGTAAGCTACGTATTTGGGTAATCTATAAGAAAGTAAAAATATATTAGGTCAATTTAGGTTTTATGTGACCCAATCTAACCTTCTTATTGATATGAGAGGTCTGAGTCTGATCTATTTATTGTGAGCCATAACCTTTTGAAAAGTCAAACTTAGTTTGAAAGCCTAATTAAAGTTGTTTGTAATCATACCCATGAATTAAATATAAAAACATATATATATATATTAACAAAAATAATTTTATTTAATATAAGATAACAAGTTTAAGGATATAAATAGAATTATAAATATATAATATCAATATAATCATATATTATTATTATTATATTATATACATTAATTTAAATAGATCAATCTGTTAAGCTTAAAAGACTTTTTAATGACTTGAATTTGGTTCGTTAAATTAAATAGGCCACCCTTGACTCATTTGAGAAATAGTCTTACCTAATATGAGTTTGATGTAGGCTAGGCCTAGGTCCCTATCAAGTTGTTTAACCTATTATCACCCTTAATTACCTATAATATTGCCAAAAAGGACCGAAAATGAGGTGTGTCCCTTAAGACACCTCCGACGTGTTCTTGTTAGTATATATTAGAGCAAATATTAATCATAGGTATGTTAAGGATGAGAATAATGTAAGTTAAAGCCCTACCTAATGAAACCTCTTTACCCCTTGACTCGGCTAAAGCACACGAAGGTAATAACTAGGAGAAGTAAGCAAATAACAATCAAGTTACAATTTGCACCTCTTACTGAATGTGGTGACCTTGTTCAACACGCTACCTTGTGTATTTATGAGGTTTATGTTTATAATTAAGGATATGTACACAAGGGTGATAATTGCTCTATTGGTGACTTTTTCAAATTTGTAAAGATTCTGTTGAGTGATGTGACAAGTGCATCTAGTATATATATGTATATGTCAAATATTCAATGGTATGCTTTGGACTTAGGTGTAAGATGGTTCATAATTTGAGATATATTAGAGTTGATTAAGGTACTACATAAGATATATTAAAGTTGATCAACATTACAATATAACATATTAAGTTGGTTGAGGTACTAATATGAGGTATGTTAAAGGTGACTAGTGTACCAATATGAGGTATATTGAGTTTGTCGAAGTATTAATATGTGATATATCAAAGTTGGTTAGATACCAATCTAAGGTATACTGAGTTGATATGAATACTAATATGAGATATATTTTTGACCGGTGTATCAATCTAGTGTATATTTTGTTGGCCGAAGTATCAATATAATGTATAATTAGTTATTCAGAGTATTAATAGGTGAATGAATTAGGTTTTAAGCATATACGAATATATAATGTTTGGATGAATTTTTAAGTTACATGCAAATGCAGCAGACCTAAAGCACTAACTAAAATGACCTAAAACTACGCTCTTAACATTTCGAGGAGAATTGAATATTCAATGGGACTGGTTAGTTCAAAGACTGTCCACGCAAATATTGGAGAAGACGTACTGAAGATTATAAAGATTATGATATGAACAAAATACACCCTCAGCAGAGCAAACTAATAGAGATATCTATATCAGATTTTTAGGTCATATATGCGTCGTGTTTAATTCGTTCCAAGATTTGCTTTTCATTTGTCGCCTACCACAGTAACTTTAAATCTTTAACAATCATATTTTACTCTAATTTAAGAAGATTAGGAGTTCTTCTTTTTTAAATAAACAATGAAACAACTTTGATTTCAATTATCTAGATCTTTTTTCCCCATTATAATGGTATATGTACAGCATACTAAAAAATTGTCATTTTTTAACATTTTATATAATAATATAGAGTATAGGACAACTATAACAACAACATTATTTATTGGTTATATCACATTGTTAGTGTAAATAAAAAATATTCACACCAACATTTTATTTTGCATTAGATAAATCTGGTATACTAACAAAGTCTCATTTGGAAATGTTAAATACTTTAGGTAAGAAAAGAAGGAAACAATACAAATTGTTGACATCATTAAATTCAATATTTAGACTTGGTTTAGATTAAAAAAGAAGAATTTCTTATTTTTTTTTCCTGAACGGTCAAATCAACTAACTTTTTTTTTGTATTAAGAACATCTAAACTGTTTATACATTATATGGATTTGAGTACCTTTTGTAGGATGTGATAAAAATTTTCTTAAACTTTAATTAGAATGCCTAATATAATGGCAACTATGTACCCCAATCACGTAGTTTTATTAATATCTGTGTGCATTCACCATTGAGATACAAGCTTTGAGAGCCTCAAGCACAAAGTCAATTACTTGTAGGGTAGGCGTAACATAATCACATGGCTATATGTATCCTGTAGCACAGCATGCCTTGGGCCTCTCATCACTACATATTGCAAACTATATAGATCAATTTTCTAAAGTGTACAGTCCAGAATACAATATGGCAAAGTTGATGTTCTGGGTGTGTCTCATCTTCGGCTTTGGCTTAGTTTTATGTTCTGATCCTGAAACTCTTGCTCCCTTTCCAAGCTTGAAGGAAGAAAATGGTTTTGAAACAAGGTTGATGAACTGTCCTTTACAGGGGGTGTAAAAGTATGCTTGGTGAACAATTCAGAATATATATAAAGTGTCAATCTGATACAAGGATGTGTTATACAGATTCAAATATGGAGTGTCCTTGTGTATTGGGCGGAGTAT
This sequence comes from Clitoria ternatea, assembly GCA_037962975.1. NCBI lineage: Eukaryota > Viridiplantae > Streptophyta > Magnoliopsida > Fabales > Fabaceae > Clitoria > Clitoria ternatea. The sequence goes on along the minus strand of CM075671.1, from coordinate 239,006,383 downwards.
AATCCACACTGGGGCGGTGTAGTAGTCCGCCTGAAGTTGTCTTCTTTACCTTGACACAATTGGTGGTGGTACCTGCAATTATTCTCCGACGCTCAAGTCAGTATTTCAGAATACTCATAGACTTAGAAAGCTAATCTGAGAGAATTATGCAAGTAAAAGTGTGTAAGGTTTTTAATTGGGGATCCCCCCTATACCTTTTTGCTGAGGTTTATATACCTGTTACTGGTGCTCCATTATTGGTGGGACCCGTTCCTTGTTTTCAGGCATTATGCTGGAAAGGTAGTGGGTCCATGCGCCGTTTGCAAGCACTGTTATTGTAGTGGGTGTTTCCACTTACTTGGAAAGAGTGAATGCTTTATTATTTTATTTGTTTTTCCCTTTTATGCGTGACAGCGTGATTCCCATTTTCAACCTCTCAAGACAGAGTCAATCTTGTGCCGGGGTTATAAGTATGGGTTCGCTACACAGTATGAGAAATTCAATATTCCGCCGGTGTTGAGCCTATGGCTTGGCGGAGTAATATACCTTGGCGGAGTTATGTGCCTTGGCGGAGTAACATGCCTTGGCGGAGTTACTTGCCTTGGCTGTATGCATTCCGTATAAAAGTAATTATAATATACTTGAAGCGTATTTCTCTTGTTCAAAATGCTGATCTGGCAAAGCATTAAAGCCATGCTCTTGGGGGCCGGTGTTGGGACCAGATCATATGCCCCCTAGCTTGTTATAGTGACTGGCGGAGTCACTTTAATGAGCTATAACACTTAAGTTTAGCTTTTATAGGCATGGGTTTAGGCGGCGTTTGCTAGTTCAGGATTTTTGGACAAGTGTTTTCGTGTATTTAATGCTTTCATCATTACTTGCCACGCCTGTCATTAATGCGCCTCGAAACTGCGTTTTGCCGCTTCAATCTCTCATTGCCACGTATGCCCTCGTAACGATTGCCATTCCAATGATGGGACATAAATGCGTGGGGTGGCAGTTGAATACGTTTTCGAGGTTATTATCGTGGGCCTTGGATTTTGAAAATACGGCCCAAGAGATGCCTGTCTCGAGATTCATCCAACGACTGTAATTACGTTAAATTCATCCAACGACTGTAGTTGCATTTCTGAGATTAATGAGGCTTTACTCGTTTCCCCCCAAGCCATGCCTATAAATAGATAAACTCTTAGGAGGGGAAACTTTTCGCTTCATCTTCTTCTCTGCGTTTGCGTATTAGAACTGCCTTTTGAACGTTGCTTTCGTGCGAGTCATTTGTTGTTGCAGTTCTTCATTTCTTCATAAACTTAAGGTAACTCTCTTTTTCCACTGTCTCCTGTCTTCATTGTTATTGGGTTGGTTCTGTTCTCTTTATATGTGTGTTTGTTGAAACGAGGATAAGAGGAAAAAAGTCAGAGTCGTGCTTTAGGGTTTCTGTTCGTCCGATGTTTTCGGATATTGAGAGTGAAGATGAGGCTTTTTATATTGGGAGGGATGCAACATTTTACAGCAGCGTGGAGTTTTTTAGTAATGCTGTACATTCGTTTATATCAGAAGGTATTCCTCAGATTGAAGTAAGAACGATGGCAGAGTGTCAAAACGTTGTGTTGTATGGGTTGGACTGGAAAAAGATGCTTGAGGTTGACCCTTATTGTTGGGTTGAGGAAGATGTTAAAGATGCTTCCTCTCGTCACGCGACAACAAGCGGAGGGGTAATGGAGTTGTCTGTGCCAGTTTGGAAGGATGAAAGGTATAAGAAGAGGTTCATCGTCCGTTCACCCAAGACGTATGAACGTATATGCCATCGTCCTCAAGATGAACGTACATTATACATGTACGATATTTTGTTTACCCAGTTGGGGGTACGATTTCCACTGAATAGATTCCAGATGGGCGTATTGAGGTTCTTGGATTGCGCCCCTTCTCAGCTACACCCTAACAGTTGGGGAATAGTTTGCAGCTTCGAGGTGTTGGCTAAACACCTGGAATTTACGCCTACTGTGGCGTTATTCTTTGCCTTTTGCCGCATCATGAGGAGAGTGAATGCAAAAACTAGCGGCATGGGCTTTGTAACTCTTCGGGCGGAGCCGAAGATTGTAAACTTCAAGGTATTTGCTGACTCCGCCAAAGAAGGCGGACTTCACTTTAGGATGAGCTTTGTAAAAGTCTCAGTCAGGAAGAACAAGTCTGTCTTCTGGCGGAGTGAGGAGGGAATTGACAAATTCCCCGTAGCGTGGACTCATGAGCACTTCCTCCTGACCAAACAAGCTTATGAAGTTAAGGAGGGTGCCTTGTCAGCTACCTCTGTGGAAGTGCTCCAGATGTTGAAAGAGTACAATTCCGTCCACAAGCAGTTCTTATGCAAAAGGCTGCTTGGGCGGGATGCTGAGGATTATTTAAGTAATTCTTTAAGACTTGTTGCTTAAATATTACTTTTGTTTTTTCATACAGCTTCTAATCGTGTCTATGTATATTATTTTGCAGGAGAAATTGCTGAATTCCCTGGGATGGAGCGCATCAAGCAGATTCGTATGAGCCGCAAGGAAATTGACGCGAAGAACAATGTGCAGCCCAGGAGGAATTTGGCTACTTCTCTAACAAAGATTTTTCCTTTCCCTGCATCCACTACTATAGTGAATTTGGAAGGTGATGTAGGGTCCTCAGCAGTTGATGTTGAAAGGCGTTCTGAAAAATGCGAAGAACCAGAAGCTGTTGAGGAGGAGGAAGAGGAAGTGGATCCCCAACCTTTGCTCAAAAGAAAGAACAAGGGCAAGAAGAAGATTGGGGAAGGAGCATCAGCTGACACCGCCATCAACTTGGAAGAGACTCAGGGGGTACCTGTTGTGGGTACTACTGCTGATATGGGCGGTGTTGAAGGCGCCCTCGAAGAAGGTGTCGTGGGGGAGGAAGCAGAGGGAATTCAAGCCTCTCCAAACCAAGTTATGATGGATGAGGCGGAGAGAGTTCAAACTTCCCCAGTCCGCCCGGCTGAGAATCCCGCCTTGGACTTGGCTACTCGAGGGACACCAGTTTTCTTTATTGATGTTCCAGGGGAGTCATCTAGGCGATCTGTCTCTCTGCCTTTGGCGGGGTCTCGACTGAATCCCTTTTTGTATTTTGCAAATATGGGATTCCGCCAGTCGGAGAGGCGTGATCCGGAGTTCATCCTCCGCCCCGACATCGACTTTCAAGAGATTCCAAACGCTGCTGCAGCTGCAAGGTGGCACCTTGCAGAAATTGATGGTTTTCTAGCCTCTGTGCCACGTATTGCTGATGTTGCTGCTGAGGCTAACATGTTTCAAGAGTCTTTTCATGAGTCTGTTGAAAAGATACGCAGCTTGGAACATGATAATGAACAGCTGTCGGAGGTGATCAAGGCGAAGGATAAACACCTTGACACCGCCGATTCCGACATCAAGAAGCTGGAAGAGGAGTTGGCTCAAGTGAGAGCTGATAAAGTCTTGCTGGAAAAGCAAGTTTCTGGCTTAAAAGAGCAGAATGTAAAGCTGAGCGAAGAGGTGGGTGGGCTGACCCAGGTGAAAGCGACAATGTTGTGTTGAAACAACAAGTTTCAAATCTGAATCGGCAGAACCAACAAATGGGCGAGTGTGTGAGCGAAGTTCAGCAGAGGTTGGTTTCTTTTGAAACCGATAGGGCTCTTGCTGCTGACGCCTGGGCTACGGAGTTGGACGAAGCAGCTACCGCCTACAGCAACCTTGAAAAACAGGTTGAGGAGTTGAAGGCAGAGAAGGCTGTTTCAGATGCTGCCAATGAGAAGCTTAATAAGGATTTGAATTCGGCTTTGGATGCAGCTGAAGCAGCAATTGGTGACGCCTTCAGTATGGCTATTCGTCAACTCCGCCATCGCAACCCAGGCGTTGCTCTTAACACTACAGGCATTCATCCATACTATGAATTTATCAATGGTGAATTGATGGTGCCTGCTCAAGGGGGTCATGTTCCTGCACCTGATGTTGAGTATGTTTTGGCGGACTTGCCCCCTTCACAAAGTTTGTCAAGACCAAGTGAGAGTCAGCCCAGCTTCGCCCACCAGGAAGGAGTGCCACCCGAGCCATGAAGATCAGCCTCGGAGTCCTTTTACAAATTTTTATTTTTTGCATTTTAATGATATTGCCTTGTTCCAGGATAGGCTCTGGATCTTTATCAGTTTTTGGCAATATTCAATAAAATATATTTTCTGTAATCTATACTTGTTCATATAAGCAATGTATAAGTCCGTCGTATTTATGCCTCGTAAAATGATATTAAGAAGGCAGAGTATTCATTTGAGGACTTAATGAAATATGACTAAGTATAACGAGGCGGAATAGCCTTCTTGAAATTCTGGTGAAGTAAAATTCAGTAGGGAGGCGAGGTAGCCTCTTAGGAATTTCAATGAAATAAATTCAGTAATCGGGCGGAGTAGCCTCTTAAGAATTTCAATGAAATAAAATTTCGTAAGGAGGCGGAGTTGCCTCTTAGGAATTTCAAAGAAATAAATTCAATACTGAGGCGGAGTAGCCTCTTAAGAACTTCAATGAAATAAAATCAATAATGAGGCGTAGTAGCCTCTTGAGAATTTCAATGAAGTAAATTCAATATTGAGGCGGAGTAGCCTCTTGATGTAACACCCTCTGTTACACCTTAATAAATTCTAGAAAAATTCATAATAATTTTTTTTTACTAAAGATATGTTTGTTAAAAAAAAACTATCGGAATAAATTATATACATTATTTCTGAAATACCTCAATATTATTAAAACTTTATAAAGTATTTGTACATTCATCCGAAGAAAATAAACATTAAACATTATAAGAAAGAGAGGAAACTCCATGGCCCAAGAGCAGTTGCCTAGTGACATTATTTATTCATTGGACCACGGTATTCATACCGAGCTCCCTTTCTAGAACGTGCTATATATATTGTCAATGTTCTTCGATCCTTCCCTCTGTACGAACCATTAATTTAAAACATATGAAACAAAAACATAGAGAAAGGAGTGAGAAACAGAATATAATATTCCCAAATGGGACATAAGCAATAAAGGGTTTTCACAAACTAGTATAATAATATCAATCACAATCACAAGCACAATCAATTTATGAATGTATGAATGATATGCCATATCTTCATCATAACTTATCTATATATGTGGGCCCCTTAAATTTTAATTTGCACTGGGCCAACCAGGAGTTTACACTGTTCTATAATTCCGGATAATAATAATATGAACAGCTCAACTGGCATGGAAACACTTAGAGACTAGTCAGATTGAAAAGGTTTTTATTGTGAAAGTACCCGACACTAGGGAGCTACCCCAGGTCCCCTGAAGCACCCTTTCACACCCTCTCATCCCAAGGCTCACAATTAAGCCTCCTCTAATGTATCCTCGGTTTCTATAATCCGTCCCCAGACAATATCATTTTGTTTCTCTTCGATGATTCATGATGCATGAACTACTCACGTATTTAGTTGGTTAAGGCTTTTAGAAACTCAATTATATTATCAGGGCCTATGGTTCACGACATAGCCACCCCAGTAAACTGTACTTTTTCAACTTCTCAAATACGCACATAAAATTTTAGTACAGTTCCTTTTCAAATCACAAATCAAATCTCTTTATAAATTTAAGTTTCAAAGCCTTAAATATATTTCATAACCTGTCAATTCAAAATTAATTTCTAAAAACTTAAATTTGGAATTATCAATATTTAAAACCTTAGTACTTGAAAATTTTGTATAATATTTTTATACATTTAAATAATACGTATATATATATATTAAAAAAAATTATTTTTATAAAATAAATTCTCTTTCTTTTTCTTTCTGATAAACTAACTAAAAATCTAAATTTTAGTAAAGATATATACATATATATTAAAAGATAAAAAGAGATTTCTAAAAACTTATGTAGTTTTCTAAGAAATTTCTTAAAAGTAATTTGAATAAATATAAAAAAATAAATAAAGAAGTAGGAGATAAGTAAATTCTTACTGAATTTTAGCTTTCCGCATGCTTGCTATATGCTCAAACTCCACAATACAAGATTATCAATCATAATCAAACATTATCAATCACAATCAATCATCATAAAGCATAAATAAATATTAACAATCATAATCAAATCAAATAATTAAACATCAGTTATAAATATGATAATTTTAAAATTCAATGGTTATTTAAATTAATAAAGTTTGTTTTAAGTTCTATGGTCAATTCCTTGCACAGGTCTATGTAAATCCAAGATAGTCCAGTCTTACATAGGTCTAGTTCAGTCCATATATGTCATAATAGTCCAAATCCTTGCATAGGTTCAGTCAAGTTCATAATAGTTCAAGTCTTTGCATAGGTTCAATCCAGTCCGCATAGGTCATAATAGTTTAAGTTCTTAAATATTTTAGATATTAAGTTACACAAGATGCTTAATTTATTAATAACAATTATTATAAATTTTAAGTTAAAAGTTATTATTTTAAAATAATAATATTGTTATGTTTAAAAGGAGTAGGGGACTCCTCCCAATATTCTTATGTATTTTCATATTATATCCTTAATCTCACCCCCCCTTACCTTGATTTGCTACCAAAAGTGAATTCGCTCTGCGCCTCCAAGTTCTAACAAAATATTAATACTAACTTATTTCAGTATAAGCTTAAGATAAAAATTAAGATTGCTATCAGAATGATAAATAGTAAATATACATAGTAATAATAAATAGTAACGGTAAATGGTAAGTCATCAATAGTAACAGTAAATAGTAATTTTTGAATAGTAATAGTAAATAGTAAATTGTGAATAGTAACTTTTTGAATAGTAGTGGTAAATGGTAAATCATGAACAATAACAGTAAATAGTAAATTTTGAATAGTAATGGTAAATAGTAAATTATGAATAGTAACGGTAAATAGTAAATTATGAATAGTAACTTTTTGAATAATAGTGGTAAATGGTAAATCATGAACAATAACAGTGAATAGTAAATTTTGAATAGTAACGGTAAATAGTAAATTTTGAATAGTAATGGTAAATAGTAAAAATAACACAGTGGTAATTTATTTTTACTATAGTAACTTATTCATAATAGTACTAGTATATCAATGGTTTAAGAGTGCTAAAAAAATAAACTAAAATTATAAAAAGAATATAGAAGAAAGTTATTACCTTTCACCTCTGGCAGAACTTCTTTATACCAAAAGAATTTACTCCCCACTAATTTCTTACGCACTATCTCTCTAGATTCTCTCTCTAATTTTTGGTGTGGAAATATTGTAAATGAGCCATCTATTTATAGGAGGAAAATTTTACTATTCATGATTATTTAATTATTTATTTTACTATTCATGATGTAAGCGATGATGTAAGCGATGATGATGTAAGCGATGATGTCGGTAATGGCATTTTGGTTATTAGATGAAAGGTTAAGGGTATTTTTGTCATTCTTAAAAAAATAAATAATAATAAAAAATAAGAAAATTCTAAAAAATTATAAATTATATAACAATCAAAAAGTTCTAAAGAACTATAATCAAATTCCTTTGAAATTTTATTTTAAATAAGAAATAACGAAATTAGGGGTGTTACAACTCTACTCCCCTAAAAAAAATTTCGTCCTCGAAATTTACACTTTTTTTTTTTAGTAAAACAATTGGGGATGAGACTCTTTCATCTCATTTTCTAGTTCCCATGTAGCATCTTCCCCTCTCGTTTCACTCCAAATGACCTTCACGAGTGGAATTTCCTTATCTCTTAGCTTCTTTATTCTTCTGTCAGCTATTCTGATAGGTGGTGCATCATATGTAAGATTATCTTTAACTTGTATGACATCAGGTTCAATAACATGTGTATGATCAAATATATACTTTCGTAAGTTTGACACATGAAAAACATTATGGATATTAGAAAGAAAAGGTGGTAATGCTATTTGGTAGGTAAGAGGACTAACTTTATGAATTATTTGATATGGACCAATAAATCTAGGAGTTAGTTTTCGAGATTTCATTGCCCGACCGACCCCAGTCGTAGGTGTGACTTTCAAGAATACATGATCACCTTCTTGAAATTCGAGCGGCTTTCTTCTTTTGTCATAGTAACTTTTCTGCCTGCTTTGTGTTGCCTTCATCTTTTCTTGAACTATTTTGATTTTATCCGTGGTTTGTTGTACCAACTCTGGTCCTAGCATCAAGTTTTCACCAGTCTCAAACCAACATAGTGAGGTCCTACATTTTCTTCCATATAATGCTTCAAAAGGTGCCATGCCAATGCTAGCATGGAAACTGTTGTTATAGGTAAACTCCACATATGGTAAGAATTGATTCCAACTTCCTTTATGCTCTAACACACAAGCTCGTAACAAGTCCTCTAGAGATTAGATTGTTCTTTCTGATTGTCCATCCGTCTGAGGATGATATGCTGAACTTAGACGTAGTCTTGTTCCCAAAGCCTTGTGCAAGCTCTTCCAGAATTGTGATGTAAAACGAGGGTCCCGATCAGAAATGATACTTGAAGGAATTCCATGCAATCTTACAATCTCCTCGATGTATAATTTTGCCAGCTTCTCCATAGAGTAACGAATGTTGATGGGAATAAAGTGGGCAGACTTTGTTAGTCTATCAACTATTACCCATATTGAATCATGTCCTAATGGAGTTTTAGGTAGAGAAGTCACAAAGTCCATGGTAATGCCATCCCATTTCCATTCTGGTATTTCCATTGATTGTAGCATTCCAGGGGGTTTTTGGTGTTCTACTTTAACCTTCTGACAAATTAGACATGCAGCCACGTACTCTGCCACTGCTTTCTTCATTCCAGGCCACCAAAATAACTTCTTCAAATCTTGATACATTTTAGTAGCTCCGGGATGAATGCTCATATAACTTTTGTGTCCTTCTTCCAGAATTGCTTTCCTCAACTCCTCTTGATCAGGGATACACACTCGATCTTTATACCTCAGTAATTGGTCATTTCTTACATTGAACTCGACTTCTTTTCCTTGTTTCAAAAGTTCTTTCTTTTCTTGTAGGAATTCATCATCTCGTTGAGCCTCTAAAACTTGCCTCAGGAATTCATTTGTCACTTGCAACGCTCCTAATTTGTAGCTGTTAGCATTAACCTTTACTGCTAGGTTAAGATCTCTGAAGTTCTCTATTAATTCCAGCTCTTTAATCATCATTGTGGATGCATGTAGAGACTTTCGACTTAAAGCATCAGCTACTACATTCGCTTTTCCAGGATGGTATTGCAACTCAAAGTCGTAGTCCTTTAAGAACTCCATCCATCTCCGTTGCCTCATGTTTAACTCCTTTTGGTCGAATAAATACTTGAGACTCTTATGATCGCTAAACACATCGAATGTTGCACCGTATAGATAATGCCTCCAAATCTTTAAGGCAAAAACTACAGCGGCTAACTCTAAGTCATGGGTAGGGTAGTTAATCTCATGTTGCCTTAATTGGCGCGACGCATAGGCTACAACCTTCTTGTCTTGCATGAGTACACTTCCTAGTCCTTGTTTAGACGCATCACAGTAAACTTCAAAACTTCGATGTGGATCAGGGAGTACTAACACCGGCGAAGAAGTAAGTCGATCTTTCAGCTCTTGGAAACTATTCTCACATTGTGTCGTCCACACAAAAGGTTGTCCTTTCCGTGTTAGCTTAGTCAGTGGGTATGCTAACTTTGAAAATCCTTCGATGAATCTCCTATAGTATCCAGCCAAGCCCAAGAAACTTCTGATCTCAGTGATTGTGGTTGGTCTCTCCCATTTTAAAACTGCCTCTACCTTGGAAGGGTCTACAGCTATTCCTCCTTGACTAATTACATGTCCTAAAAAGTTCACTTCTTCCAACCAGAATTCACACTTTGACAACTTTGCATACAGTTGTTTCTTTTTCAGAATTTCCAACACAACCTTTAAGTGTTCAACATGTTCTTCTTTGCTTTTAGAGTACACTAATATATCATCAATGAACACCACTACAAATTTATCTAGATATGGATGAAAAATCCTATTCATGTAATCCATGAATACAGCTGGTGCATTAGTTACACCAAAAGGCATTACTAGATATTCGTAATGGCCATAGCGTGTTCTAAAAGCAGTTTTTGGTACATCTTCTTTCTTCACCCTTATTTGATGGTATCCAGACCTCAAATCAATCTTGGAGAACACTGTGGCACCACGCAGCTGATCCATCAAGTCATCAATTCTTGGCAGAGGATATTTGTTCTTGATCGTCACCTTGTTCAGTTGCCGATAATCTACACACAACCTCATGCTACCATCCTTTTTCTTAACCAACAACACTGGTGCACCCCAGGGGGATACACTGGGTCGTATAAATTGTTTGTCTATCATCTCTTCAAGTTGTTTCTTCAACTCTGCTAATTCTAGAGGTGACATTCGGTATGGTGCAATTGAAATGGGTCCAACTCCAGGTACTAGATCAATGGCAACTTTCACATCTCTTTCTGGGGGTAAACCAGGGATATCTTCAGGAAAAACGTCAGGAAATTCACACACAACCGGCAGATTTTTGATTTTTGATTCTTGCTCTCCTTTCGTTGAAAGCAATAGCATGAATCCTTGAGCCCCTCCTTTTAAAGAGGCACTCACTTGGTTGGCGGTTAGAAATCTCGAATCCTCAGGATTCAAATTCACTGGTTCTTTAAACATTATGGTTTTATTATGACAATCTATTAGAACATGATTGTCAGACAACCAATCTAGCCCAATAATAACTTCTAAGCCAGAAAGGGGTAAACAGAAAAGATTGGCCTTACAGTCCCTACCATCTATGACAATAGGGCATTTCCAACAGGCTTTAGAAGTGACAATGGGATTGTTTCCAGGAGTATGTACAGATAAGTCAAATGGCAGTTCTATCACAGGTAATTTTAGTTTTTCTACACAGTCATTGGCAATAAAGGAATGTGATGCACCTGAGTCATACATAACAGTTAAAGGAATCTTATTAATGATACACTTACCTTCCACCATGGAATCAGAATGAGATGCTTCTTCTCCAGTGATTGCAAAAACCTTTCCTTTTGCCTTCGGCCTTCCGACTGCACTGTGCGCGTCTCCTTGAGTATTTATGCTTGTACTTGCACCTTCAGGGTTTTCCCTCTTCATCTCTGGGCAATCCTTGATGTGATGACCTGGTTTGTTACACTTAAAATAAACATAAGTGTTTTTAGGACAATCCCTTTTTAAATGGGGTCCTCCACAGACAAAACATTTAAAATTTGGTGCAGATGTTGGGTAATAGCTTCCACTTGAAGCTTGGGGTCTGTTAGGAACAGATGCTGCTCCAAACCAGTGAAATGGCGCTTGGTAAGGCTTATTTCTCCTAAAGTCTCTTCTTTGGTGATGGTGAGGTCCTCCACTTCTCATTTCTCCTACCTTGTGAATGGGCTCACGACTTTTGGTTATTCTATCCTTATGATCTTCTTCAAAGATCCTGCAGCGATTTACCAATACAGAAAATTCACGGATTTCCTGGATTCGTATAGCTTCCTTAATTTCTGGCCGCAATCCATTTACAAACTTTGCACACCGATCTCTTTCATTAGTAGCATCATTATAATGAGAATGAAAACGAGATAGCTCTTCAAACCTGGATGCGTACTCTCCAACAGTCATATTTCCTTGGGTCAGCGACAGGAATTCGAATTGTCTTTTCTCTTTAACATCAGCTGGAAAGTATTTCTCCAAAAACATATCCTTGAAATAATCCCAAGTGATCTCCACGTCGTTGACTTCGAATTGTCTACGCGTGCTATCCCACCAATGTTCGGCATCCTCAGATAAGGCATAAGTAGCGAAGACTACCTTATCAGCTTCATTACATTGCAATGCTCGAAATATCTTCTCTATCTCTCGAATCCAGATTTGTGCTCCATCAGGGTTATATCCTCCCTTGAAACGAGGTGGATTGCGCTTTTCGAATAGGTCCAGCCTTCTCAAGGCATCGTTACCTTGACCTTCACGTGCTCCCATTGCATTGATTAAGCGTTCTACAACTCCAGCAAGATCGTTTCCAGCCATTAGTTTCCTGTTTCACAGTAACTGAGATTTGTCACATCAATCACAGTTACTACCAAGTCGGATATTCTATTCTCTATCACCTATACAGAGTTTACAGACAAAGCAAGATAGACCTTTTCCCCAGGCCTATTGGATTAACTGCTCTGATACCACTTTGTAACACCCTCTGTTACACCTTAATAAATTCTAGAAAAATTCATAATAATTTTTTTTTACTAAAGATATGTTTGTTAAAAAAAAACTATCGGAATAAATTATATACATTATTTCTGAAATACCTCAATATTATTAAAACTTTATAAAGTATTTGTATATTCATCCGAAGAAAATAAACATTAAACATTATAAGAAAGAGAGGAAACTCCATGGCCCAAGAGCAGTTGCCTAGTGACATTATTTATTCATTGGACCACGGTATTCATACCGAGCTCCCTTTCTAGAACGTGCTATATATATTGTCAATGTTCTTCGATCCTTCCCTCTGTACGAACCATTAATTTAAAGCATATGAAACAAAAACATAGAGAAAGGAGTGAGAAACAGAATATAATATTCCCAAATGGGACATAAGCAATAAAGGGTTTTCACAAACTAGTATAATAATATCAATCACAATCACAAGCACAATCAATTTATGAATGTATGAATGATATGCCATATCTTCATCATAACTTATCTATATATGTGGGCCCCTTAAATTTTAATTTGCACTGGGCCAACCAGGAGTTTACACTGTTCTATAATTCCGGATAATAATAATATGAACAGCTCAACTGGCATGGAAACACTTAGAGACTAGTCAGATTGAAAAGGTTTTTATTGTGAAAGTACCCGACACTAGGGAGATACCCCAGGTCTCCTGAAGCACCCTTTCACACCCTCTCATCCCAAGGCTCACAATTAAGCCTCCTCTAATGTATCCTCGGTTTCTATAATCCGTCCCCAGACAATATCATTTTGTTTCTCTTCGATGATTCATGATGCATGAACTACTCACGTATTTAGTTGGTTAAGGCTTTTAGAAACTCAATTATATTATCAGGGCCTATGGTTCACGACATAGCCACCCCAGTAAACTGTACTTTTTCAACTTCTCAAATACGCACATAAAATTTTAGTACAGTTCCTTTTCAAATCACAAATCAAATCTCTTTATAAATTTGAGTTTCAAAGCCTTAAATATATTTCATAACCTGTCAATTCAAAATTAATTTCTAAAAACTTAAATTTGGAATTATCAATATTTAAAACCTTAGTACTTGAAAATTTTGTATAATATTTTTATACATTTAAATAATACGTATATATATATATTAAAAAAAATTATTTTTATAAAATAAATTCTCTTTCTTTTTCTTTCTGATAAACTAACTAAAAATCTAAATTTTAGTAAAGATATATACATATATATTAAAAGATAAAAAGAGATTTCTAAAAACTTATGTAGTTTTCTAAGAAATTTCTTAAAAGTAATTTGAATAAATATAAAAAAATAAATAAAGAAGTAGGAGATAAGTAAATTCTTACTGAATTTTAGCTTTCCGCATGCTTGCTATATGCTCAAACTCCACAATACAAGATTATCAATCATAATCAAACATTATCAATCACAATCAATCATCATAAAGCATAAATAAATATTAACAATCATAATCAAATCAAATAATTAAACATCAGTTATAAATATGATAATTTTAAAATTCAATGGTTATTTAAATTAATAAAGTTTGTTTTAAGTTCTATGGTCAATTCCTTGCACAGGTCTATGTAAATCCAAGATAGTCCAGTCTTACATAGGTCTAGTTCAGTCCATATATGTCATAATAGTCCAAATCCTTGCATAGGTTCAGTCAAGTTCATAATAGTTCAAGTCTTTGCATAGGTTCAATCCAGTCCGCATAGGTCATAATAGTTTAAGTTCTTAAATATTTTAGATATTAAGTTACACAAGATGCTTAATTTATTAATAACAATTATTATAAATTTTAAGTTAAAAGTTATTATTTTAAAATAATAATATTGTTATGTTTAAAAGGAGTAGGGGACTCCTCCCAATATTCTTATGTATTTTCATATTATATCCTTAATCTCACCCCCCCTTACCTTGATTTGCTACCAAAAGTGAATTCGCTCTGCGCCTCCAAGTTCTAACAAAATATTAATACTAACTTATTTCAGTATAAGCTTAAGATAAAAATTAAGATTGCTATCAGAATGATAAATAGTAAATATACATAGTAATAATAAATAGTAACGGTAAATGGTAAGTCATCAATAGTAACAGTAAATAGTAATTTTTGAATAGTAATAGTAAATAGTAAATTGTGAATAGTAACTTTTTGAATAGTAGTGGTAAATGGTAAATCATGAACAATAACAGTAAATAGTAAATTTTGAATAGTAATGGTAAATAGTAAATTATGAATAGTAACGGTAAATAGTAAATTATGAATAGTAACTTTTTGAATAATAGTGGTAAATGGTAAATCATGAACAATAACAGTGAATAGTAAATTTTGAATAGTAACGGTAAATAGTAAATTTTGAATAGTAACGGTAAATAGTAAAAATAACACAGTGGTAATTTATTTTTACTATAGTAACTTATTCATAATAGTACTAGTATATCAATGGTTTAAGAGTGCTAAAAAAATAAACTAAAATTATAAAAAGAATATAGAAGAAAGTTATTACCTTTCACCTCTGGCAGAACTTCTTTATACCAAAAGAATTTACTCCCCACTAATTTCTTACGCACTATCTCTCTAGATTCTCTCTCTAATTTTTGGTGTGGAAATATTGTAAATGAGCCATCTATTTATAGGAGGAAAATTTTACTATTCATGATTATTTAATTATTTATTTTACTATTCATGATGTAAGCGATGATGTAAGCGATGATGATGTAAGCGATGATGTCGGTAATGGCATTTTGGTTATTAGATGAAAGGTTAAGGGTATTTTTGTCATTCTTAAAAAAAAATAAATAATAATAAAAAATAAGAAAATTCTAAAAAATTATAAATTATATAACAATCAAAAAGTTCTAAAGAACTATAATCAAATTCCTTTGAAATTTTATTTTAAATAAGAAATAACGAAATTAGGGGTGTTACACTTGAGAATTTCAATGAAGAATGTTCTGCAATGAGGCGGAGTGGCCTCTTGAGAATTTCATTGAAGTGAATTCAATAATGAGGCGTAGTAGCCTCTTGAGAATTTCAATGAAGAATATTCTGTAATGAGGCGGAGTGGCCTCTTGAGAATTTCATTGTAGTGAAATCAATAATGAGGCGTAGGAGCCTTTTGAGAATTTCAATGAAGAATATTCTGTAATGAGGTGGAGTGGCCTCTTGAGAATTTCATTGAAGTAAATTCAATAATGAGGCGTAGGAGCCTCTTGAGAATTTCAATGAAGAATATTCTGTAATGAGGCGGAGTGGCCTCTTGAGAATTTCATTGAAGTAAATTCACTAATGAGGCGTAGTAGCCTCTTGAGAATTTCAATGAAGAATGTTCTGCAATGAGGCGGAGTGGCCTCTTGAGAATTTCATTGAAGTGAATTCAATAATGAGGCGTAGGAGCCTCTTGAGAATTTCAATGAATAATGTTCTGCAATGAGGCGGAGTGGCCTCTTGAGAATTTCATTGAAGTAAATTCAATAATGAGGCGTAGGAGCCTCTTGAGAATTTCAATGAAGAATGCTCTGCAATGAGGCGGAGTGGCCTCTTGAGAATTTCATTGAAGTGAATTCAATAATGAGGCGTAGGAGCCTCTTGAGAATTTCAATGAATAATGTTCTGCAATGAGGCGGAGTGGCCTCTTGAGAATTTCATTGAAGTGAATTCAATAATGATACGTAGTAGCCTCTTGAGAATTTCAATGAAGAATATTCTGTAATGAGGCGGAGTGGCCTCTTGAGAATTTCATTGAAGTGAATTCAATAATGAGGCGTAGTAGCCTCTTGAGAATTTCAATGAAGAATATTCTGTAATGAGGCGGAGTGGCCTCTTGAGAATTTCATTGAAGTGAAATCAATAATGAGGCGTAGTAGCCTCTTGAGAATTTCAATGAAGAATATTCTGCAATGAGGCGGAGTGGCCTCTTGAGAATTTCATTGAAGTGAATTCAAAAATGAGGCGTAGTAGCCTCTTCAGAATTTCAATGAAGAATGTTCTGCAATGAGGCGGAGTGGCCTCTTGAGAATTTCATTGAAGTGAATTCAATAATGAGGCGTAGTAGCCTCTTGAGAATTTCAATGAAGAATATTCTGTAATGAGGCGGAGTGGCCTCTTGAGAATTTCATTGAAGTGAAATCAATAATGAGGCGTAGTAGCCTCTTGAGAATTTCAATGAAGAATATTCTGCAATGAGGCGGAGTGGCCTCTTGAGAATTTCATTGAAGTGAATTCAAAAATGAGGCGTAGTAGCCTCTTGAGAATTTCAATGAAGAATGTTCTGCAATGAGGCGGAGTGGCCTCTTGAGAATTTCATTGAAGTGAATTCAATAATGAGGCGTAGGAGCCTCTTGAGAATTTCAATGAAGAATATTCTGCAATGAGGCGGAGTGGCCTCTTGAGAATTTCATTGAAGTGAATTCAAAAATGAGGCGTAGTAGCCTCTTCAGAATTTCAATGAAGAATGTTCTGCAATGAGGCGGAGTGGCCTCTTGAGAATTTCATTGAAGTGAATTCAATAATGAGGCGTAGTAGCCTCTTGAGAATTTCAATGAAGAATATTCTGTAATGAGGCGGAGTGGCCTCTTGAGAATTTCATTGAAGTGAAATCAATAATGAGGCGTAGTAGCCTCTTGAGAATTTCAATGAAGAATATTCTGCAATGAGGCGGAGTGGCCTCTTGAGAATTTCATTGAAGTGAATTCAAAAATGAGGCGTAGTAGCCTCTTGAGAATTTCAATGAAGAATGTTCTGCAATGAGGCGGAGTGGCCTCTTGAGAATTTCATTGAAGTGAATTCAATAATGAGGCGTAGGAGCCTCTTGAGAATTTCAATGAAGAATATTCTGCAATGAGGCGGAGTGGCCTCTTGAGAATTTCATTGAAGTGAATTCAAAAATGAGGCGTAGTAGCCTCTTCAGAATTTCAATGAAGAATGTTCTGCAATGAGGCGGAGTGGCCTCTTGAGAATTTCATTGAAGTGAATTCAATAATGAGGCGTAGTAGCCTCTTGAGAATTTCAATGAAGAATATTCTGTAATGAGGCGGAGTGGCCTCTTGAGAATTTCATTGAAGTGAAATCAATAATGAGGCGTAGTAGCCTCTTGAGAATTTCAATGAAGAATATTCTGCAATGAGGCGGAGTGGCCTCTTGAGAATTTCATTGAAGTGAATTCAAAAATGAGGCGTAGTAGCCTCTTGAGAATTTCAATGAAGAATGTTCTGCAATGAGGCGGAGTGGCCTCTTGAGAATTTCATTGAAGTGAATTCAATAATGAGGCGTAGGAGCCTCTTGAGAATTTCAATGAATAATGTTCTGCAATGAGGCGGAGTGGCCTCTTGAGAATTTTATTGAAGTGAATTCAATAATGAGGCGTAGTAGCCTCTTGAGAATTTCAATGAAGAATATTCTGTAATGAGGCGGAGTGGCCTCTTGAGAATTTCATTGAAGTGAAATCAATAATGAGGCGTAGGAGCCTCTTGAGAATTTCAATGAAGCACAATTTTTACAAGTAGTATACTTACTTAAACTTGTTGATAGTGCTTGAGTTTGTTGATTATGTACTCCGTAAAGCATTGGCAGTTAGGCGGAGTTAAATTTTGGATGGAGCATTCATCCCTTTGAATTTGAATTGGAGTGTAACTCCTGATCAAATAAAAATTGT
The DNA here is from genome assembly GCA_037962975.1 of Clitoria ternatea. Classification (NCBI taxonomy): domain Eukaryota; kingdom Viridiplantae; phylum Streptophyta; class Magnoliopsida; order Fabales; family Fabaceae; genus Clitoria; species Clitoria ternatea. The sequence goes on along the minus strand of CM075671.1, from coordinate 238,988,516 downwards.
TGAATCCAGGATTGGTATGGTGCAGCATATAGCTATGACACCAATTCTTCCTGCAAGAACTTAGTTGAACTTTTGAGGAGGTATGGTGCAGCATATAGCTGTGACACCAATTCTTCCTGCAAGAACTTGGTCGAACTTTTGAGGAGGTATGGTGCAGCATATAGCTGTGACACCATTTTTTCCTGCAAAAACTTGGTTGAACCTATAAGGCGATATAGTGCAGCATATAGCTGTGACACCATTTCTTCCTGCAAGAACTTGGTTGAACCTTTGGGGCGGTATGGTGCAGCATATAGCTGTGACACCATTTCTTTCTGCAAGAAGCCTGCAGGACCTTTGAGGCGGTATGGTGCAGCATATAGCTGTGACACCATTTCTTTCTGCAAGAAGCCTGCAGGACCTTGGGGCCGAAATGGTGCAGCGTATAGCTGTGACACCAATTCTTTCCGCAGGAAGCCTACAAGACCTTAGGGTCGGTATGGTGCAGCATATAGCTGTGACACCAATCCTTTCCCCCAAGGAGTTTTTTGGATCTTAGGGTCGGTATGGTGCAGCATATAGCTGTGACACCAATCCTTTCCCCCCAAGGAGTTTTTTGGACCTTAGGGTCGGTATGGTGCAGCATATAGCTGTGACACCAATCCTTTCCCCCCAAGGAGTTTTTTGGACCTTGAGGTTGGTATGGTGCAGCATATAGCTGTGACACCAACCCCCCCAAGGAGTTTTTGTTGACTCCATTCGTGAAGCTATGTTGCATATTGATTGATCTTTATGGAATAAAGAGTTATGCATCTATGCTTCAATTTTTGGAGTCGTTGTCTTATCTGCATGGGAACAAGTTCTGCCATGGATAATCAATTCAAAGTTAGAGTGAAGGTTGAATGCAGGAAGACATTTCATTAATAATGGAACTACATAAAGGGCTGAGTCGGGGTATATCTTTTCGAAACCTTTTCAAGGAAAGCATATCTAGGAAGAACCTTGAGTTAGGCAGAAAAGATCATACCGTATTACCCAACTAGCTGAAATATATGCGTAAATTTAAAATGTTCCATTTATTCCTGACCGGAGTGCCATCTAAGTTTTCTAGGCGGTATGTGCCTTTGCCCAAAGCCTCGATGACTCGGTATGGACCTTCCCAAGTTGGTGCCAATTTGCCTTGGTGTGCAAATTTGTTGCCAATATTGGCCCTTCTCAGGACCAAATCTCCTTCTTTGAAACGGCGTTCAAAAATACGTGTGTTATACCGTTTGGCGGCCTTTGCTTTGACAGCTTGGTCCCTCACAAAGGCTTCCTCTCTCAACTCCGCCAAAACCTCGAGTTCATGTGCGAGGTTCTGTTGATTGGCTTCCTCATTGAAATGGAGGACTCGAGCTGAAGGGGCTGCCAATTTAATGGGAATGACAGCCTCAACTCCATATGTCAGCCGATATGAAGATTCATTTGTGGTGGAGTGAGGGGTTGTTCTGTATGCCCATAAAACATGGCACAATTGATTTGCCCAATCTCCCTTTGCTTTACCAAGGCGTTTCTTAAGGCCTTTCAAGATTTCTCTGTTGGCAACTTCAGCTTGGCCATTGGTTTGAGGATGCTCCATAGAAGAGAAAATCTGCGTAATGCTGAGATTTTCTAAAAGTTCAGTGAACTTGTGATCTGTGAATTGGGTGCCATTATCAGTGACTATGCGTCCAGGGACTTGGAAACGTGCAATGATATTTTCATATACGAATCTTCGAGTCCTGGCTGACGTTATGTGCACCACTGCCTCTGCCTCAATCCATTTAGTGAAGTAATCAACACCAACTATCAAGTATTTGATTCCGCCGGGAGCAGTTGGGAATGGACCCAAAATATCCATGCCCCATTGATAGAAAGGCCAAGGCGTTATTGATGATGACATTTCCTCTGCTGGAGTGTGATGAAGATTTGTGAATCGTTGACACTGATCGCATTTTTGAACATATGAGGCGGAGCCATGCTTCAGAGTGGGCCACCAATACCCCGCCCTGAGTATTTTTCTCATTAGACTCCGTGCCCCTGGATGATGTCCACACTGCCCTTCATGGACTTCTTCCAAAATAGCTTGCACCTCATTTTCATTTATACAAATTAAGTAAGGAACAGAAATTCCTCGGCGGTACAACTGTCCGTCCAGGAGTGTATAATAAGGTACTTCTTTCTTTAGTTTCTTTCGCTCAAGATCATTCGTGGGTAATTGTCCATTAACAAGATAACGAACTATTGGTACTACCCAGGAATTGTCATCAAAGGAGCGGTGTGAACACCTCTTTCGGTCCGGCCCAAATTGTTATGACACCGGACCCAGCCTTGAAGTTGGTAACACCGGACAAGGCCTAAGTTAACACCTCACCTCAACTCCGCCCATGAGTCCTCAATACTCCGCCAACCGCCCTCATTTGCACTCCGCCCTCATATACTTCACAGACGATGTGGAACTCCGCCTCTTCACACACCGTCCCATAAACGGTGTGGCACTCCGCCCTCCTCACACAACGTTCCACAGACGGTGTTAGCTAACATCAACTCAGCCCAACGTCCACACCTCAGGAGTCCCTTAATGGCCGATGTCGCGGATCTGACAACAAAAGACGAGCGAGTCTGGCCCAAGTAAGACGATCTCGTGGGCACACCGGCTGGTAGTAGATCCAGACCAGGAAGGAGAACACGGCCCCTATGATTACTGAAAGATTCAGCCGGTGTGACACAGGTAATGGTTCTTAAGGCCCCACATCGGATCAGTGGAAACTCCGTCCAACCAATGGCTTTGCTAACCGGAGTCACAAATTTGACAACGGAGGGGGCGAGGTCGGAAGATTATGCGCGGTGACCTGGAATCGCACTCCCTGGAAAATGGCAGACAGGGAGGCGGAAGTGGGCAATTAAAAAAAACCCCCACTGAAAACCCTGCTCCCCACCAATGATAGTGGCCAGAGTTGCACACCACTACACGCATGGGTGAGTGGGAGTTCTGGTTGTCCCAAAAACCCTCAGCCCATGACTTGAAGGCCCTATAAATGCCCCAACCAAGGAAGCTCAAGGGGTTGGTTTTTTAGATTCTCCCTCTATGCGAGAAAGCTCTAGAAATTCTCTCCGATTCCTTAAGATTCTTAACTGACCTCCCCACTTAAAACCAGTGACTTGCCTTAGTCACCACAAAAGATCCCTTAGTTCGAAAAGGTTTTTGAGTCTTTCTCACTAACACAAAGCCACTACTCTCACACCGTCCGTACCTCGAACCCACCTCGTCATCTCAAAATCAACCGTCCCATTTCCCGCATCATTACCTCGTCCATCTCAGTTCCTGCTCAACGGCGTTTCACCTCGGATTAACTTCCCACAACACCGGTCGTGACATTCAGATTCCCAGATCGGGTCTAACTCCGGTCTATTGTCCCTGTCAGCGTGCGAGTTCGAAATCAGTCTGACACCGTCACTGTGCTCAACCTCCCACATCGGTTCTTAGCTCGTCACACCGGTTCCACTCCTTTCTTTATTTCTTTTGCTTTTGGTTCCCCCTTTTTTTTCTTTTCTATGAGTTTGCTGTTTTGTTGACTGTAATTGCCTGTGTACCATTAGTTTACTTTGTTAATATTTTTTATCCTTTTCCATAACAAACAGACATAATAAAAGGGGCGATTTTTTTTTTTAAAAAAATAGTGTCGTACGGGAGTACTCCTGTCTACACAGCCCTCTTAGGATTCGTGCACGTGCGAAGAACTTCGCTTTGCATGAATTCTCCTCTTTAATGATATCCATCAATATCTTTCAGATTCCTCCCTAAAATAGCAATACTCAGAACTACGTGACCCTGATTTCTTGATAATCGAAGAATACGTAGGAGCAGGACTTTAACTCCTGTCGGGCCCATCTTTCTTATTTCTTTTTTTGCTGATTTATTGCTTTACTTTTTATATTTCTTTCATAAACGTCCTTTTTCGGTCACTTCCGTGAAAATCAATTTAGACGTGACGTCTTGTTGGTTTCCCCATAGTTTTTGCCCAAGCCTCGCCATAATTTCATAGGGAAGGGGTACTTAGGATAAGACGTCCCGCTTATCCCTTTCCTATCCCTATCCTTTTATCCGAGGATGTCTAATTTAGACGTGACGTCTTGTTGGCATTCTCTCACCCCCTCTGTCTCATATCGAAGTTGAGCTTAATTCGGACAAGAACGTCCCATTAACCTCGCTTTGACCTTCTATGTCTGTACAGCCCTTTACTCCATTCTATCATTTTCAAAATAAAAGGGAAGAAACCATGTTTTATTTAAGGCTATTTATGTCGTGCTTTCAATCTTGGTACTGTCTTTGACAGGCGATGTAGGGTGCTAATACCTTCCCTACTCGTAACCGACTCCCGAACTTGGATTTCAATTTTTTAAACCAGTGCTTTACTGAACTTAGTTTTTTCCCAATGTTTTTCCCTATGGATAAAAATGTTGGTGGCGACTCCCTGTTTCTTATTTTCTCTCTCCTCGCTGCGCCGTCGCGATCCAGGTTGCGACAGATGGCGACTCCACTGAGGACATTTCAAGAGAGTCAGGCCAGTTTGATTGAAAGCGCATGTTCTTTTTTTTAGCTTGGGTTTCTTCCCATTGTCTTATTTTCTATTGATTGTTGTGAATGTTTGTTCTTGTTTTAATCGTCTTGTTATTTGTTTCGTTGTCTATATTTTGCATGTTTATTGAACCCTAGGGTAAGAGACCATGTTACTTTTCCGCAAACATTGAACCCTAGGGTAGATGACTTTGTATATTTGCTCTGTGTTTGTTCCTTGTGCAGAATGGGTAAGGTATAAGGTATGGACTGCCCTTCCACACACTACACTCACAATTATTTGCACACACTTATGAGTGGCGCCCTATACCCGGGCCCCAAATGAAGCTTAAGTTAGGAGGGGTTGGTAACGGAATCGTATGGGATGTACTTCCTATCCGGTATTTGTGAGAACCTCAACCAGAGTTCGACCTCTCATGATATACGCACTTAGTGAATTCCTCACTCTTTGCGTCCCTGTCATGATTAGGATCTTGGCTCTAGTGACCTTCTAGATGTCTAGCGGAAGCCACCCAATGTGAGAAATCCACTGTTAGATAAGCTATAGGTCCCAGAAAAGACTTTCAGAAAAAAACCTGGCTTAAGGCACAAGGGGGCAGGCTTTACTATACCTTATCTCATTCTCGCTTTCCCTTTAAATCCAAAATTGATGAACTGCTTACGTGTTCAAAGGGTTACTTTATTCCAAACAAAGGGTGAATCATTTTTCTTTCTAAAAAAATAGTAATCCTTTAACAAATAAGCAGTTCCCTCACTTTTTGTGTACTTGTGAGTCCTGGGTTATAGATCTTCCCAATCGTCAAAATGAAAACAAATTCTACTCAAGCAGGTATTGATGACGTTGGGAAGATCCATAACCCGTGCGACTTTAGTTTCACATGAGTTTTGCCGACCGCTACTTCTCAAACTGAAAGTGTTTTCCAATAAATTAATGAAGAAGTAGTGGTTCACAAAACATAGCAGTAATTGATTTCTTTTTCTCTCTTTGCTTTTGCAGGAAGCTGTTTGGAACTTAGCGGGTACCTTTAAGCAATATGGAAATTAACATGAGATCTGATAGTTGTGACACAAACGTGACCGAATTGAGGAAAGTATTGCACCTTAAGGCCAAGAAGATTGACATGGGAAGTTTGCAGACACTGGGGAAAAGATTGAATCTGACTCAAAGGATGACCTTTACAAGGAAATATGGGAAGATCCTAAAACTCTTGGAGGTGGAAGTCCAAACCGAAGCAATTACAGCTCTGGCGCAATTCTATGACCCTCCCTCAGATGTTTCACATTTAGAGACTTTCAGTTGGCCCCATCCATTGAAGAATTTGAACAAATCTTGGGGATGCCTTTGGAAGGACAGATACCTTATCGTCATCTTGACCATCATGCAACTATTGCTTCCATCGCCCGTGTCCTGAAGATCCGTCCTGACACCTTAAGGGATGCACAACTAAACAGAAATCAGATCCCCGGATTCACTCGAGAATTTCTCGAGAAACATATGCAGGTCCTGGCAGAAAGAGAAGATTGGGAAGCCTTTATGGATGCTTTAGCTATTACCATCTATGGTGTTATTTTGTTCCCCAACATTGATAACTATGTGGATTATGATGCCATTGCCGTATTCCTAGCTCGCAAGCACAGGCTTGAGAATCCTGTCACGGCTGTGTTGGCAAATGTGTACTGCACCATGGATTTCTGTCACACACAAGGTGGAAAAAGGGTTGTTTGTTGTCTACCTGTTTTGTATGTATGGCTCATATCACACATTTTTCACCAAGTTTGTAGGGCCGAATGTCCGGTTTCTGATCTGAAGTTATGTCAGTTAATAGTGAAAAGTGGGCGCGAGTGGGCCAATCACCTCATAGGGCTCACAGCTGAGAAAGTTAGGTGGTATCCCCAATGGTTGGAAGTTGAATCAATTATTCATCACTGTGGAAATTACCCAAATGTTCCCCTTATTGGTACGCAAGGATGTATCAACTATAATCCCATCATAGCCAAACGTCAGCTAGCTTATCCTTTGCTTGGACCACCTGGTGAAGAGTCTCTCATTCCTTTCATCTCATATTACTCGAAAGGAAGTTGTGTCCTTGTCATTCGGGATATAGCGAATGCATGGAAGAAAGTCCACCGAAAGGGAAGAGAACTGGGGGCCCGAAGCCATGCTGTCAGAGGAGAATATTATGAGTGGATCTTGAATAGAGTCTCTATTGTTAAATTACCCTTCAGGAGTCCCCCTCATCTCCAGGAAAATCCCCCTGCTCCATCACTTGTTGCGGAGGATGAAACAACCAAGGCGCTAAAGACCAAAATAGAAGAGTTAGCTGCCAAGAACAAGAAGCTAGAGGAAGACTTATTGAGATGTCAGCAAGAATGCACCCTTCAGAGAAGGGAGAACCTGGAGAACAAGCAAGCTGTTGAAGAGATTAGGAAGAAACGAAAGATTGATGAGAGCTACATGATAAAACAAGACCAGTGTCTTCAAGCGGCCAATTCTCAACTAAAAATGAAGAACAAGCAAAGTGATACCATCCTGGCTGAGAAACGTCTTCTGAAGGATATGCTGGCACAATCGAAAGAAAATGAGCAGAATATCATGGTACAAAAAGAGCTCCTACAGACACAAGTCCACAAATTGGAACAACAGCTCAATGAAATGAAAAAGGCTTGCGAACAAGAGATAAGTAGGGAACGACAACGCGCCATAAAAATTGAGCAAGATTGTCAAGAGACCATACGCCTCTTAGAAGCTGAACAAAATGAAACTATTCACTTGTGGATGGATCGCTTTGCTAAGTTGGCGTACCTGGCCAACGGGGCTCTAGAAGATCTCCCATTTTTGCTCAAACAAGCGGAAGGAATTGCTAACCCGGTCAACACTCCTAGGGAAATTGCAGCGTTCTTAGATTACTGCAGAGGACGAATTTGTAAAATGAGGGAAATGATTGCCCGAGCTAGGGATGGCTGATTTATTTTTCCGCTTTGTAACTCGGCACTTTATGGCAATAATGTACTCTTTTCGAGATAATGGATTCCTTTGTCTTCACAACTATCTCATGTTAATTTTTATTCAATGCTTTACTTAGTACTTTTGAACGCGACGTTCTGAGGAACAGTCGAAGGATCCGTCAAGTTCCAACATTGCTTCCCACGTAATCTCGTTTCACTTAATGTTTTCTTTGATTCGCTTATCTTTTCTAAATTTTCTTTTGTGTTCCTTTCTAAAGACATTACGGGTAAACATCCTTACGGGACCAGGCTCAGGAAGAAACTCATGGCTGACATAGAGCAAGAAAATGAGAATTTGAAGGCCGAGCTCGGCCAAGTCAAGGAACAGATGGCCGAGATGGCCAAGCTCTTGGAAAGGAGGGTCACAGAAGGGGGATCTTCTGCAGGGGTTGAAGATGCCCGACAACAACCACCCATCTCTCATCACGGTCAAGATCCGACTACAGGAGCCGACCCCAGGACCACCGCACCCCCCTCGTTGTTCGCATAAGGAGACCAAATCCTGGAAACACCCAACAACACACCTTTGTGGATGAGGAAGGAAATGTTATTCCCTTTCCTCCATATGGTTTGCCGCACGGGTATTTCCCACCACTCCAGGAAGGACCTTGCCACCAAGACCAGGATCCCATCACCGCCCAGCCTAACACTAATCAACCAAACAACCCACTTACCCAAGCACAAGCCACCCAGGTGCCACCCACTCATACTCAAGCCGCCCAAACACAAGCCGCCCAAGCACAACCTGCTCATACCATTCATATACCCCGAACCACTGCCAGACCAGATACCTTCATACCAAACGCTGACCTGTTTCACTCCTACCAGCAATATGGGAAGGTTGGTCAACATACTGCTGCCGGTCCGAGTGCTGTGGCTACCACTCAGGAAGAGAGGTTGGAATTCTTGGAAAGGTGTTTAAGGGAGATGGAAGGAACAAATAGATTTGGGACAGGCACTGCTGCTGAACTTTGCCTAATCCCTGATGTCGTCATACCTCCTAAATTCAAGACGCCCGATTTTGACAAATACAAAGGGTTGACGTGCCCAAAGAATCATCTAACCATGTACTGCCGAAAGATGGCTTCGCATGCGTCAAATGACCCTCTGCTGATTCATTGTTTTCAGGACAGCCTGGTTGGGGCTCCCCTGACATGGTACAATCATCTAGAGCGCTCTCGTATACGCTGCTGGAAGGATCTAGCAGACTCATTCATGCAACAATACAAATATAACCTGGACATGGCCCCGGATAGGGGACAGTTGCAGAACATGATTAAGAAAGATAACGAGACGTTCAAGGAGTACGCCCAGAGGTGGCGCGAAGTGGCGGCACAGGTTGATCCACCTCTATCTGAAAAGGAGGTGATCACTATGTTCATAGATACGCTTCAAACTCCTTTCTATGAGAAGATGATTGGAAGTGTCTCGTCCCATTTCTCTGATATTGTCACTATTGGAGAAAGAATAGAAAACGGACTAAGGACAGGCAGGATAGTCCGAAGTCCACCTGGGATGGGAGCTGCAAGGAGACCTACACTTGGCGAGAACAGGAGAAGAGAAGGGGAGACCAACTTGGTCTCTCACAACCAGAGAAGGAACCTGGCGGGGCCACCTACCCCAGTTAGCCTTTCACCAGTATATCCCGGCGTGTCGCACCCGTATGTGGCAGCCATTCCAAACCATAATCCACCACAATTCAGACCAACCATTGTACGGCCACCTGCGCCACCACGGATACCACACCAAGCACCACAAGCCAACCCACCGCCCAATATCCAAAGAAGGAACAATGACCGTGCTCCACCCCAGTTCGATCCCATCCCAATATCCTATACCGAACTCTTGCCTCACCTTATTGAAAAAACTCTAGTAGTACCCTGTCCCTTGAGGCCACTACAGCCACCTTATCCTAGGGGGTATGACCCTAATGCCCGGTGTGATTATCATGCGGGTGCACCAGGCCATTCTACTGAAAATTGTCTGGCTTTGAAATATAAAGTAAGGGACCTGATTCAGGCAGATTGGATAAGCTTCCGAGAAGGAAGTCCAAATGTAACAACAAACCCTCTGCCTAATCATGAAGGGCCCGGGGTCAATGCTATCGGGGAAGATGTGGAGTATACATCCAATGTTGAGGACATTCAGATGCCTCTAAAAGAAATTCACTCCCTTATGTTTGAGGTAGGGTTAGTAAAGGACAAATGGGATGAAGACTTCGATGATGCCCAATCGACGAAGCAGCAAGAGTTTCGAAAAACTCTCCAAAGGTTTATGGACAGTCACACTATACGAGTCTGCAAGCGCCATGGCAATGAGGTAAATATGGTACAGGGACAGACTGGACCTCGGGCCCCAAAACCCCTGGTCATATTTTATAGCAAAAATGCGTCGCTAACGCAGACCCCTGCCAGAACTACTATTACGGCCCGGCCACCTGCTCCATTCCCGTATGACAACTCCCACGCCGTGCCTTGGAAGTATAACACGGACATAGTTGTTTCCAATCCCGTAATGGTAGATCCGGCGCCTGCTTTATTGGTTACCAACATCGCCGGTGTAGGCGGAATGACCCGAAGTGGGAGAGTATATGCGCCTTCAGAGCCAAAGCAAGACAAGACTGCCGCGGAAGGCAAAACCGGGAAGGTTGGGATCGCTGGCGAAGCAAAGAAGGTTGTTCCAGAAGAAGAGACTAAGGAGTTCTTAAAATTTATCCGCCACAGCGATTACCAGGTATTGGATCAGTTGAACTATACCCCCGCCAAGATCTCCTTATTATCTCTGCTGACGAGTTCTGAATCACATCGGAACGCGCTGATGAAGGTGCTAAGTGAGGCACACATGAAACATGACTTGCCTGTTGATAAGTTCCAAGGTATTGTTGGACATATAGTGGCCAGTAACTATCTGACTTTCACGGATGACGAGGTGCCGGTGGAAGGGAAAGGACACAACAAAGCTCTCCACATCTCTGTGAAGTGTCAAGACCATATTATGGCAAAGGTGCTCGTCGATAATGGATCATCCTTGAATGTGATGCCCAAGTCTACATTAGCTAAACTACCCATAAATGGGGCAGGCATGAGACCGAGCTCCATGATAGTAAGAGCTTTTGATGGGACCCGACGGGAGGTCATAGGCGAAATTGAGCTACCCATACAAGTTGGACCCCGTGTCTTTCAAGTTCTCTTCCAAGTAATGGATATCATGCCCGCCTATAGCTGCTTGTTAGGGAGGCCATGGATCCATTCAGCAGGGGTAGTTCCTTCCACTTTACACCAGAAACTAAAGTTCATTGTTGATAACAGACTGGTAATCGTTTCTGGAGAGGAGGATCTTCTGGTCAGTAAGCTAGTTACTACCCCCTATGTAGAGGCAGCCGAGGAAGCCCTCGAGACATCATTCCAGGCTTTGGAGATAGCCAATGCCACAAGTATGTCTTTCCCAAATGTATCGTTAGCAGTAGCAAAAACTATGTTACGGGAAGGATATAAGCCAGGAAAAGGGCTCGGAAGAGAACTGGAAGGAAGGACTCAACCTGTCTGTCTCCCTAAGAACAAAAACAGGTATGGCTTGGGATACCGACCTACTACTGAAGACCAAAAAAGGGTAGAAGAAGAGAGGAGAGGGAAGAGGATTACTCATCATATCGGGCGTGCACTCAATACTGCGAAAATCCCCATCTGTGACCTCTACCAGAGCTTCAGGAGAGCTGGAGTAATGTTTCCAGATCAAGTGGCTGTGATCCAAAGTGATTTTGATGAAGGTCCCGGATTTGTGTATGCTGGCTCACCTGGTCAGGAACTGAACAACTGGGAGATCATAGAGTTTCCCACGATTTGTACCATTTCATCGAAGTAATCATGTTTTCTGTTCGATCCTTTAGCTATGCTTCGGGATCTCATTTTGTAACAATAAAAACTTGTTTGTTTGTTTGAATAATAAATGCCGTCAGTTTCCAAATAGCTTGATCTGTTTAGTAACCTATTATTTAAACCTTTCTCTTGCTTGTTTTCCTTTTCATTTGCTATGATACACTGAAAATGCAGATCCGAAAGCGATTCATCTGAGAATAATGAGAATCCGGCCTTATTTCACGATTCTGACTGTCTAACTGATTACACCAATGAGGAATATGATGAAGACTGTGATCCCTCGCCTGAGTTAACCCGGTTATTGGAATAAGAGGATAGGGAAATTCTGCCCTACTTAGAGATAGCCGAGGTTATCAATTTGGGAATTAGAGGGGATAAAAAGGAAGTCAAAATTGGTACCTCGTTAAGTAAAGAACAGAGGCAGGAACTGATTGGGTTGCTGAGAGAGTTCAGCGATGTTTTCGCCTGGTCTTACCAAGATATACCGGGACTGGACAATAGCATTGTCGAACATAGGTTACCATTAAAACCCGAATGTCCGCCAGTAAAGCAGAAGCTGCGACGTATGAAACCTGAGATGCTTTTGAAAATCAAGGAAGAAGTCAAGAAGCAATTTGATGCCGGGTTCTTAGCCGTGGCAAAATACCCACAGTGGGTGGCAAATATCATCCCGGTCCCGAAAAAGGATGGCAAAGTACGAATGTGTGTGGACTATCGCGATTTGAACAGGGCTAGCCCCAAGGATGATTTTCCCCTGCCTCAGATTGATGTTCTAGTCGACAATACCGCGCAACATATGACCTTTTCATTCATGGACGGTTTCTCCGGATACAATCAAATTAAGATGGCGCCCGAGGATATGGAAAAAACCACATTTGTCATCTTGTGGGGAACCTTCTGTTATAAGGTGATGTCTTTCGGTCTAAAGAATGCCGGAGCACCTTACCAGAGGGCCATGGTAACCCTTTTCCATGACATGATGCACAAGGAGGTGGAGGTTTACGTCGATGATATTATTGCCAAGTCTAAAACGGATGAAGGGCATATGGAAGACCTAAGGAAACTCTTCGAAAGGCTGAGGAAATTCAAGCTTAGGCTAAACCCAGCCAAGTGCACCTTTGGCGCAAGATCCGGGAAATTGCTGGGATTCATAGTAAGCAAGAGAGGCATAGAGGTCGACCCTGACAAAGTTAAAACCACTCATTTTATACCTTACAGTGTTAGATGAATCCATGGGTTGTGTGTTGGGGAAACATGATGAGACTGGGAAGAAAGAGCATGCCATTTATTATCTAAGCAAGAAGTTCACTGACTGCGAGATGAGGTATTCTGCTCTGGAAAGGACCTGTTGTACGTTAGCATGGGCAGCCCGACGTTTGAGGCAATACATGATAAACCACACTACTTGGCTAGTTTCCAAAATGGACCCTGTCAAATATATCTTTGAAAAACCTGCCTTGACCGGAAGGATTGCTCGATGGCAGGTCCTGCTAACTGAGTACGATATAGTCTATGTCACTCAGAAGGCTATAAAAGGAAGTGTTCTGGCTGACTACCTAGCTCATCAACCCATAAGAGATTATCAGCCCATGCAGTTTGACTTCCTGGACGAAGATATCATGGCCCTGATTGATGAAGAAGGAGCCCAAAAGGATAAATGGACCCTAAGGTTTGATGGTGCTTCTAACGCATTAGGACACGGAATCGGAGCAATCCTCATTTCACCTGACAGAGAACTTATCCCCGTTTGTGCTCGATTATGTTTTGATTGTACCAATAACATCGCTGAGTACGAGGCGTGTTCTCTGGGAATCCAAGCAGCATTGGATGCCAAAGTGAAGAAATTGGAAGTATACGGGGATTCTGCCCTGGTCATTCACCAACTAAAAGGAGAGTGGGAGACTAGAGACAGTAAATTAATTCCCTATCAAACTCACATCAAGGAGTTGATTAAGGAATTTGATGATGTTTCTTTTCACCATGTTCCCCGGGAGGACAACCAAATGGCTGATGCTTTGGCTACCCTAGCATCTATATTCAAGGTGAGCAATGATTACGACATGCCTCTCATTGAAATAGTGCGGCACCACGAACCCGCATATTGCCAGATGATTGAAAGGGAGTCAGATGGGAAGCCTTGGTATTACGATATCAAGAGGTATGTCCGAAATCAAGAATATCCCGAAGGTGCTACAGAGAATGATAAGAGAACCCTGCGACGGCTCGCCATGGGTTTCTTCTTAAACGGTGATGTGCTTTATAAGAGAAACTACGACTCTGTCCTTCTTCGTTGCATCGACACCGACGAGGCAAGTAAAATCATGAGGGATGTCCACGAGGGATGTTTTGGAACTCACACCAACGGGCACGCCATGTCAAGAAAGATCTTGAGGGCTGGTTACTACTGGATGACCATGGAGTCAGACTGTTTTGCCTATGTTCGTAAGTGTCACAAATGTCAGATATACGCAGACCATATTCACGCTTCCCCGTCTTCCCTGAATGTCTTGTCAGCTCCCTGGCCCTTTTCAATGTGGGGAATGGACGTCATTGGACCCATCGAGCCAAAAGCCTCTAACGGTCATCGTTTCATTTTAGTCGCTATCGACTATTTCACAAAATGGGTAGAAGCTGCTTCGTACGCCAATGTGACAAGGGGTGTTGTGGTTAAATTTGTCAAGCGTGAACTGATATGCCGGTACGGTCTGCCGAGTCAGATCATCACTGATAATGGCATGAACTTGAATAACAAAATGATGAAGGAACTTTGTGAAGACTTCAAAATCCACCATCATAATTCCTCCCCGTATCGCTCTAAAATGAATGGGGCAGTCGAGGCAGCCAATAAAAACATCAAGAAGATCGTACAGAAAATGGTTGTGACCTACAGAGATTGGAGCGAAATGCTCCCCTTTGCTTTACATGGGTATCGTACCTCGGTCCGAACTTCAACTGGGGCAACTCCATTCTCCCTGGTTTATGGTATGGAGGCAGTCCTGCCTTTCGAAGTAGAGATCCCTTCTCTTCGAGTGATAATGGAGGCGGAATTAAAGGAAGCTGAATGGACCCAAACTCGACATGACCAGTTAAATCTGATTGATGGGAAGAGATTAACGGCCCTTTGTCATGGTCAGCTGTATCAAAAGCGTATGAAACGAGCGTTTGAAAAGAAGGTACGACCTCGACAATTCTGAGAAGGAGACCTAGTCCTCAAGAAAATCTTGCCAATCCAAAAGGACATCCAAGAGAAATAGACACCTAATTACGAAGGACCATACGTCGTGAAGAAGGCTTTCTCTGGAGGAGCTCTAATCCTCACCAACGTGGATGGAGAGGATCTACCAATGCCTGTGAACGCTGACGCGGTTAAGAAATATTTTGCCTAAAAAAAAAAAAAAGAGGTGCTCGCTAGGCTGAAAACCCATGGGGCAGCCTAGGCAAAAATTAGAGCTGCTTGATGAGTCAAAAACCCGGAAGGGCGGCTCAGGTAGAATAAAAAGCCACAAGTTCAGGCATAAGGACGTGAATTCTTCAGAGAAGGAAAACTGGTCGGGCACGCGCATCTTTGTCAAAATCATTTCCCAGAAGCAAAATCAGAGGATGGTCTCGAAGTCGTGAGGAAAGATCCGGATTCTTATCACTCGCGGGAAGTCGCTGGAGGGTTCAAAAGGCCTTCTTTCTCTCCCACCTTTAAATTGTTTATACATATGTTTTGTTACCTTTACCTTCATTACCAATGTACATACTTATATTCAATAATAAAATAAGCTTTCCTTTTCCTTCCCCTGAATCTTATAAACGAACAAGTTTTTTTCTTAAGAGGAAATTTTTGAAATGAAAAATGATGAAATGAAAAGTCGTGATGAAACGAAATGTATCCTGGCATCAGACCCGGCCCGTGAGAAAGCATAACCAATCCTGCTAGTTATGTTCCTGGAAGACAGAATTTGTCTCTATCTCATCCATGAGTTATCTTGAGAGCCTATCTCTTAGGAAAGGTTGCTCGAAATGTTAATTCTTTGTTACTCGTGCTTCTAACCATCTGTTTTGAAGGGTGATGGAACTACATCACACTGAAATGAAGAACCTGACACAAAAATCTGGATCAGAAGTCTTCCCCAAGAGAAATCAGTAGATTTGCATCCCCAGTTAAATCACGATCGCCAAAGCTGGCACTTCCCAAGTTCTCTTCCCCAGCGGAACCATAATCACCAAAAAACTACATTTCCCAAATCCTTCCCCAACAGAACTGCATTTTCCAGTCAACCCAAATTGGGGCATCTCCCTGGGTTTATTCTTTCATTCAAGGGGCAGTTCCCCAAGATTTCATCCAATCATGTCAAACTAGGGCATCCCCCCGGGTATTTTCCTGTCAGCCAAGGGGCAATCCCCCACCTTTACCTTTCTGCAAACCAAGGGCCACACCCCACAGTCATTGTTCCCGTTAGTCAAGGGGCAACCCCCACCTTTACTTTTCTACAAACCAAGGGCCATACCCCACAGTCATTGTTCCCGTCAGTCAAGGGGCAATCCCCACCTTTACCTTTCCGCAAACCAAGGGCCACATCCCACATTTATTTTCCTGTCAGCCAAGGGGCAATCCCCCGCCTTTACCATTCTGCAAACCAAGGGCCACACCCCACATCTATTTTCCTGTCAGTCAAGGGGCAATCCCCCACCTTTACCTTTCTGCAAACCAAGGGCCACACCCCACATCTATTTTCCTGTCAGTCAAGGGGTAATCCCCCACCTTTACCTTTCTACAAACCAAGGGCCACACCCCACATATATTTTCCTGTCAGTCAAGGGGCAACCCCCACCTTTACTTTTCTACAAACCAAGGGCCACACCCCACAGTCATTGTTCCTGTCAGTCAAGGGGCAATCCCCACCTTTACCTTTCTACAAACCAAGGGCCACACCCCACATTTATTTTCCTGTCAGCCAAGGGGCAATCCCCCACCTTTACCTTTCTGCAAACCAAGGGCCACACCCCAGATTTATTTTCCAGTCAGTCGAAAGACAACCCCATTTTTTACTCTTCCATAAATCAAGGGCCACACCCCATATTTTATCTTCAATCAAGGGGCAATTCCCCACTCTTACCTTCCTATCACCCACCGTATGTTAAAGAAGAAAACAGCTCTCTTGATTCTTCAAAAAAAAAAAAAAAAACGGTGTTGATCCGATATGAACACTAGGTAGAGGAGGTCCACTCTATTCTAAGACGTGGTGATCCAAAGGACGGTGTCATGACCCTCAAGGTCAAATGAAGTAGACCCTGTCAAGTTGCGAGAGACGGTGTCCCAATGGTTACACCTCTTACTACTTTGAGGCGTAACAAACGGTGTCATGAAACCCACCTCGGATAGAATTGGGTTGTTGCCAAGACCGATGTCATGCCAATTACACCGGAGGTTCAAAGGTTAATCGAAGTTGTGGACGGGGTGGCCATGATACGCTAATCCGAGGTTCTATGCTTCGCAAAAGACTTCGAATTAAAATCGAAGTCCTAAATTGATGATTAGACGGTGTTACTTCAATTCGTTACCTCATACCGGTCGCAAGAGAGAGATACTTGGAAACATTTTAAAAAGAGAAAAGACAAGCAGATGGATGAAAATTGCATTGTATTAATAGAGGGCACTGAGGCCATTACAAAAACTAAAACTCCAGAGCCCATCCCGGAACAAGGCTAAAAAAAAAAGAAGAAGAAAAAACCTAAGAGTTGGGTGCTGGAGAGTCCGGTCTAGCAGAGGCTGTCCTCTCAGATTCCTCCGACACCGTCCTCAGTTCCATGCTTTGGCCTTCGGGGAGGGGCATCAGTTCATAAGGAATATCCTCAGGTTCCGAAGCCTGACCCCGGTCCATAGCATATAGGTGGCCACCATGAATTCATAGTAGACACCTATACCGTTCAAGTTAAGTTGAACAGCGGAATTCCAGTGTACAACCTGGCGAACGGCAGAACTGAAGGCAACATCGGCCAGTACCGAAAATTCAGCCATCTGCTCCTCGGCTTCCATCCGCTCCTTCGCTTGCTCTTCCTGCACATCGGCAAGCTTCCCAGATAGTTCCTTGTTTTTCTTGTCCACCTCGGCCTTCGCAGCCTTGGCTTCATCCAGTTCGGTCCGGAGAGCTTTGAGAGCGTCCTCTGAAGCCTTAGCCTTAGCCTCAGCAGCATCTGCCCTCTTGGCAGCCGATGTGTAAGCAGCAGCAAGTTCGGACAGGTCCTCCTTGCTCTTGGTCAGCTCCTGCTCCTTCTCGGTCAAAGCAGTCTGAGCCTCGACTCTCAAGGCCTCAGCTTTCTTCATCCGGTCTAGGCATTCCTTAGCCTCGACACCGGAGTAGTAAGAGAGGCCTAAAGAGCTGAGGACCCCGGCTGCCTCAACCAAATTAAAAATAGCTGCTTCAGCAGCAGACTGAGCTTCAGAAGCAGGGAGATCGGCCTTGAGCTTGAAGGGGATGTGGACCCGAGCTGGTGTCCCTCCAACATACTCTAGAAAGTCCGAGAGGCGTGAGTTGACAACGATGTCCTCAGGCTGAGACCGGACTGGAGAAGTATTTACAGGACCGGCCTCTTCCTCCGTTGGCACCTCTACTTCGGCCACAACCTTTCGAGCCTTCTGCTTTTTCGGCTTGGAGGTTGAACCGATGTTGGACTTCCTTTTAGCTGGGACCCTTTCAGCCGGTCCCAGAGTCATTGCCTCAATATTTTCTGCCGGTATGCTCACCACCTTGGCCGGCGTGCGTCGAGGAGTCACCCTGTTCTCCTGTGCGGCAGCGGCGGTGTTCCGAGCTTCAGCAGCCTCTCTCAGTTTCCTGAGGATGTCTATCCGAGCCATCTCGCCTACAAAGAAAAAAAAAACGATGTTAGTACTGGTGTGAATGTATCAGAAATAAATAGATAATAAAAGGGGGAAAGTGAACAGTGACTACCAAGGTAAGTATCCCGGCCTGACTCCGTCCCCAAAAGCCTCTTGCAGGAGAACTTGGCAATGGCCGAATAACCCTTCAGAGCGTCCAGGACTTTCTTGGACTCAGTTGAGAAGTTACTCTCACTGACGATGTAGGCATTGCTTGTCAGGAGAAAGTGTTCATGAGTCCAACCGGTGTAAAACTTTCTGGAAAAATCAGAATTCTCCCAGAACACCGGCCTACCAGCATTGACCTCGACTTTGACATAGGAGTGTTTGAAATTGACCCCGTCCGTCTTGGCCGATTCGGTGTAACTTTCGAAGTTAACCACCTTTGAGTCGCAGCGGAGGTTGATGAAGCCTAGACCCCCTCCAGAGTTACCCCGGCGCATCACCCTGCAATAAGTGAAAAAGAGGGCCACTGTGGGGACGAAGTGGAAGTACTCCCCAAGCACCTCCAAGGACCTTACCAAGCCCCAGCCATTGGGATGAAGTTGGCTAGGAGCGCAGTCAAGAAACCGGAGTACCCCCATCTCAAACTCCGTCAATGGGAGGCGGACGCCGATCTTGGAGAAGACCATCTCATACATAAAGAGGTTCCTTGACCCCGGTTGGTGGCAGATCCTGTCCGAGGTTTGAGGGCAGAATACGGTAAAGTCGTTTTCATGCTCAACATCGGCATGAACAACGATATCTTCGATGGTGACATCGGCAGCATCTTTAGCATACCGGGAAACAATTGTCTTTGGGTCTTCATGAACCCAGAAGTAAGGATCTCTGGCCTTCTCAGCTAGCCAGTTGATCCGGTGTGCCAAGACATTTGTCTCAATAGGGTCAGTAATCACAGCAACACCGGTGGAGGAATTTTCAGAAGCCATTCGGACGGTATGGCGAAGAAAGGGAATACAACTGTAAAAGGCCACATCGTCAGTAAGATATAAATCGGCACTGCTTCCCCCTTCACTAGTAGTGCCAAAGTTAAATGAGGAGCCTGACGATGTGTCAAACCCCTCTGTTTCCCACAAAGGCAATGCGGAGAAACGGTGCCCTGATGAGACGAACCGATGTGAAGCTCCCGAAGTTGCCCCACTTTGGTGACTCGGACCTCGGCTCGAAACTCCACCCGGCTGACGCCGGGATGTAATTGAAGGAGGACCAGACAGGACCTCAATGGAGTCATTACTCGAACCGGTGTCCCCCATGATCTATCTACAAAATTAAAGTGAAGGGTGGGATGGCTACCTGCTGAGGCGATGCGTGCAGTTCTTTTAGTACGAGCCAGGACGTAACACCGGAGGAAAAGCTTTAACGCCGGAGGAGAACTTTGAACACCGGAGAGGTTGAACGTCGGAGAGGCAGCACTTCAATATCAAGAAAGAGTGAAAATGATGGATCCCCGAAGTTGCTTTTATAGAGGGAGGAGCTGAGATCCAGAACCTTCCACATTCCGGCCCATGGCCCATTAAAAAAGGCCGACTTTTGGGATTCCGGCCCAATGGCGCGAATTTTAAATTTTGAAAGAGCCAGTTAGCTGATGACACATGGGATGCTCAGTCACCCAGTGACGTGGACCACATTTGAGACACGTCGGCTGTTTAAAATGCCACATCATTAAGCCCCACACCGGATTTTGGTCCTACTTAGCCCCTACATCGGTGTTCATATCTTTACTCCCCTTTCACCTCGGAAATTTACATTTCTCGTGAAAGAGAGTAAAGAGGGGCATCTGTGAACACCTCTTTCGGTACGGCCCAAATTGTTATGACACCGGACCCAGCCTTGAAGTTGGTAACACCGGACAAGGCCTAAGTTAACACCTCACCTCAACTCCGCCCATGAGTCCTCAACACTCCGCCAACCGCCCTCATTTGCACTCCGCCCTCATATACTTCAAAGACGATGTGGAACTCCGCCTCTTCACACACCGTCCCATAAACGGTGTGGCACTCTGCCCTCCTCACACAACGTTCCACAGACGGTGTTAGCTAACATCAACTCAGCCCAACGTCCACACCTCAGGAGTCCCTTAATGGCCGATGTCGCGGATCTGACAACAAAAGACGAGCGAGTCCGGCCCAAGTAAGACGATCTCGTGGGCACACCGGCTGGTAGTAGATCCGGACCAGGAAGGAGAACACGGCCCCTATGATTACTGAAAGATTCAGTTGGTGTGACACAGGTAATGGTTCTTAAGGCCCCACATCGGATCAGTGGAAACTCTGTCCAACCAATGGCTTTGCTAACCGGAGTCACAAATTTGACAACGGAGGGGGCAAGGTCGGAAGATTATGCGCGGTGACCTGGAATCGCACTCCCTGGAAAATGGCAGACAGGGAGGCGGAAGTGGGAAATTAAAAAAAACCCCCACTGAAAACCCTGCTCCCCACCAATGATAGTGGCCAGAGTTGTACACCACTACACGCATGGGTGAGTGGGAGTTCTGGTTGTGCCAAAAACCCTCAGCCCATGACTTAAAGGCCCTATAAATGCCCCAACCAAGGAAGCTCAAGGGGTTGGTTTTTTAGATTCTCCCTCTACGCGAGAAAGCTCTGGAAATTCTCTTCGATTCCTCAAGATTCTTAACTGACCTCCCCACTTGAAACCAGTGACTTGCCTTAGTCACCACAAAAGATCCCTTAGTTCAAAAAGGTTTTTGAGTCTTTCTCACTAACACAAAGCCACTACTCTCACACCGTCCGTACCTCGAACCCACCTCGTCATCTCAAAATCAACCGTCCCATTTCCCGCATCATTACCTCGTCCATCTTAGTTCCTGCTCAACGGCGTTTAACCTCGGATTAACTTCCCACAACACCGGTCGTGACATTCAGATTCCCAGATCGGGTCTAACTCCGGTCTATTGTCCCTGTCAGCGTGCGAGTTCGAAATCAGTCTGACACCGTCACTGTGCTCAACCTCCCACATCGGTTCTTAGCTCGTCACACCGGTTCCACTCTTTTCTTTATTTCTTTTGCTTTCGGTTCCCCCTTTTTTTTCTTTTCTATGAGTTTGCTGTTTTGTTGACTGTAATTGCCTGCGTACCATTAGTTTACTTTGTTAATATTTTTTATCCTTTTCCATAACAAACAGACATAATAAAAGGGGCGATTTTTTTTTTTAAAAAAATAGTGTCGTACGGGAGTACTCCTGTCTACACAGCCCTCTTAGGATTCGTGCACGTGCGAAGAACTTCGCTTTGCATGAATTCTCCTCTTTAATGATATCCATCAATATCTTTCAGATTCCTCCCTAAAATAGCAATACTCAGAACTACGTGACCCTAATTTCTTGATAATCCAAGAATACGTAGGAGCAGGACTTTAACTCCTGTCGGGCCCATCTTTCTTATTTCTTTTTTTGCTGATTTATTGCTTTACTTTTTATATTTCTTTCATAAATGTCCTTTTTTGGTCACTTCCGTGAAAATCAATTTAGACGTGACGTCTTGTTGGTTTCCCTATAGTTTTTGCCCAAGCCTCGCCATAATTTCATAGGGAAGGGGTACTTAGGACAAGACGTCCCGCTTATCCCTTTCCTATCCCTATCCTTTTATCCGAGGATGTCTAATTTAGACGTGACGTCTTGTTGGCATTCTCTCACCCCCTCTGTCTCATATCGAAGTTCAGCTTAATTCGGACAAGAACGTCCCATTAACCTCGCTTTGACCTTCTATGTCTGTACAGCCCTTTACTCCATTCTATCATTTTCAAAATAAAAGGGAAGAAACCATGTTTTATTTAAGGCTATTTATGTCGTGCTTTCAATCTTGGTACTGTCTTTGACAGGCGATGTAGGGTGCTAATACCTTCCCTACTCGTAACCGACTCCCGAACTTGGATTTCAATTTTTTAAACCAGTGCTTTACTGAAATTAGTTTTTTCCCAATGTTTTTCCCTATGGATAAAAATGTTGGTGGCGACTCCCTGTTTCTTATTTTCTCTCTTCTCGCCGCGCCGTCGCGATCCAGGTTGCGACAAGCGGCTTTTAATCATATGTACTGAGGAAGGAAAGGAAATACTTGGCTCCGCCAAGGTACTCTATACAACCGTAGTTGTGCATCCCGCCTTCTTTGTGCTGGCTAACCTGGAGAGGATATCAGCACGTGTATTTTCTTCACGGGGTACATGCTTGAAAGTGACTTCACTGAAGCGTTGTTTTAACTCATTGACGCAGTCTAGATATTGTTGCAGCAGAGGTTCTTTAGCCTGATACTCACCAAGAATTTATGAGATGACTAATTGAGAATCACTGCATAGGGTAACAGTTTTGGCCCCAATATCTTGTGCTGCTCTGAGTCCAGCCAAGCAGGCTTTATACTCTGCCTGATTGTTAGACGTAGTGAAGGTAAAGTGCAATGAAATTTCAAAATGTACTCCGTCATCACTTTCTATAACAATTCCTGCTCCACATCCTTTGCTATTTGAAGATCCATCAACATATATTGTCCAATGTGAATGATCTGCATCTGGGCTAGAGCCTGTTAATTCAACTACGAAATCTGCTAGGACCTGTGCCTTGATAGCAGTTCTTGGTTCGTATGATATGTCAAATTTAGAGAGCTCTATGGCCCATTTGATCATCCTTCTAGCCAGGTCTGGTTTGAACAATATAGTACGAAGTGGCAAGTCTATGCGAATCAGGATGGGATGGGCATATGGAAATATGGTCTTAGGCGTCGTGAGGCCCAAACAACTGCAAGTGCTGCTTTCTCAATCTTCTGATAACGGCACTCTACACTATGCAATATTTTACCAGTGAAGTACACCGGTCGTTGGCCTTCAACTGTTTCCTTGACCAGAGCCACTGCCAACGCTTCATCTGAAATAGACAAATAAATAATGAGTTGTTCACCTGGGCTTGGTTTTACCAGGATTGGACGGCTGGCCAAGACATTTTTCAAGCTTTGGAATGCCGCCTCTTGTTCTGGGCCCCAACTGAATTTCTTATCCTTCTTCAGCATTTTGTACAAGGGAAGAGAGCGATGAGCCATTTTTGGCATGAATCGTGCTAGAGCAGTGATTTTGCCATTGAGGGATTGTACCTCCTTCAATGTTTTGGGGCTCTGCAACTCTTGGATTACGCGACATTTATCAGGATTAGCCTCTATGCCTCTTTATGTTAACATGAAACCCAAAAATCTGCCCCCAGGAACAGCAAATGTACATTTTAATGGATTGAGTCTCATGTTGTATTGCTGTAGGCGTTGAAAAATGAGGCGTAGGTCTTCAACATGGTCTCCTCCCTCCGGGGTCTTGGCAATAATGTCATCAATATAAACCTCTACCAGCTTTGTGTGCATACCCTCAAAAACTTTGTTGATCATGCGCTGGTAGGTTGCCCCGGCGTTCTTTAGCCCAAATGGCATGACGTTGTAGCAAAAGACCCCTTTGTCATTAATGAATGCTGTCTTTTCCTGATCATCCTCACACATTGGAATTTGGTTGTATCCGGAGTAGGCATCCGTAAAAGATAGATACTTGTATCCTGAGGAATCGTCAACCAATCTGTCAATGTTGGGGAAAGGGTATGGATCTTTGGGACAGCATTTATTCAAATCAATATAGTCTATGCACATACGCCATTTGCCATTGGCTTTCTGTACCATAACCACGTTGGATAGCCAGAAGGAGTAACGGAGTTCCCTGATGAACCCCGTCTTGAGGAGCTCCTCTGTTTGTTCACAAGCAGCTTTTTACTTAGCAGGACCCATACGTCGTTTCTTTTGTGCCACTGGCTTAGTTTCAGGATACACCGCCAGGCAGTGACAACAAAAGTTAGGATCCATGCTAGGCATGTCTGCAGTGGTCCAAGCAAAAATTTCTTTATACTCATGGAGAAGTGCAATCAATCTTGCTTCCATGTTAGCCTCTAATTTGTCATTGATGTTTGTGATTTGCTCTGGGGTGCCGCCTAAAACAATAGACTTAGAGCCACCATCAGGGGTTGGTTTCAAAGGATTCAGTGGGTCTATAGAAGACTCCACCCTGGGGTCAAGATCCACCAAATTGACAGATGCCGCCGCACTGCTTCCTTCGTTCAATTTTCTTTTCTTAGACATGGTTTCAAGCTTCACCATGTTAAGACTCAAATTGTAACAATAGCGAGCCATCTCCTGGTCACCCCTTACAGACGAGACTTGATTATCTTTGTCAATGAATTTGATTAACAAGTGGGGGGTTGAAACGATGGCTTCCATGGCATTCAGAGTAGGCCGCCCGATGATGCCATTGTATGGAGATTTAACATCAATGACAAAAATCCTGGATTTCACAGTTCTTGCTCCAGGTTCACCATCAAAAGTGATCCTTGTGTCCAAGTAGCCTTTAGTGGGCTGTTTGGCGCCATTAAAGGCTGTAAGGTCCTGTGTATAAGGCTGCAAATCAGCATCAGTTAGTCCCATGCGTTTAAAACAGTCATAAAAGATAACGTCGCAGGAACTTCCCTGATCAATTAGGATGCGTTTTACATCCATATTAGTGATTACTGCAATAATCACTACTGCATCATCTCCTTCAGGAATAGTAGGGCTAAAATCACCATCTGTGAAGGTTATAGGCAGAGTCTGGACCCCGTTCCTGAATGGACGATATTCCTTACCCTTGCCTTGCACAGACAAGATCATACGATGATGATTTTTCCTGGCGGTGTTTAAGGGTCCGCCTCCGGTGAAGCCCCCAGTAATCATATCTACAACCTGCCTTTTACCCCGTGATCTGGGTTCTGGGCTTGGTTCTCTTTGGGCGGACTCAAGAACAACGCCCTTTTGTTTTTCTGTTGCTGCCGTACGTTTTGGCTCCCAAGTGTTATCAGGATCAGGAGAACAATCACGAGATCTTTTCTCAAGCTTCTCTGGTTCATCGTGAGATTTACCCTTGAACAAATAATGTTTCAGTTTACCTTCACGAATGAGTACCTCAATGGTATTTTTGAGTTGCTTGCACTCCTCCGTGGTATGGCCAACTGACTCATGGAACTCACAATATTTCTTTGGGTTCCCACCGCGTCTGATTGGAGGTGGACGTTGAATCCCATAAATGTTAAGGGTAGTCCATCCTATTTCACGCAAGATTTGCTCATATGACGTGTTTAGGGGTGCATAATGAGCGAAATTGAACACACGTCTATCTTGCTGTTTGAAGGGTTGGTTCCCTGCTTTGTCTTTCTGAGGTAACTTATCATTCCTGGATGATTTTTCTTTACCTTTGTCATGGTGTGGAGTTGCGGTGGGTGGTTTACTACGAGATGCAGTGGCTTCCAGATGCATCTCAATACCCACATACTTGGACGCCTTCCTGCGAAATTCCTCCATCGTAGATGGAGGTCCCTTTGCCAACGACAGAGCAAAAGGTGACTTTGGCTGCATAGCCTCGATAAGGATATGCAACTGTATTGCTTCTGTTAGATCAGGAACCATGGCTGCCTCTTTATAGAATCTCTTAAGGAAATCCTTCAGAGATTCTTTGTCACCTTGCTTGATCTGAGCCAAGGTATGAAAGGTTCTACGTGTATCCCTAGAGATCATGAAGTGGTTGCCAAAAGCTGTAGCCAGGTCCTCCCATGAATCAATGGAACCTGAAGGTAAACTCTTGAACCAACTAAGAGTTTCACCTGTAAGGGTTTTGGGGAACATTCTGCACATGACATCTTCTTCTGCACCTAGGAACATAGCCTCGTAGATGTAAGCATCCAGATGCTTAGAAGGATCTGTTTCCCCAGTGTATTTTCCTATGGAAACAGGTTGCATGGTCTGCAAATGTCTGGGGACATGCGCATTCATGAGCCTTTTGGAAAATGGGATACTCATCTTGTACCCCAAGGGGGATGCAATTGAGCCTGCTCTCCTTCCCTCTTGATGTTGAGCATTTGCCAGTGGAAGGCTTCGTTGCTCTTCCATGTAAGTAGGGATGCGAGAGTAGCTAGGAGTACTTGATTCCTCCTGTGCATGCGCCTCATGATGCAGCTGTTT
This sequence comes from Clitoria ternatea, assembly GCA_037962975.1. Taxonomy (NCBI): domain Eukaryota; kingdom Viridiplantae; phylum Streptophyta; class Magnoliopsida; order Fabales; family Fabaceae; genus Clitoria; species Clitoria ternatea. The sequence continues at coordinate 238,962,177 of CM075671.1, read as the reverse complement.
TGCAGGACCTGCTCTCTCGTGAGTGTGATTTTCCTTTTCACGATGAAGCTCAGCAATTTCTTCTCTCAGCATCCTGATCATGTCATCTCTCAGATCTGGAGAGTCAGCATGCATTACTTTTTTATGAGCATCGTTGTCAAAATTGAGACGTCTGGGATTGCGTGGAGGAGAATCCTCAGTCTACACTTCTGGTCCTGGTCTTTTCATTAATGATGAATGTAATGGAGATTGATCAAAGATTGTGGGAATACTAAATTTACAGGTCCCACCGGGCGTGCCAATGAACTGTCCTTTACAGGGGGTGTAAAAGTATGCTTAGTGAACAATTCAGAATATATATAAAGTGTCAATCTGATACAAGGATGTGTTATACAGATTCAAATATGGAGTGTCCTTGTGTATTGGGCGGAGTATAATCCACACTGGGGCGGTGTAGTAGTCTGCCTGAAGTTGTCTTCTTTACCTTGACACAATTGGTGGTGGTACCTGCAATTATTCTCCGACGCTCAAGTCAGTATTTCAGAATACTCATAGACTTAGAAAGCTAATCTGAGAGAATTATGCAAGTAAAAGTGTGTAAGGTTTTTAATTGGGGATCCCCCTATACCTTTTTGCTGAGGTTTATATACCTGTTACTGGTGCTCCATTATTGGTGGGACCCGTTCCTTGTTTTCAGGCATTATGCTGGAAAGGTAGTGGGTCCTTGCGCCGTTTGCAAGCACTGTTATTGTAGTGGGTGTTTCCACTTACTTGGAAAGCGTGAATGCTTTATTATTTTATTTATTTTTCCCTTTTATGTGTGACAGCGTGATTCCCATTTTCAACCTCTCAAGACAGAGTCAATCTCGTGCCGGGGTTATAAGTATGGGCTCGCTACGCAGTATGAGAAATTCAATATTCCGCTGGTGTTGAGCCTATGGCTTGGCGGAGTAATATACCTTGGCGGAGTTATGTGCCTTGGTGGAGTAACATGCCTTGGCGGAGTTACTTGCCCTGGCTGTATGCATTCCGTATAAAAGTAATTATAATGTACTTGAAGCATACTTCTCTTGTTCAAAATGCTGATCTGGCAAAGTATTAAAGCCATGCTCTTGGGGGCCGGTGTTGGGACCGGATCAGTTGATATTAGGGAAGATGGTTTGTCTTACGGGTTCAGGATTAGTCCAAGGAGGAAGAAAGATGACCCAACATTGGGCCAATAGACTCAGTCCTTGTGGTCCTGACCCAAAACATCATTGATGTGCCATTGAAATTAATCATCATCTTCAATTTTGGAGTAGATGACCAGACCAATAATTCAACTTAATTTCTTGAAGGAGTTATATGCAATGTTATGCATGCTAACCATGAATAAACACTACTACTCCAAGTTACTCAATTACATTTATATGTTGTTTAAGATTATTAGGGAAATCACTTAAAAGTTGTATATTAATTTGTTATTTTCTGCTTAGTTTCATAAGTTTGGTGTTTATATAAGCTCTCCTCTCTCTTTGCTTAATGATAACTGTTCACACAAAGAGTATTAGCACAAAACTCTAGAGAATTCCCCTAAGAAGTAGGTTTATTAATTCTCAATATGTGTCACTTAATTTACAACGTGCGCAAAGAAGGTACATTTATACCTAGGTTAGAATCAAAAGGGGGCCCAGACCCATTACGCTAAAATTGATGGGATTCCCTCTCTAGTTAAAATAAAGAGGATCATGGGAACATGTGGGCCCCTCCTGATCACGGGAGGAACAGGAGCCCTCCAGCCATGAGTCCTAGGCCTAAAGCCGGGTGAAAGGGCTGAGTGTAGTCATGTGGTTCTCCAAGAGGTGTGAGTGAGCCGAGAGAGGTTGATCTCCGAGAGGCGTGGTTGGGCCGAGAGAGGTTAATCTCTGGGAGGCGTGATTGAGCCGAGAAAGGTTGATCTCCGAGAGGCGTGATTGGGCCGAGAGAGGTTGATCTCCGAGAGGCGTGGTTAGGCCGAGAGAGGTTGATCTCCGGGAGGCGTGGTTAGGCCGAGAGAGGTTGATCTCCGGGAGGCGTGATTGGGCCGAGAGAGGTTGTTCTCCGAGGGGTAGATTGGGCCACGAGAGGTTGATCTCCGAGAGGTTGACTTGGGGAGAGGACCTATGTTTTCCTGCCACGTGGTAGAGACTTGATAACCGCCATCTCCTATGTCGAGGGGTGCACATGCTTGTTATGATTACGCTGTTTCTGAATCCCCATGTCATTAATGCGTCATTTAAAGGGCGTCGCTTCACCCTAGATTATCTGGAGACGTCTAGTCTGTTGATCAGGAAGCCTCTTGATTCTCCTCTGTTGGATTTGGATCCACGTCGTTTCATTTGAAAAACTTCCCAAAACGTCACCGCTTTTTGATTTCAAATTCCATTATTTTTACTTTAAATAATTTTCCTAAAGCATCGCATCCCTTTGGTCTTTGAACCCCTTCGTATTCTAACCATTGGATTTGGCATGGTAGAATACTAACTCCAATACCTATAAATAGGTTTAGCTTTTCCCTTTCTTTCTCTTTAGGCTTCCATTCTCTCACATCTGTACCTCTCTTTACTTCTATCAGAACTTGCTGGACTTCATTTCTCTGAGTTCCATCTCCCTCTTCTCTTTTTAGTATGCTTCATCTTTTACCCATCAGGTTAATACCTTTCTTTCTCCCATTGCTTTTATCTTGAGCGTGGTAATGGCGTCTGCTGTACCGAGTTCCTATGAGTGGGTGAAGGATGAGGTGTTGGTAATTTCTTTTTCTCTTCAGAGTGAGGAATCTGTAGCCCGATTGTGGGAGGGGGGACGTTTAATCATTCCACACTCGCTTGTAATGTAGAGTGTGTTTGCTGCTCTGCCTCTGATAGGGTTTGCCATAAGCACGCTGACCTGAGTGAGTTGGACTTCACCTTCGTGTATGAGACTTTCTTTTCTAGGCTGCATCTGTCTTTCCCTTTTTCCGACTTCGAAGTTGGAGTATTATGCGCTTTAAATATCGCTCTTACACAATTACACCCAAATAAATGGGCGTTCATGAAGGCCTTCAAAGTGTTTTGTGAGCACTTCGAACATGTACCCTCTGTTCCTTTGTTCTTTTATTTCTTCAATGCCAAAATCCCTAAAGTTGGGGTGTCTGTGGGTTGGGTTTCTCTAAATGATGTCTCCCACCGTAACTTAATTAGGGATTTTGATCAATCTTATAAAAAATTCAAAATGGGTTTTTTTTAAAATCAGAGTGGGTTTGGACCCTCCCGGGGAGGATATTCTGTACTACCTAGGTTTCCCCTCTACTGGACTTGTAATCACGTCTAGTTCTGGGTGTCATGGGATAACCTGTCTTTGTCCGAGAGGGCGGATGTCAAGTTTCTCTTCGATGACTTAAAGACATATTTTAGTTCTCAGGCTCTGATAGCTTATCCCTCTATCTGAGTGCCCTTGACGCCTGGATTGATAAGTGTGATTTTAATTTAACTGCTTTCTAAATCTTGTTGTCTGACTCTTGTTTCTCGTTGATTGCTTTTGTTTGTCCATCTGACATAGCTCCCCACAACATCTCCATTAAGGACCTGAAGAAACGCTATCCGGGCAATGATCCCAAAGCTGTCGGAAAGAAAACTGGCGGGAAGAAAAGGTCGAGGATGAGCTCTACAATCCCCGTAGGTCATTCTCGGGGGTCGACGAGGGTGGTGACTGTCAGCAGGATGATTTATGGAGAAGCTGAGGGGTGCTGACTGTCATTGCATTTGATCACCATGATTGGATGACTCTGGGCGACGTCCGCCATCTTCCTCCCATTGTGTGTTTCTGGTATTGACCATGGCTGCCACCAAGATTAGGGTTTTTTGGTTAGAGAGAGTCGTGTAGGATCCATTTTACCAGGTCCCACAGTGGGTGTCAAAATGTTCACACACAGAGTATTAGCACGAAACCCTCGAGAATTCCCCTAAGGATTAGGTTTATTAATTCTTAATATGTGTCACTTAATTTACAATGTTTGCAAAGAAGGTACATTTATACCTAGGTTAGAATCAAAAGGGGGCCCAGGCCCATTACACTAAAACCGACGGGATTCCCTCTCTAGCTAAAATAAAGGGGATTATAGGAACAGGTGGGCCCCTCCTAATCACGGGAGGATTAATAACCAAGATAATAATTTCAATTTCTGTAATTCACTCCGATATGTTCCATTGTGCATCTTCTCTTTTCTTCATTCTCTCTACGTTCTGCCTCAACATGGTATTAAAGAGCTTGTAAGATCCTCCGATCTCAATGGCTTCTGAAACTGCTCCATTCGTTCCTCAAACTTTTTTATCCTCTATTTCAGCAAAGCTCACGAATGACAATTCTAACCTGGATGCATCATGCAGAAGCAACCATAAAGGGGTTTTTCTTGAAGAACCACATTGAGAATTTATGCCAAAAAGTATAATTACATTCAAGATCAAGAAAAAGGTATTCCCAATCCTGAGTTTGAGAATTATGAACAAGATGATGATTTGTTAAAATCCTGGCTCCTTGAATTAATGGATCCCCAATTCAAGATAAGGGTTATAGGTTGCATGTGGTTCTATCAGATTTGGCAGACTTTGAAGACCTATTTTGCTTCTCAATCCAAAGCCCGTATAAAGCAATTGAAAATTCAACTAAGAAGCATCGAGAAAACTGGATCTATTAATGAATACTTAGTGCATATCAAACAAATTGTAGAAACTCTTAAAGCAATTGGGTCACCTCTTTCACAAGAAAATCATATAAAAGAAATCTTTGATGGATTACCCCAAGAATATAATGGTTTTATTACATATTACATCACAAGAACTGATTCCTATGCTGTCTCACAAATTGAAGTTTTGTTAATGCACCAAGAAACAAGATTAGACCACCACAAATAGAAAGATCTCAATCCTATTCAGGCAAAACTTTGTTCAATCTTAAGGCAAAAGAAGTATGTAAAGTCAAAATCATGGAAAATGATAAGAAAGAGGATCCTTCAAAACTAGAGGTAAAGGTGGAAGATAAAACTCTTTTAACAATTCCGGTATGGCACTAAGGGTGTATTGTCAGGTCCGTGGCAAATTAGGTCACTCAGCATATCACTGTTGGTTCAGGTTTGATTATCAACAACCAGAGTGAAACATTACCACTAACTCTTCCTCAACTAAAATTCAAGACCCCCCTGTCACTACAATGATGGCTACTTCTTCAAACTCTCTGCCTATGGATGATTCCTAGTATCCTGACACATGAGCTACAAATCACCTTACCCATGATCTAAACAATTTCATGCTAAAATCTGAATACACAGGTTCTGATCGTGTTCATATTGGCAATGGTAACACTCTTAGCATTTTACATGCAGGGTCCTCTAACCTTACCTCTTTAAAATCAAATATGATATTTTCTTTACATAATCTACTACATGTCCCTCAAATCTTTAAGAATTTAATTAGTGTTGCATAGTTTGAAAAGAATAATCATTGTTATTTTGAATTTTTTCCTGATGTATGTTTTATGAAATGTCAGGATACCAAGAAGGTTCTTCTTCAAGGCAGTATAAAACAAGGCTTGTATGTGTTTGAAAATATGTAACTTACTCATCCTCACACTTCAAATTCTATATATGTGTTTCAATCAAATGTTTCAAATAATGGTTTCAATATTTGGCATGCTAGGTTAGGCCATGCCTCTCATAAAATTGTTTCTTATGTTATGAGACTATGCAATGTTCATATTTCCCATTCAAATAATAAAAAGTTTGTTTGTGGATCATGTTACATTGGTAAATCCCATCAGCTTCCTTTCTTTGATATTGACTCTAATTATATTGCACCTTTATAATTAGTCTATTCTAATATTTAGGGACCAACCCCTGCTCCATCTAAGGAATGATACAGATATTACATAGTCTTTCTTGATGCATATTCTAAATTTACATGGTTGTATTTTTTACAAAGCAGATCAAAAGCTCTAACAACCTTCATTCAGTTTTAAAAGATGGTTGAACTTCAATTTGATACCAAAATCAAAGTTCTTCAAATAGATGTTGGCAAGGAGTACATGTGCTTTTCCAAGGACTTATCCAATTGAGGGATCCTTCATAGATTTAGTTGTCCCTATACTCATGAGCAGAATGGAACCATGGAAAGAAAACATAGGCATATCACTATGTTGAGACCAAGCCTGGTTTGGAAAAGAAATTGATAATATTCTTTGACCAGACCTTAAGTTGCATTATTATCATGAAGAGTAATACTATAGGACTGTAATTCAAATGAAGTTGGGTAACTAAAGCATGAAGACCTAAATTGAAACACGACAGTTATAAAGTTGCCAATAAATGTATTTGTGTTTGGCTTGTACTACCTTATTCTTATAATCTAAATACACAAATTAATTGTTTGCAAGCTTAATATTATCTGTAAACCATCTACATTAAGCTTGAAGGGGGTATTAGGGAGGTCAATTAAATGCTGTATATTAGTTTGTTATTTACTGCTTAGTTTAGTAAGTCTATTGTTAAGTCTGTTATGAGCTGAGTCTATTGCTGTCTGTTATGAGCTGCGTTTGTTGCTAGGTCTGTTATAAGCCGGTGTCTAAGTTTGTTACAAGCTAGTATCTAAGTCTATTATGAATTGGTGCCTATATAAGCTCCCATTTTCTCTTTGCTAAATGATAACCAAGATAATAATTTCAATTTCTGTAATTCACTTTGATATGTTCCATTATGCATCTTCTCTCTTCTTCTTTCTCTCCACGTCCCGCCTCAACAAAGATTATTTATTTTATCATTTGCAAAACAGAGAGAAATGGGAAAATTAAGTTTTAATCCATGTCAAATACTAACTATATGTCAACTTTTTTTATGGGAAACAACAATAGTAAAATAAAGACTTAAAAATGTTTTTAGTCCCTATAAAATAAAGGTCTTTTAATTTTAATTCCTATAAAAAAAATTTTATGTCTTTCGCATGTTGAGTATTTTGTTTTTTAATTTCTACTAAGATGGTTCTAACGTGTCCAACCAACTATTAAAATACGACTTTTCAGATTAAAATATAATTTTTAATTGTTGAAGTTACTTTTAAAATTGTCACAAAATAAATTTGTTGAAGTTTTTAATGATAAAAAGATATATTTTAACTTCAAATTCATGTGTTTATAGTCAATTGGACATGTCACTATCATCTAAACAATTTAACATATAATTTAGTTACTTATATAAAAAATTAATGAATTAAAGTTTAAATTAAGAAGTTAAAACAAAATATTCAATACAAAAAGGATGTAAAAGAAAAAAATTATTTTATGGGGACTAAAACCAAATAACACTTATTTTATATGGACTAAACATATTTAAGCCTAGAATAAAATGAAATTAAAGGAGGTACAAGAGGTACCTTGACTCAAATATAAGAAAGAACAATAAGGAAAAATAAATGATGAATAAACATAAGATATGAAAAGGCTAAATATATAACTTGGTCTTTATGTTTTAAGTTTGTTTAGCTATGATCCTCTCCCTAACTTCTTAAAAATGTGTCAAGTTAGTCCTTCTAACTTAAAATTAAAATTTCTGGTTCCAACAAATTTCAAACTTAGGTCCTTTAGGTAAAACACTAACAAGACTACCACTAGGCCATAGCACATCATCATTATATGAATGGTAATATTAATATATAAAGGATACCATTCATATTCACACATTTTTATCAAATATTAATTAAAATATATATATTGTTTATAATATATATTTATTAAATATATTTTTAATAATATTATTTAAATAATAAATTTTACAATATAATTATATATTTTAAACAAAATTCCTTATGAATGTATTTAATAATACATTTTAATAATCAAGCTATTGAAATTACTATTATATATAGTTGAATTTTTTAGATACGTTAGTATTAAAAGAAAATATAATATATTTATTATATTATTAATAATAAAATATTTAATAATTATTTAATAAAAATATATTATTTATATAGTTTATTTTTATTAAATATTTAGTTACTATATATTATTAAATATTTTATTAATAAAAATATAATTAAATATACTTTAAATATTATTTTAATAATATAATTAAATATTTTAAAATATTTATTATTAAATATTATTAAATATATTATTAAATATTTTATTATTATTAAATATATTTAAAAATATTTTATTAGTATAATAATATCTTAAAAATATTTTTTAAAATATTTTATTATTAATAATATAATTAAATATGTTTTGATATATATTTTAATACTAATATATTTAAAATATTCAACTGTTAAAATTAAGTATGAATTCATGACTAAGAAATTTGAACTCGTGATTTGTTAATAATACACATCAAAACTCTTAGCTAAAATGAAGTCTGTATGCTTGTTTGTCTAATCGGTCTGTTCAAGTGTGACAAGAAGTCCGTAGAGCTCCGCTTGCAAAGAATAGAGGAAGTCCGTAAAATTTAAATCATTTTTGAAGTAAAGAAGTTTGTATTCACGCAAAGCTTTAGTGAATCAAGCCAGTCTGAAGCGACAAACCACAAGAAGCTCTCTTACATTCTTCAAGTATTTAAAAAAGGATCTTTCTTTTCCAAATAAAAAGCTGCATGGTATCATCTCTGTGCCTATCATAAAAAATGCAATTAACGGAAAAGTTAAAAGGCACGCTCGCATATATTAAGAAAACTGCCACACGTATCTTAAGGTGTTAGAAAAAGCTAAACCTGCTCAGATCTGATAAGCCTAAGGTCAACTGCTACAGAGTGTACTTGCTTTCTAAATACGCATAAGCAAAAGGGATCTTTTGTTAAAGACTATCAAAGTAATCCGGTTTAGGAAATTTCTTTGAAACATGTTTCTACACCCGCTGACAGTATAATACTCGAAGAGACCTATTCTCCAAGATGAACCAACGGTTATCTCAAGAAGGACTTTAATCAGAAAGAAAGATTCTCTTTAAGACTTTTACCTCATTGCTCAATTCTCTCATTGCTCTAAAAAACCAAAGCTTGAAAGACTTTTCTCTAAGTTTCTAAGTTCTTGTACTTTTACTACTTAAGTCTTCTTTGTAGATCTGCTTCTAGCAGACCTTGACTTATAGTAGTTTGTAACTCAGTGTACCTGTGCAATCTTTTTATATATTTGTATGTTGAGTTTATCTGTTGAAACACTAAACACTCTTTATCACTATTTTCTATAAGATCTGATGTGTTGCCAGAGTCTGTTAGTGTTGGGAAACACTTGTTGCCTGAAGAGGCTTTTGAAAGAATACTTGGGTCTGTAGCTAGGAGTGTTTCTTTGAAACAATACTTTGGTTTAAAGCCAGAAGTGGTTGGAGTCAAGAATACTTGTTGCACTAGACTGGTGCAGTATTGTAAAGGTGTTTTGCAATAGTGAAAATCCTTCGGTCTGAAGGGACTAGATGTAGCTTCTATTTTAGAAGTGAACCAGGATAACTCTGTTGTGTGATTATTTAGTCCGTTCTCTGGTCTGTTGAACTGTTTATTGCTTTAGCGGTCTGTATATTTTTAAAAAGAGTTTAAGACTTATTCAACCCCCCTTCTAAATCTAACTCTGTACCATAAATTGGTATCAAAGCTTGTCCTTTTGGGTTGATTACTCTCATAAGTAAAAAGAATCAAGATCCATGGCCTCGTCATCTCATGATCAGCTCACTACAGAAGGTTCCTCTATGAACAGACCACCTGCCTGCTTTGTTGAAGATTACTCTTACCGGAAAGACAGGATAGAGATGTTCATCAAGTCTACTCAATATGGACTATGGGGAATAATCATAAGAGGTGATGATCCAGAACCTATAGACAGCAAAAGAAAGCGAATTCCTAAAGATAAATGGTCCACTATTGACTTCAAGAATATGGAGTCAAATGCTAAAGCTATATTTCTCTTAATCTTCACTCTAAGTAAATCTGAATACAATAAGGTTTACAACTACAAAAGAGATTTGGGATGCCCTTCAATGTAACTATAAAGGAACCTCCAATGTTAAGCGTTCAAAGAAGAATCTTGTGATCAAGAAGTATGATAACTTCAAAATGGAGAATCATGAATCTGTTGACTAGATGTTTGGAAGATTTTAGACTCTTCTCAATAAGCTCAAAGCCCTAGGAACCACACCTTCCGCTGAAGACATCAATGTAAAACTTCTGGGGTGCTTACTAGAAAAGTTTGATGCCAAGTGTGCTCCTCTCGAGGAAGCTAAAGACCTCAACACTCTCACTCTGGATGAACTTTTTTGAGTTCTAAGAGTTCATGAGTTGAAGCTTAGCCAGAAAAAAGTGTCAAAGCCTTCATCTTACAAGAACATTGCCTTAAAGTTTGAAGAGACTTCTAGGAGATGCAAGGAGCCCAGAGTTGAGGAGTCAACTAGCTCAGATCTTGTGTCTGATGAAGGAGATGAGGACACTGATGAAGAACTAGCCCTTGTTACAAAAAAATTCCACAGACTTATGAAAAAGAAAAAAGGTGGGGGAAGAAAGTTCAACAAAAAAGAACCTAGAGGTAAAAGTTCATTTAAGTTTAAAATTGAAAATCTGATTATAGAATGTTTTAACTACAAAAAACCAGGACATATGAAAGTTGAATGTTCTTTTCTAAATAAGAAAAGAAAAGATAGAAAAGAAAAGAAAAAGTTCTTTAAGAAGCAAAAGGGACTGATCACTTGAGATGATGAAGACTCAACTAGCACGAGTGAGTCTGTAGAAGAAACAGAAACTGCTCAAATTTGTCTTATGGCCAAAACAAATTCAGAATTTAAAGGAAGTTCAAACGAGTCTGAATCAGAGGAGGTAAACTAATTTGAACTAAAGTAAAATTATGAAGCTCTCTTAAAAGATTTTTCAATTCTTTTGAAAAACTATAAACTATTGAAAAAGAAATAGTCTGAAACTATTTCTTCATATGAAGATATAATATCTGAACTGAAGAAAAAAGATTCAGATCAAGAACTTCTTAAGGAGCTTGATAAGAAAGAAAAGATGCATTTTGAGGAGATACATAAACTTAAAAAGGAAAATGATTTTCTAAAAACTGAATTGGGCAGTTCAAACACTCGTTGTATCTTGCAAGATAAGGAATCAAGTCTCTTCAGCAAGAAGTAAGCACACTTACTACAGACCTGGCCAGATATGTAAATGGAACTGATAACCTTGAAGAAACTGATTCCAAAGAACAGAGTTTTCCCTCTTCATCTTTTCAATCTAAGCATAGGCATGTTAAGTGTAACTATTGTAAGAAGCATGGTCATGTGATTCAGGACTGCTTAAAAAGAAAAAGGAAAAATTCTAAGAACACTAACCCTATAGGACCCAAAAAGTTTTGGGTACCAAAGGCAATGATTATTCCTAATTCAGATGTGCTTAAGGACTAAAGCAAAGCAACACTTCTAGCATCTAGACAATGGGTGCTAGCATCATATGACAAGCAAAAGGTCTATGTTCCTAAACCTAGAACAGTTTGAAGGTGGAAAAGTTATTTTTAGAGGAAACCAGTTTGGTCAAATAATTGGGATTGGTAAAGTAGGTAACATTCCTTCTCCTATAATTGAAAATATTTACTTTGTTGAGGGTCTGAAACATAACCTACTGAGCATAAGTCAATTTTGTGCTAATGGTTATAAAGTTTCTTTTGATAAAGACAAGTGTACAATCATCAATCTTGATAAAACTACTCTTTTCTCAGCCAACAGACTCAATAACCTTTACAAGGTTGATTTGGGTGAACTGCACAATCAAAATGTAACTTGTCTCTTCTCATCGTCTGAAGAGAAGTGGATTTGGCACAAGAAGCTTGGACATATTAGCATGAACATATTTCAAAAATCAATAGAATATGTTTGAATATGGATACTTTGAATATGTTATGATTCCTTTTGGAGTGACAAATACTCCAGCTATCTTCATGGATTACATGAATAGAATCTTTCAGCCTTACTTGGATCAATTTGTTGTGGTGTTTATTGACGACATTTTGGTGTATTCAAAGTCTATTGGGGAGCATGTGCAACACCTCCAAATTGTTTTGCAGGTGTTACATGAGAAGAAGTTGTATGCTAAATTGTTGAAGTATGATTTCTAGGAAGCAAACGTGCAATTCCTGGGGCACGTGATCTCTTGTGATGGTGTATCCGTTGATCCATCCAAGATTGAGGCAATTATGGCTTGGGAGAGGCCTAAATCGGTGATTGAAATCAAGAGCTTTCTTGGATTGGCTGGCTACTATCGTTGCTTTATTGAAGGATTTTCGTGTATTGCGCTCCTGTTAACACGATTGACAAGGAAGGAGAATCTGTTTGTGTGGACGAAAAAATATGAATTAAGTTTTCAGACTTTGAAGCAATGTTTGACTTTGGCGCCAGTATTAGCATTACCCGATGTGACGAAGGAATTTGTGGTGTATTGTGATGCTTCCAAGTATGGTTTGGGATGTGTGTTGATGCGGGAAGACAAGGTCATTGCTTATGCTTCTAGGCAATTAAGGCAGTATAAGCAGAATTATCCTACTCATGATTTGGAACTTGCTGCTATGGTATTTGCATTGAAGATTTAGCAGTATTACTTGTATGGTTCTCGCTTTGTGGTGTTTAGTAATCATAAGAGTTTGAAGTATCTGTTTGATCAAAAGGAATAAAATATGAGGCAAAAGAGATGGGTGAAATATATGAAGGATTATGATTTTGAATTAAGATACCATCCTAGTAAAGAAAATATTATGGCTGATGCTTTAAGTAAAAAAGTATTACATGCAGTCTTCTTGATGGGCAAAGAACAAGAATTATTGGAGGAATTTTGTGATATGAATATGGGGTTGTTGTGCGCACCCTAGATCAAATGGTAATTAGGATACTGAAGATCTCCAATGAGTTTTTGGAATCTTTAGCTCTGGCTCAAGAGGATGATGAAGAGTTGTTAGAATTGCTTGACACTCAAGCAAGAGGTAAAGATATGGAATTAACCAGAGGCAATGATGGAATTTGGTGGTTCAGAGACCATGTTGTGGTGCCTGCAGAAGGTGATTTCAGGCAAGTTGTATTGGCAGAAGCGCACAAGAGCTCTTTGAGTATTCATCCTAGTATTACTAAGATGTGTCATAATTTGAAGAAAGAATTTTGGTGGCCGGGAATGAAGAAAGCAATTGTTGAATATGTAAGATCTTATGCAATATGTCAGGAGTGTAAGGTTGAACACCAGAGACCTCCTGGTTTGGTTCAACCTCCGGAGATTACGATTTAGAAATGGGTAAGTATCACTATGGATTTTGTATCTGGGTTACCTCGGACCCGTTTTGGATGTAATGCTATTTGGGTGATTGTGGATAGATTGACTAAAAGTACCCATTTTCTGGCTATGAATATGAAGTGGTCATTGGACAGGTTAGCCAAATTGTATATAACTGAGATTGTGAGACTACACGGTGTGCCTTCAAGTATCATTTCGGATCGTGATCCCTGATTCACTTCCAGATTTTAGGGAAGTCTACAGCAGGAGCTGGGTACCGAATTAAGGTTGAGTTTAGCCTATTATCCTTATACTGATGGTCAGTATGAGCGGACTATACAGACATTAGAAGACATGCTCAGAGCTTGTGTATTGGAGCAAGGCGGTTCATGGGAGAGATACTTACCATTGGTGGAATTTTCCTACAACAACAACTATCACAGTAGCATTGGAATGGCTCCTTATGAAGCTTTGTATGGTAGGCGGTGTCGTACGCCTTTATGTTGGAATGAAAATGGTGATGCAGTTCATTTAGGGCCTGAATTAATCCAAGAATGAATGATCAAGTAGCTCTGATTCGGGAAAAAATAAAGATTGCTCAGGATCGTCAGAAGAGTTACTATAACAATCGTTATAGGCCACTTGGGTTTCAGGTAGGAGATTAGGTATTTCTGAGGGTTTCACCTACCAAAGGCGTAGGCCGGATACTAAAGGGTCAGAAGCTTAATCTACGATACATTGGACCATATCAGATTTTGGAGCGGATTGGTGATGTCGCTTACCGATTGGATCTTCCCCAATCGTTAACTAATATCCACAATGTGTTTCATGTGTCACAACTTCAGGCGTACATTCCTTGTGATTCAATGATTGTGCCGGAAGATTCCATTGAGTTGAAAGGAGATTTAATGGTGGAGGTGGCACCTATTTGCGTTGAGGAATATCAAACCAAACGACTGAGAAGCAAGGAAGTGTCTTTGGTAAAAGTGAAGTAGCATAATCTAAATGGAGTAACCTATACATAGGAATTGGAATCTGACATACGACGATTGTACCTAAATCTCTTTTGATAAGGTACGTTGATTTCAGGGATGAAATCTCCTTTTTAGGGTAGTCGATGTAACATCCTTGATGTTTTAATGGTCAAAAATAAATGAAGATATTATTGAGTTTAAATAATAGCAAATAAAGAAAAGAAAAGGGAAATGGAATTTAAAATGGGATTTTAAGGAAAATGGAATCAGGACCCTGACGCGTAGCGTGTCTGGGACGTGTAGTGTCAGGTGCAAATCAGTGAGCTGACGCGTAGCGTTAATGGGACGTGTAGCTTTAGCGTCGTGATCAGTTTAGAATGGCAGAACATCATTTCGTTTTCCCTTTCTTCTCTCTTGCGACTTTCACTCTGAGCTTGGTGGAATCATTGGTTTTGGTGGTTTTGTGCATAAAGGGCCAAGGTAATGCCAATGGGATTTTCAATTTCAATTCTTTCCTTCTCCTCCTTTCCCTCTCTTTAAACCACGAATGCATGTGGTGGTAAGAGTGTTGATTCTGAATTTTGATGAGATTGGGGACTGAGGTTATATGTTTGGAGGTGTGAAGAAGACAATGTATTAATCAGAATGATGTTTTGGTGACTGTAGATGCCAGAACGAGCATTGGGCTAGCGATCAAGGAAGTGGGCATCAAGTTTGGAAGGGGAACGGTGAATCAAGTAACCGGAGGACACAATCGACACCAAGAGCAAATTTTAGAAGCTTGAAATCAAAGTAAGGGGGTGTTCTAGTCGTAATTAATTAGGATTTGATAATATGATAGCTTTAGGAGACTTAGCAATTATTTAGAAAATGTTAAGGATGACATGGGGTGGTTAAATATAATTAATATAATCTTATAAGCATGTTTGAATATGATTATATTATTGTTTGATAAAAAATTATGTTGATTTGAGTAAATGTGAGCCAGAAAGTAAGGAAATAAATATGTAAATTATATGCATGGGTAACATCAAATAAATTATGGATTTTGATTGGTGATAGTGATGTGTAGTGTGATAATTGTTGATATTGATGTATATGATTTGATGGGGTTCATGACTTAATGAGTATGTGTATGTGTACATGGCCTGTGATGATGGGCTTGGCAAGTAGGCCGTCTGAGTGATGATTATATGTCAGTTTCTGACGATGTGTATGAGATATATTGATATTATGCCATGTATGAAAGGAGTTTTTATATGATTATATGGTGTGGGATGGCCGAAGGTATGTATAGCCCCTCGTTTCTGGCTCCCATGGCCTTTGTACCCAGTTAAGCTACTACAGTGGTCAAGTAAGACCTAGTGGTTGAGGTCCAATCCTTTAGTATTCGGATACTAGGTGTCGAATTATATGAGAGTCAGTTGTGATATTTAATGAGACTGTTAATATTATGTGAATTGTATGAATTCAATGAATTACGTATGGATGATGACTGATATGTGATCTAGGATGTATGTGATAGGCCAATGGTGCTAATCAGGCTGAGAAATAATATATGCTGTAGATAGTTACTATGGTGAAGTAATTTATGAAAAAAATAGTAAATATCTGGATATACATAGACATATATGCACGTGTACAGGAGGCCAAAGGAAGTTACTAACTAATATGGATAATAGATATTATCAAGGTTATCATTCTGTTCTATATTAATTATGATATGCCAAACACTCACCCTTGCTATTGTTTCTTTAATTTTAGTGACTAGTGACAGGGAGGATGCTAATGCCCTGAAGGCACACCAAGTGGAGGATTGATGTCAAGGAATAAGTGAATCGATGTAATAGTTTATAGCATGTGATAGTCTGTTGGATTTAATTGATAAATTGAAATTGAATATGTGTATAATAAACTAGATAACTATGTGTGGATTATTATGAATTGCGGCACGGATCCAATGTTGTGTGAATGATTGATATGGGCAGGTCTTGTTGAATTGCATGAATGGTATGATATGTGGGTATGATGCACTTGAATGATGTGTAGTTGAATTTAATGGATTTAGATAATTATGCATATAGTGATTTATGGTGGATTTAAGGAACTAAATAGGTGAAATTGAGATCCAGTGGATTTCAGGACCCTCGGAAGGTACCAATAGGTCCTCTAGGATATTTAGGATCTGTATGTATTGGCCTTGGGCCAATTGGAACCCATTTAGGGTGCTTGGTGCAAGGGTTTTGCACAAAAAGGATTTAAACTGTATTTCGTGCATAACTTGCGTATTTGTTGGAAGTTTGGTGAACGGACAACGCCAACATTTCCGGAATGGGGAAAACATGTGGCCCATGAGGTTTCGTGGCATTCAGATCCAAAACGGGCCAATTGGGTAGGTTAGAAGTTGGCCGGTTGGCCTAAATTATGTATCAGCACCAGGTCTGTTACTGTCATTCTGACGCGTAGTGTCAGGGCTGTGCAGGGGAGCTCACGCGTAGCGTGGGGCTGAGGCGTAGCGTTAGACCCCCTGTTTCTAAAATATTCGATTTTCATATTAAAGTGATATTTACGTTTTTAAATTGTTATATAACTGCACTTTTGGAACCTTTTAGTAAAAATAAATATTCCCTCAATTTACGACATAGTTAAATTATTGAATCATAAAAAAATTATCATAAATTTTAATAAAACGAATAACAACAATTGTAAATTAACCTAGGATATCACACAACTTACCATTTTTAACATCAATCACGGCACTTGTAGTGGCTAAAAATGGCCTGCCTAATATAATGAGGATCATACAATCCTCATCCATCTCTAGCATAACAAAATCAGCAGGGATAAAAAATTTTCCTATCATAATAGGAACATCCTCTAAAATACCTACAAGATACTTAATAGATCAGCCAATTGTAAGGACATCCTAGTAGGTTTCAATTCACTTTATCCCAGCTTCTTAAAAATGGACAAAGGCATCAGGCTAACACTAGCTCCTAAATCACATAAAGCTCTATCTATTGGCATATCACCAACCATGCATGGAATAGAAAAGCCACCTGGACCCTGAAGCTTGGGTAGTAGCTTCTTTTGGATCAATGCAATGCACTCTTCAGTAAATTCCACAGTACCATCCTCTTCCAACTTCCTTTTGTTAGACAAAATATCCTTCAGAAACTTCGTGTAGTTAGGCATTTGCTGCAAAGCATCTGTGAAAGGAATATAAATATAGAGTTTTACAAGCAACAATTATGTGTCACACAGAAATTGGCTTGATTTGAGATACTAAACTCTTAGAGTCAAGTGAAACTTAACAGAGAAATGAGAATCAAGATAGAATAATGATTTAGTAATTTTATCAAACAGTTGGTGTGAAATGATCTAGTTTCTTCTTAGGATCACAATTAACTCAAGCAATCAACTCTAGCAATTCAACAAGCAGTTTGTATGCATAATCAAATAAAGAGTTCAAGGTAAGAAGAAATGCAAACCAATTTAACGAGTTCCACCAATCTGGTGTACGTCTCCCCTTCAAGCAACCTACTTGAAGGATTCCACTATTGAAGATTTGAGATACAAGCTTTGAGTAATTCTCCTAGTGTCCCACACTCAAGAACCCAATTCTCACAAGCAAAGGGCACCCCACCCAATCTCACAATCTCTCAATACCCAAAGGTTGAACCCCAACCTTTATGACCACTCAACCTAGAGTGAATACCTTGGTGTTTTGGTGTTTAGATTACAAGATTATACTCTCTCAATAGAGTGGATAAGTAAATGAAAAGCTCTCATAATTTCTAACTCCCAACAAGAGAGGATATACAAGTTCTAAGCTTAAAATTTCAGAATATACAAAAGGATGAACTCATTAAGCACAAATGCAAGTATCAATTGATTGCCTCTTGTTATTTTTGTTGTGCTTGAGTTGGAGACCTATTTATAGAGCCTTGGAGGTCCTCATAGCCGTTGCACATTATGCTTCCAGCTTGTCTCTACATATAGTGGGTTTTGGATCTGTGTTTCCCACTTAAAAGTGTCTTTTTAGTGATGTTTCCCACTACTTGAATCGATTTATACATTTCTGAATCGATTCAAAGTATTCTGTTTTGGGCATTTTGGGCTTCAGACACGTGTGAATTAATTCAGGCTTTTGGTGAATCAATTCAAGCTTTTTTGTTTTGTGTTTTTTAGACTTTCAGGCCTTTGAATTGATTCATACGTGTAAGAATCGATTCAAGCAATGCTGTTTGGTATTTTTCCATGCTTTTTGATGTTTCCTTGAATCGTTTTGAGTCATGGTTCCTTTCCTTTATCTTCATGCATTACTTTCTTGATTCTTTGATCATTTGGGAGCATGTTCTTCATGGTTTCTTGATCTTTGTTTTGAAATGCATCAAATCCTTGTATTTTCTTTTGAATCATGCATTTGTTTATGGTCCATGAGTAATGTTCCACTTGTGCTTGAGTACTTGTCATTATCAAAACTTATCTACAACATGCAAATACATTCTCCCCCTTTTTGATGATGACAACCAATGGCTATCTCTTTGGGGTGTTAGGTCCAATAATCAATATTAAAAAAATGAGAAAAGACTACTTGTTGAATAATTTCAAGTATGTAGAACAGAGTGTGTCTCCTTCTTTGTTTTTTAGTTGGATATGTATTTAATCATTGCATGCATTCATATATATTTATCTAATGATACATTACTCTTATCATACTTATTATTCTCCCCCTTTGTTTTGTGATTTAACAAATATATATTTCTCTTTCTCTCCCCCTTTGTCATTATAAAAAACAATATAAGCATTCAAGAGTCGCAAGAAACAACGCATAGTATTAATTAAAATTGGAAATGGAACACAGATTAAAAGATAAAGCCATACCAGGGCAAACAAAGTTCAAGCAAAAACATCATAGAAATGTAAACAACTAGTGTTAAGCAAAATATAAAGAAAAGCCAATTAAGGCTGAGGGAAATGGAGGCTGGAAATTTGGGTAGCGAGTTCTGTGTAGCGTTCCTCCATTTGTGCTTCGAACTTATCAATCCTGGTGTTGATATTTGCTTCCATGGCATCAAGGCGACGATCCATATGAGCATTGAGTCGTGCAAATAAATCATTAGTAGGTGCAACGGGTGTAGGAGGAGAAGGAGGAATGGCATCATCAACGTCTTCATTAGCATCGGTAGTGTGTTATGGGCAGCGAAGGATTTCCCATACACAAAAGCTTTCAATGATTCCCATTTTGTTGAGATGGGTTTTGCCAAGTAGTCCTTTGCTTCCAACGGATTCCTTAACTTCATTGTTGAGATTTACCTTGAAGTGACGAAGAAGTTTGGTCACAAAAACTGCATATGGTAGGCGTGTGAGATTCCTTGCATCAATTACGTGATGTCTTATCATATTAATCCAGTTGATTTCCTTGTTGTTGATGATTGCCCACATGAGAAGAATTTGAGTCTCACCAACTCTTGCATTATTGCTCCCCAATGGTAGAAGGATTTTTACAATGAAATAGTGAAGCAAGCGATGGTCAACTCAAAGTTTGCCAACGGTGCTTGTGGTAGATGAGGAAAGATTAAAGAATGTTTTTGCTTCTAGAGGATTAAAGTTCCACCATGGAGATGGTTCCCTTCCAAAGAAGTAAGCATCGTTAATGGGAAGCTTGCCAACTTGATTCATGACTTCATTGTCAAGAACTATGGTAACTCCTTTCACTTTGGCATAATATCGACCATCTTGAAGGTGCAAAGTTGAATAGAAAGCCTGAATCAATTCAGGATAAATGTAGGTGGACTCAAGTGTTAGAAACCTAATTAGTTGCTATTGATTAAGAATGTCAAGCAGAGGTAGGTTGGAAGATTCAAAGTAAGGGAGATCTAACCAGTGGGAAAGAATAAGGAGTTTTTCAGAAAAAGTCTCCAAATAATATTCTAATTCCTTTTGGATGGAGAAAAGCCTAATGAGATCAGAATTTTGAGGTGTGGAAGACCCTGCAATGTTGGCCCTTTGTTTCTTCCTGGGTTGAGATGACGAGGCCATGAGGTTTGAGTGAGATATGGAGGGTGGATTTAGAGAGAGAGAAATAGTTTTTAGAGAGAAGGAGGAGAAAGGGAGTTGAGAGATGTGAGGGTTTTCTGGAAACTGAACCAATAACTGCATATTTTAAGCAATTTGACACGCATAAATCGATTCAGGGTCACGCATGAATCGATTCAAAACTTGTTGTTTTGAGAAATTTGAAGTTCCAGGGGCTTGAATCGATTCAAGGTCATGCATGAATCGATTCAAGACTTGCTGTCTTGAAAATTTAGAGGTTCCAGGGATTTTAATCAATTCAACCATACGTGTGAATCAATTCAAGACTTACTGACTTGCTTGAATTGCAGCTTTGAACAGCACGAATCGATTCTCTATACTAGACAACATGTTGGGTCATTGAAATCTTCAATTTTTGGATTCTATAAGCCTTTTCATTCAATCAAACACACATGAGTAACACTTAATTCAATCAATTATTAGATTCAAAGTTCAAAGAAGGCACAATTTTCATACTTAAGAGTCATGAAATTAATAATGCAATCAACCAACATCAAATTTCACATTTATTCAAATCTTATGCTTAAGATTAAGAAATTATCTATTAACAAAGATAGTCAAATTTCTCACTAATTTATTTGCAAAGAATGTAACTAATTAACATTAGACATCTTTAAAATTCCTAATCCTCTTCTAATGTTTATGAATTGTTCCTTTGCAAGTGGTTTTGTGAATATATCAGCTAATTGCCTAGAGGTTTCAACATGTTCAATCATACAATCACCCTTTAACATATGATCTCTACTGAAGTGATGTCTTATCTCAATATGTTCGGTTCTAGAATACATCACAAGATTCTTTGAAATGTTAATGGCACTAGTATTATCACATTTAAGAGGCACATGGTCTAAAACAACACCAAAGTCTAGAAGTTGTTACTTCATCTAAAGGATTTGAGCACAACAACTACCAGCTACAATATACTCTGCCTCAGTTGTTGACAATGCTACACTTACTTGTTTCTTGCTATGCCAAGACACAAGAGAACTACCAAGCAGGTGACAAGTACCACTAATACTTTTTCTATCAAGTTTACATCCTGCAAAATCAGAGTCAGAACATCCAACAAGAATGTATTCAACCCCTTTGGGGTACTATAAACCAACATCTTGAGTTCCAACCAAGTACTTCATTATTCGTTTCACGGTAGTTAAGTGTGATTCTTTTGGACATGCTTGATATCTTGCACACATACAAATAGCAAACATAATATCTGTTCTACAAGCGGCTAAGTAAAGTAAGGATCCAATCATACCTCTATATTTTGTAAGTTCTACACCCTTACCTTTCTCATCCTTGTCCAAATAACATGAAGTACTCATGGGTATGACAATTTTATTTGCTTTGTCCATGTTGAACTTTTTGAGCAACTCTTTGCAATATTTGGATTGGCTAATGAATGTTCCTTTTTTAGTTTGCTTGATTTGTAGTCCAAGAAAGAATGTGAGTTCTCCCATCATAGACATCTCAAATTCATTCTGCATTATCTTAGCAAACTCCTTGCAAAGTGATTCATTAATGACACCAAAATGATATCATCCACATAGATTTGTACCAATAGTATATCATTCTTTTTGTGCTTAATGAATAATGTTGTGTCAACCTTTCCTCTTTCAAAATTGTTTTCTAAAAGGAATTTGCTTAATCTTTCATACGAAGCTCTTGGAGCTTGTTTTAAACCATACAAAGCTTTTCTTAGTTTGAAAACATGATTTGGAAATTGATAGTTTTTAAAACCAGGAGGTTGATCAATATATACTTCTTCTTGAATATATCCATTCAAGAAGGCACTCTTGACATCCATTTGGTACAATTTGAAATCTCTCCAACATGCAAAGGCTAATAATAATCTAATAGCTTCTAATCTAGCTACGGGAGCATACGTTTCTTCATAGTCAATTCCTTCTTCTTGATTGTAACCCTTAGCTACTAGCCTAGTTTTGTTTCTAGTTATTACTCCATTCTTATCTAGCTTGTTCCTAAATACCCATTTAGTTCCTATTATTTGGTGATCATTGGGTTTTGGCACTAGTTCCCAAACTTTATTTCTTTCAAATTGATTAAGTTCTTCTTGCATGGCCAATGTCCAATGTTCATCAATAATAGCTTTATCAATGGTTTTAGGTTTAATTTGAGAGACAAATGCTAAGTGATTGCAAGTATTGAGAGAGCGTCGAGTACTTACACCTTTAGTGATATTACCTATAATATTGTCCAAATGATGCTCTTTTGAGGTGATCCACTCCTTTTATTGAGCTTGATCACTTTGTGTTGTATCTCCTTTATTTTTGTTTTCCTCTTTGTCATTCAAGCTTAATTCTTGGAGAGTACCTACAAGGTCATCAACATCTTCCTTTCTCGGAGGGTTATGGCTATTTTCATCAAATTTCACCTGAATTGATTCTTCAATAGTATTAGTTTGTTTGTTAAAGACCCGATAAGATTTGCTTGATGATGAATATCCAAGAAAGATTGATTCATTAGCTTTTGCATCAAACTTTCCTAGATTATCCTTTCCATTGTTAAGCACAAAACATTTATATCCAAAAATATGAAAATAGGAAATGTTTGGTTTTCTACCTTTGTAGAGTTCATAGGGGGTTTTCTTTAGAATAGGCCTAATCAAACATCTACTCATAACATGACAAGTGGTGTTTACCGTATCGGCCTAAAAATGTTTTACAACATTATTTTCATTTAACATGGTTCTTGCAAGCTCCACCAAAGATCTATTTTTCCTTTCAACTACTCCATTTTGTTATGGAGTTCTAGGAGCTGAAAAATTATGACCAATACCATATTTTTCACAAAATTTTTCAAATAATTAATTTTTAAATTCTCCTTCATGATCGGTTCTTATGGATGCAATCTTTGAATTTTGTTCATTTTGGATAATCTTGGCAAGTTTCTTGAATGCATGATATGCTTCATTTTTATGAGCAAGAAAGAAAGTCCATGTATATCTAGAATAGTCATCGACAATTAGAAGACCATAGTAATTAACACCAAAGCTCTTAACCTTAGAAGGTCTAAACAAATCCATGTGCAAAAGTTGTAAAGGTCTTTGAGTTGAAACAACATTTTTAGCTTGAAATGATGCCTTTACTTGTTTTCCCTTTTGACATGCATCACAAAATTTATTTTCAAACTTTAGCTATGGTAATCCAATCACTAATTCTTTAGAAACAAGTTTATTTAGATGGTCTATATGTATATGAGCTATTCTTCTATGCCATAGCCATGATTCATCCTCTCTGGTCATAAAGCATTGTACATCATTTGAGGACAAACAATCAACATCAATCATGTAGATATTATCGACTCTTTGACCAATAAATTTTACCTCTTTGTTTTGCTTATTTTCAATTATGCAACCATTTGATTCAAATATTATTCTATATCCTTTGTCACATAATTGACTTATACTAAGCAAATTGTGTTTAAGTCCTTCTACATATAATACATCATTAATTGAAGTGGAAGAATTTTTACCGATTTTTCCAATGCCAAGAATTCTTCCTTTGGTATTATCCCCATAGGTGACACTTCCTTTTCTTTTAGGTGTGAATGATGTGAATTTACTTATGTCACCCGTCATGTGCTTTGAACACCCGTTATCTAGGTACCAATGGGTGTTGCTTGCCTTGAAACATACCTACAAAACAAAATTAGTTTAGAGAACTTAGTACCCATTTTATGTTGGGTCCTTTTTGGTTAGCTTGTGGTAGTGTTCCTTTGGGAACCCATACCTTTCTTACCACTTTTGGTCCAAATTTTCTAATATGGAAATTTGAAGCATTATGTCCTTTAGCACCACAATGATTACATTTAGTAAATGGTGAAGAAGATTTTCTAGGTAGCACAAAGAAGTTCTTATAATGCTTTTCCTTTTTAGTGGGATTATATCCTAATCCGGTTTTGTCAAACATGCATCGTTGATTTCCAAGTAGAATATTTAAATTATCTCTACCATTTGTGAATTTCTCAAGAGTTGTATTCAAATCTAGGACTTTCTTTTCTAGGTGATCACATTTTATAGGAAATTCACATGGTTTGATTTTAGAGCATGGTTGAGCATTAGCTACTTTTTCTTTCAAGCTTTCATTTTCTTTATTAAGCTCCATGAGATGCATTTCTAGAGTATCAATGATTTTTCTTGACAACTTATATTTGCTAGATAGTTTCATATATTTATCATATAATTCTTCAAAAGTGTCAAGTAACTCATCTTTATCAAGTTCATTGTTGCTTACCTCATTTTCCTCTTCTTGGTGGTTGGCCATTAGGCATAAGTTGGCTTCCCCATTGTCTGATTCTTTTGAGCTACTTACTTTATTTTCATCCCAAGCAATGTAGGCTCTTCTTCTTCCTCTTTTCTCTTTGTTCTTCTTCTTGAGGTTTGGACAATCCACCTTGAAGTGCCTTTCCTTGCCACATTCAAAACAATTTAGTGAGGAAGAGTTTTCATTAGAAATAGATTTCTTACCTTGAGGTTTGAAATTTCTTTGGAAGTGCTTGTTTCTCATGAATTTTCCAAATCACTTCATAAATAATCCTCATCCTCATCCTCATCAAGTTCACTCTCAGATTCAACTTCCTTGATTGAGGTGGCCTTGAGAGCTAGACCTTTCTTCTTGGAGGATTTTTCTTCCTCTTCCACCATCTTCAAATCTTTCAACTCTTGTTCCTGCTCTTGTAATTTACCAAATAGTGTTGCAAGAGACATATCATTTATATTTGGTGATTGTTTGATAGTAGTGACAAGAGGTTTCCATTCCCTAGTAAGACTTTTTAACACTTTATGAATAAGCTCTTTGTTAGTGTAAGTCTTACCAAGAGTGATGAGATGATTTATAATTAGGGTGAACCTCTTTTGTATGTCAATGATTGTTTCCCTGGAGTTTAATCTAAAACTTTTATATTGACTAGTGAGTGTACTAATCTTAGAATCCTTTACATCACTAGTTCCCTCATGAGTGACTTGGAGAGTGTCCCACATTTCCTTAGCAGTTTTACAAGTTACAACTCTAAAGAACTCATCCGGACCTAAGGCAAGGGTGATGAGATTTTTAGCTTTGTAATTGTATTGGACTTTTCTTCTTCTTCACTACTCCAGTCATCCATGAGTTTTTCAACTTGTTTACCATCTACAATATGAATTGGTATGAAGGGACCATTCTCAAATGCATTCCAAACTTTTAGATCAATTGATTGTACAAAAATTTTTATCCTTTCTTTCCAAAATGCATAATCTTCCCCATTGAAAGCATGAGGTCTATTTGTGGCACCACCCTCAGGAAAAAGGTTTAGAGAGTTTAGGGCCATTTGTTCTCTTGAAGCTGTTAAGCTTGATCTACCAAGAGTCAAGCTCTGATACCACTTGTTATTCAAGTGGCCTCAGTACTCAAGAGGGGGAGTGAATTGAGTGTTTAAAAACTTTAACTTGGAATGCCTTTGAAATTGGTTCTCTATGCAATCTTAATGATACAGAAATTTACAAGCAACAATTATGTGTCACACAGAAATTGGCTTGATTTGAGATAATAAACTCATAGAGTCAAGTAAAACTTAAACAGAGAAATGAGAATCAAGATAGAATAATGGTTTAGTAATTTTATCAAACAGTTGGTGTGCAATGATCTAGTTTCTTCTTAGGATCATAATTAACTCAAGCAATCAACTCAGGCAATTCAACAAGCAGTTTGTATGCACAATCAAATAAAGAGTTCAACGTAAGAAGAAATGCAAACCAATTTAACGAGTTCCAGCAATCCGGTGTACGTCTCGCCTTCAAGCAACCTACTTGAAGGATTTTACTATTGAAGATTTGAGATACAAGCTTTGAGCAATTGTTTCCTAGTGTCCCACACTCAAGAACCCAATTCTCACAAGCAAAGGGCACCACACCCAATCTCACAATCTCTCAATACCCAAAGGTTGAACCCCAACCTTTGTGACCACTCAACCTAGAGTGAATACCTTGGTGTCTAGATTACAAGATTATATTCTCTCAATAGAGTGGATAAGCAAATAAAAAGCTCTCATAATTTCTAACTCTCAACAAGAGAGGATATACAAGTTCTAAGCTTAAAATTTCAGAATATACAAAAGGATGAACTCACTAAGCACAAATGCAAGTATCAATTGATTGCCTCTTGTTGTTTTTGTTGTGCTTAAGTTGGAGACCTATGTATAGAGCCTTGGAGGTCCTCTGTAACACCTTATTGTTTGCAACTAATAATTCCAAAAATATGAGAAAATTTTTTTCACAAAACAGTCACGTAACATTTGATATAGAAGGGAGCAGGCAAGGGGGGAAACAAAGAGCATTCACGCGCATATAGCAACCTACAGAGAAGCTAAGACTGGGGCTGGCTCAATGGGTTTATCGTAACACACCAGCACCAGGGCGGATTACATAACACCATTTGTTCGCTTAGACGGGGTCCGACACCGTCCAGGCGGAGTATGGTAATGCAGCAGCGGATAGAGGAGATTTCACAAGGAGGCTTTCCTTCGAGTAACACTGGTCACTCAATAGGAGGAAATAGATAAGGGGAAGATGTTAATACATTCACACGCGTAGCACTTGGTGGAAGGGCGGAGTTCGAATCATCCTACTTGACTAGGCGGGGTATGTTTGTCCTGGGCGGACTCGAGGGCGAAAGTGACCCGCTCATCCGTTGTCTCACACCGCCTAAACGATGTGTGACAATGCAACATCAGACGTTGAAACTCTTCAAATAAACCTTACATTAGCGTCCATTCATTCCTACGGACAGACCCTTTCTCAGAGAACTCTGGGCGTTCAGCTTCAGAAGACAGGTAAGGAAAGAAGAAGGGAGATATACATATGCAGGAGTAGTTTGTGAAGAAAAGAGGAAGTGATTACACCGCCGTCCAGTTCGGCAAGGCACAACAACGCCTGGACGGACTCCATCACAACATTCACTTACTTAGGCGATGTCCAACACCGCCCTGCGAGACAATAATGTGACAATGGAGGAGGAAGGTACATAGGCGGAGTCTCACATTGATATCTGCTTGCTTCAGCATGGTTCCACGCACTTGGGCGAACCGTCCTAGTTACTTGGACGAGGTATGACACCGCCGAAGCGAGGTCAGCACCACGCCACTCCAACACAAGACAAGTAATTTTCTCAATCGGATATGGACAAAGGTTCACTCGATAAATCCTCACACTCGTACTTCGCTCAGAAAACGGGAAGTTGCAATGTACATATGTGGTAGTAGGTTGTGGGGGAAGGAAGGGCCAAACCTATTCCGCCAAACTCAACTAATTATGACGACGCCTGGGCGGACTCAACCATAACGCCCAAAACAGAGGTCAACACCGGGGTCTGGATTGCATTAGCATCACAACGGATAGGAAAGGATAATGGGCGGTATCTCACTCTGATAATTACTCGCTTCAGCACGAGTCCTCACGCTTGGGCGAATTGCTCCCATACTTCGGGCGGGGTACGACTCCGCCCAAACGTATCCGACATAAGTCTTCCTAGAGACAACTCATAATTCACTTAGACTTGGCTATAACCTGCTAAATCATGCCGTCCCTGCGTATTCATTAAAGCACAAGCATGAAACAAGGTAGCACATAGCATGTCACACACGAAACCATACATCCATATATATATAATAAGAGCATACGTCAATATTTACAAACACAAAGTCGGATTTCTCCTTGTCAATAAGGTTCTATTTATCCCAAAACACTAACATCCGACATGAACCAGTCAGGACTTAATCTAACATCATATTAATTAAGCCTTCCTAATGCATCAGCACTTCGCCCAACGTTCCAGCTCTGCTTCTGGTCCTCATCTCGAGAGACATTCACTGAAAAATGGCCACTGCAGGGGTGAGCATCTTAAATTTTAAATGATAGATACCGACTCAGGTTATCTGCCAATTACACAACCATACATATACGTACAACACGATTAAAAATCAATTTCAACAACATTAACAGTAGTAGTAATATTAACAATGATAAGCACAGAAGATTTCACTTGGTTCCGCATCGTGTGTATCGGTCAGACGTTGCAACGTAGGCATCACAGCCTTTTTATACATAGCTCTCAGCTATCAGATCAGCTCCCAGCTGCTTGGCCGTTTTACAGGTACCCAACCGTTTGTCCACAGGTGACACCAACGCTCTCAGCGCCAACGACGGTGTTCACAGACAGCCCGAGTCCCACTCAAGGGCTACCCCGAGTCCCACTCAAGGATTTTACAGCGTCCCACGCTGGATGACCGAAGGTAGTGTCTCACACTACGTGCTCCCAGCACAACGCATCCCATGCGCCACACGCGGATTCGACGCACATCATTTATTTCATGCATGCATTCTCGCATTCAAGCACACACACACACACCATGCAATCAGTAGTACACATTATCTGGACTCAATATATAGCTGCCATGCAGTCAGTTATCATTCCATATTCAAGCATCCATAACATTTCGTTCGATCAAGACATGCAATCAGTTTACAGCTTCATTCAACGCATGCATCATTCTAAAAATCACAAATTTGCTCAGGCATTTCAGTTCATCTCATCCTAACATGCAATGGGAGTAAGACAGCGTCAAATTTATTTTAAAGCAGGCATTTCCTATACACAACAATCTATTAAAGCAATCATTTCAACATATGCATTCTATAACCTGGGTAGCTTCAGTCAGACATTCATATCAACACAACTCAACATGCAACTGAGATCCTGCAACACATACATCTGTGAGAAGGGTGCTAACATGCAACACTCGTCTTTCACTCATCATGCAACCGAACTATACACACTCACATGCAACGCAATACACCATCAGAGCACGGATATAGCAAGCATCCGCACTCGAACCTGTTCATAACCCATGCATTTAAGATAGAAGATACTCCCCCTACCAATTACGAAACTCCGAGGGATTTCTTCCTGCTTGGGTGGTGGTTCTCCTCTCTGCTGCTTCACTCGGTGATCGTCCTCTCAAGTGTGGGGAGTTCCACTCCACTGTAGCACCGTCACCTTGGTTCTCGAAGCAGGGGATGGACTGGAGAGCAGAGAAGGAAAGAGAGGAAACAAGAGAAAAGAAAAACGAAGAAGGAAGCTCGCTGGGTTCTCTGCGTGAAGAGTATGACCATCACCCGTATATATATATACTCGCGCGGAGTGCAGTGTGGTGGGATAGGGAAACGCGATAATCCTGCCCATGCCACCATGCTTTCACGTTAATTATCCTGTTACATCTTAATTAATTAAATTAAGGGAGGTGTTGACTTGTTGACTTGTTATTTAACTCAGTTGCTTTAATTAAAAATGGGGATGTTACAGTTCTCCCCCACTTGAAAAGAATTTCGTCCCCGAAATTCAGTTGGTAATTCATGTGAAGCTTTAGTTGGTAACTCACCTAAATGAACAACTCGGGGTACTGCTGTCTTATGGCATCTTCGCGTTCCCACGTGCAGGAGGTGGTTTTGCCTTGCTGCCACTCCACCTTAACCAGCCTTACGTTCTTGTTTCTTAAGCGTTTTACCGATCGGTCCACAATTCCAATCGGTGTAGTTACAGTGGTTAGGTCTTCTTTGATCTCTACCTCGTCGTCAGGCATCGTGTGGCTGGGGTCATGCAAATACTTCCTTAGTTGAGACACGTGAAATACGTTGTGCAATTGGGACAAGTGAGTTGGTAATGCGATGCGGTATGCCACGGGGCCGATCCGTTCTAACACCTCGTAAGGTCCAATGTATCGAGGGCTTAACTTCCCACTTTTTAAGGCTCGTCCAACTCCTTTACTCGGAGAGGTTCTCAGAAACACTCGATCTCCGACTGAAAATTCCAATGGCTTGATGCGCTTGTCATGGTAGCTCTTTTGCCTGTCTTGTGATGCTTTCATCCTTTCCTGAATCACTCGGATCTGCTCTGTGGTTTGCTTCACGATATCTGGTCCCAATAGTAGACTTTCACCTGTTTCTGACCAGCAGAGTGGGGTTCGGCATCTGCGCCCATATAATGCCTCGTAAGGTGCCATGCCAATGCTGTGATGATGGCTGTTGTTGTACGTAAACTCGATCAAGGGAAGGTACTACTCCCAGTCCCCACCATGCTCTAATACACACGCTCTCAATAAGTCTTCTAGACTCTGAATTGTTCGCTCGGATTGTCCATCCGATTGGGGGTGGTAGGCAGAACTAAGCCAAAGCTTCGTCCCCAATTCTTGATGCATGCTGGTCCAAAACCTGGACGTAAACCTAGGGTCCCTATCCGATACGATGGAAGTAGGTATGCCATGCAGTCGGATAACTTCTTGAATGTAGATCCGAGCCAACTTATGCAATGGGTACTTCATATTTACAGGTAAGAAGTGTGCACTCTTCGTCAATCGGTCAACAATGACCCAAATTGCATCATGGCCCACTCGGTTTTTGGGTAATCCCATGATGAAATCCATCGCAATCGAGTCCCATTTCCACACGGGGATCTCTAGAGGCTGCATTGCACCGTACGGTTTTTGGTGCTCTACCTTCGATTTCTGACAAGTGATACACCGGGCCACGTACTCCGCCACATCCTTCTTTAGTCCGGGCCACCAGAACTGTCTTCTCAAGTCGTGGTACATTTTCGTGGTTCCTGGGTGAATGCTGAGTAGGCTTTTGTGGGCTTCGTCAAGCACCATTCTTCTCAATGTTCCTCCACTTGGTATGTATATTCTGTCTCTCACCCGAAAGATCCCATCTGACCCCTCTGCCAAGGATAAATCCTTTCCTTTGGCTTGAATATCCTTCATTTCAGCTAGGTAAGA
Source organism: Clitoria ternatea (assembly GCA_037962975.1). Taxonomy (NCBI): domain Eukaryota; kingdom Viridiplantae; phylum Streptophyta; class Magnoliopsida; order Fabales; family Fabaceae; genus Clitoria; species Clitoria ternatea. Next base: position 238,931,043 of record CM075671.1, on the reverse strand, counting down.
GTCCGCCTGTTGCTGCTCGCACACTGATTTTAAGAATTCATTGGCAATCCTCAACGTATCGATTGTCATTTTTTGAGAGGAAGGGGTGTTAACATGCAAGTTCATGTCTCGGAACCGCTCCAATAACTCAACTTCTTTTGCCATCATGGCTGCCATGTGGAAGGATTTCCGACTCAATGCGTCGGCCACGACGTTTGCCTTACCTGGGTGGTATTTTAAATCGAAATTGTAGTCCTTTAAAAACTCAATCCATCTCCTCTGCCTCATGTTCAGCTCCTTTTGGTCGAATAGGTATTTGAGGCTCTTATGATCGCTGTACACTTCAAATTTGGACCCGTACAAGTAATGTCTCCAGATTTTCAATGCAAAAACTACTGCTGCCAGCTCCAAGTCATGGGTCGGGTAATGCTGCTCGTGGGGTCTCAATTGTCGAGAGGCATATGCTATCACTCGATCTTTTTGCATGAGTACACACCCTAATCCGAGTCCGGACACATCACAATAGACCATGAAGCTTTCTCGTAACTCAGGTAATGCCAACACCGGAGCAGTTGTCAACTTATTCTTCAGCTCTTGGAAGCTGTTCTCACACTCGGGACTCCACACGAAAGGAACGTTTTTTCTAGTTAATTTAGTCAGGGGTAATGCCAATTTAGAAAAACCTTCGATGAACCTCCTATAATAACCTGCCAAGCCCATAAAACTTCTTATTTCCGAGACCGATCTGGGCCTCTCCCATGCTATTACAGTAGCTACCTTCATAGGATCCACCGAGACGCCTCGCTCGGAGATCACATGCCCGAGGAAGTGGATCTCATCCATCCAGAATTCGTACTTCGAGAGCTTTACAAACAATTGTTTCTCCTTCAACACTTGGGGTACCGTTCTGAGGTGTTCTTCATGCTCCTCAGACGTCTTAGAATAAACTAGAATGTCATCGATGAAGACAACAACAAACCGATCTAAGAAGGAGTGGAATATGCTGTTCATGTAATTCATGAAAATAGCAGGGGCGTTTGTCACACCGAATGGCATCACTACATACTCGTAGTGACCATACCGAGTCCTAAAAGCAGTTTTAGGAATGTCCGAGTCCTTCACTCGGATTTGGTGATATCCCGATCGTAAGTCGATCTTCGAGAAGACTGAGGCTCTACGCAGTTTATCAATTAAATCATCAATTCTAGGCAGTGGGTACCGATTCTTGATTGTGAGTTTGTTAAGCTGTCGATAATCTATGCAAAGTCTCATGCTGCCATCCTTCTTCTTAACAAGTAGCACCGGTGCGCCCCATGGTGACACGCTTGGTCTAATGAACTGCTTCTCGAGTAACTCATCCACTTGTTTCTTCAACTCAACCAATTCAGTTGAGGACATTCTGTAGGGTGCACTGGAGACCGGTTCGGCTCCAGGGATCAAGTCTATAGAGAATTCAACTTCTCTATTGGGAGGCACACTCGGAACGTCTTCTGGGAACACTTCTGGGAATTCGCAGACAACCGGGATTTCGTTTACTAGGGTCTCACTCTCATCTTTGGTTAGACAAAGCATCACAAATAGTTGGGTTATACCTAGTGCCGCGCCATTTTCAGTGGGCTATTTCGGAAAAACTATCTCTCGGTTTCTACAATCTACTAATACCTTATTAGCTGAAAGCCAATCTATTCCGAGTACGATGTCAAGACCCTTTAAGGGCATGCAAATCAGATCGAAGGTGAAACTCCGATCATACAACTCAAATGTTACATCTTTACATATCGACGATGTGAACACATTAGCGCCAGTAGGGCTGGCCACTTCCAAAGTCCGATTCATAGACATAGTTGGTAACTTCAACCGTTCCACGTACTCATCAGCTATAAAAGAATGGGTAGCTCCCGAATCGAAAACAACATTAAGCGTATTCATTCCAAGTGAGCACTTACATTGTACTAGATCGTTTGCTGGTGCAACATCCTCTGCATTGATGGTATAGATCCTTCCTGTCGCTGTTGGGCCGGTGTTCCTCCCTCGCATCCCGTCTCCTCTGGCTCCGTTGCCTCTGCCACCAGGACGTTGGTCATCATTCACTCGGTTCCTTTCTTGAAATCTTCCTTGACGCACATTAACGTTTGCTTGGTGTAGTTGGGGGCAGTCGGGGCGGATGTGTCCCCTCTTGTTGCAGTGAAAGCACACTACATCACCATCATCCTTGCAGTCTCTGGCAAAGTGATTTCCTCCACACTTGAAACACCTTCTGTCTCCTACCACTGGTCGTCTTCCAGGTTGATTCCGTCCTTCATATCTGGAAAAAGGCTTGTTCCTACCGGCATTGCTTGGCTTTTTGAAACGAGGTCGTTGGGGCCTCAGGGAATAGTGGCTTCTGCTGCTCTGGCTCGAATGAGCTTTGTCGTCTTCCTCAAATATTCTACATTTGTTCACTAGTGCAGGGAAACTCCGTATCTCATGGTATCTGCAGGCCCTCTTAATATCCGATCTCAATCCGTTCTCAAACTTAAGACACTTAGAGTTCTCTGTCCCAGGCTGCTGGAAGGGCGGATAGAATAGGCACAATTCCTCGAATCTGGCCGTGTATTCTTCCACAGTCATGGAGCCCTGTCTTAACTCCATAAACTCCAGCACTTTCCGACTCCTCACTGTGTCGGGAAAGTATTTCTCTAAGAAGCAGGCCTTGAAATCGTTCCATGTCAGTTGATTATCATCTTCGGGGAATCGGCTTCTGGCTATTTTCCACCAGTTCTCCGCTTCGTCTCGCAGCATGTACACTGCACATTCCACCTTCTGGGCTTCGGTATAGCGAAGACCCCCAAAGATCCTTTCTAATTCCTGAGTCCACTTGAACGCCGCCTCAGGGTTCCGGCCTCCTAAGAATTCACTCGGCTTCCTCTTTAAGAAGCGGTCCATTACTTGGCCCTCCTCAGCTCGAGGCTGGCCCTGCCTTTCAAACACATCCGCAAAGCGTTGGAATGCTGTAGCTATAGTCTCCATGCTTTGACGATGTGCCATCCCTTATCCTGAAATCAACATTCAAGGATAAGTATTCCTAGTTACTTAATTCCAATCGGGATTTAGTCTAACATTTAGTAACATAGCCCATTATGTGTTCTCGTGTGTTACACAATTAGTCAGGTCAGGAGGAACAACTCCTCCACCCATAAGTCAGTAACAGAGTACCAGTCAAGCTAAATTCACACCATAACAATCATGATCATACACACAACCACTTACACTTGGTAGGCTTACCTTGGCCTTGGACTTTTCGGTCCGCTCTGATACCAAAATGTAACACCTTATTGTTTGCAACTAATAATTCCAAAAATATGAGAAAATTTTTTTCACAAAATAGTCACGTAACATTTGATATAGAAGGGAGTAGGCAAGGGGGGAAACAAAGAGCATTCACGCGCATATTGCAACCTACAGAGAAGCTAAGACTGGGGCCGGCTCAATGGGTTTATCGTAACACACCAGCACCAGGGCGGATTACATAACACCGTTTGTTCGCTTAGACGGGGTCCGACACCGTCCAGGCGGAGTATGGTAATGCAGCAGCGGATAGAGGAGATTTCACAAGGAGGCTTTCCTTCGAGTAACACTGGTCACTCAATAGGAGGAAATAGATAAGGGGAAGATGTTAATACATTCACACGCGTAGCACTTGGTGGAAGGGCGGAGTTCGAATCATCCTACTTGACTAGGCGGGGTATGTTTGTCCTGGGCGGACTCGAGGGCGAAAGTGACCCGCTCATCCGTTGTCTTACACCGCCTAAACGATGTGTGACAATGCAACATCAGACGTTGAAACTCTTCAAATAAACCTTACATTAGCGTCCATTCATTCCTACGGACAGACCCTTTCTCAGAGAACTCTGGGCGTTCAGCTTCAGAAGACAGGTAAGGAAAGAAGAAGGGAGATATACATATGCAGGAGTAGTTTGTGAAGAAAAGAGGAAGTGATTACACCGCCGTCTAGTTCGGCAAGGCACAACAACGCCTGGACGGACTCCATCACAACATTCACTTACTCAGGCGATGTCCAACACCGCCCTGCGAGACAATAATGTGACAACGGAGGAGGAAGGTACATAGGCGGAGTCTCACGTTGATATCTGCTTACTTCAGCATGGTTCCACGCACTTGGGCGAACCGTCCTAGTTACTTGGGCGAGGTATGACACCGCCGAAGCGAGGTCAGCACCACGCCACTCCAACACAAGACAAGTAATTTTCTTAATCGGATATGGACAAGGGTTCACTCAATAAATCCTCACGCTCGCACTTCGCTCAGAAAACGGGAAGTTGCAATGTACATATGTGGTAGTAGGTTGTGGGGGAAGGAAGGGCCGAACCTATTCCGCCAAACTCAACTAATTATGACGACGCCTGGGCGGACTCAACCACAACGCCCAAAACAGAGGTCAACACCGGGGTCTGGATTGCATTAGCATCACAACAGATAGGAAAGGATAATGGGCGGTATCTCACTCTGATAATTACTCGCTTCAGCGCGAGTCCTCACGCTTGGGCGAATTGCTCCCATACTTCGGGCGGGGTACGACTCCGCCCAAACGTATCCGACATAAGTCTTCCTAGAGACAACTCATAATTCACTTAGACTTGGCTATAACCTGCTAAATCATGCCGTCCCTGCGTATTCATTAAAGCACAAGCATGAAACAAGGTAGCACATAGCATGTCACACACGAAACCATACATCCATATATATATAATAAGAGCATACGTCAATATTTACAAACACAAAGTCGGATTTCTCCTTGTCAATAAGGTTCTATTTATCCCAAAACACTAACATCCGACATGAACCAGTCAGGACTTAATCTAACATCATATTAATTAAGCCTTCCTAATGCATCAGCACTTCGCCCAACGTTCCAGCTCTGCTTCTGGTCCTCATCTCGAGAGACATTCACTGAAAAATGGCCACTGCAGGGGTGAGCATCTTAAATTTTAAATGATAGATACCGACTCAGGTTATCTGCCAATTACACAACCATACATATACGTACAACACGATTAAAAATCAATTTCAACAACATTAACAGTAGTAGTAATATTAACAATGATAAGCACAGAAGATTTCACTTGGTTCCGCATCGTGTGTATCGGTCAGACGTTGCAACGTAGGCATCACAGCCTTTTTATACATAGCTCTCAGCTATCAGATCAGCTCCCAGCTGCTTGGCCGTTTTACAGGTACCCAACCGTTTGTCCACAGGTGACACCAACGCTCTCAGCGCCAACGGCGGTGTTCACAGACAGCCCGAGTCCCACTCAAGGGCTACCCCGAGTCCCACTCAAGGATTTTACAGCGTCCCACGCTGGATGACCGAAGGTAGTGTCTCACACTACGTGCTCCCAGCACAACGCATCCCATGCGCCACACGCGGATTCGACGCACATCATTTATTTCATGCATGCATTCTCGCATTCAAGCACACACACACACACCATGCAATCAGTAGTACACATTATCCGGACTCAATATATAGCTGCCATGCAGTCAGTTATCATTCCATATTCAAGCATCCACAACATTTCGTTCGATCAAGACATGCAATCAGTTTACAGCTTCATTCAACGCATGCATCATTCTAAAAATCACAAATTTGCTCAGGCATTTCAGTTCATCTCATCCTAACATGCAATCGGAGTAAGACAGTGTCAAATTTATTTTAAAGCAGGCATTTCCTATACACAACAATCTATTAAAGCAATCATTTCAACATATGCATTCTATAACCTGGGTAGCTTCAGTCAAACATTCATATCAACACAACTCAACATGCAACTGAGATCATGCAACACATACATCTGTGAGAAGGGTGCTAACATGCAACACTCGTCTTTCACTCATCATGCAACCGAACTATACACACTCATATGCAACGCAATACACCATCAGAGCACGGATATAGCAAGCATCCGCACTCGAACCTGTTCATAACCCATGCATTTAAGATAGAAGATACTCCCCCTACCAATTACGAAACTCCGAGGGATTTCTTCCTGCTTGGGTGGTGGTTCTCCTCTCTGCTGCTTCACTCGGCGATCGTCCTCTCAAGTGTGGGGAGTTCCACTCCACTGTAGCACCGTCACCTTGGTTCTCGAAGCAGGGGATGGACTGGAGAGCAGAGAAGGAAAGAGAGGAAACAAGAGAAAAGAAGAATGAAGAAGGAAGCTCGCTGGGTTCTCTGCGTGAAGAGTATGACCATCACCCGCATATATATATACTCGCGCGGAGTGCAGTGTGGTGGGATAGGGAAACGCGATAATCCTGCCCATGCCACCATGCTTTCACGTTAATTATCCTGTTACATCTTAATTAATTAAATTAAGGGAGGTGTTGACTTGTTGACTTGTTATTTAACTCAGTTGCTTTAATTAAAAATGGGGATGTTACATCCTCAGCCATAAAACATCATGGTTCCAGCTTGTCTCTGCGTATAGTGGGTTTTGGATCTGTGTTTCCCACTTAAAAGTGTCTTTTTAGTGATGTTTCCTACTACTTGAATCGATTCATACATTTCTGAATCGATTTAGAGTATTCTGTTTTTGGCATTTTGGGCTTTCAGACATGTGTGAATTGATTCAGGCTTTTGGTGAATCGATTCAAGCTTTTCTATTTTGTGTTTTTGAGACTTCCAGGCCTTTGAATCGATTCATATGTATGAGAATCGATTCAAGCAATGTTGTTTGGTATTTTCCATGCTTTTTGATGTTTCCTTGAATCGTTTTGAGTCATGGTTCCTTTCCTTTATCTTCATGCATTGCTTTCTTGATTCTTTGATCATTTGGGAGCGTGTTCTTCATGGTTTCTTGATCTTTGTTTTGAAATGCATCAAATCCTTGTATTTTCTTTTGAATCATGCATTTGTTTATGGTCCATGAGTAATGTTCCACTTGTGCTTGAGTACTTGTCATTATCAAAACTTATCTACAACATGCAAATACATGGTTGATATGGCTTAACCTCCTTCTTTTTCTCTTGCTTCTCTTCTTCTATAGTAGATGGAGGTGATATGGTCTCATCCTCCTTAGGGTCCTTCTCAACTTGTTTTTCCTTTGGCGGCATTGGACCTTCATATTGTGTACCACTCTTAAGCGTTACAGCCATGGCGTGGTTGGATGAACCTGTTTCTGGTTTTTCTGGAAATGTCTCCAGAATTCTGGTAGAGCTAGAAGCCTGTAGAGCAATCTGAGTTTCCAATATCTTATTGTAGGTGGCAAGAGAGTCCACCTTTGAAGCTAGGTTCTTGATGGCATTAGAGAACTCGTCATTTTGCTTTAGTTGAGTAGCTAAAAACGTCTCCATCAAGGACTCTAATTTTGATTTTTGAGGAATGAAGGGTCCTTGCGGTTGTCTATAGTTACTTTGGTTGCCTTAGAATAAAGGTGGTTTGTGACATCCCGACGCTGTTGAGGGCGGGGAGTGATCGCTGGTGCATGGGCACGGACAAGGAGTGGCTCCTGGCAGGCTTCCAGCAAGGAATGTGATATCCCAGGCAGTGTTGAGGGCAGGGAGTGATCGCCGGTACATAGGCACGGACAAGGATCGGCTCCTAGCAGGCTTCCAGTGGGAGGGACACATGAACAAATCGAATGCATACCAGAATGAGAGGGATCCAAAGACTGTATAGGTATGGGACTATACAGTCGATGATAGCTTAAAGAAATGAATTCGTACTACCTATACGAATAAATGCATTAGCCTTTTCAGTGGCCCATCACATAAGGACTCCAAAGTTAAGCGTGCTTAACTTGGAGTAATTCTGGGATGGGTGACCTCCTAGGAAGTTCTCGGGAAGTGTGTGAGTGAGGACAAAAGCATACTAGAAAGGTCTTGTGTTGGTATGTGGGGAGAGTCATTGATTCTTGAAAAGCGGCTGGGGCGTTACATGGTCTATTCTGGAAACCAGATGGTCCCTGTAGTTATCTGAAATTATTTCCATAGTTAGTGCCATAGTTCCCAATTGCCTCAACTTGATGCACCTCTGCTTCGGTACTTTGGGATACTTTTAGCTGACAACCTGTAATGGTATGTCCTGAAACACCACATAATTCACAAATAACATTAGCAGTACTCACACCTAGCTTATCAAATTTAACAGACAAAGCTTCTACCTTAGTAGTAAGTAAAGAAATAGCATCAAAAGAGTACTTACCTGGAGTTTTTGTTGGTAAACTTCATTCTGAAGACTACTGGTATGTGTTTTGGGCAACTTCCTCAATGAGGTTGTAACCTTCCTCCATGTTCTTACTCATGAAGGCACCGCCAGCTGTGACATCTAAGGTTACTTTCTGGTTCGGCATGAGCCCATTATAGAAGATATTCATGGTTAGCCAACGTTCAATTCTGTGGTGTAGGCATTCCCAGAGCATTTCTTTGTCCCTCTCCCAGGTATCATATAAAGTCTTATCATCTGTCTGAGTGAAAGTGATGATTTGTTTCCTCAACTAGTCTATTTTTCTTTGTGGATAGTATTTGTTGAGGAAAGCATGAGACAACTGCTCCCATGTAGTGATTGAACCTTCCGAGAGTGAATACAACCAAGCTCTGGCCTTGTCCCTCAAAGAGAATGGAAAAGCCGTAACCGAATTGCATCACTTGAGATGCTATTTACCTTGAGTGTGTCATAGTACTCAAGGAAGATTTGGAGGTGCAAATTTGGATCCTCAGAGGGCAATCCTCGAAACTGGTTTTGTTGAACCATTGAGAGCAAGGAGGGCTTCAACTCGAAGTTGTTCGCCTCAATAGTAGGCCTTGTGATGTTAGGCCTTCTACCCATTGCATTGTTGAAGCTTGTTGCTTGCTTTGTTCAAGTCGTTTCTGAAGTGCTATGAGCTTTCTAAGAGTCCTTTTGATTTCAGGGTCAAAGATATGTTCAAAGTTGCGACTCCTTCGCATAAAGGGACCTGCATAATCCATAAAAACACAAACACCAAAGCATAATTCTGCAGAAAATATTAAGAACAAATAAAAAAGAAAAAAATTATGCAGAAAAATTAAAATCTAGTCTAATCAAAAGCTTAGCCAATATTAGGGGAAACACAATCCCCGGCAACAGCACCAAAAACTTGATAGCCAACCGTAAGCGCACGGGGTATCGCAGTAATAAAAATATCATTCCCACAAGGATTGTGCCCAAGTACTGGTTTTAACAGTGATTCAATTATCTAGAAAATTTGTTTAACAATGGAAAAACACATAGTAAATTAAATAGCAGCAAAAACGTGACAGGAAATTTAATTCTTTTTGGTTTCAAGATCAATGAGGGACTCTTGGGAGTTAAGGGGTTCTTATGCAACGTACCTATCCAAATTCGATCCTCTCTTAATTACAACGTTCTGATTCTAAGGGGTATTTTCCTAGATTAGTTCATAATCTCCTCTCGGAACCTTACTAACGTACTCGATTACCAAAGAACACCGTTTGATTTACTATTCGAGTTCATTAAGCATAATGAAAATCCATTAATTCCTCAAACGATTTCACTTACTTTTGTAACATAAAATCACAGGTTCAATTTCATGCTTTCAAACGATCGCTAATCTCTCGATTATCTAATACGCCTAAGATCATTTAAGTTCATCTCTGAATCATTAAAAGCAATGAGAACTCATGAAAATAAATAGAAAACAGAATGCCATAATTAAGAAAATTAGGAATCTAGGTTCAGTACATCACACAATTACTCCCTAATCCCAATATTACAATTGAGTTACCCATACATAAGATTACAACGGAATTCACATCTATGAAGGTACACAACATCATAAAAATCTCTAATGCAAAGAAAAGAAAGATTCAAGAAACCTGAGAAGAGTTCTTACTCTAAATCCCTAGAAATGTTAATCCTCCGGTGTTGTTGATCCAATAATTCTTGTGTTTTCTCTTGCCAAATCCCTCTTAAAAATCTCTCTTTTTTGTTTTTCTTTTTTGTTCCTGTTTTTCTCTGTGTCAAGGTGTGTTCAGAACAGCCCTCAACTACCCCCAATACGCATCCTAAAAATTAGGAAACTGGCCTTTGTGGTTGTAAAGCAATATGATGGTCCAAATTATTTTCAAGGTACCTGATGACAACCACCGCCAGTGGTTGTCTCTGACTTGCAATTAAATTAGCCATAATGCCAACCACGACCAGTGGTGTGAGACCACTGTTAACCAAGTGGCCTCAATTACTCAAGAGGGGGGGTGAATTAAGTATTAAAAATTTTACTTGGAATGCTTTGAAATTGATTCTTTAATTATTATGCTTATAAAATTAATTGCAAGTAATAATAATTTATACACAAGACAAAATAATAAGCACTTAATATATGGCAAGTAAATTCACTTAAGTAATATTCAAGATAACAATTACGAATATCAAATTAATCAATACACTATTTAGAACACTTAGAAAGAAATAATTAATTCAAGAATATTACTTAAATAACTTTAACAAATTTAATCTAAGTGATTTACAAATTTTATCAAATTAAAAGAACATGCACTTTGATTTTAACAAGTAAATTAATAAAGTTGCCTTATTAATATAAACACAAATATTAGCAACCAATTTTAAATGCACAAATTAAATGAATATAGGGAAGAGAGATTTGCAAACCGATATATACAAGTTTCACCACACCGGTGTACGTCTCGCCTCTAAGTAACCCACTTAGAGGATTTCCACTATTGGAGATTAAAGATACAACTTTGAACAATTGTGGCTTCCTAGTGTCCTACACTCAAGAACCCAATTCTCACAAGTACAAGGGCACCCCACCCAATCTCTCAATCTCACAATTACAAGGTTGAAACCCCAGCCCAAACCTCTAGAATTTTTGGTGTTTAAGTGTACAAAGATAACTCTCCAAAGAGTGGATATACAAATTAAAGCACTTGAGAATATTTTCCTTTCTAAGAAAGAATATGCAAATTTAGCACACAAAAATTATTTTCCTCTCTTAGAAAATAATATGCAAATTTTAGCACTCAAAATGATTTTTCTTTCTCAAGAAATAATATTTAAGTTTAGCTCTTAAAAATAATTTTGCTCACAAAACTCACTCTTAAAATAATTTGCCAAATAATAAAAAGAGAGAGAAATTGAGAAACAAAGAGCAACGAGAGAAAAATAGAGAGAGCAGCGTGAGAGAGGAAGGAAAGAATTGCTTGCTGTTTGTTGTTTTTCTGCCTTCAGTTCCTTCTTTATTTATAGGCAAAGCAGCATGGTTTCTTTCAATCTCCGATCCTCAATTTATGCAATTAATTTGAATTTTGTCTGCCTCATGTTTCCTGCGTGCTTGATTTCTGACTTGGAGAAGGAGATTGTCTGCCTCAATAAGTGCAACGCCGTTTCAATTAGAGTTTCGAGAGAGGAATCAACGGAGTTAAGTTTCTGAAAATGCGTACTGATAATTTCCATGATTCAGCGCATGATTTCATTGATGAATCGATTCCTTCAGGCTATTTTTCCATCAAAAACAGCGTGTGAATCGATTCCTGGCTTTCCTGGACCTATTTCCTTGAATATTTGATGCATTTTGATACGTTTTTGGTCCTGTGTTCATGGTTCTTGATTTCTTTGATTATTTGGCTTTTGAATAATTGTATTTGACTTCTATAAATGCCTTGAATCAATTCTTTGGACTTCATTAATTTAATTCTTGATTTCTTGATCTGTAAAATCTTGAATTATTTCTAATTAATCGTTTTGCACAATATCCTTAATATATCTTCATTTGTTGTGTCATTATCAAAACCTACATCAACATAAAAATACAACCACAACCAGTAGTGGCCCTTTCTGGATGAACCCTTGCACAAACAGTGCTAACCACGACCAATGATGGGAAACCATGGCTAGTGGTGGGAAACCACAACCAGTGGTGGTCTTTGCCACTTGATCCTCTTCATTTCAGTGACAACCACTGCCAGTGGTTTGTTCCAACCTTGCCTAATCACATTGCTAAGGTTCCCAAAAGCTTCTTCTTGCATCCAAGATGCCATTTCTTATCAAAATAAACCTAAAACATCAATAACCCTGCAAAAATAGAGACACCTGAGTAATATATACGGAATGGAATTGAAAACAAGGGAATAGGAGGAAACAAAGACAAAATTGACTTAAAACTACACCTAAAACACTAAAAGACAAGACAACATGCACACTTATCATCCTTCTTAGTTTCTTTGTGCTCTCACTCTACCCCCTTTCTCCATCACCAATGTCCTTCAACTATCTATCCACATGTTTAAATTTCATGCATGTTATTTATGGTTCTGGCTCATAACTGTTCTTTGTCTATTCTTACATTTTACAGCTAATTTTTCTTTTTGAAATACATTCAGTCATTTTGGTGAATGTGAGTGTCCTAGATCATTGGACCTATTTTTTGATTGATAGCTTTAATGTTGTTGTGAGAAGTTAGAAGGTTATCTTAGTATAGCAATTTGTAATCTAAATTTTAAGCTTCTCAAATTGGTAGGACTTGAGCACAGTTTAGGTAATCCAAATTCTAAATCAAACACCTAATATTACACAGTTTTGGTAGGACTTAAATGCTCAAATTGTTCAGGTTACCTTTATTAATGGCTTAGCTGATGTTTTAAATGATATTAGGTGTATTATTTCATTTTGGACTAAAATGCACTGTCCATTTAAGGGTGTAAAGTAACTAGGAAGGAAGTTACAATTAGTGGAGTAACTTTTTTGTTTTTCTTATTCTAGTTTTTGTAAACACTAATATAAATATAAATTTTACATTGACAATGTCTAGTTATGCTGTTATTTTAAATTCTTTTATTTCTAAAATGATGTAAAAGGAAGATTGACATAAATGGACTCATGTCAAGTCGTTATCTAATTAGTAATTGGTATATATATAGTTTACATCCTTTCTTTTCTTTATAGTTTGATTTTGTAGACATATTAAGGAAAAACACTTATTATCTTTATTCTTTATGATGATTAACGAGGTTAACAAACTACTTATTTAGTTGGTTATTTAGAGAATCAAACAGAAGTTGGGAAATTTTCAAAAAATTCATTAGCTTCAACTTAGTTAAATTTAAGGAGAGTAATGTGTCAGTTTTGTTTTGAAAAGAAAAATCTATTAACTTAATAGAAATTTAATTGTCTCAAAGAATGTATGAAATTAATGTTAAGTATTACGACTAATTATTAAACAAATCCATAGTTTGCTTTTCTAGCTTTATTTTTTAGTGAAGGTTTAAGGTTTAAAGGTTTAAAATAATGCTTTAACAATTATTTTTTAGATAAATTTGTAACTAATTGGGTTGAAAGGGGGATAGAGTAAGGACAAGTTTATGTTTGCTTAAGAAAAAAGAAAGATGAACAGATCAAAATGTGAAATCAGAAATTGAGATTTGAGAATAACGTAATTCATTGTTCTCAATTGTTCCAAGTTGTTGTTAAATTTCTGATGGGCCACTACTGCCTAGGCCCAGTAGAACAAAAAAGACTCCAATTTGGCAAAAAAGATTACATATAGTTTTATTAAAATTTAGGACCAATATCAGGTGTAGGGTTTCTTTTGGAAAATATTTCCTTACTTTATGTATTTAAGAACTATTCCCCTTCTATGAAGGCATGAATTAAGTGGTATTTCTCTTTTAGTTATTCTTAGTTTTGTAGTGGTATGACCTTTAATCATCCACAATGCTATCAGTCTGGTGCTTTCATTTGCCCTCTTTATGCCTCTCAAAACCCTTACCACAAAGGATATAGAGGAAGCTTTGCAAGCCCTCACTGAAAGATTAGGGTCTATGCAAACCCAGCTTGATGCTCAATTTTCTGAACGTTTGGGTAACCTGGAATCACAGATCCAAGGTCAGCAACAGCTCCATGATTCCAGACACCATAATCTGGAACTCGTGTTGGATAGGCGCATTGAGGCGTTGGCTACTCTTATGGGTCAACACGTAGGGCCTCATCAATTCCAGCCCCCCAACACCATGGCGTCTTCCTCAGGTGAAGCTCTCAGTTGGTTTAAATGGATGCATCATAATAACCAACTAACTGATTGGGGAACGTTTACTAGGTCTCTGTCTCTTCGATTTGGTCCCTCTGATTTGGTCCCTCCACATACGTGAATCACCAAGCAGAACTCTTTAAACTCCGTCAATTTGGGTCTGTTGCTGAATACCAAACTAGGTTTGAGAAACTCTCTAACATGGTGGTGGGTCTCTCTTAGGAAACACTCTTAAATTGCTTTCTTTCTGGTTTAATCCCAGATATTCACAGGGAATTAGCCATCCTAAACCCTACCTCTATCCACCAGGCAATACACCTAGCTAAGTTACTTGAGGACAAATTCAAAGATACAAAAAGAAGACCTTCCTATTTATTTACCCCACTTCCCCCCACCTCCTCCTCATCTACTACCCCACCTAACCGCCAATCTCCCTCTAATTTTCCCATCAAGAAACTCACTCAAGCTCAGATGCAAGAACGTAGAGCACAGGGCCTCTGTTATAATTGTGACGAAAAATATGTGTTTGGCCATAAATGCACCACCAATCATTTTTTACTACTTTTAGCTGACGACGATCAAGAGGCTATCACCACAGACCATACTCCATTCAATGATCCTACCCTTTACCCCCTATCACTCCTTCTAATTCCCAAGTTCATGACACTCCAGATGCCTTTCATTTTCACCTTTCACCTCAGGCACTCACTGGCCACCCATCCCCTCGAACCCTTAGATTCCAAGGTTCCATCTCTGGCCTCCCAGTCATGATTTTCATGGACACTGGCAGCTCCCATAATATCCTCCAAACTAGACTAGCCAACCATCTTAAACTACCCATGGAACCCACCCCAAAGTTCTCTATGCTAGTTGGTAATGGTGCACATATCCATTGCACTGGATTTTGTCCTAAAGTACCTATTTCCATACAGGACCATGCCTTCCATCTTCCATTTTATTTATTACCTATTGAGGGCGCTGATGTTGTCCTTGGAATGGAGTGGTTATGTACACTGGGGTACATTCTGATTTCTCTATCCCCAGCCTGACTTTCACTTACAATGATCAACCCATTACCCTTACTGGAGCCACTCCCACACCCTCCCCCACCACTTTTCACCAACTGTCCCACATGATACACACAGACTCCATTGCATCCTTTCTTCTACTTTCCTTCCAGTCCTTCTCCCCCTCAAACCACACCTCCCACAAAACCCTCTCAGCTCACTTGCCCACCCCTCTCACAAACGTTATCCAAAAATATCACCATGTTTTCCAGGATCCACAGGGCCTACCCCCATCTAGACCTCATGACCATCATATTCCCCTTTACCCTAACTCTACCCCAGTCAATGTCAAACCTTACTGATACCCTCACTTCCAAAAAGAAGCCATGACCCACCTTATTGCTGATATGCTTAAACAGGGCCTAATCACACCCAGCACAAGCCCTTTCTCCTCCCCAGTTTTGCTTATAAAAAAGAAAGATGGCACATGGCATTTTTGCGTAGATTACCATGCTCTAAACGCTATAACTATCCCAGATCGGTTCCCTATACCCACCATTGATGAGTTGTTAGATGAACTAGGTTATGCCACTATCTTTACTAAGATCGACTTGAAAGCTAGATACCACCAGATTCGTATTTCCCCCTCAGATTCTCATAAAACTGCTTTTCGCACCTTTGATGGGCATTATGAGTTCCTTGTTATGCCTTTTGGTCTAATAAATGCCCAATCCACATTTCAATCAGCTATGAATGATCTCTTTCGCCCCTACCTACGGCGTTTTGTGTTAGTTTTCTTTGACGATATACTCATTTTTAGTTCTACTTTTGTAGATCATGTGGAGCACTTACAATTGGTTTTAGACTTACTCTCTAAAAATCATTTTCATGCTAATTTTTCAAAATGCTCTTTTGGAGTTTCTACTGTTTCCTACTTGGGACATATCATTTTAGGTCAAGGTGTTGCCCCTGATCCTGATAAGATTCAAGCAATTGTGGACTGGCCTCAACCGCGTTCACTCTCGGCATTACGTGGTTTCTTAGGTCTCACCGGGTTTTACAGAAAATTAATGCAAAATTACGCCACACTCGCCTCTCCTCTCACCGATATACTGTGTTCCACTACTTTTACATGGCCTACATCTGCCTCAGAGGCTTTTACAGCATTGAAATACAAAATGACATACATGCCAGTCCTAAGTCTACCAGATTTCAACAAGCTCTTCGTGGTGGAAACCGATGCTTTGGGCACGGCCGTCGGTGTTGTGTTATCTCAACAGAAGCACCCCATTGTATTTTTTAGCAAGCGTTTGAGTCCTCGGTTGCAAGCCTTGTCTATTTATGTTTGCGAAATGTATGCTATCACAGAAGCAGTTAAAAAATGGCATCAGTATCTTATGGGCAGACATTTTCACATTTATACTGACCAACAAAGTTTAAAGCATTTAGTGAATCAATCCTTCCAGACACCAGAACAACTCAGATGGGCCACTAAGCTACAAGGTTATAGTTTTGAAATCTTTTACCAACCTGGGCACACAAACAAAGTTGTTGATGCTCTATCCAAACAATACTCGGACGCCACTCCACTCTTGTTGTCCATCTCTTCTCCAATCCCAGGATTCCTTGAAGTGCTTTGCCAATATTTTCATAATGACACTGCAGGGCAGGCTTTCCTACATAAAATCAGTTCAGATCCAGTCATGATCCTAAATTTCCATATCTCAAATGGCATTGTATATTTTAAAGATAAAATATTTATTCCAGACTTACCACAATTTTGCCAACAACTCCTTCATGAGTTCCATGCTACACCAATGGCAGGTCATTCTGGTTTTAAGCCTACTCTGGCTCGTCTGGCGGCATCCTTCCATTGGCCGGGACTCTCTAAGGATGTTAAGATATTTGTCCAACACTGCTCTATATGTCAGAAGAACAAATACCTGCCCAAAAAGAAACAAGGGTTACTCCAGCCCCTTCAATACCTCAGCAAGTATGGGAGGATCTAACCATGGACTTTATTACTCACTTACCTTCCTCGTTCGGCCATACCGTGATCTGGGTGATCTGTGACCGCCTCACCAAGTTTGTCCATTTTCTGGCCCTTCCCACCAAGTTTACAGCCCCCACGTTGGCCTCTCGTTTTTTGGTAGAGATTTACAAATTGCATGGCATGCCCAAGTCGATCATTTCTGATAAGGATCCATTATTCATTAGCCACTTCTGGAAGGAAATCTTTCACCTGCAGGGTACATCACTCAAGTTTAGTTCCTCATACCACCCCGAAACAGATGGCCAATCAGAGGTTACCAACAGATCCTTGGAAGCTTACCTTCATTGTTTTACAAGTGACCATCCACGGCTCTGGTTTAAATTCTTACATCTGGCAGAGTATTGGTTCAACACCACTCATCATTCTGCCATTGGTATGACGCCATTTCAGGCTTTATATGGCCGTTCCCCGCCTTCTGTGTGTGATTATCTTCCGGGGACCGCAACTATTTCTGCGGTGGATATCTGTTTACAGCAAAGGGGAGTTTTGTTAGAAGAGTTGAAACACAATCTGGCCCGAACACGGCAACGGATGCTAACTCAAGCAAATCAAAAAAGGGAAGACATTACCTTTGATATAGGCGAATGGGTTTTGCTTTGCTTGCAACCTTATAAACAAACTTCGGTGCGGCAACGGATCTCACAGAAGCTCTCACCGCGTTTTTCATGTCTCTCTTCTCCGCAGGTTCCACGGTGAGCCCCCTTCGTCTCCTACCAAGCCTCCACCAGAGGATTCTCCTATTCTGGATGATATTGGCCCTTTCAGACCCTCACCTAATTCGGAGGCAAAGAAAAACACCTCTTCAATTCTCTCCCCCTCTGATAATAACTCTAGTTTTCCTTATGGTAAGGTAAACTCTTCCACTTCAAAGGCTCCTTTTCTCTCTCCGCGTGAAGCCTTCACATCTGGCCCGTCCATCTCCCACACGGACCCCCATGAGCAATCTCCACTCTTCACGTCCCAATCAGCAACTGAAGCACCTGTCACTCTGAATCTCCAGGCACTCCACCAGTCTTCTAATCCACCGTTAGATGCCCAAGGTACACTTCAAACTACATCTACACCATTCGTTCAAAAGGGAACCTGCGTGCCAGCTGTTTCACATTCGGCAGAGTCTTCAAGGCTGTCCCCTTTTCACATGAAGCCTCATTCCTTTTCACATGAAGCCCCATCCCAGCCACCCATTCCTTTCGTGATCCGCGACTTCTCCAATCCTTCAACCCAGTCACGCCACGTCACTCGCACTGCTCCTGCTCACCTTGAGGACAAGGTGCCTCTGACCCCGTGGAGTAATGATGGGCCACTACTGCCCAGGCCCAGTAGAACAAAAAAGACTCCAATTTGGCAAAAAAGATTACATATAGTTTTAATAAAATTTAGGACCAATATCAGGTGTAGGGTTTCTTTCAGAAAATATTTCCTTACTTTATGTATTTAAGAACTATTCCCCTTCTATGAAGGCATGAATTAAGTGGTATTTCTCTTTTAGTTATTCTTAGTTTTGTAGTGGTATGACCTTTAATCATCCACAATCCTATCAATTTCATTTTCTTAACTATATTCATCTAATTCTGTTACAATCAAGATTTTTGTTCGATAAAGTTAAGAAGCAGCTAGTGAAAGGTTTTAGAAAAATTATTAAGTGATTATCACTACACTATTCATAGTTTTAATGAATATTTGACAAATAATATGATTGATAAAGATTTACAAATGTGAAATAATATAATATTTTAATTGTTACTGCATGTCTTTATATATTAATTAGGGTTTATTATTTTCAAAATTAGATTAGACCAGTCGATCCGACCAGTTAAATCCTAAATTGATAAGATAATCAAATCAGGTTAATTCTATATTACTACTAATTCAATTAAAATAATATAATATTTTAATTCTATATTGTTTCCAGTGCACCAGGTTTAAAAAGGGTTTCTTCTTCAACCTCTTCGTCATCCTCCTTATTCCCCTGGTTAGACCATTCTTATCTAATCTTTTTAATGCTCAAACCTTAACATTTCATATTAATATCATACATTAAGAAAATGTATACATTACAATCATTTCTTAAAATGTTTTTCATGTCATTAACAGATTCTGCCTAGTTACTGTTTGGTATTGCTAAATAGCTTTGACTTGGTCTTGATTTTGTACCCTATGGTCTTGATTTAAGAAAATACTTCTATTCCATTTATTAAGACTATCTTAACAAATATCAACTATGTTTCTGTTATTTTCTTCCATATTCATCAAAGCTTATCTAGTTGTTTATAAAAAATTCAAAGTTATGATAATTAAAGCTAATGTATAGAAGAGGAGTTATTGCAATTCATAAATAGCATTCTATTTATGAATTTGTTTGCCTAGAACAGGACATGGAAAAAGAAACAACAAACAAGAGAATCTTCATTTTCTGATATCAATAAATTCAATGCTCATTAATGTGTGAACTTGAGCTATAATTTTGCATTTGTTAGTTGAATGTAGTCACTAATTCATGATTTTGTAATTGTTGATTTAGGTGTTTTCTCTTGGATACTTGGATGATGGATAAACATTTAAGTTATACAACTGTTGGTTTGAAAGGATGTAAATTTATGGTAAGAGATAGAAATAAGAGTGAAAGGGATACTATAGGAGTAGCACAAATATAATAGATATGAAGAAGAAGAACTTTAAAATAAGGTTAGAAAGATTTTCAAGTCAAGGATGTTAACTTTGTGTATATTCTCCCAAGCCCTTTAGCTTTTTCAAATCCTTTTCCACATTCCCTCTCTTTCCCTCAATATGTCAACTATAAAAAACCTACAAAGGTCTGTCACATAAAGCTGTCATGTAGTCATTGATCCTCTTTTATCTTGTATCTCATCATTTTATTTTTGGTTGGTACTCCTCATTAAAATCTCATATAAATAGGGCTTTAGATTTTTGTCTAGCCAAATGCATTCATATATAAGATCTTAGTTAAGGCTTTGAAAATCAAGGATATTATTATAATTTATATGATAATATGTTGAATTTTTTAATTACCATACTAGGTGGTAATGGAACTAATTTTTTGGTGGCTACTTTTCCTATAAGATTTATTTAAGGTGGGTTTTAGATGGAAATTGAATACATGGAGAGCTTTAGAGTTTAATAATTAAAGTTAGCATTAGAATGTATTTAGGGTATATATATATATATATATATATATATATATATATATGAAATTGATGATTGGTTATAAGCTTGTTTGGTGTATGTATGATTTTGTATGACTAAGTGGAAAATGGTATCTTGCATGATGATAAAAAGGAGGGTGGCCGAGATATCCCTAACTAGAATCTGATTGTTTGCCTATATAAAAACGCATGCTTCATGGTTGACAATTTGCTTTTGATGATGAGAAAATTTTGTGTTTATTTACTTGGTATGGCTGAAAGCTTCATGATGTTTTCATGGTTGTAGTCTTAATGAATTGAATGTGTGAAACTTATGGATTGAATTAAAAGTGATGGTCGTGGTATAATTTGTAATGGGAAAAATTGATTTCTTTAGCTTGTTGATAATGAATATGATTGTATTAAAATATTTGAGGCTTTTAAGTGCTAAAAGTTAAAAATAAGAATTTAATGGTGTTGAAATCTGATATGAGAGATGTTAAAAGATTGATGGGGTATTATCTAATAGTAAATCTTGATTTGTATGCTATTCTATTGAGTTTCATGCATCTATTGAATTGCTTATAATGTTGTGTATAACTCTTTAATGCTAACCCAATAGGTTCATTCTTATTGTTGGCGTACGTTCGTTTATCGCGGACACCACTTACGTCCATTGATTGCAGTTAGGCACAACATAGAGGTAAGTTTACCAAACCATTGTCGTATATGATGTTGCTTAACAGTGTTGTGTATGCATGTCGATTGTTGTTTGTTAGTGGAAAGCAGAGCTCAATAGGCATTGGTTTTGTGTGCTGATAAATGATGTTTTATGCATGTGTATTATTGTTTGTTAGTGGAAAGCAGAGCTCATTAGGCATTGGTTTTGTATGTTGATAACATGTTTTTTATGTATGCATGTGTATTGTTTTCTGTTAGTGGAGAGTAGAGCTCACTAGGTTGTGGTGTTGATTGCCTTATTTTGTTTATGCAAGACGTAGTTATATATTTAAACTGTATTGGGAACTTTTGTGTGTAACAGGGCATGTCTAAAATTTGGAAATGTCTAGTTTACAGGGGAGACTCTACAGAAATTTTGGTAGCCTCCCTATTTTAGGGTAAATAAAAAAGTATATTCAAGTTTAACAATGTAGGGTTTAGTCGTGTGGGTACCCACTAGGTTCTCGTTCAAGATTCAAGACAATCGGCTGACATACAGTGTTGTGTTGGATCTTGAATTGTCTCGGTTGGATAGCTTGGGATGAATTTGTAACCAGTAGGGCATAACTCATCATTGTTGTTTGTGTTCTATCTTGTGTTGTTGATGTCCATTTAAAATTTCAGTTACTGTGTTTCGTATTGTCTCTAGGTGCATGTCTGCGTGTCGTGTTTCATACCGTACGTATGGTTGATGAGATTAGGAAGGTCTTTGCCACAAAGACCTCCAAAATCATCAAGAGTACCCTTTGGAAGGTGAGGGACAAGGGCGAGAGCCATCGTTAGATCCTCGAGGACCACTGGGATGGGATGGTCCAGAAGTGGGAGGGTGTCTTGTTCCAGCAGACAAGTGCTTGGAACAAGACAAATAGAGCGGTTGATGCTGCAGCCTCTATCTACACTGCGGGAAGAAGTTCAGTCCTTGAGCACAAAAAAAGATTTGTAAGTATACATTTTTATACCCTTTTTTTATGAATTGCTTAATATGTTTTCTATTAACAATTTTAATTTTATTGTGAACAACAGGAGCAGAAGGAGCACCGGGAGCCATCATTGTTTGAGGTCATGTAAATGACCAAGAAAAACAAGTGCTTGGGTTAGCAAGAAATCCATAGACATGGCGGTAATTTAATTTAACTTACACATACTTAAACTTAAAAATTATATATTACTAAATTTTATCATTATTGATCCAGGGTATGAAACTGGACTCCAAAGTACATGGCCGGGGTCGCGTCCTACTAAGGCCACGTCACCAAACGTGCAAGGAGCACTACACTAGTCGCCTCCATTGGGGATCAGATTCAAAGCAAGAATGGATCTATATCAAGGACTCTAGTCATAGCCTGACAATAAGACGAATCAGTATGGGCAACATGTCTCTATAAACACTATTACTACAGTAAGTTAGGAGAGGGGTCAAGTCACTTTTCCTACTCAGGTCACTCCTATAAATACAATTCATTTATTACTGCAAAAGGATCTGAACTAATTAGAAAGTAACCCTTTGTAATACCAACATTTTTTTGTAATATTCATATTGACTTAAGCATCAGAGGTACTTTTACAAATGCACCTCCGCTGTGTTCCACTAACTTCGGTACGGATTGAACATCAAAATCACTCCCTAATGTGAAGAATTTAGGCTTCCCACTAGACCAAGGTGAAAAATAACATACTCCACTGAGACGGTGTAAAATTGAGAGTGTAAGGGGTTACTCCGGGCACCAGTCAAGACTAGTCAACTCTTGACCCCGGTTCTAGGACAAAATATTTGGCACGCCTGGTGGGACCACGTAAATTTTAAGTCCTACATCACAACATAGAATAATTCATGGATCACAATAGAGGTAGCGAAACCCCAGAAGGGCATGTCCAGAATGTAGCAAGGACATTGGATTATAATGAAGGTATAGTGGAAACCCCGGGGACGAAATTCAGGACACATGTGGTGGTCCAGCTAGACCCCCAAGATGAGATTATCAGGCAACTACGTCAGGAGCTTCAGAAGCTTTGAAGAGAGAACGCCGGTGGAAACTAGAGGCAGCAAGATGTTCATCACCAACAGGAATGATCTCAGACTCACACCTATGATGAGCAAGAGTCCACATACCGGACCAAAGAGATGGGTAGTCAAAAGAGGAATATGCAACACGTAAGAGGAGGAGAACACCAGTTCAAGATACCGTTTACCAGGAGATTGATGAGCATCCCTATACCTAGACACCTTCAGACCCCTCAACCACTGTCTATAAAGGGTATATAGGAGAATTAGACCCTGGAAGCCATTTGGATACATATGTGAACGAGTCATTATTCTTAGGAGCCGATGAGGACATCATGTGTAGGATATTCCCAAGGACGTCGTCAGCTGAAGCCTTGGGATGGTTCAAAAGTTTACTTGTAGGGTCGATCAATTTGTGGGATGACATGGCCATGCATTTCTGTAGCACTTTGTGGTGTCAAGGGACATTCCCAAAATGTCCCATACTGTAACAACCCTGATTTTTGAAAATAGGAAACCAGACCCTCAGGACTCCTTAGGACACTCTGTTGAGCTTTTGGTGAGAAGCTCGAGGCTTCGGCCTGTTCCCCGAACAACTTAGGATGAGAACAATAGGGATAAGTGGAGCTTAACTTGAAATATAAGAATATCGAGGGAATGTAATGAGTGAGAAAAACACAAATAAGAAAATAATAAATAACATTCGACAACGCTGTTTAATTAAAAATAATACGTAACAACGATTATTTTGGGTACAAATTAATTTATAGTTATATTTATTCGATAATTACTTTCGGTCAACAATATTTAATAGGTAAATAATTATAATAATTTATTTTGAAATTATATATATATATATATTAAATTGTTCATTTATTTGATAATTATATTTAATAATAAAATATCGCTCGGTTCCTCATATTTAAACTGTGAGACCCAGCCTGAGGTCAGACTCTGACTGTTTGACCCGAGACTAGTGATCCAGTAGGGAAACTAGTCCTGTTAGGATCATTTCCTAAAAGATTAAGGGTGTCTGACTTAGCCTAACCGGCCAAATCAGACACCTTAATATCTCCTACGTTTGACCGTTCATATACCTCAGGATATCCGATGGTGGCACGGTCAGTCTTTGGTGACTCATTTCGACGTTTTAAGAATTTTTCCTGAAGGGACCAAAGCTTGATTCGGACTCTATCATCCCTGTTTTTCAATAAGTTGATTTCCTTAGAAATTGCTTTAAACTAGAATACCTTTGGTGTTTTGGACCCAGATTTTTCATAAGATCTTAGAATCAAATGATTTTGGTCTTAATCTCTTTATTTTTAAAAGATATTCAATCTCCATTTCTAGCCCCAAATTCCGATTCTTACTCTATCAACCCCAAAATCGAAGATTAAGTATATTCGTCTCAAAATTCCAACATTTGGATGTTTTTCTCTGTGTATAGTTCAAAATAAATTCGTAACTCTCTCATACAACCTTCGATTTGCACAAACTTGGTGTCAAAATCTTTGTAACAAAATTATTTACATTTTTTGTGAAGACATCAAAGGCTAAATCCTTCTAGATTAGTATAGTTTAATAAATCTTTGTGACCCCTTGGTTGTTTCATTTCAATGCTGGCAGCCTTCGATAAAATTTATGTATCTCCTTCGTCTAATGCTTGAATCACTCTGTTCTTTTTGCTATGGATCCGTATTGTAGACCTCTATAATTTTCATGAAGAGAAAAAAATCAAATTCCCAAAGGAAAATTAATGGTGAATTTATTTCTAAGACTCTAGCTTATCCGAAAGCTTCTAGAGTGCCCTGCCATAAATCAGGTATATCTCGGGCTACCAAACTTGGATCATCACAAATGATATATCAAATTAAAAAGGAAAGAAAATATCTACAAACATTGTGAAGAGCTTGAAAGCCAATTCTCATCCCATAAATCCCAGAAATTAAAATACTACACCAATTCATATTTCTCCAGCAATAACTTGCACTAGGTACAGTATCTTCCACAAATATCTCTCATATGACCATGAAATTGAATGAGGTCTTCACAAAATTTTTCTTAAATTAATTCTCCATAACTTTTATGCAGAATACAAAGCCCAAGTCCCTACCCATTTGGCCCAGAAAAATGATCTATGCAGGGAACAAAAATCTCGTCATAGCCCTACACTTGTTTTGTATTTGGGCCATAAATTTCTCTTTTCTTAATGGATGTTTTTATGCCATATATCAAATTATAGATAACAAAAAGTTCTACAACTTATATGTTCAGACCATTTTCAAATTCGGCACAGAAAGGCCTTTAAAAACCCACACAAAGTGATACCCTAGAACTGGACACATCAGCTCCCATGCAACTTTAGCCAATAAAACTTCTCTACTCAAGGGACACATGTTAACTCCAAAGATAACCTTTTTCCCCATGTATTACTCTAGCCTACCGCCTACCTTCCTATGTGTTAACTCATGGTTAACTCCTTTCTCAACAAGCTACAATAGCTTGCTTCACAAGGAGAAGTAATGACATGGTATCATGTCATGATAAGCCATCACCTAAATCATTATACCATACCCATATACATGTCATGCTGGCTTACTTCCATTTATTCCAACAATTCACGTTCACCACTAGCAAAAATTAGAGAAAACCCAATTTCTTTGTCTCATAAAATAATTGCAATGACATATATCATGACACCATGCCTTGCCCATTCCATAATACCATAATCTTTCTACTAAACTTTCTTTTCTCTTAAGCTACAAACCATCACTCATTTCTCTTAATTCTTCTCCACCTTCCAACAATTAACACTCTTTATCCAACCACGTAAAACCACCACAACTCCCCCCTTCATGGAGTTACCTTCCACCACCACCACGACACCTTTTCTCTTCAAAATCATCGTTGTTTTCCTTATTCGCCTTAACAACCAGCAGCTGTTTCCTTCCACCATAGCCACCGTAAGCCTCCTATTCACCACCCCAAATCACCATCCAAGGTTGCCGCTACCTGTAACAGCCCGGCCGCTTTTCAGGAATGAACGACTCGCCCCACAGACCAACACGAGACCTTTCCAATGTGCTTTTGTCCTCACTCACACATTTCCTGAGAACTTCCCAGGAGGTCACCCATCCCAGAATTACTCCAAGTTAAGCACGCTTAACTTTGGAGTTCTTAAGTGATAGACTACCGAAAAGGTTAATGCATTTGTTGGTATAGGTAGTACGAATTCATTTCTTTAAACTATCCTCGACTGTATAGTCCCATACCTATACAGTCTTTGGATCCCTCTCATTCTGGTATGTATTCTGTTTGTTCATGTGTCCCTCCCACTAGAAGCCTGCCAGGAGCCGCTCCTTGTTCGTGCCTATGCACCGGCGATCACTCCCCGCCCTCAACAGTGCCCGGGATGCCACATTCCCCGCTGGAAGCCTGCCAGGAGCCGCTCCTTGTCCGTGCCCATGCACCGGCGATCACTCCCCGCCCTCAACGGCGCCAGGATGTCACACTACCCCCTCTTCAAAGCATTGATCACCCTTTTTTGATTCGGTGAGCAATCAGCGATATTTTCTCGATCGATTTCTATTTCTCCTTCTATTCAATTACTTTAGTTTAAATCGGTAATTTACATGTTAGTTTTCCTTTAATCCTTGGATGGCCTTAATATATCCTTTTCTTTTTGGTGATGCATGTTGAGTTTTTGGGTGTCGTAGAACGATCGAGAACGATCGACGGTGGTCGACAATAAATAGTGGAAAATACAGAGTAAATGATGAATTTTCGGTAAATGATCTTTTGGTTTTAAATAATTTCATGGTTGTTAGGGGTTTTCTTGGCTGCCTTTGATAACTTAAAAAATCCATGCATGCTAGTTTCTAGTAACCCGAAAGTGATTGGAGGGCGAATCAGAGCGCTTAGCGATTTTTCGGTGAAGCGTACTGTATTTATTCCTCCGGACAGCAGTTGTTCCGTGTGGTAAGGGGGGTCTCACCTCATCTAAAATTATTTTTAACCGTTCCATAATATTGCTCGTATATCCAAGAATCTCTGTTTTGAATTTCGCCATGATCTAACAATTAGATCTCAAGTTATGGAAATTTCCGTTGACGACGATTAACTTTAATCGAATATATCGTTAAAATGAATTTTTAATAAATTTAATGAATGTATCTCGAAATTGGAATATTCAGAAAAAGCTTTATCGCGATCGATATTAAAACGAAGAACTTAATATATATATATATATATATATATATATATAAATTTAGTGTTTAAGTGGGCTCGGTTTCGTTCAATGTGGTTGTAATAATTAATTTAAATTCACGGTGATATTATTAATTGGTAATTTAATTTCCCCGGTAAGCCCCACCGTTAGAAATTTAATTTACCATTCGGGACATTAAAATATCTTCTTTTACTAAATTACAACAAGTATTAAATCTTAATAAAGTAATAAATTCAAAGAAAAATATGTGTAACCATATAATAGTAAGTTAAACAAATTGGAAATTTCTTTTAGATGGAAAAATTTTACTTAAAAGAACTTTATTAAGGATTTCTATAACTTAGGTACAAATGACATTTTAAGAGTTAAGTAAAGAAAATAAAACAAGTGAAGTTTAGTATAATGAATGTTAGGAGTTATAATAAGAAGTTGTTAGTAATAAAATTTTTAGCAACCACTTTTGTGACCACTTAGATAGAAATAAATAATAACTTTAAGTATTTGAGTATATAAGAAACTAAATCGAGTAAATAAAGATTTCAGGGCTATCTATTTTAATAGGTTAAATGGATCAAGAATAAAAAGAAATGGATAACTAGGATTTTATTTAGAGTAAGTTATAAACAATGTTTCTAATAGATTAATTTAGAGAGGATTATTCAAGATGGATTAAGTTTAAAATTTGGAATGATATTGTGGGTAAGAAATTTAAATAACCATTAAAGCTAGGAGAAAGATTAAAGGAAGTTTATTACCTAGTGAAAATTTACTAGTAAACTAAGGAAAGATTTGGATACACTAGATGTAGACTTTTTATAGGATTTATCAAATCAATTGGTAACTAAGCGATATTGGACTAAGTTATGCCACCTAAATTAAAAGAGGCACCTAGGCCTTTAAATGACAAATGAGCAACCATGACCAAATGGAATTTAATAATTAAGGAATGTAGTTAAAGAAATGAACTAATTAATTTAGTCATTAGAGGAAGGAATTATAGAATTTAGTGAATTTATAATTAAGAAAGATATCATTATTGGGATACAAGAGATTAATACAGGACAAAAAAGGGATTGATGACCAAGAAAATGAGGTATTTAAATAACGAAACCCACCTAGATCCCTAGGTAGTAGATGATCAATCATAGAATAAATAAAATTTGTTTAGTCAAAAGAATATAATTGTGAAAATGATCTAGATGAAGTAGTGACAGATAAATGAGAAAATAAAAAGGTTATCTGATTTAACAATCGTAAGAAAATAAAATATCACTAAAATCACTATTGGGATATAAAGGATTAGTGGCCTATTTAGTGATTAAGAAAAATAAGATTAATAACAAAGTCCACTTAGATTAGAAAATAACTAATTAGTCATTTAACGATAACTAAAGAGTTCATAATTGGACCTCAGGAGGTTGTATTATGGAAGTAATCATACGCAAGTGAATAGAGAATGCTTAACAAGTGGAGAAATGAAAAATACAGAGAATATTAAACTAAATAGTATACCCCTAGTAACAAATTAAGTTAAGGAAATGCCAAGATATGAACTGTATAAATGGTAACGCTTACGTCTAGTAAACTTTTAGTGATGTTAAGTGCGTAATTACTTGCTAAGCCGTGGTAATGATGAAGATTACAATTATACGTGTGTGTAATGACTACTTAATATTACATGTAATATAACACTTGTTGGTTGACTGATTATGTGGCATGATGGGATATGTGACTGTGAATGATTGTATACATAAATATATGTGTGGTAGTTACGTGATGAATATGTATTAATGCATTGTATGTTGTAATGCTATTGAGTACTTGTTGATATGGTATCGGGTTCGCGCCCATCACCGGACAGCCCGTAGCAAACTCTGGTGTATTTTGACAAGAGCCGGGGTTTTCTATGACTGTGGAGTTCCCGTTCTGTGGTGATGTGTAATATGTGTGATTGGCCATTTGATGATTGGGACTGTCAGTCCTTACCCATTTGTGAAAACTAGAACGAGGAGAGCTCCGGTCGCTCTAGTTAGGGAAGAGAGATAAGGGTGGCATGGTTATGCACATGGATATTGTATATGAGGTTGTTGAGGAGGAGATGGGCCCACATGCATCATGATGACTAATAAAAGATTTGAAATAACGAAATGAATTCATGCATTGTATCGTTGTATTGAGATTGTGATTGCTTATTGTTTAAATATGATTGTATAGATATTAGTAACCCTGAGAGGTAACTGGGAAAATGGGAATGGTCAGCTAAGATGAAAAGTGGTGAAATTACTTAGAATGTACCTTAGGGACCCCAAAGAGAGTGGGAGAGACTCGATTCAGGATTCTTTATGTTGTGTGTGGGACAGGTGTCGATGAGATACCTTCTCGATTGTTGTGGAGGTTAAGACTCACCCTTACGCTACATTTTTTTAGACCTTGTGGTGATAGACATCAACTTCGCATCGAGAATCAATCAGGTTCTTCTTGGACCGAGGACGAATAGGATAAATTATTTTATTTTCTTTATGGAGCCTGTGTGCCCCTTTACTTTCAGTTTGTACAGTTACTGTTACGACCATGTATTATATATATAATCATGTTGTATATAAGGCGTGTCTGTTCCACCAAGTTTTATGTACAAAAAAAACTTCCATATTTTTCTAAAAATCGTAACCTCTCAGATGACCAGGATAATCTAGTGGAAGGGATTGTCCTAGTTAATTGAGGGTGTTACACATACACTGGCATAAATGAGGCAGGGGTCAGAGGAGAGTTTAAGAGATTTCCTGAAAAGATTTTATAAGGAGGCTGCTTTGGTACCGGGGTTGACGAAGGAAATCCAGATGCATATCGTGGTGGAAGCTTTACAACCATAGTCACCCTTTGCCCTATCTTTGGCAAAGGGGCCACCCCGAACATTTAAAGAATTCAGGAGTAAAGCAACAAAGTATGTTGGAAGAGAGATGTATCTAGCGGCTGCCAACCAGAGGACTACGGTCGAAGGAGGGATTCAGACGACGGGTAGGAAAAAACCAAAGTTGGAGCAAAAAGGTCCTAGTAAGGATGAATTCATAAGGCCAAGAGAAAAGAGGAGTATGAATTTCTTGCAATATAGCTCGTTAGTAGTATGACCCAACCAGATACTGAGAGAGGTCGGTTTGAGAGGATTGATGTGTATGGAGTAAGGAAGTCGGTGCCCATGAAGAGAGTTCGGAATACTAGCAAATATTGCGAGTTTGATGATCAAGTTGGACATAGTACTGATGAATGTCGGCAATTAAAGGAAGCCATTGAAACATTACTTAGAGAAAGGAAATTGTAAGAATATCTATTTAGGCAGAGAGCTCATCCGGAGTCAGAAAGAACAACTCCAAGAAGGAAAATGATCATCCCGGTAGAGGATGAGGAAGCACGAAGTTCCAAGAAACCAATGTTAGATAAAGGAAAGGCTGTGGTGGTCAACATTGATAAGGATGATAAATTATCGATGAAACCTCCTCCAGGGTCAGGAAGGAGAGACGTTATTGACATGATTGTAGAAGGTTTTACAGGAGGAAGAGTGTCAAACACCGCCAGGAAGAATCATTTAAGATGATCATGTCGGTTCAAGAAAACCTGGACAATAGGCCATGTAGGGGAGGAATCCAAACCCCTTCCATTAGCTTTACTGATGACGATTACGGCCAGACGGTCCCTGGTGGAGATGACGCGGTGGTAAGTAAGGCCGTGGTAGCAAATAAGACAATCAGGAGAATGCTAGTCGACCAGGGAAGCTTGTGTGATGTTATCTTTTATGAATGCTTCAAGAAGATGGGACACTCAGATTCTGATCTGTAGCCTTACACTCAGGAATTGACGGCGTTCAACAGAGCTGAACAACCTACCAAGGGTTATTTGGATACCAGATAGACATTTGAAGGAGAGTCGGGGTCGCAGATGTAACACCCCCTTATATACACGAGATATATATATATTATTACATTTAAAAACTTTAGATATATATATATATATATATATATATATTTCATTCCTTATCTTGTGTATACAAGGACGTGTATATATACCTGATTTCCTTTGAATATTGAAAGTAAAATAAATGTTGTCTTTCAATATTGTTCATAATGATAAAATGAACTTTCAGAAAATCATAAGTGATCAAAGATTATAGTATCATATCCAAATGATAATGTTTATCAAAGTTTAACCTTTACCTTGAATTACAATCATCCAACTTAATATTGTAATAAGGTAAACTAAAACTAAAGATTTAATACCTCTACTACGACTGTAATCAATCATTTCCTAGTCTTCGAACCATGTGGTTTTGAATCCTACTCTTGTCACATCTCTTCTCCTATCAGATTGAGGATGAGACCAATTTACCCTCTTGCAATTATGTTCATTCATCTTGGACTGCTAGCTATATATCAACATGACATATATTTTGGACATAAAAAAATTAACAAGAAGTAGTGGGAAACGGAATATAAAACTTTATAGATAAGATATAAGTTTAAGGGTTTTCATAATCTAATATAATAATATCAATCACAATCATATACGCAATCAATTATGAAGTAGGGTTTTCACAAACATAATAATTATACTTTCACTCACAACCACACACATAGATTATCATAATCACATGAATGTCATGTAATGTTTTTCACGCTACTATTTCCTTCAATTTATGCATGTAGACCCTTAAAGTTTTAATTTGCACTGGGCCAACCAGGAGTTTACACTATTCTATAATTCTGGATAATAATAACATAAATGCCTTCATGGCATATGAACAGCTCAACTGGCATGGAAACACTTAGAGACTAGTCAGACTGAGAAGGTTTTTATTGTGAAAGTAAAATGTATAATATTTCTAAACACTTTTGAAATTAAAACTCTTATTTTCAAAAGTTTAAAATAAAATATTATTGAAGTATCTCATTTCCATTTGAGAATCAAATATTTTTATATTCATACATATACATATACATATATAAATATATTATTTTATAAAATACTTTTTTTAAAATAACTAAAATTTGATTTAATTAAATAATTTATTTTGAAAGATAAAAGTGAGTTATAAAAATTATATACTTTTATTGAAAGTTAAGAAAAATTTCTTAACAATAATCTGAATAAACATTGAGAAATAATTTCTTTTAAATTAATACTTTAAAAAGAGATGAGTATATTCTTATTGAGTTTTGGCTTTCCGTCATGCTTGCTATATGCTCAAACTCCACATCACAAGATCATCAATCATTCATCAATCACAACCAAATATTATCAATCATAATTAAATATCATCACTCACAATCAAATATCGATCATAATCAAATCAAATAAAAATAACACAATTACTATACAAAATCTACACAATTTATTTCAAGGTGTCTTAATTATTAAAGTTCATTTTAAGTCGTAGTAGTCCAGTCCTAATGTTAGTTGGTCCATATCAAGTCTAAAATAGTCCAATGGTCATATGGGTCCATGATAGTCCAATCAACGTAAAGGTATAATTCACTCTATATCAGTCCATAACAGTTCACATAAGTCTACAACAGTCCAAATAAATCCATAACATTCCAAATCTCAATGATACGGTATGTTAGGTTAATGAGTCATCAAAATATTTTAAACTTTATGTTAGTTTAATTAATATGATTCATCCAAATATTTTAAACTTTTGAATAAATTTTATTTATTTATTTACTTAAGATGATAATAAGTATTATTTTAAAATATAATAATTATTCATAGTTAAAAGGAGTAGGGGACTCCTCCCATTATTCTTATGTCTTTTTATATTATATTCTTATCTCACTCTCTCTTACCTTGCATTGCTACCAAAAGTGAGTTCGTTTTGCACCTTCGAGTTCTAGAAATATTAATACCAATTTATTTTAGTATAGACATAAGATAAAAATAAAGATTACTATTTGAAACAGAAACAGTAATTAGTAATTATGCATAGTAATAATAAATAGTAAATTTTAAATAGTAACAGTAAATAGTAAATTTTAAATAGTTACTGTGAATAGTAACAGTAAATAGTAAATGGTAAATAGTAACAGTAAATAGTAAAACATGAATAGTAATAGTAAATAGTAAATCATGAATATTAATGATAAATAGTAAAGTATAAATAGTAATTTACTAGTTGAATAGTAATTTACTATTTGTAATAGTAATTTACTATTGACATAGTAATTTACTCTTCAGAATAGTAACTTAGAATAATATTATATCCAGTATAATAACAGATTTCTAAAACGATATGAAAATAAACATAAAAAATATAAAAGAGTTATTCTTACCTTATAATTTTAGCAGAAGCTCCTTTCATAAAAATTATTTCTCTCTCTTACTCCTACCACTATCTCTCTAACACTACTATATTAAGAAAATTTAATCTGAAACGTGAGTTTTTCCCGTCGGTGTTTCCCTCTATTTATAGCAAAATTTTATACTGTGTATTTCATTATTTTATTATAAAAGTACTGTGCAATTTTGAAAATTTTATTCCTGGTTACTGTGTAACATTTGAAATTTTCGTTCATGCATAGTATTTTGCATAGTAAATGTTGGCTAAATTATTAAGTCAAATAGTAACCATTCACTCAGTATATTTTAAATATTCTAAATTAGTCATTTTCAAAATTTAGCGATATTATATCAGACCTCATTAATTTTATAATTAGTAACATAAAGTTTAAATTTTAAAAATCTAAAATTTTCTATTAATAAAAATTTATTGGTACCTTTACGGTCTCCTTACGTTTGGTAAAAATTAAAATTTTACTTAGACCTATCATTTTCAGATAAGTCTACTTGAAATAGATCTTAAAAAATTTTCTTATAATTTAACTTCACTTTCTTATAACTATTTTTAATTTTAAGTACTTTATATAAATATAAAATGATTTAAAATATATTTTTTTATTAAAATATTTTCAAATTTTTAAAAAATTCCAGAAAATCATAAATAATACGTAGATTAAAAAAGTTCTAAAGAACAATAATCTAATTCCTTCAAAATTTTATTTTAAAATTTTAATAAGAGTTAAATCATAAATATGTAAAAAAATAAATATAAAAACATAAAATAAAATTTTTGAATAATAAAGACATTCAAAATTCTTAATATAATTTCATTAATCAATGAATATTAATTAAGTAATTTTAAAATCCTCATTCAAAATACGTATATATTTTTATTTTATTATTATTTTTTAAAAACAAAATAATTAAATATAAGTACCAAAATTTCATAAAAATATTAATTAGTTAATAATCAACTAACTAATAGTAAGTGTTTTCTCATTAAAGAGATATAATATCTACTTTCTATTTGAGTAGAAAATAGGATGTTACAGAAGACGGTGTGTACAAGGGTACTGGTGATAGATGTGAAATCCCCATTCAATGGGATTATTGGACACCCTTCTCTTAATGCTTTGGAAGCAATGGTGTCAACCCCACATCTGTTGATAAAATTCATTGATAGTACGAGGTGACCAATAAATGGGGAGGTATTGTTATAACCTTAGTGTGTAGATGACTAAGATAGAGGAGTTCATGAAGAGAAAGAGGCTGAATGATGGCGGAACGGTACCGGTGTTCGTGAATCTAATAGATTTGGATCCCAGAGAAGAATTAGCATCAGATCTTGAAAATCCTCAGAGGCCCACACCGGAAGTGGGGGTGAAGAAAGTTACGTTGGAAGAAGATCCTATCAGGAGCACGAAGATTAACGATTCCTTAGATAACAGAATAGAGGGACGGTTGATTAAGTTGTTAAAAAATTCAAGCATTTATTTGCATGGACTGCCACCGATATGCCCGCCATTGATCCAAACTTATGTTGCCATAAGTTAGCAATCTATTTAGAGTTGAGAGCAATTACACGGAAAAAGAGAAGGTTGGGACCAGAAAAGCAAGAGGCGGTGTGTGAACAAACCGAAGAATTATTAAAGGCCGGATTCATAAGAGAAGTTCAGTATTCTTCGTGGGTCTCCAACGTAGTGATGGTGAAGAAGGTCAATTGCAAATGGTGGATGTGTATAGATTTCACTGACCTAAGTAAGTGTTGCCCCAAAGACCCGTATCCCCTTCTAAGTATTGATCAGATGTAGATGATTCTTCAGAATATCAGTTTCTATCCTTTATGGATGCGTACTCTGGGTACAATCAAATCCCGATGTGGAAGAAGGATGAAGACAAGATGGCGTTTCTCAATGATAAAGGAGTTTTTTACTATACGGTCATGTCGTTCAGACTGAAGAATACCGGAGCTACCTACCAGAGGATAATGAACAAAGTTTTTGATGGAATGAGGTCGAGGGTAGTCAAAGTGTATGTTGATGACATTATAACCAAGACCCCGGTGGGAGGAGA
This sequence comes from Clitoria ternatea, assembly GCA_037962975.1. Taxonomy (NCBI): domain Eukaryota; kingdom Viridiplantae; phylum Streptophyta; class Magnoliopsida; order Fabales; family Fabaceae; genus Clitoria; species Clitoria ternatea. Next base: position 238,895,493 of record CM075671.1, on the reverse strand, counting down.
TCACGTAGAGGATTTAAAGAAGATGTTTCAAAAGCTACAATTATACAATATGAGACTAAACTCGTTGAAATATACATTTTCCTACCTGCAGGACGGTTTCTTAGATTTATGCTAAAACAAAGGGGCGTAGAAGCTAACCCCGACAAATTCAAGGTAGTGAGAGAGCTCCGAAGTCTAACTAATGTGAGGGAGGTACAATCGTTGAATGGAAAAATGGCGGCGCTATCCTGGTTCATGCCAAAAATGGCACACCGATCATTACCCCTCTATAAAGCACTCAAGAAAAGCAAGAAGTTCAAATGGGGCGAGGAGCAGGAGAAGGCCTTTCAAGAACTAAAGGAAGTATTAGCAAACCTGTCAGTATTAACAAGGCCAGACCCAGGAGAAAAGCTTTTTGTATATCTTTCCATCTCGGATGAGGCCCCATTGGAGCCAGACTAGTAAAGGAGACAATTGAGGGTCAACGATCGATGTATTTTGTTGGAAAGGTCTTTCAAGGGTCAGAAGGCTGATATCAAAAGCTGGAAAAGGCTGCCTTAGCACTAGCATGGACATCTTGACGTTTGAGGCAATACTTTTATGTGCATCCCTTCATAGTTCGGACTGATCTCCCCCTAAGAGCAGTATTTCACAAGCCAGACTTGGCGGGAAGGATGACTAAGTGGGCTATAGAAATTTCAGAGTTTGACATATCATATGAGCCTAGAACGGCCATAAAAGCCCAAGTGTTAGCTAATTTTATGACAGAATTAGCAAGAGAGGCTCCCATGCCACTATAGGAGCATTGGACTATTTATGTTGATGGATCATCGAATGGAAAAGAATGCGGAGCCGAAGTGGTTATAGAGAGCGAGGATGGAGTGAGTATAGAAATTTCCCTCCAGTTTGATTTCAAGACATCGAACAATCAGGCGGAGTACGAAACATGTTTGACAGGACTCAAGGCGGCCCTAGATGTTGAAGCACGGACTGCAGTGCTTTGTAGCGATTCACAACTAGTGATTTTGCAGATTAATGAAAGTTATCAAGCCAAGGAGCCATTATTGCAGCAGTACCTGGCCAAGGTTAAGGAATTAGGAGGCAGATTCATAAATGTTGAATACAAGCATGCCCCAAGAGAGGAAAATGTCAGGGTGGATGTATTATCTCGTTTGGCTAACACCAAAAAGGCAGGGTCCATGACTACGATCATCCAAAGCACTTTAGTTGCTCCGAGTATCTCGACCTCACTCAAATTCTACACTATCCAATTGAAAGCCCATCCAAAAAATTCTTGGGTTATTCTATTAATCCGATATATGGTGACCAGACAGCTTCTGGAGTGCCCATCCAAGAAGAAGAAGTTAAAGAAGGAGTTACCAAACTTCTTTTTAGTAGACGAAAGTTTATTTAGAAGAGGAATATCTGCTCAATGTTTAAATAAGGCGGAGGTAGAAGAAGTCTTAATCGAGGTGCATGAAGGAACTTGTGGAAATCACTACGGTGGAAGGAGTTTGTCTAGAAAGGTTTTACGAGCAGGTTACTGGTGCCCACTTTAACCAAGGATGTAGTTTAGTACGTCAAGAAGTGTGATGCATGCCAGAATAACAGCAAAGAGCACCATATCCCAACAGAAGAGTTGTTCACGTCAGCTGTCCCATGGCCCTTTTACTAGTCAGGAATGGACATTTTGAGACCTTTTCTGAAGGCACCTGGTGGGGTAATATATTTAATAGTCGGAGTAGATTACTTCACAAAGTGGATCGAGGCGGAAGTAGTTGTACATATCATCGCGGCCTGGATTCGAAGATTTTTCTATGAAAATGTTATCACAAGATTTGGGATAAAAGGAAGAGTCATCATGGATAACGAAACGCAGTTCATAGATTCCAGGTTTAAAAGTCTTCTTGAGGGACTCCAAATAAAGCAGGTTTTCTCATCAGTAAAGCACTCTCAAACCAACGGTCAAGCCGAGGTAGCAAATAGAGAAATTCTGAAAGGTTTAAAGTAGCGGCTCGGTGATGCGAAAGAGGAATGGGCCAACCAATTATGTCATATCTTATGGGTATATCGGACCAAACCTTATTCATCTATAGGAGAAGCCCGATTCCAGTTGGTATATGGTGTGGATGCAGTCATACCAATAGAGATTAATCAAATTTTACCAAGAATTCAATAGTTTGATGTAGAAGAGAACAGTTTAAAATTAAGGAATGAGTTGTACTTGCTACTAGAAGTTAGAGAAATAGCTTTTGTCTGGGATCAGGCAATCAAGGCTAAGGCCAAAGTACGATATATATGAAGGTCCAAAAGATAAGAATCTATGTAGGCGACCTCAACTTGTGGAAAACATAAGTTGGAAATCGTCTCGTGCACCAAGGGAAGTTAGCATCGACATGGGCAGGACCATATCGGGTGAATGAAGTAACCCTGGGAGGAGCTTATCTCATGGAAACGCTACAAGGCAAAGTTTTTAAGAACAAATGGAATGTAAAGAATTTACACGTGTATTACAGCTGACCGGCATCACAAGTCATGCACTCTTTTTCCCTACCTAAGGTTTTTCCCATAGGGTTTACTTAGGAGGTTTTTAACGAGGCATGCAGCTGGAATGCTTATTTAGAAATAAAATAAAAGTTGAAGTAATTGTCTCTTGTTAAGTTATTTCACATTTAAACCCCAGAGTGGTTAAAAAACCTGAGTGCTTGTTTCACATTTAAACCCCAGAGTGGTTGAAAAACCCCAGAGTGGTTAAGTTGTTTCACATTTAAACCCCGGGGTGGTTAAAAACCCACATTGGTTGTTTCACGTTTAAATGCCGAAGTGGTTTCATGATTAGACCCCAGAGAGGTTAAAAAGCCCAAAGCGGTTATTCGTAATCAAATTACTGAAGTGGTTGAAAGACCCCAAAGTAAATAATCTTTTTTGTAATGCCTAAGTGGTATGAAGACCCGTAGTAGCTGTTAATTTTAAAGTTAAAATGACTAAACTTATTCAACAGTTTATTTAAGGATAATTTAATTACGCATAACATAAACTTTGATTACTTGTGAGATCGATCATAATTTAAACATATTCAACTTTGTGTGATAAAGCAGTAAAAGTTATAAGGGATCGACATAAAGATGATATCGGCAGTAAGAGCTAAAATTTATTCACAAAATATGATGATCATAAAAAGAGGCACAACGACCAAAGCAAAATTATAAATCTCAAAAGAGGGCGGAGCTCATCCCACCTACAGAGTAAAACAGAAATAAGTTAAGGATGCATAGGGCCACCGTCTTCTTCCTCCTTCTTGTCCGACCCAGCATCTTGATCTTGGGTTCCTTTTTTCCCATTCTGGTTTGCCTCCTAAGGGGTGTCATATTCTCCCGCTGTCAAAGGAAAGAACTTGAAGGGCTCATCAAAAGGGATATAGGATTGACCGTCGACCTCGGTCACCAGCTCTCCATTATAAAACTTGTTGAAGAAACTGATCCCGTTGAGGCTGAGTTGGGTACCTCGGTTCCGAAAGGCAACCTGGAAAACTGCATGGCTAAAAGAGTCCATAGCGGCATGACTAAACTTGACCATATCTTCTTTGTATTTGGTCTGCTCATGTATAACCGGTGTGGACAAATCTTCATTTTTCTTCTAGAGACCGGCCACAACTTTGTCCAGGTCACCTACTTTGCTGTGAAGTTTGTCCCTTTCCTTTTTTTAGGTCTTCTTCAGACTTCTAAAGACCCTGGTTTGCTTCATTAAGGCTTTTGATCATCTGATGAGCCCGTCCATAGTCCTCAGAGAGACGGGTGTTCTTATCTTTTAGTCACTCTATTTCTCGCTTAGGCCCATCTGTGGCGGTAGAGTAGATGGTGGAGAGAGTCTTGATATTATACCATATCGCAGTCTCTAATGCGAACTCGATGTCATTCGGATTAAGACCCTCATTGAGCCAAGATGGAAGAGTGAATTTGACATCGGGAGGGGAGGTCTTGACAAGGAGATCTTCTAAGGCCTCCATTCCGGTTGCAAGAACTGAAGTTTCTTTCCCAGTAGGCTCTTCGGTGGCAATCCCTTTCCCCTTGTCTAGCGTTTTCTAGCCGGGGTCAACCTTCTGCCTCTTAGATGCACCCCTTCTTATTTCTTCCCCTTTTTCTTGGTGGTGGGGGCATCTTCAACTTGGACTGTCCCCCCTAGGAGCTAGAGGTGGGAGACCTTCTTCAGCTTTAGGGTAACGTTGTTCTCCCCGGTGACGTCAGTTTTAGAGACCTCTAGAAGCTTCCGGAGAGCCTCTAGTGTATCATCGCTCATGTTCCCTGAAAAAGACAGGAGTTATTAGTGTAAACAAGAGTGCAAAAAAATTATCAAGGAAGAAAAAGAAAGATAAATACCCAAATGGGTGAGGCACTCATTTTATGTGGCCAGAGTTCCCAGGAAAGAATGACACTTAAAGGGAGCACCTCGGGAGATAGTATGAAGGGTGTCGACCATAACTTGGGAGGTCTCAGAGAGAAAGCTTTCATCAACTGCATAGGCCAAACTCTCTAGAAGGAAATGTTTATGGGTCTATCCGGTGTGAATAAAAACCAGCCTTCTTCATCCTTCTTGAAGGGGGACACCGTCTTCTCAACAAAAAGTTTAAAAAATGAATTCTTGAAAGAAGCACCGAACATCTTGTAGGAGTCAGCGTAGGCTTCAAAATTGACGATGTCACTCTGACATCTCAAATTTATATAACCCATTCCGGCACCGACCCAACGCATCACCCTCGCGTACCTAAAAAAGATGGTGACAGTTGGAGTGAAGCAGTGGTGCTTTCCAAGAACATGAAGGGCCATTACTAAGGACTATTTCCAAGAACACGGACTCCCACTTTCACCAGAGTGTAGTCATGGAAGAAGAGAAAGTGGTCCCTTGGTATATGGCAGATCCGGTTTGTGTAAGTGGGGCAGAAGAGACGAAAGCAATTGTCCTTATTATTTAGCGCGCCAGAAGGATTCGGCTTCAAACTCTATGTCGTCATGGATACGACGTGAGTACTATAAGTGGACAAAAAATCTTTAGCACCCAAAAATAAGGATCTTCAGTCTTCTGGGCTAGCCAGTCAACTTTATCCGTTATCATGAAAGTCTCCTTAGGGTCATTCCTCACTAAGGATGTTTTGGCGGTATCCATTGCTACAACGTGTTCTAAACATGGAACAGTTGGGTAAAAGTCAGTATCATCAGTGTAGTAGTAAACTATGCTAGAGTTTTCATCCCGGTTCGGAGATAGGAGCGCTAAAGGTGATTTAGGTTCACGAACTTCAGAGGTGGAAGACTCAGATTCTTAGGGATTTTGGTTACCCCGGTCACTTGAAGTCACCCACCTGCGAATATCTGTTTGTGTGAACTGAGGTCCTCGACGAGGAACTTCAGGCGGCCAAGAAATTAATGGGTTTGAAATAATATCAACTGAACTATCATTTCCTTGATCATTGTTAGAAGAGAAAGACATTGCAAATAAAAGAGGAGGTCAAAGGGCTACCTGTTTTTATGGTACGGACTATTCTTCTAGTGCAGGCCAGGACAAGGTCAAGGAAGAAGTGGAGACAACGAATGGACAGAATGTATGGATAAAAATGTAAAGTGAAAAAGCAAAAAGGAGACCCTCCTTATATAGGAATCGAAAATCCATGGGCCAAAGTTTAACCGTCGCAGCCCATGAATGAAGTGGAAGTCGAAGCGACACGGCCTAGAAGCAGGCGACACTTTACGTCAGAATGACATCATTTGATGACGCGTAAATATCACGACTAGTCATAATTCGCCATGTCAGCGATCCCCATAAAATGACAACTTTTTTAGATGACGTGCATTAAATGATCCACCAAATCCATTGAGCAGATTAGTCCAGATAAATCCATACATCAGTTACTTTCTGATATCGGTCAAAGTCAAGAAAACTTAAGCAAGAACTCCATGATGAATCTTTCAACCACAGTCAAAATAGCTCATTGTTATAACAACATCATAACAATAAGGTAGGGGAAAATGATCTGGGGTATGAAACCGGACTCCAAAGTACATGGCCGGGGTCGCGCCCTACTAAGGCCATGTCACCAAACATGCAAGGAGCACTACACTAATCGCCTCCGTCGAGGATGACATTCAAAGCAAGAACGAATCTATATCAAGGACTCCGGTCATAGTCTGACAACGAGACATGAGTCAAAATCGGTATGGGTAACATGTCCCTACAAACATTGTTACTACAATAAGTTAAGAGAGGGGTCAAATCACTTCTCCTACTCAGGTCACTCCTATAAATATAATTTATTTTCTACTACAAAATGATCTGAACTAATTACAGAGTAACCCTCCATAATACCAACATGTTTCGTAATACCTGTACTAACTTAAGAATTGGAGAATCTTTTGCAGGTGCACCTTCGGTGTGATCCACTAACTCCGGTACGGATTGAACATCAAACTCACTCCCTAACATGAAGAATTTAGGCTCCCCACTAGACCTAGGTGTAGAATACCGTACTTTACTAAGACAGTGTAAAACTGAGAGTGTAAGGGGTTACTCCACACACGAGTCAAGACTAGTCAACTCTTGACTCTGGTTCAAGGACAGAACAATTATTGTACATTTACAGGAGGCGTATCTTTCCATAAGGGCTGAGAAGGAGGTGGAGTTGGTGGCCTCCACACCTGAGGTGGAGGTACCTCCCACCCTTTCTTGTTCCGACGACAATGCCATCTATATGGAGGCTATTAACGGTGTGAACAAGAAAGGGAGCATCTTTGGATTAGGCAGCATGGGCATGTAGCTGGCAAAAAAGGGGAAGATCTCTTCCTCTTCCTCCTCTGGCCTTTCGACGGAAGTTGTTCAGGTTATTCAAAACCTAAAGAACGAGCTAGAAGAGGAGCGACGCCAGAGGCAGCTTTTGAAGGAGCGGGCTGAGGCGGACCGACGACGGGCTGAGGAGCAGCAGGCTGAGACTCGTCAACAGCTTACTACATAGCAGAAACTACTAATGTAGTTGATGGCGAGGCTACTTCCCCCTACTTCCCAGCTGCCGCCACCACCACCACCACAGGATCCCCCTCCACCATGATTTTACTTTTTTATGCTTTATTTGTTTGTATATTGTATACATTGCTTTATACTTTATATCATATATACCATATTTAAGTATTTATTTTATGTCATTATCCTTTTATTGTTTTATGTCATTCAATATTCAATATTTAGGGTTCACTCGCTTAACGAAGAATCAAAATATTATTAATTGATTCAATTAAAAAATAATAAACAAAAATTAAATTAAAAAATCAAAAACAGATATTAGTGACGGAACAAAAGACAACTTCCGTCGCTACCATATTAGTAAAATAGCGACGACATGGCTATGGTCGCTACATAGCCAGAAATAGCGATGAATTTGTTATGGTCGCAACCTGGCCAGAAATAACGACGGCATGATGTAACGCCCCGGCCACTTTTCAGGAATGAACGACTCTCCCCACAGACCAACACAAGACCTTTCTAGTGTGGTTTTGTCCTCACACACACTTCCCGGGAACTTCCTAGGAGGTCACCCATCCCAGAATTACTCCAAGTTAAGCACGTTTAACTTTAGAGTCCTTACGTGATAGGCCACCAAAAAGGCTAATGCATTTGTTGGTATAGGTAGTACGAATTCATTCCTTTAAGCTATCCTCGACTGTATAGTCCCACACTTATACAGTCTTTGGATCCCTCTCATTCTGGTATATATATAGTTCATCCATGTGTCCCACCCACTAGAAGCCTGCCAAGAGCCACTCCTTGTCCATGCCCATGCACCAGCGATCACTCCCCGTCCTTAATAGCGCTAGGATGTCACATGCCCACCAACTTCCGCCTGGTTCATCCCTGAACCATACCTTACTAGGAGAGGCTAGGCTCTAATACCACTGTAACGCCTCGGCCATTTTTCAGGAATGAACGACTCTCCCCACAGACCAACACAAGACATTTCTAGTGTGCTTTTATCCTCACACACACACTTTCGGGAACTTCCCAGGAGGTCACCCATCCCAGAATTACTCCAAGTTAAGCACGCTTAACTTTGGAGTCCTTACGTGATAGGCCACCGAAAAGGCTAATGCATTTGTTGGTATAGGTAGTACGAATTCATTCCTTTAAGTTATCCTCGACTGTATAGTCCCATACCTATACAGTCTTTGGATCCATCTCATTCTGGTATGTATTCATTTCGTTCATGTGTCCCTCCCACTAGAAGCCTTCCAGGAGCCGCTCCTTGTCCGTGCCTATGCACTGGCGATCACTCCCCGTCCTCAACAGTACCCGGGATGTCACATTCCCTGTTGGAAGCCTGCCAGGAGCCACTCCTTGTCTGTGCCCATGCATCGGCGATCACTCCCCTCCCTCAACAGTTCTAGGATGTCACACATGACGTTGTCGCTAAGTAGCTAGAAATAGCGACGACCTTGCTATGGTCGCTAAGTAGCCAAAAGTAGCGACAACCTTGCTGTGGTCGCTACGTAGCCAAAAATACATACGGGGGTTCTGTGGTCGCTAACTAACCAGAAACAGTGACAGTATAGCATGGTCGCTAAGTGGCCAGTAATAGCGACGGTGTGACGTTATCGCTAGGAAACCAGTAATAGCGATGAGGTACGTCACCACCATAGGGACCTGTTACCGACGATGTGATCCCGTCAAAACTTCTACGACAGTGGCTGTCGGCGTCACGATGGAGATAGCGACAACGTCTTGTCCGTCATAAGTTCCATCGTTAATATTTTTAGCGACGGAAAAATCATGATTTAGCGACGGGTTTGGGTGGTCGCTAATAGTTTTTTTGATAGTGTTAGTCATTTAACCGATGTGAATTAGATTTTTGTAGTGGAAATTGACACATGACACGTGGCACGCATCAATTGGATGTGTTGCTTCATCTTCCAGTGTACCATTATGTCCCTACATTTCGAGCCAAAATGGCACATCTACAATTGTGTGTTGGGTCGTGTCTGTTAATTTTCTGGCCCATTTCCCCTAAGTTTCCCTATAAATAGGAGGCCAAGGATGAGTGCTATGCTACATGAAATTTTGGCCGTGATAGCTTTGCCTCTCTTTTGTTAGCAACCAACATCCCCTAGCTCGTACCAAGAAAATAACTCGTAAAGAACCTTAAGGTAGTCTCTCTATCATGGCTTTTTCTTAAGATTTTACATTTGTTTTATTTTCTATAAAATGTTAAATCAGGATAAGGGAGACGACTATACAAGTGAAATTTATCAGAGATTGTCTTTGAGTCACGTAGTGGCCTTTACGGGAACCTAGGCAAAATTATGGTTGTCGCAAGCAGATATACGTATGTGGGTTAGGAAGGGTCATAGGGAAGCCACTCGGGCTATGCCGAGGTCCTCTATCACTAGGATGACTCTATCTTCTGAGATGGCAAAGTCTTTAAGGGAAGACCAACAACAGCCCTAGAGATAACGTTATCCTCTAAATCAGACTTGTCTATCTTTACAGTGTACATAGCAAAGTCACCTATGACCACATCGTCTCACTTTGGGAATAAGATACCAGTATCCTTTACTGCTATATTGACGACACCGTTTTTATTGGTGTGTTCCATTTTTGAAACATATAATGAAAATGATAGCCGTCGAGGATACACAATCTGAGGTAGAGAGTCATCGTACTATGACAGGCCCGATGAATTCTAACATGATAGCAGACCAGATCGATTAGCTGGCCCGAAAGGTGAAGGACCCTTATTTCTGGGAGTAACAGGAGATCCTATCACTCCACAACTGTTATGTAGAAGCATATGACGGGGTCCAACTTAATATTGGAAGAATCTAGACCTCGAACAAATACAAGAATTATTTTACTCTTTTTAATAAAAGACCAGATCTGCCATACTCCTGAAGATCGGTATCTATACATGTATGAAATTTTGTTCACAAAGGTAGGAGTTCGATTCCCATTATAGCTCCATCCAAATGTATGAGGGCTAATAATTACCTTGGAGGTCCTCGTCAACCACCTCGACTTCACACCAATCGCGGCGATGTTCTTTAGTTATGCCCACATTTTGAGGCGTGGCAACCTTGGTGGAGGCTTGGAGTCTGTCAACCTATGGTGCCAAAGTAAAATAATTAATTTTAAGGCATACAGTCAGCAAAAACCATCGGTGTCTCCTTTAAATAATCATTTTTTAAAGTCTGTGTGAAGCTGGATTGCTAGTGTGCTGGAAAAACACAGATGACTCCCCGAAGTTTTATATCGGGTAGACCCACCAATACTTCCTGTTGGAGAGCAAAGCGTATATGGTGGAAGATGAAAATCTGAGCGAGGGATCACGGTTAGTGGTTGACGCTTTGCATGAAACATCTCAAGTCGGGCCCCTGAGGTGCTAGGCCCTTCTTGGTCCGAAGGAGAAGAGGACGAAATATCTACCCCTTTAGGTAATGTACTTATGTTTTATTTTATGTTAGTCATAAATTTATAGACGGTATCTGATCCTTTTCATTATGATTTTGTTAGGGGGCATGAGGGAAACACACTAGACCAGCTCTGGGAAATAATGGGGGTGGTAAAATCTAACCCCAAGGGGGAGAATTAAATCTCGTCGTAGCTGAAAAAGGTGAAAAAGATTCCCATCCCTTCTAACAATGTCACTTCATCCTAAAGAAGAAAAAGCGGACCCGAAAGGAAATAGAGGGATCTCGAAAAAGGGGAAAGTGAAATGGCTCACCCAACAGGACAAGGGCAAGGACATGATGACCTTGGCTGTAGAGAAGGATGACACAGGTCGGGTACAAAGTTTATTTAATTAGAAGTTATGTTTGAGCTTTAAAAAACCATTTTTAACTTATGAGGTCAATTTTTGTAAAAACTCTTATATGATTTTATAAAATAAACCATAATTATATTACAATTCATTAATACACATGATATTATATATAAAAAGTAAAATTTATAAGATTAAAATATGTTAAAATTAACTTTAATATGAAAAATAGAAAATTAAATAATATTTATATAAGTTGATAACTTTTTAGAGGTTTTTTGTTTATTCAAGATGAGCTTATTGATATTTAATATTTGTTTGTAGCCTACTACGATTATTGCTACATTTCTAGTGATTTTAAAATAGTGTCAATGTTATTGTTAAAGTCTAGAGTTTGTAGTCATGTATACTTTTAAAGATTTTGGATTTCAAGTAATATGAATACCGTTATTTAAATTATGGAACCTTTAATTTAGCTATGAAAAAATATTTATTTTATGGGTCCCTTTAACTTGGCTATGCCTCGGGCCTCGAAAAGATTAGGAACAGCAAAAGTATCCAATTGCCCTTTTTTTCCTTTTTGTTAGTGGTGGAAGAGCTAAGTGGTCTAATGAGGCAAGCAATATCCATAGGGTTATGCTCAGGCTTTAAGATTGATGATGTGAGTGTGATTATTTCTCATTTATAATTTACAGATGATAATCTTTTCTTTAGCAAAAGTTCAGTATCCAATGTAGTTACTTTGAAAGGTATTTTGCATTGTTTTGAGTTGGTTGCAAGTTTAAAAGTAAATTTTGTTAATAGCTAGTTCACAATTGTTACTGATGTGAACAATGATTGCCATATTTTATTTCCTTGTTGAATTGTAAGGCTATGGATGTCCTATTTGTTTATATTTGGGTATTCCAATTAGTGCGAATCTTAGAAGAGTTAAAACATGATTTCCATTTATTGACAGGGTACAACAAAAGATTGTCTCTTTGGAAGCATTTATATCTATCTTTAGGTGTATGTGTTTCCCTGATTAAGTCTGCTTTATCTTCTATCCCTTTATTTTTTCTATTGTTTTATAAGGCTCATGTGTCAGTAATTAAGGAGCTTCATCGTGGCTTACAAAGAGTGTTTTTGTAGGGTTGAAGAAGGGAGAATAATACGATATCATGTGTAAGGTGGGATATGGTGTGTCAAAATAAGAGCGAAGAGAGGGTTGAGGATTAAAAATTTAGAACTTTTGACACTGCTTTATTAGGAAAGTAAAGGTGGAGAATGAGGTTAGAGAGGGAGAGTTTATGGGTATGGGTAGTAGTTGCCAAATTGGAGATATAAGCCAATATAGGAAGGTAAGTTGTTTACTAATAGGGACTCGGTAGTGATATGGGAAAATGATATTACCTTCGTTTACTTAATCATTAATTATTTTTACTAAATTACCTCTATCAATATATATATCTGATCCGGTCTAGATACCGGCCCCTAAAATTATGACGTCAGAATGACTTCATGAGGAGGAAACCGGTGTCACAGTTCAGGCAGTGCCACACCGGATATCCGATATCCCTTCAACCGCTCTTATCTCATCAGACGTTCTATTCATTCTCTCTACAACGGATACTTCACTCGTTCTCATTGCACGTCTATATAACCGTTTGCCTCAGAATCACTGTGAGATAAGAGTTCCTTATAACTTATCAGCGAAGATACCCTGCATAGTGGAATGTGTCAATGTCAATTACCTCAGAGAATAAGAACATATGTCAACGAAATATACGAAAAGGTAATTATCCTCCATCCTTATCACAGGATCGTACTCTGATAATTGACCTACCCCTCTGACACACTCTGAGTACTGAGCCACTTTGATTGACACACTTCACACGATATCAGAGCCAATGGGCCCACTTGTATCCAACGATTCATTTCCTACGTTCAACTATAAATAGCATGATTTAAAACGCATGCAAGGTTACATTGTCCTAACTCACTCTTTTACTATTGCATTGCTTGAGTATTCACTGAGTTCAAACACTCTTCTGACTTAAGCGTCAGAGAATTTTCGCAGGTGGCACCACCTTTCGCCCTCTCACAACGTGAATCGTTGGTGTGAAGGATCTCCAGGACAACAAGACCGGTTTCTCCCACTGAGAGGCCGGATTACAACACCGGATACCCACTATATCGGTGTGCAAAACCCTAGAACACCTGAACTCTTGTGGCTGGTTCCACACCGGATCCTAGACCCCGGTTTAGACCAGTTTATTGGCACGCCCAATGGGACTCATTAGACTTATTCCCACTTTTCGTAGAAGTTTGGTGGTTAGAATGGAAGATGATGAACGTGATTTCGTTGATGGTCATGTGGAGGATGTGACCCACCAACAGACTGGAAGAAGACTCGTCTTTGAGTCTCCTGCTACCAACACTCAAAAGATGGTACCAGTAGTGACTCCTGACCCTCGTGATGAGGTTATTAGACAGCTCAGGGAGGAGCTGATAGAGTTGAGGTGGGAGAAAAGAGGAGCTGGGGATAGGGTGACGTCCCATACAGAGGATGCTCACCATGCATCAGCGAGGGATAGATCTTTAACCCTCCAGTATTCGAAAATCCCCACGTATGAGGAGAGAGAGCAGACCCAAGACTCTGGTGATAGAGTCAGTACCAGGAGAAGGGAGCAGGCAGTGGTAACTTATGGGACTTACAAGCTCAGCGTTCCTTTCTCAAGGAGACTCATGAGTGTTGTCATCTCTAAGCACTTACAAACAACTCAGCCGTTGTCAATCAGAAAATACAATGGAGAAACTGATCCCACTAAGCATCTAGATGCTTATGTTTATGAAGCTATGTATCTGGGGGCAGATGAAGGCATCATGTGTAGGATGTTCCCAAGAATACTGACGGAGGAGGCTCTCAGCTGGTTCAAGAGCTTGCCCTCAGGATCCATAGATTCTTGGGAGGAGATGGCAGCTGCGTTTGAAAGCCATTTTGTCATCTCCAGAGATATTCCAAGAACTTCTCACACCTTGGCCCAGATAAGGCAAGGAGAGACTGAAACTCTCAAGGAGTTCTTGAAGAGGTTTTACAAGCAAGATGCCTTGGTCCCCAACCTCACGGAGGCCATACAGCTCCATATTGTAGTGGAAGCTTTGCAACCTGGATCTGCATTCGCCTTATATTTGGCAAAGAGCCCCCCAAGAACCTTCGAGGAGTTTCGAAGAAAAGCCTCTAAGTACGTGGGCATAGAAATGCATCTGGAGGCTACAGCAACAAGAATGAAGCCCCCTGTACCCCCTCAACAGCCACGAAGGGAGAAGGAGAGGGTTAGGCCAGAAAAGCACACCTTTAGGGAGGACTTTGTAAGCGTTCGACCTCATCAACGAGACAGGCGCATCTCGTCTTTTAGCAACTATGCTTCTCTGAATGCCAGGCACTCCCAAATCATGAGGGAGGTTGGTTGGCCAACGCTCAGTGTTTTCGGTATAAGGAAGCCACCCCCAGTCAAGAGGATTGGTAACCCACGGAAATATTGCACTTTTCATTAACAAATGGGTCACCACACAGACGAGTGCAAAGCATTGAAGAACACTGTGGAGACCATCATTAGAGAGGGAAAACTGAAGCAATATCTGTTTAGAGAAAAGTCTTTGGACAAACCTGACAGAATGGATAAAAGGGGGAGAGATCCAGATGATGAGGGTGATAGTAGTCGTAACCCAGTGAGAAGATTTACTGCGGCTGAAAAGCAAAAAGGAGTGGTGATTGCTGAAGGAACCCAGCAGGACAATATGCCTCAGCAGCAGAGGCAAGGTAGACGTGAGGTGATTGAGATGATCGCTGGAGGATTTGCAGGTGGTGGAGCATCCATCACAGCCAGGAAGAATCACCATTGTATGATTCTATCAGTACAGGGCAAACCAAGAGATAACCGCCCTTTCAGGGACAGTGTGGCAGCCCCAATGGTGTCATTTACTGATGAGGACTTCGGCCCAACGATCCCAGGAGGAGATGATGCAGTGGTGATCATTGTTGTCATTGCTAACAAGGATGTGAAGAGGATTCTCGTCGACCAGGGAAGTTCTTACGATGTAATTTTTTATAACTGTTTCAAAAGAATGGGTTTTAATGATGCAGATCTGCAGCCTTACACGAAAGAGCTCACAACGTTTAATGGGGCCAAGAAACCCACTGAAGGGTACCTTGACACCCTGATTTCTTTTGAAGGAGAGCCTGGTGCAAGAACGGTCAAATCAAGAATTCTAGTGATTGATATGGAATCTCCCTACAACGGGATCATAGGCCGCCCTACCCTGAATGCAATGGAAGAGATTGTGTCCACTCCTCACCTCTTGATCAAATTCATTGGCAAGGATAACGGTGTGTCCTCCCTTCATGGTGATCAGGAGATGGCTCAGTACTGTTACAACCTGAGCCTCAACATGGTTAAATTGGAAGCATTCAACAAGAAGAGGAAGCTGAATGACGGAGGAACAACGACTGGGTCTGTCAGTCTAATTGACTTGGACCCAAGGGCGGAATTGAAGATCGACCCTCTCAGCCCGTCAAAGCCCACACCGGATGGTGGTTCCAGGGATGTCGTCTTAGGGGATTCCCTAGAGAAGGTCACGTATATTAATGATAATCTGGAGGCAGGCATGGAGCAATGTTTGTTGGCTCTTTTGTAAGAATTTAAAGACCTTTTCGCATAGACAGTAGCAGACATGCCTGGGATGGACCCTGATTTCTGTTGCCACAAACTTGCTGTGTACCCAGAAACGAGACCGGTGGCCCAAAAGAAGAGGAGGTTGGGATCGGAGAAGCAGAAGGCAGCGTGTGAGCAAACAGAGGAACTGTTGAAGGCTAGTTTTATAAGGGAGATTCGCTATTCATCCTGGCTTTCCAACGTAGTGATGGTGCAGAAAGCTAATGGCAAATAAAGGATGTGCACGGATTATGTAGACCTCAACCGATATTGCCCCAAGGATCTGTATCCTCTTCCAAATATTGATCGTATGGTGGATGATTCTTCTGGTTATCAGTACCTCAGTTTCATAGATGCTTATTCTGGGTACAACCAAATCCCGATGTGGGAAGGAGATCAAGAAAAAACGGCCTTTGTTAATGACTGTGGTGTTTTCTGCTACACCGTTATGCCATTCAGATTAAAGAACGCCGGTGCTATCTACCAGCGTATGATTAATCAAGTATTCGAAGGAATGCATACTAAGCTGGTGGAGGTGTATATTGATGATATCATAGCAAAGACTCCTACTGGAGGAGATCACGTCGAAGACCTACGTCAAGTTTTTTCTCGGTTAAGATAGTACAACATGAGGCTGAACCCGTTGAAGTGCACTTTCGCAGTCCCAGCTGGGAAATTTCTGGGTTTCATGTTGACCCAGCGGGGTATTGAGGCCAACCCTGGGAAGTGTCAAGCAATTCTGGACATGTAGAGCCCTAAGAGTCTAAGGGAGGTCCAATCGCTGAATGGGAAGGTGGCCGCTCTAGCCTGATTCATGCCCAAGATGGCGCACAGATCCCTCCCCCTGTATAAGGCGTTGAAGAAACATAAGAGTTTTGAATGGGGAGAGGAGCAAGAACAAGCCTTCCAGCAGCTCAAGGCCGTACTTCTAAGTCCACCAATTTTGGTAAAGCCTGACCCTGGCGAGACTCTGATTTTATACTTGGCGATTTCCGATAAGGCCTTAGGTGTGGCACTGATTAAAGAAACTCCAGAGGGTCAGAGGCCAGTGTATTTTACCAGCAAGACGTTCCAGGGGGCAGAAGGAAGGTATCAGAAGATAGAAAAGGCCGCTCTAGCAGTGGTGTGGGCTTCATGACGGTTGAGGCCATATTTTCATGCGCACCCAGTACTGGTGAGAATGGATCTGCCTCTTCGTTCAGTGCTCAGCAAACCGGATCTTGCTGGAAGAATGATTAAGTGGTCCATAGAGCTGTCTGAGTTTGAAATTTCTTATGAGCCTCGAGGAGCCATTAAGGCGCAAGTATTGGCGGATTTTGTAGTGGAGATGACAGGGTCGGATCCAGCCACACCTCGAGCACATTGGACCATTTATGTGGATGGATCGTCAAATAGTAAAGGCTGTGGAGCTGGTGTTGTGATGGAAAGTGATGATGGTGTGCACTTAGAGATTTCCCTCCGGTTTAATTTCAAGACCTCCAATAATCAAGCTGAATATGAAGCATGCTTGGCCGGCCTCCGAGCGGCAATTGACATTGGAGCGTCAGCAGTTACATTGTGTAGCGATTCACAGCTGGTGATCTTGTAAATTCAGGGGGAATATCAAGTCCGAGAGCCACAGCTTCAACTCTATTTGAATTGCGTGAATGAACTGAAAGGGAGATTCGACGTTTTAGAGTTCAAGCATGTACCTAGAGAGGAGAATACCAGAGCAGACATCTTGTCAAGGCTTGCGAGTACAAAGCAGCCTGGTAGCACAACGACGGTGGTTCAAAGTACTCTGACATCACCTAGCATCCCTCTGTTCCCTTCTCTGAATGCTATAATGGTAAACTATCCTTATGAGAACTCTTGGGTCATCCCCTATATCCGCTATCTGGCAGATGGATAACTCCCTACTGACGAGAAGGAGAGAAGACGAGTAAAAAGGGAGCTGTCCTACTTCACCATGGTTGATGGTGTTCTTTACAAAAGAGGATTCTCTGTCCCATACCTCCTGTGTTTGAGAGAAGATGAGGTGCAAGCAGTGCTGGAGGAGGTACATGAGGGGCAGTGTGGGCACTATGCTGGGGGTCGAAGCTTAATGAGAAAGGTCCTCAGGGCTGGATATTGGTGGCCCACGATGAAACAAGACTCAACAGATTTCGTGAAGAAGTGTGACGCTTGTCAAAGATTCTCTAATCTTCATCACACACCGGCCCAAGAACTCTCTTCATCCGCTGTGCCCTGGCCGTTCTACCAGTAGGGCCTTGATATCCTAGGTTCATTCCCCACTGCGCCAGGAGGTATCAAATATTTGATTGTTGGGGTAAACTACTTTACCAAATGGATTGAGGCTGAGCCAGTGGTGCACATCACCTCTACAAGGACAAGGCGCTTCGTGTATGAAAATATTATAGCTCGATTCGGTGTCCCAGGGCAGATAGTTACTGATAACGGCACACAGTTCACTGATAAAAAGTTTACAGACTTGCTTGAAGGACTGGGGATAGTCCAGATATTTTCATCTGTTGAGCACCCCCAGACGAACGGCCAAGCGGAAGTAGCCAATCGAGAGGTACTGAAGGGGCTGAAGAAGCGTCTTGGAGAAGCGAAGGGAGGTTGGACTGATCAATTATGCCATGTTCTATGGGCATACCGTACTACACCACACTCTTCCACTAATGAATCCCTATACCGGTTGACCTACGGGGTCGAGGCGATGATCCCAGTAGAGCTACAGACCAGATCGGCTCGAGTGGAGTATTTCTCAGCTGAGGACAACAATGCCAATCTGGCATCAGAGCTGGACGTTCTCCATGAACTAAGGGAAGGAGCTTTTATTAGAGACCAGGCAATAAAGGCGAAGGCAGCCCTTCGGTACAACAAGCGTGTCCAATTCAGAGCGTTCAACACTGGTGATCTTGTGTTAAGGAAGGCAAGTGTGGGGAATAAATTCGCGCATCAAGGAAAGCTAGTGCCAACTTGGGAAGGCCCCTACAGAGTTTCGGATGTGACTGGAAAGGGATCATACCGGCTAGAGGAACTTGATCGGACTCCAATCCGTAACAAATGGAACATCCAAAACTTACGTGTTTATTACAGCTAGTTGGTAAGACGGCATGTACTCTTTTTCCTTACTTGAGTTTTTTCCCATTGGGTTTTCTCAAGAAGGTTTTAACGAGGCATGACCCCAACTACGCTTTCTTTGTAATATACTTTCAATTTTAATGAGAATACAATTCATAAATCTATCACTCTCACCTTTCTGATATGTTATGATTTATAGCTATAGTCTATTACGCATATTCCCCAGGATGGATGATCTCAATCACTTATTCTGTGGTTCGATGATACAACTCCTGGCGTGGACAATTCCCATCATTATCCTTATGATGGAAGTCTCTGAAGACTCAATCCGTACTCTTACGATTGGGATGAAGACCCCTCAGGACGGATGATCTCAATCACCAATTCTGTGTATTGACGATGTAACTCCTTGAGGGATGAACGAAGACCCTCAGGACGGATGATCTCAATCACCAATTCTGTGTATTAACGATGTAACTCCTCGAGGGGGAAATGGGTTGTAGGATTAAACCGAACCCCATTTTGAAGGCCCAGATTGTAGGATTGCACCGAACTCTGGGTACGGTTAGTAGGATCGAACCGAACACTGGATGAAGGCTTGGATTGTAGGATTGCACCGAACTCCAAGTATGGCTAGTAGGATCGAACCGAACACCATTTGAAGGCTTGGGCGCAGTAAGCTGGTTCATCTAGAAAACCACGCTGAACCCCGAGTAACGGGCGCAGTAGGTTCAGGATTAACCCTGATTCGAACCCCGTGTTGAAGGCCCAGATTGTAGGATTGCACCGAACTCTGGGTACGGTTAGTAGGATCAAACCGAACACCGTGTGAAGACTTAAGTTGTAGGATCAAACCGAACCTCAAGAGATGGGAGTCAAAAACTTAGCCTTTTTCAATATCGTATCGAAGTTATACCGAACTACAAATATAATTTCCATCCTCATCTTCGAAGCATTCGTCGCGGGGCGGCTGAACGTAAATATGGCCGTTCCATATCTTGGAGATCGGATGAACTTTTCAAATTTTCAAAGAAGTTAAAGGTAACTTTTACAACGAAATTTCCCTTCCCAAGATACTTATACTTGGGGACAGGGCATACTTTAACTTATTTATTGCTTGTTGGTTATCATTTGTTATCTTAATCCGAGGTGATAAACACGCTTTAAACAGCAAGATAGCTAAACAATAGCGGATTTACAAAGTATTGAAAAAAGTAAAGTATTGTGCACATCATTAAGTTATCTGGCAATCATATACTTGTCATGAATGATAGAAGAGAAACAAAAGCAAATTGTATTTCTGGAAAGGAGAAGTTGTACAGGTTTCAAAGTATTAAAAGCTGGAGCTGATCCCAGTACACAGCTATAAATGAAAGCATAAAATCAGGAAGCAGGTGGTTGATCCTCTGAGGTGGGCACTTCCGTCCTCCCTCTTTCAGCTCCCTCCGTCTGAGCCTTATCTACTCCGATCTCAGCTTCAGTTTGGGAACCTCCTTGCGTTTCACCTTCAGGGCCAGGAGTGGACGGTGTTGGCTCCATACTTTGACCCTCTGGAAGTGGAGGCAGTTTGTAAAGAGCTTCGCGAGGATCATGGTACGAGTCGTCCTTCTTCACTTTGACAAGTTTCCCTCCGTGGAATTCATAGAACGAATCCAATCCGTACAGATTAAGCTTCACGTCAGGGTTGCGGTAAAAAACTTGACGAAGTGCCAGGCTGAAGGATTCATAAGCCACTTTTTTGCATATTTCCAAGGCTTTGGCAGCCTTGGCCTTAGCAGCAGATAGTTTCTTTTGAAGCTTGGCAAAATCCTCCTCCGATGACCCAGTGCTCGTACTCTCCTTCCTCAGCTCTTCAATCTGGGCCTGCATCTCCTTCCGAAGGATCTCCCACTCTCCAAGGCTTTTGTTATGACCGTCCTCTATTATTTTAAGATCATCAGCAAGCTTGGCCGATCTCTTCTTCTCCAATTACAGCTCTTCTTCAAGGAAGGGGATGGACTTATTTTGCTGTTGAAGCTCAGTAACCTGCCGCTCTAAAGCTTTGTTGGCAAAGTGAAGCTGGCTTGTCTCTTCGGTTTTCTTCTGAAGTGTTTCCTTGGCCTTCAACAATTCAACCTTCACACCTCAGTGAATCTCAGCTTATTTGGCTGCCCAATTTTCCTTTTTGGTGATGTCAGCTTCAAGTTTTTCAACTTGCTCCATATAATCTGCCTTTTCGCTCAAGGATTCCAAGAGGCCGGACAGCTCATCTAGCTGCCAGCGGTCGGCCTTGCAAGCACCTCGAACTTTAGCAGCATTGAGGGAAGGGCGGAGACAATACCTTGCCTTTGGAAGAGTGAGGGGAGCAGATCCTTGGAACCAGAGATAGGGTGAGAGAAAGGACTCACTTGGAGGATCGAAAACTGGAGGTGGACCGCTCCCATAGTCTAGATCAGAAGTGGCATGTGAAGGAGGAGCAGAAGAGTCAAGGACAGGTTTCTTCCCCTTGTCCTTTTTCAGCCCAGATTCCTCAAGCGTCTTCTGGCGTTTCTTTGCGGGGTCACCAGATAGAGGCTTCTCCAGATCCACTGTCTTGACCAGGTGCCTCTTCTTCTTTTTATTTTCGGGGACGGCCTCTTCATTGCCCTGCCCAGCGGTCTCTGTTTAACTCACCGGTTCCTGCTCATTGAGGAGGAGGACCTCGTCTCCCACTGCAGAAGTTAGAGGAATGGTTGGAGCCTTGGTGGCGTTCCTCTTAGCTTGAATCTCGTTCTCCTCGGAGGAGGAGTCATCATCAGCCAGCATAGTCCTTAAAGACAACATCTCTGGACAGGCTTTTTTTATTTGCTCTACAAAACAAGGAAAATTGAGTTAACATATGAGAAGAAAATAATCAGAGCGGAATAAATGCATAGCAGAGCCACAGGAGGAACGGATATTACAGAGATAGGTAGTTCAGACATCGCCATCCGCTAGGAGGAGCCTGCAAGAAAATCCTTTGAGGGTCCTCGAGGCCGTCTGCATGGCGCTCAGTACCTCAACGGAGTGAGAAGAGAGCTCACCCTCATCAGTATAGTAAGCACGGCTCAGTAGTAGAAAGTGCTCGTGCGTCCAACTGAGAGGAAATTTGGTGAATCCTTCCTTGTTGCGCCAAAAGACCGGCTTGTTGGGTTGAATACGGACCCACGTATAATAATGTTTGAAAGAACGTCCGTCCACCTTAGCGGATTCAGTGTAGGACTTGAAGCTTACCATCCTTGGGTCACAACAGAGTGTTATGAACCCAAGACCGCCCTTCTTGTTGGCACGGCGGACCACCTGGCAGTAATAAAATAATTTGGCCACAGTGGCGGTGAAGTTGAAATGATCTCCCAGAATTTTGAGAGCACAAACCAGGCCCCAGCCGTTGGGGTGTAGTTGAGTTGGAGCGCAGTCGAGGAAGCGCAGGACGGCCATTTGAAATTCCGTTATGGGGAAGCGGACCCCCAACTTTTGAAATACGAAGTCGTACATGTAGACCGACCTCTCGTCTGGGATGATGTGGCAAACCCTTTCAGATGGACGGGGTGCAAGAGCAACATAGCATCCTTTATACTTCTTATCTGAGTAAATCTTGTAGCGGAGAGTGACGGGGCGTTCTTCTTCATTCGCATGATGTGAGGGGATTTCCAAAAATTCCTCCTCAACCCAGCAGTACGGCCTCTCCCTATTCAGTTTTTCCCAGTTCAGCCGGTGTGCCACGACGTTGACACACCCTTCAGTAGTACAAAGAATCATCGTTTTACCAGACCCAGGGATCTCCATGGTCTTTGATGCATGATGGAACGTGTATGTGCTGTGGTAGAAAGCAACATCGTCAGAGAGATAACCTTCGTTACTTAACCCTTCATCAAAGCTGCTGGTAGCCCTCGAGTCAAGGGGAACCTCAGAGCGGCGTTGAGTAGAAGACGCTCGTGAGGAAGAAGTTTCAACTCTTTCTAAGCGACGAAGCCCAGCCACAGGAAGATTCACTGGAATCCTTCCACCACGGTGGCTAGAGGGGGCGCGAGAGCTCAAACTCCCCCTGTTTGAGGTACCAGCGTTGCCTGTTTTAGGGCGCATGGTCGAAGTAGAATGAATAAAATTATAGGGAGGCAAGGGAAAGGGAGGTTACCTAAAAGAGAGAAGAACTTTGTGAAGGTTAAAGGCAGCAAAGAAATCTCCAGAAATTTAAGCAGAGGCTCACTAAGCTTGAAGACAGAGATGAATTCCAAAACTCGTTAAGTGTCCCTTTTATAGGTAACGAAGAAGCACAGTGCTCTGTTGAAAGTCACGACGTTTACTTCAAAACGCAACCTTTCGAATTCAAATGACTCCGTCGTTTA
Organism: Clitoria ternatea; assembly: GCA_037962975.1. Taxonomy (NCBI): domain Eukaryota; kingdom Viridiplantae; phylum Streptophyta; class Magnoliopsida; order Fabales; family Fabaceae; genus Clitoria; species Clitoria ternatea. The sequence goes on along the minus strand of CM075671.1, from coordinate 238,872,622 downwards.
GTAACAATAAAGTGTGAAAATGGTAACGTTTCAGTAAATGTTTTTACGAAATGGGCCTTCATCAGTTGAAATCCAGGCCCAAAAAGCCCAATCGACGGTTACATCCCTGCGAAGTAATGGCTCATGCGTAAAAAGACGCATTTAATGTCCAATCATTTCAAACGCATTTAATGCACCCCAACCACTCTTCGAATACCAAAAGTTTTGATTTCCAAAAACTCTTGGGATTTCCCTCATTATGATACGCTGTCTGAATCCGTTGTATATAGCACGAGAAGAACGGTAACTCAGTTGGCAGAGCAGATATTAAAGAGTTTTCAGAAGGAATTTCCAGAATGTTCTACCGGCATCCAGACCTCTCCAAGGCTATATAGCTCATATGAGAAACTTAACAGTCCCTCACACAAGCTAGGGGATAAATGATCCGGTCTAGATATCGGGCCCCAAAATTATGACGTCAGAATGACTTCATAAGGGGGAAACCGGTGTCACAGTTCAGGCAGTGCCACACCGGATATCCGATATCCCTTCAACCACTCTTATCTCATCAGACGTTCTATTCATTCTCTCTACAACGGATACTTCACTCGTTCTCGTTGCACGTTTATATAACCGTTTGCCTCAAAATCACTGTGAGATAAGAGTTCTTTATAACTTATCAGTGAAGATACCCTGCATAGCGGAATGTGTCAATGTTAATTACCTCAGAGAGTAAGTACATGTGTCAGCGAAATATACGGAAAGGTGATTATCCTTCATCCTTATCACAGGATCGTACTCTGATAATTGACCTACCCCCTGACAGACTCTGAGTACTGATCCACTTTGATTGACACACTTCATACGCTATCAGAGCCAATAGGCCCACTTGCATCCAACGATTCATTTCCTACGTTCAACTATAAATAGCATGATCTAAAACGCATGCAAGGTTACGTTGTCCTAACTCACTCTTTTACTATTGCATTGCTTGAGTATTCACTGAGTTCAAACACTCTTCTGACTTAAGCGTCGGAGAATCTTCGTAGGTGGCACCACCTTTCACCCTCTCACAACACGAATCGTTGGTGTGAAGGATCTCCAGGGCAACAAGACCAGTTTCTCCCACTGAGAGGCCGGATTACAACACCGGATACCCACTGTACAGGTGTGCAAAACCCTAGAACACCTGAACTCTTGTGGCTGGTTCCACACCGGATCCTAGACCCCGGTTCAGACCAGTTCAATATCTATATATATATATATATACTTTTTTCTTAGAATCAATATAACAATAAATGAGATACATCAGTTATATAATTTATTTTTTTATGATAATTAGGTAGCAAATAGAGAGAGATTAAGTGGAGATAGAATAAGTGAAAAAAGTTGAATGGTAAGTTATAATCACCCTAAGGGAAATTTTGAAAAACTACACTAAAGTTCAAACAAATTTAATAATTTTAACTAAATTAATCTATTTTCTTCATACATGTGAAATAGGTAAAAGGGTATTATATTTAGGGATAAAGGTAGTAGTATTTTGTTCTGGGAAAATGTTTGGGCTGGGGGAGATAGGTTGAAGACTAAATTTAAAGGATTATTTGATCTGTCACAATAAAAAGAATGTCTGGTAGGAAGATAAGTGATTGGGTGGGTAAGGTATGAAATGGAATTTTGTGTTGAAAAGAAGCTTATTTGTTTGCGAAGAAACATTGTTGAATCAGTTTTTGTAGGTTTTCATTGAGTATGCTCCAAAGCAATAAGGGAAGGATTTGTGGTGGTGGAAACCAGTGGTTGATGAAATCTATTATGCTTGATCAGCTTACGCTCTTCTTTAGAATCAAAGTGATAGTCATGACATAATTTTTGATGGTCATTTTCAATCAACTTTAGTGCTTTCAAAAGTAAAAATTTTTGGTTGAAAGCTTTGCATGGAAGATTGTAGACAAATTACAATTTGTTGAAGATAGGAGTTTGATTGGTAGATAAGGATGTACTTGTCAGTTGCGTGGTGATTTCTTGGAAATTACTAACCACATTTTTGTTTGATATTTCATGCTTTATTTAGTAGAGTTGCTATGCTTGGTTGGATTTACAAGGTGCTTTACATTGCAGATGTTGGGATAATTTTAATCAAAATATGATAAGGTGGTAGTGAAAACATAAAAAAATATTTATTATCATTTGGTATTTTGTGATTTGGTCCTTGTGGATTGTAAGGAACTATGTTATTTTTAAGGGTGGGGGGTTTTGCAAGGAATTTGTTATAGAACCAAACAAGTATAGGAGTTAGGCATGGTTAAGAGCTATTTTGAAAAGGATCCAATTTGTTATTTTAGATTGATATAAGGAACTTTTTATCTACATTTAAAGTTGTAACTTTGTAAGTTGTATGTGTTCGAATACCTCTAGTATCTAATTCCAATGCCGATAAAAAGAACATATTCTCAGCAAAAGAAAAATTAGGCGCGCTAACTAAATAAATCAATATGATAAAAAACAGTTTGGACTGATACATATATAGTATGCGGTGTTATTAATCGAATAAGCCAATCCGATAAAAAAATGTTTTGGATTAGATTTCTTTATTCAATTCTTTAATTTTAATTTTTTTACTTAAACATTATATGATAAATAAATACTATTTCATACATAAAATTTAATTTTGATGTATAATATAAAATTTGAATATTAAAAGAAAAATAAGAGACATAAAATTAACTATGTTAAAGTAATAACTTGTAATTGCATTCAATATTAATATATATTTCTCATAAAAAATAAAAAATCTAATTTTGAAATAATTAAATAACATTTTAATAAATATGAATATATAACTTGATGATACAGAGTTAGACTTAGAAGGGGGTTGAATAAGTCTTAAACTCTTTTTTGAAAAACTTACGGGCTCCTGAATAGCTTAAGTAAGTTAACAAACCAGAGAGGGGATAGAGAATCACACAGCAGATTTATATTAGTTCACTTCCAATGCAGAAGCTACATCCAGTCCTTTCAGACTAGAAGGATTTTCACTATTATAAAAAGCACCTTTACAATAACTGTACAACACCTGTGCCTCAAGTATTCTTGACTCCAGCCACTTCTGGCTTAAAACCCAAGTATTGTTTCAAGAGCCACTCCTGGCTATAGACTCCCAAATATTCTTTCAAAAGCCTCTTCAGGCCACAAGTGTTTCCCACACTAACAAACTCTAGCAACACACCAGATTTTACAAAGACTAGATATAAAGAGTTTTGATGTTACAACAAATAACTCAACGTATAAGAATATGAAATGTTAAGATAGGTACACTAAGCTACAGACTACTATAAGTCAAGGTCTGCTAGAAGCAGAACTAAAAGACTTAAGTAGTAAAATACAAGAACTTAGAATCTTTTTAGAAAAAGTATTTTAGACTTTTTGGTTTTTGAGAGAGATAAAGAATGTTGAATGATGAGGGCAAAAAGTCTCTTTTTGAATTTGAAAGCTTCTTATATTTATAGTCCTCTTTGAGATAGTCGTTGGTTTATCTTAGAGGTTGTTGACCTTCTCGAGGATTCTACAGTCAATGAGTGTAGAGACATGCTTCAGAGATAATTCCTTAAATGGATTGCCTAGATAGTCTTCTTGAAAAGATCTCTTTTGCTTATCCAATTTGAGTAATCAGGTACAGCTTTTTAACAGTTGACCTTAGGCTGTCTGTCTTGCACAGGTTTAGCTTTTGCTGACATCTTAGAATAAGCGAGGTAGCTTTCTTGGTTCATGTGAGCAATCCTTCAACTTTTTTGTTTGTTGTCTTTTTTATGATAGACACAGATTTGATATGTGAAAGTCCATGTTGCTTCTTATTTAGAAAGGAAATATGCTTTTCACATGCTTTATCATGAGAGGAGACATTATCTTGAGGTCTATAGCTTCAAAAAGACTTGATTTATTTGAAGTCTTTAGAGGGTGTAGACTCTTCTTGACAAGAGCGAATTGAGTTTCATGGACTCCCCTTGTAATTTGCAATTGGATTTCTACAGACTTCCTGTCACACTTGAACAAAATAATTAGACAAACCAAACGTACAAACTTCATTTTAGCTAAGAGTCTTAATGTATATTATTAATAAATCACACGGGGTTAAGACTTATTAGTCTTGAGTTCAGACTTGATTCTAACATAAATCCAGTTTGAATTAGGTTGGATAAGAACAGTTTTGGTATATAAATCTAGATCTAATCCAACAAATAATTTTGGTGTTTTTCAATTTTTTATTAATTTGGTTTTCGTTTATTTTATATTGGTTTTTTCGATTCGGTTTAGCGATATGACTTGGATTGGATCAATTTATGAACATTCATACCACTACAAGAAATGAATGATTTAGCCTATGTGTAAAGTAGATGCAACGACCAAAAAATCCTACGCGATAACCATTGTTACATCAGAGTCGTGATCAAGACAAAATTACCCCACACAATAGTTACGTCGGAGAAGGAGGTTCAATGCAATTACCCTTCTTCTTTTTTTCTTCTTCTATGGCCCCTTTCTTCTCCTCCTTCTCTTCACTAAATTTTACAATCTTATTCATCTTTTTCTTTTATTTTGTGTGCAATTTAAATTTAAACATAGCATTGGAGGTTCTCCCACACGTAATGACAAAAACCTTTAAAGCCACACATGATGTTTTTTTAAATCCCCGCACACTGTTGCATCAAAAGGTGGTTTGACACAATGACCATAATGGTTGTTGCGTCGAAGGGTAGCCTTGGCTAATGTTAAAATGTTTGACACAACATTGCGTTAGAGTCATTCTCTATGTCAACATTGCATCAGAGTTGTTGTCCGACTCAACATTGTGTCAAAGTTGTTTTCAAACATAACATTTGCGTTAGAGTATTGCTTTGGCGTAATGTTTCCATGTTAAATATGTAAGGATTTAATTTGTGTCACATTCAAATCTCACTAATATGAAGACCTTGTTAGTGGGTTGTATACTTTTGTAAGTGCTCATCGAACCTTAGGGCATGTCCTGACACTGGTGAGCCATGGGGACCCATTTCATCTAAACATTTATTTAAAAGAAAATGTATCATTTTAATAAGTTTTTTCAATTGGATTTTGTAGTTGGAAGCTTGGCATCAAATTTGATCAATTATGAACAACCTAATTGCGACCACAGATTAAAATTTATAACATATACTCCTTCTGGACTAAATTATAAGCAACTAAATTTTAAAATATTTTGATCAAAATATAAGTAACCGTCAACAATATAGACCCTATTTAATGATATAATTCCTAAAATACCTCTCATATTAGTGAAGAGATTAATGTGAGTGAATTTTGCAATGTAGAGAAATTATTGTTCTTTTAATAATTAATGATGAAGATAATTAAAGAATTATAGCTCATTTTTTTTATAAAATTAAATAAGACCAACTAACATTTTTAATTAACATTAATAGTTATTTGTTGCTAATATTTGAAGTCGGAAGATAAGTATATCACATTTCATGTTCATAAATGCTCTACAAAAGATACAAGACTTATATGGTTGTTATGAGGTCAAGGATTTACATCGATTCCTCTTTCTTTGGTTGTTAGGTGAATGATCACAATTGTAAGTCAAAGAGTAATCCATTTGAGACGTAGAGATCATCAAAGTGAGTCTTATTTCTCTTAACTAAACCTTTTCGATATACATTTCGTGATCCAAACCCTTGATTGTGTGTTCATAAAATGACCTAACTATCTTTCGATTGTGTTGAGCTTTGTTTGTGATTCCTTTTTCTATGGCTATAAATAAAGCTAATTATATTTACATTGGTTTGATTTTTTTTTAATGGGAAATGTATTGCATTCAACCAAGAGATCCAACCAGTAAAATTTAAATAAACTCAAATGTAATATCATTAGACAAAAAGGATTCACAAGTTAGTAGGAAATCTTCCATCCAAACCATCTTTCTTGTGGAAAAGACTAATCTAGCTAAAGAATCATAGAATTCTCACTTAACTCCTATAAATACTCATCATGTACTACAGTTTGAGGTACATTCAACCAACTGTAACACTTGAGCTCCGATATTGATATTGAAGTGACTTGAACATTGAAGTGTCTTTGTAGATAACACCATGTTTCGCCCTACAACATAAAATACTTATGTGTGTTGGGTGGAGTACAACAAGACCTTTAAATTCTCAATGAATTTAAGAATATAATACTGGATCTCTACTAAACTAGTATAAAAGATGTTGAACACGTAAACCAAGTACTCACAACGAAAGTATGTCCCCCACTACCAAACAAATCATTTACATTGGTTTGATCTTTTCTGTCAATTCCAATTATTAGCGCAACTGGAGAAATAAATAGACTCTTAAAACTTAGAATTTAGTTATTGAGTTAGAATTAAATTCGTAAATCTTTAAATTTGGTTCAAATTTGAGCGTATGAAATCAATTTTTTCTGGGTTTGAAGTTTGAACACTTTTTATGAAGCCCAATCTCTCCACACAACCCTCAACCTGATCTGCCCAATCCAATGTAGGCCAAGCAATCCATTTCCTTGGTGACAGTGACAGAACCTCTGCACCACAAAAGAAAACCACAGAAATATTAAAAAGTAGAATGTGACAACCTTTTAGCCAAGAGCTTGCATCATGCACTGGGTATATTCTGTCTTTGGAGCTATATCTATACCAACATCCAAGGTCTTGAACTTCATAGTAAAAGAACACATTATTATTTCCGAGTGTTTCGCACACCATATCATACTTGTTTGTTCAGTTCTTCTTTTCTATTCTCCTTTGTTTTGCCACTATGTATTAAACATTAAACAATTGATCAACCACATGCCAAAATAAGAAAAAAATGAAATAACTTTCTTCTACAATACTGCTTTTGCTTCCTATTGCTGTGTTGTTTCCCCTTCTTTTTCCAGCTTCTGCTACAAATTCAGTTGACATCACTTTTGTTGATTGCCTTGTAAACCATTCTGAACCCTCTCACCCTATAACTTCAGCAATTTTCACTTCAAACAGTTCTTCATTCTCTTCAGTCTTGCAAGCCTACATAAGAAACCTTCGTTTCAACACTTCCACAACCCGGAAACCTTTGCTTGTAGTCACTGCATCTCATGTTTCTCATGTTCAAGCAGCAATTATTTGTGGTCAAAAGCACAAATTGCTGATGAAAATCAGAAGTGGGGGCCATGATTATGAAGGGGTGTCTTATGTGGCTCAAGAGCCATTCTTTCTCCTTGACATGTTCAATCTCAGATCCACTGAGATTGACATGGAAACTGAAACTGCTTGGGTTCAAGCTGGTGCTACACTTGGTGAGGTTTATTACAGAATTGCTGAGAAGAGTAAAAATCATGGTTTCCCAGCAGGGGTTTGTCCCACAGTTGGTGTTGGAGGTCACATTAGTGGTGGTGGATATGGCAATTTGATGAGAAAATATGGTACCTCAGTGGATAATGTTATTGATGCACAAATTGTTGACGTTTTAGGTAGATTGCTTAATCGAAGGTCCATGGGAGAAGATCTCTTTTGGGCCATTAAAGGTGGTGGTGGGGGTAGCTTTGGTGTGGTCCTTGCCTACAAAATAAGGCTTGTTCAAGTTCCAGAAAGTCACAGTTTTCCAAGTTGAAAGAACCCTTGAGCAAAATGCTACTGACATAGTTTACAATTGGCAGCATGTGGCACCAACTATTAGCAATGACCTTTTCATCAGGCTCATCTTGGATGTGGCGAATGGTACACAAATTGGAACAAAAACTGTTAGAGCTACTTTCATAGCTCTATTCCTTGGTGACTCAAAAAGCCTTGTTTCTCTCACGAATGAGAAATTCCCTCAATTGGGTTTGAAGCAATGTGACTGCATTGAAACAAGCTGGGTCAGATCTGTGCTGTTTCGGGACAACATTGACATTGCAACCCCACTTGAGATTTTGCTTGGAAGACAACCTCAGTCTCTCAAATACTTGAAGAGGAAATCTGACTATGTAAAGAAAACAATTTCCAAGGAGAGTTGGGAAGGGATTTGGAAGAAGATGATTGAATTGGAGAAAGGAATAATGTACTTCAACCCTTATGGTGGAAGAATGGCTGAGATTGCATCAACAGAAACTCCTTTTCCTCATAGATCTGGGAACCTATGGAAGATCCAATACCAAGCAAATTGGTATGAGGGAGGGGAAGAGGTAACACAATACCACATAAACTTGGTTAGAGAACTTCACATGTACATGACTCCTTTTGTGTCCAAGAACCCAAGACAGGCTTTCATATGTTACAAGGACTTGGATTTGGGTATCCAGCACCATGGTTTTCACAGCTACTTTAAAGGGAGTGCTTATGGGGTGAATTATTTCATGGATAACTTCAACAGGTTAGTTCAAATAAAGACCAAGGTTGATCCTAGCAATTTCTTTAGGAGTGAACAAAGCATTCCTGTAATGACCCATGTGGGAATAGTTAGAATGGTGACTGAAATATCGTTGGTCTCTATTTTATTCGGCCTGTGTGCATTAAATTGGATTCGGATCCTCAAATAACATGTACCAGATTCCTGTTATAATTGTTTATGTAGAACAGAACACGATCCGACGTAAGGTGGATGGATTTGAATCTCTTAAAAAATTGGTTTTGGCAAGAAAACTTGATATTTAGAGTCAATAATCATGTCTTAACTTTCATTGTTCGTTAATTGCTGTAGATAGTGTGACATGGAATATTATTGCAATCCAATTCACATAAATTTAGTGTTTATAGTTTTCCTTAAGTTACAGTGTTTATACATTATGCATTATATTAAGGATTTGTCTAATTTGTACATAGAACAAAATATTAAAACTAAAATTTATATAGAGATTATTTAAAAATCAGTGTAAATAGATATTAATAATATTAAAAAAAGTATTTTTATCTCCTAATCTATCCAAAATTATAAAGGTTAAATAAACCCTTATAGCAATAGCAAATTAGTTTCCAACTATGCGAGCAAGTTGCAATTATTGGTAATGCGAATCACGTGCAAATTATTAAAGTATAAACAGCCAACAGACATGAAATAAGATACGTGTGAGTGATTAACTACAATACATACATATGTAGTGAACCTGCAGCTGTGATTGCCGTTAAAGCGTATATTCTTATCTATAAATAGTTGAAGTTGAAGATTAGTTTATTCAGACGTAAAGATTATGAAAACTGATTCAGATTTTCCCAACAAATTAATTAGATTTTTTCCCGTATTTCTCATGCGTTACTATAGAATTAAGATTTTACTTAGAATCGTTAAGGCTACGTTTAGTTACAAAAAATTATTCTAGTTTTTTGAGAAAAAAAATTTTGTTTGTTTTTCAAAATTTTCATTTAGAAAAATCTTTGAAAAACTTTTTAGTTTTCTTAGAAAACTTCTCTGTTTTTCTTAAGACAATAGAAAACCCGGTTTTTAATTTTCTAAAAGTTTTCTTTGAATATTTTATAAACAAACATTTTTTCTATTTTTTTAAACTTTTTTAAGAATAATTTTTAATTTTTTTAAAAAACTTGTGAACTAAACATGACTTAAGTTTTTCATGACTTGTAAAATTAAAATTCTTAAACAGAACCAATTTTGTCTTTTATTTAAATATAAAAATAAAATATCATACTTATACATAGACAACATAAAAAAACTAACAATAATAAATAAAAAGACAATATAAATCATATAACAATGTTCTAAAGATTCATTTTAGTGTATAATTTGTGTAACTATCTTAAGATTTAATAATGTGTAGTGTGTACCTAAAACTAAAATTAAAATCTTAGTTAGTAACTAAGTTAAGATTCTTAAGAGTGTGTATGTGAAAACTGGAAAAAAAATATTGATCTAGGGTGTGAACCGTACTCCAAGGACCATGACCGGAGTGCTTCTAAATAAAGGTCACGTCACCAAAAGTACGAGGAATACTTGACTTAGTTATCTAACAGCTTGTTTGGTGGCTGCTTTCCAACGGAGATTTCTCCGTTAAATAGGGGTAGCTTTTAGATCCTACGGGTCAACGGAGTTTTGATCGTCTCGAACGACGTGAAGAATTAATATCAACCTTTAAATTTTTCACTTCAACTCAACTCCGTTTCCCCAACTGTAAACCAAACACCCCCTAAACCGAGGTCCCGAATCAGTGCAAGTACGGATATAAGCCGATGACCCCAGTCATTCTCTGAAAATGAAATATGAGTCAGAATCAATATGGGCAACATGTCCCTACAAATACTGTTGCTACAGTAAATTAGGAGAATAGTCAAATCAATTCTTCTACTCAGGTAACTCTTATAAATACAACTCATCTATTACGGTAAAAGGATCTGATCTGATTAGTATGAGTAACCTCTTTAATACTAATATTCTCGTAATTCCCGTATTGACTTAAGCATCGGAGAATCTTTTACAGGAGCACCTCCAGTGTGTCCCCTTGACTTCGGTACGGATTGAACACCAAACTCATACCTTAACATGAAGAACTTATGCTCCACTAAGACGGTGTAAAACTGAGTGCTCGAGAGAATATTTCAGACTCTAGTTGAGCAAGGTCAACATTTGACCTCGGACATCAGACAGAACATTGGCACGCCCAGTGGGACTACGTAAACTTCGAGTCCTACATCGCAACCAGAAGCAAGTTATGGATCACAACAGAGGTAACGAAACCCCGGAAGGATATGTCCAGAATGTTGCAAGGACATTGGACTATGCTAAGGGTATAGTAGAGACCCCGGGGATGGAGTTGAGGACGTAGACGGTGATACAGCCAGATCCCCTGGATGAAATTAGTAGACAGTTGCGTCGAGAGATCCAGGAACTTCGAAGAGCGGACGGAAGAGAGAATGTTGGTGGAAATCAGAGGCGGCAGGATTTTCATCATCATCAGGAGCGATCTCAGACTTATGCTTATGATAAGCAAGAGTCCACATACCAGACTGAGGAGATGAGCAGCCAAAGGAGGGTTATGCAGCATGGTAGAGGAGGAGAGTACCAGTATAGGATACCTTTCACAAGGAGGTTAATGAACATCCCTATACCTAGACACCTTCAGACCCTATAACCGTTGTCTATAGGGAAGTACTTAGGAGAATGGGACCTCAAAAGTCATTTGGATGTATATGTGAATGAGTCGTTATTCTTAGAAGCTAAGGAGGACGTCATGTGCAGGATGTTCCCAAGGACATTATCTGTTGAGGCCTTAGGATGGTTTAAAGGTTTACCTGCAGGCTCGATTGACTCGTGGAACAATATGGCTCATGCATTCTTGAAGCACTTTGTAACACCCTAAATTTTTACAAATAGAAATCCCAAAAACAACGAGGAAATTTTTCACAAAAGCAGCCACGAATCGTCTGACACAGAAGGGAAGAAGAAGGCGAGGGAAGCAGAAGAGCATTCACATGCATATGACAAGCAACAGGGGAATTAGGACAGAGACCGGTCTATTCGGTTCGGTGTGACGCTCCAGAATCTAGGGGGATTCTAGGACGGAAGGTGACTCACTCATCCGTTGTCCAACACCGCCTGAACGATGCCACAACGGATGAAAACTCCTCAAGCAAACCTCACTTCAGCGTCCACTCACTCTCACAGGATGAACCTTTCTTCGAGGGAACTACTGGGCGCTCAGCATAAGGGAACAGGTGAGGGAAGGATAAGGAAGACACATATGTATGGCAACCTAAGGAAAGGTGAAACTTGAACCACTCCGCCCAGTTCAGCAAAGCACAACAATGCGTGGGTGAAGTACTCTACAACGTCCACTCGCTCAGGCGGGGTCCAACACCGCCCGAGCAAGACAGGATAATGCACAACGGAGAGGAAGACATTCGGGCGGAGTCCAACACAAAGCCTCTCCAAACACGCACTTACTGGAGCTAGGTCTAACTCGCTGAGGCGAACACCGGTACAAGGTAATTTCCCATTCGGATATGGATGAGGTCCACTCGACAAATCTTCATGCTTGCACTTCACTTGGAAAATCAGGTAGTTAACTCACTCGGCACGCCACGACTTATTCATTCGAAGTATTTATAACGTCCACTTAGAATTCGTTAAAGGGGGTTTCTCTCAAAATCCTTTACGTTTTCCCCCACTCAGAAAGAGCCCAACACAATCCACCAGCATACAACCCAGATTTATACACAATCACACACTCGGAGTACCCATTATCTTAACAATATATACATGCATATATTCACCAACACTTACAATCCCATACAAGTACCCATATCTATATTTTTCCTAATCAATCTTTATAAACAAATATGCTTAATCGTCATGTTACATAAGAGCCGGCCAAGGCTACCCTAACTAAATATAATGAATACAATATAAGCACTCAACACTCGGGGTGCACCACACTCGGACTTGAGGCCCTGACAGCACTTCCGAGTCCGTCCTGCACATGCTGAAAAATGGTGTAGGGGGTGAGCTTTCACATATACAATGACAGTTATTGGCTCGACTTAGAATACACATTCCCTTTCAACATACTCTACCTACCTTAATCAATACCAGCATTTACTAACATTTAATAAAGCATCTACACAAGTCACTAGTTGGATTTCTCAAGTCATTCATGGTTATCTAATTTCTACTATTCACAACAACATATCCCTTAACAATAACATCAATAATACTTAGCCTCAGCGTCAAACACACACACAAATCCCGTCGGAATTCATTAATAGCATTCACAGATTTTAAGGAGCGTGTTGCTCTCGACAATGATGCCCCTACCTATATGCATGCGGATCCGACTTAACAATAACTCTCAGTTACAGATCCCTTTTCTGGCCCCTCGTCTGATAGCCCTTACCGTGTGGTACCGGTCTCCCAAGGACGTCTCGAGACTTAACTCTAGCTCCCACGGCTACCACGGGTCCTCTCAGAAACTAGCCAAGGGTCTGTAGCTGGAAATCATATCATTGGGTTCCTGACCTTCCACGGGTCACCCTCTAACCATAAATGCAACCTCATGCATGTCCCGACAGTCATCCACACTCAGCAAGTTCATCTTAAGTAATTCATATCGTATCCACCCAGAAGTCAACAATAGACCACACCATGTGCTTGATATTCACATTACAATTTAACATGCAATTCATACATTAACTCCACAACATCACCAATGTCATCATACGTTTCTTAGACAGCAATAGTCATACACCACACAGGTAATAATCATCACTCATCCAGACTCCACTCAGCGGCATGTACAACATATAGCAAACAACATATTCTGAACGCATGTATGTGAGTACAAAATAATTAACAGGACTCTATTAACACACACATACGATATCCAGTGATCAACAGTCAAACACTTCACAGAGTCATAATCATACAAACACACAAGGTAATACGTTCGCTCGGACCGTCCAGAAACCATGCATTGGACATGCAGAGCGCCCCCTACCTGCTGCCAGAGTTCAGAGGCTTCTCGAGTTGCAAGGCCGACCGATCGTCCTTTCGTTACTCCTCCTCCAACCGCCCTCGAGCTCGGCGTTGATTCTGGACCAGAGTTGCTCCTTTCCTCCTACGGGTTCGTCTCCCCCACAGCTCCAAGGTACTTCCCGCACAGCCTGCCAACTGGAATACTAACAACTCCAGGTGGAAGAAGAAGGGGAGGAAGAAGGCAATGGGGAGGAAGGAGAAGGCAAGGAGTGGAACAGAGCCACGTTGGTGTTCCTCCAGAAGCTCTCGACTCTCTTGCTGTTTAACGCGATTGAGAGGGAGGAAGAGAAAACAGGGGAGAGGAGGTCATATGCACGCACAAGGAGGCTGACAACATGAATTAGTGAAGGTAAGAGAGGGAGCTGAAGTTGTCTTATACTACCAGGGGCACATGCGTCCTTTCACGGCATTATGATCATTATTATTTATTCAATTATCCCTGACCAGTCAGCAATTTATTCTAATTAACCACTAATCCTAATTCTCTAATTAACCTTTAATTAATGTCTTAATCTCGACCATAGTTAATTTAAAATTGGGATGTTACAGTTCTCCCCCACTCAAAAGAATTTCGTCCTCGAAATTCAACGCATACTTAGCCTCAACGAACCGCTCGGAAATTACGGCCATACCACAATAAGCAATTACACCTCTATGTTCCTCATGTATTCATCCATCGCTTAAATTCCAGTCGGTATAATTGGCTTCCAAAGCAATTTACCGACTGATCCACCCAGAAAATCGAGACGTCATTGTTAACACATTTCCACTCGGAAGTGTCACCATTGACTCGGAATAACATTCCTTCCTTCCACTCAGACTACCTCAACAAACGGATCGGAATACCACGGTCCTGTTCTGGCTGCAACTCTTCGTTTCTCAACGTTTCCGACTGCTTCGCAATTCTAATCAGCGTAAATAAAACAGCTCTTCATAGACTTTATTACACTCGGAATTCCATTTCCTACGTAGTTACCCTCATTCAACTCCGCCAGCTTACCCTAGTTGTTGGCACTTTCTAGTCTCTTGGCCGCTCGGCCTTACCCTTTTGATACCGATTGGTGTATTTACACCATCGGGTTTCCCGACTCAATGAGTCACCCGGCATGACAAAGAGCTCCCACAAGCATAGGCTCGACATTGGGTCGCATGGGACACATTCTAGACGTTATTCGACCATTTGGGAAGAATCCAGTCGGTAAGCAACATTACCGATTCCCTAGGATACCCACTACCGACCGATTCATTTCGGATTTAGCTCTCGAATTTTCAAATTTTCGGCCACGAGATTCCTTTCTTAGCCAAAATGAACACTCAACGAGTTCCCATAAGCTTCAATTAGCACATTTGTATGGGTTTGCCTCGTACAGGTACCACGCTTGGTCCATACATCTCAACTCCTTAACCATTCCTTTGGCTAACTGCATGCCTATAACCCACGAATGTTACTCGGCCCTCTCACTCTAAAATTTCAATCGGGGTTTTAAGAACAGTTCTCATCCGGGAATCCTTCCACTTGCAGAATTTACCCATGATTCAAGCCTTCCGTGAAACCAACCCGAGTCCAAGCCCAGCAGTCCCAAACGCTGACCTGAATACGATTTCAAATAAACCCTTCTCTTGGATATCTACTCCCCTTGGAGATCCTTCACTCAGAGACTTTCTATTTACCTAATTTCCACTCGGAATACAGGCCCACTCCAAACATAAATCTGAGTTTAGATTCAACAGCTCAACATCACCCAAACACAGCTATGAATAAGTTTACCGCTTGGTATTTACTCCCCCTTGGGTAATTTGCTCGAAAACTTGCACACTCGAAGTTCCATTTTCCGACGAGAAGTACTTTCCTTCGGGATGTAGATCACGTGGTGGAACATCACACGGCTATTAGGAATTCCACACTCGATGCCTTTCCTCTCAAAACCGCTCCACACGGTACTATCCACTCGGAAGTGGTACACTCCGAGACACCTCACCCGAAATTCACACGACTCAGATATTCCACTTTGATTTTGCCTAACACAGAAGTGCCATTCGGACACAGCTCCTTATGGATAATCAAAATGATGCTTCACTCGGAATTGTCTCCACCCTCACACATTCAGAATTTACCAACCTTTCCCGAACAATTCCTAACCTTACAATTTAGTTTGGCTCCAATCCCGGTTTCCTCATTAGGCTTACAGTAGCACCCGGATAACTTTTCAAAAACTCCAACTTCAGTGACAGTCGATCGCCCTTCATATTCCATTACCAATCATCCTTTTAGTAACCAATCCATACCCGGCAACCTCTAATCCTCTCGGAAGCAGACACGCCAAGGTCAAATAAACCCTTTTTCCTCATTTTGATAAACAATCGCATAACACTCATTCAATATAACTCTCGTTACCACTCGGAAACGTCTGAAAGACTCACCATCACCATAAGCAGTTACAGCTTCACTTGCCCGACTCATGAATTGCTGCATCCAACTTATAGGATGACGTCTCATTTCTATAGGGTTACAGCAATTACATAGTCACTGCAACGTGTATGCTACCACATTACCTATAGCAGGGAGAGTCCTCTCAGAGCAGCATGCCTCACACGGACCAGACTCACCTAACTAATACTAATTCACACGGAAGTTAATGGCAGTTCACATACAACTTAGAAGCAATACATCCACATCAACATTATGCATCACATAGGGTACACCACGCAACAAGCAGCATGAAAGTTATTTATCATTCCTGTGAAACCGTTGATGGCAATACCACAATCGGTTTTCAGCCAATACCGAGTAGATATCCCCTCTAAATCCTATTCAACACAAAATCATGGTTCGAATTAAATTCTCAATCCCCAGCTAGATAATGAAATCACTCAGGTTCATGCAATTCAATCAGGTTTAAGTAATTCACCATCACATGCTATCATAACATACTACGGACGCGGCAACGACACTAATGCACATGCAGGCATTCAATCGGATGTCACCCAATCATTCATGGTTACATCATGGTTCACTACAACATACATCCTAACCATAACACACACTGTACTCAACAATAGTATCAATATACATGTGCTCATTCAATCAGATTTACTTAGATCAATTCCAACTATATTAAGGATTTCATTCACAATATCATATTCAATCGGAAATCATACAATAACATGCATTCTCAATCATAACATCACATTACACTTGGCAACAACATCATCACATGTACACTCATTCAGTCAGGGCTCATTCATACAACATTCTCAAGTCGGAATTAGCCCAATCATGGGTATCCATGCGAATTATGCTAATCTCAATAATAATACTCTTACACACATGCATGCAGACCTGATTTAAACAGTGATTTTACCTCATGCAATTCTCATGTAATTCCTTACAGGCAACCAAGCTACCAGGTGCGTTTCACGTAGTTATTAATAAGTCATTACCGTTTCAACACAGTATACAGATTCACTTGGAATCTCACAGTTTCATCAAGCATCACAGGTGTTTGTCATACAACAAGCAAACAGGGTACCAATACCACATCACATCCTCTCAGTACTTTATAATGAAGTCAGCATGCATCCCAACACAACATTTCGAATGGAAACCAACATATCAATTCACATACCAAGCATTCGGAAATTATCATGGCATTTCCATTCACACGAAATCCACACAGCGTTGCATGCACTCGGTAACCACAATATTCACATGCCATTCAAGTATTTTAACACCACATGGATTTATGCTTTGCCTCCTACCTTAATGCACTCGGCATCAGTGTCATCACACAAGCATTCATCTGATTGCCTACTCTGAAAAACGTTCAATGCTGATACACTTCACTACAATCACACACAGCTCTTATTCGCTGACTCGCAGCATAAGCCACCCGACCTTCTCATTAACATATATATATATATATATATGCACAACTTTCAGACGGGATATTTATCACAACGGTTCTCAATCAATATCTATCACAATATCCGGGTGTTGCATGCATCAATAATTAATCACACGCAGATCACGTATTTCAATTATCAAACAATTGCCATGTCTCAATTATAGAGCAATACATAAAAGCAGTTCTCCCTCAATCACCTATATCATATATATATATTACGCAGAGTTCATGGGCTGGGTTATACAACATCCGTCACAAATAGCACTCGACAGTAATGGTAACACTCCTATTTTACAAGTATTCAGTCGGTATTCGCAGAATCATTAACATGCATTCACGGACAGAGTCACACCATCACTAAACAGTTCACAAATACCACAATCCAGGGGTTGCATGCACAACTACTCTATCTTAGTACAGCTACCAACACATCTCACACATAACACATTACATGATAATCATCCAAGCCTCAATGAGTTACTACGCAATTGTCCTGTTCGGCTCAACAGTTCACGAAGTTAATAAATTACTAGACTTAGAATCCCTAAGGGGTCACTATTTACCCAGTATCCCACGATGGGTACCCCTCAATATTCAAATATTGTTATAAGGTCTAGTACCATTCACTCGATTTTTCACACACCCGACCAAGACAGTATTCAGGTCGAACAGATGTTCTATTTCATATTCATGCGTTCATGGTCATGCCTAATCAACTGGGTCACTACTCCTATTGGTCCAGCATCTAGTGCATCACTCACTTGGTTTCCTCAATCGCCACCGAGACCCAACCCTATTTTAACATATATATGACCTCACCTTTACTCACTTATTACACACCCAGATTTTTAACCTAGGAATTACAACCCATCCCTTATACTGCAAATCACATACATCATGTACCATTCATTGTTCACACAATCAAATTCCTCAACAAGGCACAGGCATATAACCACACTATTCATAGTCATCATATACCAAATCCAGTAGAAGTTCATACGAACATATCATCACACAAGTCATGATTAAACATATATTAACGTTTAATGAAATACCACAAGCAGTTATGATAAGCTGGCATAATGCACTTAACCGCCCACTAACAGTAGGCAAACCTTGGTCATGGACCTTTTGGTCTGCTCTGATACCAAAATGTAACACCCTAAATTTTTACAAATAGAAATCCTAAAAACAACGAGGAAATTTTTCACAAAAGCATCCACGAATCGTCTAACACAGAAGGGAAGAAGAAGGCGAGGGAAGCAGAAGAGCATTCACACGCATATGACAAGCAACAGGGGAATTAGGACAGAGACCGGTCTATTCGGTTCGGTGTGACACTCCAGCGTCTAGGCGGATTCCAGGACGGAAGGTGACTCACTCATCCGTTGTCCAACACCGCCTGAACGATGCCATAACGGATGAAAACTCCTCAAGCAAACCTCACATCAGCGTCTACTCACTCTCACAGGACGAACCTTTCTTCGAGGGAACTATTGGGCACTCAGCATAAGGGAACAGGTGAGGGAAGGATAAGGAAGACACATATGTATGGCAACCTAAGGAAAGGTGAAACTTGAACCACTCCGCCCAGTTCAGCAAAGCGCAACAACGCGTGGGCGAAGTACTCTACAACGTCCACTCGCTCAGGCGGGGTCCAACACCGCCCGAGCAAGACAGGATAATGCACAACAGAGAGGAAGACATTCGGGCGGAGTCCAACACAAAGCCTCTCCAAACACGCACTCACTGGAGCTAGGTCTAACTCGCTGAGGCGAACACCGGTACAAGGTAATTTCCCATTCGGATATGGACGAGGTCCACTCGGTAAATCTTCATGCTTGCACTTTACTCGGAAAATCAGGTAGTTAACTCACTCGGCACGCCACGACTTATTCATTCGGAGTATTTATAACGTCCACTTAGAATTCGTTAAAGGGGGTTTCTCTCAAAATCCTTTACGTTTTCCCCCACTCGAAAAGAGCCCAACACAATCCATCAGCATACAACCCAGGTTTATACACAATCACACACTCGGAGTACCCATTATCTTAACAATATATACATGCATATATTCACCAACACTTACAATCCCATACAAGTACCCATATCTATATTTTTCCTAATCAATCTTTATAAACAAATATGCTTAATCGTCATGTTACATAAGAGCCGGCCAAGGCTACCCTAACTAAATATAATGAATACAATATAAGCACTCAACACTCGGGGTGCACCACACTCGGACTTGAGGCCCTGACAGCACTTCCGAGTCCGTCCTGCACATGCTAAAAAATGGTGTAGGGGGTGAGCTTTCACATATACAATGACAGTTATTGGCTCGACTTAGAATACACATTCCCTTTCAACATACTCTACCTACCTTAATCAATACCAGCATTTACTAACATTTAATAAAGCATCTACACAAGTCACTAGTCGGATTACTCAAGTCATTCATGGTTATCTAATTTCTACTATTCATAATAACATATCCCTTAACAATAACATCAATAATACTTAGCCTCAGCGTCAAACACACACACAAATCCCGTCGGAATTCATTAATAGCATTCACAGATTTTAAGGAGCGTGCTGCTCTCGACAATGATGCCCCTACCTATATGCATACGGATCTGACTTAACAATAACTCTCAGTTACAGATCCCTTTTCTGGCCCCTCGTCTGATAGCCCTTACCGTGTGGTACCGGTCTCCCAAGGACGTCTCGAGACTTAACTCTAGCTCCCACGGCTACCACGGGTCCTCTCAGAAACTAGCCAAGGGTCTGTAGCTGGAAATCATATCATTGGGTTCCTGACCTTCCACGGGTCACCCTCTAACCATAAATGCAACCTCATGCATGTCCCGACAGTCATCCATACTCAACAAGTTCATCTTAAGTAATTCATATCGTATCCACCCAGAAGTCAACAATAGACCACACCATGTGCTTGATATTCACATTACAATTTAACATACAATTCATACATTAACTCCACAACATCACCAATGTCATCATACGTTTCTTAGACAGCAATAGTCATACACCACACAGGTAATAATCATCACTCATCCAGACTTCACTCAGCGGCATGTACAACATATAGCAAACAACACATTCTGAATGCATGCATGTGAGTACGAAATAATTAACAGGACTCTATTAACACACACATACGATATCCAGTGATCAACAGTCAAACACTTCACAGAGTCATAATCATACAAACACACAAGGTAATACGTTTGCTTGGACCGTCCAGAAACCATGCATTGGACATGCAGAGCGCCCCCTACCTGCTGCCAGAGTTCAGAGGCTTCTCGAGTTGCAAGGCTGACCGATCGTCCTTTCGTTACTCCTCCTCCAACCGCCCTCGAGCTCGGCGTTGATTCTGGACCAGAGTTGCTCCTTTCCTCCTACGGGTTCGTCTCCTCCACAGCTCCAAGGTACTTCCTGCATAGCCTGCCAACTGGAATACTAACAGCTCCAGGTGAAAGAAGAAGGGGAGGAAGAAGGCAATGGGGAGGAAGGAGAAGGCAGGGAGTGGAACAGAGCCGCGTTGGTGTTCCTCCAGAAGCTCTCAACTCTCTTGCTGTTTAACGCGATTGAGAGGGAGGAAGAGAAAACAGGGGAGAGAAGGTCATATGCACGCACAAGGAGGCTGACAGCGTGAATTAGTGAAGGTAAGAGAGGGAGCTGAAGTTGTCTTATACTACCAGGGGCACATGCGTCCTTTCACGGCATTGTGATCATTATTATTTATTCAATTATCCCTGACCAGTCAGCAATTTATTCTAATTAACCACTAATCCTAATTCTCTAATTAACCTTTAATTAATGTCTTAATCTCGACCATAGTTAATTTAAAATTGGGATGTTACACACTTTGTAGTGTCGAGGGACATTCCTAAGACATCTCATACGTTGGCGCAAATCAAGCAGGGGTTGGAAGAGAGTTTGAGAGATTTTTTGAAGAGATTTTATAAAGAAGCTACGTTGGTACCAGGGTTGACGGAAGAAATCCAAATGCATATCATGGTGGAAGCTTTGCAACCGTAGTCACCTTTCACCCTATCTTTGGAAAAAGGGCCACCTCGAACCTTTAAAGAATTTAGGAGTAAGGCAGCCAAGTATGTTGGGAGAGAGATGCATTTAGCAACTGCTAACCAGAAAAGTACGGCCAAGAAGGAATTCAGATGCCGGATAGGAGAGCTCTGAGGTTTGAACAAATGGGTCTTGATAAGGATGTATTCCTAAGACCTAAAAGAAAGGAGGAGTGTGAATTTTATGCAGTACACCTCGTTAGCAGTTCGGCCTGGCCAGATTTTGAGGGAGGTTAGTTTGAGAGGATTAATGGTGTAGGGGTGAAAAAGCCGGTGCCTATGAAGAGAGCTGGAAATACCAACAAATATTATGAGTTCCATGAGCAGACTGGGCATAGTACTGATGAATGCCGACAGCTGAAGGAGGCAATTGAAACGTTGATTAGAAAAGAGAAGTTGACATAATATTTGTTCCGGCAGAGAGCCAATCCGGAGTTGGAAAAGGTGGCACCAAGAAGGAAGGAGACCGGTCCGGTCGAAGAAGAAGAAGCCTGGAGTTCCAAGAAACTAATGTTGGACAAGGGAAAGGCCGTGGTGGATAATATTGATGAAAATGATGAGTCATGGATGAAACCCCCTCTAAGTTCAGGAATGAGGGATGTCATAGATATGATTCACTACTAAAAAAAGCTGTTAGTGACGGACAAACACAATCACTATTCTATGCTATAGCCGTCGCTAACACTATTAGCGATGGACTTTATGACGGAAACACAGTCGTGGCTAACTCTTTAGTTGCTGACAGAACAACAATAGCAAATACGTCAGTCGCTAATATTTCGACGGCATAATCCCATCGCTAAAATGGTCCCTGTGCTGGTTACGCTCGCCGTCGCTAAGGGTTCTCCTCAGCGACCACATTTGTCCGTCGCTATTTGTAACTATATAGCGACCAACACTATCCGTCGCTATGTGTAACCATATAGCGACCAACCCTTCTTTGTCGTTATTTGTAACCGTACAACGACTAACACTATCCGTCGCTGTGTGTAACCATACAGGGACCAACCCTTCTCCATCGCTATTTGTAACCGTTCAGTGACCAACATTATCCATCGCTATTTTAACCATACAACGACTAACTCTTGTCCGTCACTAATAAGAATTTTTATTTTTTAAAAATAATTTTTTTAACTTTTATGATATTAATATAGGTTTTGTTAATTTAATTTTAAACTAGAAATACTGAATAACATAAAAATAATAAACAAAAAATGACAAAAATAAATACTAAATAGAATCTAATATAAACAACATAAATACAATGTGTCTATACAAACAAATGAAACATAAAAAAAAACAAATCGTAGGGGAGGGGGATCCTGTGGTGGTGGTGGCGACGGGTCAGAAGTAGGGGGAGGGAGCCCAAGCATGACAACGGGGCGGGGTGGGTATGGATAGTGCTTACCTGCTACCCGCCCCATGATGGGTAATCTGTACCCGCACCCGCCCCACTACCTGCCGGGTACCCGTTTAAACGGGTTTAAGCGGGTTTGACGGGTGCCCACGAATATTACAGGTATCCATAATTATTTATTATTCAATAAAATTTGAAGAAAAATATAACTTTTAAAAGAAAAAAACACAATTAAAAGCACAATTATGATATAAAATATGAACTGTCCTTTATAAGGGGTGTAAAGTTATGATTCTGAAACAGCTCAAAATGTACATGTAATGTCAATCTGATACAAGGATATGTTATACAGATGCAAATACGGAGTGTCCTTGTGTATTGGGCGGAGTATAATCCACACTGGGGCGGAGTGTAACTCACTCTGTGGCGGTGTAGTAGTCCGCCTGAAGTTGTTTTCTTTGCCTTGACACAATTGTTGGTGGTACTTGCAATTATTCTCCGACGCTCAAGTCAGTATTTCAGAATACTCTTAGACTTAGAAAGCAAATCTGAGAGAATTATGCAAGTAAGAGAGTGTAAGGTTTTGAATTGGGGATCCCCATATACCTTTTTGCTGAGGTTTATATACCTGTCACTGGTGCTCTATTATTGGTGGGACCTGTTCCTTGTTTTTAGGCATTATGCTGGAAAGGTAGTGGGTCCCTGCGTCGTTTGCAAGCACTGTTATTGTAGTGGGTATTTCCACTTACTTGGAAAGCGTGAATGCTTTATTATTTTATTTGTTTTTCCCTTTAATGCGTGACAGCGTGATTCCCATTTTTAACCTCTCAAGACAGAGTCAATCTCGTGCCGGGGTTACAAGCATGGGCTCGCTACGCAGTATGGGAAGTTCAATATTCCGCCTGTGTTGAGCCTATGGCTTGGCGGAGTAATATGCATTAGGGATATTTCATGCATGAGGTGTTCGATATTTTCTTCTTTGGCGGAGTAACAAACCTTGGCGGAGTAAAACACCTTGGCGGAGTAACATGCCTTGGCGGAGTTACTTGCCCTGGTTGTATGTACTCTGTATAGAAACAATTATAATGTATTTGAAGCGTACTTCTCTTGTTCAAAATGCTAATCTGGCAAAGTATTAAAGCCATGCTCTTGGGGGCCAGTGTTGGGACCGGATCATATGCCCCCTAGCTTGTTATGGTGACTGGCGGAGTCACTTTAATGAGCTATAACACTTAAGTTTAGCTTTTATAGGCATGGGTTTAGGCGGCGTTTACTAGTTCAGGACTTTTCGGACAAGTGTTTTTGTGCATTTAATGCTTTCATCATTACTTGCCACGCCTGTCATTAATGCGCCTCGAAACTGCGTTTTGCCGCTTCAATCTCTCATTGCCACGTATGCTCTCGTAACGATTGCCATTCCAATGATGGGACATAAATGCGTGGGGTGGCAGTTGAATATGTTTTCGAGGTTATTATCGTGGGCCTTGGATTTTGAAAATACGGCCCAAAAGATGCCTGTCTCGAGATTCATCCAACGACTGTAATTGCGTTAAATTCATCCAACGGCTGTAGTTGCGTTTCTGAGATTAATGAGGCCTTACTCGTTTCCCCCCAAGCCATGCCTATAAATAGATAAACTCTTAGGAGGAGAAACTTTTCGCTTCATCTTCTTCTCTGTGTTTGCGTATTAGAACTGCCTTTTGAATGTTGCTTTCGTGCGAGCCGTTTGTTGTTGCAGTTCTTCATTTCTTCAGAAACTTAAGGTAACTCTCTTTTTCCTCTGTCTCCTATCTTCATTGTTATTGGGTTGGTTCTGTTCTCTTTATATGTGTGTTTGTTGAAACGAGGATGAAAGGAAAAAAGTTAGAGTCGTGCTCTAGGGTTTCTGTTCGTCTGATATTTTCGGATATTGAGAGTGGAGATGAGGCTTTTTATACTGGGAGGGATGCAACATTTTACAGCAGCGTGGAGTTTTTTAGTAATGCTATACATTCATTTGTATCAGGAGGTATTCCTCAGATTGAAGTAAGAACGATGGCAGAGTGTCAAAACATTGTGTTGCATGGGTTGGACTGGAAAAAGATGCTTGAGGTTGACCCTTATTGTTGGGTTGAGGAAGATGTTAAAAATGCTTCCTCTCGTCATGCGACAATAAGCGGAGGGGTAATGGAGTTGTCTGTGCCAGTTTGGAAGGATGAGAGGTATGAGAAGAGTTTCATCGTCTGTTCACCCAAGAC
Organism: Clitoria ternatea; assembly: GCA_037962975.1. Classification (NCBI taxonomy): domain Eukaryota; kingdom Viridiplantae; phylum Streptophyta; class Magnoliopsida; order Fabales; family Fabaceae; genus Clitoria; species Clitoria ternatea. The sequence goes on along the minus strand of CM075671.1, from coordinate 238,847,551 downwards.
GTTTGAACGTATATGCCATCGTCCTCAAGATGAACGTACATTATACATGTACGATATTTTGTTTACCCAGTTGGGGGTACGATTTCCACTGAATAGATTCCAGATGGGCGTACTGAGGTTCTTGGATTGCGCCCCTTCTCAGCTGCACCCTAACGGTTGGGGAATAGTTCACAGCTTCGAGGTGTTGGCTAAACATCTGGAGTTTACGCCTACTGTGGCGTTATTCTTTGCCTTTTGCCGTATTATGAGGAGAGTAAATACAAAAACTGGCGGCATGGGCTTTGTAACTCTTCGGGCGGAGCTGAAGATTGTAAATTTTAAGGCATTTGCTGACTCCACCAAAGAAGGCGGACTTCACTTTAGGATGAGCTTTGTAAAAGTCTCTGTCAGGAAGAACAAGTCCGTCTTCTGGCGGAGTAAGGAGGGAATTGACAAATTCCCAGTAGCGTGGACCCATGAGCACTTCCTCCTGACCAAACAAGCTTATGAAGTTGAGGAGGGTGCCTTGTCAGCTACTTCTGTGGAAGTGCTCCAGACGTTGAAGGAGTACAACTCCGTCCACAAGCAGATCTTATGCAAAAGGCTGCTTGGGTGGGATGCTGAGGATTATTTAAGTAATTTTTAAGACTTGTTGCTTAAATATTACTTTTGTTTTTTTATGCAGCTTCTAATCGTGTGTATGTATATTATTTTGCAGGAGAAATTGCTGAATTCCCTGGAATGGAGCGCATCAAGCAAATTCGTATGAGCCGCGAGGAAATTGACGTGGAGAACAATGTGCAGCCCAGGAGGAATTTGGCTGCTTCTCTAACAAAGATTCTTCCTTTCCCTGCATCCACTACTGTAGTGAATTTGGAAGGTGGTGCAGGGTCCTCAGCAGTTGATGTTGAAAGGCGTTCTAAAAAACGCCAAGAACCAGAAGCTGTTGAGGAGGAGGAAGAGGAAGTGGATCCCCAACCTTTGCTCAAAAGAAAGAACAAGGGCAAGAAGAAGATTGGGGAAGGAGCATCAGTTGACAACGCCATTAACTTGGAAGAGACTCAGGAGGTACCTGTTGTGGGTACTACTACTGATATGGGCGGTGTTGAAGGCGCCCTCGAAGAAGGTGTCGTGGGGGAGGAAGCGGAGGGAATTCAAGCCTCTCCAAACCAAGTTGTGATGGATGAAGCGGAGGGAGTTCAAACTTCCCCAGTCTGCCCTGCTGAGAATCCCGTCTTGGATTTGGCTACTCGAGGGACACCAGTTTTCTTTATTGATGTTCCAGGGAAGTCATCCAGGCGATCCGTCTCTCTGCCTTTGGCGGGGTCTCGACTGAATCCCTTTTTGTATTTTGCAAATATGGGATCCCGCCAGTCGGAGAGGTGTGATCCGGAATTCATCCTCCGCCCTGACATCGACTTCCAAGAGATTCCAGACGCTGTTGCAGCTGCAAGGTGGCACCTTGTAGAAATTGATGGTTTTCTAGCCTCTGTGCCACGTATTGCTGATGTTGCTGCTGAGGCCAACATGTTTCAAGAGTCTTTTCATGACTCTGTTGAAAAGATACGCAGCTTGGAGCATGATAATGAACAGCTGTAGGAGGTGATCAATGCGAAGGATAAACACCTTGACACTGCCGATTCCGACATCAAGAAGCTGGAGGAGGAGTTGGCTCGGGTGAGAGCTGATAAAGTCTTGCTGGAAAAGCAAGTTTCTGGCTTAAAAGAGCAGAATGTAAAGCTGAGCGAAGAGGTGGGCGGACTGACCCAGGTGAAAGCTGACAATGTTCTGCTGAAACAACAAGTTTCAAATCTGAATCAGCAGAACCAACAAATAGGCGAGTGTGTGAGTGAAGTCCAGTAGAGGTTGGTTTCTTTTAAAACTGATAGGGCTCTTGCTGCAGACGCCTGGGCTACGGAGTTGAACGAAGCAGCTACCGCATATAGCAACCTTGAAAAACAGGTTGAGGAGTTGAAGGCTGAGAAGGCTGTTTCAGATGCTGCCAATGAGAAGCTTAATAAGGATTTGAATTCGGCTTTGGATGGAGCTGGAGCAGCAATTGGTGACGCCTTCAGTATGGCTATTCGCCAACTTCGCCATCGCAACCCAGGCGTTGCTCTTAACACTACAGGCATTCATCCATACTATGAATTTATCAATGGTGAATTGATGGTGCCTGCTCGAGGGGGTCATGTTCCTACACCTGATGTTGAGTATGTTTTGGCGAACTTGCACCCTTCACAAAGTTTGTCAAGACCAAGTGAGAGTCAGCTCAGTTCCGCCCACCAGGAAGGAGTGCCACCCGAGCCATGAAGATCAGCGTCGGAGTCCTTTTACAAATTTTTGTTTTTTGCATTTTAATGATATTGCCTTGTTCCAGGATAGGCTCTGGATCTTTATCAGTTTTTGGCAATATTCAATAAAATATATTTTCTGTAATCTATACTTGTTCATATAAGCAATGTTTGAGTTCGTCGTATTTATGCCTCGTAAAATGATATTAAGAAGGCGGAGTATTCATTTGAGGACTTAATGGAATATGACTAAGTATAACGAGGCGGAATAGCCTTTTTGAAATTCTGGTGAAGTAAAATTCAGTAGGGAGGCGAGGTAGCCTCTTAGGAATTTCAATGTAATAAAATCAATAATGAGGCGTAGTAGCCTCTTGAGAATTTCAATGAAGTAAATTCGATATTGAGGCGGAGTAGCCTCTTGAGAATTTCAATGAAGTGAATTCAATAATGAGGCGGAGTAGCCTCTTGAGAATTTCAATGAAGAATATTCTGTAATGAGGCGGAGTGGCCTCTTGAGAATTTCATTGAAGTGAATTCAATAATGAGGCGTAGTAGCCTCTTGAGAATTTCAATGAAGAATATTCTGTAATGAGGCGGAGTGGCCTCTTGAGAATTTCATTGAAGTGAAATCAATAATGAGGCGGAGTAGCCTCTTGAGAATTTCAATGAAGAATATTCTGTAATGAGGCAGAGTGGCCTCTTGAGAATTTCATTGAAGTGAATTCAATAATGAGGCGTAGTAGCCTCTTGAGAATTTCAATGAAGAATATTCTGTAATGAGGCGGAGTGGCCTCTTGAGAATTTCAATGAAGTGAATTCAATAATGAGGCGGAGTAGCCTCTTGAGAATTTCAATGAAGAATATTCTGTAATGAGGCGGAGTGGCCTCTTGAGAATTTCATTGAAGTGAATTCAATAATGAGGCGTAGTAGCCTCTTGAGAATTTCAATGAAGAATATTCTGTAATGAGGCGGAGTGGCCTCTTGAGAATTTCATTGAAGTAAGATCAATAATGAGGCGGAGTAGCCTCTTGAGAATTTCAATGAAGAATATTCTGTAATGAGGCGGAGTGGCCTCTTGAGAATTTCATTGAAGTGAATTCAATAATGAGGCGTAGTAGCCTCTTGAGAATTTCAATGAAGAATATTCATTAATGAGGCGGAGTGGCCTCTTGAGAATTTCATTGAAGTGAAATCAATAATGAGGCGTAGTAGCCTCTTGAGAATTTCAATGAAGAATATTCTGTAATGAGGCGGAGTGGCCTCTTGAGAATTTCATTGAAGTGAAATCAATAATGAGGCAGAGTAGCCTCTTGAGAATTTCAATGAAGAATATTCTGTAATAAGGCGGAGTGGCCTCTTGAGAATTTCATTAAAGTGAATTCAATAATGAGGTGTCGCAACCTGGATCGCGACGGCGCGGCGAAAAGAGATTACCAAAAGGTATGAAACAGGGAGTCGCCACCAACATTTTTATCCATAGGAAAAACATTAGAAAAAACTAAGTTCAGTAAAGCACTGGTTAAAAATTGTGATTCAAGTTCGGGAGTCGGTTACGAGTAGGGAAGGTATTAGCACCCTACATCGCCTGTCAAAAACAGTACCAAGATTGAAAATGCGCAACATAAATAGCCTTGCAAAAGATGGTTTATTTCTTCCCTTTCATTGTTGTATTTTTTTTATTTAAAAACGACAAAATGGAGTGAGAGAAATGTACAAACATAGAATATCGAAGCGAGGTCAATGGGACATTTCATCCGAATTAAACTCGATTTCGATATGAGACAGAGAGAGGAAAAGAATGCTAATAAGGCGTCACGCCTCAATCATACATCCTCGAATAAAAAAAGACAGGGATAGGAAAGAGATAAGCGGGACGTCTTGTCCTAAGTATCCATTCCCTATGAACTGTGGCGAGGTTTGAACAAAAACTAGGGGGAAATCAACAAGACGTCACGTCTAAATTGATTTTCACGGAAACGACAAAAAGTAACAACACGAAAGAAACGCAAAAAGCAATGGAATAAATCAGTAAAGGGGAAATAAGAAAGATGGGCCCGACAGGAGTTAAAGTCCTGCTCCTACGTATTCTTGAATTATCAAGAAATCAGGGTTACGTAGTTCTGACTTTTTCTTTTAAAAGATTGGGAAAATGTTGGTGGGTATCATTTTGGTAAGGAACCCATACAAGACGAAGTTCTTCGCACGTGTACGGATCCTATAGAGATTGTGTAGACGGAAGTATTTTCTGTACGACACTGACTAAAAATGATTTGTTTCTTTTTTTTTTGACTTTATCTAGATTTCAAAGAAAACACAAGAGACATTTATTTCTTTTTCATTATTATTACAAAGTAAAAAGAAATTAACTGAATGAACTTTAGGAAAGTAAACAAGTCCAAAAAATACAAACTCAGCAGATGAACGTTTAATAATAAAAAAAAAATGAAAGGAAAGAACACAGAACAGAACTGGTGGTGAGGTTGTTAAGGGAACAGCTTATAGATGTTGACCGGTGTGGATTCTGCTGGTGTGGATATGGGGTTGAAGGACCGAACAGTGGTGAGGAAATTCAGAAAATGTTGGGAAGATATATTGGGTTTAGGAGGCTAGGACGGTGTGGTGTTTAGGGAGTATTGGGATAGCATGGAGATTGATGAACTAGGACAGAACTGTGTGAAGGGAATGAATTCCTTAAGACTCTTGAAGCGAAATTTAGAAGTTTCCACTCTTTCCAGCTCTGGACCGTGCCAAGAACTTACCAGCCAGCCCCCCTTAAAAACGCAACCCCTGTAGCTTCTTTGGCTGGGGTATTTATAAGGCTTAAAGGTATGGGTTGAGTGTTTGGGACAACCAGAGTTCCCACTCACCCATACGCATAGTGGTGCAACCCTGGCCACTATCTGTTTGTGGGGAGCAGGGTTTCAGTGGGGTATTTTTAATTGTACACTTTCGCCTCCCTGTCTGCCATTCTTGGGGAGTGCGATTCCAGGTCATCATGCACAAATTTCTGACCTCGCCCATCTGTTGTCAAATTTGTGACATCGGTTAGCAAAGACATCAGTTGAACGGAGTTGAGGTGAGGACGGTTGGGCGGAGTGTTGAGGTGATGACGGTTGGGCAGAATGTTGAGGTGAGGATGGTTGGGCGGAGTGTTGAGGTGAGGACGGTTGGGCAGAATGTTGAGGTGATGACGGTTGGGCGGAGTGTTGAGGTGAGGACGGTTGGGCGGAGTTGAGGTGAGGACGGTTGGGCAGAGTGTTGAGGTGAGGACGGTTGGGCGGAGTTGAGGTGAGGACGGTTGGGCGGACTCTTGAGGTGAGGACGGTTGGGCGGACTCTTGAGGTGAGGACGGTTGGGCGGAGTTGAGGTAAGGACGGTTGGGCGGAGTTGAGGTGAGGACGGTTGGGCGGACTCTTGAGGTGAGGACGGTTGGGCGGACTCTTGAGGTGAGGACGGTTGGGCGGAGTTGAGGTGAGGACGATTCGGTGGACTCTTGAGGTGAGGACGGTTGGGCGGAGTGTTGAGGTGAGGACGGTTGGGCGGACTCTTGAGGTGAGGAAGGTTGGGCGGACTCTTGAGGTGAGGACGGTTGGGCGGACTCTTGAGGTGAGGACGGTTGGGCAGACTCTTGAGGTGAGGACGGTTGGGCGGAGTGTTGAGGTGAGGACAGTTGGGAGGAATGTTGAGGTGAGGACGGTTGGGCGGACTCTTGAGGTGAGGACGGTTGGGCGGAATATTGAGGTGAGGACGGTTGGGCGGAGTGTTGAGGTGAGGACGGTTGGGCGGAGTGGGTGTTCCCCCCTTTTGGAATTTGGACCGGTTATATTTCCATTTGGGACCGGTGTCTTTTCCATTTGGGTCGGACCGAAATAGGTATTCACAGATGCCCCTCTTTACTCCTTTTTCACAAGAGAAATACGGAATCTTCGTATTTTCGAGGTAAAAAGGGAGTAAAGACATGAACACCGATGTAGGGGATAAATGGGACCCATCAACCGGTCATCGTCCTTGCAAAGTATAGAACCTCGGATTAGAGCATCATGACCACCCTGTCCTCAACTTGTTCCCTTTTGAATGGCCAGTGTATTGTGCATGACATCGGCCTTAGCAACTTAAACCCTGGATCCAATTCTATCCGAGGTAGGTTTCATGATACCGTTTGTTACGCCCGAGTAGTAACCGGTGTAACCACTGGGACACCGTCCCTTGTGACCTAATTCACAGTTCCTAGTTTACTCGATTTGAGGGTCATGACACCGCCCTTTGGACTACCACCCATGTCTTGGAATAGAGAGAACCTCATCCACCTAGTGTCAACATCGGACCAACACCGCTTTTTTTTTTTTTAGAAATAGACGAACAAAAAGTAGAGGGTGCCTGAATAGGCGGACAAGAAAATGAAGAAGGCCTGAATAGGCGAACAGAAAAGAAAAGGAATGCCTGAATAGGCAAATGAAAAATAAAGGATGCCTGGATAGGCGGACGGAAAGTAAAGGATGCCTGAATAGGCGGACGGAAAGTAAAGGATGCCTGAATAGGCGGACAGAAAGTAAATGAATGCCTGAATAGGCAAATGAGAAGTAAAAGGATGCCTGAATAGGCGGACAAACAGTAAAGGGATGCCTGAATAGGCGGACAAACAGTAAAGGGATGCCTGAATAGGCGAACAAACAGTAAAGGGGTGCCTGAATAGGCGGACAGAAAGTAAAGAGGTGCCCGAATAGGCGAGCAGAAAGTAAAGGATGCCTGAATAGGCAGACAGGAAGTAAATGGTGCCTGAATAGGCGGACAGAAAGTAAAGAGTGCCTGAATAGGCAAACTAAAAATAAAGGATGCCTGAATAGGCGGACAGGAAAGGAAAGGAATGCCTGAATAGGCGAATGAAAAATAAAGGATGCCTGAATAGGCGAACGAAAAGTAAATGGCCTGAATAGGTGGACAGAAAGTAAAGAGTGCCTGAATAGGCGAGCAGAAAGTAAGGGATGCCTAAATAGGTGGACAGGAAGTAAATGGTGCCTGAATAGGCGAATGAAAAATAAAGGATGCCTAAATAGGCGAACGAAAAGTAAATGGCCTGAATAGGCAGACAGAAAGTAAAGAGTGCCTGAATAGGCGAGCAGAAAGTAAAGGATGCCTGAATAGGCGGACAGGAAGTAAATGGTGCCTGAATAGGCGAATGAAAAATAAAGGATGCCTGAATAGGCGAACGAAAAGTAAATGGCCTGAATAGGCGGACAGAAAGTAAAGAGTGCCTGAATAGGCGAGCAGAAAGTAAAGGATGCCTGAATAGGCGGACAGGAAGTAAATGGTGCCTAAATAGGCGGACAGAAAGTAAAGAGTGCCTGAATAGGCGAACTGAAAGTAAAGGATGCCTGAATAGGCGGACAGGAAAGGAAAGGAATGCCTGAATAGGCGAATGAAAAATAAAGGATGCCTGAATAGGCGAACGAAAAGTAAATGGCCTGAATAGGCGGACAGAAAGTAAAGAGTGCCTGAATAGGCGAGCTGAAAGTAAAGGATGCCTGAATAGGCGGACAGGAAAGGAAAGGAATGCCTGAATAGGTGAACAAACAGTAAAGAGATGCCTGAATAGGCGAACAAACAGTAAAGGGGTGCCTGAATAGGCGGACAGAAAATGAAGGATGCCTTGATAGGCGGCTGGGAAATAAAGGATGCCTTGATAGGCGGCTGGAAGCTAAAGTGTGGGATTGACCCTCGGTCGACGGCAAATACAGAGATTGGGGGAGCCAACAGGACGTCTCGTCCGAATTAACTCACTGTTGGCAGGAAATGTAAAGGTTGGGGAGTTAACGGGACGTCTCGTCCGAATTAACTCACTGGACCTAAAGGCTCAGGGTGATGCCCCAGTTTGACATGATTGAAGGGTCTTGGGGAATTGCCCCTTGACTGGAACAGAAGAAACCTGGGGAGATGCCCCAGTTTGAGATGATTTAAAGGAATCTTGGGGAATTGTCCCTAGACTAAAATAGAAGAAATCTGGGGGAGATGCCCCAGTTAGGAAGATTGAAGGGATCTCAGGGAACTGCTTCTTGACTAGAATAGAAGAAATCTGGGGAGATGCCCCAGTTTGAGATGTTTTGAAGAAAATGTAGTTCCATTGGGGAAGAATTTGGGTGATTCGAGATATTGCTCTTTGATGGAGAACATAAAGTTTGGGATTCATTTGGGGAAGAGATCTTGAGAAGCGCCAACTTTTTTGATTGATTTCACTAGGGATGAGAATTTGAGAGGTGCTGATCTTGGAGTTGAGTGGGAGACCTTGAAGATTGCCAACTTTGGCGAAAGAGGTTTAGAACGGTGCCTGCTTTGGAGATTGAAGAGGAGACTTTGAGAAGTGTCAACTTTGGCGATCTAAGGATGGAGTTCCGAGGCGATTCGAGGAGGGGACTTAAAGGACTTGATTGAGGTGTTAATGCCTGGCATGACTGTCTGTGAGATAACCTGCATAAAAATGGTAAGTAGTGCAAAGATAAGTTCAAAAACCGGGTAGGTCCTGTGAAACCGCGACCCTTAGGACAACTCATGGACAGAGGAGAATGCAAGAGGCGATCATAGCTTTGAAGCGCATGTCTGGCTGAGTCTTCATGATGATTGTCTAAGACGAGGTCGAGTAGTGGGAGCGTCTCGTTCCTCATGACTTTAAATGTTCACCATTCTTTCATTTTATTTTTATAAAAAACACAATGTTTTATCAGATCAATGCAATTTATAACACGTATCGAAAAAGGATGAACTTTATTCATGTATGTCAAACAATATACAAAGAATGGACAATAGGGAAAACAGATGGGATGAAATGAAGTTACATAGGACAGGTCAAGGCCAGGAAAGTTCAAGGATCCTCCAGTGAATTCCTGAGACTAGTGAGAACCTTAATCCTGCGTCACGATCTTAAGTACATCGTTCAACTCTGCCTTTGAGAGGGTAGTTCGACCATGGTCCACATGCCCCCAGTTTACGCGTTTTGCATTAGAAATTTTAATTACTCTGCCAAAATCTTGACCCTAATTTTACCTGAGCCGCCTTTTCAGGTTTTCGACTCACTGGGTTGCTCTAACTTTTGCCTAGGCCGCCCTTTCAACCTAGCGAGCTTTTTTCTTGTATTTTTCTCTTCTTTTTATTCTTGGCTGCATCCTTTACAGTAAAGGGTTGAAATTGATCACACTCCAGCTGAGTCTGCCTAACCTTTTCCAAATTTAGTTTGGATCCTTTGGGGAACTGATGTCATCTCAAATAGGAGACTCTACTCCTATGCTATGTACCCAAGGAAATATTGGTGAGTCTTTTGGCATCAATGAGAGAATTACTCCGAGTCATCATTTTGGCCCTTTTTTTCTTTTTTCTTTTCTCTTTTTTTTTGATTTCATTTTTTTGATTTTTCATTTTTTTGATTTTTTTGTTTGCCACCCTTTTTTGTTTTTTATGCCCTTGATGATGCAATAACTCAATCTGATAGACTATTTCCTTAGTTACATGAGCATGAGGAATAGCGTACCTTTTGAGGTGTTGATGATGATAAGAATACAAGTTCTTGGTCTAGTGACATTTATTCCCCCAATACAGAAAATGACAGCTTGCTTGATGATCTGGACGTAACCAGCTTTCCCTGCTTGGTATGTGCATTGGACTTCGAGCTTGGCTCTATTTTTTTATTTTTTCAATTTTTTTTGTATTATTTGTTTTTTCTTTTTCTTTTTTTTTCTTTTTTTTTTTGGCAAAGTCTTCCTCAGTTGTGTCTACATTTATAGAGATAAGCGATTTCCCCCTATCTTGCTGGCAACTGTTGAGGTTTCCTTAAATGACTGGCCTACCACTTGTCCAATTCAGGACTTGCCCATATTGTCATTCCATGCCTTCCGATAGGTTGCCCCCGTGATTCTTTCAATTGTTCTTGACTTTGGGATATACCTATCTTGATCCTCTTGTTCTAACAATCTTGCAAACTTGGATAGTGGCTCATGGGTTTCCCTACCTCATTTGTCGGCATAGTCGACCGAGTGATCGAAATCATGAAGCGAGATTATGATTTCACTAGTCTCAAGAGGATCATTTTTGGATCTGTAATTTAGTGTGTTATGGCAAAATAAAGAAGAGAAAGGAAAAGCAAGTTAAAGAGAATGAGTCAAAAGCAAGGATAAAGGGATGAGAATTTTTTGAATTTCGATAAACATTTATTGATTGACTGGTAAAACAAGTTTTTTTTCCGCCCTTATTACATGAAAAGTCCCAAAGCCTTAGGCATAGCAGAGGGATAAACAACACATTAAGGCAAATGATAAATTAATCTGGTGAACCATTTAAAAATCGTAGGGAATTTGACAGCCTTTCAACTACTGAGCTCTCGTCCCGACGGGCAAGCGGCCACCAAATCAACATTGTTATCAAAACTATCAACCACCACGGCATTAACTTCTGAGCTTCCATGATTAGGCAGGGGATTCTTGACCACGTTAGGGCTTCCCTCTTTAAAATCGATCCATTCGGCCTTGATCAAATCTCTCACTTTATATTTCAGAGCCATGCAATTTTCTGTGGAATGCCCCGGCGCCCCTACATGGTAATCACAATGAGCGTTCGGGTCATACCCCCTTGGGTAAGGAGGTTGCAACGGCCTCATGGGGCATGGAGCTATCATTCCCCTCTCAACGAGGACTGGAAAAAGTTTGACATATGTTATGGGAATTGGATCGAACTGCGCAGGGGCGCGCTCGTTGTTGGGAATCCTTGGGTTCTGATTATGATTGGGTGGTCGAGCCACTTGCTGCGGGTGATGATATGGCATAGGTTACGGCATTGGCGCTCTTACCATGGGCGGGCGGAAGTGAGGAGTACGAGCTGTTGGGCCACCAGTGGCTGCGGCCACATAAGGATTGGGAGCTTGGATCATGGTAGGGGTGAATGGTCTCAGCAGAGTCTTCTTTTGATTAGAAGAGATGAAATTAGTTTCTCCGTCCCTTTTCCCAGGTGCCGGCTTCCTCGTCATGTTTGCCCCAGATGAGCCCTGAGTGATCTTACCCGTTCGTATTCCACTCTCCACTCTTTCCCCAATAGTCACAATGTCGGAGAAGTTCGCTGAAACACTACCAATCATCTTGCCGTAGAAAGGTGATGGGAGCGTGTCGATAAACATCTCGACTATTTCTTTTTCCGATAATGGGGGATCCACTTGCGTCGCTGTCTCTCTCCATCGTTGAGCATACTCCTTGAACATTTCACTGTCCTTCTTCACCATATTTTGTAAATGAACCCTGTTGGGTGCCATATCCATGTTATACTTGTATTGTCTAAGGAAGGCATCTGCCAGGTCCTTCCAACAACGGATATGGTTCCGATCAAGGTGAGCATACCATGTAAGAGCAGCCCCTGCTAGACTATCTTGGAAGCAGTGGATCAATAGTTGGTCATTAGAAGAGTAAGATGCCATCTTTCGACAGTACATCGTGAGATGATTCTTAGGACAAGTCATTCCCCGATACTTGTCAAAGTCTGGCATCTTGAATTTGGGTGGGAGAACAACATTTGTGACTAAACATAGCTCCGAAGCATCTATTAGTCCAAAACCTCCGGCGCCTTCCATCATTCTTAAACGCTCTTCTAAGATCTCTATCCTTTCCTTTCGAGGAGCCGCGACCGCGCGGGTCGTATCTTGGAGGTTGGTCCCATAGGGGGTTCCATATCCATACGGATAGCCGAATGACTGGTTGTACGGAGGCAACACATGGGACTGGTTTACTAGGCCTGTATTTGGTGAGGGACCTTGAGGATGGGCCACAGCATAAGCCGGCTGGGTTATCTGGGCTTGTGTATTTTGGGCTTGGGCGTTGTAGGTTGGCTGGGCCATCGGGGCTTGTGTGTTTTGGATTTGGTGGGTTTGTGTGTCATGGACCTGTGTGTTTTGGGCCTGGTGAGCTTGTAGGTCATGGGTTTGCGTGTTTTGGGTTTGGTGGAGTGGTGGCATGTTTGGTTGTGTAGGGTATGAAGCATGAGGATTTACCACTTGCTGGTTGTGGGCGTCTTGTTGGTTGGCGAGTGGGGGATAGTACCCCGGGGGTAGGCCATAAAGTGGAAAGGGTACTGGGTTGCCGTCTAGACCAACAAATGTATGTTATGCGTAAGACTGGCCGTAAGATGGCTGGGCCTCAATGGCAGGGTTAGGTCTCCCGACATGAATGGTGAGAGGGGGTGTCATTGTGTTAGGGAGTTGGGTTCTTGCTGGGTCAGAACCAAGGGGAGGTGGCGCAGTGGCATGCTACTGTTGGGCATCCTCAACACCCGCAGAGGAGCCTCCTTCGGTAAGTTTCTTTTCTAAGAGTTTAGTTAACTCGGCGACTCGCTCTTTCAGCTAATTGAACTCGGTTCTAAAGTTTCCTTCAACAGCTTCTGCCTCAGCCATGAGTTTCTTTTGGAGCCGGGTCTGGTAAGGATGCCTACCCGTGACGTTGGTGTCTCCTTTTTTTTTAAAAGAAAGAAGAAGAAAAAATGTTAGGTGGAAATAGAAAGAAAAACAATGTTGTGGGAAACCATCACAGACTTTGGCGAGTATCCTTTGACCATTCCTTAGAATTTATCATTCAAAAGTACTAGGCATGGTAATCATAGAAATTAATATGGAATAATTATGAAGACAGAAGAAATCTTTCATCCTGAGGTGGGAGCCTCTAGCTCAGACATCTTCTTCGGGCAGTTACAGCCCTTATTTCTTAAGTTCAATCCCATGTCAATTTCCATAGATACTCAAAGGGTACATCACCAAAAGAGGATTATCTATTCACCCGAAGAATACTGTGTGTTTTAAAACGAGTCATTATTTCAATAACTCAGTAAATCTGCGGGTGGTAGATAATTCATTTTCTTGGATAAAAGGGGAAAGCAAAAATGACGTAAGGTAAAGTAAAGTTTGCCCTTTTATGGCCTAGGTCAGGTTTTGCTGAAAGTTTTCTCTAGGCCCTATGGTTTGTCTAAAAGTGGCTCTTCACACCAGGTGGCTTATTCTAAACTTCTAGAAGGTCACCAGAGCCAAGATCCTAACCATGACAAGGACGCAAATAGTGGGGAATCCACTAGGTGCGTATATCATGAGAGGTCGAACTCTGGTTGAGGTTTTCACGAATACCAGATAGGAAGTATATCCCATACGATTCCGTTACCAACCTCTCCTAACTTAAGCTTTATTTGGGGCCCGGGTATAGGGCGCCACTCATAGGTGTGTGCAAGTAATTGTGAGTGTAGTGTGTGGAAGGGCAGTCCATACCTTTTACCTTACCCCATTCTGCACAAAGAACAAACACAGAACAAATATACAAAGTTGTCTACCCTAGGGTTCAATAATTACAAGAAAGTAACATGGTCCTCTACCCTAGGGTTCAACAAGCATGCAAACATAGATAATGAAACAAATAACAAGATACGATTAAAACAAGAACAAACTTTCACAACAATTAACAGAAAATAAAACAAGAGGGAAGAAATCCAAGCTAACAAAGGCTATATAAAAAGAACATGCGCTTTAAATCAAACTGGCCTGACTCTCTTAAGTGTCCCCAGTGGAGTCGCCATCTGTCGCAACCTGGATCGCGACGGCGCGGCGAAAAGAGATTACCAAAAGGTATGAAACAGGGAGTCGCCACCAACATTTTTATCCATAGGAAAAACATTGGAAAAAACTAAGTTCAGTAAAGCACTGGTTAAAAATTGAGATTCAAGTTCGGGAGTCGGTTACGAGTAGGGAAGGTATTAGCACCCTACATCGCCTGTCAAAAACAGTACCAAGATTGAAAATGCGCAACATAAATAGCCTTGCAAAAGATGGTTTATTTCTTCCCTTTCATTGTTGTATTTTTTTATTTAAAAATGACAAAATGGAGTGAGAGAAATGTACAAACATAGAATATCGAAGTGAGGTCAATGGGACATTTCATCCGGATTAAACTCAATTTCGATATGAGACAGAGAGAGGAAAAGAATGCTAATAAGGCGTCACGCCTCAATCATACATCCTTGAATAAAAAAAGACAGGGATAGGAAAGAGATAAGCGGGACGTCTTGTCCTAAGTATCCATTCCCTATGAACTGTGGCGAGGTTTGAACAAAAACTAGGGGGAAATCAACAAGACGTCACGTCTAAATTGATTTTCACGGAAACGACAAAAAGTAACAACACGAAAGAAACGCAAAAAGCAATGGAATAAATCAGTAAAGGGGAAATAAGAAAGATGGGCCTGACAGGAGTTAAAGTCCTGCTCCTACGTATTCTTGAATTATCAAGAAATCAGGGTTATGTAGTTCTGACTTTTTCTTTTAAAAGATTGGGAAAATGTTGGTGGGTATCATTTTGGTAAGGAACCCATACAAGACGAAGTTCTTCGCACGTGTACGGATCCTATAGAGATTGTGTAGACGGAAGTATTTTCCGTACGACACTGACTAAAAATGATTTGTTTCTTTTTTTTTGACTTTATCTAGATTTCAAAGAAAACACAAGAGACATTTATTTCTTTTTTATTATTATTACAAAGTAAAAAGAAATTTAACTGAATGAACTTTAGGAAAGTAAACAAGTCCAAAAAATACAAACTCAGCAGATGAACGTTTAATAATAAAAAAACGAAAGGAAAGAACACAGAACAGAACTGGTGGTGAGGTTGTTGAGGGAACAGCTTACAGATGTTGACCGGTGTGGATTCTGCTGGTGTGGATATGGGGTTGAAGGACCGAACAGTGGTGAGGAAATTCAGAAAATGTTGGGAAGATATATTGGGTTTAGGAGGCTGGGACGGTGTGGTGTTTAGGGAGTATTGGGACAGCGTGGAGATTGATGAACTAGGACAGAACTGTGTGAAGGGAATGAATTCCTTAAGACTCTTGAAGCGAAATTTAGAAGTTTCCACTCTTTCCAGCTCTGGACCGTGCCAAGAACTTACCAGCCAGCCCCCCTTGAAAATGCAACCCCCGTAGCTTCTTTGGCTGGGGTATTTATAAGGCTTAAAGGTATGGGTTGAGTGTTTGGGACAACCAGAGTTCCCACTCACCCATACGCATAGTGGTACAACCCTGGCCACTATCTGTTTGTGGGGAGCAGGGTTTCAGTGGGGTATTTTTAATTGTCCACTTTCGCCTCCCTGTCTGCCATTCTTGGGGAGTGCGATTCCAGGTCATCATGCACAAATTTCTGACCTCGCCCATCTGTTGTCAAATTTGTGACATCGGTTAGCAAAGACATCGGTTGAACGGAGTTGAGGTGAGGACGGTTGGGCGGAGTGTTGAGGTGAGGACGATTGGGCGGAGTTGAGGTGAGGACGGTTGGGCGGAGTATTGAGGTGAGGACGGTTGGGCGGAGTTGAGGTGAGGACGGTTGGGCGGACTCTTGAGGTGAGGATGGTTGGGCAGACTCTTGAGGTGAGGACGTTTGGGCGGAGTTGAGGTGAGGACGGTTGGGCGGAGTTGAGGTGAGGACGGTTGGGCGGACTCTTGAGGTGAGGACGGTTGGGCGGACTCTTGAGGTGAGGACGGTTGGGTGGAGTTGAGGTGAGGACGGTTCGGCGGACTCTTGAGGTAAGGACGGTTGGGCGGAGTTGAGGTGAGGACGGTTGGTCGGACTCTTGAGGTGAGGAAGGTTGGGCGGACTCTTGAGGTGAGGACGGTTGGGCGGACTCTTGAGGTGAGGAAGGTTGGGCGGACTCTTGAGGTGAGGACGGTTGGGCGGACTCTTGAGGTGAGGACGGTTGGGCGGACACTTGAGGTGAGGACGGTTGGGTGGAGTTGAGGTGAGGACGGTTGGGCGGACTCTTGAGGTGAGGACGGTTGGGCGGAGTGTTGGGGTGAGGACAGTTGGGCGGAATGTTGAGGTGAGGACGGTTGGGCGGACTCTTGAGGTGAGGACGGTTGGGCGGAATGTTGAGGTGAGGACGGTTGGGCAGAGTGTTGAGGTGAGGACGGTTGGGCGGAGTGGGTGTTCCCCCTTTTTGGAATTTGGACCGGTTATATTTCCATTTGGGACCGGTGTCTTTTCCATTTGGGTCGGACCAAAATAGGTGTTCACATGAGGCATAGTAGCCTCTTGAGAATTTCATTGAAGAACAATTTTTACAAGTAATATACTTACTTGAACTTGTTGATAGTGCTTGAGTTTGTTAATTATGTACTCCGTAAAGCATTGGCAGTTAGGCAGAGTCAAATTTTGGATGGAGCATTCATCCCTTTGAATTTGAATTAGAGTGTAACTCCTGATCAAATGGAAATTGTTGAATCCAGGATTGGTATGGTGCAGCATATAGCTGTGACACCAATTCTTCCTGCAAGGACTTGATTGAACTTTTGAGGCGGTATGGTGCAGCATATAGCTGTGACACCGTTTTTTCCTGCAAAAACTTGGTTGAACCTTTGAGGCGGTATGGTGCAACATATAGCTGTGACACTGTTTTTTCCACAAGAAGCCTGTAGGACCTTGGGGCCGAAATGGTGCAGTATATAGCTGTGACACCAGTTCTTTCCATAGGCGGCCTGCAGGACCTTGGGGTCAGTATGGTGCAGCATATAGCTGTGACACCAATCCTTTCCCCCCAAGGAGTTTTTTGGACCTTAGGGTCGGTATGGTGCAGCATATAGTTGTGACACCAATCCTTTCCCCCCAAGGAGTTTTCTGGACCTTAGGGTCAGTATGGTGCAGCATATAGCTGTGACACCAATCCTTTCCCCCCAAGGAGTTTTTTGGACCTTAGGGTCAGTATGGTGCAGCATATAGCTGTGACACCAATCCTTTCCCCCCAAGGAGTTTTTTGGACCTTGAGGTTGGTATGGTGCAGCATATAGCTGTGACACCAATCCCCCCAAGGAGTTTTCTGACTCCGTTTGTGAAGCTTTGTTGCATGTTGGATAATCTTTATGGAATAAAGAGTTATGCTTTTATGCTTCAATTGTTAGAGCCGGTGTCTTATCTGCATGGGAACAAGTTCTGCCATGGATAGTCAATTGAAAGTTAGAATGAAGATTGAATGTAGGAAGGCATTTCATTAATAGTGGAACTACATAAAGAGCTGAGTTGGGGTATGTCTCTTCGAAACCTTTTCAAGGAAAGCATATCTGGGAAAAACCTTGAGTTAGGAAGAAAAGATCATACCATATTACCCAACTAGCTGTAGTATATGCGTAAATTTAAAATGTTCCATTTATTCCTGACCGGAGTGCTGTAACATCCCGGATTTTTAAAGGAAATAAATTTATTGGAAGAGGATAATTAATTATTTATGGATGAATAATTATAGGAGAATTTATTAGACATTAGAGATGAACTATCGGTAAATTAAAATTTACCGGAATCGGGTGAGTTAACGGATAATATGGGACCCACTAAGTGGAAATAAATATTTGATGGGTCTTGAGTGTTTGGAAAATTATTTGTGCATTATTTAATGTCCTAATATATTAGAAATAATTGAATTAAGATTTTTAGGACTATGGGTGATTTATGCAGACCGGATAAGCTGAAAACTGACCCGACTGAGATATGGGTGTCGGACCAAGTATCTCCGATTGAGATGCTATTGGTCAGGGCAGTAAAGAATATTACAGGGAATCTGAATATGTCTTCGGAATAATTTTTGGATTTTGTATTGAGCCCAAACAGAGAACCTGTTGGTTATAAAGCGGAGAAGCATTTATGAAGGGTTAAGTTAAAAACAAAATCTCCTCCACTTCTCTTCACTTCCCGTCAGCTTCTTTCTCCCTTTCCCTTCTTCACTTCCTTCATCTTCTTTCTCCTCTCTTGCCCAAACCGTGCCCCTTTTCCATGGCCATTTTCACCCAAAATCAAGAGGATTCCTTGGGTTTATGAAGCTTGTAATGGACATAGAGGCAAAGCTTGGCTCATCTCCTCTTCTCTCCCTCTCATTTTTGTCACCCATCCTTCCTCTCTTGGAAGGTCACTTGTTTCATGGCTTGGGGTAAGTTCCTCACCATTTTTATTGAGCTTATACCATTGGTTATGAGTTTATTTGTTAGGAGAGTGTAAAATATATATGGGTTATGAATTAGAAGCCATTTTTGTGTTAAACCCTAAGGTGGGGTGTGATTTATATGTGTTTTTGGATGGGTATGAAGGGGTACACGAAAATATGGTGTTTAGAGATGGAAGATGATGGTTGTTAGTGGTGATTGCTTGATTTTAATGAAACCCTAACCCTAGGATTTGGGGGAAATTAGTAATAATGCCATGAAATAAGATTTTTAGTGAAAACCCATGATAATATGTGTATGGGTGTTGTTAACGATAGAGATTGATGGTTATTAAGTATGGTTATTGAGTTTTGATGAAAAACCCTAAGTGTAGTGATTTGGGAATTTTGGCTAAATAGGTGATTTGATGATTTTTGATGCCTTAGAATGATTTATATGAAGGGAATGAATCTTTAGAATCATTGAGATTGATTAATGAGGTCGATGATATTTTGAACTATGTTCATGAGGTTGTGTAAGATGATATATGTTTGTATGTAGGAATGGTGATTTGAGGTGTTGGGTTGAAAATGAGTATGAGATGTTGTTAATGTGATGAATATTTATGCTTGGCAATGGTGGATCCTTGAGAATGACATATATGTATATATGAATTGATGATGAATGTTTAGTGTCCCTTTAATGGGAGTGATGTTAATGTTGATAAGGAATTTGTTTAAAGTGTGAAGTTATGCCTTGATATTAATGCATAATTGAGAAACTAATAGAGGCAAATAGAGTTTTATGAGAATGGAATGGCATGTGATAGCTCCAATAGCCCATATATGTTGTTTATGACCTGTAGGAATTGGAATGGGCCAATTCTAATGAGAATAGGCCCTTGAGTTGCATAAAAGTGCCTCTAAATGGGTAAAATGCATTTATGCGCATAAGTCCCTTATTTTTGGGAATTTTCGAGTGAGGCCGATGGCCACACGTCACAAATAATATATTTTAGCTTGTGACAAATTTTGATGGTCATTGGATTTGAATTGAATGAGATTAGGTGATTGGAAGTTGAAATTTTGGTGTTGTTCTGCATAAAAACAGTAGCGGGGCTGTCTTGAATCGATTCAAGACCCTTTGAATCGATTCAAGAGGTACTGTTTTCACTATTTTGGGCTCTAGGGGCGTTTGAATCAATTCATACGAGTTTGAATCGATTCAAGGCCCTCTGTTTGTCAAAAATTAAGATTTTGGGACGCTTGAATCGATTCATACTAGCCTGAATCGATTCAGAGCCCTGTTATGGCCACTGTTGTGCTGTTTTTCCAACTCGTCTATTTTCTTTGCTGTTTTTGGCCCGTTTGGGCATCTTAATGACATTTTTGGCCTCCGAGTTCTTCATGAAAGTTGTAGATAATTGTGTTACGGAGGTATGGTGGTCTCACATTAATTGGAGTTTTCTAACTCTCATTAGACATAAAACACCGGACCTACTACGTCATAAAATTCAAGTTTAAGAGGGTTTTGAACCCAACTTTTTATGGTTATCAAATTGAGACTAATAGGTGATATTTATGACACGTCCCTCTATTTTTAAGGCTAAAAATGAACTCTTCCCATGTCCTAATGTTGAAAGTTATCACGGGCTCATTGTTGCCTAAGACCTCTATTATTATGGAAAAACGAATGGATTCACTAAAGGTAATATGGATGGCATTATAGATGAGGGATAAATATGATGTTGTTGTAATTGGGAATAGTTAACCCTTTAAGATCTAGAGGATCTTGGCTTTGGGAAAGGAATTCCCGAAGCCTAACACAATTGCATAAGTTGATGTTTAACAAGTCTAGGACTTGGGGTTAAGCTTTATAATAAGCTAACAAGTGCTTAGAATTATGATGGTTATTAATCATGTGAATATACTTGCATATGGTATGTAGATCGTATTCTGGATGATGTGAAGGAGCATTCGGAGCATTGGAACCGTTCGACTCTTCCCTTGAGGTAGGAGAGGAGTTAACATTCAAATTGCATGAGTAAATTGAATAGTGATTTATTGTATGTGATGGATACTCATGCTTGCCTTGCCATGTATATGTATTGAATTAATTGAAATGGCAAATTGATAATTATTGAGAATTATTATGATGTTTTTATGATGGGTGCAAGTAATTGACTTGCATGTGTGTGAGGCAAATATGATTGTTGATACATATATATGTAATTTGTAATACTATGTTGCCACATGTGTGGATTAATATTATGTTTATTGCTATGCCTCTGATATCCATGTGTAGATTACTATGACTGATGTTTGTGGCCATTGAGTGCCAATTATATGAATGACATGCCTTGAGGGGCTCGTATGTAATTATATGATTATTGTAATGCTGTTATGGTTGATTGCAAGTGTTGACTTGCGTATATGATGTGAAATATATATATGAAAAATGTTGAGATGGAAATACCACATTAAAACTTGAAAATAATGACTAAAGCCAATAAAGATAAAATCCACTATGGTGTATATGGTGGTGTTAGTGATTATGATGATGGAGATTGATGAGTGGCATTTAGGATGCACAGGGTGAGCTTGCATTTGATTTGCATTGCATTGCATCCATGGCATATCATAGTTGTCTATGTGGAGTATTAGGGGGTTCCACTAGGCGGGCCCAGTGGGAGGGCGGCTCGGTGCACGAGCGTATTGTGATTTTCCCCTGTGACTCGATGTATGAGTCACGAAGCTGTCCATAGTTTGGTGACGAGGCACCCTATGTGGCGGGCCCAGTGGAAGGGCGGCTCTATGGTGAGCAAGTTTACCTCGGTGTCCGACTGGACACGGCTCTCTCGATGTGTGTTCGGGAGGGGCCCGTAGCACTTGTGGTAGTTGAGGCCACGATGTTAATCCACAAGTCACAGGGTGACTAGTGCTACAAATGGGCGATAGCGGTTTGGTACCAGTAAAATTATGAAGAGGTAAGCATGCTTGAATCGAGATATATGTGTACACAATTTTTCTACTGCAGTAGGGGCATAGTAGCACACCTATGCTTGTCCCACAATTGAATTAATATTGTATTTCCCACAGTCGGATCCGCATTATTTGATGAGAAATTCTTGTGCATATGCATTAGCCATAAGAGCATTTGCATATAGCATGGAGATATGCCATAATATGATGACGATTGATGATGATTGAGATGATGAGATGGTATTAATGAGAAGGGTAATTTAATATACCGAAAGACCACATAAAGGTAATAAATAATATGAATAAATGAAATAATATGAATATGACGATATATATATGTTGTGGCCCAATGTTTGAAGGGCGTAATTGTTATAATTGATGATGATGATGTCAGCCCTTGGTGGCTCTAATGAAGGGCCGGAATGGTCCATGTTGACGATGTGATGGCCCATGGTGGTGGTATATGATTGTGTATATGTTGTGCTTGATTATGATATGAATTGTGATTCATGAGGCTTGTAGGCCTATTATAATAATAAGACGATATATGAATGATGATTTGATGATTTGATAGCAAAGCACACATGACGTTTGTATGCATATACACATGATCACAATATATATATATATTATTCGTCATTTTGAATGTTTAACTCACTCTTCCATGTGGTCCCCTTTTTAGCATTGTGATGCAGGTTACCATGGGACGAGTTCGGATTTAAAGATCAAGCTTTGGTGAAGGTAAATAGTGGTAGAGGAAGTGCCTTGGCCGACATCATTTATGGATTCTTATGTATTGAATAAATGGTATATGATGATATAGATGATTTAGGGATTTTAAATATGTATGAGACAATCCTTTGAATTGATAGATGATGAATATATATGTATATATGCAGAATATAAGAGAGGGTTGGATGTGTATTAGAGGGATTGAAATTGAATGATGTTCATTGATGATTGAGATAGTCGGGAGAAGATTCCCAGATGTATATAAATGTATTTATGTATATATATATAGTTATATCTTAGGCATTGCATGCTTATATAATTATGTAAAATGATGATGTCATTAGGCTATGATATGACATTGCGTGCTTTACCGAGCCTTTTCTCATATCATCATATATGGGACTAGGCGTGTGTCCGGTATACATATTCTTCCCCTGTAAACTCTATTATTTTGTATACCATTATGGCCAAATTATCTATCGATCCAGCTTTAGGTTATATAATCTCACTCTTTGGTTTTCTGTGATTTGGGTCTTGGTGTGATCATGGTAGTGTCGTGGAAATGTTTGCAAACGTGAAAAATTTACTCGCATTTTTATTAATTATGACGATCACATCGGGATTCAAGTACAGAAAACTAGGGGTGTTATAAGTGCCATCTAAGTTTTCTAGGCGGTATGTGCCTTTGCCCAAAACCTCGATGACTCGGTATGGACCTTCCCAGGTTGGTGCCAATTTGCCTTGGTGTGCAAATTTGTTGCCAATATTGGCCCTTCTTAGGACCAAATCTCCTTCTTTGAAACGGCGTTCAAAAATACGTGTGTTATACCGTTTGGCAGCCTTTGCTTTGACAGCTTGGTCCCTCACAAAGGCTTCCTCTCTCAACTCCGCCAAAACCTCGAGTTCATGTGCGAGGTTTTGTTGATTGGCTTCCTCATTGAAATGGAGGACTCGAGCTGAAGTGGCTGCCAATTCAATGGGGATGACAGCCTCAACTCCGTATGTCAGCCGATATGGAGATTCATTTGTGGTGGAGTGAGGGGTTGTTCTGTATGCCCATAAAACGTGGCATAACTGGTTTGCCCAATCTCCTTTTGCCTCACCAAGGCGTTTCTTAAGGCCTTTTAAGATTTCTCTGTTGGAAACTTCAGCTTGTCCATTGGTTTGAGGGTGTTCCACAGAATAGAAAATCTGCGTAATGCTGAGATTTTCTAGGAGTTCAGTGAACTTGCGATCTGTGAACTGGGTGCCATTGTCAGTGACTATGCGTCTAGGGACTCCAAAACGTGCAATGATATTTTCATATACGAATCTTCGAGTCCTGGCTGACGTTATGTGCACTACTGCTTCTGCCTCAATCCATTTGGTGAAGTAATCAACACCAACTATCAAGTATTTGATACCGCCGGGCGCAGTTGGGAATGGACCCAAGATATCCATGCCCCATTGATAGAAAGGCCAAGGCGTTATTGATGATGACATTTCCTCTGTGGGAGTGTGATGAAGATTTGCGAATCGTTGACATTGATCGTATTTTTGAACATATGAGGTGGAGTCATGCTTTAGAGTGGGCCACCAATACCCCGCCCTGAGTATTTTTCTCATTAGACTCCGTGCCCCTGGATGATGTCCACACTGCCCTTCATGGACTTCTTCCAAAACAGCTTGCACCTCATTTTCATTTATACAAATTAAGTAAGGAACAGAAATTCCTCGGCGGTATAACTGTCCGTCCAGAAGTGTATAATAAGGTGCTTCTTTCTTTAGTTTCTTTCGCTCAAGATCATCCGTGGGTAATTGTCCATTAACAAGATAACGAACTATTGGTGCTACCCAGGAATTGTCATCAAAGGAGCGGCTTTTAATCATATGTACTGAGGAAGGAAAGGAAATACTTGGCTCCGCCAAGGTACTTTGTACAACCGTAGTTGTGCATCCCGCCTTCTTTGTGCTAGCTAACCTGGAAAGGATATCAGCACGTGTATTTTCTTCGCGGGGTACATGCTTGAAAGTGACTTCACTGAAGCGTTGTTTTAATTCATTGACGCAGTCTAGGTATTGTTGCAGCAGAGGTTCTTTAGCCTGATACTCACCAAGAATTTGTGAGATGACTAATTGAGAATCACTACATAGGGTAACAGTTTTGGCCCCAATATCTTGTGCTGCCCTGAGTCCGGCCAAGCAGGCTTCATACTCTGCCTGATTGTTAGACGTAGTGAAGGTAAAGTGCAATGAAATTTCAAGATGTACTCCGTCATCACTTTCTATAACAATTCCTGCTCCACATCCTTTGCTATTTGAAGATCCATCAACGTATATTGTCCAATGTGAATGATCTGCATCTCGGTTAGAGCCTGTTAATTCAACTACGAAATCTGCCAGGACCTGTGCCTTGATAGTAGTTCTTGGTTCGTATGATATGTCAAATTCAGAGAGCTCTATGGCCCATTTGATCATCCTTCCAGCCAGGTCTGGTTTGAACAATATAGTACGAAGTGGCAAGTCTGTGCGAATCAGGATGGGATGGGCATGGAAATATGGTCTTAGGCGTCGTGAGGCCCAAACAACTGCAAGTGCTGCCTTCTCAATCTTCTGATAATGGCACTCTGCACCATACAATGTTTTACCAGTGAAGTACACCGGTCGTTGGCCTTCAACTGTTTCCTTGACCAAAGCCACTGCCAACGCTTCATCTGAAACAGACAAATAAACAATGAGTTGTTCACCTGGGCTTGGTTTTACCAGGATTGGAGGGCTGGCCAAGACATTTTTCAAGCTTTGGAATGCCGCCTCTTGTTCTGGGCCCCAACTGAATTTCTTATCCTTCTTCAGCATTTTGTACAAGGGAAGAGAGCGATGAGCCATTTTTGGCATGAATCGTGCTAGAGCACCGATTTTGCCATTGAGGGATTGTACCTCCTTCAATGTTTTAGGGCTCTGCAACTCTTGGATTACGCGACATTTATCAGGATTAGCCTCTATGCCTCTTTGTGTTAACATAAAACCCAAAAATCTGCCCCCAGGAACAGCAAATGTACATTTTAATGGATTGAGTCTCATGTTGTATTGCTGTAGGCGTTGAAAAATGAGGCGTAGGTCTTTAACATGGTTTCCTCCCTCTGGGGTCTTGGCAATAATATCATCAATATAAACCTCTACCAGCTTTGTATACATACCCTCAAAAACTTTGTTGATTGCCTCGGCGTTCTTTAGCCCAAATGGCATGACGTTGTAGCAAAAGACCCCTTTGTCATTAATGAATGCTGTCTTCTCTTGATCATCCTCACACATTGGAATTTGGTTATATCCGGAGTAGGCATTCATAAAAGATAAATACTTGTATCCTGAGGAATCGTCAACCAATCTGTCAATGTTGGGGAGAGGGTATGGATCTTTGGGACAACATTTATTCAAATCAACGTAGTCTATGCACATACGCCATTTGCCATTGGCTTTCTGTACCATAACCACGTTGGACAGCCAGGAGGAGTAACGGAGTTCCCTGATGAACCCCGCCTTGAGGAGCTCCTCTGTTTGTTCACAAGCAGCTTTTTGCTTAGCAGGACCCATACGCCGTTTCTTTTGTGCCACTGGCTTAGTTTCAGGATACACCACCAGGCGGTGACAACAAAAGTTAGGATCCATGCCAGGCATGTCTGCAGTGGTCCAAGCAAAAATTTCTTTGTATTCATGGAGGAGTGCAATCAGTCTTGCTTCCATGTTAGCCTCCAGTTTGTCATTGATGTTTATGATTTGCTCCAGGGTTCCGCCTAAAACAATAGACTTGGAGCCACTATCAGGGGTTAGTTTCAAAGGATTCAGTGGGTCTATAGAAGACTCCGCCCTGGGGTCAAGATCCACCAAATTGACGGATGCCGCCGTACTGCTTCCTTCGTTCAATTTTCTTTTCTTAGACATGGTTTCAAGCTTCACCATGTTAAGACTCAAATTGTAACAATAACGAGCCATCTCCTGGTCCCCCCTTACAGATGAGACTTGATTATCTTTATCAATGAACTTGATTAATAAATGGGGGGTTGAAACGATGGCTTCCATGGCATTCAGAGTAGGCCATCCGATGATGCCATTGTATGGAGATTTAACATCAATGACAAGAATCCTGGATTTCACAGTCCTTGCTCCAGGTTCACCATCAAAAGTGATCCTTGTGTCCAAGTAGCCTTTAGTGGGCTGTTTGGCGCCATTAAAGGCTGTAAGGTCCTACGTATAAGGCTGCAAATCAGCATCAGTTAGTCCCATGCGTTTAAAACAGTCATAGAAGATAACATCGCAGGAACTTCCCTGATCAATTACGATGCGTTTTACATCCATATTAGCGATTACTGCAATAATCACTACTGCATCATCTCCCTCAGGAATAGTAGAGCCAAAATCATCATCTGTGAAGGTTATAGGCAGAGTCTGTACCCCGTTCCTGAATGGGCGATATTCCTTACCCTTACCTTGCACAGACAAGATCATACGATGATGATTTTTCCTGGCGGTATTTGAGGGTCCGCCTCCGGCGAAGCCCCCTGCAATCATATCTACAACCTGCCTTTTACCCCGTGATCTGGGTTCTGGGCTTGGCTCTCTTTTGGCGGACTCAAGAACAACGCCCTTTTGTTTTTCTGTTGCCGCAGTACGTTTTGGCTCCCGAGTGTTATCAGGATCAGGAGAACGATCACGAGATCTTTTCTCAAACCTCTCTGGTTCATCGTGAGATTTTCCCTTGAACAAATAATGTTTCAGTTTGCCTTCACGAATGAGTACCTCAATGGTATTTTTGAGTTGCTTGTACTCCTCCGTGGTATGGCCAACTGACTCATGGAACTCATAATATTTCTTTGGGTTCCCACCGCGTCTGATTGGAGGTGGACGTTGAATCCCATAAATATTAAGGGTAGTCCATCCTATTTCACGCAAGATTTGTTCATATGACGTGTTCAGGGGTGTATAATGAGCGAAATTGAACACATGTCTATCTTGCTGTTTGAAGGGCTGGTTCCCTGCTTTGTCTTTCTGAGGTAACTTATCATTCCTGGATGATTTTTCTTTACCTTTGTCATGGTATGGAGTTGTGGTGGGTGGTTTACTGCGAGATGCAGTGGCTTCCAGATGCATCTCAATACCCACATACTTGGATGCCTTCCTACGAAATTCCTCCATTGTAGATGGAGGTCCCTTTGCCAATGACAGAGCAAAAGGTGACTTTGGCTGCATAGCCTCGATAAGGATATGCAACTGTATTGCTTCTGTCAGATCAGGAACCATGGATACCTCCTTATAGAATCTCTTAAGGAAATCCTTCAGAGATTCTTTGTCACCTTGCTTGATCTAAGCCAATGTATGAGAGGTTCTAGGTGCATCCCTAGAGATCACGAAGTGGCTGCCAAAAGCTGTAGCCAGGTCCTCCCATGAATCAATGGAACCTGAAGGTAAACTCTTGAACCAACTAAGAGCTTCACCTGTAAGGGTTCTGGGGAACATCCTGCACATGACATCTTCTTCTGCACCTAGGAACATAGCCTCGTAGATGTAAGCATCTAGATGCTTAGAAGGATCTGTTTCCCCAGTGTATTTTCCTATGGAAACAGGTTGCATGGTCTGCAAATGTCTGGGGACATGCACATTCATGAGCCTTTTTGAAAATGGGATACTCATCTTGTACCCCAAGGGGGATACAATTGAGCCTGCTCTCCTTCCCTCTTGGTGTTGAGCATTTGCCAGTGGAAGGCTTCGTTGCTCTTCCATGTAAGTAGAGATGTGAGAGTAGCTAGGAGTACTTGATTCCTCCTGTGCATGCGCCTCATGATGCGGCTGTTTTGCAGGACCCGCTCTCTCGTGAGTATGATTTGCCTTTTCACAACGAAGCTCAGTAATTTCTTCTCTCAGCATCCTGATCATGTCATCTCTCGGATCTGGAGAGTCAGCATGCGTTGCCTTTTTGTGAGCATCATTGTCAAAATTGAGACGTCTAGGATTACATGGAGGAGAATCCTCAGTCTGCACTTCTGGTCCTGGTCTTTCCATTAATGATGAATATGATGGAAATTGATCAAAGATTGTGGGAATACCAAATTTACAGGTCCCACTGGGCGTGCCAATGAACTGTCCTTTACAAGGGGTGTAAAGTTATGATTCTGAAACAACTCAAAATGTACATGTAATGTCAATCTGATACAAGGATATGTTATACAGATGCAAATACGGAGTGTCCTTGTGTATTGGGCGGAGTATAATCCACACTGGGGCGGAGTGTAACTCACTCTGTGGCGGTGTAGTAGTCCGCCTGAAGTTGTTTTCTTTGCCTTGACACAATTGTTGGTGGTACCTGCAATTATTCTCCGACGCTCAAGTCAGTATTTCAGAATACTCTTAGACTTAGAAAGCAAATCTGAGAGAATTATGCAAGTAAGAGAGTGTAAGGTTTTGAATTGGGGATCCCCCATATACCTTTTTGCTGAGGTTTATATACCTGTCACTGGTGCTCCATTATTGGTGGAACCCATTCCTTGTTTTCAGGCATTATGCTGGAAAGGTAGTAGGTCCCTACGCCGTTTGCAAGAACTGTTATTGTAGTGGGTATTTCCACTTACTTGGAAAGCGTGAATGCTTTATTATTTTATTTGTTTTTCCTTTTAATGCGTGACAGCGTGATTCCCATTTTCAACCTCTCAAGACAGAGTCAATCTCGTGCCGGGGTTACAAGCATGGGCTCGCTACGCAGTATGGGAAGTTCAATATTCCGCCTGTGTTGAGCCTATGGCTTGGCGGAGTAATATGCATTAGGGATATTTCATGCATGAGGTGTTCGATATTTTCTTCTTTGGCGGAGTAACAAACCTTGGCGGAGTAAAACACCTTGGCGGAGTAACATGCCTTGGCGGAGTTACTTGCCCTGGTTGTATGTACTCCATATAGAAACAATTATATTGTATTTGAAGCGTACTTCTCTTGTTCAAAATGCTAATCTGGCAAAGTATTAAAGTCATGCTCTTGGGGGCCGGTGTTGGGACCGGATCAAAATATTTTATAAATTGCCAAGTGTCCAAATCTTAATATGTAAAATGTCAAATGTCACATAATAATAAAATCTTAATTGTAAATTGTCACACAAAAGGCAATATAAGAACAATCCATTAACAAAATCCATGCCAAATCATACACATAATTCATTTCCTTTTACATCCAAATTATAATATATAATAACATAACCAATCTTTAATCCTAGGCATGTGTTGGATCATCAACATCTTCATCCTACAAAAAACAAGTAACTAAAATTAGTATCCAAATCCAAACATTATGATAATGTTATAAATTGTATTAAGAATAATTAAATTTTATAAAACAAAACCCACTAACTTC
Organism: Clitoria ternatea; assembly: GCA_037962975.1. Lineage (NCBI taxonomy): Eukaryota > Viridiplantae > Streptophyta > Magnoliopsida > Fabales > Fabaceae > Clitoria > Clitoria ternatea. The sequence goes on along the minus strand of CM075671.1, from coordinate 238,818,242 downwards.
TTCAATTTCATCCATTACTTTGAAAGCTTCCATCACTTGAAGTTTTCTATCACCTGTAAAAGAATAATATTATGTTAATAATCACCTAAATTGAATCATTTAAAGTGATATGTAAAAGTAATTAATTTTATTACCTTTCACAACACTCCATAACTAATTTTGGACACACATCAATTTCTCCACAGTCTCTGGAAGCAATTTACCACGATGAGAAGTGATCAATCTACCACCAGTACTAAATGAAGACTCTGAAGCAATAGTGGAAATAGGAATTGCAAACAAATCTCTTGCAATCCTTTTCAAAGTTGGGTACTTCAACCCATTTATCTTCCACCACCTTAAGATATCAAATGAGTCTTCACCCATAGGCAACATTGTCTCTTCTAAATATCGGTCCAATTATGTCTTACAAAGAGCAGAAACAATGTTCCTTCCGCTCATATGTTTTTCCCAGATACTCCTCCAAGCCTCTTTTTTTCCTACAACTTGTGTATAATCATAAGTTGGGAACCCACTTGAACTTTTGTTACCCTTCATTTCCTTATTTTTCAAATCATACTCTCTCACCAAATCTTGACAAGTATTTTTCACTTTGTCCATTTCAGCTTCATATCTCTCTCCATAAATAAGAGGAAAAAAACAAACTAGTATCTCCAACTTGTATCTTGGATCTAATATGGTCCCTATAGCCATCACCATATTAATCACACCCCAATTTTTTCAAATTTGGTAACCATGGAAGTCGTCATTTGAAAGACCACACTATTAGGACAACTAAGCCAATTATCCAAAGCAAACTTAATTTCATAAATTTTTGGAGAAAGAACATTTGCAGTTGGAAACAAAGTTTCAGAAAACAATAAAGTCACGTCATAAAATAATTCCAACTTGTCACAAATCTCTATTGCCATCATCCAATCATTTTCATCAGGTAAGATTTTATATTGACTTTCCCGCTTTGACAACCGATCAAAGACATCTTTGTATTTTATTGTAACTTGAAGCATTAAAAATGTAGAATTCCATCTAGTTTTACAATCCAAAGCAAGTTTCTTCTCATAAGGTATGCTCAATTACTCACATGTCTCTCTAAATTTCTCTCCCCTTTTAGGGGTTACCGACCAAAAAACAACACTTTCTTTAACTTTATCAAGAGCACCAAAAATTAAAGACAATCCATCCTTCATAATTATATTTAAGATATAAGCACAACAACGCATGTGAAATATTTGACCACCCAAAAGAAGATCCCTTGGTTTAAGCTTTTCTAAAATATGCTCAATCATGGCATCATTTGTACTACAATTATCAACAGTTAAAGTGGACAACTTCCTATCTAGATTCTGATCCATCAAACAATCAATCAACACTTCAGCAAGAACTTTGCTAGTATGAGGAGCAGGCACATATATAAACCTAAGATTTAGTACAAGTATTGCTAATATTAGAAGCATTATACGAACAACATAAAAATATTAAAAAAAAACTAGGTAAAAATCGTCTAATAAGAAAGCCAATGAGATAGAAAAAAGAAATTGTCATTAAAGTTCAGGTTCGAATCCTAATAATCAGTAGTAATATTATAGATAAATTTTATTACCTTATTATTCGACTTTGAAGGATCCAAGAATCATCAATGAAGTGAACTGTTATAGCCATGTAGCCTCTATTTTGATGGGTAGCTGTCCACATATCAGTTGTGATTGCAAACCGACTTGGGTTGCTTGACAATAATTTCATCATCTTTTCTTTCTCAGCAGAATATATTTTAAAGAGATCACTCTTGAGAGTGTTCCGACAACATACCTTAAATAATGGTTGCATGGAAAAACAAAAATCTTTGAAACCAAAATGATCAACCATGGATAGTGGATACTCATGGAGAGCAATCATTCTTGCAAGTGCACGCCTTGAAATATCTTGATTAAAAGAATAGGAATCGACAACCACATTTTTACCTTCAACTGTCTCATTTTTTTAAAAAGATTGCCTAATATCTCTTCTAGTTTGAAGCAAGCATCCTTTAAAGTGACTACGCAGGTGACTTGTTCCTTGTTTTGCTTCACCCAATAATTTGGCATCACAATAATTACAAACTGCTTTCCATTTGCCATTAATTTGAACCCTTTTGAAATGATTCCAAACTTCAGAAGTTAGTTTTCTTTTCTTCCATCTGTCTCTATCTTCATTTGCATTTGGAGTTAGACTTTCACTTCCAATTGTATTTTGGGTTGAAGGTGTTCCTCCTTTAATGGCCTTGGAAATATTTGAATCATCCATAACCATAACATCAACTGATTGAACTTCTTCATTCACAGGGTTAGAGCCTTCATGAGAGGACATTCTACAAAAATTATGTCACATGAAGTTACCAGCATAATTATGTAAACAAAGATTGTATAACTTAAATTAACTACTGTTGACACAAAATTAAAAGGCAAATATAAGCAAAGTGAATGTCAAGGAAGTATATTAAAATTCAATTAAGTAGCCACCATGAACTTTTATATCTGTTGTTTAAATTTTCAAATAATTAAGAATATTGTAACTGGCCTTATCATCCAAATCTAATTAACAATTCTGTTAATTAATTAGAATTTGTCATTGTGTAAGAATTTTCTTCTAAGAAAAATAATTTTGAGAAAATTTCTTTACACTCTCTATACTTCTCAAAAATAAAAATATTTAAACACTACAACTTTTTCTCGACTTAAATTGTGGGACATGAATGGGGATGGCAATTATATTAATCATTACATGATTAATGCAAACTGTTTATAAGAACAATGGAGGGGGATCAATCATAACATTTTCTATAAAAAAATATAAGTAATTAATTAGCTCAGTGCAAAAAAATACAGCTTTCACCACTTCAACAAGTCACGCAAAGCACAGGTTATATAGTAGACATTGTTATAATTTGATTACATTTTGATGTTTGTATTTCACCAATTCAACAAGTCACGCAAAGCTGCAGCTAATTTTAATAGGCTAGAATAAATAGTTTAGCAGGTCTAAACACATTAGCTTTAACACACTTCAAACCAATGTATAAATGCTCTTTTAACTTCACAAGTGGAGGTAAAAAAAGGGGAAATAGAATTGACAATTTAATATGTAACATAAATATTTGAATGTCAAATAATTAAGAATAAAGTATACAATTGCTTAATTTTGTTTTACTCGGGTAAAGTAAGTTGAAAAGAGAACTTCAAAGAAGAGAATATTTTAAAAGAAACTTTACTAAACAATAATTCCACCGAACAATATTAGTCCTGCGCAAGCATATATGCAGCAGCAAGTACATGATTTATTTGCCTTTAGCTAGTTGTTCCTTCATGCAAAAATTGCAGAACCAAATAACAAAAATTGCATAATGGCTGATTTCTCCACAATGGTCCAATAATTTTGCATAACCACTGATAGAAATTGCAGAACCACCAATAAAAATTACAGAACCAATATTTCATTTTAAATTTTACCATATTTTTTAAAATAAATAGGAACCACTGACAGAAATTACAGAACCAAACAAGAAATCAGTTGTGAGAAGAGAAGAAACTCACGCTAGTGCAGAGGAGTCACGGTGAGGAGAAAGGTCTCTAAGGGGGGTTTTAGTCTCCAATTCGCGTTCAAGGTGCAGAGGAGTCACGGTGAGAAGAGAAGAAACTCACGCTAGTGCTGAGGAGTCACGGTGAAGAGAAGAAATTTTACCCTTTTGAAGCTTGCTGAGATCGTTGGTTTTGCTCTCCAATTCACGTTCAAGGTCTCTGAGGGGAAGGCACATTTAGGGTTTGACACTTTAAATATATATATATAAAGGTATAAATGTAATTTCACATTTAACGGGTACCCGTGGGTACGGATACCCCTATACTGCTACCCGCCCCGTTTATTAACGGGTTTTTAAAATACCCGTTTAATCTACCCGCGGGTACCCATTTAGCTACCCATATCTGCCTCATTGCGGGAAATATCCATGGATATCCGCGGGTACGGGTTTTTTGGCCATTCCTAAGGGAGCCTCGCCATCAACTGCATCAGTAGTTGCTGCTGTGCAGCAAGCTGTCGACTAGTCTCGGCGTGCTGCTCCTCGGCCCGTCGTCAGTCCGCCTCGGCCCGCTCCTCCATAAGCTATCTCTAGCATCGCTCCTTCTGTAGCTCGTTGTTCAGGTTTTGAATGACCTGAACAACATCTGCAGGAAGGCCAGAGGAGGAAGATGAGGAAGAGGTCTTCCCCTTTCTCGCGATCTGCGTGCCCACGCTACCTAACCCGAACACCCTCCTTTTCTTGTTCATGCCGCCAACAGCCTCCATGTAGATGGCCTTGTCATCGGAACAAGACAGGGTGGGAGGAACCTCCCCCTCAAGAGTCGAACCCATTAACTCTGCCTCCTTCTCGGCCCTCCTGACCTGATACGCCTCCTGTAAATTCAAAAATACTGATAGGATTAGTAATCTGATTTGTAAATTATAAGCATGTATAAGTTAAAAGTTAATACCGCTAGATCTGTAGTCTTCTGGTTTACCCATGCACCAGCTTTGTTCTTCTTGGTCATTTGCATGACCTTAAACAACGAAGGCTCGCGGTGCTCCCTCAGCTCATATAGTGGACAACAAGCATTGAAATTATTATTCGTAAACATGTCAGACTAATCATAATAGAAATGTTTAATATAAATATACTTACAAATCTTTTCTTGTGCTCAAGGGTTGAAATGCTACCCCCAGTGTAAACTGACGCCTTGTTCCGAGCACTCGCCTGCTAGCATAAGACACTGCCCCACTTCTGGACCATCCCGTCCCAATGGTCCTCGAGGATCCAACGAGGACGCTCGCCCTTGTCCCTGACCTTTCAAAGGGTACTCTTGATGATTTTGGAGGTCTTTATGGCAAAGACCTTCCTAACCTCATCAATCATACCCTCTGCCCACTAATAATCAAAACATCATGTTATCAGCACACAAAAATAATACCTAATGAGCTCTACTCTCCACTAACAAACAATACACATGCACAATTTTAACACATGTTATCAGCACACATAAGCAATGCCTAATGAGCTCCACTATCTACTAACAAACAACAATCAACATGCATACACAATCATCATAGGTTACAGATCACGAGAAAATAAGCATAAGCGGATTACTTGGAAAAGTGACACAACTATAGAGACGAAGCTGAAGACACACGAACACAGACCACACGGCGTGTAGAGCTGCATGGAAAACCATAAAAGGTTGAAGCATCAAATCAACATAGACAAGAAATTTTTGAAGAGGTCTCTAATCTCAATGCTCCATGAAAAGGAAACCCAATTAAAATCTTGTGAGTATAATATGAACTTAGGATATGTAGATTAATTAATAAGGTAAATTTGTGAAAAATCAATATGACCTAGGTTGTCAGAATCAAGATTCCATCTAGAATTGTGGAGCCTCTGACAATTCGTAGAAATGAGACACTAGGTAGAACGATTCTACCTATTATTAAAAAAATAAAATAACATACTTGTACATAGGCAACACATAAAACACTACCAATAATAGATAGAAAGACAACATAAGTCACATAACATCCAAAGATTCAGTTTGATATCTAATTTGTGAACTAGGTAGTTAATCACGAGCAATCGCAATGGGATTTCACATCGCCAGCGGTTGGCTGCCAAAAGGGAAGGGAGCAGTTGCGGATGCGTTCTCCGTTGTCGGGGGTCACAATTTTGGGGGTGGTCAGCTTGGCAAGTTAGGGCACCTGTTTGCATCCGCGACAGGGAAGAAGAAGGAGCATTTTACTTAAATGTTCTAAATGATGTCGTTTTAGGATTTAATTAAGGGTACTTAAGTAAATACTATTAAAAATTCAAAAAGAACCTAATAAGTTAGAACCCACCCCAAAACCAAACATTGTAAGTTGTAACCTCTCTCTCTCGTCCCTTCACCTTCATGCTTTATTTTTCACATTGGTTGCCCAATCTCTCTTTCTCTAGCCCCTTATTGCTTTGTTTCTGGCTGATCATTGCTCCGGTAACTGTGCCGGCAACGCCCTCGTAGCAGGCGGTTCTCTGTTTCTATATTGGTCCTCTTATACTCTGTTCTTGATGGTGCTCTGTTTATTGTTCGCCCCCCTTTTAATTGGTCTGTCCTCTGTTACTCTTTGTCCTCCATCTCCGATGAGTTATTTTCATCCAGCCACCACCGTCAAAGGTGTTTTGACCTTCGTCAGCCTCTACGTAAACTCCGATCCACCTTTCATAACCTCCGACAGCAACCTCTTTATTTTTTTTTTGCTGTTTTGACATTGAGACATCGGTGGTCTCTCCTGTACAGCATCCAGCAACCTCTCCTTCATTTTCTTGTTGCCTTAGGATTTTCGCTTCTTTAATTCCTTTATTTTGGATCCTTGGGACATGTAATGTGATACTACCTCCGGTTCCAAATATAAGCAAATATACCTAACTTCACACATATTAAGAATAGTAGTTGAAGGTAGTTATTTACATTAATGTTACCACATATTTGATTTAATTTTTTAAAATACCCTTAGTATCATTTATTACATAAAGAATTAGTGATCTTGGAAATATATATGATGAGGACGTATTTGGTAAACAAGCATTTAATGACATTGGAAAAGTCTAATTTTGATTATATTAAGGGACCAAAAAATTCCACTAAAATTTGCTTATATTTGGAACCGGAGGTAGTACTTTTTTAATTTTGATTTATATAAGTAGATGTGCTTAATTTTCAATTTTAATTTGTTTGTGTTTTTTGTAATTTTTCCAGCATATTTTATTTTCTATCTTGCAATAAGATAGAATCGCACCCCTGATCCGCACTGCGATCGTGATTTCCCAGTTCTGGGATTTCTTGTGATGCGCCGTTATCTGGGATTAAATACTTAGATTGTGAAAACTGAAATTTAAATGCTAAATTAGTAACTATCTTAAGATCCTAACAGTATGTAGTGTATATTGCGAAAGCTGAAAACAAAATGCAAAATTAGTGACTATCTTTAGAAACTGAAAACGATGTGGTACTCAATATCGAAGAGAACTCGCCAGAGGAGGGTAGAAAACACATGCAGTCACACAGAGAAGGTCAAAAGGGAGAGTGAAAATGCACCCAAAAATTAGGGATTTTTGGTTTAGGTGATTATGTGGTTATGTGGCCCCTGGCTAGGCAGAATTGATGATGTTTTGGATAATGTGACTGTCTTATTTGAAGGAGTCAAATAGGAATAAAGATACTATGGACCTTGATCCAGTTGATGCTTTGGAAGGGAATGGTGGAAATGATAAAGGTAATCCTTCACGTGATTCTAGCTCATGTGGTAGTTCCATCTCAGTATCAAAGAAACCTGTCCATGAAGCTTCGCCTTTTCACCGCAAGAAAATTAGAAAAGTTGTCATCAGGAAAGAAAAAAGGGCCCAAAAGAAAGAGGAAAGTTTTTAGAAAGCCCTTTTAATTGCCAACACAAGGTCAAGAGTTGACATTGCATGGCAGGATGGAACAATAGAGCATGAACTAGATTCTACAAGTTTAATTCCTATAGAAAATCCTGGTGATCATGAATTTGTTTCACAACAGTATGTTGTAGAGAAGACATCTGATGATGGTAAGGATATTTCTGAACCTAGGCGAGTTGGGGTTGTGAGAAGTGTTAATGCCAAGGAGCGGACAGCTTGTGTGAGGTGGTTAAAAAAGTTATCAGAGCAGAAGATCCCTGGGAGTTTAAAAATGAAGAAATTGTAAGTGTGTATGAGCTAGAGGGCCATCTAGATTATGATTACTACTATGGGGATGTGGTTGTTCGGCTGTCACCTGTGTCTGTTGGTTTAGAAACAGCTTTTGTTGGAGAGTTCTGTGAGAAATCAAAGCAGAAAGGTGAAGAAAGTGGGATTAAAAAGGAAGCGAAACACCAAACTGGTAAAGTAGAAAATGCATCTGGTAGTGAAACTTGTATGGAGTTTTCAGATCTCTCTTGGGTTGGAAATATAACCGGCCTTAAGAATGATGATATTGAAGTTACTTGGGCTGATGGGATAGTGTCAACAGTATGCACATTTTGTCTATTCATTCTCATTTTATTTGTGTACACACACGGTCTCTTTCTCCCCCTTGCACCTTATTTCATTGAATGGAAACTGAAGAACTGCTTCAGTTATTGTATTGCATGATGGAGATTTAACTGTTAAATTTTTCTGGCCAGGACATAATCATTCCCTGAGATATCATGGTGACTAAAATATTCTACTATGCACCTTAGTGTTACAAGAACTCCATACTTATATAGTGTGGGTTTTGTAATGTTTATTTTTTCAAATTATAATTTGATTGTCTTGTTTGGTTACTTTTGCTAGAATCATATATAATCTGTAAATCAGATTATGATCTAAAAACCATATTATAATCTATAAGCTGAAAATTTATAGATTATGATTATAAGATAGATTATTTTCTAGTCAACTCTTGTTTTCCTATTTTATCCTTATCAATTGATTAATGTTAATACATATCTAACTACTACAAAAGATTTCATACCATTTTTTTTTTGTAATTTTACCCCAAAATAAATAATTATTTCAAAAAATTGAAATGAAATAGTTTATTTTAAATCACCTGTTACCTAACACACCCAAAATACAATAATTGATTATCACTGAAATTAATTATTGAAATAATCTCTAAAAGTAATCTCACCCCAAAACACCCATACTCTCAGTCCTTTTTGTTGTTGTGAAGAGTAATACAGGAAGACTTTCATGAAACGTTAGCGGTTAGATAGCATTCGTTTAGGATGCTTATTGGGCATGTAAAATTGGGCTTCATCTTTTAGGGGAAAAGAGTAAAAGAAGTATCTACTTTTGTTTTTAGTTATCTGATTCTATGCCATTAAAATAGAGGGAAAGTTCAAACTTGAGGATCAAGCAAGTTAAAAGATTATGGCCTATGTTTTGTAATTTTCCATTGCAAAACAGCCTAATGAGTCCCCAAGTATCTGGGACTAAGTACTACCTATGAGGAGAAAGTGCCTAGAAATAGAATACCCAAAACCCTGAAATAAACACCTAGCAATTGTATTAAGGCTTTCTGGTAACTAGATAGATAAAGGTTTTCAGAAATTTTTTGTTTAATATTGTAATTATAACAAGCCCCAGTGTCTCAAGTAAACCTTGTTATGGAATTATTTGGTCTGTCCCTCAAGCTTTTGGAGGCATTTGTTATTATTTTATGTCAACTATCAACAAGGAAAAATCAAGATAGAGTTGTAGATATGGGATTCAATTATTGCTTGATATTGGTTGGGATATAAGGGAAAAAATAAAGAAAACAATTACATTAAAACTATTAAAAGCATGGAAACCATAAAGAACCTCAAGGATTATGAACAAAATGAATGCAGAGTAGACAATGGGATACAAGGTCATGTTCGAACAAATTACCACCACCTTCTAAAGTAATCTCTTATACTTCTTGTTAACATACTAAAATAATTCTTCAAATAGAATTAACATACTAATTCTTCAAACAGAAACCGCAAGAACAAGTTAAGGGACTTACCAGACTGAGGTTGGAGGTCAAAGGGGAAAGAACAAAACTTGTCCTGGAGGTCGTTGGAGCGCGTGTCGGAGGCTGGTATTCACAAGCAAAAAAGAGAGGGACAGTGAGAGACCGTGAGAAAAGGCAATGAGAGGGACATTCATAAGCAAAACAGAGAGGGACTTACATTGGAGGGTCGGAGGTTGCTCGAAGGTCCAGAAACATTGGAGGGGAAGGTTTGATGAAAGAGGGCTGTGGGGGGAAAAGAGAGAAACAGAGAGGGAGGGGTTTAGGGAAAGACACAAACTGACAGAGAAGGGGGAAACCCTCGATAAGTTAGTAGATTCCGCGACGGATGCCACCCCGTTGCTGCTTAAGTCGCTAGTTTAAGAAAAAAGGTTGACACGTGCCTAACATAGCGACGTGAATGATCCCGTCACTACACTGACTTACATAGCGACGCAAGTAACCCGTCGCTCAACCATAACACTACTAAGATTAGCGACGGCTACACAGATGCCGCTAACATGAAGCAAAAACAAAGACAGGATAATGACAGATATAGCGACGACCAAGCTAACATACAACATACCGACGACCGTATACCCGTCGCTACCTTTTCCCTCCCTTCTATTTTTTGGTTTCCCTCCAGTGGTTTTTTTTGCCGCCCAAATATAGCAACGGGCTCTATCGGTCGCTAATCTTAAACACTGAAGGGAAACCAAAAAATAGAGGAAGGGAAAAGGTAGCGACCGCGATAGCAACGACATGGTAGTAGCGACGGTGTTAGCAACGATTGAGGCGCCAATTTTAGCGATGTGGTTCTGGTAATCGCTGATGTGGTGACTAATTTTTATTTTGCGGGTTACTTTTGTACTGTCGTCACTAATTTGGTCGCTAAGTAGCGACGACACGTTTCGGTCTCTATATTGAAGTAGCTATCAGGGGTTTTTTAGTAGTGATTGTAGGTGGCTTTGTTAGAGGCGGAGTGTCAAACACCGCCCGAAAGTATCATTTAAGGATTATCATGGTCATTCAGACTAAGACAGATAACAGGCCTGTTGAAGAAAAGTCTGGTCGAAGCCGAAACCATTTTTAATAAACCAGATCCTATGAGATTTGTTGATAACTAACATCATGTATTCTAACTTAAATAAAGCCACATGTTATTGTTTGATGTGAGTGTTTAAGTGTTTCAAGAAATATAAGGTTTGAGCTACAAAAGAAAAGGGGAGCCCATGCATCAAAAGTCTGGAAGAATTCTCATAAGTTTGATCGCAACATGGACTCTACACTCTAAGTCAAAAGAAGAATCAAGACAAAGAAATGAAGTCTGGTAATTCACTTCAAAAGAAGTTCTCTCGCATTAAAACAACTTACCAGACCTAGACCTGAAAACATCATTCAAGCTTCAGAATATATGAAAGCATCAGACCTTGTCTCCTCATCCAGAATTGTAACATCCTATTTTTTACTCAAATAGAAAATAGATATTAATATCTCTTTAATGAAAAACACTTACTATTAGTTAGTTGATTATTAACTAATTAATATTTTTATGAAATTTTGGTACTTATATTTCATTATTTTGTTTTAAAAAATAATAAAATAATAATAATAAAATAAAACTATATATGTATTTTGAATGAAGATTTTAAAATGACTTAATTAATATTCATTAATTAAGAAAATTATATTAAGGATTTTTAATATCTTTATTATTCATAACTTTTATTTTATGTTTTTATATTTATGTTTATAATTTAACTCCTATTAGAATTTTAAAATAAAATTTTAAAAGGAATTAGATTATGGTTCTTTAAAACTTTTTAAACTATGTATTATTTATGATTTTCTGAAATTTTTGAAAACTTGGAAATATTTTAATAAAATAATATATTTTAAATGATTTTATATTTATATAAAGTTACTTAAAATTAAAAATATTTATAAGAAAGTGAAGTTAAATTATAAGAAAATTTTCTAAAATCTATTTCAAGTGGAATTATCTGAAAGTGATCGGTTTGAGTAAAATCTTGATTTTTACCAATCATGAGAGAATCGGTAAGGTACCAATAAATTTTTATTAGCAAAAATTTTAGATTTTAAAATTTAAACTTTATACTACTTATTATAAAATTATAGAGATCTAGTATAGATTTTGGATATTTAAAATATACCGAGTACATAGTTACTATTTGACTTAATAATTCAGACCCCTATTTTTATTTTAATTCATTACAAAAATTTTATATTAAAATATTGATGGAATTTGACCATAGACCTTTAGAATTTTTTTATCAGTATATTATTTTAGAATTTAATAAAAAAATTAATTATTTATAAAAAACCAAAAAAATCTTTTTGCACCCCCTAAATTACTATTCATACCCCCTCATAATTCTCAACCACACGAAATTTTATTGTGCAATTTTGAAAATTTCAAACTTGCATAGTAAGCAGAAACGAAAATTTCAGAAATTACACAGTACTTTTATAATAAAATAATAGAATGCACAGTGAAATTTCTGCCTATAAATACCGAAGGATCGAACGAAGGATTTCATAATTTCAGAATAAAATTTCTTAATATAATAGTGTTGGAGAGATAGTGGTAGGAGTAAGAGAGAGAAATAATTTTTATGGAAGAAGATTCTGCTAAAATTATAAGGTAAGAATAACTCTCTTTTATATTTTTTAGGTTTATTTTTATATCGTTTTAGAAATCTATTATTATATTGGATATAATATTATCTTAAGTTACTATTCTGAATAGTAAATTACTATTTATTATTACTATTTACTATTTACTTTTACTATTCATGATTTGCTATTTACCGTTACTATTCACAATTTACTATTTACTGTTACTATTCATGATTTATTATTTACCGTTATTATTCACGATTTACTATTTATCATTACTATTTACTGTTACTATTCATGGTAACTATTTAAAATTTAAAATTTACTGTTATTATGCATAATTACCATTTACCATTTTTGTTTCAAATAGTAATCTTAATTTTTATCTTATGCCTATACTGAAATAAATTGGTATTAATATTTCTAAAACTCGGAGGCGTAAAGTGAACTCACTTTTGGTAGCAATTCAAGGTAAGAGGGAGTGAGATAGAAATATAATATGAAAAGACATAAGAATAATGAGAGGAGTCCCCTACTCCTTTTAAATTTAATAATAATATTATTTTAAATAATAACTTTTTAACTTAAAAATTATAATAAATTTTAAATTAAGTATCTTATGTAACTTACTCTGAAATACCTATGCAAGGACCTGAACTTTTATAACCTATACGAACTGGATTAAACATATGCAAGGACTTGGACTATTATGACCTATATGGACTGAACTAAACCTATGTAAGGACTAGATTGTATGGAGTTACATAGACCTATGCGAGGAATGAACTATAAGGACTTAAAATTAAGTTTATTAATTTAAATAACTATTAAACTTTGAATTATGATGTTCATGAATAATATTTAATTTATTTGATTTGATTATGATTGATAATATTTATTTGTGATTGATGATATTTAATTGTGATTGACAATGTTTGATTATGAGTAATGATATTTAATTATAATTGACAATATTTGGTTGTGATTGATGATCTTATAATGTGGAGTTTGAGCATATAGCAAGCATGATGGAAAGCTAAAACTCAGTAAGAATATTCTTACCTTACACTTTAAGTTTTTATTCTAAGAAAAAGTATTTTATAATTACTTTAGTCTTTTATTTCTTCTAAAAATATTTTCATCAACCTTACTTTTAATATTTAGGATAAAATCTAATATTTATTTTAGAAATAAACTATTTTATGAAAATTAATTTATAAAAAGGTTGATATAGTTAATTCTAGAATGAAAGAAAAATTTATAGTTTTAAGTATTTTTTTTAATGATTTTAAGAATTAATTTCTTTCAGTAAATTAGAATTTTAAAGTAAATTATTTTGGATTTCCCCAATATAATAACTAAAGGATATTTTGATGTAATTAAAATTTCTAAACTCGATCTTGTTAATATTTAATTTGAGAAAAATTATGTAAATATGTAAAGTTTTCTATGAGAAAGTTTTGAGATATTTAAGACTTGGAAACTCAATTTTGGTGAGATTTAAATATGAAAACTGTATCAAATTTATTTTTGTATGACAGAAATTCAGAGAAGAAATTGTGGAAATGTATAATTTATTGAGATGGTGTTGTAAACCTTTATGATATTTAATAATTGAGTTTCTAAAAGTCATAACCAACTAAATATACGAGTAGTTCATGCATCATGAATCATTAAAGAGAAATAAGGTGTGATGTTGCCTGGGGACGAATTATGAAAACTGAGGATATATTAGAGGAGGTTTAAATGTGAACCTTGGGATGAGAGGGTGTGAAAGGGTGCTTCAGGTGACTTGGGGTCGCTCCCTAGTATCGGGTACTTTCATAATAAAAACCTTCTCAGTCTGACTAGTCTCTAAGTGTTTCCACGCCAGTTGAGCTATTCATATGCCATAAAGGCATTTATGTTATTATCCGAAATCATGAAATAGTGTAAACTCCTAGTTGGCCCATTGAAAATTAAAACTTTAAGGGCCCACATGCATAAACTGAATGAGAAAGTAACATTAAAAGAATTACATGACATTCATGTGAATGTGACATTCTATGTGGGTGGTTGTAAATGAAAGTATAATTGTTATGTTTATGAAGACCCTACATTTATAATTGATTATGTTTGAGATTATGACTGATATTATTATATTAGTTTGTGAAAACCCTTATGCTTATGTCTTATCTATAAAGTGTTATATTCTGTTTCTCACTCCTTGTTTGAATTTCTATGTCCAAAATATATGCTATGTTGATATATAGCTAAAAGTCCAAGCTGAAAGGATGTAGTTATAAGAGGGTAAAGTGGTCTCATCCTCAAACGGATAGGTGAAGAGACATGGCAAGAGTAGAATTCCAAAATCCTATGGTTCAAGGATTAGAAAATGATTGGTCATAGTAGTAGTAGAGGTATAATTTAGTTTTAGTTTACCTTATTACAATATCAAGTTGGATAATTGTAACAAGGTAAAGGTTAAACTTTGATAAACCTTATCATTTAGATATAATACTGTAATCTTTTATCACTTATGATTTCTATAAATTTATTTTGTCATTATGGAAAAATATTGAAAGACAATATGCTTTTACTTTCAATATTCAAAGGAAATCAGGTACATATACGTTCTTGTATATGCGAGATAAGGAATGATAAATAAAATTATATATTTTTCTAAAGTTTTTATTTTTAAAAGCAATACGAATATATATCTCGTGTATATAAGAGGGTGTTACAAGAATCATTTCAGAAGTGGTGTGATACATAAAGCATCAACAATCACAAGTCATCTCCATCAAAGCTTAAAGAAAAGATTCTCAAAAGGAAGAATGACCAAACAGGGTGGACTCTTGTCGCGACCGGGATCGCGGCGGCGCGGCCGACCCTCGAAACGATTTGAAAGATAAACAGGGAGTCGCCACCAATATTTTTTTAGGATAAAATAGTGGAAAAATCTTTTGTTAAAGCACTGGTTATAAAAATGAGATTCCATGATTCGGGAGTCTGATTACAGGTGAGGAAGGTATTAGCACCTCACAACTGTCCGTTATAAAAAACGGTTACCTCAATTTGATAGTGCGTATTATAATTAACCCAATAATTATTTTATCTTCTTCATGAAAAGAAAAATATACGGAACAACAAAATAAACAAAGAAAAATCAACACAAAATATTTACATGAGATTAACAGGATGTCTCGTCCAAATTAATCTCGCTCCGCCTTTTAAAGAGATATAAAAAATATGAGATTAACAGGACGTCTCGTCCAAATTAATCTCGCTCCTTCTTTTTTCTTTAAAGAGATATATAAAAAAACATGAGATTAACAGGACGTCTCGTCCAAATTAACCTCGCTCCTCCTTTTAACAATAAGACGAAAATGGAAAAAAAACTCCAAAAATTGAATAAAAGAAGATGGGCCCGACAGGAACTGTTTCCCGCTCCTACGTATTCTCGAGCTTTCGAGAAATCAGGGTCACGTAGTTCTTTAAATGTTTTTTTTAGGAAAAGATTAGGAAGATATTGATGGACATCATTTTAGCGAAGAATCTATACAAGGCGAGGTGCTTCACACGTGCACGGATCCTATAAAGGTGGTGTAGACGGAAGTATTTTCCGTACGACACTGACTAAGAACGATTTATTTTGCCTTTTTTTTATTTGAACTAGAAAGAAATCATAGGAAATACTTATTTCCTTTATTATATTTTTTTTACAAAGCAAAAAAGAAAGGTAGCAGAAGCCACAAGAGAGAAATGGAGACAGTAAGTTTGGAAAAGGAAAGAAAAGAAAAAGATGAGTGAAAACTGAATGGGAGAAGAGAAAACCGAGTGTAAAAAATGAAAAAAACGAGTGAAAAATAAGAAAACCGAGTGAAAAATAAGAAAACCGAGTGAAACTATGAAAAATCCGAGTGAAAACAGGGAAAACCGAGTGAAACAGTGACAATATGAGTGAAAAAGTGAAAATCTGAGTGAAACAGTGAAAAATCTGAGTGAAACAGTGAAAATCTGAGTGGAACAGTGAGAATCTGAGTGAAATAGTGAAAATCTGAGTGAAACAGTGAAAAATCTGAGTGAAACAGTAAAAATCTGAGTGGAACAGTGAGAATCTGAGTGAAATAGTGAAAATCCGAGTGGAAATAAGGGAAAACCGAGTGAAACAGTGAGAATCCGAGTGGAAATAAGGGAAACCGAGTGAAAAGAGGATTACCGGGTGAAATTTGAGCAGAAACGAGCGATTGGAACAAGGATGCTGGTCTGAGAGGGAAAAAGGAGCTGGGAGGAGTGCTGTTGAGTGAGAGTGAGGATGATGTTGGGGTAAAGAGAGTTTGAAAGGTGAGGAGTGAGTGAAGTGAGAGGAAAAGAAGACTTGGCGTGAGGGAGAGAGAGAACAGAGGTTTGTTTGGGCAGAGTTTTCCCTTCCTTTTCTCTCCCCTTCAGCTGCCCTCCCCCTTGCCTATTTATAGGCTGGCCCGAGTGGAATGCCAGCTCAGGCTTCCACTTCTGAGTGGAATGCCAGCTCAGGCTTCCACTCGGTTTGGGTAGTGGGGGGACAACGGCTGGTGGGAATTTTTAATTCCCTCCATCTCCGCCCCTGTCTGCCACCCCCAGGATTCCTGGATCCACTTGGGTGGTGGAATCCAGGTCAGCAAGGTGGAGATCCAAGTGAAGAGAGTGGAAATCTGAGAGAAAATGGCTCGGATCAACCTCCCAATCAGTATTCATCCATACTGGGAGTCAAATCCAAGTGGAAAAGGGGTCGGCCTTCACTTTTCCTCCTAAATCCAAGTGTAAAAGTGGTGAAATCCGAGTGAGAATGGCTCGGATCAACCTCCCAATCAGTATTCATCCATACTGGGAGTCAAATCCGAGTGAAAAAGGGGTCGGCCTTCACTTTTCCTCCTAAATCTGAGTGTAAAAGTGGTGAAATCCGAGTGAGAATGGCTCGGATCAACCTTCCAATCAGTATTCATCCATACTAGGAGTCAAATCCGAGTGAAAAAGGGGTCGGCCTTCACTTTTCCTCCTAAATCCGAGTGTAAAAGCCCCCTTTTGTGCTAAAGACCGAGTAAGAACATGTTGGTGTTTGTGCAATTGGATTGAGTGTAAACTGACTTGGATTCCCATTGGAACATTCAGTCAGAACCGGGTGTAAATTGACTCGGATTTCCATTCTCGCTTGAGGGGAAAAGTGGGTCACTCGGTACTGACTGAGAATTGGCCCGGACTTCACTTCTTCCCCACAATCCGAGTGACTAATGACTCGGAACTGACTAGAACGTGTCAAATTGTGACTCGGAAATACGTGAAAAAGGAGGGGTGAGAGGGAATTGGTTTGAAGAACGCAAACTGACTGAATTGCCAGTCGGTTCCGACTGAAAATGGGCTCGGAAATTGGGATTTTGGCCATTTTCACTCGGAAATAGGCTTTCTTTCTCTCAGAAATTGGAATTTTGAATTTCTTCACTCGGAATGGCTCTATTTTCCACTCAGAAATTGGAAATTTCAATTTTTCATTCGGAATGGCTCTGACAGGGGAGCATTTCACTCGGAACTGACTTATTTTGAGTGATTCTACTCGGATTCGATCCTTTTTGAGTCATTTTCACTCAGATTTCTCTTCAGTAGGGACACACTTCCCTCGGCAATGCTCTAATCTGAGTCATTTCACTCGGATTTGATCATTCCTTAAGTTATTTCATTTAGATTTGCTCCAATCTGAGTCAATCCACTCGGATTTGCTTCATTCTGGGTAATTCTACTCAATTTTGATCATTTCTGAGTTATTCTACTCGGATTTCTCTTCAACAGTGGCATATTCCACTCGGATTTGATCTGTTCCGAGCCCTTCCACTCGGAAATGATCATTTCTGAGTCCCCCCCCTTTTTTTAATTTTTTTTTAATTTTTTTTTAATTTTTTTTTGTGGAACTCTTCTTCATTTGTGGATAGGCTAAAATAGGTGTTCACAGATGCCCCTCTTTACTTCTTTTCCATGAGAAAAGCATGAAGTTTCTTCTTGCTTTTGAAATGGAAAGGGAGTAAAGACGTGAACACCTTTGTCAAAGTATTAGATGAGGGGGAAAAACCCAGGAATTGACACTTGAGCCTTTCAGTTAATC
Organism: Clitoria ternatea; assembly: GCA_037962975.1. Classification (NCBI taxonomy): domain Eukaryota; kingdom Viridiplantae; phylum Streptophyta; class Magnoliopsida; order Fabales; family Fabaceae; genus Clitoria; species Clitoria ternatea. The sequence goes on along the minus strand of CM075671.1, from coordinate 238,799,936 downwards.
AGGAGGTGAGAAGATCGGTGTTGACTCCTAGTAGAAAGGAAAGTAAATGGTGCCTGAACAGGCGAACGGGAAGTAAAGGATGCCTGAATAGGCGAATGGGAAGTGAAGGATGCCTGAATAGGCGGACACGAAAGTAAATGGCGCCTGAATAGGCAGACGGGAAGTAAAGGATGCCTGAATAGGTGGCTGGAAAGTAAATGGTGTGCCTGAATAGGCGGCTGGAAAGTAAATGGTGCCTGAATAGGCGAACGGAAAGTAAAGGATGTGCCTGAATAGGCGGACGGAAAGTAAAGGATGCCTGAATAGGTGGCTGGAAAGTAAATGGTGCCTGAATAGGCGGCTGGAAAGTAAATGGTGCCTGAATAGGCGGACGGAAAGTAAAGGATGCCTGAATAGGCGGATGAAAAGTAAAGGGCGCCTGAATAGGCAGACAAAAAGTAAAGGATGCCTGAATAGGCGGACAGAAAGTAAAGGGTGTCTGAATAGGCAAATGGAAAGTAAAGGGCGCCTGAATAGGCAGATAGAAAGTAAAGGGTGCCTGAATAGGCAAATGGAAAGTAAAGGGCGCCTGAATAGGCAGACATAAAGTAAAGGATGGGGTTAACCCTCAATTGATAGAAAATACAGAGATTGGGGGGCTAACAGGACGTCTCGTCCGAATTAACTCATTGGTCCTAAAGGCTCGGGGTAATGCCCCATTTTGACATGACTGATGGCTTTTGGGGAATTATTCTTTGACTGAAATAGGGTGAACCTGGGGTGATGTCCCAGTTTGAGATGGAGTAATGCCCCTTGACTGAAATAGAAGAAACCTGGGGAAGGTGCCCCTATTTAGGAAGATTGAAGGGATCTCGGGGAACAGCTTCTTGACTGGAAAGAAAAGTCTGGGGTCCACTGGGGATGCATGGTGGGCTTACTAAAGGAAAAAAATCTGGGGATGATTCAGTTCAAGCTATCTTGGATGATTCGGGGAACTGCTTTTTGATTGAGAGAGAAAAGAAATGGGGGAAAGGTCTGGGACGATACCCCAATTTTTGGAAAGATTAGAAGATTTAGGGGTACTACCTCAAGGCCGGGAGAAGAATCTGGGGTGATGTCCCAGTTAGGGCGGTTGAAGAGGCTTGGGGGTATATTTCCTTTTGACAGAGTGAGACCCGAGGTGATGTCCCAGTTCAAACTTCCCGGGAGCATGGGGTACCGCCCTTGGGTTGACAAAAGATAACAACTTGGGGAAGATGCCCTAGTTTGACATGCCTAAAGAGATTTGGGGGAATCTAGGGAGATGCCTCAGTTTGACAAGTTGGAAAGAAGTTTGGAGAAATGCCTCATGACTGGAAAGGAAGAAATCTGGAGAGATGCCCCAGTTTGACATGATTGAAGGATTCTTGGAGAATGGTTATAACAAAAGGAGTTCGGGAAGATGTCCCAGTTGAGTTTGTTTGGGAAGCGTAGTTCCACTGGGGAAAACTTTGGTGATTCGGGTACTGCCTCTTGATGGAAAGTTTGGGATTCATTGGGGAAGAGTTCTTGAGAAGTGCCATCTTCGGCGAATGATTCCACTGGGGAGAAGATTTCAAGAGGTACGGACTTTAATAATTGAGGATGAGACTTTGAAAGTGCTTACTTAGGCGATGGAACAAAAACATTAAAAGGTGCCAACCTTGGCGATTTAAGGAAGGAGTTTTGAGAAGTGCCAACTCGGGCAATTCAAGGAAGGGATTTGAAGGACTTGATTGGGATGTTAGTGCCTGGCATGACTATCTGTGAGATAACCTGCAGCAAAATGGTAAGTAATGCAAAGATAAGTTTCAAAATCGGGTAAGTCCTGTGAAACCGCGACTCTTACGATAACTCATGGACGAAGTAGAACGAATGAGGCAACCATAGCTTTGGAGCGCATGCCTGGCCAAGTCCCTGCGATGACTACCTATGATGAGGTCGAGTAGCAGGAGCATCTTGTCCCTTGCGACTTTAAATGTTTACCATTCTTCCATTTTATTTTGTTAAAATACATGTTTTTATCAGATCAATCCAAATTCATTACACGTATCGAAGAGGGTGAACTTTATTCATGCACGTTAAACAAGTACAGAGAAAGAAAAATAAAGAAGGTAAATGAAATGAATGAGGTCACATAGGTCCAGAACAAATGAAAACTGGGAAGATTCATGGATCCTCCAGTGAATCTCTGAGGCTGATGAGAGCCTTAACCCCCAACACGACTTCATGTTCACCCTTCGACCTTGCTTTTGGAAAGGTAAGTTCGACAGTGATTCACGTGCACGAGCTTGGACTCGTACTTCTTTGAGCCAGAGGTCTCATTCGCATTGCATAAAATTTGACCCTAACTTTTGCCTGAGCCGCCCTTTTCGGGTTTTCGACTCACCGGGTCACTCTAACTTTTACCTAAGCCGCCTTTTCAGGTTTTCAGCTTAGCGAGCATTAATTTTCTTTTCTTCCTCTCTTTTTTTGTTTCGTTTTTTTTTGTTTTTGTTTTTTTTTGTTTTGTCTTTTTTTTATATGTTCTGACATCTTCTCCCTAAGCATAGTATTTTTTCACTGCATCTGTGTTTACAGGCATTGACAAATCCTGGCCATCCATATTAGTGAGTATTAAGGCTCCTCCAGAAAAAGCCCTCTTCACAACATATGGTCCTTCATAATTAGGAGTCCTTTGCCTCGATTGTCCTTTTGAATTGGTAAAATTTTCTTGAGTACCAGGTCTCCTTCTTGAAACTGTCGAGGCCGTACTTTCTTCTCGAATGCTCGTTTCATACGCCTCTGATACAACTGACCATGACAGAGGGCAGTCAATCTTTTTCCATCAATCAAGTTTAATTGGTCATGTCGAGCTTGAACTCACTCAGCCTCTTCTAATTTTGCTTCCATCATTACCCGAAGGGACGGGATTTCTACTTCAAAAGGCAAAACTGCTTCCATTCCATATACGAGGGAGAACAGGGTTGCCCCTGTCGAAGTTCGAATCGAGGTGCGATACCCATGCAGAGCGAAAGGGAGCATCTCATTCGAATCTTTGTAAGTGACTACCATCTTCTGCACTATCTTCTTGATGTTCTTATTAGCCGCTTCAACCACCCCATTCATTTTAGGTCGATAAGGAGAGGAATTGTAATGGTGAATCTTGAAGCTTTCGCAGAGTTCCTTCATCATTTTATTGTTCAAATTCATACCATTGTCAGTAATGATCTGACTTGGTAGGCCATATCGGCATATCAGTTCTCGCTTGATGAATTTGACCATAATACTCCTTGTTACACTGGTATATGAAGCTGCTTCTACCCATTTGGTGAAATAATGGATGGCGACCAAAATGAAACGATGACCGTTTGAGGCTTTTAGTTCGATGGGTCTAATGACATCCATGCCCCACATTGAGAAGGGCCATGGTGCTGTCAAGACATTTAGAGATAACGACGGTGCATGAATATGGTCAGCGTATATCTGACATTTGTGATATTTTCGGACATACGTGAAGCAGTCCGCTTTCATGGTTATCCAGTAATAACCAGCCCTCAAGATCTTTCTAGACATGGCATGTCCATTAGCGTGAGTCCCAAAAGATCCTTCATGAACATCCTTTATGATTTCGTTTGCCTCATCAGCATCAACACAGCGAAGAAGGACAGAGTCATAGTTTCTTTTGTAAAGCACATCCCTATTTAAGAAGAAACCCATGGCGAGTCGCCTTAGGGTCTTCTTATCATTTTCTGTAGCACCCTCAGGGTATTCTTGACTCTGGATATATCTCTTAATATCATGGTACCAAGGTTTCCCATCAGACTCCTTTTCCATCATTTGACAGTATGCAGGCTCACAGTGCTTCTTTACTTCGATGAGAGGCATATCGTAGTCACTACTTACTTCGAACATTGAGGTAAGGGTAGCCAATGCATCAGCCATTTGATTGTCATCCCGGAGAACGTGATGAAAAGAGATCTCGTCAAACTCTTTGATCATTTCCTTGATATGGTCATAATAAGGAATCAACTTACTGTCCCTAGTCTCTCACTCGCCTTTCAATTGGTGAATAACCAAAGCAGAGTCCCCATAAACTTCTAACAACTTTATTTTTGCATCCAACGCTGCTTGGATTCCTAATGAGCATGCCTCATATTCAGCAATATTATTGGTACAGTCAAAACACAATCTGGCGTAGATAGGGATAAATTCCTTATCGGGTGAAATCAAGATAGCCCCAATTCCGTGCCCCAATGCATTAGAAGCTCCGTCAAATCTCAGGGTCCATTTCTCCTTTTGACCACCTTCTTCATTGAATAATGTCATGATATCTTCATCCGGGAAGTTAAATTGCATCGGCTGATAATCATTGATGGGTTGGTGTGCCAAGTAATCAGCCAGTTCACTTCCTCTTATGGCCTTTTAAGTGACATATATTATGTCGTACTCAGTTAATAGCACTTGCCAGCGAGCGATCCTTCCGGTCAAAGCAGGTTTTTCAAAAATGTACTTGACGGGGTCCATTTTAGATACTAGCCAAGTGGTGTGACTCAACATGTACTGCCTTAGGCGCTTAGCGGCCCATGCTAACGCACAACAAGTCCGCTCTAAAGCGGAGTACCTCATTTTACAATCAGTGAACTTCTTGCTTAAGTAGTAGATATCATGTTCCTTCTTTCCAGTTTCATCGTGCTGTCCCAACACGCAGCTCATGGATTCGTTCAATACAGTCAGATACAATATAAGTGGCCTTCCTGGGGTTGGGGGCACCAAAATTGGTGGTTCTTGTAGGTACTGCTTAATCTTTTCAAAAGCTGCTTGACAGTTCTCATCCCATCGGCCTGGTTGATTCTTGCGGAGTAACTTGAAGATGGGTTCACAAGTTGCTGTCAATTGTGAAATAAATCTGGCGATATAATTGAGCCTTCCCAAAAATCCTCGGACCTCTCTTTTTGTCCAGGGAGGAGGCATCTCAAGAATCGCCTTGACTTTGTCGGGATCAACCTCTATCCCTCTTTCACTTACTATAAATCCTAGTAGCTTGCCTGACCTTGCACCGAACGTGCATTTGGCGGGGTTCAATCTTAGCTTGAACTTTCTCAATCGTTCATAAAGCTTCCTTAGATCACTAATGTGCCCTTCATCTGTTCTAGACTTGGCAATGATGTCATCCATGTAGACTTCTATTTCCTTGTGCATCATATCATGGAAAAGAGTCACCATTGCTCTCTGATAAGTTGCCCCAGCATTTTTCAACCCAAAGGAAATCACCGTATAACAAAATATACCCCATAGAGTAATAAACGTGGTCTTCTCCATGTCTTCAGGTGCCATTTTAATTTGATTATACCCCGAGAAACCATCCATGAAGGAAAAAATGGAATGCTGAGCTGTATTATCAACCAAAACATCGATTTGTGGTAGGGGAAAATCATCCTTGGGACTAGCCCTATTCAAATCTCGGTAGTCCACACACATCCGTACCTTTCCATCCTTTTTAGGGACAGGGACAATGTTGGCTACCCACTGAGGGTATTTTGCCACTGCTAGGAACCCAACATCAAATTGCTTCTTAACCTCCTCTTTGATCTTTAAAAGCATTTCTGGCTTCATTCGGCGTAATATCTGCTTTATTGGTGGGCACTCAGGTTTCAAGGGTAGTCTATGCTCGACAATGCTAGCATCGAGCCCAGGCATATCTTGATAAGACCAGGCAAAGACATCACAAAATTCCATTAACAACTTGATTAAATCTTCTCTTTGTTCTCTGCTTAGGGTAATGCCGATCTTGACTTCCTTCTTATTTCCCAAATTAATGACCTCAACTATGTCTAGGTAGGGTTAAATCCCTTCATCCTCTTGTTCTAACAACCTTGTCATTTCAGGCAGTGGTTCACAATCTTCCCCACCTTCCTCATCAGCGTAATCAACTGGGTGATCGAAGTTGGAAAACGGGATTGCGACCTCACTCTCCTCAAGAGAGTCACTTTCGGATCTGCAATTTAGTGTGATATGGCAAATAAAAAGAAAGAACAAGCGAGTAAAAAAGAAGGATTTAAAACAAGGATAAGGGATACACGAAGAGTTTTTTTTTTGAATTACGATACGCGTTTATTGATGAAAATGATAAAAACAAGTTTTTTTTGCCTTTATTACATGGAAGGGTCCCAAAGCTTTAGGCAGAGCAGAGGGACGAATAAGTACTTAAAGCATAAACAAATTACTTTGGCAAAACATTCAAAGTCGTGGGGAGCTCGATGGCCTCCCAGTTATGAAGTTCTTGGCCTGGTGGACAAGCAATCACAAAATCAACACTATCACAAGGATTTTCTTTAATGACAGCGACTTGGTCTGGAGGCATCAGTCCGGCACTCCGAAAGCTCTGGTAGAGATCACAGATGGGGACTCTTGCAGTATGAAAATCTCTACCGGTAAGACGAGCAGCCCTTTTTTCTCTCTTCTCTTCCTCAACCCTTTTTCTGTCGGCAGCCGTGGGCCGGTATCCTAATCCAAAACCATTTCTATTATCAAGCAGGCGTATTGGTTCTATTTCTCCATTCAAAGCACGTCCTAGCCCTCTTCCAGGTTTATACCCTCCACGCAGCATAATCTTTGCCATCATTAAAGATGCACTTGACATGTGAGCTTTTATCATCGTGGCTCCTTCCCCTACATAGGTTGCGTTTGCTATCTCTAATGCTTGGAAAGAAGTTTCAAGGGCCTCTTCTGCTGCCTCGATGTAAGGGGTTGACAGAGGTTTGCTGACCAGAAGGTCTTCCTCACCAGAAACAATTATTAACTTGTTGTCAATTATGAATTTTAGTTTTTGGTGTAGGGTAGAGGGCACCACTCCAGCAGAATGGATCCACGGCCTGCCTAATAAACAACTATAGGCAGGCGAGATATCCATGACTTGAAAAAGGACCTGGAACGTGCACGGCCCAACCTGTATGGGCAGCTCAATCTCACCTATAACCTCCCTCCGAGTTCCATCGAAAGCTCGTACTATCGTGGCACTTGGCTTCATATAAGTCCCATCAAATGGTAACTTGGCTAATGTAGACTTTGGCATGACGTTGAGGGATGACCCATTGTCAATAAGTACTTTTGCTAAAATGTAGTCTCGGCACTTTGCGGAGATATGGAGAGCCTTGTTGTGCCCAATCCCCTATGTTGGTATTTCGTCGTTAGTGAAGGTCAGATAGTTATCTGCAACAATGTGCCCCACTATTCCTTGAAACTTATCAATGGGAATGTCATGACTGACATGAGCCTCATTCAGGACCTTCATCAACATCTTCCGATGTGGCTCAGAGTTCATCAGCAATGATAACAAGGAGATTTTTACAGGAGTATGGGTCAGTTGGTCAAGCACTTGATATTCGCTCTGGTGAATAAACCTTAAGAATTCATGGGCTTCTTCATCAGTCACGGCCCTTTTGATTTCACTATTGGCCCCTTCTTTGTCCACCTTGGCATTTCCGGTAACCTGATCCTTCTTCGGCTCTGGAGGGGGGTATACTCTTCCACTTCGGGTTATACCTCCTACCCCAACAATATTTGTGATGGACGAAGGAGACGGGTCACTTGTTGCCGAGCTTGCAACGATCACATCTGCGTTGTACTTCTAAGGGACAGCCCGAGAATCTTTGAACGCAAACGGGGTAGGTGCTTGAATAGTGATGGTTGGTTGTACAGAAAAAGGAGCTGCTTGGGGGTTCCTGGTGTAAAAAATTGTCAAGGGCTTAGGGATCCGTGCCCCTGTTTGTTCCTCGATCATGTCGACCTCATCTCCACGGTGTTTACAGACCTGCATAATATGGCTGTCCATAAGGCTTTGAAGGACCTCACAGAAACCTTGATGTTTGGCAGTCTGCTCATAATCATGTTTCACACTCCAGGTTCCTTCAATTAATCCCCTTTCAAGCAAAAGGGAATGAACTACCCTTAATGGCATTCTTATGTCAGCAACATTCTTAACGCACTCCTCATCATTTTCCAAGGCGTTGACCTCTGAATTTCCATGGTTGGGCAGGGGATTTATGGCAACATTTGGGCTACCTTCCTTAAAGTTAATCCAGTCGGCTTTGATCAAATCCCTTACTTTATATTTCAAAGCCAGGCAGTTTTTTGTGGAATACCCTGGTGCCCCAGCATGGTAATCACAATGAGCGTTTGGGTCATATCCCCTTGGGTAAGGAGGTTACAACGGCCTCATAGGGGATGGAGCTACCAGACCTTTCTGAACGTGGATTGGAAAAAGTTTGGTATATGTTATAGGAATTGGATCAAACTACACAGGGGAGCGCTCATTGTTGGAATTCCTCATGTTCTGATTATGATTGGGTGGTCGAGCCACTTGTTGTGGGTGATGGTATGGCACGGGTTGCGGCACTGGCGCTCTTACCATGGGTGGACGGAAGTGGGGAGTATAAGCTGTCGGGCTCTGAGTGGTAGCGGCCACATAAGGATTGGGAGCTTGAATCATAGTAGGAAAGAATGGTCTTGGCGAAGGCGTCTTTTGATTAGAAGAGATGGAATTAGCTTCTCCATCTCTTTTCCCAGGCACCAGCCTTCTTGTTATGCTTACCCTAGATGAGCCCTGAATGATCTTTCCTGTTCGTATTCCACTTTCCACTCTTTCCCCGATAGTCACAATGTCGGAGAAGTTGGATGAAACACTACCAATCATCTTGCCGTAGAAAGGTGATGGGAGCGTATCAATAAACATCGCGACTATTTATTTTTCTGACAATGGGGGATCCACTTGTGCCGCTGTCTCTCCCCATCGTTGGGCATATTCCTTGAACGTTTCAGTGTCCTTTTTCATCATATTTTGTAAATGAACCCTGTTGGGTACCATATCCATGTTATACTTGTATTGTCTAAGGAAGGCATCTGCCAGGTCCTTCCAACAACGGATATGGTTCCGATCAAGGTGAGCATACCATGTAAGAGCGGCCCCTGCTAGACTATCTTGAAAGCAGTGGACCAAGAGTTGGTCATTAGAAGAGTAAGATGCCATCTTTCGACAGTACATCGTGAGATGGTTCTTTGGACAAGTCATTCCCCGATACTTATCAAAGTCTGGAATCTTGAATTTGGGTGGAAGGACAACATCTGTGACTAAACATAGCTCTGAAGCATCTATTAGTCCAAAACCTCCAGAGCCTTCCATCATCCTCAAACGCTCTTCTAAGATTTCTATCTTTTCCTTTCGAGGTGCTGCGACCATGCGGGTTGCATCTTGGAGATTGGTCCCATAGGGGGTTCCGTATCCATACGGATAACTGAGTGGCTGGTTGAACGGTGGCAAAGCATGGGACTGGTTTGTTAGGCCTGTATTTGGTGAAGGACCTTGGGGTTGGGCCATAGTCTGTACAACATAATTCGGTTGGGTCATCTGGGCTCGTGTGTTTTGGGCTTGTGCGTTGTAGGTCGGCTGGGTCATCGGGGCTTGTATATTTTGAGTTTGGTGAGTTTGTGGGTTATGGGTTTGCGTGTTTTGGGTTTGGTAAATTTGTGGGTCATGGTCTTGCGTGTTTTGGGTTTGGTGGAGTGATGGTATATTTGGCTGGGTAGGGTATGAAGCGTGAGGATTCATCACTTGCTGGTCATGGGCGTCTTGGTTAGCGAGCGGGGGATAGTATCCTTGTGGAAGGCCATAAAGTGGAAAAGGTACTGGGTTGCCGTCAGGACCGATAAATGTATGCTGTGCATAAGACTGGCTGTAAGGTAGCTGGGTCTCAATGACAGGGTTAGGTCTTCCAACATGAATGGTGACAGGGGGTGTCATTGTGTTTGGTACTTGGGTTCTTGCTAGGTCGGAACCAAGGGGGGGTGGTACAGTGGCAGGCCGCTGTTGGGTGTTCTCAATACCCGTAGAGGAATCCCCTTCTGTGATTCTCTTTTCCAGAAGCTTGGTCAACTCGGCTACCTGTTCCTTTAGCTGGTTGAACTCGTTTCTGAAATCTTCATCCCTGATTTCTGCTTCGGCCATGAGTCTCGTTTGGAGTCGGGTCGGATAAGGATGTTTACCCGTAGTGTCTATTGTAAGTGAAAACACGAAATTGTTAAAAAGAAAACATTTAAATAAAAAAATGGTAAAAGAAAAACCATTAGTATGGTGCACGAAGCTATCGCGGAACTCGGCCAGTATCCTCCAACCATTTCTCAGAATGTTATATTCAAGAATAATAAGTATATGATAAATGAAAATTAACATGAGATAGTTGTGGAGACAAAAGAATCCTTCTTTCTGAATTTCAAAGTACATTACTGCTGCCAATCTTTTTTTATGCAAGAAAAGTAAATCAGCCATTCCTAGCTCGGGCAATCATGGCCCTCATTTTACAAATCCTTTCTCTACAGTAATCAAGGAAGTTTATAATTTCTTTTGGGGTACTAAGGGGGTTAACCATCCCCTCAGCTTGCTTAAGCAGGAGCGGGAGGTCTTCTAGAACTCCATTAGCCAAATGTGCCAAGTGGGCGAAGCGGTTCATCCATGAATGAATAACTTCATCTTGTTGTGTCATTTCAGCTTTCAAAATACGGATAGCCTCATGACATTCTTGCTCAGTATCTATCACGTGCTGTCGTTCGCCGTTTATCTCTTGCTGGCAAGCTTCTACCACCTCATTAAGCTGATGCTCTAATTGGCCAACTTGCAATTGTAGGAGCTCTTTTTACACCAAGGCAATTTGCTCGTTCTCTTTGGCTTTTTCCAACATATCTCTCAAGAGTTGCTTGTCAGCCAACATAGTATCCCTTTGCTTGCTCTACATCCTCAGTTGGGTATTAGCTGTTCGGAGGCATTGACTTTGCTTCCTCAAGTAATCCCTTTCAATTTTCCATTTTTTTCCAATCTCCTTGATAGTTTGCTTGCTTTCTAAGTTCTCCCTTTTCTAAAGGGCGCATTCTTGTTGAGACTTTAGCAAGTCTTTCTCTAGCTTCCTATTTTTTGCAATTAACTCCTTTATCTTGGATTTCATGGCCTCCTCTTCTAAGATAGGTGAGGGAACAGGTGTTCTTGTCGGGAGATAGGAGGGACCTTTGAAAGGCATCTTGATAATGGAAACCCTATTCAGGATCCATTGGTAGTATTCATCCTTCACGGCATGGCTTCGAGCTCCTAGTTCTTTTCCTTGCCTGTGGACCATCTTCCACGCATTTGCTATATCCCGAATAGCAGAGGTACAATCTCCTTTTGAGTAGCGGAGGACAAAAGGAATAAGTGATTCTTCATCAAGTGGCCCAAGCAATGGATAAGCTAACTGCCGTTTTGCTATGACAGGGTTGTAGTTAATGCATCCTTGTGTGCCCATAAGAGGAACGTTCGGGTAGCTTCCATAATAATGAATAATGGTGTCAACCTTCAACCATTGTGGATACCACCTTACTTTGTCAGCTGTGAGCCCCATCAGGTGATTGGCCCATTCACGCCCGTTTTTTGTTACTAACTGGCATAATTTCATATCAGAAATAGGACATTCAACTTTTCCGACTTGGTGGAAAACATGTGACGTGAGCCACACATACAGAGCAGGTAGACAACAAATGATTCTCTTTCCACCTTGTGTACAGCAGAAGTCCATGGTGCAGTATATATTTGCCAAGATAGCAGTGACAGGATTTTCAGACTTGAATTTATGGGCAAGGAAAATGCCAATGGCATCATAGTCTATGTAATTGTCAATGTTGGGGAACAAGATAACACCGTAAATGGTTAGAGCCAAGGTATCCATGAAGGCTTCCCAATCTCCTTTCTCAGCCAGCAAGTGCATGTGCCTCTCAAAATATTCCCGATCAAACCCCAGGACTTGATTTCTATTTAGCTGCTTACTTCTTAAGACTTCCGGATTAATCTTTAGGATATCAGTGATGGTAACAATATTTGCATGACGTCCAAGGTGGCGGTAAGGCATTTGTCCCTCTAGTGGCATCCCCAAGATTTGTTCAAACTCCTCAACAGACGGAGCCAATTGAAAGTCTCGGAAGGTGAAACAACGAAGAGGTGGGTCATAGAACTGAATCAAAGCAGTAATTGCTTCGACTTGTACCTCCACTTCTAGCAATTTTAGGATCCTCCCATATCTCCTTGAAAAAAACATTTTCTGATTCATATCCAATTTCTTGCCTAATGCTTGCAGACTGGTTGTATCGACCTTCCTAGCCTTAACATGCAGTAATTTTTTTAACTCGGGTATATTTGTACCATAACTATCTGGTCTCATGTTAATTTCCATACTTTCACTCAGAGGTACTGGCTAAGCTCTTGATAGCTTCCTGCGAGAACACGAGAAATGAGAAAATCAGTCACTAGAACTGACGTGTTTTGCAAATCGATACTCCCCTAGTAACTTTGAAAATATTTTTGTATTCAGGGAAGTTTCAATTTGACAAAACTTATGACAAATCAAAGGTCATGTGAGCTACGGATTTTCTGATTATTGTTAATAAAAAAAATTGATTTTTTTTTGATTTTTTTATACCCCTTTTTTTATTCAAAACATCCGTAACTCAAATCCCAAAGACTTGTGCATAAAAGGAAAGGACTACTTGCCCATTAAAGGATCACGGGTTAAAAATATGTTATTTTTGGAAGAAGTAATCCACTAAATGGGTAAGCAGTCCTCTCTAATTTGGATCCTAAAAGAAAGCGAGAATGAGGAAAGGTATAAGTAAAGTATGCCCCTTTGTGTCTTAAGTCAGGTTTTTCTAGAGGTCTCCTAATGGTTCTAAAGTTCATCTATCAGTGATACCTCGCATTAGGTGGCTTGTTCTAAAACTTCTAAAGGTCACTAGAGCCAAGATCCTATTCATGATGTTGATCACAAATAGTAAGAAGTATACTAAGTGTGAGCACCATGAATAAGTCGAACTCTAGCTGAGGTTCTCACAGTAACCAGACAGGAAGTACATCCCAAATGGCTCCGCTATCAACCTCCCCTAATCTTAAGTTTTATTTGGGCCCGGGTATAGGGTCCCACTCAAAAGTGTGTGCAAATTGTGAGTGTAGTGTGTGAAAGAAGCATTCAATACCTGTATCTTACTCATCCTACACATAGAACAAACACAGAGCAACAAAATAAAGTCGACTACCCTAGGGTTCAATGATCATACAGATATTTACAAAACATAAATGATAGAATATAAACAAAACAGAAACTAAACATTGACAAGGGAATAAAATAAAGGAAGAAGTTAAATAATTAATATGCAAATTAAAACATGCGCTATCAAATTGACTGGCTTGACTCTCTATGTCCCCAGTGGAGTCGCCATCTGTCGCGACCAGGATCGCGGCGGCGCGGCCGACCCTCGAAACGATTTAAAAGATAAACAGGGAGTCGCCACCAATATTTTTTTAGGATAAAATAGTGGAAAAACCTTTTGTTAAAGCACTGGTTATAAAAATGAGATTCCATGATTCGGGAGTCTGATTACAGGTGAGGAAGGTATTAGCACCTCACAACTGTCCGTTATAAAAAACGGTTACCTCAATTTGATAGTGCGCATTATAATTAACCCAACAATTATTTTAACTTCTTCATGAAAAGAAAAATGTACGGAACGACAAAATAAACAAAGAAAAATCAACACAAAATATTTACATGAGATTAACAGGACGTCTAGTCCAAATTAATCTCGCTCCGTATTTTAAAGATATATAAAAAATATGAGATTAACAGGACGTCTCGTCCAAATTAATCTCGCTCCTTCTTTTTTCTTTAAAGAGATATATAAAAAAACATGAGATTAACAGGACGTCTCGTCCAAATTAACCTCGCTCCTCCTTTTAACAATAAGACGAAAATGGAAAAAAAACTCTAAAAATTGAATAAAAGAAGATGGGCCCGACAAGAACTGTTTCCCGCTCCTACGTATTCTCGAGCTTTCGAGAAATCAGGGTCACGTAGTTCTTTAAATGTTTTTTTTAGGAAAAGATTAGGAAGATATTGATGGGCATCATTTTAGCGAAGAATCTATACAAGGCGAGGTGCTTCACACGTGCACGGATCCTATAAAGGTGGTGTAGACGGAAGTATTTTCCGTACGACACTGACTAAGAACGATTTATTTTGCCTTTTTTTTATTTAAACTAGAAAGAAATCATAGGAAATACTTATTTCCTTTATTATATTTTTTTACAAAGCAAAAAAGAAAGGTAGCAGAAGCCACAAGAGAGAAATGGAGACAGTAAGTTCGGGAAAGGGAAGAAAAGAAAAAGATGAGTGAAAACTGAATGGGAGAAGAGAAAACCGAGTGTAGAAAATGAAAAAAACGAGTGAAAAATAAGAAAACCGAGTGAAAAATAAGAAAACCGAGTGAAACTATGAAAAATCCGAGTGAAAACAGGGAAAACCGAGTGAAACAGTGACAATATGAATGAAAAAGTGAAAATCTGAGTGAAACAGTGAAAAATCTGAGTTAAACAGTGAAAATCTGAGTGGAACAGTGAGAATCTGAGTGAAATAGTGAAAATCTGAGTGAAACAGTGAAAAATCTGAGTGAAACAGTGAAAATCTGAGTGGAACAGTGAGAATCTGAGTGAAATAGTGAAAATCCGAGTGGAAATAAGGGAAAACCGAGTGAAACAGTGAGAATCCGAGTGGAAATAAGGGAAACCGAGTGAAAAGAGGATTACCGGGTGAAATTTGAGCAGAAACGAGTGATTGGAACAAGGATACTGGTCTGAGAGGGAAAAAGGAGCTGGGAGGAGTGCTGTTGAGTGAGAGTGAGGACGATGTTGGGGTAAAGAGAGTTTGAAAGGTGAGGGGTGAGTGAAGTGAGAGGAAAAAAAGACTTGGCGTGAGGGAGAGAGAGAACAGAGGTTTGTTTGGGCAGAGTTTTCCCTTCCTTTTCTCTCCCCTTCAGCTGCCCTCCCCCTTGCCTATTTATAGGCTGGCCCGAGTGGAATGCCAGCTCAGGCTTCCACTTCTGAGTGGAATGCCAGCTCAGGCTTCCACTCGGTTTGGGTAGTGGGGGGACAACGGCTGGTGGGAATTTTTAATTCCCTCCACCTCCGCCCCTGTCTGCCACCCCCAGGATTCCTGGATCCACTTGGGTGGTGGAATCCAGGTCAGCAAGGTGGAGATCTGAGTGAAGAGAGTGGAAATCCGAGAGAAAATAGCTCGGATCAACCTCCCAATCAGTATTCATCCATACTGGGAGTCAAATCTGAGTGGAAAAGGGGTCAGCCTTCACTTTTCCTCCTAAATCCGAGTGTAAAAGTGGTGAAATCCGAGTGAGAATGGCTTGGATCAACCTCCCAATCAGTATTCATCCATACTGGGAGTCAAATCCGAGTGAAAAAGGGGTCGGCCTTCACTTTTCCTCCTAAATCCGAGTGTAAAAGTGGTAAAATCCGAGTGAGAATGGCTCGGATCAACCTCCCAATCAGTATTCATCCATACTGGGAGTCAAATCCGAGTGAAAAAGGGGTCGGCCTTCACTTTTCCTCCTAAATCCGAGTATAAAAGCCCCCTTTTGTGCTAAAGACCGAGTAAGAACATGTTGGTGTTTGTGCAATTGGATTGAGTGTAAACTGACTCGGATTCCCATTGGAACATTCAGTCAGAACCGGGTGTAAACTGACTCGGATTTCTATTCTCGCTTGTGGGGAAAAGTGGTTCACTCGGTACTGACTGAGAATTGGCCCGGACTTCACTTCTTCCCCACAATCTGAGTGACCAATGACTCAGAACCGACTGGAACGTGTCAAATTGTGACTCGGAAATACGTGAAAAAGGAGGGGTGAGAGGGAATTGGTTTGAAGAACGTAAACTGGCTGAATTGCCAGTCGGTTCTGACTGAAAATGGGCTCGAAAATTGGGATTTTGGCCATTTTCACTCGGAAATAGGCTTCCTTTCTCTTAGAAATTGGAATTTTAAATTTCTTCACTCGGAGTAGCTCTATTTTCCACTTAGAAATTGGAAATTTCAATTTTTCATTCGGAATGGCTCTGACAGGGGAGCATTTCACTCGGAACTGACTCATTTTGAGTGATTCTACTCGGATTCGATCCTTTTTGAGTCATTTTCACTCGGATTTCTCTTCAGTAGGGACACACTTCCCTCGGCAATGCTCCAATCTGAGTCATTTCACTCGGATTTGATCATTCCTTAAGTTATTTCATTCGGATTTGCTCCAATCTGAGTCAATCCACTCGGATTTACTTCATTCTGGGTAATTCTACTCGGTTTTGATCATTTCTGAGTTATTCTACTCGGATTTCTCTTCAACAGTGGCATATTCCACTCGAATTTGATCTGTTCCGAGCCCTTCCACTCGGAAATGATCATTTCTGAGTCCCCCCTTTTTTTTAATTTTTTTTTAATTTTTTTTAATTTTTTTTTAATTTTTTTTTGTGGAACTCTTCTTCATTTGTGGATAGGCTAAAATAGGTGTTCACAACTCTGATCCTATCTAAAAAGCACCTAAGTTTTACCTTTATTATACGTATTCAGAGATTCCCTGAATCAAAGCTTTCCTTCTTGGTCAAACTTATGCTACCTCTACTCACCTATGACTGCACATATCTCAAAGCTCTCAAATTTATATTGCTTGTGCAGAATGTCTCTCTCTGACAACAAAAGCTCTTGCCCTTTATGAAACTCCAACAAGAAAGACTTTTGTCCTTTATATAACAACTCTCTCAATGATTATATAATTGACAGCCTCTCCTTGAGTTCTACAAGATGATTCTATATAAACAAAATAAATCTCTTCATTATTTACTCTCATAGATATATAAGAAAAGAAGAGGGGAGAAAAAAAAAAGAGTTGAAAGCTTGTTGAAGGAAAGAAGATGGGCAAAAACACACTAACAAATATGTGAATAAAGAAGAGAAAGTATGAACGAGCACTGGACGTTCATATAAAAAGCCCAAGAAAAAGAATGAAAGGCAATTAGTGCAAGAAGAAGAAATCAGATCAAGAAGAATTTCCATAAAGGAAGAGAAAGCTCGCAATGTGTAATCTTCTCCTTCCCAGAAGCCATAGCAACCAGAGATATGCCATCAGGTCATATCTCTATGCTCTTCTACGAGCATATCATCTCTGGTCATGCTTTCAGACACAGTACCTTTTGTACTCATCTTTTATATTACACAGGTACTGAGTCTACTGAATGAGTAAGTCCTTCTTTTTCTTTACAAACTCACTCATGTGGTTGATCTCTTAGCTTAGCTAAGTTAGAAGGCATATTCATTTTGTTTGTAATAATTCTTCCAATCCTCTAGTAGTATAGGTCTGGTGTATTTCCAGACTCTGTTAGTGTTGGGAAACACTGTTGGCCTGGAGAGGATTTTGAAAGAATACTCAGGGTTTAAGCCTGGAGTGGCTTGTGAAAGAATACTTAGGTCTATCATAGAAGTGGGTGCTGTAAAAGAATACTCCTAGGAATCCAGAGGGGTCTGGTGTATGGGCACAGGCTATACTTAAGCCAAGAGTAGTTGGAGTCAAGAATACTTAGAGCATGAGTTATGCTCAAGCCAGGAGTGACTGGAATCAAGAATACTCAAAAGCACGGCTTATGCTAAAGCCAGGAGTGGCTGGAGTCAATAATACTAAACATTTATGTAAATGGTCTTTTACATAGTGGAAAATCCTTCAAGTTGAAGGTACTGGATGCAGTCTTCGCATTGGAGGTGAACCAGTATAAATTGCTTGTGTGTTGTTACTCTTTCTTTACTCTTTACTATCGAAAGTCTGGTGTATTTACGTTAATATTTTATGTTAGTAAAAGTCTGATAAATTCACGTCAACAAAAGTCTGGTAAAGCATTAATTTTAAAAATGAAGAATTTGACAATGCTTGTGGATCAAACTTATTCAACCCTCTTCTAAGTTTGATTCTATGAACCATCAAGGCCATATCGAGATGGAATCCAAACCCCTCCTATCATATTCATTGATGATGATTATGATCCAACAGTCCTTGGAGGAGATGACACAGTGGTGATACAGGTAGTTATAGCAAACAAGACAATCAGAAGAATGCTAGTCGATCAGGACAGCTCATGTGATGTTATCTTTTACGAGCGCTTTGAGAAGATAGGGCTTTCAGACTCTGACCTACAACATTACACTCAGGACCTGAAGGCATTCAATAGAGCTAAACAACCTATCAAAGGTTATCTAGACATTAGGTTAACATTTGAGAGAGAGTCAGGGTTAAGGATGGTACACACAACGGTATTAGTGATAGATGTAAAGTCCCCATTCAACGGAATTCTAGGGCACCATTTTCTTAATGCTTTGGAAATCATAGTGTCAACACCGCACTTATTGATAAAGTTCATTGATAAGGACAATCAAGTGTCCTCCGTCAGAGGTGATCAATAAATGGTGAGGTATTATTACAACCTTAGTGTGCAAATGACGAGACAGAGGAGTCGATCAAAAGAAAGAGGTTGAATGATGGCGGAGCAGTACTGGAGTCAGTGAATCTGATAGATTTGGACCTCAGAAAGGAGTTGGTGGTGAGCCCTAAAAATCCTTAGAGGCCCACACCGGATGGGGGAGTGAAGAATATTCTGTTGGAGGAAGACCCTACCAGGAACACGGAGGTCAATGATTCTTTAGACGCCAGAATAGAGGGACAATTGATTAAGTTGTTGAAGGAATTCAAACACCTGTTCACATGGACTGTGACCGACATGCTCGGTATTGATCTAAACTTCTATTGTCATAGATTAGCAGTTACCCGGAGTCAAGGGCGGTTGCGCAAAAGAAGAAGAGGTTGGGACCAGAGAAACAAAAGGTGGCTTATGAGCAAACGAAGGAGTTATTGAAGGACGATTTCATAAGAGAGGTTCAATATTCCTCTTGGGTTTCCAATGTAGTAATGGTGAAGAAGGCCAATAGGAAATGATGAATGTGTATAGATTTCACTAATATGAACAAATGTTGCCCCAAAGATCCATATCCGCTTCCAAGCATTGACCAGATGGTGGATGATTCCTCGGGGTATCAATTCTTGTCTTTTATGGATGCCTATTCTGGATATAATCAAATTCTGATGTGGAAGGAGGATGAGGATAAGACTGTGTTCATAAATCATAAAGGCATGTTATGTTATACAGTTATGCCATTTGGGCTGAAGAACACTGGAGCAATGTACCAGAGAATGATGAATAAGGTTTTTGAAAGAATGAGGTCAAAAGGGGTCGAGGTATATGTGGATGATATTATAGCCAAGACTTCAGTTGGAGGAGACCATGTCAAGGATTTGAGGAAGGTGTTTCAAAGGCTTCAATTATACAATATGAGGCTCAATCTGTTGAAATGCACTTTCACGATTCCTACAGGACGGTTAATTGGATTCATGCTTACCCAGAGGGGTATAAAAGCTAATCCTGACAAATGCAGGATGGTGAGAGAGCTCCAGAGTCTAGTCAATATGAGGGAGGTACAGTCATTGAATGGAAAGGTTATGGCGCTATCCTGGTTTATGCCAAAAATGGCACACCAACCGTTGCCTCTCTACAAAGCACTCAAGAAAAATAAGGAATTTGAATAGGGCGAAGAGCAGGAGAAGGCTTTTCAAGAGCTGAAGAATGTACTAGCCAACCCGCCAGTGTTAGCAAAGCCAGATCCCAGAGAGAAGACTTTCGTTTATCTTTTTGTACCGGATGAAGCTATTAAAGTCGCACTAGTGAAAGAGATGATCAAAGGCCGCGACCGGTGTATTTTGTAGGAAAAGTCCTTCTAGGATTAGAAGACCGGTATCAAAAACTGGAGAAAGCTACTTTAGCATTAGTCTAGACGTCCCGATGTCTAAGATAGTATTTCCATGTGCATCTTATTACAGTGCAAACCGATCTCCCCCTAAGAGTAGTTTTTTGCAAACCGGATTTAGCAGGAAGGATGACCAAATGGGCAATAGAGTTTGACATCTCATATGAGCCCAGAACAGCCATAAAAGCCTAGGTGTTAGCTGATTTTGTAACGGAGTTAATGTAACATCCCTATGTTTTCTATTCATAAGTTTGGATATTTAATAAAGTAAGTTTATTATAAGATATAAAAATAAAATAAAAAGGGAATTTTTGATTTGGGACCTGACGCGTAACGTCAGGGTAAAATTTGACGTGTAGCGTCAGTGGGACGCGTAGCATCAATATAAAAATTTAGACTTGACGCGTAGCGTCAGGGGGACGCGTAGCGTCAGAGTCGCGGGCAGAATAAAGACCCAAGATGACAGCCCGCAAAGCAGAAGTTAAAAACATAAGTTTTGGGGTTCTTCTTCTTCTCTCTTTTCCCTGTGACAATTAAAGGCCAACAAGAGGTTGGAATCTGAAATTAATTGCGGATTAGAGGTAAGAAACTTAAGATTAACGCATGGGATCTTTCAATTTTGAATTCCATGGAGATTTTCTATCTTTATCCATTTTTAGGGAAAACAAGGGAACTTTGAATTTTAAGATTCTAAACCGATTAAAAGTTTCCTTATGGTGTTCAAAAGAAGGATTGAGTGACAAATTTGAATTCCGCTTTATATAGGTTGTGAACGGGCCGTTGAAAGATTAGCGGAAAAAGGGGTTTCTCGAAAAACTTGTGGTTTCAGTTGTGGTAAGCTTCTAAAGCTTTAGAAAGTAATTTATGAGCATATTCCTAAGTTGGATTAAGGTTTGAACGGTTAAAACCTTAAACCTTTTTGTAATTCTATCTTTTAGTGGTTGCGGCGCATTGATCTTGGTGATTAAGTTTAGAGCGTCGACAGTGAGGTAAGAGGAGTATTATAGTATATATTTGATTACAGATTTGTGATAATTATGTTTGAAAATAAATATGTGAAAGTATGAGATTGATATATATATATATATATATATATATATATATATACGACTAGCTTAGGTATGTGGTTATATGTTGTATTTGACAATTATGGAAAATAGAATGGTAATAAATGAGATGTGAATTGTGAATAAGATGAGAAATAATGTATAAAGTATGCCTAGAATGTGCATAATGGAGAGTGATGAAATATTGAATTATCGTGATATAGAAGATATAAAGTTATATTTGATTATGTGAATATTATGAATGTTAAGTATGATTATGATATTTAAAGGATGTGGCTTTTATGCCGAGATGTGGCTTTTATGCTGAGAGATGTGGTGTTTATGCCGAGATGTGGCTTTTATACCGACATATGGTTCTTATGTTGTGAGTTAGCTTGTATGCCAAAATCATTTAATGATTGTATAATGTATATTCATTATTTAAAATGAATAATGTGTATATGATGAGATATATTATTATATGCTATATATGCATGATATGTGTTGTGGACAGCCATTCGGTATAGATTACCCCTCGCTTTTGGCTCCCGTGGTCCATGTAGAGGCCCAGTTGAGCTACCCAGTGATCCAGGAAGTGATCCAATGGTTGAGGTGGGGAGACGGTTTATGATACCGGGCTCGGTGAACCAGGATGTGTTCACAGGATATCGGTGGACTCCCAGCTGGTGGCTGATTCGTTAGTATCCGGATACTAGGTGTCTGATGTATATGAGAGTCAGTTGTGATTTACACTTCTTGACTGATATGCAGGTTATTGCATTGACATGGTAATGATATGATTAAAACAATGAATTGTAAAATGATTTGGTTAAGCACGGATGCTTATAATTAATTCATCTCGATGTTGTGAGATATTTATTATGATGTGAACATAATGAATTTATGATGGATTATGATATGTTTGGTTCATATGAGGAAACTTTAGTGGACCGATAACCCAGGCAGGAGAATGAGATTCTCCAGGTGATATCAACTCTGATTATGTAGTGGTATCATTTTTGTGATTGATACTCACCCTTACTTTATGTTCACAGTGAATGAACCCAAGGATGTTGCGGATGCTGCGGAAACCAGTACAAAGTGAGCAAGGAGTAATGCCAGAGGAGTTTGGGATGTATATTTTATATATATTCATATGTGAATATGTTATCTTGTAGACTTGCAGTAGTATGTGTTGCTGTTATTTGTTTGTGATGACTAATGGCACTGAGCCATTGGTATATATAAAGAGATATGTGTGTAAATCTGTGGGAGTGTGAACTTATGCATAGTATAATATGTTTGTGGTCTGAGTGATGTGATTATGTAATGGCATTGAGCCATTAGATATTGTGCATGTGTGATGACCAGGTACTGTTGGATGATTATAGTTATGGCACAGAACCATACTGTAGTAAATCATACATTATAGGCAAGTTTTGTGGATGTATGTGTGCTAAATTGGCCGCTTGAAATGATTGAATGTTATATTGATGACTCAAATAGATTTAGAGATTTGAACTAGAAGCCATCCCTATGACTTTGAGAAACTAGATAGGTGAATTTGAGTTTTGGGTGAGTTTCAATACCTTTGTAAGGTATCAATAGGTTCATAAGAATATTTAAAAGTGGTATACATTGGTTTTGGATCATTTAAGAATCATTTAGGGTGTTTGGTGCAAGAGTGTTGCACATAAAATGGTTAAGTTGTATTTCACGCATAACCTAAGCATATGTTGGAATCTTGGCGAATGAACATCGCCAATAGTTTCAGAATGGGGAAAACATATGGACCATGAAGTTTCGTGGCAATTGAACCTGAAATGAGCTAATTGGATAAGTTAGTAGTTGGCCAAAAGGCCTAAATTGTGTGACAGCATCAGGTGCTGTCACTGGTAAGCCCACACGTAGCGTCAGTCTGGCGCTCAGCGCCAGGGCTGCGAATGTACGCTCACGCCTAGCGTGGGGTTGGCGCGCAGCGTCATACCCCTGTTTCAGGTTTTGAGTTTTCTTTAATTTAAATGATTTTGAGGATTATAAATTGTTTATTTAAACTATAATTTGGGTAATTTTTTTAAGATACATTTTTTTATTGTGATGTAATTTAATTATTAGAAACGTGAAAAAAATAATTTATTGTGAAAATCAATAAATTGGGTAAAAATAAATAGTTAACAGGAGAGGCCCCAATGCCATTACGGGAACACTGGACCATTTATGTCGATGGATCGTCAAATGGAAAGGGATGTAGGGCCGGAGTTGTTATAGAAAGTGAAGACGTGGTGAGTGTAGAAATTTCCCTCCAGTTCGATTTTAAGACATCGAATAATCAGGCAGAGTACGAGGCATGTTTGACAAAACTCAGGGCGGCCCTAGATGTAGGAGCACGGACTGCAGTACTCTATAGCGATTCACAACTTGTTATTTGTCAGATAAATGGGAGTTATCAGGCCAAGGAGCCATTGTTACGGTAATACCTGGGCAAAGTCAAAAAGTTAGGGGCAGATTCATAAATGTTGAATACAAGCGTGTCATGAGAGAAGATAATGTCAGGGCAGACATATTGTCTCGATTGGCCAGCACCAAAAAGGCAGGGTCCATAACTACAGTCATCCAGAATACTTTAGCTACTCCAAGCATCTCGGCCCCACTCAAAGTCTACGCCGTCCAATTTAGAGCCCACCCTGAAATTTCTTGGGTGATCCCAATAATCTGGTATATGGTGAGTGGATAACTTTCGGAATGCCCATTAGAGAAGAAGAAGTTGAAGAAAGAATTGCCAAACTTTTTTTTGGTGGATGGAAGTTTATTCAGAATAGGGATATCAACCCCATATTTGAAATGTTTAAACGAGGCAGAGGTCGAAGAAGTGTTAACCGAGGTGCACGAGGGAGCATGTGGCCATCACTACAGCGAAAAAAGCTTGGCTAGACAAATTTTACCTGTAGGATGTTGGTGTCCTACTTTAACCAAGGACGTCATTGAGTACGTC
The DNA here is from genome assembly GCA_037962975.1 of Clitoria ternatea. NCBI lineage: Eukaryota > Viridiplantae > Streptophyta > Magnoliopsida > Fabales > Fabaceae > Clitoria > Clitoria ternatea. The sequence continues at coordinate 238,776,176 of CM075671.1, read as the reverse complement.
AAGAAGTATGATACATGCCAGAAGAACAGCAATGAACACCACATCCCAGCAGAAGAGTTATTCACGTCAATAGTCCCATGGACTTTTCACCAATGGGGTATGGACACTTTAGGATCTTTTCCAAAGGCACCCATCGTGGTCAAATATTTAATAGTTGGGGTTGATTACTTCACAAAATGGATTGAGACAGGGGCAGTTGTATATATCACATCGGCCCAGACATGGAGATTTCTATACGGGAACGTTATCACCAGATTCGGAATACTAGGAAGAGTTGTCACGAACAATGGGACGCACTTTACGGATTTTAAGTTTAAAAGCCTTTATGAGGGACTTCAGATTAAACAAGTTTTCTCATCAATAGAACACTCTCAAACTAATGGGCAAGTCGAGGTGGCAAACAGAAAAATTCTGAAAGGATTAAAGAAATGAATATGTGATGCAAAAGGAGAATGGGCCAACCAATTATGCCACATTTTATGGGCATACCTCACCACGCCTCACTCGTCCACTGGTGAAACCCCATTTCGGTTGGTGTATGACGTAGATACAATCATACCGGTAGAAATCAACTAGATTTTGCTAAGAGTCTAGCAATTCGATGACGAGGACAACGGTTTAAAGCTAAAAAACAAGCTGGACTTACTACCAAAAGTAAGGGAAGCAGTTTTTATCTGAGATTAGGCAATCAAGGCCAAAGCCGTAATGCGATATAATATGAAGGTTCAATGTAGGTGACCTTATTTTGAGGAAAGCATCGGTTGGAAATCGTCTAGCACACTAGGGAAAACTAGCGCCGACATGGGAAGGCCCATATCGAGTAAATGAAGTTACCCCAGGAGAAGCTTATCTTCTAGAGACACTACAAGGCAAAGTATTTAAGAATAAATTGAATGTAAAGAATTTACGTGTATACTACAGCTGACCAGCGTCACAAGTCATGCACTCTTTTTCCTTACCTAAGGTTTTTCCCAAAGGGTTTACTTAGGAGGTTTTTAACAAGGAATGCAGCGGGATGCTCATTTAGAAATGAAATCAAATTGAAACAATTATCCCTTATCAATTTATTTTACGGAGCGGTTAAAAAACCCTATAGTTATTTTTTTATGTTAAACCCCAAAGCGGTTAAAGAACCCAAGAGTGTTTTATTTTGCATTAAACTCTGGAGCGGTTAAAAAACCCCATAGTGGTTTGTTTTACGTTAAACCCCGGAGCGGTTGAAAACCCCATAGTGGTTTGTTTTATGTTAATCCCTGGGGTGATTGAGAAACCCAGGAGTGGTTAATTTATTAAACATCCGAAGTGGTCGAAAGACCCTAAAATGGATATCAATTTTAAAAAAATGCCTAAGTGGTATGAAAGCCCGTAGTAATTATTGATTATTGAATGGATAAAATTGAGGAATGATTATACTAAGCTAGTAAGGTTTATTTGATAACTACGACCAAAATAAGCTTTGATACTTTGCAGATTCATTCAGAGTTTAAACATATAACTTCGAATGTTATGAGCAATAAAAAATTATACTAATAAAAGACGATATCAACAAGAAGAGTTGAAATTCATTCACAAAATATATAAAGTGATTGCACCTCGATAACGAAAAGGGGCACTAAGGCCAAGTTAAACCGTAATTGTAAAAAAAGAGGGCGGTGCTCATCCCGCCCACAGAGCAAGCAAAATTAATTATCAAAAAGGAAGACAGAGCTCATCCTGCCTACAGAGCAAATAGAAGTTAACTCAAAGGTCCAAGGGGCCACAATCCTCTTCTTTTCTTCTTAAACAGGCATCAGGCTCTCCGCCTCCCTCCTCTCTGTCCTGGGCTTTCTTCTGATGGGTATCATCTTCCCCCGGGCCAAAGGAGTGTACTTAAAGGGCTTATCAAAAGAAGTGAAAGAACGGCCATCGACCTCAGTCACTAGCTCCCATGCGGAACCTGTTAAAAAACCCGATCCCGTTAAGGTTGCGCATAGTACCTCAGTTTCAAAAGGCAACCTGGCAAACTGCATGGCTGAAGGAGTCCATGGTGGCCCGAGTAAACTTTTTCATCTCTTCCTTATACTTAGTCTGCTCGTGTTTTACTGCCATGGATAAATCCTCATTTTTCTTCTAAAGGTCGACCACAAGCTTCTCTAGATCGCCCATCTTGTTGCAGAGCCCTTCACTTTCTTTTTTCAGGTCCTTTTCATATTTTAAAAGAGCTTGATTATTCTTATTAAGTCTTTTTATCCTCTGATGAGCCCGACCGTTGTCTTTAGAGAGGTGGGTATTTTTATCCTTCAACCGTTCTATCTCTCTTTTGGGCCCCTCAATGGCAGTGGAGTAGATGGCGGAGAGGGTCTTGACATTATACCACATCGCCTTCTCCAGGACAAACTTGATGTCATTCGGGTTGAGACCTTCCTTGAGTCGGATTGGGAGAGCGAAGCCGGTGTTAGGAAGAGAGGTTCTGACAAGGAGCTCTTCTAGGGTGCCCATGTCAGATATAGGAACCGAAGCCTTTTGCTTTACAGGCTCCTCAATTGTAACTATTTTTCCTTTGTCTAGCACTTTTTGACTGGGGTCAACCTTCTGCCGTTTAGTGGAACCTCCTTCTTGCTTCTTTCCCTTCTTCTTGGAGGGGGCATCTTCAACCTAGACTGCTTCTCCTGATATCTGGAGGTTGAAGGCCTTTTTCAGCTTAGGGGTAACGTTGTTCTCCCCATCTATACTGACCTCGAAACCCTTCAAGAGCTTCTGGAGAGCCTCCAAGGCGTCAGTACTCATGCTTCCTTAAAAAAGAGACAAAGAAAGTTATTATTACAACCGAAGTATAAAAATTCATCAAAGAAAAGAAAAAGGAAGGGTAAATACCCAAATGAGTAAGGTACTCATTTCGTGTCTCCGAGATGCCCAGGAGAGAGTGACATTTGAGGGGAGCACCCTAGGAAAGAGTAGAAAGTGCATCAACGACGGCCCTGGAAGATTCAGAGAGAGAACACTTCTCGACTGCATACACTGAGCTTTCCAAGAGAAAGTACTTATAAGTCCAACCAGTATAGATTAGGAACTGGCCCTCCTCCTCTTTCCAAAAAGGGGGTCCGTCCCCTTAACGAAGAGTTTAAAGAATGAATTCTTGAAAGAGGCTCCCTCCATCTTGTAGGATTCAGCAAACGCCTTGAAGTTGATAATGTCACTCTAACATCTCAAATTGACGAAATTCATTCTAAAGCCACCACAGTGCATCACTCGAGTGTACAGGAAAAAAATGGTGACGATCAGGGTGAAGCCTAGGTGCTTGCAAGAACTTCGAGGGTGAGAATTAACAGCCAGCCATTGGGATGAAGTTGACTGGGGGCGATGTCTTAAAAATGCAACACCCCCATTTCAAATTTATTCAACGGGAATAGGACTCCAACCTTTATTAGGGTGTACTCGTGGAAAAATAGAAAATGATTATTGGGAATATGGAAAATCCGCTCTGCGAAGGTTAGGGCGATGAGGTTAAAAGACTTAGCATATTTCTTCGAATGCCAAAAGTTTTCATATTCAAGTTCCACATCTTTAGTAGGCTTGGCAAGACGGTTGCATATGGCCAATACATCTAGAACAACTCAGAATTATAGATCTTCAGCCTTCCGGGCTAGCCAATTCACCTTGTCAATAATCATGAAGGTGTCGTCAGGGTCATTCCTCAGTATGGATGATCCAACAACGTCCATGGTAACATGTTCTAAAAATGGAACAGTTGAATAAAAGTCAGTATCATTAGCGTAGTAGTGCACTACATTGGAATCCACATCCCGGTCTGGAGATAAGGGCGGTAAAGGTGATATAGGTTCAGGGAATTCGAAGGAGGGTGATTTTGGATTTAAGGATAAAATGACCAAGGTTGCCAAATCCCTAGCTTGGCCACCCCGACTCTCCGTCCTCACCCACCTGCAGATATCCATTTGAGTAAATCAAGGACCATGATGAGGAACCTTGGGCGGCCAAGAAACAGAAGAGTTTGAAATTATTTCAACAGAACTATCTTGGCCCTGACCATTGTTAGTAGAAAAAGCAGACATGTTTTCATAAAAATCATCGGAGTAGAGGGCTACCTGTGTGGATAGTGCGGATTGTTCTTCTAGTACGGGCTAGGACGGAGTCACAAGGAAGCAGAGACTACGAACGAATAGAGTTTCAAGACACAAATGCAAAAGTGAGAAATCGATGGAGACTCTCCTTTATATAGGCGTCCAAGTTGCATGGGCCGAAGTTCAACCGTCGCGACCCATGGACAAAGTGGAAGTCAAAATGATACGGCGAAAAATAGGCGTCGCTCTACCTTTTGATGATGTCATCTTATGGAGCATGAAAAGTATGATCATTCACAACTTGCCACATCAGCAATCCGCGTAAATGACAACTTTTTCAGGTGGCACACATTAAATGCTCCACCTAACTAACAAAACATGTTAATACAGATGAAATCCATACACCAATCATGATGTAATATCGGTCAAGAGTCTTACAGGAGTCCTAGAGTAAGCTCCCCAACCGGAGTCATAATAGCTCATTATTGTGACATCGTCACAATAACAAACTAGGGAAAATGATCCAGGGTGTGAATCGGACTCCAAGGACCATGATTGGAGTGCTTCTAAACCAAGGCCATGTCACCAAAAGTACAAGGAATACTTGACTTAGTTACCTGGGGTCCCAAATTAGTGCGAGTACAGATATAAGCCGATGACCGCGGTTATTCTCTAACAACGAAACATGAGTCAGAATCGGTATGGGCAACATGTCTGTGTAAATATTGTTGCTACAGTAAATTAGGAGAAGGGTCAAATCACTTCTCTTACTCAGGTAACTCCTATAAATATAACTCATTTATTACTGTAAAAGGATCTGATCTGATTACTGTAAAAGGATCTGATCTGATTACTGTGAGTAACCTCCGTAATACTAATATTCCCGTACTGACTTAAGCATCAGAGAATCTTTTATAGGAGTACCTCCGGTGTGTCCCCTTGACTTCGGTATGGATTGAACACCAAACTCATACCTTAACGTGAAGAACATAGGCTCCCCAATATACCTAGGTATAAAATACCATACTCCACTGAGACGGTGTAAAACTGAGTGGGCGAGAGAATACTTCAGACTCCGGTTAAGCAAGGTCAACATTTTGACCCTGGACACCGGACATAACAAATATTAAATTAGAAACTATCTTAAGAAACTAAAAATGGTGTGGTATCCATTATCGCTTAGGAGAAGTGCTTGGAGGAGGGAGGATAACCCACAGAGAAGGTGGAGACATCAAAATTAGGGATTAGGTTCATTATTTGATTTTGTTTAATTTCCCTTTCCAAAATTATGTAATTTTGATGTTTTAAAGGAAAAAACAGCAAAAACTTGGTTGAATCTATAGAATTTTAAGATTCCACCTCCATATGATCTTATTACCGATTTAATATGAATTCGTAGGTAGAATCATAGAATCAAATAATTATATGATTAGAACCTATATTTTAACAATTATGCTATCATATATGTTATAATTTTATTTATGTATAAGTCTCAACTAAGTTCGACAAAGTTAGTTAGAGTGATAAATTTAAGAATAAATTAAATATTGTATTAAATCTTAATATATCCCGAGGGCAACATATATGAATTATTGTATTAACTTTTGATATATTCTAATGCATAGTTGGTGATTGGAATCAGGGTTGGTCTTAACATTTTATGGAGCAATGGCAAAAAAAAAGAAGATAATAAGGACCCTTATGTATACAAATTTTAGTTTTAATAGGTAAATATATATCTTGTAAAAGGATACAAATTTCATTAAAAATAACAATTATAAAACTTGTTTAGAAAGATAAATGTCTATATTTTTTATGGTTTTAACTCATATATCATCATTTATCATTAACACATGTTACTTACATAAAATATTTTTAAAAAAATATATCAAAACTAATTTTTTAGACCCCTTTTATTTATGAGTCTGATACGTGAGCATCTTTGAACTACCCTCAGAATCAATCTTCACTGGAATGGACATGAAATATAAAAAAAACTTGAGATTAAATATTGGTTCTCTCGTTTTGTGACATTTATCTTTTTCTCTTATATTGTTATTCTAAATGATAAAAATTGTATATTTTATTATTTATTAAATAATTTGATTTTTGAAAGTAACTAAAAAATTAAATAATTTACTAAGTATATGTTTAATGAGACATTTTAACTAGTCAAAAACGTATTTTAAATGTCACTTTAAACAAAAAAAAATATGTATTTTGATAGATAGTATTTTTAGTTAGCCAATAATATTTGATGATTTCAACTAGTTACTAGCTAAAAATGATTTTTACTTTATTGTCAATAAAAATATTAATAATTTCTATTCTCACCCTTTATTTTATTTTACAAAACTAAGTTTTCACATTTTAACCCACGTTACCGTTTGAATAGATTTATTATTATTGAATTCTTTACTATAAACACTCAATACAATAAGTAAATTTATAATAACATTTATAATTAATTAATTTATAATATAAATTCAAAAACTTATATGAATTAAGAAAATAATTCATTATATTTTTTAAGGTGATAAATAATTTAAAGTAAATTAAAATATTTAAAAAAACTACAAGGTATGAATAAACAAAAATATTACAAGTGTTGAGAAAAAGTCTGGTCAAAAATATAAGTTTTAAGTCCTGTCGGACCAGACCCCAGATTGTATAAATTCTTGAATTTGTTTATATCGTTCATCAAGTATTTTCGCTAAAGGAATAAAGTCTGAATTATTCATAACGTTTTTTTAGTGCCGAAGTAATTTCAGGATACGAAGATTAGGCTGTAAAAACAAAGGGGGAGCATACGTGTTCTAAAAGTCTATTAGAACAACAAAAGTCTGATAGAAGCATCCTAATCAAAGAACTCTTCTTCAACGTTCATAAATTCTATTTTGGTGATGCTTCGGGAGAAATGATCATATCATATTTGCATTTATCATCAAAGAACAAGATCAACATAAGCAACAGCTGTCAGCGTACCTACCCCTGCGAATTTTAATCACAAGTCAGAGATCTCATCAAGACGTCTTAGAAAGCAACCTATCGCTTAATCAAGAATTAGTTCATGAATGGTTTTATGCATGGAAATGCATGAGAAACCATTTTCGTGAAAATATTGAAATATTATTCAGACCTTTCTCAAGCTCAAATTCAACTTTAAGATCTGATAACAAGAAGCTTGAGGTAAAATACCTTCAAAGGATTTCTAACGTCTATATCTCCTTTCAAGAAGAAATAACGCTTATATCCTTTAAGCCACTATAAATCCCAAGGAAGTTTGAACATCAAATATACAAGGAAAACTTAGAAACAAACTCTTCAAGTTATTATTCAATCTCATTCTTATTCTTTTTCTTGTAAGACAAAGACCCTTATTACTTTCTAGTTATGCCTCTAGCAGACTCAGGTCTTGTGTCAAAAACTTAGTGTTCAATTTCAAAAGTATCTATTATCTATACGCTAAGTTCTCAAAACCTCTTTTCATTCATTCAATTAAAAGTCTGGTGTGTTACCAGAATAAGTTTGTGGGAAACACTTTGGCCTGAAGAGGCTTTCAAAAGAATACTTGGGTTAAGCCAAGAGTGGCTTGTTGAAAGAATACTTGGGATAATCGAGAAGTGGCTAGTGTCAAGAATACTTGTAGCACAGGTCTAGTGCTATTATTCTAAAGGAGAGTTTTACAATAGTAGAAATCCTTCAAGTTTGAAAGGACTGGACGTAGCTTCTGTGTTGGAAGTGAACCAGTATAAACTCTGTGTTTATCCATCTCATTCATTACTTGATTGATTACTTGTTTTTAATATGGTTCAAAGTTTCGTGAAAAAGAGTCTAAGACTTATTCAATCTCCTCTTCTAAGTCTGACTCTAAACCATCAATTGGTATCAGAGCTTTTCCTCCGGATTGATTGTAACCCTGAAAATAGGGGTAATTTTTTTTTACGATTTAAAAATAATTATAAGTAGAAGAAACCGCGATATATAAAATGTCAAGTGATTACCCCAGATCATTTAATAACCTATCTCATATATGAAGATATGAAAAGGTACCAGAGTGCTCCTTGGATAACTGGACTCGAGATCGTCACAAGGGAAAAGTGGAAGATTGGATAAAATTTAAGAGTTATCAAAATCTAGGTGAGGAAGGGGATAGAAGATGCCTCATCAACTGGTTAAACCTTAATAATACAATTCTATAGTAAAAACGATATTTCTATAATGTGTGAGTACCAAAACGAGCAAGAAAATTGAGCTAAGAAGCAAAAATGAGGAAATTGGGAACAGGGAAACTCGTTTGAGCGAGTCCCTGTCTCGCTTGAGTGAGACCCACATGGGTCACTTGAGCGAAGCCAGCGAGCGTGAGCAAAAACACTCCAGTATCAAAACCACGCTCGCTCACTTGAGTGAGGCACACTCGCTTGAGCAAAAAAGGGACAGAACCTCACTGCCCACATTTCGCTCGAGCAAGGTCAGGCCGCCTGAGTGAAATCCATCCAGTAACAAACCACATAGCGCTCGCTTGAGCGAAGGCAAGCCCGCTCGACTGAGGAACGTCCAAAATGCACACACCAAGAGCAGAGTCATTTCGCCTAAGCAAGAACCACTCTCGCTTGAGTGAGATTGGGCCAGAGGCCATACTACTGATACAAGGGATTCTCGCTTGAGCGAGGATCCATCTCGCTTGAGTGAGGATCTATCTCGCTTGAGCGAGATTATTAGTTCATGCACAGAAAACATGAAAATCTCATAACCTAACATATAAAAATTCATCCCAAGCAAAATTGATCAAAATGAACCTATCACATACATCATATTAAGTGTTTAAAACTTGTTTCAAGTATTCATACTCAATAACTTCCATCCCAATTCATGAATCCTATCACAACCAAACTTAGCACCTTATATACTTTATAAAACATAACATCTTAAGAAATACTTCATTCATTCATCAACTCTAACAGCATTCCAAATCATGTTTGTCATCCATACATTGTCAAGGTCATCAATGAAAATAAACCATACATACAAGGGTCTTATTTTCCTATATGACCTCCAAAATCATCATTCATCATATTAGATTATAAAATTGGGCATGTATACATTATATACCATACAAAATAACAATATGCCGGCCAAGGCTCACCTGTTTTCCTTCCATATTTACCTTCATCAATACTCGACCTCTAAAAGAGTAAGATTTACATCACACCTACATCAAACTTAAAATGGCAACTAGGAGATGAGTAACATAATCCAAATGTATCAAAGTCATACATTATGATGATACTTATACATGCTCACATATGATACATTTCTTAAGAAACATCATAGTTTCATTCACACACTATATCATTTCATAGCAACATGTTATATATTTGAAGCAATACATTACCAATACACAATTCCAAATCATTGACATTTTTAATAACGTCACTCAATACATAATGTTAGTACTACACCTTTTTCTTCTTTATTTCTCAGTCATCCATCGCCACCACGGGCTTTCAAATAGGCATATCTCCGGCTATATGCAAATGCTCTTATAGCTAATGCATATGCACAAAGGAATTATCATCAAATGCAGATCCGACTATGGGAAAACAACAACATACTAAATGTGGGACAAGCATAGGTGTGCTACTATGCCCCTACTGCAGTAGAAAAATATGTACACATATACCTCAATTCATGCATGCTCAACAACATACTTTTACTGGTACCAAACCGCTCTCGTCCCTATGTAGCACTAGTCACCCCGTGACTTGCGGATCAACATCATGGCCTTACTTGCCAAAGTGCTACGGACCCCTCCCAAACACATATCGAGAGAGTCGTTTCCCATCGGACACCAAGGTAACTTCCTCATCACAGAGTCGCCCGCCACTGGGCCTGCCACATAGGGTGCTTCGTCACCAAACTATGGACAGCTTCGTGATTCCTAAAATCATTAGGGAAATACAACAATATACCCGTGTACTGGGTTGTCCTCCTACTGGGCCCACCTAGTAGAACCCCTAACATTCCACATAGACAGAGTATGATATGTCATGGATGCAAATGCCAATCAATGCATTCTCACTCTATGCATCCTATCATGCCACTTCACATTCAACAATTCACCACAACCACTTAGTGGATTTTGTATACTCATCATCCTCAACCATCACCAATTCTTATTGGATTTTATACACATCGACAGTTAGTGGCAATCATTCTTTATCAATTCATACATCATGGGATGTTCAACAACATATCAATCAATACAACCATGGTCGTCAAGCCATTCACAACAACTCTCATCAACATGAGTCAAGTTTCATCACAAACATCATCCCAAAACACATGCCACATAGCATCAATTACTTTAAATGCATTTCAATTATATAATCATCAAATCATCCATCTAAGCCAAATTAACAATATACAATTATATACACACATATCACTAATGGATGAAATCATGCATTTAGAATAGTTACCCCCTCCTACCTCAAGAGAAGTAGTAATCAACGCGGTTTGACGGTTCTGCCTCGTCGATGGGGTTAGTTCCTACATTATACAATATACCACACAATTATTTTCTATTCAAACCACCGAGATTCAAATGGTCATATTTAATAACTTGGTGTTTATAACACTTTAAATTCCCAAACCTCATTTATTTCATTAATCCACCATAACGATTATGGGTTAGGTGCCTTCATTCATTATTATGCATCTTTAATGTCAAACCCATTATTAGGTTCCCACATTAATGGTTCCTAACAACCATCATTAATCATCAAACTTCATTAATGGTCATCCACCATCAATAAAATCATTTTACCTCATTAATAACATTTATCTAATATGATAAATGCTTCATTACACATATTCTATATTTTCCCCAAATCATAGGTTAGGGTTTTACTAGAAACCCAACAACCATAATCAATGCCCATCATTTTCCATCATCTTTCTTGCCATATACACCCACTCATAAATACCCATTTATAACTCTTATCAATGTCACCCCACCTAGGGGTTTCCCATCATAAATGCATTCCAATATTATTATTCCATATACATTACCCTCCTAAAACCATAAGAACTCATAGTCAAGGTTTAAGCTCATGAGAACAACCAAGAGCTTACCTTAGGAGAAGAAAACAGAGAGTTCCCAAAGGGGAAGTGGAGCCATACGAAAATGAGGGAAGAGGAAGGTGAGGCTTCAAGCTCAAAGCTCTCCTTGCAAGCTCCAAGAAACGAAAATGGGAGGAGGAAGGGCACACCACCTCTTTATAGATTTTTGAAAAAGAAGAAGATGAGTGGGAGAGTAGAAGAAGAAGACAAGAAGAGTGTTTGCTGAGAAAGGAAAGCCAACATGAAGTGTAGAGGAAAAATGAGAGTTTTAGTGTTTTATTCATCTCCTCATTAAAGATTCTCCATTTTAAATCAAATAGGATCTCAGTTTGGGCTCGATACTTTATCTTAAAATTATTCTGAATACATATTCAGATTCCCAATAATATTCTAAATAGCCCTGACCAATATCATCCCAATCGAAGATATTTGGTCCGACACCTATATTTTAACTGGGTATTATTTTCAACTATTTAAGTCCCCATAAATTATGAAAAATCACAAAAATTCCCAATTTAATCATTCCAATATTTTTGGGTCATTAATCAATTCATATTTAATTATTCAGTATTTATTTCTCTTAATTAATCATTTATATAAATTTTGGGATGTTACATTGATCACTCCCTCGAGTGAAAAGAATCAAGATCTATGGCAGCTTCCTAAAGTATTCAATTGATCATAGAAGGATCCTTCATCAATAGACCTCCAGCTTTCTTTGGGGAAGACTATCCATATTAGAAGGACAGAATGGAAATATTTATAAAATCCACTCAATACAGTCTTTGGGTAGTCATCATTAATGGTGATTATGGCTCTCCTGTAAATGGTGAAGGTCAACCTAAAGCAGAAAGCGGATGGAGTCTGATGAAATCAAAAAGATGGAGATCAATACCAAAGCCAGATTTCTTCTCACATGCGCTTTTAGTAAGTCTAAATACAACAAGGTATCCAGCTATAAAACAGCTAAAGAAGTCTGGGATGCTCTTCAATGCAACTATAAAGGAATGTCGAATGTCAAGAGATCCAAGAAGATATTGCTAACTAAACAATATGACAACTTCAAAATAGAGGAACATAAGTCAGTTAATCAAATGTTTGGAAGATTCCAAACCCTACCAAATGGTTTAAAAAATCTTGGAACCACCCCCTCTATAGAAGATATAAACGTCAATCTTCTCAAATGTTTGCCTGAAAGATTTGATGCAAAATGTTCCGCTCTAGAAGAAGCTAAGGATCTAAGCATCTTTTCTTTCGATGAGTTGCTTGGAGTTCTCAGGGTTCATGATGAAATAAGAAAAGGCAAGGAATTGAAAGTATGATGAAATAAGAAAAGGCAAGGGTCTGAAAGTAGAAGAATCATCTAATTTTGAATCAGACTCTGATGAATCAGATGATGACACTGATGAAGAATTAGCTCTTGTAACTAAAAGATTTCATAAGTTACTAAGAAAGAAGAAGTTCAGACCAAAAATGTTCCAGAAGAAAGACTACAGAGGTAAAAGTCAATTTAAGTTTAAAACTGATAAATCTACTTTAGAATGTTTTAATTACAGAATACCAGGTCACATAAAAGCAGAGTGTCCTCTTCTAAATAAAGATAAAAAGGACAGAAGGGAAAAAGGAAGTTTCCTAAGAAACAAAAAGGTCTGATCACTTAGGATGATGAAGGATCATCTAACTCAGAAGAGTCTGGTGAAGAAAATGAGTCAGCCCAAATCTGTCTCATGGCAAGCAAGGAATTAGACTCAGACTCCAGCCTCAGCAACTCAGACTCTGAAGAAGTAAGTTACTCAGAACTTAAACAAAATTATGATTTGTTATTTAATGATTCTCTAAACTATTAAAAAGTTTCAAGAAACTAAAACTAAAGCATGTTCATATGATTACTGATTTTGAAAATCAAAAATCTTCGCTAAAAGAAAAAAGCACAATACAAATATCTTGAAAGAAAACAAAGAAATGCATCTTGAATAATTAAGTAAACTTAGAAAAGAAAACACCTATTTGAAAATAGATTTTGAAAAATCTAAGATTTGCTGCAACTCTCAGATAAGGACATTATTAGGTTAAAGAATCTTGTCAACTCTCTTACCTCAAATTTAGGCAAATTTGTTACTAGCACTAAAAACTTGAATGTTTTATTAGGAACATCCAAAGGAAATCAAAAAGGTCTTGGTCTAGGATATGTGAAAAAGAAAAATGTCTCCAAATCAAAAACTCTTAAGTATCTTTCAGCTCCTATATTTGTTCCAGAAGGATAAAGGATTATTAAATGTAATTATTGCAAAAATCATGGTTACTCTATAAATGAATACAGGAAAAGAAAGCGAAGAAATGAAAAATTCGCTAACAATCTAGGACCCAAAAGAATATGGGTACCAAAATCATTAATCATTCCTTTTGTAGATATGTTTGAAATCAAGAACAAAAACTCTAGAATGGTATCTAGACAGTGGATGCTCGCATCACATGACAGGAAAAAGGTCTATGTTCCTAGACCTGGAGAAATTTAAAGGAGGATCTGTAACCTTTAGAGGGAACCAGATTGGAAGAATCATTAAGTCTGGTAAAGTGGGTAAACTTCCCTCACCTGTCATTGAAAATGTATTTCTTTTTGAAGGTCTGAAACATAACCTACTGAGAATTAGTCAATTTTGTGACAGTGGCTACCAAGTTTCTTTTGACAATAATAAGTGTATGATCATCAATCATGACAGAACCATACTCTTTAATGAAAACAGATACATATAAAGTGGACTTGAAAAAACTAAATGATCAAAATGTAAAATGTCTATTTTCAAACTCTGAAGAAAGATGGATCTGGCATAAAAGTTTGGATATATAAGTCTCAAACTTATTTCAAAACTTCACAGAAAGGATCTGGTCAAAGGATTACCAAAAATTCCCTTTAACAGTTCCTTACCATGTGAAGCATGCCAAAGTAGAAAACAACACAAAACCTTTTTTAAAAACAAAGATATTGTTTCTACATTTAGACCTCTAAAATTATTATATTTAGATCTATTTGGTCCCTCTCAAGTACAAAGTCTGGCAGGAAAGAAATATGAATTTGTCATTGTTGACGACTACACCAGACTAACATGGGTATATTTCCTAGCCCACAAGGATGAGTTTATAAAAGTATTTAAAATCTTCTGTAAGAAAATTCAGAATGAGAAAGGAATAATATTGGTACATTAAGAAGTGATCATGGCAGATAATTTGAAAATGAAATTTTTGAAAAAGTCTACAATGAGTTTAGAATAACTCAGTTTTTCCTCACCAAGAACTTCATAACAAAATGGGGTTGTGGAAAGGAAAATAGATCTTTGTAGGAAATGGCCAAAACCATGCTTTGTGAAAATGATCTTCCAAAATATTTCTGGGCAGAAACCGTGAGTACCTCTTGTTATATTCAAAATAGTTTTTATTAGACTGATACTGAATAAGACTCCTTATGAATTGTGGAAAGGTAGAAAACTCAACATCTCATTTTTTCTTCCTTTTGGGTTCACCTGTTACATTCTGAATACTAAGGACTATCTTGGAAAATTTGATTTAAAATGTGACAAAGGTATATTCATGGGATACTCTACCATATCAAAATCCTATAGAGTATTTAATACCCGAACGTGAACCATATAAGAATCTATGCATGTAAGATTTGATGACCTTCAAAAGACTGACAGGAGACTGGCAGATTTAGACTTTGATGATGCAAGGATTTAGTAAGAGGAAGTTCAATCAATAGAACAACCAACTGAAAATGATCAATCAAAATCAACAAATCTTGAAAAATCTGAACAAGATCAACTCCCTGAACTTGAAAAGCCAACAGATTGGAAATTCAAAGTCCATCATCCTTTAGACTTATCATCAGAGATCAAGCTGCTAGAGTTGGGACTGGATCCAGCCTTCACAATCAATCAATAATTGCTCTTATCTTAGAAATAAAACCAAAAAATGTTCTAGAAGCTCTAAAGGATGCAGATTGGATTCTTGCTATGCAAGACAAACTAAACCAGTTTGAAAGAAGTAAAGTATGGAAACTTGTTCCCAAACCCAAAGATAAAAGTATAATTGGTACTAAGTGGGTATTTCGAAACAAGTTAGATGAAGATGGAAAAGTAGTTCGAAATGAAGCAAGATTAGTAGCTCAGGGCTATAATCAACAAGAAGGTATAAATTTTACTAAAACTTTTGCTCCTGTAGCCAGACTTGAGGCTATCAGGATACTTCTTGCATTTGCAGCCTTTAAAAGTATTACATTATATCATATGGATGTAAAGAATGCTTTTCTGAATGGTTTTACTGAAGAAGAAGTTTATGTAAAACAGACTTCGGGTTTTGAAGATGTGTGTCTTCCCAATCATGTTTTTAAATTAAGTAAAGCACTGTATATTCTGAAACAAGCTCCCAGAGCTTGGTATGACTGACTCGGTTCATTTCTTATTTCAAAAGGCTTTACAAGAGGCCAATTTGACACAACCCTCTTCAAAAAAAGCTCTAAGAAACATTTTATTATTGTACAAATTTATATGGATGATATTGTTTTTGGTGTTACTGATGATAGTTTGTGTAAAGATTTTTCAATAATAATGCAAGCAGAATTTGAAATGAGTATGATGGATGAACTTAAATTCTTCTTAGGCTTTCAAATTCAATAGACTAGTGATGGAATTTTCATTTATCAACAAAAGTACACAAAGGAACTACTCAAAAAGTTTAAAATGGCTATTGCTAAGGCCATGAGTACTCTTATGCATCCTAACTGTACCATAAATAAAGATGAGTCTAGTAAATTAGTAGACCAGACCTTATATAGAGGAATGATTGGTTCACTCTTGTATCTTAATCCAGCAAACCTGACATAATTTTTAGCATTTACGTGTATGCAAGATATCAATCAGATCCCAAGGAATCACACTTGTCTACTGTGAAGAGGATTCTGAGATATCTTGTTGGAACCACTAACATTGGGTTGTTCTACAAACGAACAGACTTTTTCTCTCTTTTCTAGATTCTGTGATGCAGACTTTGCAGGAGATAGAGTTGATACAAAAAGTACTAGTGGTGAATATCACTTCTTAGGAAGTAACTTAATTTCATGGAGCAGCAAAAAGCAAAACTCTATTACACTTTCATCCATTGAAGCGGAATATATGTCTACAGCTGGTTGTTACTCTCAACTTCTTTGGATCAAATATAAACTTGAAGATTACTCAATCAAAGAAGGAGAAATCCCAGTATTCTATGATAATACTAGTGTAATAAATCTCTCCAAGAATCCTATTTAGCACTCCAAAGAAAAACACATTGAAGTAAAATATCACTTCATTCGTGACTATGTACAAAAGGGAACCTTGGATCTAAAATTCATGGATACAGATCATCAATGGGCAGACATCTTCACTAAGCCTCTGGCAAAGGCTAGGTTTAATTTTATTAAGCATAATTTAAATTTAAAAATTATTGCCTAAATAGTTTGCTTCATGTATCAGTCTGTTATAACTTGCATTGTTTGACTTTGCACTCTGAGAAACTTACTTTATTAAATTATTTTTAGTTTTTCCTTTTTAAAACATGGCAGCAATTATCATATTTTAGTATAACTATTTCCTAAACGCATTTTCTCTCTCTATATTCGTGGCCAAAATTTTATTTATGTCTCTTCACTTTCACTCTTTCCCACTGTTTTCCTTATCTTTCTCTTCCCTCTTCGACTTCTCTTTCAAAACAACTTCTTTAGTTTTTGAAAACTCATCTTCTTCTCATTTCACCTAAGAGATGGCATATAAGGCATTTGACATTAATGAGTCTTTCGTCTTCAACATCAGGTAGCATAAATTGAAAGGGCGTGATATTTTTGACGAGCTTAATAGCATAGGGTGGACGAAGTTTTTCCTCGACCAAACTCCTTATTCTCTATCTCTGGTTCTTGGATTTTGGAATAAGGTTTCTGTAGACAAGTCCAAGTTTCTTATCCTTGGCACTCTTTAAGGAAAGTTTTTTGAAATTTCTACAGACCTTATTGCTACTGCTACTAGTTGTCCGAATGAAGGTGAGGTGTTTGATGAACTCTTTGAGTTCAATGTTATGTCTTCATTGGAAATCAACGAAATGTTGTATGGAACTCAGCATCCAGCCAAGTTTACCTTTGGGTCTCTTCCTCCCAAAGTAAAGATGTTGTATCTTGTGATGAAGTAAGTCTTTTGCCCTAGAAAGAGTGCAAAAGATACTGTAAGCAAGCTCGACCGCTTCTGCATGTACCACATACTTACAAAGGAAATGGTTAGTTTGCCCAATATCATTATGATGTATCTGATTTCCTCCATTAGAAAGAAGCAAAATAAGATTCCCTACCCTATTGTTCTCATGAAGGTATTTGCACTTGAGAATATGCAAACCACCTCATTGAAGGATCTGATCACTCCCTCCTTGATGGTTAGCAAGTTGCCTGCATTTTCCTCACAAATGGATCAACCTCAAAGTACTTCCCTTTCTCTCTAAAAGAAGAAAAATTTTGCTCTCTCCAAGAAAAGAAAGCATGCTCCCACGCATACTCAAAGTACTTGCTCTGCTAAGAAGATAAGAAAATTGGTTCTAGAAGAGTTTGATGCTTCCTCAGACGAATCAGACTCTCCTCATACAGAGGCACCATGTCAATCGGCTCCCTCATTATCTCATGTTGTAACATCAACACCTCTTGTGCATCTTGTTCCCTCACAAACTAAAGGCTCCCTAGACTCAGATGATCATCTTCCAATTGGAAAACTTCATCAACACTCTATAAAGAAAAGGTCTAGCCCTAGCAAAAGAGTTAAGATCTCAGCTCTCTTCAAGGCTCTACAGACTCAACCCTCTCTGTTTCAACCCTCTTTTGAGTCACATCTAAAGAAACTCTCTGGTGATAAAGTATTGAATTTATTTGTATCTGTATTTACTTCTCTGTACCTAGATATTTTGGTATTAGGATGGGATTCTTTAGCCTAGAGTTCTAAATTTATTGAGCTTCGTGATGACTATCAGCGAGTCATGGTTGAGAATCACGACACTCTACAACAATGTGGTGGTTATCTAGCGTACACTCATTATTTGCGCTTTATCCGTGGCTATCTAAAGAATCATCCTGTCTCAGAAGTCTACACCTGGGAACACATTGATTGGATAAATCAATTCTATGTCACTATTGCTCTCTATCAGAGTGATACGAGTGCCTTTAAGACCCCTCTCAAGAGAAAAGGTTCTCTTCTCCTGAGCCATGTTCTAAACGGTCAAGGTCTAAACCCTTACCTTCTCCAGACTATGCTTCCTTATTTCCTCAACCTATTCCTCTTGCCATTCTACATTCACTTTTACCCCAGACCTTCTCCTCTCTAGCCCTTGTTTCTTGTCCTCCTATCTCCACCGTTGTTCATAAGCTTCGCCTTCCCCCTCTTCTTAAACACTACCCCACCTTACCTGAGTATATTGACTACAAACATGTTCTTGACACCTCTAACCCTGGATATCGCAGCCCCTATAATCAAGCTATTGTGAGAAACCCTAACTTTAATCCTTACTGGCTTCACCTATGCCTATCTGCTCCAAAATGCTACCCTCATTTTCCCAGTGAAAAGCTTCTTGGCTTCCCTGACCTATTCTCAAATGACGACCTTGGGATGTTTCATGTGCTTTAAGCCGAGTAGGCATCTGTAGCCCGCGATCTAAAGCATGGCTTCATTGCTCTTAATGTTGTGTCTATCAAAAATTGTCCTGTAGCTACTCCATGGAAGAAGATTTTGTTTGAGGTACCATATCCTTCTCTGCCAACTAAGTGGATTTCTCTGGGTAGACTAAAGAAGCCCATGCCTCCAAAGCATAAGCCACACTACAAAGGTCCTCTTCAGCCTAAGCAACTGCCTGTCATAACTATTAAGAGTCTTTAGACTGTGCCTAACACAACTGAAGCTCATGTTGATGCCTTGTGGTGTCATTATCTTTGGACTCTATAGGAAGAACCTTCCTGTTCTTATTCCCCGTCTTCCTATAATTCTATTTTTCTTTACTGTCCTTCATTAATTAAAGTTTTCTTCTCCTTTTCTGTTTGTTTTTCAAACTCATTTTTCACTATTGTTTCATCTGTTTCCTTCCATCTTTTTACTTCATCTGTAACTCGTGATCTGTTATTTAAGTCTCGATGATATCCTCTTTTTGTTAATTACAAAAGGGGGAGTTGTTTAGAAGTCTTTTATGAATTCGTGTAATGGCTTAGAATGATACATGATGTATGCACGATTTTGATCCATGAAGAATCCTTTCATTATTTCATTTTATTTTTATCATTTCAATTATGCTTTCTTAATTCTATGATATTTTGATAAGAGACTTCACTCACGAAAAGACTTGATGTTTGTTATCAACAAATAGAGGGAGATTGTTAAGAAAAAGTCTGGTCGAAAATATAAGTTTTAAGTCCTGTCGGACCTCACCCCAGATTTTGTAAATTCCTGAATTTGTTTATATCGTTCATCAAGTATTTTTGCTAAAGGAATAAAGTCTGAATTATTCATAACATTTTTTTAGTGTCGAAGTAATTTCAAGATACGAAGATTAGGCTGTAAAAACAAAGGGAGAGCATATGTGTTCTAAAAGTCTAGTAGAACAACAAAAGTCTGATAGAAGCATCATGATCAAAGAAATCTTCTTCAACATTCATAAATTCTATTTTGGTGATGCTTTGGGAGAAATGATCATATCATATTTGCATGCTTATCATTAAAGAACAAAAAGGACAAGATCAACATAAGCAGCAGCTGTCAGCATACCTACTCCTGTGAATTTTAATCACAAGTTAGAGATCTCATCCGGACGTCTCAGAAAGCAACCTATCGCTCAATCAAGAATTAGTTCATGAATGGTTTTGTGCATGAAAATGCATGAGAAACCATTTTCGTGAAAATATTGAAATATGATTCAGACCTCTCTCAAGCTCAAATTCAACTTTAAGGTCTGCTAACAAGAAGCTTAAGGCAAAATACCTTCAAAGGAATTCCAACGTTTATATCTCCTTTCAAGAAGCAATAACAGTTATATCCTCCAAGCCATTATAAATACCAAGGAAGTTTGAACATCAAATATAGAAGAAAAACTTAGAAAAAAATCTTCAAGTTATTTTTCAATCTCATTCTTGTTCTTTTTGTTGTAAAACAAAGACTCTTATTACTTTCTAGTTCTACTTCTAGTAGACTCAGGTCTTGTGTCAAAAACTTAGTGTTTGATTTCAAAATTATCAATTATCTATACGCTAAGTTCTGAAACCTCTTTTCGTTCATTCAATTAAAAGTCTAGTGTGTTACCAAAACAAGTTTGTGGGAAACACTTTGGCCAGAAGAGGCTTTCGAAAGAATACTTGGGTTAAGCCAGGAATGGCTTATTAAAAGAATACTTGGGATAAGCCAGAAGTGGCTAGTGTGAAGAATACTTGTAGCATGGGTCTAGTGCTGTTATTATAAAGGAGATTTTTACAATAGTGAAAATCCTTCAAGTTTGAAGGGACTAGAGGTAGCTTTTGTATTGAAAATGAACCAGTATAAACTGTGTGTTTATCCCTCTCATTCTTTACTTGATTGATTACTTGTTTTTAATTTGGTTCAAAGTTTCATGAAAAAGTGTCTAAGACTTATTCAACCCCTTTTCTAAGTCTAACTCTGAACCATTAACAGGTTATATCTAAATAAAATTAAGTATATTTTCTTATGTTATTTTACATTTATCAGCTACTGAGATAGCTTTTTGAACTGGTCTGAGTCAGGGTGCAGGTCCGGCGTGGTGACTAGTCCTCAACAGGTGTTATATGTTTAAATTTTACATTGGTCTAATGGGGATCCGATATTATATCCTCTATTCCAGTGGGGAAATAAAGGTCTTGCAGTGATTCCTTGTACTAAAATCACCAGTCGTGTGCGTTGTGGGGCGAGAAAGGTTGTCACCTGCAAGGGCACTTTGACGTTTAAGTCAGTGAATATTCAAGGACAATATGATAGCTCAAGCATAAGTTTAAGAGAGAATGTTCTAGCTTTCATTGATAATTTGTGGGAACTTATACCTGGGGGTAACGGAAGAGCCATCTTGCTTAACAGGTTTCCCATACATTGTGTCAGTACGATTATGATCCCTTGCAGAAAGGCTGACACATAAAAGAGACGTTTCCAAATGGATTTACCTACCCGTCTATTACTTTGCAAGTTACTTGTCCAGCACGCTGATGCATAAGTCAACTCTAGCTTTCTGATATTGAGAGAATGACTCGTACTAAAGTCAACTCAAGAGCTTCATGCACGATGTCAAAAGGCTCGTGTAATGCCACCTTAGTATACAATATACCGACCCTGAATGATGGCTTGAGGTCAAGTTACCATATTGCTCATGGGCCAGTATTAGGAGTGAATCATTTGCCCCCTAACTTTTAGAGGGACTATACTGATTGCTCGAATAAGCTATGTCTTCTATTGAGACACCTGTTATAGGCGTGGGTAAGAAGAACATTTTGTAAACATAAAAAATTTCTACTTGCTCTGTTCATGTTTATAGCTGCTGTGCATTTATTTACCTTTCAAAATGCAGTGTTACACGTACCGTGGGTCGCATTAATCATGTAACAATTACTTTCAATCATGTGTGACAGTTACATTTCAACCATAACTTTGGCGGTTATTTTTGGACAATAAGCCTTGGAAATTGAAACGACATGACCCAAAACATTTAAATCAAAATGCCACTGTGTTGCTCCCAGCCACGTTTATAAGAGGTGGTTCTAGAAACCTTGTGAAAACACTTCCTATGTTTGTATACTGAAACTCTGTCAAAATTCAGAGATAAACCCTTATTACGTAGAGAGTGTTCCAAACCAATCATCTTGCTTAAACCATTTCACGTTCAAAGCTTTCGAGAGTGCCTTCTTGTTCATGACCCTTAGGATTCTTCCAATATCTTCATGTAGATAACCCATATCCTTTATTATTTTTCCTTTTGCCTTTATTTGTGTTGCTTTCACCCTTTTGTTGAGTGGAAAATAAGGAACAGGGGAGGGTTAAGAGGAAACTGTGGGGGGAGAATAACTTAAAGGCCTAGGTCACAAGGACCAGACGATGGGGGAATTAAAAGACCAAGTTAGTCTTTTGAGTCACGTTTTGACCCTAGGGCTTCCAATGAGGAGTGTAGCTTTGACCTTTACATTACAGACGACGCCAAATTTTACCATAATGTAGATGGTTTAAAGCATGTGGTGACAACCATGGCTACAAAAGAAGGAGAGAAAAAGTTGTCGAGACTATATCGGGGTGTTCCACTATGGTTGCGCACTGTGTTGACTAGGTGCAGCTCTTGGATGAAAACCCCTACGCGTGAGTACAAAGGGAGATTATGGAGACCACCTCCCATTATATGGGAGCCACTAGGGGCATAAGGGACTTTAAATGTCCAATCTATTCCAAAGAGAAATACAAGGAGAGGTATATCGTACTACACCTTAGGATTGAGGGTCGTGTCTACCATACCCCAAAGGATGAGAGGGCCATCTTCATGTATGACATCTTATTCACATACCTCAGAGTTAGGTTCCTCTTGACGGAGTTCAAGATGGGGGTTCCACATTTCCTTAATTGTGCCCTCACTAAGTTGCATCTTAATGGATGAGGATTAGTTTAAAGTCTGGAAGTGTTCGGTGAGCATTTCAACTTCACCCCGACGGTTTCCCTCTTCTTCTATTACTACCGGGTTGAGACTCTAATATGACCCCTACTCCGCTGCCTTTCGTGTTGGAGGACCCATCTACAAAAAGAGTCCATAGGCCGTGTGTGGCCTCATAATCGTCTTTATCTTCTCCCAGTTCCACCAAGAAATCTACTAGGACCTGGGCTTTGATGGGACCTCTGGTTTCATACTGAATGCCTATTCAGATAACTCAACAGCCCAAGCGACCATTCTCCCTACAAGTTCTGGTTTCTGAAGGATCTTTTCGAGCGGTTGGTCGGTCCTCGCTACTACTTGATGGCTGTAAAAATAAGGTTGAAGTCGGCGCGCTGCTACGACAAGGTTATATACAAATTTTTTAACTCTTTGATACCTTAATTCATCTCCTTTTAACGTCTTGCTGGTGAAATAGACCGGTCTTTGAACCGAGTTGTCCTCCTGGACCAAAACTGAGCTCACTACCTCAGCGCCAGCAGATAGGTAGAGGACTAGTTCTGATCCTGCCTCAAGACGAGTTAAAATTGGTGGGGATGAGAGGTAGGCTTTTAGGTCTTGAAATGCCTTCTCACAGTCTGGTGTCTATTCAAATGAGTCTGTCTTCTTTAATACTTTGTAGAAGGGCATGGATTTTTCAGCAAATTTTGAGAGAAAATGGGAGAGTGTCGCGATCCGACCGGTGAGGCACTGGACTTCCTTGATATTTTAGGGGCTTATCATTTTGAGTATGGCACGATATTGGACTGGGTTAGCCTCAATGCCTTGATATGTGAGCATATATCCCAAGAACTTTCCCCCTTGAACCTCGAAAGAACATTTCTTCGGGTTTAGCCGTATATTGTGCTTGTGTAACTCAGAGAACGTCTCTTCCAGATCCTGATTGTGTGCCTCCATCTGCTTGGTTTTGACTACCATATCGTCTATATAGACCTCCATGTTTCTCCTAATTTACCCGATGAAGATCTTATCTACCAGCCTCTGGTAAGTAGCCCCTACGTTTTTTAGGCCGAAAGGCATCACCCGGTAGTAATAGTTCACCTCAACTGTGATGAATGTTAATTTTTCTTCATCTTTAGGGTCCATACGAATTTGATTGTATCCCGAGTATCCATCTATAAAGCTCAAAATCTTGTAACCTAAAGTTCCATCCACCAGATGATCAATACTAGGTAATGGATAGGGATCTTTAGGACATACCTTGTTCAGATCGGTGAAGTTAACACACATTCGTCATTTGCTATTTGATTTCTTTACCATGACCATGTTGGAGAGCCAGGTCGGATATTTGACTTCTCTAATGAAATTGGCATATACAAGCTTGTTTATCTCTTCCTTGACTGCATTCTTCTGGTCAGGGCCTATTTTTCGAGGTTTCTAGGATATGGGCTTAGCATCTGGTTCGATGTTCAGAGAGTGACAAATGATGTTAAGGTGGATGCCTGGTATATTTATAGGGCTCCAGGCGAATAGGTCCATGTTTGCTTTCAGCAGGTTGACGAGGGCTTCTTCAAAGGTCGGGTCGATGGGCGACTCGATCATATGGCAATTTATCAGGAAGCTCTCGCCCGAAAATCATCCATGTCTTGAGGGGGTTTCTTGGCCAAGGAATCAGAGAACTTACTCAGTCGTAGGCCAATTTGTATGGCGTGTAACGCCACTTTGGGACTGAGATCCCGAATCTAAATGGCTTGCTCGAAAAAGCGGGCCATAAACTGCTTCAAAGTTTTACTCGAGAGCTGACGCAAATTCACCAGGCTATGTGAAGTTTGCTGTATGATTCTACTAGTGGAAAACTGGTTGAGGAACTTCTTACTGAGGTCAAAAAAATTGGTGATACTTTTTTGAGAAAGGTGGGAAAACCAGCGAAGAGCCGACTTGGTCAAGGTAATGGGGAAAGTTTAGAAAAAGAGGGAGTCTAATGCCCCCGAAACCAACATGGTGGTGGTGTACATGGTGAGGTGTTCTTCGGGATCCCCTCTACCATCATATTTTTCCATGGACGGAGGCTTGTAGTTAGGAGGAGTAAGGGCATCCATAATTTGATCGGACAATGGGTGGGTGGTGAAAAGGAGTTCAGGATCATATCTTCTGGTCTTTCGTGTCTGGTAAGAAATGCGACCGGTGACTTTTCGTTGGGTGGTTTAGCCCTCATTGTTGCTGGAGGCTTCTCATTTATCATCTCTTTGCCCCCTAAGTTCTGTATTCTCCTGCTACAGGTTAACTACTATCTTCTGGAGGGTTTCCATCATGTTTGTTAGTCGTTGGATTTGATCACCATGATTGGACGACTCTAGGCGACATCCGCCATCTTCCTCTCATCGTGTGTTTCTGGTATTGACCACGGTTGCCATAAGGATTAGGGTTTTTTGGTTAGAGAAAGTAGTGTAGGACCCATTTTACCGGGCCCCATGGTGGGCGCCAAAATGTTCACACAGAGTATTAGCATGAAATTCTAGAGAATTCCCCTAAGGATTAAGTTTATTAATTCTCAATATGTGTCACTTAATTTACAACGTGTACATTTATACCTAGGTTAGAATCAAAAGGGGGCCTATGCCCATTACACTAAAACTGACGGGATTCCCTCTCTAGCTAAAATAAAAGGGACCATAGGAACAGGTGGGCTCCTCCTGATCACGGGAGGAACAATAACTAAGATAATAATTTTAATTTCTATAATTCACTCTGATATGTTCTATTGTGTATCTTCTATTTTCTTCTTTCTTTTCATATTCTGCCTCAACATAGTATTAAAGAGCTTGTAAGATCCTCTGATCTCAATGGCTTCTGAAACTGCTCCATTTGTTCCTTAAACTTTTTCGTCCTCTATTTCGATAAAGCTCACGAAGGACAATTTTCTAACCTGGATGCATCATGTAGAAGCAACCATAAAGGGGTTTTGCTTAAAGAACTACATTGAGAATTTATGCCAAAGAAGTGTAATTACATTCAAGATCAAGAAAAAGGTATTCTCAATCTTGAGTTTGAGGATTATAAACAGCAAGATGATTTGTTAAAATCTTGGCTCCTTGAATCAATGGATCCCCAATTCAAGATAAGGGTTATAGGTTGCATGTGGTTCTATCAGATTTAGCAGACTTTGAAGACCTATTTTTCTTCTCAATACAAAGCCCGTATAAAGCAATTGAAAATTCAACTAAGAAGCATCAAGAAAACTGGATCTATCAATGAATACTTAGTGCATATCAAACAAATTGTAGAAACTCTTAAAGTAATTGGGTCATCTATAGAAGCAATCTTTGATAAATTACCCCAAGAATATGATGGTTTTATTACATCTTGCATCACAAGAACTGATTCCTACATTGTCTCACAAATTGAAGTTTTGTTAATGCACTAAGAAGCAAGATTAGAGTACCACAAATAGCAAGATCGTAATCCTATTCACGCAAACTTTGTTCAATCTCAAGGAAAAAGAAGTATGCAAAGTCAAAATCATGGAAAAGGATAAGAAAGAGGATCCTTTAAAACTAGAGGTAAAGGTGGAAGACAAAACTCTTTTAACAATTTTGGTATAGCACTAAGGGTGTATTGTCAAGTCTGTGGCAAATTAGGTCACTCAGCATATCACTGTTGGTTCAGGTTTGATGATCAACAACCAGAGTGAAACATTACCACTAACTCTTCCTCAACTAAAATTCAAGACCCCCTGTCACTACAATGATGGCTACTTCTTCAAACTCTCTACCTATGGATGATTCCTAGTATCCTGAAACATGAGCTACAAATCACCTTACCCATGATCTAAACAATTTCATGCTAAAATCTGAATACACGGGCTCTGATCATGTTCATATTGGCAATGGTAACACCCTTAGCATTTTACATGCAGGGTCCTCTAACCTTACCTCCTTAAAATCAAATATGATATTTTCTTTACATAATCTACTACATGTCCCTCAAATCTCCAAGAATTTAATTAGTGTTGCATAGTTTGTAAAGAATAATCATTGTTATTTTGAATTTTTTTCCTGATGTATGTTTTGTGAAATGTCAGGATACTAAGAAGGTTCTTCTTCAAGGAAGTCTTAAACAAGGCTTGTATGTGGTTGAAAATTCGTAACTTACTCATCCTCACACTTCAAATATATATATGTTTTAATCAAATGTTCCAAATAATGGTTTCAATATTTAGCATGCTAGGCTAGGCCATGCCTCTCATAAGATTGTTTCTCATGTTATGAGACTATGTAATGTTCCTGTTTCCCATTCAAATAATAAAAAGTTTGTTTGTGGATCATGTTGCATTCGTAAATCCCATCAGCTTCCTTTCTTTGATATCGACTCTAATTATACTGCACCCTTACAATTAGTCTATTCTAATATTTAGGGACCAACCCCTGCTCTATCTAAGGAATGATACAGATATTACATAGTCTTTCTTGATGCATATTCTAAATTTACATGGTTGTATTTTTTACAAAGCAGGTCAAAAGCTCTAACAAGCTTCATTCAGTTTAAAAAGATGGTTGAACTTCAATTTGATACCAAAATCAAAGTTCTTCAAACAGATGTTGGCAAGGAGTACATGTGTTTTTCCAAGCACTTATCCGATTGGGGGATCCTTCATAGATTTAGTTGTCCCTATACTCATGAGCAGAATAGAGCCATGGAAAGAAAACATAGGTATATCACTATGTTGAGACCAAGTCTAGTTTGAAAAAGAAATTGATAATATTCTTTGACCAGACCTTAAGTTGCATCATTATCATGAAGAGTAATACTATAAGACTTTAATTCAAATGAAGTTGGGTAACTAAAGCATGAAGACCCAAATTGAAACACAACAGTTGTAAAATTGCCAATAAATGTATTTGTGTTTGGCTTGTACTACCTTATTCTTATAATCTAAATACACAAATTAATTGTTTGTAAGCATAATGTTATCTGTAAACCATCTATATTAAGCTTGAGGGGGATATTAAGGAGGTCACTTAAAAGCTGTATATTAGTTTGTTATTTGTTGCTTAGTTTGGTAAGTCTATTGTTAAGTCTGTTATGAGCTGAGTCTATTGCTAAGTCTGTTATGAGTTAAGTTTGTTGCTAAGTCTATTATAAGCCGGTGTCTAAGTCTGTTATAAGCTAGTGTCTAAGTTTATTATGAATTGGTGCCTATATAAGCTCCTATTTCTCTTTGCTAAATGATAACCAAGATAATAATTTCAATTTCTGTAATTCACTTTGATATATTCCATTATGCATCTTCTCTCTTCTTCTTTCTCTCCACGTCCCGCCTCAATAAAGATTATTTCTTTTATCATTTGCAAAACTGAGAGAAATGGGAAAATTAAGTTTTAATCCATGTCAAATACTAACTATATGTCAACCTTTTATGGGAAACAACAATAGTAAAATAAAGACTTAAATATGTTTTTAGTCCCTATAAAATAAAGGTCTTTTAATTTTAATTCCTATAAAAAATTTTATGTCTTTCGCATGTTGAGTATTTTGTTTTTTAATTTCTACTAAGATGGTTCTAACGTGTCCAACCAACTATTAATATGCCACTTTTCAGATTAAAATATAATTTTTAATTATTGAAGTTACTTTTAAAATTGTCACAAAATAAATTTGTTGAAGTTTTTAATGATAAAAAGTTATATTTTAACTTCAAATTCATGTGCTAATAGTCAATTGGACATGTCACAATCATCTAAACAATTTAATATATAATTTAGTTAGTTATATAAAAATTAATAAATTAAAGTTTAAATTAAGAAGTTAAAACAAAATATTCCATATAAAAAGGATGTAAAAGAAAAAATTATTTTATGGGGACTAAAACCAAAGGACACTTATTTTATATGGACTAAACATATTTAAGCCTAGAATAAAATGAAATTAAAGGAGGTACAAGAGGTACCTTGACAAATATAAGAAAGAACAATAAGGAAAAATAAATGGTGAATAAATATAAGATATCAAAAGGCTAAATATATAACTTGGTCTTTATCTTTTAAGTTTGTTTAGCTATGGTCCCCTTCCTAACTTTTTAAAAATGTGTCAAGTTATTCCTTCTAACTTAAAATTAAAATTTCTGGTCCCAATACATTTCAAACTTAGGTCCTTTAGGCAAAACACTAAAAAGACTACCACTAGGCCATAGCACATCATTATTATATGAATGGTAATATTAATATATAAAGGATACCATTCATATTCACATATTTTTATCAATTAATAATTAATACATATATATTGTTGATAATATATATTTATTAAATATATTTTTAATAATATTATTTAAATAATAAATTTTACAATATAATTATATATTTTAAAACAAATTACTTATGAATGTATTTAATAATACATTTTAATAATCAAGCTGTTGAAATTACTATTATATATAGTTGAATTTTTTTAGATATGTTAGTATTAAAACAAAATATAATATATTTAATTATATTATTAATAACAAAATATGTAATAATTATTTAATAAAAATATATTATTTATATAGTTTATTTTTATTAAATATTTAGTTATTATATATTATTAAATTTTTATTAATAAAAATATAATTAAATATACTTTAAATATTATTTTAATAATATAATTAAATATTTTAAAAATATTTATTATTAAATATTGTTAAATACATTATTAAATATTTTATTATTATTAAATATATTTAAAAATATTTTATTATTAATAATATAATTAAATATGTTTTGATATATATTTTTAATACTAATATATTTAAAATATTCAACTGTTAAAATTAAGTCTGAATTCATGACTAAGAAATTTGAACTCCTTGTGATTTGTTAATAATACACATCAAAACTCTTAGGTAAAATGAAGTCTGTACGCTTGTTTGTCTAATCAGTCTGTTCAAGTGTGACAGGAAGTCCATAGAGCTCTGCTTGCGAAGAATAGAGGAAGTCCGTAAAATTTAAATCGTTCTTGAAGTAAAGAAGTTTGTACTCACTCAAAGCTTCAGTGAATCAAGCCAGTCTGAAGCGAAAGACCACGAGAAGCTCTCTCACATTCTTTAAGTATTTAAAAAAGGATCTTTCTTTTCCAAATAAGAAGCTGCATGGACTTCCTTGTATCATCTCTGTGCCTATCATCAAAAATGCAATTAACGGAAAAGTTAAAAGACACGCTCAAATATATCAAAAAACTATCACACGTATCTCAAGGTGTCAAAAAAGTTAAACCTGCTCAGATCAGATAAGCCTAAGGTCAACTGCTACAGAGTGTACTTTCTTTCTAAATGCACATAAGCAAAAAGGATCTTTTGTTAAAGACTATCGAAGTAATCTGGTTTAGGAAATTTCTTTGAAACATGTTTCTAGACTCGGTGACAGCACAATACTCGAAGAGACCAACATTCTCCAAGATGAACCAATGGTTATCTAAAGAAGGACTTTCAAATCAGAAAGAGAGATTCTCTCTAAGACTTTTGCCTCATTGCTCAATTCTCTGATTGCTCTCAAAAACCAAAGTCTGAAAGACTTTTCTGTAAGTTTCTAAGTTCTTGTATTTTTACTACTTAAGTCTTCTTTGTAGATCTGCTTCTAGCAGACCTTGACTTATAGTAGTCTGTAGCTCAGTGTACTTGTGTAATCTTTTCATATATTTGTATGTTGAGTTATCTGTTGTAACACTAAAAACTCTTTATCACTATTTTCTGTAAGCTCTGATGTGTTGCTAGAGTCTGTTAGTGTTGGGAAACACTTATGGCCTGAAGAGGCTTTTGAAAGAACACTTGGGTCTGTAGCTAGGAGTGGCTCTTTGAAACAATACTTAGATTTTAAGCCAGAAGTGGCTGGAGTCAAGAATACTTATTGCATTGGACTAGTGCAATATTGTAAAGGTGTTTTGCAATAGTGAAAATCCTTTAGTCTGAAGGGACTAGACATAGCTTTTATGTTGGAAGTGAACCAGGATAATTCATCTGTGTGATTCTTTAGTCCTTTCTCTAGTCTGTTGAACTGTTTATTGCTTGAGCGGTCTATATATTTTCTAAAAAGAGTTTAAGACTTATTAAACCCCTTTCTAAATCTAACTTTGTACCATCAATTGGTATCAAAGCTTGTCCTTTTGGGTTCATTACTCTCATGAGTAAAAAGAAACAAGATCCATGGCCTCGTCATCTCATGATCAGCTCACTACAGAAGGTTCCTCTATGAGCAGACCACTTGCCTTCTTTGGTGAAGATTACTCTTACTGGAAAGACAGGATAGAGATGTTCATCAAGTCTACTCAATATGGACTATGAGGAATAATCACAAGAGGTAATGATCCAGAACCTACAGACAGCGAAAGGAAGCGAATTCCTAAAGATAAATGGTCCACTGTTGACTTCAAGAAGATGAAGTCAAATGCTAAAGCTAGATTTCTCTTAATCTGCGCACTAAGTAAATCTGAATACAATAAGGTTTACAACTATAAAACTACAAAAGAGATTTGGGATGCCCTTTAATACAACTATGAAGGAACCTCCAATGTTAAGCGTTCAAAAAAGATTCTTGTGATCAAGAAGTATGATAACTTTAAAATGGAGGATCATAAGTCCGTTGACCAAATGTTTGGAAGATTTTAAACTCTTTTCAATGAGCTCAAAGCCCTGGGAACCATGCCTTCCAATGAATACATCAATGTAAAACTTCTGGGATACTTACCAAAAAAGTTTGATGCCAAGTGTGCTCCTCAAGAGGAAACTAAAGACCTCAACACTCTTACTCTAGATAAACTTTTTTGAGTTCTAAGAGTTCATGAGCTGAAGCTTAGCCAGAAAGAAGTGTCAAAGCCTTCATCTTCCAAGAACATTGCCTTAAAGTCTGAAGAGACTTCCAGGAGATGCAAAGAGCCCAGAGTTGAGGAGTCAACTAGCTCAGATCTTGCGTCTGATAAAGGAGATGAGGACACTAATGAAGAACTAGCCCTTGTTACAAAAAAATTCCACAGACTTCTGAAAGAAAAAGAAAGGTGGGAGGGGAAGTTCAATAAAAAAGAACCTAGAGGTAAAAGTTCATTTAAGTTTAAAACTAACAAATCTGTTATAGAATGTTTTAACTACAAGAAACCAAGACATATGAAAGTTGAATGTCCTCTTCTAAATAAGGAAAGAAAAGATAGAAAAGAAAAGAAAAAGTTCTTTAAGAAGCAAAAGGGACTCATCACCTGAGATGATGAAGACTCAACTAGCACGAGTGAGTCTGAAAAAGAAACAAAAACTGCTCAAATTTGTCTTATGGCCAAAACAGATCCAGAATCTGAAGGAAGTTTAGACGAGTCTGAATTAGAGGAGGTAAACCAATTTGAACTAAAGGAAAATTATGAAGCTCTCTTTAAAGATTTTTCAATTCTTTTGAAAAACTATAAATTGTTGAAAAAGAAATAGTCTGAAACTATTTCTTCATATGAAGATCTAATATTTGAACTGAAGAAAAAGGACTCAGATCAAGAACTTCTTAAGGAGCTTGATGAGAAAGAAAAGATACATTTTGAGGAGATATATAAACTTAAAAAGGAAAATGATTTTCTAAAAACTGAACTCAACAGTTCAAACACTCGTTGTATCTTGCAAGATAAGGAAATCAAGTCTCTTCAGCAAGAAGTAAGCACACTTACTACAGACCTGGCTAGATTTGTAAATGGAACTGATAACCTGTACAAACTTATAAGAAGATCAAAATGAAGTTCCAAAAGGCTTGGTCTGGGATATGTTAAAGAAACTGATTCCAAAGAACAAAGTTCTCCTTCTTCATCTTTTCAATCTAAGCATGGGCATGCTAAGTGTAACTATTGCAAGAAGCATAGTCATGTGATTCAGGACTGCTTAAAAAGAAAAAGGAAAAATGCTAAGAACACTAACCCTATAGGACCCAAAAAGTTTTAGGTACCAAAGGCAATGATTATTCCTATTTCAGATGTGCTTAAGTACAAAAGCAAAGCTACACTTCTGGCATCTGGACAGTGGGTGCTTGCATCACATGACAAGCAAAAGGTCTATGTTCCTAAACCTAGAATAGTTTGAAGGTGGAAAAGTTACTTTTAGAGGAAACCAGTTTGGTCGAATAACTGGGATTGGTAAAGTGGGTAACATTCCTTCTCCTGTAATTGAAAATGTTTATTTTGTTGAGGGTCTGAAGCATAACCTACCGAGCATAAGTCAATTTTGTACTAGTGGTTATAAAGTTTCTTTTGATAAAGAAAAGTGTACAATCACCAATCTTGATGAAACTACTCTTTTCTCAGCCAACAGACACAACAACCTTTGCAAGGTTGATTTGGGTGAACTGCACAATCAAAATGTAACTTGTCTCTTCTCATCGTCTGAAAAGAAGTGGATCTGGCACAAGAAGCTTAGACATGTTAGCATGACACATATTTCAAAAATCAACAGAAAAGGCTTAGTTAAGGGACTTTCTATAATTTCTTTCAATGGAACCCAACCCTGTGAAGCATGTCAAAAAGGAAAACAACACAAAACTTCTTTTAAAAACAAAGATGTTGTTTCAACTACCAGACCACTTGAGTTGTTACATTTAGACTTGTTCAGACCATCTCAAATCCAGAGTCTTATTGGAAAAAAGATATGGTTTTGTTATTGTTGATGATTTTACTAGAATGACATGGGTTTATTTCCTAGCTCACAAAGATAAGTCTGCACAAGTATTCAAGATTTTTTGTAAGAAAATCCAATTTGAAAAATGAGTCTGTATTGGTATAATAAGAAGTGACAATGGTAGAGAATTTGAAAATAAAATTTTTGAAAAGTTTTGTAACAAAACTGGAATCTCTCATACATTTTCTTCTCCAAGAACACCTCAATAGAATGGTGTTATGGAAAGGTATAATAGAAGTCTATTAGAAATGGCTAGAATCATGCTTTGCAAAAATGATTTACCAAAATATTTTTGGGATGAAGCTGTAAGCACTTCTTGTTATATTCAAAATAGAGTCTTTATCATACCAATACTGAATCAAACTCCTTATGAACTGTGGAAAGGAAGAAAGCCCAACATATCATATTTTCATCCATTTGGATGCACATGCTATATCCTAAACACAAGAGATTAACTTGAAAAGTTTAACTCAAAGTGTGATAAGGGTATTTTCATGGGTTATTCAAATACATCCAAATCTTACCAATTCTTTAACACAAGGACTCAAACCATTGAGGAATCAATACACATAAGATTTGATGATCTAACAAAGACTGGCAAGAAATTGGCAAATCTAGATTGTGATGATGTAGGTATTATACAACCTGAAGGAGAACCTGAACCTTCAGACTTTGTTGCCCCTCAACAACAAGATTCAGATTAATAGACAGTGTCTGAACCAGAAAAAACCAAGAGATTGGAAGTTCAAGACCTACCATCCTTCAGAGCTCATCATTGGAGATTGAGCTGAAGGAGTCTAGACCAAATCAAGACTTCACTACCAATCATCAATGGCACTTGTTTCAGAATCTGAACCCAAGACCATTGCAGAAGCATTAGAGGATCCAAACTAGATCATAGTAATGCAAGAAGAACTTAACCAGTTTGAAAGAAACAAAGTCTGGACCTTGGTTCCAAGACCAAAGAACAAGAACATCATTGGAACAAGATGAGCCTTTAGAAACAAGCTGGATGAAGAAGGAAAAGTTGTAAGGAACAAAGCAAGGCTTGTAGCATAAGGTTACAACTAACAGGAAGGTATAGACTTCACTGAAACCTTTCCTCTTGTAGCCAGACTTGAAGCTATAAGGATTTTGCTTACCTTTGCTGCTTTTAAGGGAATTAAATTATATCAGATGAATGTTAAGAGCATTTTTCTAAATGGTTTTATTGAAGAAGTTTTTGTAAAACAACCTCCTGGGTTTGAAGACAAATCTTTTGAAACTCATGTCTTTAAACTTAGTAAAGCACTATATGGTCTAAATTTGAGATGAGCATGATTGGCGAATTTGAGATGAGCATGATTGGTGAATTCAAATTTTTTCTTAGTCTGCAAATCAAACAGACTACTGATAGAATTTTTATTCATCAACAAAAGTATACCAAAGAGTTACTCATAAAATTTAAAATAGTTGATGTCAAACCTATGAGAACACTAATGCATCCAAATTACATCATAAGCAAAGATGAATCTGATACATCAATTGATCAGACTCTATATATAGGAATGATTGGATCATTATTGTGTTTGACATCCAGCAGACTAGATATAATGTTTAGTGTGTGTGTGTACAAGATATCAAGCAGACCCCAAGAAATCACACCTGTCTATAGTGAAGAGGATTATGAGGTATCTTGCTGGTACCACTAACCTTGGGCTGTTCTATAAAAGAACAGACTCCTTTTCCGTTCGTGGATTTTGTGATGCATACTTTGTAGGTGATAGATCAGATAAAAAAAGTATAAGTGGTGGATGTCACTTTCTAGGAACTAGTCTGATCTCATGGAGTAGCAAGAAACAAAATTCAATAGCCCTCTCCAAAGCTGAAGCAGAATACCTGTCTACAGCCAGATATTGTTCATAACTTCTGTGGATGAAATATCAACTAAAGGACTACTCAATTAAGGAAGAAGAGATTTTAGTATTCTGTGACAACACAAGTGCTATCAACTTGTCAAAGAATCCTATATAGCACTCAAAGGCAAAACACATTGAAGTCAAGTACCACTTTATACATGACTATGTTCAGAAAGGCATTCTGGATCTGAAGTATATGGATACAGACCATCAATAGGCTGATATCCTCACTAAACCCTTAGCAGAAATCAGGTTTTTCTTTATCAAATATAGTATGAACATGCGTAATATTATATGATTGAGGTGTCTGTATGTTTGCGGTCTGTATGCTCTGTAACTTAGAATTATTTTTTTCTCATTCACTGTTATGATAAGAGACACAGTCTATACCCTCTTTTAAATTCTTTTAATTATTCATTTATTTCCTTTTTCATAACACGTGGCACTCTCTTATTGATTGGAATGTAACCGTTTCTGCAAACCGTTTTCCTTCCGCTATGCCACGTTGCCTTTAATTAACCCCTCTTAGTTGTCATTCCACCTTCTGTAAACTTTCACTTCTCTGTAACCTCTCTGCAACTAC
Organism: Clitoria ternatea; assembly: GCA_037962975.1. Taxonomy (NCBI): domain Eukaryota; kingdom Viridiplantae; phylum Streptophyta; class Magnoliopsida; order Fabales; family Fabaceae; genus Clitoria; species Clitoria ternatea. Next base: position 238,740,176 of record CM075671.1, on the reverse strand, counting down.
TCCCTTTTCTATCTCTGTTTTTGTGAAACTGCTCTTCTCCTTCTTGCCCTAAACCTTTCATCTTCCAAAAAGCTTTTCTCTCTTCCTTTACAATGGCTGGACTTAACCTCTCTATGAAGGATGTCATCGAGTCTCTATTCTTGAATGTTGCCCAGCATCAAGTTAAAGGAAGGGATGTGACTGCTGGAATCCAAGGAATTGGTTGGACCAGTTTCTGCTTGGAATAAGAACCATTTTCTCCCTCTGTTGCACTCGAGTTCTGGAAAACCATTTCATTGGACAAGACTAAGTGCATTTTAATTGGCTCTCTGTGTGGGAAGATAATAGAGATCTCTGAAGATCTTTTAGTCACTGTTCCGCACTGCAACCCTAGAGGAACAGTCTTCTTTAAAGACTTTGAGTTTACTGAGGTGTCAAGCTTCACCATTAACGAAGCTCTGTTTGGAAAGGCTCATCCAGACAAGCTTACTTCTGGCAGTTTGCTGCCATAGGCCAAAATGCTCCATGTCTTGATGCGCCAAGTTTTCTACCTAGGGAAGTCTGCTAACGATATAGTTTCTAAACTAGATAGATTTTGTATGTATCATATGGTGATGAAGGAACTAGTTAACCTTGCCAACATTTTGCTCACTTACATGACCACTGCTATAGTGAAGAAACAGAAGAAGGTCCCATACCCAGCTATGTTGATGAAGATTTTCAAACTGGAGAATTTTAATCTACAGAATGTTACAGACTATATGACCAATGGTCCCCTGATCACTAAGTTGTCAACCTTTTCTCCCCTGTTGGACAAATCATCTGAAACTACCACTGCAGTTGAAGTTCAGAAGACTCCTTTGAAGAGGAAGGTCAAGTCTGAACCTATAAAGGAACAGTTTGAAGCCAAGAAGGCTAACGTTACAATGGTGTATGTTCTGGTAGAAGAGAAGAAGTTTGAACCATCTCCTGCCAAGAAGTCTGGATCCACCCCTCGAAGAAGTCTGAAGCCTCAGCTGTTATAAAACCTGTGAACTAATTCATGTGTTATCTACTTTAGATGATGAAGTGCCCATTTGGCAACTTTTAAGGAAAAATAAGTTTACTCAAGCAACTTCTGGAGCCCAGGATGCTGCAACTGAATAAGTATAGCCTATATCTTCCATACCCTCTTCAAGAAGCTCCTATGACCTTTACTTCACCAAGCTCAAGAACTATGTTAAAATTCCCTCCAAAAGCGATATATCCACTTTATTCGCTACTACTGTGACAAATTCCCTGATGTTGATGTGTCAAAATAGACTAAGTATGATTGTGTTGATCTATATTACCTAAATTATGACATGTACAAATCAGACAAGGCTTAACAGATTGCCTTGAGGGTTGAAGAAAAGAAAAAGAAAGCTGAAGAAGCTACTTCAACAAAGAAAAGGTCTATTAAAGATTCTACAGTTCAAACGAAGAAGAAGAAGCCATCTGCATCTTCTATCCAGACCTCTGAGCAAGTCTCGGTCAAGACTCCTGCTCAAGCATAAGTTCAAACCCCTGCTGCAACCTCTGTTGTTCAGCAGTCTACACCACCACCACCACCACCTAAGGTAACTAAACCCAACCCTTCTGAACCAACTATTCCTCCTCTAACTCCTATTCCTCAACCTGAATCTCAACTTACTATTACCCTATCTGAACTCTCTCAACCTCAACCATTTATACCTAAGCCATCTGTACCTCCCAAATCACTTAAGTTTAAATCAGTTGCACCAAAACCCAAACCCAAAAAGGCTACCACCAAATCCCAACCTGCCTTTAAACCTACCATAGTTATTCCATCTGTACCCAGACCCATTTACCCTGAAATCACCTTCTCAGCTTACACTGAGATTACCAACCACCAGCTATCCCTTTAGCTGAAAAGAAAACCTACCCCCTTATCCTTAACTCCCTGGCCGTCCATTTCTATACCATGCCCCAGGTGAACTCAAGGTAAATAAGAAGACCTTCTTTCCTAGAAGTAGTGTCAAGATTTTCCCTTGGGACAGGTTCCACCCTCCTATTTCACCTAAGGAACTCCTAGCCAACTCTCACTTCTTCAGACCAGACTTCCAAGCCTACACTCAAGCTCTTCAAATGCAACAAGAGCATCGCCAACATCTCAGAGATCACAAGCTTCTGATGAATCCTTAGATTCAATGTTTGCAAAGCCCGAGGCTCGCATTTTGGTATATCCAGACCAGATCATGCCCAAGAACCAGAGGATAATCACAAACAAGCTGAAAGAGAAAGTTTGGATTTCTGCTCCCTTTGCTCTAGATGGTACATGCGGACTCCTAAACGTCTACCTGATTACATTCTGAAGATACTTCCTGCAAACCCCTCTCAAAATAGTCACACCAGAGGTTTGTTATGGTCATACTATTGTTAGGAAAAAGATCAATAGTTCAGCATATATTTTACTCATCCTTCTGGACTTCTCGTTGATGTTTGCAATTTTTGAAACTGTGTTGGGCGCATATCCAAGTCTCATCCAACCTTCTGTGATCCAGCCAGTGCCCTTCTCCCTGCCTCTGCTTGTGTCCCCTCTATTGTTTTGACTAACCATTCCTATTTCTTCTGCATTCAACTTCGCTATTTAATTTTAGTGTCTGCTTCTACCTCTCTACTTATTTCAGCCTATGCTTCTCATTGCGTTCCTACATCAGCTGCTAAGTCTCGATGATGTCCCTCCTATTGTTGATTACAAAAAGGGAAGATATGTCTAAGAGAAAATAAGTCTTACTAGTTAGGAGGAGAAGTGCTTCTGTTTTTATAGTCTGTACTCTGTATTATTTAAGTTTTATGTAAACATGTTGCGTATATAAATAAAAATTTATTCTGTTAAGCATTTTGTGTTGCAATTAAAGTATATTATATGAACTTGAAATATATAAGTTCATGATATTCAGAATCAAGTACTTTTAATGCTTCATTTCTTTGAATATAAATCTTATTTTATCTAATAGACTTGATGTTTGTTATCAACAAATAGGGGGAGATTGTTAGAATCAAGTCTGAATTCATGACTAAGAAATATGAATCCCTTGTGATTTGTTAATAATACACATCAAGACTCTTAGCTAAAATGAAGTTTGTACGCTTGTTTGTCTAATCATTCTGTTCAAGTGTGTCAAGAAGTCTGTAGAGCTCTGTTTGTGAAGAATAGGGGATCCTATAAATTTCAAATCGCTCTTGAAGTAAAGAAGTTTGTACTCACTCAAAGCTTTAGTGAATCAAACCAGTCTGAAGCTACAGGCCATGAGAAGTTCTTTTATATTTTTTAAGTATTTGAAAAAGGATCTTTCTTTTCCAAATAAGAAGCTACGTGGACTTTCTCATATCATCTCCGTGCCTATCATAAAAAGGCAATTAACGAAAAGTTAAACGGCACACTCGTATATATCAAGAAAACTGCCACACATATCTCAAGGTGTCAGGAAAAGTTGAACCTGCTCAGATCAGATAAGCCTAAGGTCAACTGTTACAGAGTGTACTTGTTTTCTAAATACGCATAAGCAAAATGGATCTTTTGTTAAAGACTATCGAGGCAATCCAGTTTAGGAAATTTCTCTAAAACATGTTTCTGCACTCGCTGACAACATAATACTTGAAGAGACCAACATTCTCTAAGATGAACCAACGGTTATCTCAAGAAGGACTATAAATACAATAAGCTTTCAAATCAGAAAGAGAGATTCTCTCTAAGACTTTTCCTCATTACTCAATTCTCTGATTGCTCTCAGAAACCAAAGTCTAAAAAACTTTTTTCTAAGTTTCTAAGTTCTTATATTTTTACTACTTAAGTTTTCTTTGTAGATCTGCTTCTAGCAGACTTTGACTTATAGTAGTCTGTAGCTCAGTGTACCTATGTAATCTTTTTATATATTTATACGTTGAGTTATCTGCTATAACACTAAAAACTCTTTATCACTATTTTTTGTAAGATCTGGTGTGTTGTCAGAGTCTGTTAGTGTTGAGAAACACTTGTGGCTTGAAGAGGCTTTTTAAAGAATATTTGGGTCTGTAGCCAGGAGTGGCTCTTTGAAACAAAACTTAGGTTTTAAGCCAGAAGTGGTCGGAGTCAAGAATACTTGCTACACTGGGCTGGTGCAGTATCGTAAGGTGTTTTGTAATAGTGAAAATCCTTTGGTCTGAAGGGACTGGACGTAGCTTCTGTGTTGGAAGTGAACCATATGGTAATCTGTTGTGTGATTCTCTATTCCTTTATCTGGTTTATTGAACTGTTTATTGCTTGAGCGATCTATACATTTTTGAAAAAGAGGAAGAGGCACAATGATGATAGCGTGGTGTAGTGAGATGGCATGGTGGTGAGATGGTGCTCAGTGTTAAGAGAGAAAAGAGAGGAAAATGAAAGGGTCTTTGGAATGGTGGTGTTAGAGTGATAGGATGAAGAGAAGAAAGAATTTTTTTTGAAATAATGTTTAAGTATGGGGAGTGAAGGTTAAGAAGAAATGGTATTAGGGTTTTAGGAAAAGAAGGAAAGTGTATTGAGTTAGTGTTTAACCTAGTAGGTTGTGCCCTAAAACTTAATTTAATGACTCTCGAATAATTAATTCGATTAATCTCGGGTCGACGAACTTTGATTGTATGACCCGTTTAAGTTTCTCGTAAATATCTTAATTAATAAAATGAGGATGTTACATTATTTAATATATAAATAATAATAATAATAATAATAATAATAATAATAATAATAATTATTATTATTATTATTATTATTATTATTATTACTACTAGTTTGACTACGGTTCGACTAGTGACTCTTGAACGAGAGTCTTTACTGGTTCAATAATCAATTCAGTTTTAAAAACATTGTTATATCCGCTCTCATTGATCCTCAATTTTTTTGGGTTATTTTCTAGATGCAAACTTATAATCAATGTTTTCACAATCAAATCAATTGTTAAACCAAACAAATCATAGTCGAATATAATTATAGTTGAAACATAAAGAATTCATACAAATAATATAAGCAAATAAATATGATATCCATCATGCATGAATGATTTCTGTCCATGACTTGATCAAACTCCGGTCGACATCCCTGTTCACCTTGTTGTTTCATTTGCCTTAGCCACTGGGACTCACTTATCTACAACCTGATCTTAAACAGATATAATACACTTCCAAGATATTCTACACCATTAAGTAATCGAGCCAATTAATTAATAGATAACATGAATATTTTTACTTTACAACATTTTCCCTCATAATTAATTAATAATTAATCTATTTTCCTTACCTTATATGTAAGTTGTGTAAGCCAAAGTTTTGATTTCATTCACAAGAAGCAGATAAAATTATAGATTCGTTTTAAAAAGCAAGCAGATGAAACAAGTGTTACTGTAATCTATTAAAAAGCCAGGTCATCATCTGCAAACTTTAGCATATTTTTGTGGCCATGGAAAGTGGAAATGACACATCAAACAGAAAATTGGATTGGCTAAGTAGACTTTGTGAGGCAAATTGCTGTCATTTTACTCGGTGGACGGGGGGAAAGAATTATCCAAACCCTCGTGGAAATGGCAACTCAATTATGCACAGATCGATTAATTTCAGCTCTTTGAGATACACTCAACCGCACTAACTTTTTCATCATTATTAATTAATCTTAATAGCTGTAGTATGTGAAGCAGCTTATACTATAAATACCAAGTGCCTAGCTCTAACATTTCTTACCTAATTAACATCTTATGTTATAAATTAAAAGAATTAAGATTTCAGAAGCGTGGTTAATTTGTAGGATGGGCGTGTTAAGGTGCATTTTGGTGGTGTTGCTTCTAAGTGCAGGAAATGAGGCACGGCCACTGAGGCCAACAATTGTAAGCAATATGCTTAATAACAAGGCACCAATTCGGGCATACGGTGGTGGATATGTACGACCCGAATATGATAGGGAAAGAATGGGTCCATCGGGACCTGATAGTCATCATAATTACATTAAACCTTAGGAAACTTGAGAAGTCTGTAATGGATTATTAAAAAATATTTTTTATAACTGATGTAAAAAATAAAACTTTTTATATCAGTATCATTCATGGATTAAAACTCTTTGGTTTATTTTTAGACTTGTCCAAGAAAACTGCTACCTGTTCTTTTTTTTTGGTTGAGTTTTGTTGATTTTACGATTTTCTTTCAAGTGTAATAATTATGTGCGATGTTTAATTTAGTCCCTTGAATCATAAGGTTCAAAGATAATTTTGCTTCTTGTAAGTGTCATCCTAGCTATTTTATATATTTGAAGTACCCTAACGTCAAAACTTAAACCGCGGTTAACTTTCCCTACTTTACCTTTCTTTGATTCCTTGGAGTGATGCATCATGATGCATGATGTGACAAAGCAATTTATGTTTTTGGTCAAGGGCAAAGCAACTTAAGAATAATGGTGGTTTATTCTCATTGAAAGAGGGAGGGTTTGACAACAGTTGTTCACGGCATGAGGGAGATATCATCATAGCTGAATGAAGTTGAGATGTCTATGAGTGGATAAAGCCAATGCTTGGTTGGGGATCATGAGTTAGATACTATTCTCTTGAATCGTTGGTAAGCTTGACTCCTTCTTGAAATTTTGTAACAACAAAAAACAATAACGTTCATTAATTAAATTTTTTTTATGCACTTATTGATGCGAAGTCATGGCCTTTTAGTTTGGTGAGGTCATGAGATGCAGCATGCTCCACGTCTGCCTCCTTTGGGTTTGGTGTGAGACAGGGACTTCAAAGTTGGAACAAACACACAACATTAATACGCATAAAAGGGCATGGTGTTGCTCTAACTAGTCAACCAATTGAGAAAAGCATAGCGATATCAATAACAACGTAGTTAACCATGCCAGCCATCAAAACCACAGATCAAACCGTCATTTTCCCTTCTCACCCACCCTTCCACAACGACCACTCTCTTCCTCTCTCTCACCTTGACACCGATCGCAATCTCCACCTCACATTCCGCTACCTTCGCGTTTACCTCACCAATCCCCAAACCTCCCTCGACCCTTTCCACGTCATCACCTCCTCCCTCTCCCAAGTTCTCCCTCTCTTCTACCCTCTCGCCGGCACACTTCGCCACCGTCAGTGCCAACCCCACCACCTCGAAATCCAGTGCGCCGCCGGCCAAGGCGTCCCCCTCGTACGCGCCACCGCGGATTTCACCCTCGAGTCGGTGAATTACCTCGACGACCCTGCGTCGAGTTTCGTGGAGCAGTTGGTACCCGACCCGGGACCCGAAGATGGGATGGAGCACCCCTGCATTCTTCAGGTAACGGTGTTCGAGTGCGGTGGGTTCACTCTCGGTGCGGCGATGCACCACGCGCTATGTGACGGGATTGGCGGGACTCTGTTTTTCAATGCGGTGGCAGAGTTGGCTCGCGGGTCGAGCCGGATAACGTTGGAGCCGGTTTGGGAGCGTGAGAGGTTGTTGGGTCCGAGGGAGGTGCCACGTGTTGAGTCACCGTTGATTGGAGAGTTTCTGCGTTTGGAGAAGGGGTTTTTGCCGTACGAACAAGACATTGGTAGGGTTGGAAGAGAGTGCTTTCATGTTAGGGATGAGTGTTTGGACAATTTCAAGAGGTTGTTGTTGGAACAGTCTGGGTTCAACTTCACCACTTTTGAAGCTCTTGGTGCCTACATTTGGAGGTCCAAGTAAGTCAACTCTTTTGACCACCAAATAATGGAGTAAATTTTGTTAATTTATTTTTTATAAGTTATGTGGAAGAATGATGGGGTGATTAATGAGGTGGAATAATGCAACAAGAGATCATGCGGAAAAACAAACTATTAAAAAAAGTTTTTAATTATTGAATAAGTATTTGATTTGTTTTATGTATCCTTATACACCCTTCTTTCCTCAACAGATTTTTCCATATTTCTATTATAAATATTTAAAATAAGTCAAAACAAAAATTAGATAAGTTGAATATTAGTTTTTATTAAAGAATAAATTTTTCATCCCTAATTTCAAACATATAAAGAGGAATTTAGGAAAAATGCTGGACAAAACAAATTATGCATCTCTCCTTTTTGTAGGTTAATTTTTATAGTTTTTCCTTTTCTACCATTTTCAATTTACTATTTTTTCACAATACATATTCTTATCCATTAAATTCTATTACTTTGATATCAATAGAGTATAAGATATCACTTATCTTCGTTCATTAATATTGAAAATGATTTTGGATGTATAAAAAATAGGTAAAAATTTTAATTTGTTCAACTAAAATAATTAAAATATATGTAAAATGAGGTAATTAAATCTTATAAACAATACATCACAAAAGGATCAAAGAATTGTAACAATTGTGATATCACCTAGGTGGATAAAATTGTGGGGCAGATTTAGTATTTCCAAAAACTTCAATGATTAGAAACAAGTATTTTTTGCTTTCAAAAGATGAGATAAACTTATCTTTGTTTCTAACATGTTAATTGCTTCCTAGTACAGGGTTAAGGCCTCAGGAATCCAAGCAAATGAGAAGGTTAAGTTTGCATACTCAATTAATATACGGAGACTGGTAAAACCACCACTGCCCACTGGCTATTGGGGCAATGGTTGCGTACCAATGTATGTGCAGCTTAGTGCCAAAGATTTGATGGAGAAACCTATTTGGGAAATTGCAGAGCTAATAAAAAAGAGTAAAAGCAATGTTACTGATGAGTATGTTCGGTCCTTCATCGATTATCAGGAACTTCATTTTGCTGATGGGATCACAGCGGGAAAAGGGGTAAGTGGGTTTACTGACTGGAGGCATTTGGGCCATTCCACTGTGGACTTTGGATGGGGAGGCCCAGTTACTGTTTTTCCACTTGGAAGGAACTTACTTGGGAGTGTTGAGCCTTGCTTCTTTTTGCCTTATTCAACGGTCACTGCAGATTTCACCAAAAAAAAAAAAAAAAAAACGGTCACTGCAGAGAAGAAGAGAGGGTTCAAGGTTTTGGTAACTTTGGCAGAGGCTGCTTTGCCTGCTTTCAGAGAAGACATGGAATTGTTTTGTCAGTAGCTTAGAGCAGTGGTGTCTAAAGCTAGCCACACAAAACTTTTCCTCTTGTTAGGCCATTGTAGTTATGCTACTATTGTAACATGAGTCCTATTCTATTAGTCCTATGTAAAGATTAAAACAAAAAAATAAGACAAAAATGAAGAGAAATAAGAGATAGCAATATGTTACAATAATGATTTACGAATGCTCCAATAATATCATAAATACTCATTTGATACTCGATGAACTTAACTTTTTCCTTCCTAACCATCCATTTCAATTTAATATAATGATCTTAAATAATTTTTTTTGTTTAACATCAACCTAATTGTCTTTGGAATTAAGTTACTAAGATTTTATTGGAGTGAAAATAATTATTGCATAAGAAAATAAGAGTGCAATGTTGCTTATCGGGAAAACTTTATTAGTTACCTTTAGAAATATGTCAACAAAATCCTAACTATAAATCTAAGAATGTTTTGTATAGTATTTTTAAAAAGTGATAATTTAGCCGTCAAAGATTAATTAAATTAGCTAAGAATTAAACATGTATTAGAATTTAAATTCAAATTTGATGTTAAAATAATGATCAATAACTACCACTTATCAATCTTAAAATAAGTTCTAATCTTGAAAAATTATTAGTATCAATTCATTAAAATCTTTTAATAATAATAATAAGGTTTTTTTTTAATGTGTATCGTAGAACATATTTTAAATAATACAAAATAAAAAATTATTCAAAATCATGTTAAATCTATATTAAAATCAGAATTTCTATAAATATTTATATTTTAAATTATTTTTTTATTTCAATGAAAATTAAATATGTGAAAGAGGTTATAATAAGTATCCATCTCACTCAATCAATTAAGTGTATAGATACTTTTGACTTATTTAGCCACATTAGAAAAGACAATTTAAAAGTTTTGAAATTAATAATTATAATTAAATTATTTTTCGAATTAAAACGGAGAGAGAAAGAGGAATGAAATCTATCTATCTCCTTATCCGCAGCATGGAAGGCCAATAGAAAGCATGCCATCTGCCATGAATGGTGAATAAAACACAAAACAAACAAAACTGCTACTACACAGCACTCACTCCCTCTCTTCTCCGCTTATGGCGTCCACTCTCGGCACTTCTTCAATTGCGGTTCTACCCTCACGTTACCTTTCATCTCCCTCTTCCAAGCCTTCTATTCACACTCTCTCCTTATCCTCAGGTACTTCCCCTTTAACTTCTTGTTTTGGGAGGGTATGCGGCAGACCCATTTCATTTCTGTTGTTTCTATGTGCTAAAGTTATGAAATTTTTAAGCCTAGTGAAGTTTGTAACTGGAAATGGAAGGTGAGTCCTAATGGGCATTATGCGATAGTTAGTATCTTTATTGAGTGGTTGTGGCTTTGCAGGGTACGGGCGGAAGTTTTATGGAGGAATTGGAATTCATGGCATAAAGGGAAGGTCTCACTTCTCTGTTGCCAGTGTTGCCACTGAAGTAAACTCTGTAGAACAGGTAGGTCGGATATTCAGTTTTTGAGGTCTAGATATCTTGTTTGTGTCTATGAATGTGTTTTGGATTGCATTTGGTGGAGAGACTCCAAATATTATATGGAAAGTCTTCCACATTTTTTTTTAGCCATTCAGAATGTAATAATTTTGAACCAACTTGAAGGTTGCAAACACAATTTTAAGACTAATTTATGATATTTCTTGAAATTAATATAGTTTCTACTACTCCTGCACATGCAAATCAAAATAAGTCCTTATTGATACTTTTTGCTTGGAGGAAAATGAGTCCACTTTGGTCATGTTTGTAGACTATATTAGAGTGCGGGTGATTAGAGTAAAATAGCAAGGTGAAAAAATAGAGGAGTGAAAATGTGTCCAAACGCCTAGTTTATTTATTCCATACACTTTTAATTTGAATGTTTAGTTCCAGATTTCTTAGAAATAAAGGATTTGAGCCTTTGCATTTTCACTACATGTTTTTAATAGCATGCCAACTCTGTAAACTTTTCATATCCAGGCTCAGAATATTGCTTCCAAAGAAAGCCAGAGGCCAGTGTATCCTTTTGCTGCCATAGTTGGACAGGATGAGATGAAGCTATGCCTTCTGCTTAATGTGATCGATCCTAAGATTGGAGGTGTAATGATAATGGGTGATAGGGGGACAGGGAAATCCACAACTGTCAGGTCTTTGGTTGATTTACTTCCTGAAATCAAGGTTGTTGCTGGTGACCCATATAACTCAGATCCAGAAGATCCGGAATTCATGGGTGTTGAAGTGAGAGAGCGCGTCTTGAAAGGAGAGGAACTTTCTGTTGTCTTGAGCAAAATTAACATGGTTGATTTGCCATTGGGAGCTACAGAAGATAGAGTGTGTGGGACAATTGACATTGAAAAAGCCCTTACTGAGGGTGTCAAAGCATTTGAACCTGGACTATTGGCTAAAGCTAATAGGGGAATCTTATATGTTGATGAAGTTAATCTTTTGGATGATCACTTGGTTGATGTGTTGTTGGATTCTGCTGCATCAGGTTGGAACACAGTGGAAAGAGAGGGTATTTCCATCTCACACCCTGCTAGGTTTATCCTAATAGGTTCAGGAAACCCTGAAGAAGGAGAGCTTAGGCCACAGTTGTTGGATAGGTTTGGAATGCATGCTCAAGTTGGAACTGTTAGGGATGCTGAGCTCAGAGTGAAGATTGTGGAAGAGAGAGCTCGATTCGACAAGAATCCGAAGGAATTCCGGGATTCTTATAAAGCTGAGCAAGAGAAGCTGGAGGAACAAATTTCCTCAGCAAGGAGAGTTCTTTCTTCTGTCCAAATTGATCGAGATCTCAAGGTGAAAATCTCAAGGGTTTGTGCTGAGTTGAATGTGGATGGATTAAGAGGAGACATTGTAACTAACAGAGCTGCAAAAGCTCTTGCTGCTCTAAAGGGAAGAGACAAAGTAAGTGCAGAAGATGTTGCTACTGTCATCCCTAACTGCTTGAGACACCGTCTTAGAAAGGATCCTTTGGAGTCAATAGACTCAGGTTTACTTGTCACTGAGAAATTTTATGAGGTTTTCAGCTGAGGGTGCTAGATATAACACAGCTATGTTTGCTGTGGTATTTGGTTACCACATTGCTACTTCATCATTTACATTTTAACCTCTCTTTTGAGGATTTTCATTGGCCTTAAACATGAGTAAGATTCATGAATTCCTTGTAGACAGGATTCAGGAAACTCCAAGCCTTTTACGTGTAACAGTTGTTCTCTAAATGTAGTAAATTTCTGGTTAGTTTATGTGTTTCAGTGAAGGGGATTCAATTGGGCAATTCATAAATTTAGAATCTTAAGATGTGGTTCTTCTATTAGCATAAATCTGAAAAAGAAAAGTTATTAGTATTTTGTTAAAATCTTTCAGGAGGCTAACCTTGTAACATTTTGTGCACTCATTCTCCACACCTATTGTTAGTTGTTACTGTAGAGTTGTTTATGTTTTGTGTGAATTATTTGCTATTTTTTTAAAGGATAAATCTTGGTATGGTATCTTTAGGTTGTGTTTGGACCAGAAACTTTTAAAATTTCAGGTAATTGTGAAATTGATAATATATTTAAATGACAATTATAGAATTCCAACTTAACAAATATTAATATAAATGAGAAAATTTAAATGATGAATTTTTTAAAATTTATTTTTTATTTAACATATCTTATACTACTCTATTATTATTTTCATATTAGTTTTTTTTATAATTACACCATTATTAGTCTAACAATTCTAAAATTCTTCATCGAAACATATTCTCAAGGATTTTGGTGTTAATCGTTAAAAATACTAAAGAAAGTATAGTTGACTTACGCATTGTTTCGATGAAGGGAAGGGATGGGAATGAAATGAAAAACAGGTTTTTGGTTGGAAAGGAAATAAAAAGGATACAAAAAACAGAGAGTGAAGCTCAGCAAACGAGCCTTGATACGCTCCTTCCAAACAATTTCTTAGCTACTAAATGTATTGATATTGTGCTATAGTAAAATCAAAATAAACAGAAGATGGAGGTTAAAAAAATAATACTTCATTCATCTCTACCTTACTAAGAGGCATACAATACTATTTATAAAGACTTTTAGGACATAGATGCCCTACCATTAAATGGACTAAGATTAACAATTACAATTTCAAATAAAATCTTGGAGCCAATTAGGTTTTTTTATAAACTGTTTGGGCCTGTGGGAGCATTCAGGATCTAGGCCCAAGTTGTGTGTATCATTGCCCTGCAGAAGAGTATGGGCTATGTCCACATGGCCCAAGGGAATAGATAGTGAAGGCGAGTGAAGAGGCGTGACAGGTTAGACAGCATCTCCTGAAATGACATGACCACGTGGCAGAGGTAGGTGAATTGGACAGTGAGATGAGGGAGTTGGAGGGCGACAACCTGCTCCAGGAGGCCATCCAAGAAATTGGTCATGGCATCATGACAGGAATCCATGATTTGTTGCAATGATGACAAGAATCTTGTATGTGATGTTGATTATCAAACTGGGTTTGCAGAGATCCCAGTTTGTCTCCTTGCAGTACCTCTTCAAGGTCCTTGGTGGAGACGGGTTTAGGAGGTATAAGAAAGGCAACGAAAGCACTAAATTAATAAGCTCCTTCCAAACAATTTCTTAGCTACTAGACGTACTGATATTGTGCTACAGTAAAATCAAAACGAACAGAAGATGGAGGCTAAAAAAAAATAAAACTTCATTCATCTCTGCCTTACTAAGAGACATACAATGTTATTCATAAAAACTTTTAGGACATAGATGCCCTAACATTAAATAGACGCAGATTAACAATTACAATTTTAAATAAAGTCTTTGAGCCAATTGGATTTTTTTATAAACAGTTTAGGCCTGTGGGAGCATTCAGGATCTAGGCCAAGTTGTGGGTGTCAAGTCTTTGTTTGAATTGTTTGTTTCTTAGGAGCCTATTTGTAGTTTTCTACTACTGCTTGTAGGGTAAGACCTTTCTTCTCAGGCTTTGGGTCCGTTTTATTGGAATTCTTACCTTTGCCGACCAAAAACCGTGGCAACAAATCGGGTGAAATTTAAAGATTTAATAAAAATTATCAAAATTAATATATATATATATATATATATATATATATTAAAATTAGTGTATTAAAAAATTAAATATTTATATATAATTAAATTTCGTTTTTATAAAGTATATTATACAAATAACTCATACGGTTTGTAAATATTATATTTCAGCCCAATTTTTTTTGCAAAATATACAATCCACCAATTTTTTTCCCACATGTGTAATATTACAAATTGATAATTCAAAAAGAAATGAAAATAGTTAATTATATTTATATTTCAATTCTATAAAATTGAACCTTAAAATTATAATTTCAATTTTTAAAAAACTTAAGACTCAATTCTAATTCCAAACTACAATTCCATACTCAATTTCATACTCCGAACAAACATTAATAGAAAGGTTCTTCATTAACGTAAATTTTCTATGACACAGAGTTTGTTGTGACAACAGCACCTCACATTATTGGACTGTAACCGCTCATGTATGCAGTTCTTCGGATTGTTTATATACAAGCAAATTAAGCCCATCATAATTAAGCTTCTTGACGGTGTCATCAACAAAATAAAATTGATATCGGCAAGGATTATAATACCTGCTGCATAATCCCATAAGTAAAATAAAAATTGACAAAAAAAATAATTTTGCCATGCATTTGTTACAAGTCCAATTCTGCAACATTTTAGAAAAATTCATAATAAAATACACATCAAGAAGAACTTAATTAGCTTGATAAGATCCATCTTGTTACGGAGACCTTTATTTTTGTTAATATTTTCTGGTGATCATTATTGTTTCTGTGTCACTGAGGCACTTCATATATCTGAACTTTAGACAGTTTTTCATTCCAATCCTCTCCCTCAGTCCCTCTCCGAGACAATTTATTTCTCTGATTCATTTTGATTGCCAAAAAATGCGGAACAGCTTCATGAGAAACATCATACAAACTTAAAAGATATATATATAAACAATCATTGTTTGGATCTATTCTGCAGTATTATCATGTCATTTTCGGTAATTCCCCCCCATATTTTAGGCCTCTGCTCAAGAAATGCAGGAGGCTGTTTAAGTAAAACAGTAGCCGCCCTAATTAAGATTGCAGCAGTTACAGCCCATATCACATACTTCTTATTCCCAACCTCATAATCAAAATAATGTAGAAGATGCTTCTCCCCCATCCATTCTCTTTCCTCAGCTCTCCTGTTCTCATTCTGCATTCAAAGTTCAAACCATGATGTCAGAAATTAAGTTCAGTTGCATTTGTTTATGTCAAAGTGCACATGATTTCCTCCAAGAAAAATGAAGTACAAACTTTAAATGAGAACATGAAGAGTAGCATAAACCTTGAGGAACATATCCAATGGAACATCAAATATTGCTTCAACTTCAGCTGGATTTAAAACTGGTGAAAATGCATCCTTGTCATACAGTATTCCTACCACGGGTATTATTGTAACACCATACTGCAATTAAAACCACTTTGTAAGGGTACTAAATTGAATTATGCATCTTTTAAAATATTTGGATTGAATCACCATGTAAATTAATAGAATGCCACATTACACTACAAGCAGATGGGCTTAGATACTGGGTAATATGCCTTATCGCTGTCAAAACTCAAAAGTTGCTAGATAGATTCTATTTATCTGTGGACATAATTTGAGTAGCTTTGACCTTAAAGCTAACCACTATAAAGATGGTAACGTACTGATCTTAGCTTGGTGTTCAATAATTCCATAACAAATGTGACTTAGAGGGAAGTTAGTAAGATATTATATAGGGACAGTAAAATAAAAGTATACTCAAGAAAAGCTGAACATAACTTATCTAGTTATCTGATTAGGAATCTTGGTACACTCAAGAAATGCTGGGTTAGTATATTTCCTGCTGTTTTTGTTTGTATATTGCTGGCTGTTTTTGTAATTTGTTTATTGCTTCTAAATTTGTTTGTAATTTTTGCTGTTGCTTTGGAATTGTTTGGTGCTGCTTGTCTGAATTTTAGTAATTTTTTTGCTTTGCTTTGGAAATGAAATTTTGCTGCTGCTGAATAATGTTTGCTGCTGGACTACTTCACTTATTTTGTCCTTATTTTGATTTTTTTATTGTTATTTTGTCATTTTTATACATTTAGACATGAATTAGTATTTTTGATAGTCATATTATGTGTAAAATTTTGAAAAAAATATTCGGCGTTTCCGTTTCCTGTTTTTTTGAGTTTCACGTTTCTCCGTTCCCGTTTCCGTCCCCGTATCTGTTTCCGTTTCCGTCCCGGTGCAACCTAGCTCCAAGGCTATCAAGGTTGGAACTTGTAGGCCAGATTGCAAGAGGGTGGTTAATCAGCTGACCATGTTAACATGATAAGACTACCACTCGGATATAAGAATTGGATCCATGCAATTCGATTGAAACATTTACTAATACATTAGTTAGATTGCATGCTTTTTATTAGACTCTCAATGAGGAAATACTCCAGCAAATGTTAGAGGAGTGTTTGCAGTAGCAAATCTGTGGAATATGTAACCTAAATCGAAGTAAATGAGGTTTATGTATTGAAGATTTCTTAATGGACAGGGCATTACGTCTAACTAGACCGCATTAGATTTTCCCGGGTTCAAAAGTTATGATATTTTCAACAATAAAACCTTATCCCACTAAGTGAGATCAACTACATGAATCATACAACACTATTGTATTCTATCATTCAAAAACCTAAGTATCCTTCTTGGTCTTCCCCTACTTCTTTTTATAAAGCTCCAAGACATACATTCTATTCTTCTTACAATTGCGCCCAAGGGTCTCCTTTGTAAATGCCTATATACCAAACGATTCTCTACTATTTTCTTTTCAATAAGCGTCGCACATACTTGGCTTCAAATATGTCGTTACGCATTCAATCTTATCTTTTCTTGTGTGTCATACATCCATCCCAACACTGTCATCTCACAGATAGAGTTTTATAATATTATAATGTTAGAAAAAAAATTACAAAAAAGAATAGTAGGTCTTACTACCATTTTGTTTTTCTCTCTAACGACAATGTTATGTTAATTTGATTTGTTTGGACACTAGGGTCAAATCCATTGCCAGGTACAACACAACCTACGTAGCAAGTGAAATTGTGATCACAGCATAAACATTCTATGGCAACAAGTCGGAGAAGATAGGAATGAAAAACATTCTCCATGTCAAAAGCAACCAAAGAAACCAAGTTTTGAGCTAATATATTGAACCTTAGTGTGGAAAGGTTCGAGAAGAGTGATGACGGAAACAAGAGAAGGGTTCAAGCCAATTTCTTCCTTAGCCTCCCTCAACGCCGTTTCCACATCGTCAGCATCACCTTCTTCCCTCTTGCCACCGGGCAAAGCAACCTCACCTGCAACCACACCAACCCATCTAAGTTATTGTGAAAAAGACCCAAACTTTACGCGGGAAATAGTGACCAGAAAAGTAAAAGAGTGAGACCGGAGTGGGTTGAGAGAGAAGAGGCCCTTTGGGTGAGAAATACTCGCGGATTCCCATCGACACCTTCGAAGACACATATCAGAACTGCCGCTCTCTTAGAATTGGCGGATTCTGAATTGAAATTGTTGGCGTTCGTAGGGATCGAATTCGAAGATTGTAGGTGACGAAGCAAAGCATGTAATCTCTGTGAACCTCGTCCCTCGGGTCCGTTTGAACCCATAATGTTCTTCCCCCCTGAATGACTCTGCTGCTCTTTCTTCTCTCGTTTCCCTCGTTATTATTGGGTTTTCTTATATATATAAACCTGATTATTATATACATTAATTACTGCAACAAGGTAGTAATTTTATTGGTCTAATCCATCATAATTCATGAATTACATGATTTTTTTAAAAAATTCACCCTTCTCATGTGAGCAATACTTTGGAATAATAAACAGTAAATACTACTTGATTTATTGATCCAATAGATTTAAAAAAAAAAAACAATATTCTTTGGGCAACACTTAAGATTGGTTAGAATGGATGGATAGATGAAATGTGGTGAAAACAATACGAAAGAAAGAAGATGGAATGAAAAAAACATTAAGAACTTGTCACAAAAAAAAAAGAAACATGAAGCAAAAATATATATATAGGGAAGTACTTGTTTGAATTGAGAGAAATAAAAAGAATGAATTAAAAAATGATTTCTTTCTAAAAAAAATAATGAAAATAAATTAATTATATAACAACTAAATTATTTTTTATGTATACAAATTCAATTTTTATTATAAAAAATTTAAATATGTAGATTTTTTATTTGAATGTTTATAAAATTCATTAAATTATTAGCAGTAATTAAAAAATCCTTATTTGTCTTCTCGAGGAGAAGTTTAGTTTTAAACTTTGGTTCAAATAAGAAAGGTGTATCACGTCAATATGCCTTAGATGATCCACATCTCAGGTTAGATGCCAATAAGGAAATTAAAGTATTCATGTGGTTGAGAGTCCTCACTATATAGGTACAACGACATAATTATCATAAACACATTCTATTACTGAGCCAATAGTCGTCGTGTGCATGCTATGTCAAAAGCAAGAGAAACCTTAGCTCTTGTTTTCTTTCTTTTTTTGGCTCACCTGTGTGTAGTGACACATAAAGGCAAAAAAAGGAAGTCTCTAGGAGAGAATTAATTCCCAATGTATGCTACTTCCTTTTTTTTTTCATTTTTATCATTTCAAACAAATTACAAAATCTTTCTTTCCTTTTCATTTCTCTATCTTTGTTTTCCATCAAACAAGTTGATCCGATCTCCATACCGGCCTATGGGCAAGATGATAATCTACACCCATAAAACGCCATGGACGATCGACATCTCGCTTGAAGATGTGATCCTACACCGACATCGCATGTGAGACCAACGATCTAACTCTAGTATGAGTCATTCTCTCAATACCAGTAGATCAGAGTTGACTTTTGTAACAATATGCCGGAAAGTAACCTACAAAATGACAGAGACATAGGTACAATCGTAGGGGGCGCCCGCGTCGCGTGTCATCTTTTCTACTCTAACCAGAGTCGTATTGACATTTTGTACGGAATGTTCCCCTAGTGCAAAATGACCCTTCCACTACTCTCTGATACAAATACTCACAAATCAACAAGGAAAAGGGAAAACATTTTTTACTAACACTTACTCTTGAGCACTGTTATTCTCTCTAAATATCCCACTGACTTAAGCGTCAAAGTGTCTTTGTACGTGACACCCTTCTTCGCCCCACAACATGTAGGACAGATGAAATTTCTCAAGGAACACTCCAAGACTTCTATCTCCCTACTAGAATAGAAGGTATAATATTGGATCCCCATTGGACTGGATCTCTATACCAATTCATTAGCACACCCAGTGGGACATTGTAAATCGATTCTCACTATCACATTCGTAAAAAATTCAGATAGAGGATAACACAAGGATCGTTGGGGGACATGTGGAGGATTTGACATACTTGGAGCCAAGGCGTTTAGCCTTCGAGTCTCCAAACGCGTCCTTGAGGTGAGTGGCTACAATAGTCACTCACGATCCAAGAAATGAGATTATTAGGTTGCTCCGTGAGGAGATAGCTAAGCTAAGGTGCGAGCGTTCAACGCCAGCTAAGAGGGTGAGTCCACTCGGACATCATTAACTTGAAGTATCCAAACCAGAGGTGTCTCACGCCTCGCTACTCAAAGATAGCTACATGTGATGAGGAGCAATAGTCATAGTTCCATGCTAAGTAACAAACTCCTCGATGAAAGAACCCACCAGCAGGCACTCCCCATTCAGGTTACAAGCTCAGCATCCCTTTCTCTAAGAGGCTCATGCGTGTCCTTATTCTGAGGCACTTATAGACCATTCATCCCCTCTCCATAGGCAAATATACGACAGAGACTGACCCAAGCAAGCACCTTGACGCCTATGTGTACGAGGCCATGTTTTTGGTGACAAAAGCTAACATGATGTGCGTATGTTCCCCTGCATACTGATTGGAGAAGCTTTGAGATGGTTCAAGGGATTCCCATCTAAGTCTATTGATTCTTAGGAGGAGATGGCCAAAGCTTTTGGAGAGCATTTTGTGATCTCCAGAGATGTGCCTAAGACATCTTACATCTTAGCTCAGATTAAATAAGTTGAATCTGAGTCTTTAAAGGATTTCTTAAGGAGATTTTATAAAGAAGCCACAATAGTTCTTGATCTCACAGAGGCCATCCAGCTACATATTATGATCAAAGCCTTGTAGCCTAAATCTCCATTTGTCTTGTCCTCGACTAAGGGACTTTCCACCACCTTCAAGGAGTTTAGGCGGAAGACCTCCAAGTATGTGGGGATAGAAATGAATTTGGAGGCCACAGCCGTGAGGAGCAAACCACCATCCTTTTCACCTTGGTTTGAGAAGGAAAAGGACAAGCCGAAAGGTGAGAAGACATTCTAGAAGGAACGAGGTTGAGAGCAATAACCCAGGCAACAAGACAAACACGTCTCTACTTTTAATTACTACGCCTCACTCAATGTGAAGCCTTCCCTGATCCTTAGTGAAATTGGTTGGGCATTGTTTAATGTATACGGGGCCAAAAAGCCAACACAGGTAAAGAGACTCGGTAACCCATGGAAATATTGTGATTTCCACGAGCAAGTTGGCCACTCAACTAATGAGTGCAGGCAGTTGAAGTACGTCATCGAGGCCCTAATTAGAGAGGGAAAGTTAAAGCAATACCTTTTCAAGAACAAGTCCTAAGACGAGCTTGAGAGGTTCAAAAAGAGACACAGGGACCGATCTCCAGATACTGATGACAGTCGAGGTCCAAAAAGATTCGCTCCTATTGAGAAGTAGAGGGGGTTCCTCATGGAATCAGTACCAGAAGAGGAGATACCTTCCCCTCCATATCAGAGCAAGCGGGAGGTGATTGATATGATTGTTGAAGGATTTACAAGGGGTGATGTATCAATAACAGCATGAAAAAACCACCACCGCATGATTTTATTCATCCAAGGGAAGACATAAGACAAATTCCCTTTTCAGGACAGAGTTTAGACCACACTAATCTTTTTTTTTTATGATGAATTCGGTCTGACAATCCCTGACAGGGACGATGTCGTGGTGATAATATCTATCATCGCTAACATGGATGTCAAACAAATCTTGATTGATTAGAGGAGCTCTTGTGATGTCATATTCTATAATTATTTTAAGAGGATAGGTCTGACTGATGTAAACTTACAACTATATACACAGGATCTTACGGCTTTCAACAGAGCTAAGCAGCCCACCAAGGGGTATCTTGACATGCATATAACATTTGATGGCGAACCTGGGGCCAGGACAGTCAAGTCAAGAATCCTGGGCATCGATGTCCAATCTCCTTACAACGACATCATAGGTTGTCCAACCCTGAATGTTATGGAAGCTATAGTCTCAACCTTGCACCTCCTTATCAAGTTTATTTATAAGCACAATAAACTATCTTCAGTCCGAGGTGACTAGGAGATAGTCAGGTATTGCTATAACCTCAGCTTGAACATGGTGAAGCTAGAGGCCATCAATAAGAAAACAAAGTTGAATAATGGAGAAGTCGTTTCTTGCTTAGTTAACCTAGTTGGCTTGGACCTACAATCGGAGCAGAAGATTGATCCACTCAACCTCTTTAAGCCAACATCGGATGAAGGGTCAAAAGAAATCTTCCTGGGAGATACCCCGGCCAATATGACTTACATTAATGAGAAACTTGAGCCCGAGATAGAGAAAAAATTGGTGATGTAACTAATAGAATTTAAAGACTTGCCCTCCTGGACACCCGCCAACATGCCAAGCATGGATCCAAATTTTTGTTGCCACAAATTTTATGTATACCCGAAGACTAGACCAGTGGCTCTAAAGAAGAGGCGTTTAGGCCTAAAAAAGCAGAGACCCGTGTGTGAGCGGACGGAGGAGCTCCTCAAGGCCGGTTTCATAAGAGAAATCTAGTATTCTTTGTGGCTTTTGAATGTGGTAATCGTCCAGAAGTTTAATAGGAAATGACATATGTACATAGACTACGTTGACCTCAATAAATGTTTCCCTAAAGACCCGTATCCCTTACCCAACATTGATAAAATGGTCGATGATTCATCAGGTAATCAGTTCCTATCCTTTACGAACGTTTATTCTAACCAGATTACGATGTAGGAAGGAGACCAGGAGAATACGACATCCGTTAATGATAAAACGGTGTTCAGTTACATCGTCATGTCATTTGGTCTGAAGGATGCTAGAGCCACATACCAACAGATGATCAATAAGGTTTTCGAGGGTATGAACATAAAGTTGATGGAAGTCTATATCGATGACATCATTGCAAAGACCCCGGCTGGTGAGGATCACATTAAAGGTCTTCGCAAGATCTTTCGGTGGCTTCGATAATATGATATGTGTCTCAACCCTTTGAAATGCGCCTTTGCGGTCCCTGGAGGGAGGTTCTTGGGATTTATGTTAACACAAAGGGGCATTGAAGAAACCCCGATAAATGTCGGGTCATCCAAGAGCTTTAGAGTCTGAAGAATTTACACGAGGTATAGTCTTTGAATGGAAAAATCACAACCTTGGCGCTTCATGCCAAAGATAGCACATCGGTCTCTCCTTCTCTACAAGATTCTAAAGAAGAATAAGAAATATGAGTGGGGACTAGAGCAAGAGGAAGCCTTCCAGAGTCTAAAAGAAGTGTTTTCTAAGCCTCCTATCTTAGCAAGACCTGACCTGGTAAACATCTGATTCTTTACTTGTCTATTTTAGATGAAGTATTAGGTGTTGCTATGGTGAAATAAACCCCTGAGGGTCATAGGCTGGTATACTTTACTGGCAAAATGCTGCAAGGGGCAGAGAGCCTGTATCAAAAGATTGAGAAGGTGACTTTGGAAGTCAGTTGGGTGTCTTGTCATCTGAGGCCTTATTTCCATGCCCATCCGATAGTAGTTAGAACCGATTTATCACTCTGGACTGTTTTATTCAAGCAGAACCTTATTGGGCGAATGATTAAATAGGCAGTGGAGTTGTCTGAGTTCAATATCATATACGAACCTTAGAATGCTATCAAAGCTCAAGTGCTGGCTAATTTTATTATGGAGCTTACCAGTTCAGATCTTGAGAAATCTTATTTTCATTGGAGGGTGTACATGGATGGATCCTCAAACAATAAAAGGTGTGAAGTCGTAGTCATGGTAGAGAATGATGACGGGGTCCATTTCGAGATCTCGCTATGCTTCAACTTTACCATCTCCAATAATCAAGCTGAATATGAGCCTTGCTTCATTGGTTCAAGGGCAGCTCTGGATATCAGAGCAAGGTCAGTGACTCTGTGTAGTGACTCTCAGCTAGTTATCTCTCGGATCCTTGGAGAGTATTAGGTGAAGATGACGTGGAGCAACATTTGGCCTGCGTCAACGACTTGGAGGAGAGGTTCCAAACATTTTCTTCCAAGCATGTCCCAAGGGAAGAAAATACACGAGCTAATATCCTCTCAAGGTTGGTCACTACAAAGAAAGCTGAGTGTACCACTTTAATGATGCAAAATACGTTGGTGGAGCCTAACGTTCCCTACATACATTCCCTTTGTGCCACCTATGCTCGCACCTTTAGTGAAGACTTTTGGGTAGTACCTTTTGCCCTGTACATGGTGAATGACCAGCTCCCCACTAACGACATAGAGCAAAAGAGAGTGAAAAGAGAATTTCCCTTTTTTATCATGTTTGATGGAATCTTGTTCCGACATGGCTTTTTTAGTTCCATACCTCACGTTCCTTAATGAGAACGAGATCCAAGAGATGATGGAAGAAGTTCATAAAGGGCAGTACGGGAATCACTCCAGGGCAAGGAGCTTAATATGAAAGATACTCTGGACTGGATATTGATGGCCCATAATAAAGAAGGATATTGTAGAGTATGTCAAGAAGTGTGATTCGTGTAAAAAGTTTGCAAACCTACACCATACACTGGCGGAAGAATTGTTTACATTTGTAATGCCCTGGCCATTCTATTAGTAGGGGTTGGAAATTCTAGGTCCTTTCCCTACAACTCTAGGAGGCATTAAGTACTTAATCGTAGAAGTAGACTACTGTACCAAGTGGATTGAGGCCAAACCAGTTGTGCACATTACCTCCGTAAGGACTCGACATTTTCTTTACAAAAACATTATTGCAAGGTTCAACGTCCCCGGACGGATGGCACCCAGTTCACTGATCATAAATTCACCGAGCTGCTTGAAGGGTTAAAGATTGTGCAAGTCTTCTTCTCTGTTGAGCGTCCTCAAATCAATGGCCAGGTTGAGGTGGCTAACCATGAAGTTTTGAAGGGTTTAAAAAAATGCTTGGGAAGGACGAAGGGGGATTGGACCCATCAGCTCTGCCATGTCTTGTGGGCATATAGGACCACTCCATATTTATCCATCAATGAGTCTCCATTCCGAATGACCTACAGGTTGAAGCTCTAATCCCGATAAAGCTCAAAACATCTTCCGCGAGGATACATTTCTCTACCTTGAACAAGGATGAGTATCTTTAGAATAAGTTAGATGTAGTTGAAGAACTCAGGGAAGAAGCCTTTGTCCAAGATCAGGCTATTAAAGCCAAGGTCATACTTCAACATAATAACCGCGTTTCTCAACAATGCTTTGAGGTTGAAGATCTGGTATTGTGTCGAGCCAGCACTAGAAATAAATTTATCCATCAAGGCAAGCTTACATAGAGATGGGAAGGCCCATATCGCGTATCTAAGGTGGTTGGTAAATGAACTTATCGCCTAGAGTCATTAGACGACACACCCATCAAAAATAAGTGGAATGTCCAAAACTTAGGAGTTTATTACAGCTAGCTAGATGCCTAACATGTACTCTTTTTCCTAACTTAAGGTTTTTTCCCACTGCGTTTTCATCAAGAAGGTTTTAACAAGGCATGTCCTAGCATAACTTGGATGTACATTCAGTGATTAATAGAAGTTATGTTTACAAGTTCATTGTTTTTGGTTGTCACTTCTTCGACTTGCATGTAAAAATTTGTTAGGGAATCCCTCAGGGTCAGGCAACGAAAATACAAAGGATTCCTAAAAAGGAATTGCAAAAATGAATGTTTCAAGGCATTACATACCAAATTTAAAATTTTGTTTTAGAGTTTACCTCTTGTAGACGCGAAACGAGTTCCTTAATCGAAGCAATTGTAGCTTCGTCCTTAGGAGTCCATACGAGCACTCCCACCAGAATCTGAAATTCTGAATGCTAGTACGGAAGTTCAGAGAGTAATCCTAATTTCTAAGGAGTAGCCTATGAGCATCTCATGCTCTATATATAGGCTTAGGTTTTAACCTGATGAGCTCTCATTAAACATTGGGCTCCTGACTCATTCTAAATGAGTTAAGCCCAATAGTTTTATTTTTAATCCAACTAAAATAAAACTATCCTCTAGTGAGCTTACTCTATGTGTGTGACCCTATAGGTAAAATATTTGGTTATATTAATAATAAACTATTTTATTATTAATATAAAATAAGATTGACATATAGTAATACATCATTATGTCTGAATATTATTTATCATCGACATGACCTATAAGTGATAATTATTTTATATATTTATTCCTTTTGTCACTATATCTAATTGGGCCCAAGGCATGGTCGTCGTCATCCTTATATGGCCCAATTTATTTTACTTGATACCAGAGTAGACTTTATAGAATAAATATCTAATATTTATTCTTTCTAACATGGCCATGCATTTCGTTAGTCTCACTCCATCAAATGGCCCATAGATATCACTCCTATCACATAGAAGAGATAAATCCCATCTACATCACTCACATCCCTTTGCATAATTTGTCCATTGTCTAATCACAATCTTTATGGTCATCTTATTATAGATGATATTTGATTGTATTAAAACAACAAACTCCTTATGTAGGAATCGTAGTCACTTCAGGTCGCAGAACTATATACCATTATCACACTGAGAACCGTTTATGACACTTATGTAACGATCCATACAAAGTTCTCATGGTGGGTCTGTTCAGTACAACATTACTCTTAATGTGTACCCGTGTGAAGACTTGATATCATATATATCCATGATTTGTAAGATCAAATTATCAGTACATTCACACACTAGTCTTAATGTATTTACATGACCCTATGTAAATACTTGATTTGGGATGTTTTAGGAATAATTCTCATATGGCCTATTATTCTAGGATAAATAGTTTTAAAACAATCTTAAAATTGAAAATACTTATTTTATTGATCAGTTAAAATTGATACATTAATAGCACGTAGTGCATACACCAAAAAAATTTCCTAGACGAATGGCGAGGATTGGACCTCTTTTTAGGCTATATTGGACCCTAACGAGCGGCATCCTATTCCTTTAAAAAAGGCTTAGCTACTTGGTCCCAACGAGTGCCAAGGATTGAGCCTCTATTGAGGCCGTATCGAACCTCAACGAACGACACAAGTAGAACTTTTAGCCCCAATAATGGTACCCCAGTATCTTGAAGAGGGACTGGCTACTTGGCCCCAACAAGTAGTGAGAATTGGATCTCTTTCAATAGCATACTGGACCCCAATGAGTGAAGCAAGTAGAATCTTATGACCAGGAATGGTAAAGTCATTACCTCGATAATGGACTGCTTAGCCCCAATGAGTAGTGAGGATCAGATCCCTATTAAGAGACACCGTTCCAAACTCCAACCAGTGACACACACAAATGTTATGCAAAAGCACATAAAACAAAGGATGACTTAAACAGTTGTCACAGTTTGATACGCAATTAAAAATATGAAAGTTACATTTAAGTTTAAAAAGTTACCTTCCTTAATCCTTTCTTAAATACTTCCTTTTTTCCTACAATTTACATAAAAAATATGGATCAATGGCAATTAAATTTATAAAACCAAGGCAAGCTCATTTAGATTAAAAATATCACTTATTTATTACAAAATTATTATCCAAATAAACATAATTACATTAAAATTATCCATATAACATACAAAATTTCATGCATAATAAACATTTATCACTTCGTCGGGGTGCAAGCACGGTGTAGTGCTTTTTGTATTTTTGCTCATAGTGAACATTGAATTTGGGGTCCATTCCTCCCTCATTCTTGTGCGCATGGAAAGAGGCAGTATTCAACACTTCTTTCTATACCCAGATATATGGTTTCTTAGCTCTTAGCCATCCAATCTATCCAGTGTGCGATGACGTTTAAGAACCCTATAAAAGTCTTGACAGCTTTTCTTTATCCTTCCTAGGCTGTCATGGTAATAACAATGTGCTTCAATCCGCCCACTCTGCTGTAAAAGGTCACATCATCTGAAAGGTACATTTTAGAGCTCCCCCCTTTGAGCCCCCAGCCACCCCAAAATCCATGCAGGACCCTGAAGAGATTTCCCATTTGTGTTGCCTCGTTCTAGGGGGCATTGACCTTTCTAAAAGATGTGACCCAGGCCCGTGAGGCCTAATAGTGATGTGCCCGCCATGACCCCTTCTCTGTCCTCCCCGAGCTCTTATTTTCCCCTTACAATAGATGAATACAATGCAAATACAAATAGTGTAAACACGAAGAGAAGAGATAGGGATGGCTACCTAAAGTTAAAGGAAAATGTTGTGCACTCTCAGTCATGAACGATGGTACCTCTGATGATAGCCCAAAGTTCTCTCGTAGTTTGCACAGAGTTTTGGAATGCAAAAAGGGTAAGTACTCCAGCCACCTCTTATAGGCGTGGCTGAGGGCAAGTGCAACGATGCATCGTTTAAGATTAAATAGGCCATGTCATTTCAAAGTTGAAGGGCTGTGGCATTTCACTACTAGTTTGATAGGATTTTTTTTTAATAGTAACCGTTACACAGCGGTTCGCATGGGTTATGTTATAGCAAATGCTATATTTTAGTTACTGTGTAATGAACGTTAATTACAAAGAAGAGCAATTGAAAATTTTATAAGTTAAGAATTTTTTCTCTTACCCACACTTATAATAAGTGACTAGAGCAGAGGATATAGCTCATTTGAGTAACCGGTATGGTCCCTCAAATAGGCTAGTGGACAAATGATCTGATCTTCATATCGTTCTATGGACAAGATAATAATCTACACCTATAAAATGCCATGGACGACCGAAGGCTCGCTTAAAAATGTGATCCTACATCGGCATTGTATGTGAGGCCAACGATCTAACTCTGGTATGAGTCATTCTCTTGATACCGGTAGATCAGAGTTGACTTTTGTAATCGCATGCCAAAAAGTAACCTGTAAAATGATAAAGAGGTAGGTACAATCGTAAGGGGCACCCGCGTTATGTGTCAGCTTTTCTGCTCTGACCAGAGTCGTACTGATACTACGTACGAAATGTTCCCCTAGGACAAAACGACCCTTCCACTACTCTCTGATACAAATACTCACAAATCAACAAGGAAAAGGTAGAACACTCTTGGCTAACACTTACGCTTAAGCATTATTATTCTCTCCAAATATCCTACTGACTTGAGCACCGGAGTGTCTTTGGAGATGACTCCCTTCTTTGCCCCATAACACATAGAACAAGTGAAATTTCCTAAGGAACACTCTAAGACTTCTATCTCCCCACTGGAATAGAAGGTATAATATCAGATCTCTACAAGACCGATGTAATATAAATAACATTCTTGTACAAGTTCAAGACTAGGCCTCATACCAGATTCTCTACCCCGGTCCATACCAATTTACAAATAAAAGGTTGATTTTAAAAAACAAAATTACACAATTACAATGTGAAAGTTGATTAAGGATTAAATTTGTATGTTAAAATATTTAGGTTTAATATGAAATTGTTGTAAAATTAATGATAAACTTAAATATTTCTTTGGTCCTTTATGTGTGTGGGATTTTGATTTAATTCTTTTTAAGTTGTTAAAATGTTTTAACTAATTCTTAATGCCTCACTGCGGTTAATTTCACAAGTTTAGCTTCTATGACAAAATTGGGAATAGCCTCATGTCTAGTTAGATTTCTATTAAGTTTAATTAACTTTATTTATGTATAGTTATCATTTTGCCCTTTATAAAAAAAACCAACCCTAAGCCTCGTCATTTTCTTCCCCAAGCCTCTCTGTTTCCCTCGTTTGTCCATTTCTCACCCTTACAATTGACCAAGTGTAATTCTTTTCACATCTCCCTCCCTGTTTCTGTAACATCCCGAATAATTAAGTTGAAATCTTTGATTGGTGGAAAATATTAATAATTGTTCTCAAATTTATTTGAGATTTTTGGGAATTATTATTATAAATACAATTATAAATAATTAAACGTTATGGAATTAAATAAATTTATTTGATTGATTAATTATAAAGTTTAAATAAGGTGTAATTAGATAAAGGTAAATTTAGAAGTTACCAATGAGGGTTAAAAGTAAAAGTTTTAATTAAAACTTTAAAGGAAAAATATAAAAGAAATAGGAAAATGACCATTTCACCCTTGGGTCTTAAATAACAAAATCACTTTCCTCTTCCTCATTCATTCACGCGTGACATCTTCTTCTTCCTCTCCATGGCCGAAAGCTTCTATCTTCCGATTAGAGGTCTGTTTTACGTCGGAACTTTGAATTGATCATATTTCTGGGATCGTGGCTTCGAGGTAAGCATTATAGACCCATCGATTTGAGCTATCTCTCTCTCCCTTCACTTTCTCTCTCTAGCCGAATGGCCATGCATAGTGTGGGGAGGTTCTATTTCTCATTTCTTTCACACATGGGAACTTGGAAACGATATTTAGAGCAATGAGAGTAGTATAATGTTGATGGGTTTTGTATTTCAACCTTCGTAGGTAGCGAAACGAATGCCGGAAGACCGAGTGGTGAAGCGGGTGATAGATTCAGAAGTGAAACCTCGAATCAATTGTCTAGAGGACGCAACTGACACCAAGAACAAATCGTTGAAGCTTGGAATCGAGGTAAGGGGGTGTTCGGGTCGTAATTAAATAGAATAGGTATATACGTCGAGCTTTGGTCATTTAATTAAATCTCTATACATTGAGAAAAGTTACTAAATAATAATGGTATGCGTAGACGTGTATGAATGTGGAATTATAGGTATTTTATGGTAGTTATTAAATTAAAGCATTCTAAATTGTGATACATGGATGTGAATGGTGGCATTATGTTGGTGGGCTTAACACGTTGGTCACCCCAGTTGATGATTATGATTTGTTATTGATGGTAACATGATTTATGATATGAGAATGTGATGTATATGCATGATTATGTAGTGTGGGACGACCGACGGTATGTATAGCCCCTCGTTTTTCTGGCTCCCGTGGTTTTTGTGCCCAGTTGAGCTACCCAGTTGTCAAGTAGGACCCAGTGGTTGAGGAGGAGAGTCAAGCAGGACTCAGTAGACCAAGCAGGGTTCACGGGGTGTCAAGTACCCCCAGCTGAAGGCCGATCCTTTAGTATATGGATACTAGGCGTCAAATAATATACGAGTCAGTGGTGATGCTTGATTAAATTGATCATGTTGTGTAATGTGGTGAGTATAGTTTATCATATTAGTCAACTGTGAAGGAAATACGAAGAATGATGGAATTGTATGAAATTGTGAGAAGTATGTGCGTTCGTGTGAATTGCAAACATGGTTCGGTAAGAATGGTAAATGAAATTGTGTAAGCATGGAAAACCCGATAAGTCTGTGTTAGTAATAGGTATATAATCAATTATGTACTTTCATTACTTAATTACTGTTCTAGTTTAATTATGATTTCCAAACACTCACCCTTGTTATAGTTTATTTAATTTAGTGACCAGTGACAGGGATAATGCCAATACCCCAGAGGCACACCAAGCGGAGAATTGATTCCAAGGAATAATGGAAATTATGAAATGAATGGATATATATATATATATATATATATATATATATATATAATGTGTTTAATGTATGTAAGGTCATAATATGTTTTATGTGTTTGTTGGATTAACTTAGCATAGGACTAATGTTGGTTTTCATGAATTTGGTGTATATTGGCATAGAGCCAATATTATGTGTGGATGATAGATTGCTATGGGCAGGTCTTGTCTATATATTTGTGAATCATGAGTGATGCAAATTGTGTGTGAATTATTTAGTGTCATGATGATTGGATGAATTGATGATGCATATAATTGAATAGACACTTATGTGACATTAGGAACTAAACAAGTTAAATTGAGACCTGGTGGGTTTTGGGACCCCCGGAAGGAAGCAACAGATTCTCGATATCATTTAAAACTGGTAAGTGTAGGCCTTGTGTGGTTTAGATCCCATTGGAAAGGTTTGGTGCATAGGTTTTGGTTACTTTTGGTTTTAATGCATTTTTTCATATATCTTGGGAATATATTAGAATTTTGGCAAACGGATAGCGCCAATAGCTCCGAAATAGGGAAAATATAGTGCCCATGAAGTTTGGTGGCAATCGGAGTTGAAACAGGCAAAATAGGTAATGAGGAAGTTAATTTGTAGGTTTTAAGCTATCATATTCACTCAAGCGAGCCAAATTTCGCTGGAGTGAGTCTTTATATGGTTTTGGGCATGCATTCTGGACAAATCTCGCTCAAGCGAAGTACTTTCGCTCAAGCGAGTTCCATTTTCGCTCAAGCCATTGATGAAGGTCTGATGCTATCCAATTTTAGCTCAAGCGAGAGCTTGGGCGAGATCTCGCTTAAGCACCCAAAATCTCACTTAAACGGGCTGATCTAGCTTTTGGTCTCGCATTAAAGTTGTAGATAATTTTGTCCCCGTCATTTTGATACCTAATTTACATTAATCGGAGTTCGGTAGCCCGAGTTATGCCCAAAATACTCAAGGGTGTTCGGGCTGAAAATTTCAGCAGGGCTAATTTTATGAATTCAGGGATTAGGCAGTCTTGGTGGCATAATTAGCCCTCGACTCCTTCATAACAATTGTAGGTATTTGAGTTATGGATGTGCACAAACTAGATTCATCCCTATTGGAGTTATGTAACTCCGATTTGACTCGATTTACTAAGTAGCGCGCAGGGAGCCAGTGCGCTAAAAAATTTTCCTTGGGCAATTTGGAGCCCCAAAGCCTAAGATGCATTATTAGGGACCCATAGAGTCATGTAGGGACATTATAGGATAGATGTAAATGATTTTGAAAAATTTCCCCTATATTTTATTAATCAGTATAGTATTTTAAGTTTAATTAACTTTAATTGCATGGTTAGTTTCTAATAATTAGGAAGGACGTTATAGGTGGTATCAGAGCGTTCTTTCTAGAGCTAGGTACATGGGTGAAGATAATGATTTGTGTTAGTCCTGTATCGGACTGTTCTTGCATTCTATTGCATTATACTTGTGATTATTTATGTTATTGACAGGTTAACTTGGCATCATTCCCTTGGCACTCCGGCAGCATCTTGTTATATATGTACATGTGAGGTAATTGTCTTATTCCCTGGTCAATTTTGGTTACTAATGGTGAGGTGTTTTGGGATATTGTAGAACTAAAATTATGACGGAAGGATCTAGTTCAGGCGGGGGTGATGACTTTTTGAGAGGTTTTCTCAAATGATGAGAAAGGCCGAGCCTGGCCCGACTCTTGATAAATTTTTGAAGTGGAATCCACCTACTTACAAAGGAGGACATGATTATGATGGTGCGCATATGTGGCTGTGTGACATTGAGCAAACATTCGAGTACTTTGAATGCTCTGAAGAACAAAAAGTACAGTTTGCTACTTATCAATTGAAGGATGAAGCTCGTGTTTGGTGGTCCAGGACCAGAGTTCAGATGAATGCCGCAAGTGAACCACTGGTATGATGAATTTTTGGTGGAGGTTTCTTGCTAAATATTTTCCAGATAATTATAAAATCCGCAAGGAGATGGAATTCCTAAAGCTCGAATAAGGCAGAATGTCAGTGGCTGAATACACAACACAATTTGATGAATTATGCGATTTCTATCATCCTTTCTCTCTTGAAGGAACCGAGGGCAGTAAATGTGTAAAGTATAAAGTTGGATTGAGAATTGAACTTTGAAGTGTTATTGTTCTTCTTGAAATTCGTGATTATCTTACTCTGGTGAACAAGGCCAGACTTGCTGAGGAAGTACAGTTGTAGAAAGCATCCCAGTCAAGGGATAAGAAACCACTGAAGGCAAAAGGATTCAGTTTTAAGAAAATGGGTCAATTTTTCCATGGTGGCAAGTCTTCCGCTATGTATTCTTCCTCTTCTGGTCGTGGTTCTACCGGCCATTCTAGTAGCCCCTCTGGTGGTCGTGCATGCTATAATTATGGTCAGGAGGGCCACATGGTGAAACATTGTCCTGCTAGTCAAATAATTTGCTTCCAATGTGGACAACCGGGGTACCTTAGGCCGGATTGCCCATAGAGGCAGCAGCAGGGTGGACATGGTAATTGGGTTAATACTTCTATGACTCATGGTGCTAATTTTCAACAGGGAGGTAGAAACAGTGGTGGTCATGGAGGCCAACACTCGAGGAGGTCCGATGCTCAATCCAGTGGTGCTCAAAATGTTATGACTGGCGAGTACTTTCTTTTGATGCTTCTGAGGTGGCAAGAACTGACAACTTAGTGCAGGGTAAGTGTATTATTCATGGCTATCTGATAAATGTAATTTATGATTCTGGTGCTACGCATTCTTTTATTTCTAAGAGTTGTGTTCAACGGCTTGGTCTACCGATGGTGCTAATGGAGAATACTCTTAGTGTCTCCACTCTTACTGGTTCCACATTCCGGGTGACCACTATGTATGGTGAATTATCAATACAAGTTGAAGACCACCCCGTTCTGGTGAATCTGATTTGTGTGCGATTGAAGAACTTAGATATTACTCTAGGTCTCGATTGGTTGGCTGCCAACCATGTTATGGTGGACTGTTACCGAAATACTATAATTTTCTCCCAAGAACTTGACACTAAGAACGTGGTGGGTGATGTCTCTGCAACTTATGTTATTCTATTTGCTTTGGAGGGGCGGTATAATCTTATGCCTAGTGATATTCTGGTGGTGTGCGATTTTCTTGATGTGTTTTCGGAAGATATTCCGGGATTGCCTCCCAATCGGGAGATTGATTTTGCCATTGATTTGATTCCCAGGGCCAAACCTGTGTCCCGTGCACCTTATAGGATGTTTTTGGTAGAGTTGGCAGAGGTTAAGAAACAGGTCAATGAGTTGCTGGATAAGGGATTCATTCGGCTGAGTGCATCACCGCGGGGCGCTCCGGTATTACTTGTGAAGAAAAAGGATAGTAGTATACGAATGTGTATCGATTACCGACAGTTAAATAAACTGACAATCAAAAACAAATACCCCTTACCACGAATCGATGATTTATTGGATCAATTGCGAGGCGCAGTAGTATTTTCAAAGATTGATCTAAGGTTAGGTTATCATCAGATTAGGGTGAAATCCAAGGATGTCCCAAAAATGGCATTTCAGACTCGTTATGGTCACTTTGAATATATTGTGATGCCATTTGGAGTGACCAATGCTCTAGCTATTTTTATGGACTATATGAATCGGATTTTCCAACCATATTTAGATCAATTTGTGGTAGTGTTCATTGATGATATATTGGTGTATTCAAAGTCTCTAGAGGAACATGCACAACATCTTCAGATTGTTT
Organism: Clitoria ternatea; assembly: GCA_037962975.1. Classification (NCBI taxonomy): domain Eukaryota; kingdom Viridiplantae; phylum Streptophyta; class Magnoliopsida; order Fabales; family Fabaceae; genus Clitoria; species Clitoria ternatea. The sequence goes on along the minus strand of CM075671.1, from coordinate 238,705,487 downwards.
TGCAGGTGTTACGTGAGAAACGGTTATATGCTAAACTGTCGAAGTGTGATTTCTAGGAAGTAAGTGTATAATTCTTGGGACATGTGATTTCCCGTAATGGCGTATCTATTGACCCGTCCAAAAATTAAGGCGGTTATGGCTTGGGAGAGGCCTAGGTTAGTGACTGAAATTAGAAGTTTCCTGGAATTGGCTGGTTATTATTGCCGCTTTATTGAAGGATTTTCTTGAATTGTGCTACCTTTGACTCGATTGACGAGAAAGAAGAATCCATTTGTATGGTCAGAAAAGTGTGAATTGAGTTTTCAAACTCTGAAGCGGTGTTTGACTACTGCACCTGTGCTTGCACTACCAGATGTGACGAAAGAATTTATGGTGTATTGTGATGCATCCAAATTTAGCTTAGGATGTGTACTGATGTAGAATGATAGGGCGATTGCCTATGCTTCAAGGCAATTGAGGCTGCACGAGCAGAATTCCCCTACTCTTGATCTTGAGCTTGCGGCGATAGTATTTGCATTAAAGATCTGGCGCCATTATTTATATGGTTCTCGCTTCGTGGTATTTAGTGACCACAAGAGCTTGAAATACTTGTTTGATCAGAAAGAATTAAACATGAGACAAAGAAGATGGGTGGAATACCTAAAGGATTATGATTTTGATTTGAGGTACCATCCTGGAAAAGCAAATGTTGTGGCTGATGCCTTAAGTAGAAAAGTATTACATGCAGCCTTCTTGATGGGCAAAGAACAAGAATTGTTGGAAAGCTTTCGTGATATGAATATTGGGGTTGTTATGAACACCCCAGATCAAATGATAGTTGGGATGCTAAAGATCTCCAATGAATTTCTGGAATCTTTAGCTGTGGCCCAAGAGAACGATGAAGAGTTGCTGGAATTGCTTGACACTCAAGCAAGAGGTAAAGATATGGAATTAACCAGAGGCAACGATGGAATTTGGCAGTTCAGAGACCGAGTTGTGGTGCTTGCAAAAGGTGATTTTAGGCAAGCTGTGTTAGCTGAAGCACATAAAAGTTCTTTAAGTATCCATCCTGGTATCACTAAGATGTACCATAATTTGAAGAAAGAATTCTGGTGGCCGGGAATGAAGAAAGCAATAATTAAATATGTGAGATCTTGTGTGGTATGTCAGAAATGTAAGGTCGAGCACCAGAGACCTCTTGGATTGCTCCAACCACCTGAGATTCCGATTTGGAAGTGGGAGAGTATCACGATGGATTTTGTATCCGAGTTACCTCAGATCTGTTCTGGATGTAATGCAATATGGGTAATTGTGGATAGATTGATCTCATTTCTTGGCCATGAACATGAAATTATCATTGGACTGGTTGGCTAGATTGTACATTACTAAAATAGTAAGGTTGCATGGTGTGCCTTTAAGTATTATTTCAGACTGTGATCCCCGATTTACTTCTAGATTTTGGGGAAGTTTACAGCAGGAATTGGGTACTGAGCTGGGATTGAGTTCGTCTTATCATCCTCAAACTGATGGCCAATCAGAGCGTACTATCCAGACCTTGGAGGACATGCTCCATGCTTGTGTATTAGAGTAAGGTGGTTCATGGGAGAGGTATTTGCCATTGGTGGAGTTTGCATATAATAACAGTTACCACAGTAGCACCAGTATGGTTCCATATGAAGCTTTGTATGGTGGAAGGTGTCGTACACTTCTATGTTGGAATGAAAATGGTGATGTTATCCATTTGGGGCCTAAATTGATCCAAGAAATGAATGAACAGGTTGCCTTGATTCGGGAGAAAATGAAGATTGCCCAGGATCGACAGAAAAGTTACTATGACAATCATCATAGGCCACTTGAGTTTCAAGTAGGAGATTGGGTAGTTCTGAAGGTGATACCTATGAGGGGTGTAAGTCGTGTATTAAAAAGCCAGAAACTCAACCCGAGGTATATCAGGCCATATCAGATTTTGGAATGGATCGGTGAGATAGCTTATAGATTGAACCTTCCTCGATCCTTAACCAACATCCATAACGTGTTTCACGTTTCGCAACTGAGGGCATATATTCCTTATGATTCGATAATTGTGTCGGAAGATTCTATTGAGTTAAAAGAGGATTTGACAGTGGAAGTAGCACCTATTTGCATTGAAGGGTACCAGACTAAGCGGTTGAGAAACAAGGAGGTACCTTTAGTGAAAGTGAAGTGGAAAAATTTAAATGGAATTACCTATACATGGGAGTTAGAATCAGACATGAAGCAGTTGTACGCCGATCTTTTCCAATAAGGTACGTTGATTTCGGGGACGAAATCCCTTTTTAAGGGGGTGGATGTAACATCCCGAATAATTAAGTTAAAATCTTTGATTGGCGGAAAATATTAATAATTGTTCTCAAATTTATTTAAGATTTTTGGGAATTATTATTATAAATAGAATTATAAATAATTAAACATTATGGAATTAAATAAATTTATTTGATTAATTAATTAATTATAAAGTTTAAATGAGGTGTAATTAGATGAAGGTAAATTTAGAAGTTACCAATAAGGGTTAAAAGTAAAAGTTTTAATTAAAACTTTAAAGGAAAAATATAAAAGAAATAAGAAAATGACCATTTCGCCCCTGGGTATTCATTCATGCATGACATCTTCTTCTTCTTCCTCTCCATGGCCGAAAGCTTCTATCTTCTGATTGGAGGTTCGTTTTGCGTCGGAACTTCAAATTGATCACGTTTCTGGGATCGTGGCTTCGAGGTAAGCATTATAGACCCATCGATTTGAGCTATCTCTCTCTCCCTTCACTTTCACTCTCTAGCCGAATGGCCATGCATGGTGTGGAGAGGTTCTATTTCTCATTTCTTTCACACATGGGAGCTTGGAAACGATATTTAGAGCAATGAGAGTAGTATAACGTTGATGGGTTTTATATTTCGACCTTCGTAGGTAGCGAAATGAACGTTGAAAGACTGAGTGGTGAAGCAGGTGATAGTTTCAGAAGTGAAACCTCGAATCAAGTGTCTGGAGGACGCAACCAACACCAAGAACAAATCGTTGAAGCTTGGAATCGAGGTAAGGGGGTGTTCGGATCGTAATTAAATAGAATAGGTATGTACGTCGAGCCTTGGTCATTAATTAAATCTCGATACATTAAGAACAGTTACTAAATAATAATGGTATGCGTAGGCGTGTATGAATGTGGAATTGTAGGTATTTTGTGGTAGTTATTAAATTAAAGCATTTTGAATTGTGATACATGGATGTGTATGATGGCATTATGTTAGTGGGCTTGACACGTTGGTCGCCTCAGTTGATGATTATGATTTGTTATTGATGGTCACATGATATGTGATATGAGAATATGATGTATATGCATGATTATGTAGTGTGGGACGGCCGACGGTATGTATAGCCCCTCGTTTTTCTGGCTCCCATGGTTTTTATGCCCAGTTCAGCTACCCAGTGGTCAAGTAGGACCCAGTGGTTGAGGAGGAGAGTCAAGCAGGACTCAGTGGACCTAGCAGGGTTCACGGGGTGTCAAGTAGGACCCCTAGCTGAAGGCCGATCCTTTAGTATCTGGATACTAGGCGTCGAATAATATACGAGTCAGTGGTGATGCTTGATTAAATTGATCATGTTGTGTAATGTGGTGAGTATAGTTTATCATATTAGTCGACTATGAAGGAAATACGGAGAATGATGGAATTGTATGAAATTGTGTGAAGTATGTGCGTTCGTGTGAATTGCAAACATGGTTCGGTAAGAATGGTAAATGAAATTGTGTAAGCATGGAAAACCCGAGAAGTCTGTGTTAGTAATAGGTATATAATCAATTATGTACTTTCATTACTTAATTACTGTTCTAGTTTAATTATGATTTCCAAACACTCACCCTTGTTATGGTTTATTTAATTTAGTGACCAGTGACAGGGATGATGCCAATACCCCAGAGGCGCGCCAAGCGGAGAATTGATGCCAAGGAATGATGGAAATTATGAAATGAATGAATATATATAATGTGTTTAATGTATGTAAGGTCATAATATGTTTTATGTGTTTGTTGGATTAACTTAGCATAGGACTAATGTTGGTTTTCATGAATTTGGTGTATATTGGCATAGAGCCAATATTATGTGTGGATGATAGATTGCTATGGGCAGGTCTTGTATATATATTTGTGAGTCATGAGTGATGCAAATTGTGTTTGAATTATTTAGTGTCATGATGATTGGATGAATTGATGATGCATATAGTTGAATAGACACTTATGTGACATTAGGAACTAAACAAGTGAAATTGAGACCCGGTGGGTTTTGGGACCCTCGGAAGGAAGCAACAGATTCTCGATATCATTTAAAACTGATAGGTGTAGGCCCTGTGTGGTTTAGATCCCATTGGAAAGGTTTGGTGCATAGGTTTTGGTTACTTTTGGTTTTAATGCATTTTTCCATATATCTTGGGAATATTTTAGAATTTTGGCAAACAGATAGCGCCAAGAGCTCCTAAGTGGGGAAAATATAGTGCCCATGAAGTTTGGTGGCAATCGGAGTTGAAACGGGCAAAATAGGTAATGAGGAAGTTAATTTTTAGGTTTTAAGCTGTCATATTCACTCAAGTGAGCCAAATTTCGCTAGAGCGAGTCTTTATATGGTTTTGGGCATGCATTCTGGACAAATCTCGCTCAAGCGAAGTGCTTTCACTCAAGCGAGTTCCATTTTCGCTCAAGCCAATGTATTTTCGCTAAACCCATTGATGAAGGTCTGATGCTGTCCAATTTTAGCTCAAGCGAGAGCTTGAGCGAGATCTCGCTTAAGCGCCCAAAATCTCACTCTAGCGAGCTGATCTAGCTTTTGGACTCTGTATTAAAGTTGTAGATAATTTTGTCCCTGTCATTTTGATACCCAATTTGCATTAATCGGAGTTTGGTAGCGCGAGTTATGCTGAAAATACTCAAGGGTGTTCAGGCTGAAAATTTCAGCAGGGCTGATTTTATGAATTCAGGGATTAGGCAGTCTTGGTGGCATAATTAGCCCTCGACTCCTGCATAACAATTGTAGGTATTTGAGTTATGGATGTGCACAAACTAGATTCATCCCAATTGGACTTATGTAAATCTAATTTGACTCGATTTACTGAGCAGCACGCAGAGAGCAGGTGCGCTGAAAAATTTTCCTTGGGCAATTTGGAGCCCCAAAGCCTAAGATGCATTATTGGGGACCCGTAGAGTCATGTAGGGACATTATAGGATAGATGTAAATGATTTTGAAAAATATCCCCTATATTTTATTAATCAGTATAGTATTTTAAGTTTAATTAACTTTAATTGCATGGTTAGTTTCTAATAATTAGGAAGGACGTTATAGTTTCCCTTTCTCTTCATCTTCTTTGACGGGTGACTTACAGATCAAACCATGTGAGTTCATCTTTGTTTCTCTGATGGGCACCAGTATGATACGTCTCCCACACTGACCTGTTCGACAACGGTTCCTTCTTAGTTCTTCAACTAGCGTCATTTCATTCTTAGTTAATGACCCATTTGGCAATAACACTGCCACCAAAATTTCCCCCTTTATTTTTATTGTCTACACAATAAGACACTTAACTACATAATAAAAAAACATAAAAACAACCAATCATACAAAAGTCATAAAACAAAAGTAATAGAAACATTAAACACCATCAACCATGGAATCAAAAAAACAACAAAACACAATGAAAACAAATCAAATATATTATAAACAATAATCAATAAGAGACAAGACCATAACAATACAACTTGATTTTTGGAACAGACGAATAATTGATCAAGCCTTTGGTTGAACTGGTTCAAAGGAACAAATTAAAATTGACCAACGTTACGGTTTAGGAAGACAACTCTAATGATATGACAAAAAAATCAATGATAAATAATTAAAAAAGGCTAAGGAGAGTGAAAAAGAATAGAAGTTGACTAGAGAACTGATCCGGTCTAGATACCGGCCCCAAGATTATCCAGTTTGGATACCCAACCTAAGGATGAGGCCATCTTAGCCGTCCTAGAGGTCAACCGGTATCATAAGGTAATGAACCGGTCGGTAAACACACGATGCAAGTCTCTCTTACATCGGGTGACTTATCCGTTCTCATTCATCCATCACCCCCTGATCTGATTGCCTCAGTGTCATAACAAGGAAGATATTCTACACAGTGGAATATGTCTCTTTCATTCACCGAAAGGAGTAGGTACAGTAGTAGGCGTAATTCATGAAAAAGGTGACTGTCCTCCATCCCTGTGTCAGAATCGTACATTGATAATTGACCTGCCCCCTGGCATACTTTGAATACTGGGCCACTATGATTGATACTTTACACACGACATCAAGACCTATGGGCCCACTTGCACCCAACGATTCATCTTCCACGCTCAACTATAAATAACATGTTCCAATACACATGCACGGTTACATTGTTCTTACTCTCATTCTCACTATTATACTGCTTAAGTATTAACAGAGTTCGGATACACTCTTCTAACTTGAGCGTCGAAGAATCTTCGTAGGTGGCACCACCTTTCGCCCACTCCAACACAAAACTTTGGTGCGAAGGATATCCAGGACAACGAGACCGGTTTATCCCACTGAGAGGTCGGATTACATAGATCGGATACACACAGAATCGGTTTTCAACCTCATTCAATCCTTAACTCTTGTGGCTGGTTCCACACCGGATCCTAGACCCCGGTCCAGACCAGATCATTGGCACGCCTGGTGGGACTCGGTAGAGTTATTCCCACTTTCTGCAGAAGTTAGTAGTCAACCATGGAAGGTGATGGACGCGATTGTGTGGATGGTCATGTGGAAGATGTGACCCATCAACAGGCTGATAGAAGATTTGTTTTCGAATCACCAGCAACCCACTCAAGGAGAATGGTACCAGTGGCAACCCCTGACCCTCGAGATGAAGTTATAAGGCAGCTCAAGGAAGAGTTGATGGAGTTGCAAAGAGAGAAAGGAGGAACTGGGGACAGAATGATGTCTCAGGCGGAGGATACTCGCCATGCATCTGTGAGAGAGAAATCCATAACTCTCCAATATTCGAAGATCCCTACTTATGAAGAGAGGGAGCAAACTCAAGATTTTGGGGACAGAATCAGTGCAAGGAGGAAGGAGCAGGTAGTGATGACTTCTGGGGCATACAGACTCAATGTCCCTTTCTCAAGGAGGCTCATGAGTATACTTATCCCCAAACACCTGCAAACAACCCAACCATTTTCAATCGAAAAGTATAATGGGGAGACTGATCCCACTAAACATCTCAATGCTTACACGTATGAGGCCATGTACCTGGGAGCCGATGAAGATGTGATGTGCAGGATGTTTCCACGAACCCTGACGGAGGAGGCTCTTAGTTGGTTCAAAAGTTTACCCTCGGGGTCAATAGACTCTTGGGAAGAAATGGCAACTTCATTTGAGAGCCATTTCATTATCTCTAGAGACGTTCCAAGGACTTTTCATACCTTGGCTCAGATAAGACAGGGAGAAAGTGAAACTCTTAAGGAGTTTTTGAAGAGATTTTACAAGGAGGTAGCTTTGGTACCTAACCTCACGGAAGCTATTCAACTTCATATTATTGTTGAAGCCTTACAACTTGGATCCGCCTTTGCTTTGTCTTTGGCAAAGAGTCCTCCGATGACATTGAAGGAGTTTCGAAGAAAAGCTTCAAAGTACGTGGGCATAGAAATGCACTTGGAAGCAACAGCGGCGAAAAGGAAATCCCCAACGCCACGTTAACAATGGAGAGATAAGGACTGGCCCAGATCGGAACGCATGGAGAGACCGTTTAGTGGCAACACCTTCGATAGCCTTGCTCCGCAACACCAAGAAAAACGAGTAGATGCGTTTAGCAATTATGCTCCGCTAAACTATAAGTGTTCGTAAATTTTGAGGGAGATCGGATGGCCAACACTCAGTACCTACGGGGTCAGGAAGCCGCCCCAGCTTCGCAAACATGGTGACCCTCGGAAATACTGTGAATTCCATGAGCAAAAGGGCCACTCAACAAATGAATGTCAGGCCCTGAAGAATACTATCGAGACCCTAATCCGAGAGGGTAAGCTCAAACAGTACCTTTTCAAAGAAGGGACTTTTGATGAACCAGACCGGATTGAGAAAAGGGGAAGGTATCACGAGTACGGCGATGACGATAGTTCCACTCCGATCGAAAGATTTACTACTTCTGAAAAACAAAAGGGAATTATGGTTGGCGAGTCTACACAGCAAAATGTTATGCCCTAACAACAACATCAGGGCCGTCGAGAGGTCATTGATTAGGGATCAGGCCATCAAAGCTAAGAACGCCTTCTGCTGATATAGCTAGTTAGTAAGACGGTGTGCACTCTTTTTTCTTACTTTGGTTTTTCCGATCGGGTTTTACCAAGAAGGTTTAACGAGGCATAACCCCGACTCGGCTCTCTTTCTCTCTTTTGTATTGTAATTCATAGGCTTTTTTTTATTAATGGTGCAGTTCAAAAAAAATTTATGCAAATAAGGTCCTTTAAAAAAAATTTTAAGTCTGGGGCTCTTTTGTATATCGCACGGGGCCCACACGACATACAAAATCGTATGTCCTAAATGCGACACCACCAGAACGTGACACGTGGCTGTGTTGTATGTGCCTTGGACGACATATCCATTGTCAGCGGTTCAAATATAAAACCGCAGACAATGAGTCCCTCAACCATGTGAAAGGCTAAACCATTGTCAGCGGTTCAATCTCTTAACCGCTGACAATAATAAGATTTAAATTATTTTAGAAAAATCTAAATACATAAGTATATTTAAAATAAAATACATAAAATAACATAAATATTTAACTAAAATACTATATTTTTTTAAAATCAATTATTTTGAATTTTTAATTAATTTTGATATTAGATATAGTGGATTTGATTTAAATAAATATAGTATTTTAGTTTAAAATACCAAAATTTTTGGAATTTAACTAAAAATACTATATTTATTTAAATCAAATCCACTATATCTAATATCAAAATTAATTAAAAATTAAAAATAATTGATTATAAAAAAATATAGTATTTTAGTTAAATATTTGTGTTATTTTATGTATTTTATTTTAAATATACTTATGTATTTAGATTTTTCTAAAATAATTTAAATCTTATTATTGTCAGCGGTTAAGAGATTGAACCGCTGACAATGGTTTAGCCTTTCATATGGCTGAGGGACTCATTGTCTGCGGTTTTATATTTGAACCGCTGACAATGGCTATGTCGTCCAAGGCACATGCGACACAGCCACGTGTCACGTTCTGGTGGTGTCGCATTTAGGACATACGATTTTGTATGTTGTGTGGGCCCTGTGCGACATACAAAAGAGCCCCAGACATAAAATTTTTTTTAAAAGGAACCCATTTGCATAAAAAAAATTTTAAACTGCACCATTAATAAAAAAAAGCTAATTCATAATTAATGAAAAATTCTTTATAATTCACCCGTTGTCTTTATGATTTTATTCGATGCACAACACTGTTGTGACAAGATACTTTCAGGACGGATGATCCTAACAACGTATCCTTCGTTAGTGATGAACCTCTTTGAAGGTATAACTGGGTGAACCATATTTCAAAGGCTCGGATTGTAGGATTAAATCAAACTCCGAGTACGGTTAGTAGGATTAAACCGAGCACCGATTGAGGAATGGTGAATGGGTAAAATCCAACACCGATTGAAGAACGATGAATGGGTAAAATCCAACACCGATTGAAGAATGGTGAATGGGTAAAATCCAACACCGATTATGAAGAACGGTGAATGGGTAAAATCCAACACCGATTGAAGAACGGTGAATGGGTAAAATCCAACACCGATTATGAAGAACGGTGAATGGGTAAAATCCAACACCGATTATGAAGAACGGTGAATGGGTAAAATCCAACACCGATTGTGAAGAACGGTGAATGGGTAAAATCCAACGCCGACTAAAGAAGAATGGTGAATGGGTAAAATCCAACACCGATTGAAGACGAACGGTTAGTAGGATTAAACCGAACACCATTGAAGACACGGTTAGTAGGATTAAACCGAACACCATTGAAGACGGGTTGTAGGATCAAACCGAATCCCATTCAAAGGCTCGGATTGTAGGGTTAAACCGAATTCTGAGTACAGTTAGTCGGTTTGGCCAAACGTTGTGGAATAATCGATCGTCATTCTTATTATTGAATTCGCCCAGAAGTACTTCCCCTGGGAATTCCTCACTTGGAAATACTTTCCCTTGGAATTCCTTACTCGGAAACACTTCAAATTCAGTCAGGCTCATGAATTCTTTAGTCGGCAATATCTCACTGAAGCCCGACTCGTGAATTCTTTAAATCAAAAATATCTCACTTTGAAGTTACACTCAGGAATTATTTACTCAAGAATGTCTCTACCCGAAACGTACTCATTCGAAGTTAAAGCCTTTCTCTGTCCAGAATTGTTTCACCCGGAAAATGCTTCACTCGGTGCCATACCACAAGGGAATCGGAGATGTCTCACTCGGTGCTATCCTACTCAGAAGTGTTTCACTCGGAGCTATCCTATTTGGAAATGCTTCACTCGGTACTATCTTACTTGGACATGTCTCACTCAGTGCCATCCCGCGCGGAGGTGTCACACTCAGAGATACCCCACTCGGGAAAGTTGCACTCAGAAACTTCCAACCCGAATGAAGACTCGGATGGTAGGATTAAACCAAACTCCGAGTATGGTTAGTATGGTTAAACCAAACACCGTCGAAGGCTTGGACCAAACTCCGAGTACAACTAGTAGGTTTGGCTGGACGTTATGGGAGAATTAATAATCCTTATTATGGAAGGCTCGATCGTCACTCGGAAATCTTCCCCCCGGAAAGATCATTCGGAAATCTTCCTCCCGGAAGGATCAATCGGAATTTTTCGAGACAAAGCACGAGTCCTCGACATAAAAAAATAATAAAAGGCTCGGATCACACGCACATACTTTTACCGAACAGCACGAGGAGGGTACAGGTAATGGAACTTCCCAGGTGACACGACCAGAACCAACCTCACTCGTAGTCGTTCATTCAGAGTCGATTGCCAATTCAGAGTCACGCACTCGGAACCGATCACTCAATAACACTCGGGGACAATATTCAACGGTTAACGAGTATTGCGAAGGTAGAAACATAACATGTATTCTTGCAGGTTATGCCGGCATACAGACCTCTCATGAATAGTATGGCTTATCTGAGCAACTTACAGTCCCTCACACAAGCTAGGGGACAAATGATCCGGTCTGGATACCGGCCCCAAGATTATCCGGTCTGGACACCCGACCTAAGGATGAGGCCATCTTAGCCGTCCTAGAGGTCAACCGGTATCACAAGGTAATGATCCGGTCGGTAAACACACGATGCAAGTCTCTCTTACACCGGGTGACTTATCCGTTCTCATTCATCCGTCACGCCCTGATCCGATTGCCTCAGTGTCATAATGAGAAAGATATTCTGCACAGCGGAATATGTCCCTTTCATTCACCGAAAGGAGTAGGTATAGTCGCAGGCGTAATTCACGGAAAAAGATGACTGCCCTCCATCCCTGTGTCAGAATCGTACGCTGATAATTGTGACATCCTAGGTCAATTTACATTTATTTTTATTCATTCAAGTAAATTTTACAATAAATTTTTCGTGATCAATATTAATAATTAAGTCCTAATCCAAAATAATGTTTATTTTTCACTAAACATGTTTAAAATAATAAACAGCCATAGTTAAATCAAATAATTAAAATGAGAAAAAGAAATTTATTAAATAGAACAAACGGAGAAAGAAAAGGAATCAGGGGCCTCTCGCTTGAGCGAGGCCCCAACTCGCTTAAGCGAGATTCTAAACTTTCGCTTGAGCGAAGTCTCCATTCGCTTGAGCGAGGGCACCCATACGCTTAAGCGAAATCCGACCAGAGGTCGTCTTTCTCATCCTTCGGTTTTACACTCGGAAATTCAATCAAACCGACTCATCTTGCTTGGCTTTCTACTCGTTAAAATTAATCAAAACTGACTCGCCTCTCACTTGGCCTTTCACTCGGCAACTTATTCCAAATCTGAGTCATCTCTTAATCAGCCTTTTCACTCGGCAATTTCATTCCGAAACCGACTCATCACATGATAGGTCTTTCACTCGGTGAAATGTCTCAAAAATCGACTTCACACTCACTCGGGTTTCCACTCGAAAAATATAATCCAGACCGAGTCTTTTCTCACTCGGAATTACATACACTGAGGGACTCCCCTCGGAATGAGTTACTTCGAACTCGAAAATTTCCACTCAGGACACCACTACCCGAGGTATCATATTGGGAGACCCATCACTCAGAATTATACACACTTCCTCACTTGGAAGGTTCAATCTCGGACATGGCCCACTCGGAATTTTACTCAAAAATTCACTACATCATAGAATTATTTTCTAAGGTCCCCACTCTTAGTGACAATTTCGTTCGGAATCCCACTTATTCACCATACACTCGGTCAAAACACAACCATACCAGTCACTCACTTGAGTGAGGACCAACCCAGCATTAGACTTCACACTTCCGCTCAAGCCACACACACACACGCTTGGGCGAAAAATGTATAGTAGCTACCCCCATCTTTATTCGCTTGAGCGAGTATATCTCGCTTGAGCGGAAACAATCCAGAATCTAACCCTATGGCCCTCGCTCGAGCGGGACTCAATCCACTCGGGCTAAAACATCCAGTAGCTCCCTTTGATACCTCAAACACCTCTCGCTTGAGCGGAAATCTTATCCGCTAGAGCGAGATTAACTCAGTAACCATTTCCTCTACCCCTCACTCAAGCGAAATTGAATCCGCTTGAGCGAAATTACTCCAGTGACTACATTGAAAGTACAGGACACGTTCGCTTGGGTGATAATCCTATTCGCTCAAGCGAATTATGCAGCTTATACGTAATTGAGATTTTCATACCATCCAGCAATTTAAACATTCACATGCATCATTTGGCCTAGTTTATCCATTTCCATACGATCAAATATGCACATGAGATTGATTTTCACTAAATATGCTCCTCAATCATGTTTCTAATTTACCGACTACATCATAGATAAATCAATCATTCATTTGGCACATCATCTAATTACTAACAGCATACAATTATGATTTTCATCATTCACTTTTCACATGAACAAACAAGACCTGGTCATAATAATGATATTGGCTCCATGCCATTATACGTCCAATTCAAGGAAATTAGCATAACCATCAATACATCATTATTTCATCATCATGAATTTATATCCTCATCAAATGACATTCAGATTCTACTCATTATCCATCACATTCATGACCATGGTGATAATATCCCAAATTAACTCAACCCACATAGACAACATCTAGACATAACATGCCTAAATCACAACACACATTACACATAGCTCATTTCATAATTCCCTTAACTCCTTGGCATCAATTCTCCGCTTGACGCATCTCTGGGGCTTCAATCTCTTCCCTGTCACTGGTTACTAAATTAAAGAAAACAACAGCAAGGGTGAGTGTTTGGTATCATAATTAATAGAGAATAACAATTTAATAACAAGGTACATATTTACTAGTTTTAGTTTGTACCATTTGTCTTACCTCTCGTCCTCAATTTCCATTTACCAATCAAGAATTCAATTTCAATTCTTTACCTCCAATTTGTCAGTCATAATCAACAACTATCATAAAACACATTCATATCATCACACAATGTTAACAATGCATCGAATAACATAACTGACTCTCATATCAATTCGACGCCTAGTATCCGGATACTAAAAGGACCGGCCTTCAGCTGGGGGTCCTACTTGACACCCCGTGAACCACCTGCTTGGTCCACTGAGTCCTACTTGACTCTCCACCTCAACCACTGGGTCCTACTTGATCACTGGGTAGATCAACTGGGCATAAACACCACGGGAGCCAGAAACGAGGGGCTGTACATACCGTCGGCTGTCCTACACCACATAATCACACATGTATATTCATATTTCTCATATCATATCGCAAGTGGCCAGCAACAAAACACATACTCATCAATTGGGCGACCTACTTGTCAAGCCCGTCATCACAATGCCACTATACTCATCAACTCATCACCATTCAATTCACGTTGTGCTCATAATCATCATAGATCACACACAATTTACATTCATACATATACAATTATCATTCCTTGTCTATTCTCATTATTTCCACATTTAATTCAATGATCCAATTCAATTATACTTACCTATTCTAATTAATTATAACCCGAACACCCCCTTACCTTGATTCCGAGCTCCGACAACTCGTTCTTGATGTGACTAGCATTCTCTCGACGTTATGCCCAACGTCCTGCGTCTGAAATCAACACCTACTTCACTGTTCGATCCTCCGACGACCGTTTCGTTACCTACGGAGGTCGAAACGCCAAACTCGTCAACGTTAAACCATCCTCATTACTTTAAAAGCCATTTTCAAGCTTCTACGCACTAGAGGAGTAGGAAACGAAAGCTCACTCCTCCATGCACGACCCTTTGGTTTAACGGAGAAAACGAAAGAGATGCGAAAGCTTAATTTAAAAAGGCCCATTGGACTCACCTCGAAGCCACGGTCTCAAAAGCGTAGTTATCTCAAAGCTTCGATGCAAGATTGATCTCCCACTGGTGCATGCAGGTCACGGCAGCGTATGGAGAGGAAGAAGAAGGCAAGTCACGTGAATGAAGAAGAAAAAGAAAATGAAATTTAAGATTTTAATACCCAAGGGCAATTTAGTCATTTTCTATTTCAATTACATTTTCCTTTAAAAGTTTTAATTAAAACTTTTACTTTCACATTTCACCCCTCACCTTTTACCCCATTGTAACTTCAAATTTTACCTTCTTCTAATTATACATCATTTAACCTTTTATGATTAATCAATCAAATAAATTTATTTATTCCCACAACATTTAATTATTTCTAATTACATTTTTAATAATAATAATTCCCAAAATTTCAATAAGTCCAGTTGGGCAATTATTAATATTTTTCGCCAATTAAAACTTTTCTAAAATATTAGGGATGTTACATCCACCCCCCTAAAAAGGGATTTCGTCCCCGAAATCGACGTACCTTATTGAAAAAGATCGGGGTACAACCGCCTCATGTCTGATTCCAACTCCCATGTGTAAGTTACTCCATTTATATTCTGCCACTTCACTTTCATCAATGGTACCTCTTTGTTTCTCAATCGTTTAGCTTGATATCCTTCGATACAAATAGGTGTCACCTCTACAGTCAAATCTTCTTTCAGCTCAATAGAATCTTCAGGTACAATCATGGAGTCACAAGGAATGTACGCTCGAAGTTGCGACACATGAAACACATTGTGAATATTAGTTAACGATTGGGGAAGATCCAATCGGTAAGCAACATCACCAATTCTCTCCAGAATCTGATATGGTCCAATGTACCGTGGGTTAAGCTTATGGCTTTTCAGTATCCGACCTATACCTTTGGTAGGTGAAACCTTTAGGAACACCCAATCTCCCACCTGAAACTCAAGTGGCCTATGACGATTATCATAGTAACTCTTCTGACGGTCTTGTGCAATTTTCATCTTTTCGTGAATCATTATCATTTGACCGTTCATTTCCTGAATTAACTCAGGTCCCAAATGGATTTCATCTCTATCTTCATTCTAACATAAAGGCGTACGACACCGTCTTCCGTATAAAGCTTCATAAGGAGCCATTCCAATGCTACTATGGTAGCTGTTATTATAAGCAAATTCCACCAATGGTAGGTATCTCTCCCATGAGCCACCTTGCTCCAGTACACAAGCCCTGAGCATATCTTCCAAGGTCTGGATTGTACGCTCAGACTGGCCATCAGTCTGAGGATGATAAGCAGAACTCAACCTCAGTTCAGTACCCAATTCCTGTTGTAAACTTCCCCAGAATCTGGAAGTAAACCAAGGATCACGATCTGAAATAATACTCGCAGGTACACCATGTAATCTTATAATTTCTGCAATGTATAATCTAGCCAACCGGTCCAATGACCATTTCATGTTCATAGCTAAGAAGTGAGCACTTTTTGTCAGCCTATCCACAATTACCCATATTGCATTACAACCAGAACGGTACGGGGTAACCCGAATACGAAATCCATAATAATGT
The DNA here is from genome assembly GCA_037962975.1 of Clitoria ternatea. Taxonomy (NCBI): domain Eukaryota; kingdom Viridiplantae; phylum Streptophyta; class Magnoliopsida; order Fabales; family Fabaceae; genus Clitoria; species Clitoria ternatea. The sequence continues at coordinate 238,689,314 of CM075671.1, read as the reverse complement.
TTTCCCATTTCCACATTGGAATCTTCGGAGGTTGAAGTAGACCTGGGGGTCTCTGGTGTTCGACCTTACACTTCTGACATATCACACAAGATCTTACATACTCTATGATTTCTTGTTTCATGCCTGGCCACCAGAACTCTCTCTTTAAATCATGGTACATTTTTATAACACTAGGATGAATGCTAAAAGAACTTTTATGTGCTTCAGCTAACACGGCCCGCCTAAAGTCACCTTTTGCAGGCACTACAACTCGGTTTCTGAACCGCCAAATTCCATCAGTACCTTTGATTAGCTCCATATCTTTTCCTCTTGCTTGGGTATCAAGTAATTCTAGTAACTCTTCATCTTCCTCCTGAGCCATAGCTAAAGATTCTAAGAATTCATTAGAGATCTTCAGCATCCCAATTATCATTTGATTCGAAGCTTGCACAGCAACCCCAATATTCATATCGCGAAAGTCTTCTAACAATTCTTGCTCTTTGCCCATCAAGAAGGCTGCATGTAATACTTTTCTACTTAAAGCGTCAGCCACAACATTTGCTTTTCCAGGATGGTACTTCAATTCAAAATCGTAATCCTTTAAGTATTCCACCCATCTCCTTTGTCTCATGTTTAACTCTTTCTGATCGAACAAGTATTTCAAGCTTTTGTGATCACTAAATACCATAAAACGAGAACCATATAAATAATGACGCCAGATTTTTAATGCAAATACCACTGTTGTAAGCTCCAAATCGTGGGTAGGGTAATTCTGCTCGTGCGGTCTCAATTGCCTTGAAGCATAGGAGATCACCCTGTCATCCTGCATCAGCACACACCCTAAGCCAAACTTGGATGCATCACAATATACTACAAATTCTTTTGTCACATCTGGTAGTGCAAGGACAGGTGCAGTAGTTAAACACCGCTTCAGAGTTTGAAAACTCAATTCACACTTATCCGACCATACAAATGGGTTCTCATTTCTTGTCAATCGAGTTAAAGGAAGCGCAATACGAGAAAATCCTTCAATAAAACGGCGATAGTAGCCAGCCAATCCAAGGAAACTCCTAATCTCTGTCACTGATTTAGGTCTCTCCCAGCCCATAACTGCTTCAATCTTGGATGGATCAACAGATACTCTATCCCTGGAAATTACATGGCCCAAGAATTGCACACTTCCTTCCCAGAAATCACATTTAGACAGCTTGGCATACAACCTTTTCTCCCGTAGTATCTACAAAACAATTTGAAGATATTGTGCATGTTCTTCAATGGACTTTGAATACACCAATATATCATCGATGAACACTACCACAAATTGATCCAAGTAGGGTTGGAAGATCCGATTCATGTAATCCATGAAGATAGCAGGAGAATTTGTCACTCCAAAGGGCATTACAACATACTCAAAGTGTCCATATCTAGTCTGGAACGTCGTCTTGGGAATATCTTCCGATTTCACTCTTATTTGATGATATCCGGACCACAAGTCAATCTTGGAAAATACCTCAGCGCCTCTCAACTAATCCAACAGATCATCAATTCGTGGTAAAGGGTATTTGTTTTTAATTGTTAACTTATTCAGCTGCCGATAATTAATACACATTTGCATACTGCCATCTTTCTTTTTCACTAACAATACCGGAGCGCCCCAAGGTGAAGCACTCGGTCGGATAACATCTCATTCACTTGCTTCTTCACTTCAGTCAATTCCACCGAAGATATTCTATAGGGTGCACGGGACACAGGTTCAGCCCCGGGAATCAAGTCAATGGTAAAGTCAATCTCCCGATTAGGAGGTAACCCCGGAATTTTCCCCGGAAATACATCAGGAAAATCACACACCACGGGAATATCATTGGGATTAAGATTATACCGTCCTTCTGAAGTAAATAGAATAGCATAAGTTGCGGAGACATCACTTACCACATTCTTAGTGTCCAATTCTTGAGAGAATACTATAGTCTTGCGGTAACAATCCACCATAACATGGTTTGCAGACAACCAGCCAAGACCCAAGATAACATCTAAATCCTTCAACGACATACATATTAAATTTACCAAAAAGAAGCGGTCTTCAATTTGCATTGGTAATCCTCCACACATGGTGGTGGCACGGAATGTAGAACCAGTAGGGGTGGAGACATTAAGGGCATTCTCCATTAACACCACAGGTAACCCAAACCGCCTAACACAACTTTCAAAAAAAAAAGAATGTGTTGCACCCGAATCATAAATTACATTTACCAAACAGTCATGAATAATGCACTTACCCTGCACCAAATTATCAGTTCTTGCAACCTCTGAAGCATCAAAAGCGAACACTCGTCCAGTCATAACATTTTGGGCACCGCTAGATTGAGCATCAGTCCTCCTCGGGCGTTGGCCTCCACGAGCACTGCTGTTTCTACCTCCTCTCTGAAAATTAGCACCACGGGTCACAGAAGTATTAGCTCGACTGCTATGTTCACCTTGTTGCTGCCTCTGTGGGAAATCTGGCCTAAGATGCCCTGGTTGTCCACATTGGAAGCAAACAATTTGACTGGCTGGACAATGTTTCACAATATGGCCCTCCCGGCCACAATTGTAGCATGCACGACTACCAGAATAACCATCAGAACGGCCAATAGAACTACGACCCGAAGAAGAAGAAGATGTAGCAGAAGACTTGCCACCACGGAAAAACTGACCCATCTTTTTAAAACTGAATCCTTTAGCCTTCAATAGTCTCTTGTCCCTAGATTGGGACGTTCTCTGTAACTGCACTTCCTCCGCAAGTCTGGCCTTATTTACCACAGTAGGATAGTCACGGATCTCCATAGGAACAATGACACTTCGGAGTTCAATTCTTAGCCCAGATTCATACTTGCACACTTACTACCTTCGGTTCCTTCAAGAGAGAAAGGATGATAGAAATCACATAGTTCATCAAACTGTGATGTGTATTCTGCCACTGACATTCTGCCTTGCTCAAGTTTTAGGAATTCCGTCTCCTTGCGGATTTTATAATTATCTGGAAAGTATTTAGCAAGAAATCTCCGCTTGAAATTCGTCCACATTAATGGTTTACTCGCAACATTCATCTGAATTCTAGTCCTTGACCACCATATCCGAGCCTCATCCTTCAATTGATAAGTAGCAAATTGCACTTTCTGTTCTTCAGAGCATTCAAAGTATTCAAATGTTTGCTCAATTTCCCGTATCCAGACATGGGCCCCATCATAGTCATGACCTCCTCTATAAACAGGTGGATTCCTTTTCAGGAATTTATCAAGAGTGGGATCAGATTCAGTCCTACTCATCAGTTGAGAAAATTTTGAGAAGAAACCATCTCCTCCTCCAGAACTAGTTCCTTCAGCCATAAAGTAGTTCTGCAATAACCAAACACATCACCATTAATAACCAATGATCTATCAGGGATAGGGTATTTACCTCATACATATATATATAACATAATGCCACCAGAGTGCCAAGGGAAATGATGCCAAGTTGACCTGTTACAACTTAAATAACACATAAACAATTGCAATACAATGTAAAAATAGTCCGACATGGGACTCAAACAATCATCTAACACTGCCCATTTACCCGGCTCTAGAAAGAACCGCTCTGATACCACCTGTGACATCCTAGGTCAATTTACATTTATTTTTATTCATTCAAGTAAATTTTACAATAAATTTTTCGTGATCAATAATAATAATTAAGTCCTAATCCAAAATAATATTTATTTTTCACTAAACATGTTTAAAATAATAAACAGCCATAGTTAAATCAAATAATTAAAATGAGAAAAAGAAATTTATTAAATAGAATAAAAGAAGAAAGAAAAGGAATCAGGGGCCTCTCGCTTGAGCGAGGCCCCAACTCGCTTAAGCGAGATTCTGAACTTTTCCTTGAGCGAAGTCTCTATTCGCTTGAGCGACGTCCATATCACATTCCCAGGCGAGCCATGGTCACGCTTGAGCGAGGGCACCCATACGCTTAAGCGAAATCCGACCAGAGGTCGTCTTTCTCATCCTTCAGTTTTGCACTCGGAAATTCAATCAAACCGACTCATCTTGCTTGGCTTTCTACTCGTTAAAATTAATCAAAACTGACTCGCCTCTCACTTGGCCTTTCACTCGGCAACTTATTCCAAATCCGAGTCATCTCTTAATCAGCCTTTCACTCGGCAATTTCATTCCGAAACCGACTCATCACCTGATAGGTCTTTCACTCGGTGAAATGTCTCAAAAATCGACTTCACACTCACTCGGGTTTCCACTCGAAAAATATAATCCAGACCGAGTCTTTTCTCACTCGGAATTATATACACTGAGGGACTCCCCTCAGAATGAGTTACTTCGAACTCGGAAATTTCCACTCGGGACACCACTACCCGGGGTATCATATTGGGAGACCCATCACTCGGAATTATACACACTTCCTCACTCAAAAGGTTCAGTCTCAGACATGGCCCACTCAGCATTTTACTCGGAAATTCACTACATCATAGAATTATTTTCTAAGGTTCCCACTCTTAGTGACAATTTCATTCGGAATCCCACTTACTCACCATACACTCGGTCAAAACACAACCATACCAGTCACTCACTTGAGTGAGGACCAACCCAGCATTAGACTTCACACTTCCGCTCAAGCCACACACACACGCTTGGGCGAAAAATGTACAGTAGCTACCCCCATCTTTATTCGCTTGAGCGAGTATATCTCGCTTGAGCGGAAACAATCCAGAATCTAACCCTATGGCCTTCGCTCGAGCGGGACTCAATCCGCTTGGGGTAAAAACATCCAGTAGCTCCCTCTGATACCTTAAACACCTCTCGCTTGAGTGGGAATCTTATCCGCTGGAGCGAGATTAACTCAGTAACCATTTCCTCTACCCCTCGCTCAAGCGAAATTGAATCCGCTTGAGCGAAATTACTCCAGTGACTACATTGAAAGTACAGGACACGTTCGCTTGGGCGATAATCCTATTCGCTCAAGCAAATTATGCAGCTTATACGTAATTGAGATTTTCATACCATCCAGCAATTTAAACATTCACATGCATCATTTGGCCTAGTTCATCCATTTCCATACGATCAAATATGCACATGAGATTGATTTTCACTAAACATGCTCCTCAATCATGTTTCTAATTTACCGACTACATCATAGATAAATCAATCATTCATTTGGCACATCATCTAATTACTAACAACATACAATTATGATTTTCATCATTCACTTTTCACATGAACAAACAAGACCTGGTCATAATAATGATATTGGCTCCATGCCATTATACGTCCAATTCAAGGAAATTAGCATAACCATCAACACATCATTATTTCATCATCATGAATTTATATCCTCATCAAATGACATTCAGATTCTACTCATTATCCATCACATTCATGACCATGGCGATAATATCCTAAATTAACTCAACCCATATAGACAACATCTAGACATAACATGCCTAAATCACAACACACATTACACATATAGTTCATTTCATAATTCCCATAACTCCTTGGCATCAATTCTCCGCTTGACGCATCTCTGGGGCTTCAATCTCTTCCCTGTCACTGGTTACTAAATTAAAGAAAACAACAACAAGGGTGAGTGTTTGGTATCATAATTAATATAGAATAACAATTTAATAACAAGGTACATATTTACTAGTTTTAGTTTGTATCATTTGTCTTACCTCTCGTCCTCAATTTCCATTTACCAATCAAGAATTCAATTTCAATTCTTTACCTCCAATTTGTTAGTCACAATCAACAACTATCATAAAAGACATTCATATCATCACACAATGTTAACAGTGCATCGAATAACACAACTGACTCTCATATCAATTCGACGCCTAGTATCCGGATACTAAAAGGATCAGCCTTCAGCTGGGGGTCCTACTTGATACCCCGTGAACCCTGCTTGGTCCACTGAGTCCTACTTGACTCTCCACCTCAACCACTGGGTCCTACTTGACCACTGGGTAGCTCAACTAGGCATAAACACCACGGGAGCCAGAAACTAGGGGCTGTACATACCGTCGGCCGTCCTACACCACATAATCACACATGTATATTCATATTTCTCATATCATATCGCAAGTGGCCAGCAACAAAACACATACTCATCAATTGGGCGACCTACTCTTCAAGCCCGTCATCACAATGCCACTATACTCATCAACTCATCACCATTCAATTCACATTGTGCTCATAATCATCACAGATCACACATAATTTACATTCATACATATACAATTATCATTCCTTGTCTATTCTCATTATTTCCACATTTAATTCAATGATCCAATTCAATTATACTTACCTATTCTAATTAATTATAACCCGAACACCCCCCTTACCTTGATTCCGAGCTCCGACAACTCGTTCTCAATGTGACTAGCGTTCTCTCAACGTTATGCCCAACATCCTGCGTCCGAAATCAACACCCATTTCGCCGTTTGATCCTCCGACGACCGTTTCGTTACCTTCGGAGGTCGAAACGCAAAACTCGTCAACGTTAAACCATCCTCATTACTTTAAAAGCCATTTTCAAGCTTCTACGCACTAGAGGAGTAGGAAGCGAAAGCTTACTCCTCCATGCACGACCCTTTGGTTTAACGGAGAAAACAAAAGAGATACGAAAGCTTAATTTAAAAAGGCCCATTGGACTCACCTCGAAGCCACGGTCTCAAAAACGTAGTTATCTCGAAGCTTCGATGCAAGATTGATCTCCCACTGGTGCATGCAGGTCACGGCAGCGTATGGAGAGGAAGAAGAAGGCAAGTCGCGTGAATGAAGAAGAAGAAGAAAATGAAATTTAAGATTTTAATACCCAAGGGCAATTTGGTCATTTTCTATTTTAATTACATTTTCCTTTAAAAGTTTTAATTAAAACTTTTACTTTCACCTTTCACCCCTCACCTTTTACCCCATTGTAACTTTAAATTTTACCTTCTTCTAATTATACATCATTTAACCTTTTATGATTAATCAATCAAATAAATTTATTTATTCCCACAACATTTAATTATTTCTAATTGCATTTTTAATAATAATAATTCCCAAAATTTCAATAAGTCTGGTTGGGCAATTATTAATATTTTTTGCCAATTAAAACTTTTCTAAAATATTAGGGATGTTACAATAATTGACCTGCCCCTGGCATACTTTGAATACTGAGCCACTCTGATTGACACTTTACACACGGCATCAGGACCTATGGGCCCACTTGCACCCAACGATTCATCTTCCACGCTCAACTATAAATAACATGTTCCAATACACATGCACGGTTACGTTGTTCTTACTCCCATTCTCACTATTATACTGCTTGAGTATTAACAGAGTTCGGATACACTCTTCTAACTTGAGCATCGGAGAATCTTCGTATGTGGCATCACCTTTCGCCCACTCCAACGTGAAACTTTGGTGCGAAGGATCTCCAGGACAACGAGACCGGTTTCTCCCACTGAGAGGCCGGATTACATAGATCAGATACACACAGAACTGGTCTTCAACCTCATTCAATCCTTAACTCTTGTGGCTAGTTCTACACCGGATCCTAGACTCCGGTCCAGACCAGATCAAGAACCTATAAGAAATAGACGAAAAGAGAAAGAGAAAATGAATGGTTCAAGAGTTAGAAGAAAATAGAATTTTGATAAGTAAAACTAAAAAATAAAAAATAAAAAAATATTGCTGATGAGATTTGAACCCATAACCTAGTGTACTAAAAAATAATTACTCAACTACTAAACCACCATATCATCTAAGCATATAAGCAACAACTATTATATATACAAGATAGTAAGTCACAATTTTTTGTTAGTTTATACACATGATTAAGGTAAGTGTATATGATAAAACATAAATTCATATTATATATTTTTAAAATATAATAATAATATATTTAAATATATTTTTTATTATATTTATAAATATTTTAATGATAAAAAATATTAAATATTAAATATATTTATTATATTTTAAATTTAATAAATATATTGTTAATAAAAAATTTAATATGTAGCTTAAAAAAACTTAAAGATCTAATTGAAAACAAGCCTGTAACATAATAGACTGAAATATATATTTAACCTTAAAATTTTTACTTTTGTTTCCTTAAACAATGCTCATAGAAAATTAATTAACTAAACCTATTTTTAATTTTAAGGACTTATATAATATAAAATGGAATGGGTTAATCATAAATTAATTATACATATGTGTGTACCTAATTGCAACATGGTATTATCTCTAAAATAAATCTATCATCATGATTTAACTATAAGGTTAATAAAATTTACAATTTGTATATTGCAATTAGAATCATTATTTTATACAATTTGACACTTGGTTCAATTAATCATATATAATATTCTATGTTGGAAGCTAAACTTGGCAATTGCACCAGTTGTCAATTTGCCAAATTGGTTAGTTGTTTTGCAGGCACACGTTTCCTTTGGCAAAAGCTGTATTGCAATTTGATAAGCTTTGAAAAGTCAAAATTGTAAGATTGTAATTTGCAGTCCAAATTGTCCAATTGATATGTGAACCTTGTAAATCGACTTTAACTAGTATAATAGAAGGCTTTGTCACATATGTTATGCATTAGAAGTGTAAGGAGAAAAACTAGAGAGAAACAAACATAAAAGATCAAGCTCTAATGAGCTTTACTTAATTTTGGTGAGAATTTTGTGAGTTGTAATATTATTTTGAGTGTGTAATTTGTCTATTAAGAAAAGCCAATAATTTTTAGTATATTATTCTTTCAAAAGAAAAAAATTATGTGTCAAAAAATTGTTCCTTGAGTGTTCATAATTTTTTTATATAGCATCTCAATTTTAACTAGATAATTTATTTTAATTGGGAACATTTGGTATCATAGCTTGTATCAAAATGGCTGCAAGTTCAAGCATAGAAGCAAGCTAACTTCAACAAATACAAACCATTGTATTAAAGTTTGATGGCAGATTAGTTGTTTCCATGTGGAAACACCTCATGGAGCTCTGTTTAAGAACTAACAATCATGGTGAAATCATTAAAGGTGGTTTTTGATATAGCTTAATCTTTACTTGAAGGCAAAGAGGGTGGATCTAGCTATCTTTCTCCCCTCACAATCTTGATGTTGATTGCCTTGGAACCTTGAGAGCATTTCAGAAGCATGAAGAAATGGGTGAAACTGAAAATGGGAAATATGCTAGGAAAAGGAAAACTAAGGTATTTAAAGAGGAAAAAGTGGAAGGAAAGGTTTAAGGGTAGAAATGGTAGGATAAATGTGAATGAAATGGATGGAAATGATGAAGGAGATGTAACATTCCATTTTTAACACAAATAGAAAATAGATATTAATATATCTTTCTTGAGAAATACTTACTATAAGTTAGTTTATTATTATCATTTTTTTGAAATTTTAGTATTTATATTTAATTATTTGTTTTTTTAAAATAATAAAAAAATAAAAATATTTCTGTATGAGAATTTAAAAATGACTTAATTAGTATTTACTAATTAAGAAAATTATATTAAGAATTTTTAATATCTTTATTATTCACCATTTTTATTTTATGTTCTTATATTTATGTTTTTACATATTTAAGATTTAACTTTTATTAGAATTTTAAAATAAAATTTTGAAGGAATTAGACTATAGTTCTTTAGAACTTTTTGATCTACATAATATTTATGATTTTCTGGAATTTTTTGAATTTTTTGAAATATTTTAATAAAATAATATATTTTAAATAATTTTAAATTCATATAAAGTTACTTAAAATTAAAAATATTTAAAAAAATGTAAAGTTAAATTATAAGAAAATTTTCTAAAATCCATTTCAAGTAGACTTATCTAAAAATTATCGATTTGAGTAAAATCTTGATTTTTACCAATCATAAAAAAATTGAAAACGTACTAATAAATTTTTATTAACAGAAAATTTTAGATTTTTAAAATTTAAACTTTATATTACTTATCATAAAATTAGTGAGAACTGATATAATATCGCTAAATTTTAAAAAGGATTAATTTTGAATATTTAAAATATATCGAGTGAAAGGTTACTATTTGTCTTAATAATTCTGCCGACATTTACTATGCAAAATACTGTGCATGTACAAAATTTTCAAAAGATGTACAGTATCCAGGTTTTAAATTTCAAAAAACGCACAGTACTTTTATATTAAAATAATGGAATGCATAGTAATTTTTTTCCTATAAATATCGAAGGAATTCTTCTTTAGAATTCATAATTTCAGATTAAGTTTTCTTAATATAGTAGTGCTAGTGAGATAGTGATGGAAGTAAGGGAGAGAAATAATTTTTTTGGAAGAAGGTTCTGCTAAAATTCTAAGGTACGAATATATCTCTTTTATATTTTTTAGGGTTATTTTTATATCGTTTTTAGAAATATATTATTATATTGAAAATAATATTATTTTAAGTTACTATTATGTATAGTAAAATACTATTTCAATAGTAAATTACTATTCCAATAGTAAATTACTATTCAAATAGTAAATTACTATTTACTGTTACTATTTACCGTTACTATTCACGTTTTACTATTTACTGTTACTATTCATGATTTACTATTTACTGTTACTATTTACGATTTACGTGTTACTATTTATTGTTACTATTTACTATTTACTATTCAAAATTTACCATTTCTGCTTTAAGTAGTGATCTTAATTTTCATCTTGTAACTATATGAAAATGAAATTGGTATGTTTTAGAACTCGGAGACGAGGCGCGCACAGATTTTCAATAATGAATCGGTATACAAGAGGTAAGGGGAGTGAGATAAGAATATAATATGAAAGACATAAGAATAATGAGAGGAGTCCCCTACTCCTTTTAAATTTAATATTATTATTATTTTAAAGTAATAACTTCTCAACTTAAAATTAATAATAAATTTAATATATTGTGTAACTTATTCTGAAATACTTATGCATGGATCTGAATTATTATAACTTATACGGACTGGACTAAACCTATGCAAGGACTTGGACTTTTATATCCTATATGGATCGAACTATACCTATGGAAAGACTGGATTATATATATGGACTTATATAGACCTGTGCGAGGAATGGACTATAAGAACTCAAAATCAAATCTACTAATTTAAATAACCATTAAAATTTGAATTATATTTATGAGCGATATTTAGTTGATTTGACTTGATTATAATTAATTATATTTGATTTCGATTAATGATATTGTGATTTATAATATTAGACTGTGATTAATAATATGCAATTATGATTGATGATATTTGATTGTGATTGATGACATTACAGTACTTGATTGTGGTTGATGAATGATTGATGACCTTGTGATATGAAGTTTGAGCATATAGCAAGCATGACGAAAAGTTAAAACTCATTAAGAATTTTCTTACCTTACTCTTTAAATTTTTATTCCAATAGAAAGTATTTTATAATTATTTTAGTCTTTTATTTCTTCTTAGAAATAATTTTCACTAACTTTCTTTTTAATCTCTAGAATAAAATCTAGTATTAGAAAGAAGCTATTTTATGAAAATCAGAGGTTGAGATAATTAATTCTTGAATTAAAGAAAATTTTTATAGTTTTAAGTATTCTTAGTTAATGATTTTATATTATTTTCTTTAGAAATTAGAAGTTTAAAGTAAATTATTTTGGTTTTCCCTAACGAAATAACTAAAGGATATTTTGTCGAGATTTCTAAAACTTAATCTAGTTAAGATTCAAATTGAGAAAGATTATGTAAATATGTGAAGATTTTTAAGAGAAAGTTTTGAGATATTTAAGGCTTGGAAACTCAATTTTGGTGAGATCTAAATTTGAAGACTGTACTAAATTATTTCTGTATAACAGAAGTTCAAAGAAGAACTTATGGGAATGTACAGTTTATTGTGATGATTTTGTGAACCTTTATGGTATTTAATAATTGAGTTTCTAAAAGTTTTAACCAACTAAATATACGAGTAGTTCATGCATCATGAATCATTAAAGAGAAATGAGATGTGATATTGCCTGGGGACGAATTATAGAAACCGAGGATACATTAGAGGAGGCTTAATTGCGAGCCTTGGGATGAGAGAGTGTGAAAGGGTGCTTCAGGTGACCTGGGGTCGCTCCCTAGTGTTGGGTACTTTCACAATAAAAACCTTCTCAGTCTGACTAGTCTCTAAGTGTTTCCACGCCAGTTGAGCTGTTCATATGCTACAAAGACATTTATGTTATTATCTGGAATTATGGAACAATGCAAACTCCTGGTTGGCCCAGTGCAAATTAAAACTTTAAGGGCCCACATGCATAAAATGAATGAGATGGTAGTATTAAAAACATTGCATGACATTCATGTGATTGTGGCATTCTATGTGGGTGATTGTGAATGAAAGTATAATTGTTATGTTATGAAAACTCTACATTCATAATTGATTATGTATATGATTGTGTTTGAAATTATTATAGATTGTGAAAACTCTTATGCTTATGTCTTATCTGTAAAGTATTATATTCTATTTCTCACTCCTTCTTGTTTGAATTTGTGTCCAAAATATATGTTATATGATATATAGCTAGCAGTTCAAGATGAAAGGATGAAATTACAATAGGGTAAATTAGTCTCATCCTCAATCGAATAGGAGAAAAGATGTGACAAGAGTAGGATTCCAAAATCACATGGTTTAAAGATAAGGAAATGATTGGTTACAGTCGAAGTAGAGGTATTAAATCTTTAGTTTTAGTTTACCTTAATACAATATGAAGTTGGATGATTGTAATTCAAGGAAAAGGTTAAACTTTCATAAACCTTATTCTTTGGATATGATACTATAAACTTTGATCACTTATGATTTTCTGAAAGTTCATTTTATCATTCTAAATAATTTGAAACTTTTTACTTTCAAAATTCAAAGAAAATCATATGTATATACGCCCTTGTATACACGAGATAGGAAGTGATAAATATATATACCTTTCTAAAAAAATTTAAAAGAAAGAAGAATAGATATATATCTCGTGTATATAAGGGGGTGTAACAGGAGATGCCACCAATGGACTTGGATAAGTCTCTTGCTCGCCACTCTAGGGATGGTCACCTAGTGATAAGAGCTTGAAGAAGGTTAGAACTTTTTCTAGCCTAAAGGGAAGTATAATCTTACTTCTCACAAATGTGTATTTCATTCAAAGCTAATGGGTCATGAATACAAAGAGATGAATGCCTTATATAGGCAAGGGGAATGTACTCCACTATTGGGCTTCTCTTATTTCCTAGGCCTAAAAGTAACTAAACTAGGAAAGTTGCCAACTATAAGGCCTAAAATGATGTACAAGGCCCAAAGGAGAAAAATATGACCATAAGGCCCAAAAATTTAACAAAATAATATCTAAAATTATTTATAAAAGAGAAAATGAAGCTTTATTGGTCATTTCCTCATCAGTTTTGCTAAACCAACTGAAGAGAACAAAGGAAAAATCGACATGTAACAAGTAGAGAAAAATCATATACTGAATAAAAAATCTTTATTTTTGATTTGTCAATCTGTATAGCTGTCTGTTCTTGAGAAAAATTTTTCATGCCAAAACATCAAAAGAGGCTTGAGAAATTTGGCTTAAAACATATGAAGATGCTAACTCTATCAAACAAACGATGTTGCAAGGCCTAAAACGCTAGTTCGAGCTGATGGGGCAAGGAAGAGATGAAAGCATTTGTGATTATTTTTAACGAATAGACAAGCTCGTCAATGGCATGAAAAACAATGATGATAAAATAAAGGAGAAAAAAGTTATGGAGAAAATTATGTATGCACTTTCAACTTATTTTGATTACATGGTAGTAGTTATTGAAGAAGCAAAAGATCTCAACACAATAACTCTAAATGATTTACAAGCATATTTAGAGTCACGTGAGATGCAGATGAATGAGAGGTCAAGTAGGACCGTTGAGCAAACATTAAAAGCTCAAACAGATGTAAGAAACGAAAGACCTTGCAAGGAAGGACAAACCACCTTCAAAGAGGTAAAAATTTCAAAGGAAGATGGAGGAATCCTCCATCTGACTCAAGCCAAGGCACACAGGGTAATGGTTCATTCAAAAATAAATCTAATATTCAATGTCATAATTACAAAATGTACAAACATTTTCAATTTGAATGCAAATCTCATATACAGTACTATAATTGTAATAAGTTTGGTCAATATAGTCAAGAATGTCATGCTAAATTGAATATTAGAGAAAGTCATGCCCAAGTTGTATAAAGTGATAAAGGTATGAAAATGGTGCTTACAACAAGTCATGCGGTAGTTGATAAAAATGACAACTAGTGGTTGTTAGATACAAGATGCAATAATCATCTAGGCGGGAAAAAAGAATTATTTTTTTGACTTAGATGAAGTTATCACACCACAGTGGAGCTTGGTGATAACTCAAAACTTAAAGTCTTGGGGAAAAGAAAGATTGTCATCCAATTGAAATATGGATCTTTGAATTACATTTCTAATGTGTTCTACGCACCTAGTATATGTTAGAATCTTTTAAGAAATGGTCAACTTGCTGAAAAAGGTTATGACTTAAAGAGAATGCACCATAAATGATGCTCAGATAGGCTTGATTGCAATGACAAACATGTTAAGAAATAATCTATTTCCAATGAACATCAAATATGATCCTAGTTTATGTTACAAAGCAACAACTATTAATGATAACTGGTTATCACATATGCGGCTTGGACATTTCAACTTTGAAAGCATCAAGTTCCTTGTAAACAAAAAGTGGGTTACTGGCTTGCCTGTTATCCAAGCTCCTGATCAACTGTGTGAAGCTTATGTAGTTAGTAAGAAGCATCAAGATCCTTTTCCTAAAGGATGTTCTTGGAGAGATACAAAACCACTTGAGCTGGTGTACTTTGATTTATGCTATGTGGAAATTCCATCTAATGGAGGTAATAAATATTTTATTACTTTCATTGATAATTTGAGTAGGAAGACGTGGGTTTATTTTCTAAAAAATAAATTTGATGCTTGTGATATGCTCAAAAGTTTTATAGTGTATGTCAAAAGGTAGAGTGGTTATACTGTGAAAACCTTAAGAACTGATAAAGGGACAAAAATATTGTTTGTGATGTTTTCTTGAGGAAACACGGTGTCAAGCATCAGATGACTGCTAGATACACTCCTCAACAAAATGGGGTGCCAAAAAGAAAGAATAGAACAATCATGGATATAACGTTCCCTTATTAATTCTTAAAGTTAATTTCGGGTATACTCAGAAAATTTTTCATATTTACAGTATTCCTAGTCATAAACCCCCAGAACTGAAAGGCTACACTACTCGGAGCCGCTCTAAGCTTCCTCAGAATATTTTAGATTTATGCCTAGCTTCCCTTGTATCTCGCTTGAGTGAGATACCTCTCACTTGAGCTAGAATCAACCATAACCTTCCCTAAAAAATCTTGATTGAGCGAGATGATGCATAGTCTCAAAGGAGGATTATATTCTTTTAGCAAGCGCACCAATCGTTAAATTTGTAATATATTTGATCGTCCCACAAGGATTGAGGTAATTACCACAACCTAGGACTAGTACAAGCTGAACCAAAACACGAGAAGATAGAATTCATTCTATTTATGCTTTTCTACACTTTCTATGTTTTTATATTTTCAGAAACAATATAAGAGATGAAGTCTGATTAATGGAAGATAGGTTAGGATTGCTTCAGCTTACAATTTCATCAAGAAATATGTAATTAAGGTTCAATCAAGCTTCAGACTCAAGAGGACAATTCATAGATGGTTAATCCCTTATTCCTTAGGTAATTAACACTAATTCCTAAGAATTAAACCCTAATCCCTTAGGTGTTCAGTGACAAAGAAATCTAATGCAAAATTGGGGATTAAACCCTAACTATTCACCTAATTACTAGGCCTGAATTAGTTAGGAAGCTAGAAGTTACCTAAGCCTCAACCATGATTCCTCATTAGTGAGATTCTTCAATTAAGTCTGGATTTTTTAATCCAGTAGTGTAGATCCACTTCTCAGCTTGTTCTCCTCATGCTTCAGAAGATAATTTCCTCAATGCAGATTCAAGATTCCATTGGAAGCTTCAGCAATCCCAACCGTAGGAGTTTAGCAACCCATGGAAGTGGTTTCAGAAAGTGGAACGTGGAAAGCCATGGAAGAGAGAGTTTAGAGAGGGAGAATATTTAGAGAGAGATTGAAAATCAGAAAATGAGAGTTGTGTTATTGCTTTTGTCTGTGTGTCTGTGTGTATTCACAACTATATATAGCTAAGGCAAAAACTAACTAAACTAACTCTAATTAATTACAAAGGGGAACTAATTATAATACAATAAGTAAATTACTAGTATACAATTATAATCAGCAACTAATAAAATAATTAAAGGTAACTACTACAGCAATTCACGTTGAAGGAGTATAAAATACTGGGCAAACAAGCTTCACGCTTAAGCGTGATCTTTAGGCGCTTGAGCGTAGTACTCTCACTTGAATGCCGGGTGACTTCACTTGAATGCCGGGTGACTTCACGCTTACTGGATCTACGATTATGTACGCTGGGAGGCCAGCGTATGTATGCTGGGTCACTAGACTGGCACTTTGGTCTTCTTTCTCTTGTGCGTATGTACACTGGATTCTAGCATATGTACGCTGGATTTCCTGCACCTAGATCCCGCAAAATACAAACATATAAATGCCTAGCGTATATACGCTGACTTTCTAGCGTATGTACGCTAGGTTAATGAATCTCTCAATATGCTTATCTTTTTAACCATTTTCTTGCAAAATTTAAACACATTTGAATTAAATAAGTAAAACAAGAAAGAATGACAATTCATTAAATAATAATGCCAAACTCAACAATATTTAATGGATTAAGTTAAATTAAAGATGAAATTATTAAGTCTTTTCAAGACTTATCACGAGACCACCCTCGCTTAAGTGAAAATACTCCAGAAGCATCCCTCTTATAACTCTCGCTCGGGCGAGTCCACCATCACTTGAGCAAGATTCACACAGAAGCGATTTACCCATTCTCGCTTGAGCGAGGTTTATCCAGAATCGACTTCTTTATTTCTTCAAGGGCTCGCCAGCCTCGCTTAGGCGAGCCCAGCCTTGCTTGAGGGAGACTTGCAGAACTTGGAATTCCAAACTAATATCTTGCCTAATTTAACTCTGATTTTTGTGAAACTTCACGGGCACTATCTAGAACTCATTCCACATCTGCAGGTACAGTTCGTACTTAAAAATTCATTCGCATCACAAAGATATTCACCAAACCTCTCAAGACAAATTTATTCTTAAAGTTAAAAAATATGCTAGGGATGATGAGCCAAGATTAAGGAAGGGTGTTGGAAGCTAAACTTGGCAATTGGACAAGTTGTCAATTTGCCAAATTGGTTAGTTGTTTTGTTGGCATACATTTTCTTTGGCAAAGGCTGTATTGTAATTTGATAAGCTTTGAAAAGTCAAAATTGTAAGATTGCAATTTGTTGTCCATTTGTCGAATTGATACATGAACCTTGCAAGTCGACTTTAACTAGTATAAATAAAAGGCTTTTTCACAAATGTTATGTGGAAGTGTAAGGAGAAAAACTAGAGAGAAACATGAGAGACAAAGCTCTGATGAGTTTTAATTAATTTTGGTGAGAATTTTGTGAGTTATAATATTATTTTGAGTGTGTAATTTGATTATTAACAAAAGCCAATAATTTTTAGTATATTACTCTTTCAAAAAAATTGTGTATCAAAAAATTGTTCTTTGAGTGCTCATAATTTTTTTATGTAGCATCTCAATTTTAATTAAACAATTTATTTTAATTGCCAACCTTTTATAAATGAGTTTTTGAAGAAAATTAAAAAATTGATGGTTTGGAGCCGTGGAGTCTATATCCTAAAGTAAAGGAAGTGAGCATATCACAAATGGACCAAAAATGGTTGCACTGATCACAAAGTGAACGATAACTCACTAGTTAAAATGTGTCGCCTTAAATATATACAACACAAGATAATGTCAAATGAATCACCTATGATTTATTATTGTCACATGATTTTCTTACTACATTTATAATAATATCTTCTAATTTTCAACAATACATAACCTCAAACATATAAATATTTTTAAAACAACTCTAACAATTTAAAAAGATTTCGAAACATTTTTCATAAAAAAAGCCAGGAAACTGCGGGTAAAACAAATTATTGCCAACATTCAGCAATTGTTGATGGTATTCTTGATACACATTCTAAAGTAAAACCAAATGTAACTTATTGATGACATTCTGACAGGCATACGAGTTCCAAGGGGACACTTTCCTTTCTCAGTACATATAAATACCTACCTATTTGTGATCAACATTATTAGGATGAACAAATATTAAGGACTAAGATACATTAAACATTGAATTCAATACATTACAATGTCCTTTGGTTAAATCCTAAGGAACCTTGAATTTAGGATTTTGCTCCATGAAAGCCGGTGGTCGTTGGTACACAATTGATGCAGCCCTTATCAAGATCCCTGCCGTTAAACCCCATATAAGGTATTTTTTATTCCCCACTTCATAGTCAAACAGATGTATCAGATAATTCTCCCCCATCCACTGCATCTTTTCCTGGCTCCGATTCTCATCCTGATCAATATAATCACATAAAAAAGACTTCCATATGAATATAAAGAAAGTAGAAGACATAATACAGAAATAAAACTGAGCTTCCATATGAATAAAAAGAAAGTAAAATAAACAAATAAAACTAAGAGTGGACCTTGAGAAACATTTCTAAAGGTGCATCAAATACAGCTTCTACTTCAGCAGGATTCAGAACAGGCTTGAATGCATTTTTGTCATGAAGAATGCCAATGACTGGAACCACTCTCATGAGGTACTACAAAAGACAAAAGAAAGGCTGGATTAACTTCCACTTAGGAGATTATATAAATAATCATTTATCAATCAAGGAATAAATTGTAAATCAAAGATTCATATTGATAAACACCATGAAAACTTGATGCATTCATGCCTAATTTTGTGTAGCATGTAGGAAGCTTCAACCGATCAATCATCTTTCTATATACACTATAGTCCACATTGTCTAATGGTCACACTAGAATTGAAATGTATTACTAGACATGTGTGATGCTTTAAAATTCTGCATCCATACTGTGGCACAATGATTGAAATGTATTACTAGACAGCCCTGAGTGTTAATGACCACCCAAATTCTACATCTTCCAGCACAGAAATATTTGGTGAACAACATCAATGAAATAATTTTGACATACACAAACTTAAGAAAAATTTCCAATGGCACATAATTGAAGTGTTCCATTTTGCTTTCTGCCACTAGCCAACCAGGTCAATCAAAGTTATACCAAGATTCAAGAACAATGATTCAACTACTCCAACAAGTGGAGTATGAAAAAAGAAGGCATACCTTAGAGAAAAATGGTTCAAGAACAGCTACAACATCTACAAGTTCTGGATCCAACCCAATTTCCTCCATTGCCTCTCTTTTTGCAGTGTCCCCATCATCCTTATCCCCCTCCTCTGCTTTCCCACCAGGCAGGGCTACTTCACCTGCAAAACAATGTCAACACGCAATACACACAATCCTCATTTCATTTCCTCTTGATTCCTAAGGCCTAAATATTTTCAAAGGGTAAAAAAGATCTTCAAAGAATTCTTTGATTTTCGGACTTACTTTCTCGCACATGTATTCAATACTTTTATTTCTTTCTATATTTCTCTCTGTCGCATCACATAATCTATCACCTATATATCGTATCGCTTCTTTATTCTTATCTCTCTCAAGGGGTGTGGAGTCCATTTTCCTTTTTCAAAATGTCATATTTATTCTATCAAAATCATCAAAAGGGATAAAACCAGAATGACATAAATTGTCCTACATTTGAAATCTTTAAACAAACAATGCTTGTGTGAGACTGGACTGACCTGAGTAAGTAGAGAGCTTGGAAGACCTCTTAGTGAGTATCACTCTCAAGTCCCCAGCATCCCCTTCAAAGATGCAGATCAAAACAGCAGCTCTTTTGTATCTGAATTTTTCTTTGTTTTGATGAATAGGAGTGGTTGTTTCTTGAGAAACAACGCTTCCATCATCCTTTTCCATGATATGATCCAAGATGTCTTCAGGGAATGGTGGGGGCTTGTAAAGGCAGAGCCTTTGTGCCAAGGCTAGGAGCCTCTCTGATCCTCCATTGGAGTTTGAAGAATCCATGAACTTGGAGAAAGAAGCTAAGATGATAATATTCTCATAATTGAAGCCACAAGAGCAGTTAAGTACAAACCATAATATCATACCATAGCATGTGTCAATGGTATCTTGCACTTGTAGAAATTAATGAGAATCGGCAGTAGGGTGGCTGGTAGAGGTTCTTTGTTCGAATGATTTGCAGGAATACCTGTTTTTAGCAACAAATATTAATTTTCATTGAAGTCCAAAAATGTTTTATGAATGGCTGCACTTTGTGTCCTACCCAATTCATCATCTTCTTCACACTTCTTCAGTAACCACCAACAATAATAGAGTTCAAGCATTTCTTATCCCGAATTCTAATAATATCACACATTTATTATACACACATGACAGCGAAATTCATCAAATTAATCAGGAAACAAGGAGTTATTATTGCAACTGAAATGCACAGTACTTATCCATATAGTTAGGCTTCTGATTTCAACATTGGTCTTAAAGTTATATTATTGTCATTCAAGTTTGGGAGGTTCTGTTGGAACCAACTCATTGGTCTGATATCAAATGTTGAACATGTAACTTAAAATTCCCAGGGGCCAGTTATGAGACTATAAGGTGGTTGGTTATTTGTAATGTAAGCTTGTTAATGTGTCAGTGTTTGAAGCATTAAATTAAATCTAGTTGTTTTAGAATTAAATTTATGACAAGTTAAAATCTCACAGTATTTTATTAGTGGATCTTAAAGCATATTCTTACAAACCCCTCCAACTTAATTCATTTAAGTTTTTTGTTATCAAATAAATAAATAGGATTCCAATTTTGTTTCTTAAAAAAAAACTTTAATGATAAATCTGTCAGTGTCGTCCTGCTTGTTGCCAAAAATAAAGTGCAAATTAATAAGAATGCCACGGAACTAAAGTTGATTTAGTAATTGATTGAGAAAATAAAATGATTAAAAACAAAAAATTTAATAATTAACATTGATTTTATTATCGTTTTAAAAAGTTAAATGCATGTTGAATCAACAATTTTACTTTTTATTGATCAAATTTTAATTTATTAGCTTAACAGCTAACCAAACATGCAATTAAAGTCATACGATTGCCTTATTTGCCAAGTGAAAGCGAAAGCTTAGTATGTACCTTGAGTGAATCCTCATATTAGTCTTAAGATTGCAAGTAGAAAATGTCAAAAAACGTATATTACACTTCTTTCAATATATTTTTATAATTAATTGAAATTTGCAATTCTCACTAAATTAGGCAGGATTCATTCTTAACGTGGTGAGACTCCCTTTTCACTAAGTGAAACTTAGGTCAATTTTGGTCAATTTTAAATGACATGTTGAAGATAGTGTATTAGACAGTTAGAGAGTGTACCGTCAAACTTAACATTTTCTTAAGTGTGTGTGAATATGTTTTTTTTTGGTGAAATATGTTTGAATAAGGTAAAATAGTTATCTTTCAATTTAATTATATTTTTAATATAATATTTGAAATTGTATAGTGTGAGAAATTATAAAATAGAGGATGGAAGTTGGATAAATTGCTATTTAAAAGCGTATTGTTTAAGTTTATATTAACCCTAAAGCTTATTTCTTTGGAATAATAGTAAAGTTAGAAAAGGATAGAATTAAGTTTGAATCTAGACACTTAACATTTTATTACCTATACCACGTATCAATTTTACTAATTTTAACGGATAAGTTAAATGCATTTTAGTGTATGTTAAAATAAATAAATAGATAAACTTTATTTCTTATATTTACATAAACTCATACAACTTAAAAGTATTATACTTGTAACACCTTAAAATTAGTTTTTATTGGATTTGAAAAGTGGTTCAACCATACAATTATAATTAATGGGTATATTTCCATTCATTACTTAAATTTATTTATTCATTGTAGTAAAGGAATTATAATTTATTTAAGGTTGGTTTATATTTAAAATTTTTTAAAGCCATCTCGACTGACTTTTAATTATATGCTATTTTAAATGCAAAATGTAATTAAAACAAAGTTTAATAGTAAGTAGATGGGTGGGAGTTGGACAGAGGATTCTATTCCCTCCTCAATTGGAGAAGTTACAGCACATATAGTATAGGTGCATTATGAATCACCTCCCCCTACTCCAACTGATTAGTAACTCTCCCTCCACCCTCTACAATAATGAAGGTGTTTTGCTGTTATTTGGTATCTCATCATCATTATTAAATGTGTATTTTAATTTTTCGAAAATTAATAGGCCACCCTACAAGGTTCCATCGCTGCTCATAATACAACCTAATAGATTAAAGGGGTGTTTAGTTCCTTGTTAAAATTAGTTTATGTCTAAAACAATGTAAAAAATCAATATTAACCTTTATTCTATAAGCCATCACTTAGGCTAAAATACCCGCAACTTTGAAATTGTAACATCTAAATGACACAACATTAGCAAGCTGCACAAGCCATCTCAATTCTCCATGTGGCCATAATATACCGTAACGAAGTCACAACATGGTCACGACTTGGAAATTTTCTATTACAGCAGAGAAGGGGGAAAAATATATATTGTTCTATCTACAATCTGTTTCTTTGTTGAATATACAAGATTGAAAAATATAATAAACAGAAGCAATCAACAAATCACACTCACACGCAGGACTATTGAGCTATTCTCTGGAGTGATTTGAATCTCAGCCACACTCATGCACAAATTGGAAGCAATCATATAAATAGACAAGTTGCCTTCTTAGCTAACTTTTTATGAACTGTAACCAATTGAAAATCAATTTGACTCATCAGAAAGGCTTGATATTTAAAATTGTGCTCTATATTAGCAACCATGTTGAGAACTCATTGCACTACTTCTTGAACCACAGTTTTTTCTGTTGGTGGATATGACAATCTCTTAGCTTTTGAAGTCCCTTTTGCATTGGCCAAAGGAGGAGTCCCTTTTGTATTGGCCGAAGAAGATTTAACTGAAATAGGGGTCTTAGGAGTTGATGAGTTCTTATCCTTCTGAACCTTGCTTGACTGCTTATGTTGAGCTTTATTGGGGCTGACGGATACACTGGCGACACGGCTTTCCCATGGACGTGCAGCAATCCAGCGTTCCTTCCAGCTCCAACCCCAGTTACCTTTGCCAAGTTCATAATTACCTAGCAGTTGGCTCTGACTAGAGTTGGCTCTCCACTATGATTCATAAGATATATATGCATGTGACTTTCAGTAGGATCAGGTGAATCAAGATATGTTGAGAGACATTCTTAAGATTAACCAACTTACCTGATGAGAAAAGGCATATGCCATGGCTCTTTCACGCTTAACTGCCGCTTCTTCCCTCTGATGTATCCTTCCAAGGATTTCCTCCTTAGTTTCAGAACCACTATTCCATTCAACCTGTTATTTAAGTAGATTAACTGATTAGAGTTCAAACAATCTCGTTTTGAGCAAAAATAACTTTCCCTCTATTAGCTTTATCCAAAGTTAAAAAGGTTTCAACTGCTTATCATCTCTGGAGTTGATTTGTATCAAGTACATATGTTTTACACATATTTTGCTAATCTCTGAATTTTTTGTTACCAACATAAGTGTTGGCATAGTGGTAGAGACACATTATAGCTCTAGTAGAAGAACCATGATTCAAGTCCTGGAGAGGACACTAATTGAGAGAGCAAATTTGACTACGCTTGAGCTTGAATAGGGGAATTAACAAAAACTATAGAGAATAGAAAAAGGAAATTCAAGGAGGACCATAAAGTTCGTAGAAATGCAATCCAATAATTTTTAATTATAACAAGTGAAAAGACACCACCACTATAAAACCAAAACCAAGGCTCATCAAATAAACAGATTAAAATGCACATTCAAATAGAGGGATTGCATACAAAAAAATATACCTTCTAATTTAACACAGAACAAACAGTAAAAGTTATGTCGAGTTTAAGATTACCTCCAGATCATGGAGCTTTGCCTCAAGTTTTAGTTGAGACTCTAGCTTCTTTTGTCTGATCCTGTCTTCCGTAACCATACAGATTCGGCGATCTCGAATCTCAGCCTGTATCTTGCTCCATGAATGAAGGTATGTTATAGCAGCACTTGCTTGCTTTTTAACAGAGTAACCTTCTGTCAGGATCTTCAGTTTTGTGTGTCCCTTCAAGCGGCGTAGAGCTTTTCTAGCCTGGACAGTATAAAGGTCTAGAGTTGCAAAATGAACACCAGTGGAAGATATGCTTGGACTATACTAAACAAGTAACACAAGCCTAAATCTACACCTCTCAGCTATATAAGTGGTGCATATGAATACAATAATCAAGAGTCAACACATAAAGCCTGCTGAAAGAACTGCATAATACATGGTTTGCCCCTAAAGCTGCCAATTTTATTAATCTTGTTATGATGAATTAAATGACATCATTAGCAAGCAGAAACGAGTCTCAAATAAAAGGTGGCATGCAAGAGCATAATCAAAGATTTACCGGTTCATGCCTAACTTGAAGTATATAGCAACCATTGTCCAATTATAATTAAAAAACTAGGCAAGGATGTCAAGATAGAGGGCTAAAACTTCAAGCCTTTGCTCATAAACAATAGCAGTATCCAAAAATCCACTTTGAAAGATATATCAACATAAAGAAGAATCTACATATTAGAGCTCCTAATCCTGTGAACATAAGTCGCATAGAATGATGAAAAAAGGGTCAATAGCACTTTGCCATTCTAATGTATTTGTCCAATTACACTTTAGCACTTAATGCATAAAATTAAGAACACTTCATGTTGGTTTAATGATCTTGCAAGACCAATGAGTTGTGGCTCAATTGGCAATACAAATTAAGATTGTGAGAAGAGCTTCAACTTTAATTCCTACTAAACATATTTTTCAGGAAGAGCGAAGAGTCTTAACTGTGACTAAGTCTCAAACACGATTGCCTCCAAAGGAGAATACTTGTGGTTAATACCAAAATGACATCTTGCAAGTCCTTCCCGTCATTCAATATTGTGGATATATCTTCAATGATACACTGTACTTTAATTTAACAGTATATATCTCAATATATACTTTTTAAAAACACAAAAGTGAGCAATCATATACCCCTCTAAAATACAGTTTGAAAGCTAGCATACCAGCCAGCAATAACATTACAATAGCACATAGACATTCACAGTGAAATAATGAAATATATAAACAGAAGTATGATTGCCCGAAACACAATAAAAAAAAGTCAGACTACACTTATCCGGTGCTATAAGAACCTGTTTCTGCAAATTTTTCTACTCAACATACCTTATAAGCTCGGAATGCAGTCTGGATCCTTGTTGCAGATATAGTTTCAACAGACACCCCAGATGACACAAGGTTTTCACCTTTAATACCATTTGCTAAACCATTGGACTCTTTTCCTGTATTACTGTTTGACTTTGATGCATTTAATTTCTCTGGAGCCAAGATAGCCTGTCTCAAAATGTTGCCGAGATAAAGAAATAGAAACATATCAGGATGGCTCTTGCAAAATAAATTCTAATAATATAGTTAATAAATGATACTGATGCAGCCTAGCCTAAATTATATAAAAGGTAATTATGTTGTAGTTATAAACAACACCATCTACCGTGCCTTGTATGCATTATAATTCCAAACTCCCAGATAAAATTTTACCTTCTATCAGTTCCGTTTTAAAATAATTGCTACAACTCAGAGAGGTACATTGCAGTTAGAAATCTTGAATTGGTTTATGGTTTATCAGAGGCTTCTAAACTAACATTGCTCTTCAATTGACAAAGTACTTGACAAAACATTGGTCATTTCAATTCTGTACAAGGACTAAGATTGGTGTAGAGCTAACTTACTGCAGTTTTATCCTCCATAGGAAATGAGAACTGTAATTATACTAAGGCATACCAGTACACCATATGATTAAGAATTAAGAAAAATGGCCACAAAACCTCATAGACTAATGCTATTTTTCAGGAAAATAACAAAGATATATAGGTTTACAACTCATTCAATTCAACCCCAGCAAGGATTAAATAAATTAACCACAATGACAGGTAATGCACTGTACCTTTGCTTTCTTTGATCTGCCTTCTTTTGATTTTCTTAAGCTAATTATTGTCTTAAACCAATAACCTGAACCCATTCTTGATGTGAAATAACTTATTTCAAGTTAACATAGACCTGGAAATATTTTAAAAAATATAACTAAAATTAGCATGTCTCTCATATATGTAGAGTTAACAAATTGTTCAAAAGACACCTGTAAGAAGAAGATAGTTCAGAAGTTGCTGTCAAAAATTACATGAAAGCCTTAGCAGTTAGACACTTAGACTCACTTCTTCAAAACCAGTCTCTGTAGGAATACATGCTTCTAAAAGCTTAATAAAAAAACTCTTTTGTAAGTTGCTTGTAATCAAGTCCAATGTAAACTATGTGCAAAGCATGAAATATTATGTTACAAAATATACCATAGACTGGATCCAATCAGCAATCACATTAGGATGATAGAAGAATATAGCAACCAAATTGGATCACAGTTACATTAAAAAGAGAAAACATTAATTGCACATATGGAAGCTAACTATAGCTAATAATATATACAGGATATGCTGTTAGAATAGAATGAAAAAAAGAAATTTTTTTCTTCCCAGTTCCCAGCAAACAACAGCAAAGTCAGCGAAAACTAGTATGACAAACTAAAACATACTCACACTGTGATCTACCAAAAACAATATAAGAAAATGAATATGCTTAATTGCTAGAAAAAATCACACTGCACTATACTATCGTCCACCAAAAACTCATAACTTGATCTACCAAAACAGAAGATAAAAAAAACATGGATCAATAATTCAACAGCTGAAGCACAGAGAAGGAAGAGTACAAAAAACATGGCAAAAAAACAGAAAGAAAGATTAAGTAGTTCTGAAAAGAATAACCAAAAACTAACATGCAAATGGGTTTTCCCAGGAAAAAAGAAGAATGACAGAAATAGAAGAGAAGGTCCAAAGGAGACCCCTTTGGTTTTGCTGAAGTGGGCAAACAAGAAAAGGAGAAGGTGGGAAATTGATATACAATACAAGTGTAGAATAGAAGTAAAGAGGAAGAAAAGGAAAAGAAAACAGAGAGAGAACAAAAGTGGTTGTGAAATGTGGATTGCCATGGCCCAATACCAGCTTTAATTCTCTCATAACGTACAAGGTGAGGGAAACTCCAAAATTGAAATATGATTAAAATAAAAGGAAAATAATTAATTCTTAATTTATTTAATTAATAGGTGAAATGGTTAAAGACTCAGAGTATCGTAATATAGTATAGTTGGTTGGATTTTTGGAGAACTCTACAATGACAGCGTAACCAATGGTGCCAATATTTTGACTTTCCTTCTTTTTTATTTTTCCACTCTCACCTATTACATAGGCTTTACTCATAAATACAATAAATAAATGTTTTGTAATTGCAGATGTATTACTACATCTTTTCCTAAAACATTACTAAATTAATGGTTTTTATTATTTTTTATTAAATAAAACTAAGAGGTTGAGTCATAAATTTTTTATCAATGTAAACAAAGAATAATAAGTGTTTAAAACTAGATTCTTTTAAACCAACCATCTTTTGGTAAATTAAGTGCTCTTTTTACGATTATATCCTGATCTTTTATTTAAAATAAAAAGACATTATTAAGAATAAAGTAATAATATGTATAAAAAAGAAAGGGTAGTATATTAAAAAAGAAAAGTAAAAAATTATTAATTATATTTTTAATCTATTGTAGAAAACCTTAAAAATGGATTAAAAAAATAGAGAAATCTTCATTGAGACAATTAATCCTAAAATGTTCTTGAATGGAATATGATTATCTCATGAAGAGATACATGGTTAAACTGAAAAATATATCCATTGTTTTACAATTTGGATCAACAAATATTTATTTTATTTTACTTATTTATATCTTATTAATTGAAGTAAAAGATTGTCTCTTCTAAAGTAAAATAATTACATTTTAGAAAATGAGTAGTAAATTAAAAATTAATACTTTGAAAGTTATTGCATATATTTTTATTTTATTTTTAAAGAGAATAGAGATTACCAAAACATGCTTTGTCTTTTAAAATTTTATTGTTGTTTCAACCACTGTAATTAATGATTATAGTTCTACCAATCTCTTAAATGAATATCAAGTCTGTGAGAATTTATAATAACTCTTTTACTACTAAAAACATTGTAATGAAGATACTGTAAAAAAAATTTTTGTATGGTATAGTTTGCATCACGGATATGACCTGGAGGCAAAAAGAAGACATTGGAGAAAGAAGATTATCTGGTACTGGCAAATCTATTAGATTCTTAAAATAAGGTTTCGACGTGGAAGGTTCTCGGCCGTTGGTGAAAATGAATACGTGACAGATGTGCGTACAGCGCCACCAACTGGGTCATAATGTGTGGACAAAACAAAGAATACTAATATAAAATTTAATTGGTCCCGGCGAGGCTCGAACTCGCGACCTTCGGCTCATAAGACCAACGCTCTAACCAACTGAGCTACGGGACCGGTTTATTTATTTTCTGTGTAAATATAAATTTATTAAATATTTAACTAACAAGGCAATTCTGATACAATAAAATAATATTATATAATTATATATATTTCACATTTCTTACCAGTTATTTCTATTTGTTTTACTTAATTAAGTTGTTTGATATTGCCCTTGGTTTATAATATTTTTTAAATGATTTTCATGTTCTCATTATTTTTACTTTTAGTATTTCATTTGGTATTTCTTTATGTGACATCAAGTTCTATTTTAATTCTTGACATCAAATTCTTTTTGCCTTCCACGTCGAACCCTTATTTTAAGAATCTAATAGCCTTACCAGATAATCCTCTTTCGCCAATTTCATTCTAAAAGTAAAAAGAAAATAATTATTTTGCTATTGAAATTAATTTTTCCCTACAAATAGAATTTTTCACACAAATAGAATAATGAATTAGGTATATGATTTTGAATTTAATCTAAACCATTCAGTTTGATCAATGAGATATCGTTGCTATATTTAAAAAGAATTTAATGAAGAATTTCATACATAGGATTAATGAGTTACCTATAGCATTTTAATGATATTCTCTATTTTAATCTCAACATTTAATTTAATTTAAATATTGTTAAATATTATTCTCATTCTTTTATATATATATATATATATATATATATATATATATATATATATATATATATATATATATATATATATACACACACACTAGTATATGAACACGTGATTTACGTAGGTTTTAATTTTTTAATAAAATAATAATATTATTACTTAAAAAATCTTTATTAGAATTTTATTTGTATAATATCAATATTAATATATGGTTTTGTAATTAATTTGATTTTTATCTGGTATCGATATCAACCTATGGACAGAAAGGTTATTAGACCTAAAGTCGTTATGCAAGACCGGCGTGACACATAATATTGTAGTCTAATATCGGTTTCCAACACTATACACGAGACTCATGAGTGAATACCGATATAAGTTATTCTCTCAATATCAGAATGTTAAAGTTGACTTATGCAATTGTGTGTTTCAAAAGCAACCTGCAAAGTGACTGATGGAAAGGTACAATTGTTAGGTAGTGTCATTGCTGAGTGTTAGCCTTTGTGCAATGATCAAAATCACGTTGACATTTCGTACGGTAAGATACTTGAAACGATGAAAAGGTATAAAAACTTACAAAATAGTGACGAAAAGGTAGAATATTCTTACTACAACTTATGCTCAAGCTCTTTTAGTCTCCACGAATATCCCCTAATAACTTGAGCGTCAGAGTGTCTTTGCAGGCGACACCCTATTTCGCCTTACAACGCGTAAGGTTTGTGGTATATACTCAAAGGAGCACTCCAAGAATTCTATCTCCTCACTGGAATAAAAGATATAATACCGAATCTCCATTGGATCAGTGTAAAAGATATATATAAAAGCATCATTTGAGGACTAGTTGTCATGCCAGATCTTGCAACTCAGCTCAGACCGGTTTAAGTTTCTTCTAACATTAAGTGATTTTATAATATTAGAATATATGATAATTATGATATTAAATATATTTTGGTAATAATTATATTAATTAATTTTAAAAAATTAAATTCAATAAAGTTTTTAATAAGTTATAAATAATTTTATAAATTTTATATTAATTATGATGATAATTACAATTTTTAAATTGATATAAAATTAATTTATAGATTCAACTCACATATTTATACCTAATTTTAGTTTTAATATAAATTAAATTAGGTTTAAATATGTTTTTATCCCCTATATAGTAATCTTTTGGTTTTAGTTCATATATTTTCTTTTCTTTTACATCTTATATTTAATATTTTATTTTTAGTACTTACTTTGAATTTGAATTCATTACCAATATCAACAATTAACATATTTAAGTTCTTGCATTCATTTTAGAATATCTAGTCCAGAAACTTTATAAAATACAACTGAAGAAGCTTCAATGAAAATTTTAGTTTCTTGAAAGATTTTTTTTATTTTTAAAAAAGACATAACATACACAAAGGTAGGATTTATAAGTTAAGATTTTTGAAAAACTAAAAAGAATCAGTACTCCAAGCCAATAAACCAAAATTGAAAAAAGAAAATCACTTCAATATATACTTTATGACCCAAATTTAATTATCTCAAAACCCAATTTCAATTGATTTCTTATCAAACTTATTACCCATGGAAATTACTATTTTTAGAAAAGTCTTGTTTTTGAAAATTTGTTCCTTTGTAGTAAATGACTTTCAATTTAATTTTATTTAAATTTTAAAACAGATAATTTCAGAAATAGTATTAATATTTTGAAATTATTTGGTATAAATAATAATTATAGGTATGTCATCTCAACCAATATTTTAAAAAATCAATATTAAGAGTAATATAATATACTTACTCATTAATATATTAGAAATCACAATAAAATAATTTTATATGATAAAAAATAATTTTAATATTGAATAATAATTTTTTATACACTATAATCAAAGAGTAATATATATATATATATATATATATATATATATATATATATATATATATATATATATAGTTTTCAAGGAACTTTTACCAATTTTCGCCTTTATTAGATTTGGTAATGTTTAAGAGAAAGTCAAGCAAATCTTTAAATAGTTTAGCAAATATTAGTATTATTCACAAAATAAAATTTTAATTAAACTTCAATTTCATATTAAATGTAATTAAGTTTTTCAATTAAATGATTCATTCAATTTTTCAACAAAAAAACTAATTTGTTGAAGAAAAGTGTGGTCAATAACAAAACCTTTTTATATACCAGATCCGACAAGATTTGTTGATAATTAACATTATGTTTACTAACTTGAATAAAGTTACATGTTATTGTTTGATGTGGATGATTAAATGTTTCATGAAACATAAGGCTTAAGTTACAAAAAAAAGGAAGAGCTCATGCATCAAAAGTCTGAATGGTTTAGTCAAAACATGGATTCTGTACTCTAAGACAAAAGGGAAGAATCAAAAGTCTGGTAACTCGCTTTAGAAGAAACTCTTGTATCAAAATAACTTACCAGACCCAGACTCAAATAGTATCACTTCAAGCTTCAGAAAACTTGAAAGCATCAGATTCTGTTATCTCCCTTCAAGCCTTTAGAAGTGGTTTGATACATGAAGCATCAACGGTCACAAGTTATCTCCATCAAAAGCTTATTGAAAATATTCACAAAAAGGAAGATTGACTAAACAAGGTGGATTCTTATTTAGTCTGAAAAGCAACCTCTATCTCACGCATTCAGAGATTCTCTAAATCTAAAATTTCCTTCTTGGTGTAACTGGTGCTACATCTAGCCCACCTACGACTGTACTCTTCTCAAAAACTCTCGTATTGAGATTGCGTGTTCAGAACGTCTCTCTCTGGCAACAAAAGCTTTTACCTGTTGTGTAACCTCTTCAAGAAAGGATTTTGTCCTTTATACAACTACTCTCTCAACGGCTATATAATTGACAAGCCTCTTCCTGAGATCAACAAGATGATCCTATATAAGAAAAATCAATCTCTTCATCAGAAAGAGCTCTCGAGAAGAAAAAGTAGAAATATTAGAAGGGGGTAAAATAAATATGAAGAGTTGGAACAGATCAAGGAACATATGAGAGTACGAAGAATAGCTCACATAAGGAAAATGGAGAAAAATATAAGACACAGTTATATGAGCTTGTATGCATAAACAATGAGCATTATATGACTCTGAAGAAAAGAAAAGAAGAAAGAAGAGTCATATAAAAAGAGAGAAGAAAGAGAGAGAGCTTGTGAGTTAAATAAGCTTATCTTACACTCACAAGCTCCAGTCATCGATAAGCGGTGAAAAGAAGAAGGCTAATCTTGTTTTAATTCTTTCTATCTTTTGTAAATACAGGTCTGGTAGACCTGTGGGGAAACACTATTGGCCTGGAGAGGTTTTTGAAAGAATACTCGGGGTTTGAGCCAAGAATGGCTCATGAAAGAATACTTGGGTCTATCCTAGGAGTGGGTGCGTGTAAAAGAATACTCAAAAGCACAGGATGTGCTTAGGCCAGGAGTGGCCAGACTCAAGAATACTCAAGGGCCAGGAGTGGCCAGTGTCAAGAATACATGAAGCATGAGTTGTGCTTAAGCCAGGAGTGGTTTGAGTCAATAATACTCGTAGGCCCGATCTGGGCTATTGATATAAAATATTTTTACATAGTGGAAATCCTTCATATTTGAAGGTACTTGATGTAGTCTCTGAGTTGGAGGTGAACCAGTATAAATCTATTATGTATTGTCTTTTTCTCTCTTACTCTTTACTATCAAAAGTCTGGTGCATTATGATTGTTAAAATCGATATTAAAAGTCTGGTAAAATAAGCGCTCTCTTACTTTCTCAATCAAAGAATCGCGCTCTCGGCCACTTCATAAGTCTGATCCGCTGCATAACGCTCCAAAAGTTTAAATATCACTTTTTATTGTTGAAAAAGTGAATAGACTTATTCAACCCCCTCTAAGTCTGTTCTCCGAACCAACATAATTGATTATATTTTTTCGTTGATTGAACTTAATTTCATTTAAATATAGTTTAAATGATTGTTTCCTAATACTATTGCATTTATTTCTCTTTAGCTATTAACTATGATTATTTATTTATAGTTTAATATCATGAGTTATTATTATTAATTTATTAATTAGAAACTGATAAAAAAGTCAAAAAAATAATATACTTCTATTCCTTATATATTTTTTTGATTTGGCAAAAATGGCTATTAATATACATGAAAGTTATACAAATTAAAATCAAATGGACTTGAAAGTGATTGAGAATATTTATACAATTGTACATTCTTACTTCGTGGGATAGTAACACAAATTCTAATGTCAATAATCAATAGTGTATCATCTAAACTTCATTTTGCCTATAATGAAATCTCATTTTCCTACACTTATATAATACATGAAAATACCTTTTTATTGGACAAAAGTTATTGATCCGGTCTAGATACTGGACCCTCAAGTTGTGACGTCAGCATGACTGTTCCAGAAGTGCAACCAGCATCACTGGGCAGTATCATCACACCGGTTATCCGCTCTGATCGAATACTTCGTCCGCGCTCACCTCATCGGATACTTTATCCGCCCTCACTTCCCCGTCACGAATAACCGTTTGCCTCAGTGTCACAATGAGATAAGAGGGGTTATAACTTATCAAGTGTGGATACTTAGCATAATGGAATGTGCCAATATTACTTGTAGAAAAGAGTAGGTACGATTGTAGGCGTGATGTACGGAAAAGGTGATTATCCTCCATCCCTGTGTTAGAATCGTACACTGATAATTGACCCACCCCCTGTCACACTCTGAGCACTGAGCCACTTTGATTGACACTCTATACACGGTATCAGAACCTATGGGCCCATCTGCGTCCAACGATTTATTTTCCACGTCCAACTATAAATAACATATTCCAATACACATGCAAGGTTACGTTGTTCTAACTCACATCTTACTATTGCGTTGCTTAAGTATTCATAAAGTTCATACACACTCTTCTAACTTGAGCGTCAGAGAATCTTCGCAGGTGACACCACCTTTCGCTCACTCCAACGCGAAACTCTGGTGTGAAGGATCTCCAGGACAACGAGACCGATTTCTCCCACTTAGAGACCAGATTACAATACCGGATACCCACTATACCGGTGCACAAAGACTAAAATAAACATACTTTTGTGGCTGGTCCCACACAGGATCGTCGACCCCGGTTCAGACCAGTTCATTGGCACGCCCAGTGGGACTCGATAGAGTTATTCCTACTTTTCGCAGAAGTTTGGTAGTTCAATATGGAAGGAGATGGACGCGATTTTGTTGATGGTCACGTGGAGGATGTAACCCACCAGCAGGCTGGAAGGAGACTCATTTTTCAATCTCCTATAACCAACACGAGGAGGATGGTACCTGTGGCAACCCCTGACCCTCGAGACGAAGTCATAAGGCAGCTCAGGGAGGAGTTGATGGAGCTGAGAAGGGAGAAAAGAGGAGCTGAGGACAGAGTGACGTCTTAGGCGGAGGATGCTCATCATGCATCCGCGAGAGAAAAGTCCACTATCCTTCAATATTCGAAGATCCCTACTTACGAGGAGAGGGAGCAGACTCAAGACTCTGGTGATAGAGTCAGTACAAGGAGGAAGGAGCAGACAGTGGTAACTTCTGGGGCATACAGACTCAGTGTTCCTTTCTCAAGGAGACTCATGAGTGTCATTATCCCCAAGCACCTATAAACAACCCAGCCACTTTCGATCGAAAAGTATAATGGGGAGACTGATCCCACTAAGCACCTTGATGCTTATGTATATGAGGCCATGTATCTAGGAGCTGATGAGGATGTCATGTGTAGAATGTTCCCAAGAACGCTGACGGAGGAAGCCCTTAGTTGGTTCAAGAGCTTACCCTCAAGATCTATAGATTCCTGGGAAGAGATGGCAGCTGTATTTGAAAGCCATTTTGTGATCTCCAGAGATATTCCAAGGACTTCTCATACCTTGGCCCAGATAAGGCAAGGAGAAAATGAAACTCTTAAGGATATTTTAAAGAGATTCTATAAGGAAGCTGCGTTGGTGCCTAACCTCATGGAGGCTATACAGCTCCATATTGTGGTTGAAGGTTTGCAACCTGGTTCTGTTTTTGCCTTATCTTTGGCAAAGAGTCCTCTAACAACATTCGAGGTGTTCCGAAGAAAAGCTTCAAAATATATCGGCATAGAGATGCACCTGGAAGCTACTGCAGCTAGAATGAAGCCGCCAACACCCTCACAGCAACCACAGAGAGATAAGGAGAGGGTAAGGTGTTAGTCCTCAAATTTTCAATAAAAGCTTAAATAAAAATTTCATAAAAATCATAAAAATTAGTTTAATTTGTTAGAAAAATAGGATTTAAATTCAATAAATGAGTGTTGTTGGAAATAATCTGCCCTTGATCAATTTTCTCTAGTTTTGCAGTGAAAAAGTTAGGAAATCAAGAGAAAATTACACTGGAGAGCTGACGCGTAGCCTCACCCCACGCGTAGCATTAGGTGCTATTTTTGATGCTGACGCTACGCATCACAGCCACGCGTAGCGTCAGTGCTGCGTTGTCTCCACTCCTACTTTTGGCCAACCACCCCACTTGGACCCAATAATGGGCACTCCACTCAGCCCAAGGGCCACCCCAATCAGCATAACTGGCCAAAACTCGTGGAAACATGTCCAAGTGGCCAGGCATGATCAAGATTAATTATTGAAAGTGGCCATTATCAAGTGTTTAATGGAGGCTGAGTCAGGGATCTGACGCGTAGCGTCATAGGGACGCGTAGCGTCAGCACCCTTGCTCAGCCCTATAAATAGGGCCATCCAACACCATTCATAGCATCCCATTCCATACACTTCTCTTCTCTTCTCTCTTGTGCTCGACTTTGAGTACTTCTTTTGTGAGTTGTAGTTCTAGAATAGTTTTCTAGATACTTGAGTGTGTTTCGGTGTATTGTGATCGTTGTATCGTGAAGTTTCCATCGTCTTCTTCATAATGTCAAACTCTGTAAGTGTTGTTTTTACTTTTACCATGTGTAACTAATCTGTTTATGTTGGAATTGGTGAACTAATCTATTGAGTATAATGTTGTGAATTCGACCTCTGCATGTTTATGATTCAAGTCCATGTTAGTATTTCAACCTTTTATTAATATGAACGTCAAACGGGAGAATGATTTTCATGTGTATCGAAACTGGTTTTATTAGTGTAAATGTCAAACGGGAGAATGATTATTTATGCCGTATTGAAACTTGTTTTGACGAAAGTAAAAAGTTGGAATACCCTTGGTATCTCAATTCTATAGGGGTTGTTAACCATTGTTGCCATAAGGCCAGGTCTTAATGCAAGTTTTTACTGAGAAAGCTCACGAGGGATCGGACTTTACGGTGAATTCTTAGAATTTATATCACGAGGGATCGGTTATAATGATTTTAAGCTGCAATGACATGAAACTTGATGATTAAACATGCATGTTTTGAGTTCCTCATTGTTATTCTAGATTAGAGATCCAATTTCCAACATAATTTGTTTATCTGTGTTTATCTCAAGTATCTTACCTATTCTAGGTTACAACTCAACTTTTTAGATAGATTTTATTTTCCTTTTATCCTATGAATCAATCAACCATGCTATCTTGTGAATATTGTATAAACTATACATAAATCATTCTTTTGTTCATAATTTCCTTTATATTTACCATAGTAAGTAGAAGATTACTGTTGTTATTGGACTTTCAATCCCAGTGGAACGATATCTAAATTTTGAAAACTACAAACGATTGGTGCGCTTGCCAATTTACAAAGCCCGGTTACAACCGACGGGCCAACATAAGGCCAGAGAAGCATGCCTTAAGGGAAGATTTTATAAGCACTCGACCTCATCAGCGAGACAGACGAGTTTCCTCTTTCAGCAACTACGCCCCTTTGAACTCCAGGCATTCCCAAATCCTGAGGGAAGTTGGTTGGCCCATGCTCAGCGTTTATGGGATAAGGAAGCCACCTCCATTGAAAAGACCTGGGAATTCACGTAAATACTATGCCTTTCACGAGCAGGTTGGCCATCACACTGATGAGTGCAAGGCGTTGAAGAACACGGTGGAGACTCTTATCAGAGAGGGGAA
This sequence comes from Clitoria ternatea, assembly GCA_037962975.1. Lineage (NCBI taxonomy): Eukaryota > Viridiplantae > Streptophyta > Magnoliopsida > Fabales > Fabaceae > Clitoria > Clitoria ternatea. The sequence continues at coordinate 238,651,896 of CM075671.1, read as the reverse complement.
ACTGAAGCAGTATTTATTTAAGGAAAAATCCTTAGATGAGCCAGATTGGATGGAGAAGAGAGTAAGAGATTCAGATGATGAGGGTGATAATAGCCGTAATCCGGTCAGGAGGCTCACAGCTGCTGAGAAACAGAAGGGAGTAGTGATCACTAGAGGAGCTCAGCAGGACGGTATGCCTCAGTAGCAAAGGCAAGGCCGACGTGAGGTTATTGAGATGATAGCTGGAGGATTTGCTGGAGGAGGAGCGTCAATCACAGCTAGAAAGAATCACCATCGAATGATCCTGTCAGTATAGGGGAAGCCCAGAGACAACCGCACTTTCAGGGACGGTGTGGCAGTACCGACGGTGTTATTTACAGATGACGATTTTGGCCCAACGATTCCTGGAGGCGACGATATAGTGGTTATCATCACTGTCATAGCCAACAAGGATGTCAAAAGGATTCTCGTCGATTAGGGAAGTTCTTGTGATGTAATTTTTTATAATTGTTTCAAAAAAATGGGCTTTAATGATGCAGATTTGCAACCATATACATAAGAGCTCACAACGTTCAACGGGACGAAGCAACCCACCAAAGGGTATCTTGACACCCTCATTTCCTTTGAAGGTGAGCCTGGAGCAAGAACGGTGAAGTCTAGAATCCTGGTGATTGATGTGGAATCCCCTTACAATGGGATCATAGGCCGTCCCACTTTGAACGCGATGGAAGCGATCGTGTCTACCCCACACCTACTTATCAAGTTCATTGACAAGGATAACGGTGTATCATCCCTTCGTGGCGATCAGGAGATGGCCAGATATTGTTACAACCTGAGCCTGAATATGGTGAAGTTAAAAGCATTTAATAAGAAGAGGAAGCTGAACGATGGAGGAACAGCGGCTGGGTCTGTCAGTTTGATTGATCTAGATCCCAGAGCGGAACTGAAGATTGACCCTCTCAATCCCTCAAAGCCTACACAAGATGGTGGTTCCAGGGACATCGTCTTAGGGGATTCCCCAAATAAGGTCACGCACATTAATGACAAGCTGGAGTTAGTTATGGAGCAACGCTTGGTGGCACTCTTTCAGGAGTTTAAAGACCTTTTTGCATGGACCGCTGCGGACATGCCGGGGACGGACCCTAATTTTTGCTGCCATAAATTGGCTGTCTATCCAGAGACGAGACCGGTTGCCTAGAAGAAGAGGAGATTGGGACTGGAGAAACAGAAAGCAGCGTCTGAGCAAACAGAAGAATTGTTGAAGGCTGGTTTCATTAAAAAGGTCCGTTATTCATCTTGGCTCTCCAATGTGGTAATGGTGTAGAAGGCCAACGGTAAATGGAGGATGTGCACGGATTATGTAGATCTCAATCGGTGTTGCCCGAAGGACCCTTATCCACACCCAAATATCGATCGTATGGTTGATGATTTGTCTGGCTATCAATACCTTAGTTTTATGGATGCTTATTCAGGGTATAATCAAATTCTGATGTGTGAGGAGGATCAAGAGAAGATGGTTTTTGTCAATGACCATGGTGTCTTCTACTACACCATTATGCCCTTCGGATTGAAGAATGCTGGAGCCACTTACCAGCGAATGATCAATAAGGTGTTCGAAGGCATGCACACCAAGTTGGTGGAGGTATATATTGATGACATTATCGCTAAGACTCCCTCTGGAGGTGATCACGTTGAAGATTTACGCCAAGTGTTCACTCGGTTGTGACAATACAACATGAGGTTGAACCCACTAAAGTGCACCTTTGCAATCCCAGCTGGGAAGTTTTTGGGTTTCATGTTAACCCAGCACGGCATCGAGGCCAATCCTGGTAAATGTCAGGCGATATTGGATATGCAAAGCCCTAATAACTTGAGGGAGGTACAGTCGTTGAATGGAAAGGTTGCCGCTCTGGCTCGGTTCATGCCCAAAATAGCGTATAGGTCTCTTCCTTTATACAAGGCATTGAAGAAGCACAAGAAGTTTGAATGGGGAGAGGAGCAAGAGCAAGCGTTCCAGCAACTCAAGGCCGTGCTATCAAGTCCATCAATATTGGTAAAGCCAGACCCTGGTGAAACCCTCATCCTATACTTGGCGATTTCTGATGAAGCCTTGGGCGTAGCGTTGGTCAAGGAAACTCTAGAAGGACAGAGGCCAGTGTACTTCACTAGCAAGACATTCCAGGGGACAGAGGGCAGATACCAGAAGATAGAAAAGGCCGCACTTACAGTTGTATGGGCCTTACGACGGTTGAGACCGTATTTTCATGCACATCCAGTTTTGGTGAGAACGGATTTGCCACTCCGTTCTGTGCTTAGTAAACTGGACCTCGCTGGAAGGATGATCAAGTGGTCTATCGAACTTTCTGAGTTTAAAATTTCTTATGAACCTCAAGGAGCCATTAAAGCCCAAGTCTTGGCGGATTTTTTCATAGAGATGACATGGACGGATCCAGCCACACCTCGAGCACATTGGACCGTTTATGTTGATGGGTCGTCAAACAATAAAGGTTGTGGAGCTGGTGTTGTTATGGAGAGTGACGACGGTGTGTATTTGGAGATTTTCCTCAGATTTAGTTTCAAAACTTCCAACAATCAAGCTGAATATGAGGCATGTCTGGCTGGCCTCCGAGTAGCAATCGACATCGGTGCAACAGAAGTAACATTGTGCAATGATTCACAGCTAGTGATATCACAGATTCAAGGCGAGTATCAGGTTTGTGGGCCACAACTTCAATTATATTTGAATTGTGTGAATGAGTTGAAGGGGAGATTCGATGTGCTAGAGTTTAAGCATGTGCCAAGAGAGGAGAATACTAGAGCGGACATTTTATAGAGACTTGTAAGCACAAAACAGCCTGGCAGTACAATGACGATGGTTCAGAGCACGCTGACATCACCTAACATTCCTTTGTTCCATTCTCTTAACGCTATAATGGTTAATTACCCCTACGAGAATTCTTGGGTTATCCCATATATCCATTATCTGGCTGACGGACAAATTCCCACTGATGAGAAAGAGAGAAGAAGAGTGAAAAGGGAGTTGCCATATTTCACTATGGTTGATGGTGTTTTGTATAAAAGAGGATTCTCAGTGCCTTATCTCATCTGTTTAAAAGAGAGTGAAGTACAAGGAGTGATGGAGGAGGTACACGAAGGACAATGTGGGCACCACGCCGGAGGAAGAAGCTTAATGAGAAAAGTCCTCAGGGCTGGGTATTGGTGGCCCACCATGAAGCAGGACTCGATTGATTTTGTGAATAAGTGTGATGCTTGCTAGAGGTTTTCTAATCTTCATCACACACCGGCCCAAGAACTCTCTTCATCTGTTGTGCCATGGCCTTTCTATCAATGGGGCCTCGATATTTTAGGTCCATTCCCAACCGCACCAGGAGGTATTAAGTATCTGATCGTGGGAGTCGATTACTTCACTAAGTGGATTGAGGCAGAGCCGGTAGCGCATATCATATCGGCACAGGCAAGGCGTTTTGTATACGAGAATATCATAGCTCGATTTGGTGTTCCAGGGCAGATTATAACTGATAACGGCACCCAGTTCACATATAAGAAGTTCACAGAGTTGCTTGAAGGACTGAGGATAGTCCAAATCTTTTCATCTATTGAACACCCTCAAACTAATGGCCAAGCGAAGGTAGCCAATAGAGAGGTGCTGAAGGGGCTGAAGAAACGCCTAGGTGAAGCAAAAGGAGGATGGACCGATCAATTATGCCATGTTCTATGGGCATACCGTACTACGCCACATTCTTCTACTAACAAATCCCCATATCGGTTGACTTATGGGGTCGAGACGATGATTCCGATGGAGCTTCAGACCAGATCAACTAGAGTGGAATACTTTTTAGCTAGGGACAATGACGCCAATTTGGCATCAGAGCTAGACGTCCTCCATGAGTTGAGGGAAGAAGCTTTTGTTAGAGACTAGGCGATAAAGGTGAAGGCAGCCCTCTGGTACAATAAGCATGTGCAATACAGAGCTTTTAATACTGGAGATCTTGTTTTGAGGAAGGCGAGTGTGGGGAATAAGTTCACTCATCAAGGAAAATTGGCGCCGACATGGGAAGGCCCTTATAGAGTTTCTGAGGTAACTGGAAAGGGGTCATACCGGCTTGAGGAACTCGATGGAACACCAATCCGCAATAAGTGGAACACCCAGAATTTACGTATTTACTACAGCTAGTTGGTAAGATGGCATGTACTCTTTTTCCTCACTTGAGTTTTTTCCCATTGGGTTTTCTCAAGAAGGTTTTAATGAGGCATGACCCCAACTACGCTCCCTTTGTAATATACATTCAATTTAATGAGAATCCAGTTCATGACTCTATCACTCTCACCTTTTTCCTTTTTATGTTATGGTTCATAGCCATAGGCCGTTGCACATAAGGACCCCCAGGACGGATGATCTCAATCACATATTCTGTGAATTGACGATGTAACTCCTTGAGGGGAGAAATGGGTTGTAGGATTGAACTGAACCCCGTTTGAAGACTTGTATTGTAGGAGTAAACCGAACTCTAAGTATGGTTAGTAGGATCGAACCGAACACCATTTGAAGTCCCAGATTGTAGGATTGAACTGAACTTTGGGTACGGTTAGTAGGATTAAACCGAACCCTGTTTGAAGACTTGAGTTGTAGGACTAAACCGAACCTCAAGAAATGGGTTGGAGGATCTAACCTTTTTCAAGGTTGTACCGAACCGCATATGAAGGCTTGGATTGTAGGATTGAACCGAACTCCAAGTACAATCGTCGTCCTCATCTTTGAAATAATCTTCACAGGGTGGATGACTGCAAACAATGCGATATCACAGTGTAGAGATCAAATGAACTTTTTCATCCTCCGAGGAGTTAAAGGTAACACTTCACAATAGATATTTGCTTCCCAAAACACTTATACTTGGGGACAAAGCATGCATGAATAATTCAATGTAATATTGCTTATCTGTTACGATGTTTGTTATTTTCTCCGGGGTGCAAACTACGCTTTTAACGTTAACATAGTTAAACAGAGCAGTTTTGCGATTAATACAAAGGTAAAGGCATAGCATATATGCCTAAGTTTTTTACACTTGTCACAAATGGTAAAAGCAAAGTGAAGGAAAATTTAATTTATTTGAGGAAAAATTGTATACATATGAGTTCATGAAAACTGGAGCTGATCCCAGTACACAGCTATAAAATAAAGGTGTAAAAATTAAGGAGCAGATATCTGAGTCTCCGCTGTGGGCGCATCAGTTCCCCTCTCCTTGGCTCCTTCAACTCCGGTCTCCTGGCCAGATTGGACGTTCTCTTGAATAACATTTTCAGGGCCAGGAGTAACCGATGATGGTTCCATACTTTGGCCCTCCGGAAGAGGGGGCAGTTCATAAAGAGAATCCGGAGGATCCACATGCGAGCCATCACTCTTCACCATAACAAGTTTCCCTCCGTGGAACTCGTAGAATGGATCCAGCCCATACAAGTTGAGTTTCACATTAGGATTGTAGTAGAAGACCTGACGAAGGGCCAGGCCGAAGGATTCAAAAGCTACCTTCTTGTATATTTCCAAAGCCTTAGCAACCTTGGCCTTGGAAGCAGCCAACCTCTTATGAAGCTTGGTAACCTCTTCCTCCAATGGCCCAGCACCCGCACTCCCCTTTTCCAGCTCTTCAATTTGAGTCTGCAACTCCTTCCTGAGGGCCTCCCACTCTCCTAAGCTTTTATTGTGGCCGGCCTCCGCTGCTGCAAGATCTTCACCCAGCTTGGCGGATTTCTTCTTCTCAAGCTGGAGCTCTTCTTCCATAAGGGGGATAGACTTGTTTTGCTGCTAAAGTTCAGAAACCTGCCGCTCCAAAGATTTATTGGTGAAGTAGAGTTAGCTTATTTCTTCGGTCTTCTTCTCCAGCAGTTCCTTAGCCTTTTTCAGCTCCGACTCAACCCCCCTGGTAGTTTCTGCTTGCTTGGCCGCCCAGGCCTCCTTTACAGCGATGTCAGCTCAAGCTTTTCAACTTGTTCCATATAATCTGCCTTATCGCTTAAGGAGTCCAGAAGGCCGGAGAGTTCATCCAGCTGCCAGCGACCGACCTTACATGCGCCCCTAACTTCAGCAGCTTTGAGAGAGGGGCGGAGGCAATACCTTGCCTTAGGGAGTGTGGGAGGCATGGACCCCTGGAACCAGAGGTAGGGAGAAAGGAAGGATTCTTTCAGAGGATCACTAGCCGGAGGAGGCCCGTTCTCTGACTCCGTCTCAGTGCCAGTGTGTGAAGGAGGGGCAGAGGAAGAGAGAGCTGGTTTCTTCACTTTGTCTTTCTTCATGCTAGTCTCTTCTAGAGTCCTCTGACGCTTTCTTGGAGACTCACTAGCAGAAGATTTCTTTCCGTCAGCAGCCTTAACCAGGACCCTTTTCTTTTTCTTTTCAGGGACGAGCTGCTCCTGGTTTTCCTCTTTAATTTGAGGTTGCTCCTCAGGATCCTTTTCCTCAAGGAGAGGTACATCGTCCCCTATAGTGGATGTCAAGGGGATGATGGGAGCTTCATCCTTGAAAGAGTTCCTCTTGGCTTGGATGCCATTCTTTTCAGAAGAGGAATCATCATCTGCCAACATCGATTTTAGGGAGAGCATGTCGGCGGAAGCTTTTTCGACTTGCTCTACAAAACAAGGAAGGTTAAATTAAAATACTAAGGGCAAAGCAGAAAACACAGAATGAATATGCAATGCATGCAGCTAGGAAATGGATATTACAAAGGTATTTCTTCCTGACAGCGTCACTCCCAAGGAGATGTCTGCAAGAGAACCCCTTAAGGGCTTTTGAGGCTGACTGCATGGCACTCAATACCTCCATAGAGTGAAGGGAAAGTTCGCCCTCTTCAGTGTAGTACGCACGGCTCAGCAACAGGAAATGCTCGTGCATCCAGCTGATGGGGAATTTCGTGAATCCCTCCTTGTTGAGCCAGAAGACCGGCTTGTTTGCTTGCACTCGAATCCGTGTATAGTAGTGCTTGAAAGAGCGCCCATCGATCTTTACAGATTCAGTGTAGGATTTGAAATTCATAATCCTTGAGTCACAACGGAGCGTTATGAACCCAAGGCCTCCCTTTTTGTTGGCACGGCGGACCACTTGGCAATAATAGAAAAGTTTTACCACAGTGGCTGTGAAATTGAAGTGCTCCCCGAGAACCTCAAGAGCATGCACCAGGCCCCAGCCATTGGGGTGTAATTGTGTGGGGGCGCAGTCAAGAAAACGAAGGACGGCCATCTGAAACTCCGTCATGGGGAAACGAACTCCCAAGTGCTGGAAGACGAAGTCATACATGTATACCGACATCTCGTCTGGGACTCGATGGCAGACTCGCTCTATAGGCCGGGGTGCAAGGATGAGAAAACGGTCCTTATATTTCTTCTTGGAGTAGACAGAGAATCGAGCTTCAATAGGATTACCGTCCTCTCTTGCGTGGTGCGAAGCAATGTTCAACAATTCTTCTTCAACCCAGCAGTACGAGGACTCCCTATTCAACCTCTCCCAATTTAGCCGGTGTGCAACAACGTTGACACACCCTTCCGCAGTTCGCAGAATCAACGTCTTTCCAGACCCAGGAATTTCCATCTCGTCTGATGCGTGTTGAAATGCCTCTGTACTGTGATAACGTTGAACACACCTTTCAGCACTTGACCCGCTGTTAGAGCGATTGGTAGCCCTCGAGTCAAAGGAACCCTCAGGGCGGCGCCGAACCACTGGCGCTCACGAGGAAGAAGTTTCAACCCTCTCTGAGCGATGAGGCCCAGCCACAGGAAGATTCACAAGAATCCTTCCACCACGGTTGTAACACCCTGGAGCCAACTTGCAAATCTCAAGATAATTACCCTTACCATATAAAATTTCTTAGATAACTTATTTTTCACCTGATAATTATCAAGAGATTCACAACCTGATTCCAAAGGTTACTGATACAATATCAGAGTACGCAACCTTTACATAATTAACTTCTTATTATTATACATAATATCAGAGTTCCATACATATTATATTTTAGGCTAAAACCCCTTTTCAACCCTCTTAAAGTTTAGGGATTAGGAAAAAGCCCTTGGAAAAAAAACCCTTAGGTTTTGGCCCTTATAAAATTTTAGGGTTTACGAATTTAAGGAAAACGTTAGGTTTGACCGTTAACTGATGATGTGGCTAACGTTTGTGCCACCTCATCAGTGCCACGTGGCAATTTTTTAAAAATAAAAAATAAAAAATCCACGTTATCAACTAAAACCCATTTTTAACCCTCTTAAAGTTTAACGATTAGGAAAAAACCCCTTAAAAAAAACCTTAGGTTTTGGCCCTTATAAAATTTTAGGATTTAGGTTTTGGCCCTTATAAAATTTTAGAGTTTATGAAATTAAGGGAAAAGCCCTGAACTGAGGCGGCATGAGTTTGGGCTACCTCATCAACGACACATGTCAAAAATATTATTAATTAATTACATTGGGGTCTAGTTGGCTGCTTACGTGTGAAATTATAAATTAAACCATAAATTAAGAAACCCTAATTAAAAGTCCCTTCATCTTCTTCATCCTCTGAATCAAAATACATAAAGAGTGGTTCCATCTCTTTTTCCCTTCTTTTCCCACTTCACCTATTTTTCTCTCTCATCCCTGTAATGTCAAGAGAGTGTAAATTAAAGCCTTTGTAAATATAACACTAAATTATGCATTTTTAATAGTGTTACATTTATGTTAGTGTTATATTTACAAGGGCTTTAATTTACACCCTCTTGACATTACAGGGATGAGAGAGAAAAATAGGTGAAGTGGGAAAAGAAGGGAAAAAGAGATAGAACCACTCTTTATGTATTTTGATACAGAGGATGAAGAAGATGAAGGGACTTTTAATTAGGGTTTCTTAATTTATGGTTTAATTTATAATTTCACACGTAAGCAGCCAACTAGACCCCAATGTAATTAATTAATAATATTTTTGACATGTGTCACTGATGAGGTAGCCCAAACTCTTGCCGCATCAGTTCAGGGCTTTTCCCTTAAATTCATAAACTCTAAAATTTTATAAGAGCCAAAACCTAAATCCTAAAATTTTATAAGGGCCAAAACCTAAGGTTTTTTTTAAGGGGTTTTTTCCTAATCGTTAAACTTTAAGAGGGTTAAAAATGGGTTTTAGTTGATAACGTGGATTTTTTATTTTTTATTTTTTAAAAAATTGCCATGTGACACTGATGAGGTGGCACAAACGTTAGCCACATCATCAGTTAACGGTCAAACCTAACGTTTTCCTTAAATTCATAAACTCTAAAATTTTATAAAGGCCAAAACCTAAGGGTTTTTTTTTCAAGGGCTTTTTCCTAATCCCTAAACTTTAAGAGGGCTGAAAAGGGGTTTTAGCCTATATTTTACAACAGGCACCTAGATCTTATAAAATATAAAGACGTAAAGTACCAAAACATAGCATATACATAATACAACAATAGTAGTCATGCAAGCAAGCATCATCATCAAAAACCTTCATAATTCATCCATATTCAGCAACATCCACTTTGTCACATGTCCTCCTGGTTAACCACTAAAGGGTTGCCATAAGTAATAGAAAGAATGAGATAAAATATCAAATAAATATAAATTAAATCAGAACAAACACAATCACAAGTAGGATGCTATACGATGCAAATGCCAAACAAATATTTTGTTTTATACTGATATTATTATATTCTGTTCTTTTTAATGAAAATGCATGATGGATCCATTCTGGTGGGAACATCTACAGTGATTTCCAACAATAACATTTTTACGGATATCCAACCGATACCGCGCCCCATAATGCAACACCAACATCGGATAACAATATCATAATATCAATAACAAGTGTTGCGGGACCCCCCTTAAGGACACACTGCTTAGCCCTTAAGACGGCCATGGTATAAAACCACCGCAGAGGTCTGTGCTCAAAAGAGCGCATTCCCCCACCGGGAACCCCCTCAAAGAACCCCCCTGCGCATTCTTTGAACGGCCAATGCATATGATGCATGAATGCATTACATTATCAAATTCCTTTATAACTAATTTTAACAATAAAATTATTATAACAAGAAATTTTAATTTTTTTCACTATCTAATTTACTGCTTAAAAAATTGGGCTGTTACAATGGTGGCTAGAGGGGGCACGTGAACTTAAATTCCCCCTGTTTGAGGTACCAGCGTTGCTTGGCCTAGGGCGCATGGTTGAGGTTAAAGCAACTGAAAATAATATGAATGTAAGGGATAAGGAGGTTACCTAAGGAAGGAATAATGGAAGGAAGAGCTTTGCGAAAGGAAAGAATAGCAACAGAGTCTTCAAAATTTCAGCAGAGGTTCACTAAGCTTGAAGGCGAAAATAAGTTCTGAAACTTTCTAAGTTACCCTTTTATAGGTAACGAAGGGGCACAGTGATCAGCCAAGAGCCATGTCGTATGCCCCAAAACGCAACTTTTTGGATTTAAACGACTTCTTCGTTTCATGGTCCAAGGCGCGAAATGGTGACGTTTCATGAAAAGTTTCAAGCGAAACGGGCCCATAGAAGCCAAAATCCAGGCCTAATAAGCCCAACCGACAGTTATTTTTAGGACAACGATGGCTTATGTTTTAAAAGAGCATTAATTGTCCAATCATTTTAGACGCATTAAATGCATCCCAATAACTATTCGAATACCAAGAGTTACGATTTCCAAAAACTCTTGGGATTTCCCTCGTTGCAAATCTTTGTCCAAATCCGTTGTAAGGGCATCAAGAGGGCGGATACGTAATCTGTAGAACAGATACACTGACAGAATGCCAGCACATAGCTGACAAGAATTTCAAATGATATCTTTGGAGTATCTTACCGGCATCCAGACCTCTTGAAGGTTGTGTAGCTCATATGAGCAACTTAACAGTCCCTCATACAAGCTAGGGGACAAATGATCCGGTCTGGATACCAGACCCTCAAGTTGTGACATCAACATGACTATTCCAGAAGTGCAACAGGAATCACTGGGCAGTATCATCACGCCGGTTATCCGCTCTGATCGAATACTTCATCCGCTCTCACCTCATCGGATACTTCATTCGCCCTCACTTTCCCGTCACGAATAACCGTTTGCCTCAGTGTCACAATGAGATAAGAGGGGTTATAACTTATCAAGTATGGATACTCAGCACAACGGAATGTGCCAATATCACTTGCAGAAAGGAGTAGGTACGATCGCAGGCGTGATGTACGAAAAAGGTGATTATCCTCCATCCCTGTGTCAGAATTGTACACTGATAATTGACCTACCCCCTGTCACACTCTAAGCACTGAGCCACTTTGATTGATACTCTATACACGGTATTAGAACCTATGGGCCCACCTGTGTCCAACGATTCATTTTTCATATCCAACTATAAATAGCATATTCCAATACACATGCAAGGTTACGTTATTCTAACTTACATCTTACTATTGCGTTGCTTAAGTATTCATAGAGTTCATACACACTCTTTTAACTTGAGCGTCGGAGAATCTTCGCAGGTGACACTACCTTTTGCCCACTCCAACACGAAACTCTGTGTGAAGGATCTCCAGGACAACGAAATCGGTTTCTCCCACTGAGAGACCGGATTACAATACCGGATACCTACTGTACCGGTGTACAAAGACTAAAATAAACATACTTTTGTGGCTGGTCCCACACCAGATCGTCGACCCTGGTTCAGACTAGTTCAGTTATAGTAATAATTTGAGATTGTTCAAATTTTGTTGCATCGTGTATATAATAATTATTGTATATATTTAATGTATATAGTATTAAAATAGAATATTATATTATATATATTATTAATATAATTTTTAATATAGTATAATCTATATTTTAATTTTATTTAACATGTATGCAAACATATAATGAGAACAAACATAAGACTTTACTAGAGAAAACAATAAATAATAGATTAATAAAAAATTATTATTTTTAAACTTTGGGATAAACTAACAATAACAATTGATCATGAATCAAAAGGTTCAATATAATTTATCTATTTTTTGTTTTAATCGAAAAGATTCAATATGATAATCTTAGGATGTTTAGAGAGTCACCAAATGTTTAAAGTCATCCATTGGTTAAAAATAATCTTCGAATGAAATATTATTTTACTATGATTATGAATTTCTTGATGACTATGTGTCACTAACCATTGAGTATAAGTTCAGAAACCTATCGAGAGTGATGGTAAGCTATGCGATTAGAACTCCACCGTGGAATAATGTTGAGTATGGGCAAGGCCCTGAGAGTTATTGGTTGTTAAGTATTTGAGATATTAAAGTTGGAAGGCATATCATAATTGCTTCTCAGTTTGGAATGTTAAGGGTTCCACGAGGAGGCCCAATGGAAAGGCGGCCCCGAGCACGGGCATTGTTATTATTTACCTTAGTGATTCCTTGGTTGAATCACGAAACTTATCACAATAGTGATTGGAGGGGAATCCTGTGAAAACGTCCAGTGGTAGGGCGACTCGATGAGTGAGTGTACCCCTGATGATTCCTTTATGGATCATGTCTTCCTTGATGTGTGTTCAAGGAAGGTCCGCAACACGTTGACAATTATGGTTGTCTTTATATCGCATGTCACCTTGGATGGGTGTTAGTGTTACATATGGACGAAACAGTCCAGTACTGGTAAAAAGAGATGTACATTGGAAGATATGTGTACACATTATTATACTATAGTATATACTTAATAGTATACTTATGTATAATTACCATATTTTATTATATTTCCCACAGTCGGATCCATACCAGCATTATTATTGTTGATATTACTATGATGAACATATGTGTTTAGTGTATGGTTCAGTGATATGCTAATGGGGATGAGTATCAATGAGAAAGAGATGCTCATGTATAGAAAATGAGAATTGATGAGAAAATAAGAGAAATAGTCTAACATTTGTGATTGTTGAATTATATACATTCACTTGTTTCTAAGTTGATACTTGTAAGAATGTCATGAACATGATTATATATCTATGCACGTGCTTGTAACATATCAAATATGTAATGTAATTCTCGAATTGATTCCATTTGAGGAGTATATGGATTTTATATGCACATGTATATGTTATCATAGTTGTAATGTATCCATCATTTCAAATGTATGACTCACTTTCTCATATGGACCATTTTAGACTTGTGATGTAGGTCCCATGGTAAGCAGATGACTTTCTTTTGAAAATGCGTTTTTGTGGTTAAAGGTAAAACAGTGGTAGGAGCGCCTTGGTTGGCAACTCAATAAATTTATGTTTTGGATGCCATTGTAAAAGCATTAGCTATTTCCTTCCATTGTGCCTTTGTGTATAACTTAGATATATAATATATATATGACTTGTGTGTGTGCCTTTTCATATTGTCATATATGAGAAATGTGTTTTATTTATCGATCCGTTATTTTTTATCATTTGCGTGATGTGTCGGGTTACGTTGTGGTGATGTAATTAAACATCACGAAAAATTTATTCACAAAAATCTTAACTTGTAATTTGGGGCGCCACATTTTTAATCTAAAAATTACTTTAAGACAAAATTTTCTAATGTTGTGTGATTTTATTAGTCTTACATTCTTCTAATGATGTACTCACCATCTCCATCAAGAAAAATTGTCAATATTTAAACTATAAAAGAAAGCATTTACATTATTATATGGACTTTAACAAATCTATCAAATATCTGTTGTAATTTTAAATTAGGAGTAAGAATATCGTATCCATAGAGACTTCTATGATAGTTAGTAAAATAACAACCTATAAAATCACTATAACTCCATGTACAGAATATTCACAAAACACAATTGTTTATCATTGGTGGTGAGTGTTATATATGGTAATGCTAAAAAGCTATTAAACGGGGATAAATATAAATAAAAATATTAGGATTAGATTTCACCATCCTCGTTCTCTAACATATGTTATCTTAGTATATTTACACAATTAATCAAGTCAATGTATTAATTTCACTAAACTCATCCCTCGGCAAATAGATTCTAAACAATATTATCAAATATTGTTTCTTTAAATATTCAACAACATTATTTGCATTATGAATTAACCTTAACAACCATTAAATTCAACTATATCCCTCGAAGAAGAAAATAATGAGTATTCCACTCAAAAAACCTGTTAAATTGCTCTGTCGTTTGAAACATGAATTAGGAACTAAAAATCAAAAAACTAACATTGATTAAAAGTATAAATCATACAAAGTATTTAATTACATAGCTAAAGAGAGAATGATTTACATTCAAACCCAATAAAAATAGTATTTAACTACACATTTTCAAGAGAACTAACCCAAAAACTAGAAAAATAATTAGAACAAAGAAAAGCAACAAAAGATAAATGAAATAAAGAGAATGGAAAGGAATCCAAAAAAGATTCTTTATCTTCAAGCTTCCCATAATGTTGAAGAGCATCCTCACAGTGTTTTTGACCTCCTTTACTTCGAAGATCCTCTAATTAAGTTTTTTACCTAAATCTTTTTATAAGACCTTTAAGGAAATGTTATTGCGAGCATCTCACTTTACGAGATGACCGAAATTCTCTTACTCGTAGGAACGAACAGACTGCTCGTAAGAGTGACCTTCCTCTAGTAGAAAACTCTAAAACAAGATCCGAACGTTGATGTTTGGGATACTATGAAGATGATATCAAAATTTTAGCTCGATCCAACAATGAACGAAGTGACAATTATAGATTTAAGAATGTATGTAACAAGTTGAACAAAAATTCAACACTTTCCATTTTCTATTCTTTTCACTCCAAACATCTCTAAAATCTATCAAAACACATTAAAAAATAATTTATAAGTTTAAAACTGTGCCAATTATTCAACTAAACACAATGAAGATAATTTTATCAATTAAAAGAGCTATTGAACACCAATTTAGAAGCAAATTTTATATAGAAAATAACATAAAATTGATATATGACAATTATCATAAAAAATAATATATATAATTCATAAGAAATATTTAATGTTTTAAAAAATATTCATAAGATCATATATTAATATTTATATTATATGAATAAATTTAAAAGAAAATATTTTTTAATAAATTAATTTTTTATTCTAATAATATAATTATGTAATACTTTTATCTCTTTATTTAAAATTTTAAAAAAACATGTGTAAAGCATTTTTTCTTATACTAGTTTATCACTATAAGATAAACAAATATTTAAGATCAAATATAAGATAAAAAATATTTAAGATCAAATGAATAAAGCTAACACCAAATAAAAATATTTAATTTGATAATAATTTAGTAAGTTAAATGACATGTATAATGTTTATTTTTTTTATTTTAAAAAAGGTGCAACAAAGGATAGAAGTCCATTACATAGCAACTAACATGTTTGTTTCTGGTGTAATTTTACATTTCAATGAATGATATACCCATAAATAATATATTTTAAAACTACATTTAGTTAATTTAAACACATTTTAGGATGTCTTTTAAACCTTAAATAATTCAAATAATAGAGAAAGAAAAAGAGATAATATAAGGATTGTAGTAAAAAAAGAATGTAACTTTTTTTATTTCTATGAAGAATTTCACATTTTCACACCATTCTTATAAAAAGTTAAGAGAATATCATTTACTCAAAAATAAAATAAACTTAAAATACAATTTAATAACTATATAACAAACATAAATATACATATTTCTAATATGATATTTTTAAAAATACACTTTCATTCCCATAAAACACGAGTCTCGTATTTTGGATCAATTTTTCATTTCTTATAGATTGAGCATAGATTTAAATATTTTGAACAACATAAATTTCATGGTAGTCTTTGAGGGCATAATAGCTTCCACTTCGTTACGCGATATCTGTAGTAATTACTTAGTGATGCAGAAAATAATTGACTATTACTAACATATATATACGATTTGATTCAACAAAGATAATGTTAATGGATTTCTTATTAAAATATGATAATGTTTCATGACTTCCTAGGTTTGAAATTATAAATTTACGAAAAGAATATTGTTTCATGGAGTTCCTTATCAGTATTGATTTCAACCATTCGAAAATTTGAGTGTTCTAATATTGTCAAAATCATTTCCTATATAACAACGGTTACAAAAATGAATCTATTCCGGGACAAATATTTATTTTTTGGTAACTATAGACAAAAAATTTAATTAAATATCTCAATGATCAGAAACTAGTTGCATTTCAGTTTTATAAAATTAAGTTATTTAGCAATATTAACAGATACGCAATCTTCTCATTTTCCAGAATCTTCTATTTTGTTTCCTTAATTCGGTACAAAACTTAATTTTGAGTTATATTTTTCATTAAGTCTAAGAAACGTCACATTAAATAACTGGATCTTTTGAATAAATTCTCAAAAAAAATTTATCTGAAATTAACTTAATGTTCTCAATCTGTGCATCTATGCATACCTAACTGAAATTGAGTCTCATCCAATGTTCCTCTTCCCTCTTTTACTTTATGCTTAGTTGGCTCCTCCAATTTATCACTGCCAATTATACATTTTTGTGCTAAAAATGAAAGTGATAAATTTTATAACTCATTCCACAAAATAAGTCAGGTTAAACTATTCGTTAAATATGTATGATTTAACTTATTTAAACTCTTCTTAGATAATGATATAAGACTTAAACTTTTTAATAAGTCTATTTAATTAAATAGATAAAACCATAAGCTTTTAAAAAAATATGAAATCTTCCAATATATATATAATGTATTTATAAGATAATTATAAAATTATAATATTCTAAATGGTATATTTATAAAAAAATTTATTTTATAATATAACTTAAATATAATATAAAAGACCTAAAATTATGTTTGAGTGGATAATATTTAGTTTTTATATTAATGCATTAATAGATAATTTATGGCTTAAGGAATTTTTAATTGTTATATATTATTGTTTAGAATTTAGTTTTCCCCCATGGTCGACACCTCCTGCCCCCCCCCCCCCCCCCCCATCACAATGGGGTATGGTAAGAAACCCAAGGCGGGCCAACGTATTGTATACCCGAGAACCATAATCTTTACTAGGTAAAGCTTCTACGACGATAGGCGTAAAGGCATGATTAGTTCCATAAATCTCACTGCACTGGCCCCATGAGTGGTATGGCAATCTATATCTCCGGCGGAGGGGGAGTGACTTCTGTCCAATCGGTGTAGCATCGGGCTCAGAGACTATGCGCTCGCAAAAGACTGAATTGGCCTGCCTGGTAGAGGTATCTTGTAAACGTGCACCGTGGTTTGAAAACCTATTCCCCAATCCTCAAGAAAAAAAATAACTTGGTGTAGTGCTTTCATTCAAGTAGGGGTTAGGGCCAAGCCAGGACCTTCCTATTTTTTAAAATAGAGCTTTTTTGCTTCTTAGGACTAATAGGTCATTGACCTAATCGAGTTAAGAGGCTTATTAGGTTTATTAATATATTATGCCTTTATTAATATATTGTTTTCTCTTTTGTTGATAAAAAAGAGGTTTATTAGGTTGCTTGCAAGACTTTTTAGTTAGTAAACAAATCTTAAAACGACTATCTATTATTAAATGAAATCAGATTTATATGTAAAAAAATCTGTCATAAATAATTAAATCAAACTTAAATCTTTATATTCTTAACAACCTAAACTTAAAACTAACAAAATTTAGTTTGAGATAGCTTATTTTCACCCTAATAAAATACAACATTTATCATATTAACTACTCAATTTAAAAAACGATTCAACTTTTTCCTTGGTAGCATTTTATTGGAAGGTATATATTAGTGGCATTTTAATATTATAATAATAAGACAAATCTGATCCATTATTGGATTTGAGCTTGTTACTTGCCAGCAAAAATGAAAGGGCTATTAATTATGATGATCTGGGGAAGATCTTCACAATGAATAAATATTACACCCTTAGACCCATGTGGGCCTTGCCAAATATTTCTCAACTTACAAATATATACCTGTTCTCAGAATGCATTTTAAGAAAGATTTGCATTTAAATAGTAAAAGCATTATTAAGGTAAAAATAGTTTGAAATATTTTTCAAAATTTTGTATTTTAAAGAAGGTTTTTTTGGTATAGATTAGTTGATTTATGTAGCAGGTACACCTCATATAGCTTTTAAGGATGGGAGATTTCAAGGCTTCCAGTGTGGAGATTGCACATATTTCCCTAAACAAAGTTTGTTGATTTGCAGGATTTCTATCCACCTATTGTTATGGCCATAAAGCATAGCAAGGATAAATAAGAAAGTATATATAGCAAATTAAGTCTCACGTTTAATTATATATTGTCTTAAAAAAATAAAAATTATATGTATATCATCAAATTTTACTTAATATTTTTTTTATATGGAACCTGTTTAATAAAAAAAAATCGAAAGACTTTAACATGGACATGGATGTATATAAACTAAAAGATAAAAAAAAATGAGCTTAATTAATTATCACTTTGAAATGTAATTTAATAGATCAAATATAGCACACCAATTAACTCGGTTTATTTTTATATTAAGAGTTAAGATCACAATAAACTATGCATACTAAAATGTGCTTTATAAAATAAAATAAAATATAGTAAGTTGGCTTATTTAAATATTAAGAGTTAGAATCGTAATAAACTATGGGTACATCTAAAATATTTTATAATTTCCAATCAACGAATATTATTCAATTATTCTATACTTTACATTTTAAAATGTATCTTATAAAGACGCCAAATTTAGAAAGATAGTAATAAAAAATGTTAACATATTAACAATTTTTATTAATTCATGTAAATTTCATTGAATAAAATTATGTGATTTAGTGGGTATCGTATAAAATATACTACTGAAGTTTGGTTTTTCATTTTTAATTAAATTTGATTCAATGATATACACAATATAGAGTATAGAAACACATCATCATTTACAAGAGAATTCTCATTTCCTTTCACAAATTTTGTGTGTATATATTAAAGGGTAATCAGAGGGATTCCTTCTATAAAAAGCGATTTTCCTTGTGACCCAAACAGACTCAAAACAATGACTAGTGATTTTTTCATATTTAAAAAACAGAAGGAAGCAATTAGTAGTAGTAGTAGTATATAATGGTGGTCCTGAAAAAAGAACCATAAATTGCATGGCTAAGGATAAAGGAAAAAGGCATGTAGATTGTTAAAAATAGAACTGAATTGAACAGTAAAAAATCACAGTGCAGAATCCTAAGAAGAAGAGAGAGCACAAGTGAGTGAGAAAAACATGGGCGAGAAAAGCGAGATGGTAAGAAAGATTCTGATGAATGCTTGGATTTCCTGGCTTTGAAAAACTCTCTCACGATTTGTTTTTCTCGGACATTCAAAAGGGTCTGAGAAAATCCCGCGAGCAACTTTAGATATCACTCTTTCTAGACATGTAAGATTTTCTTTCCTACAAGGTTCCACTCTTCTTAATTGCAACACCATAGTAATAGGCGCATTCTCCTCTATAATTCTACTCTATTGAGATTTTCTTTCCATGTGTCACGCTATCTGTTTTTTTATTGAGTATTTTTAGTTTCTTTTTCTGGATTATATTCTGTGATCCTTCAGATGTCCAGTTTTGAATTCTCACAATCTCTGATTTGAATTTGAAATTAAATTCTTTTTGGTGTTTAAATATATGTGGATTGGATTGGATTTGCATGATCATCCACAATTTTCATGGATGAAACTGTAGAAGGGAGACAAGAGGTTATAGTGCATGATCCATACTTGTGGTAGAACAAGAACATGTGTAGCAATACTTGCAACACTGCCTGTGTTTGTGGCCCTGGAGGAAATGTTGCTACTAGCATTTGGAGTTCTAGTTTGAAGAAGCAGCAAAAACGTCCTAGAATCCCCAAAAGAGGCCCTGGTGTTGCTGAATTAGAGAAAATCTTGAGAGAACAAGAAACTATAGACTCAAATAGCAGAGGAAACACAGAGGGCTTATCATCTAATTGTTATATGTCTCATCATCAAAATACCAATTCCTTTCATTCTTCATCTTTGAAATCTCATCTTCCTCCTCCACCAACTTCTCTTGGCAATATTCCTTCAGTTCCGAAATTTGATCAGTTAGGATCAATCACGCTTCCTACCATAACTTCTGTTTGTGGTAATTGTGGACCTTTAGCAAGAAATGGTGGATCTGGCTTAGTTTCTTCTGAAAAGGAATTGTTTCCTGTAAATATCAATTCATCAAAGTCGAAATCTGGTCCTAATGAAGGAGTGGATGGATGTCAAGTTGATTCTGGCAATTCTCCGTCTAGAAATTTATCCAATGAATCCAATTCCATTTGGTCTTATCCAGCAACAGCAACGATTCAAAAGAGAAATAATCAGTATCCACCTCCTATGGTAAAGTTTATGACATCTTTTACAATCTGAACCTTAAGACATTAATTTTTGCTACATGAACAAAATTTGTTTCTCTTGTGTTATCTGTGTATGAAATCCTTACTGGATAATTCCCCATGCAGATGAATCAATTTTCGAGTTCTTCAGGATCATTGTCTATTGGATTGTACAATCACCAAGAGCCCCCTTCAAACCAAAGTTCATATTACAACTACACATCTAAAGCACGGGAGGAACATAAAGTAATTGATCTAATCCCTTCTTACTTTCAAATGAATTATTTTACTTCAGCTTTTTGTTTGTAGTTAAGGAGGTTATAATATCAAATTCACATTTAAGTTGTTGATGTGAAGTGTCACACAAATTTGTATTGGTAATTGAGTATCGGTAACAATGCGTTACGATCCAGTGACAAAAGTAGGGAATTCTTTTGTGGGGGGTTTATAAGGTGTGGATAGGGGAGGGGCTACCTATTTTCAAAGATGGGGTCAAAATGTATAAAATAAAAATAGTTAAAATGTATTTATAAAATGGATTTCTTGATATACATATATATATATTTATTCATTTATTTATTTATAGTTAGTGTTTAAGAATGGAGCATTTTAAAATTAAAAAAAAAAAGAATGAAAACAGTGGTGTTGAAAAGTTTATAACATAGAGGGTTCAACAAATTTAGGATTTTAGGCTAAACTTTCGTAACCCCACCACTATCAAGAACAAACTCAAAGGTGTAGAAATTAATTTTACATTATCAAATGAAATTTTGTTGTTAAGAGAATATGTTAATTACAAAAATAAAATTTAAGTCCCTCAAAAATATATAGTTAGTTTTAATTTCTCACCGTTCATAATTTTTTATTAGATTTAATCTTTGTAAAT
This sequence comes from Clitoria ternatea, assembly GCA_037962975.1. Lineage (NCBI taxonomy): Eukaryota > Viridiplantae > Streptophyta > Magnoliopsida > Fabales > Fabaceae > Clitoria > Clitoria ternatea. The sequence continues at coordinate 238,630,651 of CM075671.1, read as the reverse complement.
TTAATTATTTTAATTATGTATTATTAGTTAATAATGATGTGACATATACCTTAACATTGTGCGGGTAATTTCAGTAGAATAATAACTAAAAGAATGTTATATATATATATATATATATATATATATATATATATATATATGAGCAGTATAATACTAAAGGAACAATATAACAATAAAGGTAGTAGGAAGAATATAATATTATTTTAATTTTTTAATTAGGAATAATTAATTGTAACAAAATCATTTTATTACTTTAAATAATATAAAAAATAAAATTATTTTAAATGTTTTTTAAAAAATAACGTTATATGTGAGTGTTGAAACTTAACCTTCCGAGTTTCAAAAAAACAAACTTACTTAACCAGAGTTATAAATGACCCCATGAGGCATGTCATTTATTATACATGAAACTCATTTTAAAATCATATATAGTTGCAGTTCTGTGTTGACAAATTATGTATGTGTTGTAGTTGATTGGCACGAAGCGATCTTACTCTTCATCCTTGGAAAACTCTCTGATTCCGCCATCCAACTTTCATGTTCTTCCTAGCTTCTCTCACTACAATAGATCACACCAATCATCATTAGATGACACTCATGGCATAGGTAGTTTCAGTTCTACCAAGGAGTGTTTCAGGTAACCCCTTAATGATCTTTGCGTCTGTTATGTGTACTTGTTTGATGGGTTACTGAAATCGTTTCCATCTTTCAGCAGGGATGGCAAATGGGGTAGCACTTTGGAGCTCAACAGCACAAGGCTCAATTCAGACATTTTGGTACCTGGTCATGCAAATTTCCCACCATTTGCTGCCCCTGAAGTTCATTCACCTCCCATGCATTTGTTTCAAGGTGTTCTTTCAAAGGGTAGTGTGCTCTCTTCCCAAGTTACTGAAGTAAGTTGTTAGCTCTATTCAGGAAGGTTTATCCAATATTCTTTACTTTGTCTTAGTATAAAGAGTTGTTTAGCTAGTTTTGTTTTTTTTAATAAGCTAAAATTAACGATTAATTTGTTAGTTTTTCAGTTGGCAGATCAAGTCGAACTTGGAGTTGTTTAGCCAGTTAAATATTTATATCTTTGTTTCTTGTAAAAATTTTATAGGATAAGAGGGATTCACGCCAACATACAGAATCATCAAGTGGATCAGATCGTAGACCTTTCATTAACTTCTTAGAAGTGAAAGACTCAGAGGGGATGACAGAGAGAAAGCCTGGCACAAATCATGGTGGACGTGATGCAGAAAGAGATGCCATGGATCTTAGCTTGAAGCTTTGAGTTCGCATTGATGAGTATGCAGTGGCTTTTCAGTTCAAAATCCAACAAAGTTAGCTTCCAAGTGAAGAAAATGGAATATTTACCAATGTTTGTTAAGGCATAACCAACTTGGAGGCGCACATGGATTGAGATTTCGTGGGGGTGGTGGGAGAGTATGCTTATTGTTGAAAATTAAGGAGAAACTTTGCATGCTTGTTGCTTCGATTCCAGCAAAGCAATCAATGGTTAAAAACAATCTGCAAGATGAATTGAATAGAATCGATGTTACTTTTTCTATCTTAGGAAATCGATTTTGTTATCTTTGGTCGTCAGGTATACATAGTATTTATTTTCGATAGTCGAGGCTTTTGATGTGTGAGACCTTTTAGTATGGTTCACATGTAATTCTAGTTTTAATTTTAATGAAAAATTTGGTGTTCTTTTTTTTTGGTTATTTCTATTGCAGCAAATCAAGTGAAGGTAAGCTGAATGAATGGGTTGTTCTGAGTTTTTGAGACATTTAATTTCTAGTGAAAAAATTGCAATCAGTAGTGGAAATATTATATATTCTTTTAGAATGTCAATTTTAAATTTTATCTAATATAGTGTCAGAGAGTCCGATGAACAATTTTCAGGCAATGGGCTTTCAACTTGTGGTCCAACCTCTCACCGTATCAATTCCCATCAAGCTTGATGATGAGAACTTTCTAATATGGAAGCAACAAGCCCTAGGCATGAGAAAAGGGTATTGATTGTCAAGATACATCTCCAAAGAAGATAAATGAGGAATCCTAAAAAGATTTCTCAACAAAAAAAATAAAGATGCCATTGGAGTAAATCAAGAATTTGTCAATTAGGAGCAACAAGATCAATAGATCTTGACATGACTGTTAGCGTTAATGTCATCTAACCTTCAAACTCGATTGGTTGTGTGTGAATATTCCTACCAGAGCTAGAAGAACTTACTGGTTATTTTGCAATCGCCAACATTGCCAAGATGAGTCAACTGAGATTGTAACTCAAGAACATCAAAAGATGTGGAAGTAGCTTGGATCAACACCTTCTTCTAATCAAGAAAACTACAAACACCCTTGTAATAATAGGGTCACCCATAGAAAAATCTAAGCATTTTCAAGTGACTCTTGATGGATTGGGTGAAGAATATGACTCAATAGTTACATCAATCATTTCCAGGAACAATCCCTACAACGGTGTAGAAATAGAAGTATTGTTGATCACAATTAAGGGAAGAATAAAGAGGTACAAGAAAGAAGAAAGTTTGCCTTGCTAATGTGGTTCAACAATAACAACAGTCTTATAAGGCTGATAGAGGACTTTATAAAGAAGGAAGGTTTCAAACTAACACTCTCTTTTATCTCTTTCTTATCTTTAAAAACTTGTATCGTTATAATATCATCAATATAATTCATTCTTTCATTCTCTTAAAAGTTGAAACACTTGTCTCTTATTCTTTTCTCTTTTATGCATATTGCTCAAATATCATTATGTATCAATGCTTAGCGAACAATAAGTGATTCTAAGATAATGAGCTCTTAACTTGGGATCCATCCTTTCACCGTACCAGTTTCTATCAAGCTCTTAATGCCAAGTATGTGGAAAATTTAGTTAGATAGCCCTTAATTTCTATCCCATATTTGACCATCAATTCAAGGAGACAAATCATGATACTCATTTAGTCAATAACAATGGCAATCCAAGGGTGATGACGACTGATAAGTTTGGGTCTAGATCTTCCGAGAATGAGAGGTTTGATAATGTCAATTCATCAGCCAACTCCTACACAAACTTAGACTTATTATTTGATCCAGGTTGGTTCTAGACTTAGGAGCATTTGCTAATGAAACACCAGACTCAAGAAATCTGTTTAAAAAAGCAACCATACACTGGTGACACTTATGTAATAATGATAAATGGTGAACCATCTAGCATTGAGCATATTGATAGTCTTTGCTAATTTCTCCCCACAATCACAAACCTCTATTCTTGTAAATTCAACTTCATGTTCCTTAAATTAGTAAAAAATTGGTTAGGGTGTCTTAGTTTACTTGTAACTTTGTTCTGACTAATAAACAGATTCTCTCTATACTCTTTGGAAAAATAGACTAGGATATGCAAACTCCAAAATTGTTACTTGGGTCCTAAAGCAATGTAATATACCTGTTGATATGGATAAAGTGTTAAACGTGTATAAGTCTTGTGCCTAGGAGAAATCACATAACCTACCTTTTTCTCCATATAACCCATCTTCAATTGATTTTTAGTGATGTTTGAGGTACATCACTAATAACCTATACCAATGATGGTAGGTATTATCTTCATTTTGCATATGCTTATTCCATATTATCTTGGATTTATTTCTTAGAGTCTAAGTCTCAAACTGCCAAGTCCTTATTTATGATGTTGATTCTCCTGCTGAGTCTCCTATTGATTCTGCTACTGTGTGTGCTACTACTGGTCCTTTTGCCCTTAAGTCTGTTACTCGTTCACTAACCAATCCTATTAACACTCACATAATGCAGACTAGAAGTAAAAAATGACATTCACAAACCTAAAGTATGGTCCTCTGAATTAGTTCAACCTAAACAATTAGAATAAGCTAAGCTTAAGCCAATTAAGGATGCATTAGCTTCTCCAAACTGGAAAAAGGTCATGGATCAAGAATATCAAGCCCTAATGCAAACAAAACTTAGACACTTGTTACCATACTTTTCTTTAGCAATGTTGTTGGTTGTAAATGAGTATCCAAATTGAAAAAGAATCTCGATGGGTTTATTAATAAGTACAAAGCAAGACTTGTTGCTAAAGAATTTAATTAAAAGGAAGCATTTGACTTCTCTGAGACATTTAATGTTGTTATGAAATCAACCACAGTATTGTTCTCACTTTAACACTTAATTTGAATTGTCATATAAGACAAGTTGATATCAACAATGCTTTTCTTAATAAGAATCTAGAAGAAACAGTGTTCATGACCTCTTGGCTATGTTAAATGTAAATGAGACCTAGTTTGTAATCTTAACAAGGTTTTCTACAGACTCAAGCAAGATCCAAGGGCCTTCTTTCAAAAGCTACATGGTTTCCTAATCTCATAAGGTTTTCATCAGTAAAAAGTGACACTTCTTTTGTTTATTTAGACCCCACCCACTCATGTCATGCTAGTCTTAGTATATGTTGATGATATTATCTTTACTAGCAGCCGCAAGCACACCCTGGACTAGTTTATCCCTCTCAAAGACCTTGAAGACCTAAACTACTTTCTTGGAATTCAAGTCAATTGTACTAACTCTGGTGACCTTCACTTGTCCCAAACCAAATACATCACTGAGCTTCTTGAGAAAGCCAACATGCTCACAACTAAATCTATGACCACACTTATGGCCTCTAGTCTAAATTAACAAAGCATAATCCTAATATCTTTGATAACCCTAAACTTTATAGGTCTGTTGTTAGTTCCCTTCAACATGTCACCATTACAAGACTTGAAATATTCTATCTTGTTAACAAAGTTAGTTACTTTATGCATACTCCTAATCTTTCTCATTAGAAAGTAGTCAAAAGAATCTTTAAGTATCTCAAGGGGACTCTCACTCATGGTCTTATTTTTGCTAAGTCTCATGATCTACACCTCATAACATTTTGTGATGTAGATTGGGGGCTAATCCAAATGATGGGAAATCTACCACTACATATTGTGTCTATTTTGGTTTAAATTTTATGGCGTGGTCATCCAAAAAGTAGGTTGTTGTGTCTAGATCAAACATTGAAGCTGAATTTAGAAGTATGACAGATTTAACTATAGAAGTCTCCTAAATTCAATCCCTTCTACAGGAACTTAACTTCAAGTCCTTTACATTGTCTACTGTCTACTATGATGATCTAAGTATTGTGCACCTCTCCTTCAATCTTGTTCTTTATAGAAAAATCAAACATATGGAACCTGACATTTACTTTGTGATAGACAAAGTCACTGCTAAGGAATTGGTTGTTCAACATATTCGTGTCACCACTTAAACAACTTATGTGCTCACCAAAGCTATTTCTCAAGCTATGTTTCAGGAATGTAGACTCAAACTCAGGGTCTTTCCTTTGCCACCCTTGAGTTTGAGAGGGGATGTGAGAGTATACATTAAGTCTATTAGGCTAAGTTTATTTGTGAAATAGAATTTTGTTATAAGTGTTAGAGTTAGTTATGATATCTCTCTTATCTATATAAGCTTATTTTATTATAATCTCATCAATAAAATTCATCCTTTCATTCTTTTAAGAGCTGGAACATTTCGCTCTTATTTTTTTTCTCTTATGCATATTGCTAAGACACCTTTAATATGAGATAAAACAAAAAAAACATACTACCTCTAGTTTCAAATATAAGCAAAAGTATCTAATTTTACACATATTAAGAATAATCGTTAGAAGTAGTTATTTGTATTAATGTTCTCACATATTTGATTTAGTTTCCTAAAATACCTTTATATTATTTATTACATAAAGAATTAGTGTCTTTAGAAATATATACAAGGAGACATATTTGGTAAATAAACATTTAATGACATTGGGAAAATATAATTTTACTTAAATGAAGAGACCAAAAAATTTTACTAAAAATTGTTTATATTTGGAGCCAAAGATAGTACTAAAAAACAATTTCATCGATCTAACTAAAGGTTTGAGACCCTCATAAAATCTTATACATATAAAGTATATAGTTTTATACAAAAGACTAAAATTATGTAACCATATTCTTATTAAACTATCCGAAAACTTGAATCCAAATCAAGGATTTAAAAATGTTATATTAGGAATAAAAGATGAAACTAATAAATAGTAAGAGTCTAAGATTATTCAAAGACATATGGGGCATATAAGTCATTTCATTATATAGACTAAAGAAGATGGAGTGGTTCATACACATTATCTAAAATGAAGATAATCTTGGTGTATTTAAGATAAATCTTAGGGAAAATCAATGTAATTATCTATATTATTTTGATTTTAAAATACTGAACCAAAATGGTATTCTAAGTTTGAATAGAATTTTGTAACATCCTGATTTTAATTATTGGTTAATTTTATCAGCCAAGTAATTAAATTGGGAATTTTGATTTAATAAAAGACGGGTACACTAATTTCTGGAGTTTATTTGGGTAAGTTTTGGGTAACCTAAAGTTACCTGATTGGTTTTAGAAATTAACTGAACATGCAAAAGGATGAATTTTCTCCTAACCTTACTAGTTCCAATTGCACCACTTTTCTTTATGTTTTCTCTTATGCCAAGGAACAAAAGCAACGTCACTTCTCCTCCCTTCTCCTTCCAACCCGCGACACCATCTCCTTCTTTTCCTTGATTTCCTTCAATCTTCATGAATGCAAGGTGTGTTCAAGCCCTATTTTCTTTCTTTTTCCTCACGGGCAGCCATTATAGGAGCAAGGGGCTCTTCAAATTTTACAATTACTAAGGTTGTTTCGGAATCTAGTTAATGTGTAGGGCAATATTAGACATTTGAGGGTTTTTGATTCCTCCATTACTAGTAAGTTTCAAAGTGAGCCAATAGTGGTTTTGATTCCCATTCTTGATGTTAAGCTTCAATCTTGTCATTTATGTGATTATAGGTGATTTTGAAACTAATTTATAGTTATGGGGTATGTCGGAGCTTGGCGGATTTGGTTGTAAAACCCGTCGATTTAGTAATTCGAAAACCTATGAATCATTGTCGTTTTGTCATATTAATGATCTTTGCATTGTTTCGGGTTCCCAAGTAGTTAGAAATTTATTAAATACTAAGTGTTTCATAATTGATTCATTAATCAGGAAATACCGGGTTATATGTGATGTAGGTTCTGATTCTAGAACGTGGCCGAAAGTGTGGTTTTGGAATTCAGAGCTCAGATTCTAAGTAGAGGGAGCATTATATTTAAAATGTATAGATTATAAATGGATCGGGTATATATGTATGTTATGTTAATGATTGATTGATGTTGGATAGAAACCCTTGATGACGATGATGTTTGATTTTTACTTGCTATATACCCATTCTTGTTATGTTATTGATTGGATTATTAATTATGAAACATGTTGAATGTCGTTCATATATATGTATGATAATTATGATGGACAATGTTGCATTGAATTGCAATGATTGGTGATGATGTTAATTGATGATGAATATATTGAGTAAGTGAGCTTTGGATATCTTGAATTGAAATTTGAATTAAGTATAATTGCTCATGTATGCTATGCATATTGATGAATTGAAATGAGAACTCTTGGTAATGGTAATCAAGTGGCTACCCCTGGCGATGATAATCAGGTGGTTGTGGATAATTGATATTTATTTAGCATAACATTTGCATTAAAGGATGCATATAGGACTATAGAGGGCCTGTGATGTCAGCCCATATGGGAGGTGACCTTTGGATAGGCACAGACCATGTGGTAGTTTCCTTTGGATTCCACAGCCGCCTTGGATTGGGTTCAAGATCGGCCTGCAACACCTGAGTTGAGTTGCCTTTCTCATTGAGAGTGATTGGTGTTGCATTTGGGCGAATGGTTGGGTACCGGTAAAAAGATCTATGATATATGCTGAGAAAATTATATACTGCAGTATAATTCACATCAGTAGAGTCGAATCTGCATGCATATGCATTTGTATATAGACTTTGAGATTGAGACGTTGTTGGGCAGCTTATGACATGTAGCGTTGTACTTGACATACTTATGACGATATGAATATGTTAAATGGCAACGTGTTTAATGATGAATTATGATGATTTATGTATAATGTGTTAGTGGTAGAACTGGATAGATTATTGAGCATATTATGGTTAATTTTAGTTCAATATCTGTCATTTAACATATATATACTCACCCCTAAATTTATGGTTTTTAGTGGATTTAGATTGGGGCGAGGAATGGTAATTAACCATTTGGATGCCAATGGGCTCATGGGAACCAATAATGGATCAATGTATGTATAAATGCATGGATATTTGTTTAGTTTTTGGATATAGTAAGCCTTGACCGACTCTTGATATGTGTGTATGTGTGTGTTCTCTATAATGGATTAGGTATCTCATATTCCCACTAGAGGATCATAGTTATCTTTGGTACTGATATATGTACATGTGTGTTTGATAATGTTGATGGATTACTACTTATGCCCAGGACTTGTTGATATGAAAATGAAGATATTGCATCTAGAGTGTGGAATAGCCATGTACTGATATATGAAATGATTGAATGTTGTGGAATAGCCATGTAGCCTTAGAGTTGATCAATAACATGTTAGGTCAATGAGTTTGATGCATGATTAGGGAACTGGATAAGCCAAAATGGGATCCATGATGTTTTGGAACCTCGAGATAGGTTCACTAGCTTATAATTGGCAACTAGAGTGTATGAGCATTGGAATGGTCCAATTTGAATAGGAATTGATAGGTCAAGTTGCTTGGAAATGACCTAAGTTGGCCTAATCACATTTTAGTTCATAACTCTCCTATTTTTAGAAATTTTGGAGTGTGGCTTGTTTTCAAAGGCCATAGATGGTGTGAATTAGATGGTATCAAAATTTGCTGGAGTTTAGAGGTCAAACAAGTAAGATAAGGGGCATGGAAGTTGGCCCGAAAGCCAATTGCTGCAAGTCTCGCTCAAGCGAGCCCAATCTCACTTGAGCGAGACTGTGGATGAAAAGAAAAGTGGTCTCTAGGTGAATTTTGCTTCAGCGAGGGGAATCTCGTTTGAGCGAAATTCAACAGATTGGATTATGGTCTATTTTCGCTCGAGCGATACTCAAAAATGAAGACTTTGACCTATTTTTGCTCAAGCGAGACATTCTCATTCAAGTGATAAGAGGCTTTCACTCAAGCGAGCCCAATCTCGTTGAAACGAAACAAAAAAAATATTCCTCACTTTTTTTATCCTAGCATTGGGTTCTTACAAGTTTAACTTTTAAAATATATACTTATTATTATTAGGGTCAAGATTGGTTGACATTAAGTAAAATTTTGTAAAATGATAAATCCCATAACTTTTTTTTGTCAAAATTAAACTTTATTAACATGGTGAATTTGAAATTTTCACAAATTAGATTAAGTTTATGAAAATTCATACACCACAAATTATAAGATAGTTTACTACTCCGCATTATTTTAACATAAGACTACTCAAAATATTAGTAAATTGTAACTATTTGATTTTATATATAAATAAAAGTCTAAATTATGAGAATTTATATACATGACAACCATGTAATATCACATTATTCAATGAAATTGATGAAATTTATTTTTTTATAAAACTTATTGAAGGTGTTATTTTACAAAGTTTGACACATGGTATCAATGGATTCTAACTATTATTATTATTAATTCATTAACTACTTTCAATTCTCTGTATTATTATTTTTAAGAAAATTTACTTTTTGTTTAAGTTTGATTACATCCAAAATAACTATATTAATTAATTAATTTAAATTTTCATTAAAATTAGGTTAATGGCTAACATTATAAGCTAATTATATTTGGATTTATTACAACCAAAAAAATCATAATTGGTATCAACTTAAAAAAATTAAAAACTATTTAATTTCAACAATAAGTAATGATAGATGATTTTAGAGAAGCAGATTCATAATTAATTTAATCAATTTCAAAATGTATTTAATTTTAAATTTTAAACATAATATGTAAATTTTTAAAATTTCAAGTATAATTATTTGGTATAGTTTAATATAAAATAAGAAATTATTAATTTGTTCCTTATTTTAATCTATTTGACACCACATTAAATATTTTTATATCCATGTAATTTATTATTAATGTTATTGACGAGCTTGGAAAATTTAAAAATTTTAACGGGTTTCCTAAGTGATATACTTCAAGTGTGTTTTTTAACAACTTAAAGTGTGTTTGATATAAGACATTTTAAACACAAAATATATTTTATTAGTTGAAATGTTACTTAAAAATGCCACTCAAAAGAATGAGTCAACTTTACGACATCCCCTCATTGATCACCAATGTCTATCCCGGAAACTAGCCTAAAATGGGGCAAATTTTTTACGTTAGAAACCTCCCTGGCGATAAACATTGTGTTAGAACCAAGTCTATTTATAAAGAATCTAATATTGATGGTTCTTATCCTAAGATTTGTTAATAACACACATTAAGGCACTTAATTAAATAAAGTATGTCTACATATTATCTAACATTTCCAATTAAGTGTTTCAGGTCAAAAGTTTTTAAGACATAAGCTATAAATGAAAGGGGGAGCTTATCATAAAAAGTCTGATATTGGTATACGAGTCTATATGAAAAATTCAAAGAGAAGTCTGGCCCTAGTTGCAACATCAGGGTCTGATCTACCAAGCCTTGTTTAATATAAAACTCGTTCAGACTTCAGAATCAAGACCTCCAAATATATAAAGACATTACTCTTATCTTTATATCAGAGCTTAACAATGACACTCTAGAATGGATCTTTTTCCTTGAAGACTGCTTGAATCATCAAAGAAGATAAGAAGACAAGCATTTGCTCAAGAACTCAAGTATACAGCATAAAGATCAAGTCTAAGTTTGTGATGCTTTGAAGTAAGTGCATATCAAGAGAAAACTGCATTTATCATAAAAAGGAAAGAAGACAAAACAGTGCAAAAGCCAAAGTTCTTATAGGAAGAAAGTAATGAAGCTGTTCTGCATATTTCAATGAGTCAGTACGCGCGTCAGAAGACATTCAGAAGGTCAATTCTTTTTGCTCTGCATGTTGTATGTTGAAAGAAGAAAGCCTACAAAAGGACTTTTATGTTGAGAAGCTCAAGGAACGTCATTTCAGTGCAAAGTTTTAATGTTCCTTCACACTAGACTTTTGTTTTCTCTTCACTCCTTAAGATTTGGTACTCTCAACAACTAAAACTCCTCTAATGGATCTAGAACGACTATATTTCTTCACTGGATCATCAAACGATCATTTTGAGTAATATAAATTTGAAGAAATTAAAATTAAAGAACAAAGAACTTCTGAATCCTTCGAAGAAAATCTTACAATCAGTTTACAAAGCTCTCTTCTCTCTTAGTCTTAAGCAAAGACCTTATTTGTTGTTCTACATCTAGCAGACCTTGGTCTTTTGCTTTCTTACTTAGTGTATTTATTCATAATTTGTATCTTCTCATACACTAAGTTCTCAAAAACACCAAACAGTATCTATCTTTTGAATCTGCATTTGTGTAAAAGTCTGGTGAGTTACCAGTCTTTAGTTTCTATGGGAAATAATTATGGCTTGAAAAGGCTTTTGAAAGAATATTTGGGTTTGAGTCAGGAGTGACTTGTAGAAATAATATGGTTTATTAAGCCAAAAGTGACTGGAGTCAAGAATACTTGTTACATGATCTACTGCTGAAATTGTAAAAGGAGTTTTTACAATAGTGAAAATCCTTATAGTTTGAAGGGACTGGACGTAGCTTTTGCATTATGAGTGTATTAGTATAAATTGCTTGTGTTTATTCTCTCATTCCTTACTTCTAACAAGTCTACTATAAAAGTCTAATTTTTTGCATTTTAAAGTTTCAAATTCTGCAAAAAGAGTCTAAGACTTATTCAACCCCCTCTTCTAAGTCTGACTTTAAACCATCACATAGGAAACCAACAGGGCACGTCATGAAAACAACATAAGATCATCAATATAGAGCCTACTAATCGATTATGATAAACAAGTATCAATTATCATCTCATCAGAGCACCACAATCAGTTGCAGTAAAAGGGGGTAATCGATTAGCTAATCGATTACAGGGCTCGTAATCGATTACCATAATCGATTACAGGGTTCGTAGAAGACTAGCAATCAAATACACCATCAGGGCTAATCGATTATAAGGCTGACAGAAAGCTTGTAATCGATTGCCCTAATCGATTAAGGGGGCTAGAAGAGAGCTTGTAATCAATTAGTCAATCAATTACAAGGCTGACAAAGCGCTTATAATCGATTACTCTAATCGATTATAGGGCTATCAGAACTCTGCATTATGCAGATTTTTACACTAGGATCAACTTCCAGACCCCCTCAACTCCGAATGATTTCAAACTTTGACACAAGTATAAATACATCATTTAAAAACTGTTGAGATCGTCCGTACCTAAAAATTCTCAAAAACAGATGAAATATGTAGAGAAATACATATGAATTATTTTCATTCAATGTGCCTCACCAAACTTTCCTAAACAAGACCAAATGGAACCAAGGCACTGCAAACATATTTGCTATGTTGCATATAAGGTACGCAACTGGCCCGGAGGTCCCGAAACCTCCCGGATTCAAATATCACCTGTTTAGTTCCTCAAACCTACTTAAATCTCATTTGATCCTGTAACCTAACCATATCAACCATCAAGTTCTATATCTATAAGTATCTTCCATGCTTTAAATAAGTCAATCACACTACTTGCAAACATATTTTCATTCAATGTGCCTCACCAAACTTTCCTAAACAAGACCAAATGGAACCAAGGCACTATAAACATATTTGCTATGTTGCATATAAGGTATGCAACTGGCCCGGAGGTCCCGAAACCTCCCGGATTCAAATATCACCTGTTTAGTTCCTCAAACCTACTTAAATCTCATTTGATCCTGTAACCTAACCATATCAACCATCAAGTTCTATATCTATAAGTATCTTCCATGCTTTAAATAAGTCAATCACACTACTTGCAAACTATCCAATCATCAATAAGCATAATATCAATACAAATGCACATCTTACTTCAATAATTTAAACATGACTATCATTATACCAACAGGGCTTATCAAGCACATAAATTCATTACAATCTCAAGCATGCCTTCACACCATAGTCTATCAACCATAGCAACACCAATCTAAAAGCATAGCCTGGATATTAATACATCATTTTCAAAACACACTACATCATCACATTTATCTATATGAACTTCACTATATCAATTTCCAACATAATATCAAGTTTACAAAATCATCATCATCCACACTCACAAAACATACGTATATGTATATCTATACACCAAACCATTACAAGGCTTGCCAAAATAGCATCATATGCATAAAAACATCAACCATAAGCTTTTCTTCCTATGGCATTACATCAAACTTCACACTCTGACATCATCAAGTGGCATCTTCACCATCCTCCTACAAATTCACTAAAACCACAAGTAGAGAGGTGAGTACCACCTAAAGCAGTAAATAGGAAACAGTTCCATGGATTCATACATATCATAATGCATTCATTAATTCAACATATTGTATCAATACTTTTTACAAAGCATCAAAACCATATAACCAATTTATATTAAAATTTCTCTATAGTGTCAATCCCTATTATATTTCCATATCAATCAATCATCTTCAACATCAATGAGCACTAGGCTTCTATAGACCAAGGTCAATCATCATGTATCACATACATATCACCATAACTCCATCACTAACATATAACTCTAGAGTTTCAAATGCTATATATCATAATATGCCATGGTCTTTGAAAATAATTCTTTTTCAATGCATAAAAGCATGTTATGTGAATCTGTCTTTCCAATAAAACAACAGTACCAAGGATAACCCACTCAGTGAATCCTAGCACTATAATCAAGGGGCATCTAGGTGACTGTTAGTCCTTAAATTTATAATAAATTCCTTAATAAAAATTGTATAAAAATAATAAAAATTTGTTTAATTTTTTAGAAATTTAGGTTTTAAATTCAATAAATGGATGTTGTTGGAAATAATCTGCCCTTGATCAATTTTCTCTAGTTTTACAGTGAAAAAGTAAAGAATTTAAAGAGAAAAATTGAAGAACTGAAGAGCTGACGCGTAGCATCACGTGGGGATTTCTGATGCTGACGCTACGCGTCACGCCCACGTGTAGCGTCAGTGGCTACGTGGATCCCATTTCCAGGTGGCCAAGCACTCAGCCTTTGACCCATATATTGGCCATTCCACTCATGCTACATGCCATGCTGAAAGAGGAGACAGGCACACATGGCTGAGCATGATTGATTAAAATAATCCATCATGGTCACTTCGAGCTACTTTTAATAGGGGCTAACTCAGGAACCTGACGCGTAGCATCAGGACCCTTCCTCAGCCCTATAAATAGGGCTATTCTCCACACATCCAACACCCAATCTTATTCATTCAGAGTTTTTTCCTTTCTTATACACTCGTGTTTGAGTGTTTCTTTTGTAAGTTGCAGTTCTAGAATAGTTTTCTAGATGCTTGAGAGTGTTGTTTAGTATTGTAATCGTTGTAACATCCCAAAAATTTCATTCTCATGTATAATCATTTTGATTTAGACCTTTAATAATATTATCCATTTTATCTCAACTTTCTACATAAATTTAGTTAGGAAAACATCTTCAATTTCATCTTTTACCATGGTAAATAATTTTAACTTTATACCTTAGGTAAAAGTTAATCAAATAACTTATTATCTATTTCCTTAGTTATTAATTTCTTTGACTTTTCCAATTACTCTCATCAAATTACCACATACTTCACTCAAAATACGTCATCTTGTACATATTTTAAGTGTTAGTTAGAGTCCAAATTTGGAAATATGGTCAACTACAAAGTTGTTCCTCGTTGTCTTACCTTTCCAACAAGACCAAATTTGTTAAAATCCATTAAGATATGAGAGAGATATGCCCAAAATACCGAAATAGTGTCAGAATTGATATTTTACTTCAATCATATCATATTGTACATATTTTAATGCCTAGTTAGCGTCCAAATTTGAAAAAGTGGTAAACTACAAAGTTGTTCCGCATTGTCTTAACTTTCCAACAAGACTAAATTTATTAAAAGCCATTAAGATATGAGAGAGATATGCCCAAAATACTGAAACAGTGTCAGAATTGATATTTACTTCAATCATACAAGCTACATTATGTAGGTTGCGGCAATGTGTAACATCCCGAATTTTATAAAAATGAGTGATTAATGAGAATGGCAAATGGTTGAATATGAGGATGATATATAAGAATATGTATTGAATATTATGAAAGTATGTACATGTTTAATTTTAATGTTGTGATTGAGAAATATGTCTGGAAATTGAATGATTATCAGGGCTGTCATGTGTAGAAATGGGACGGATGTATGGATGTATATATATATGTAATATGAGAGTGAAAGATGTGATTTAAATGTGTGATTAATAAGTTGGGGTGAGAATTTCTGAGTAAGAATGATTAGAACCAGTTGGATGTACCCCATATGACGTATGTGATGTGTTGGATATGAATAAATTGGCTTTGAATATGATTTCATATGCTGAGTGGTGAGAGCTTTCACTTTTTGCGTAAGTGCTGATATTCTCGCTCAGGCAAGAAGGGATCTCGCTCAGGTGAGGATCCCCTGTATTGGTGGAATGGTCTCTGGACCAAATTCGCCCAGGCGGGTGAGTTGTCCGCTTAAGCGAGCTGTGTATTACGCTATTAGAGGAGTTACTGGACGAATCTCGCTCAAGCGGGCATGGCCGCGCTTGAGCGAGCTAGTGAGGAAATGGTCACTGGACATTTTTCGCCCAAGCGTGTGGGAGTGGCTTGAGCGAAATTGTAAGGTCTGATGTTGGAAGGTGCTCACGCAAGTGTGACTGGTATGGTTATGTTTTGACCGAGTGTATGGAGAGCAAGTGGGACTCTAGACGAAATTCCACTTGAGTGAGGACTTAGAAAATAATACATGATTTGTAGTGAATTTTCGAGTGAGATTCCGAGTGATATATGTCCTAGTCTTTCCCTTCCGAGTGAATAAGGTATAATCCGAGCGGTTAAGATGTGAGTAAGTCTGAGTGGGACTTAATTTGGTAAATATCTTTGAGTAAGTAGAGGTCAGAGTAATTTTCGACTGGAACCAGATTGTGGGGTACCCCTTCTAAGGGAAGAGAGGTTTATGAAGTCTTCGAGTGGAGTCCCGAATAGGGAACTTCTGAGTTCAGCATAACCTATTCCGAGTGAGTGACCTATTGGGAGAAAGGTCGGTCTCTGGAATATTTACCGAGTGGAATCTCATGTGAGTGAGGGCTTGGATTTGGAATGAGTTTGCCGAACAGTAGTTGTGTAAGAGAGGACTCGGTCTGGCTATTTTACCGGGTGGAGGACCGATTGAGTGATGGTCGGTCTTGAAATTAATTACCGAGTGAAGGACCATATGAGAGAAGAGTCGGTTTTGAAATAATTCACCGAGTGAGAACTGATTATAAGTTGAGTCGGTGTTGAGATGAATGGCTGAGTGGTAGCCGATCAGGTGTTGAGTCAGTTTTGGGAATGAAATGTTGAGTGAGTGATGTCATATACACTCCGAGTTAATGTTAAGTATAAATTCCGAGTGAATAAGATTTCATGTATTTTGAGTGGCAAAGTGTTAAGTAATTCCGAGTGGAACTTGATTATGGAGTTTATTCCTGAGGAATGAATGGTTAAGGTATTCTCCGAGTGAGAAGAGGTATGAATACCGAGTGGAAGACCCAATAAGTGGTGGGTCAGTTTTAGAGTGATTGCCGAGTGAAAGGCTGATTAAGAGATGACTCGGATTGAAGTGAAAATTACCGAGTGAAAGATTGATTGAGATGACTCGGATTTGGATTGAAATTGCTGAGTGAGAGACTATGTGAGTATGAGTCGGCCCTGAATGACTTGGTTGAATGGAAAGTGGATCAGTCTAGATTATTATGTCAAGAGGGAAGCCGAGTGTGAGATGACTCGGATCCGGATGAATTTTGCCGAGTGAAAACCGAATGAATGTTGGGTCGGTTTTGGGGGAAATTCTGTCAACAAAAACCCGAGTGTTGGGAAGGATGACTTCTTATCGGATTCACCTAAGCGAATGGATACCTCGCTTAAGCGAGCGAGTATGGAAATAGATACTGGACAATTCTCGCCCGAGCGAGTGGCTAGTTGAAGGGGAACCTCGCTTGAGCGAATGCATTTGGGAATGCTTACTGGAACGTTTCCGCCCGAGCAAACTGAGACGCTCAAGCGAGATGGGGCTCTCGCTCAAGCGAGATGGGGCTCTCGCTCAAGCGAATGTGGGTTTCGCTTGAGCGAGTGACACCCTGATAGTATTTTCCCCTCTTTTCTCTCGGTTTGAGTATGTTGGCCCTTCTTTTCTCGGTTCCGATGGCTTGGACTCTTTTCCCCTTACTTTGTTAGATACCCGAGGGGATGTAAAAGGATATTAATGTAAATATAACATGGCATGATGGATTATTGGGCTGCCATCTTAATTATGAAGTAACGGTGAGATTTTAATGGGGAAGAAAATATTAAATCGAAAACTCTCACTTTCTTCCACTCTCACGTCACTTCTTCCTCTCCTTTCTACACTCTTCTTCTTCGTTTTCTTCCTTCTTCACACCCAAAACTGTAATTACTTCCTCCACTTCCTCACCAACACCAAATTAATTGGATATCATGGATTCATGGAGAAAAAATGGAACTTGGGGCAAGGCTTGACCCATCTTATTTCTCTTCATCTCATTTTCGCTTTGGAGCTTAATCTAGGAGAAAGAGGTATGATCTTGAACACCCATGGTTCTAGTTTATGGTTTTGAGCCTATTTAAGTGTTGTGATGGGAGATTGGGTGTTGTTTTGATGGAAAATGACTTGAAGAAACAAAATCCTAACCCTAAGATTTGGGGGAAATGGATAATAATGCTATGAAAAAGGATTTTTAGTGAAAACCCTGGATAATATATGTGTGGGTGTTGTTAATGATGGAGATTGATGGTTATTTGGAATGGTTATTGGGTTTTGATGAAAACCCTAAGTGGAGTGATTTGGGGATTTTGACTAAATAAGTAAATTTGATGATTTTTGATGTCTTAGAAGGAATTGTAAGAAGGGAATGAACCTTTAGAATCATTGGGATTGATTAATGAGGTTAATAATGTTTTGAACTATGTTCATGAGGTTGTGTAAGATAATAAATACTATAAGGATTTGTTAATTGATGAGGGTCTTGATGGGGACCAAGAGGCTTATAATGAATTTGAATGAAATTTTATAATGAGGATATTTGAAGAGTTGAGGTGAATTGAAAATACATCATGTAATGGATGAGATAATGATGTTATTGGGTTTAGTTGGCCTTTTAAGATCTAGAGGATCTTGGCTTTGGGAAAGGAATTCCCGAAGCCTAATACAATTGCATAAGTTGGTGTTCATCAAGTCTAGGACTTGATGTTGGGCTTTATGATAAGCTAGCAAATGTTTAAGAATTATGAGGAATGCCTTGAGATGGCTTATTAATTGTATGAATGCATATGTATATTATGTAGATTGTATTCCGGGTGATGCAATGGAGCATTCGAAGCATTGACTAGTTTCAGCTCTTCCCTCAAGGTAGGAGAGGAGTTAACATTCAAATTGCATGAGTAAATTTAATAGTGATTGTTGTATGTGATGGATACTCATGCTTGCCTTGCCATGTATATGTATTGAATTAATTGAAATAACAATTTGATAATTATTGAGAATTATTATGATACTCTTGTGATGGGTGCAAGTAATTGACTTGCATGTGTGTGAGGCAATTTTGATTGTTATATATGTATATGTAATTCGTAACACCTTGTTGCCACAGGTGTGGATTAATATTATGATAATTGCTATACCCTTTGATATCCATGTGTGGATTGTTATGAATGATGAGATGAAAATCCACTAAATGAAGTGTGATAATATTGATGAATAATATGTGGTGTTGAAATGCCATAGTGGCTGTTTACAAGTATTGACTTGCGTGTATGATGTGAAATATATGTGAAAATATGTTGAGATGGAAATGCCACATTAAAACTTGAAAATAATAATTATGAAACCAACAAGGTTGAAATCCACTAAGGTGTATGGTGGTGTTGGTGATTATGATGATGATGATCGATGAGTGGCATTTAGGATGCACAGAGTGAGTATGCATTTGATTTGCATTGCATTGCATCCATGACATATCATAGCTGCCGGTGTTGGAATATTAGGGGATTCCCTCGGTTGGCCCAGTGGAAGGGCGGCTCAGTGCATGAGCAATACGTTGTTTCCCCTGTGACTCGGTGTGTGAGTCACGAAGCTGCCCATGCTGAGCTACGAGGAGCTGCATGTGGTTGACCCTTGTGGGGGGGTGGCTCTTGAGGAGCAGGTGTCCCCGGTGGTCCTTCGGATCACAGCTGCCATGTTGAGAATCATGGTTGGCCCGCAACACCATATGTTGAATATGTTGTATACCGCGGTCATGGTGAAAATGACCAGGTGTTGCATGATGGGCGATGCGGTTTGGTACCAGTAAAAATATGGTGAATATGCATGCATTATGATATATGTGTACACATTTTACTACTGCAGTAGGGGCATGATATGTGATCATGCTTGAACCCACAATTGGTGTTATTTCCCACAGTCGGATCCGCATTTGTTGTCTATTCCATTGTGCATATGCATTAGCCATAAGAGCATTTGCATATAGCATGGTGATATGCCAGAATATGATGATGATTGATGATGAATGAGATGGTGGTATGGTGTTGATAAGATGAGAAATTAATATATCGGAAGACCACATAAAAGTAAGAAAAGACATGAATTAATGAAATGATGATGATAATCTATGAATGCCCTTGTTGATAAGTGGCAGAGTGATGGTGTATGTGATTGTGTATATGTTGTGCTTGTTTATGATATGAATTGCGGTTCATGAGGCTTGTATGCCTATTATAATAATGAAATGATGAATGAATGATAATCTAATGATTTTAAAGCAAAGCACACATGATGTTTGTATGCATATACACATGATCATAATATATATATTATTCGTCATTTGAATGTATAACTCACTCTCCCATGTGGTCTCCTTTTTAGCCTTGTGATGCAGGTTGCCATGGGATGAGTTCGGATTTCTAGTCAAAGCTTTGGTGAAGGTAAATAGTGGTAATGGAAGTGCCTTGGCCGACATCCTTTATGGTTCTTGTATAATGAATGAATTCTGAGAATGTAGGCGATTTTAATGAATTTGAACATGTATAGAATAATCCTTCGGAATTGTGAATTGTGGATATAAATGTAGTATGTAAGAGATGATTTGATGTGTATTAGAAGGATTAAAAAGTGAAAAATGAGCATTGATGATTAATTCTAGAATGTAGTATGTGGTATGTGTAAGATAATTCTTGAATTTGTGGATGGTGAATAAATATATAGAATGTAAGAGATGATTTACAGTGTATTGGGAGGATTAAAATTAATTGATGTATATTGATGATAGCGAAGGCTGGGAGAAGACTCCCGTGTGTACATGTATATATACATAGTTATACCTTAGGCTTTGCATGCTTATGGAATTAATTGTAGAATGATGATGGTTGTCTAATAGGCTTATAATATGCCATTGCGTGCTAGCCTAGCCTTTTCTCATATCGTCATATATGGGACTAGGCGTGTGCCCGGTATACACATTCTTTCGCTGTATACTCTATTATTTTGTATACCTTTATGGGCAAACCATTTATCGATCCAGTTATAGATTACTAAATCTCACTCTTTGGTTTTCTGTGATTTGGGTCTTGATGTGGTCATGATGGTGTATTGGAAATGTTTTCAAACGTGAAAAATTTATTCGCAATTTTATTAATTATAACGATCACATTGGGATTCGAGTACAGAAAATCCGGGGTGTTATACAATGGTCAACAATCCAACCTATTTTTCTCACCTAAAACCTCTATTATCACCATAATTAATGCACCTAACATCCCACTACAATCCCATTATGAAAATTTTGTCCCCCACTTGTCATTTGCATCATTAAATCAACACTACATCTTGTTCCCAAGTCTGAATTCTTAGAACAAGCTAAAGTTAGTGAAGTCTCTCTCTCATTTTCTTTTATTTTCTCCATCAAAGTCACTCTTGATCTGAAGCTAGGATAATAAGAGAACACTTTCAACCACTCTAGGATCCTCCATCAAGGTAAGAGGGGATAGGGTTGTGAATAAATATGGAATGGGTAGAATTGTATGCTATTTTAGGATTTCCAGATTTATTTTCGTAACTTTTTACTTAATTTTGAAGCTGAAAACGTGTGAATTTGACTTTTATTTCTTCATCAAAGTTGTATATGTATGTTTTATATGAATTTTTAGCTTTGAATGACATAATTTGGATGCCTATAGCTCGAGTTATTACAAAAATTCTAAAGTATGCCCGTTCTGGAATATGTACCTTCTATTTTGTGAAAATATTAAAATTCTGGGAATTATACATACATATTTAGACTTTGATGTCTTCATAAAAGTTGTATATATTTATGTTATGGATTTATAGAAAGTGTTTTCAAGTTAAAAGGATATTTGTATCTCTAGTTATACCTAAAATACAGAAGTATGTTCATGTTAAAAATCTGCTGACGTGAATCACTGTTTGTATTTTTAAAACTGGGAATTTTGTGATGAGAATTAGTATTTAGTGTCTTCATAACAGTTTTAGATATTTGTGTTATGAGTAATTTAGAACTAGTCTCATGCCAAAATTATTTTTGTAGCTCCAGAAACATTGAATTTACCAACATATGTACGTTTTGTTACTTTCTTTGAGATAATTTAGCATACTATGAATTTCTGATATTTCTGTTTGGATTTGGAATTTTTGGTCTTCATAAAAATTATAGATGATGGAATTATTGAAACACGGAACTTGGCCTCATTCAAAAATTATTTTTATACCATGAGTTATAGCTAATTTACTAAAGATTGTCAAACTAGTAAATTTTCCAGCAATTGGTGATAATAAAAAATGATAACCTATTGACTATTATGTGATTATGTGATGTTTCTGTTTGGAATTTAAAATTATGGTCTTCATGAATGTTATAGATAATTTTGTTATAGAACTACAGAAAGTGGAATTACTTAAAAAGGATTTGATTTGCTCACGTTATGGTTGTTTTACTAATGTATGTTGCTATTGTAAATTTCTGAAATTTACCTATGATGATTATTATGGATGAAAATGATATTTTCCATGTGGGTAATGATTTATTTATGAATTATTGAGGGATTATTGATTATTATGGATGTTATTGAGTGTCCTATGAATGTCATACAGTATGTATATCTTTGTGATGAATAATTATGAATGACTAAATTAATGTATATATGAATGCCTTGTGGTTTATTGAGATATGTTGTTGAACTATAAATCCATGATTTTGAGAATTAATATATGTGATGTGTCCTTTGAGGACTTGTGGTTTTCCAAGTGATTATGGAAGTATTGATATCATGGTATGTTAAATTGATAAAGAGAATTAAAGGCATTCATGCATCATAAGCATTTGGACGCACCATGGAATTTAAGGGTTCCATGATTGCCGGTCCTGGTGGGGGGTTTACTCTATGATGAGTTAAAGCCTTATTTTTGTTGAGCGCCATGAAGTGTATGGATTCATGGTTTATGCTAAGTCCTACTTGTGTACTTCGGTACTTGAGCGCCATGAAGGGTAGGGATTCATGGTATATGCGAAGTCCTACTTGTGTACTTTGGTACTTGAGTGCTACGAAGGGTAGGGATTTGTGGCATTATGCTAAGTCCTACTTGTGTCTCTATGAGACTTTTTACTGCAGTATTCCCACTAAATAAAAATGAATCCAACATGACATCATTTAACTAAATTAAAGATTATTAAATGTAAATGACCTTGTTTGGCATATTCATCATATCATAATTGCTTGTTGATTGTGTTTGTGCAATTTTACTTATTTTATATTTATTCTATATTTTATCTCACTCTTACATTATTTTTACAGTGCACGCTTCACAGAATGACGAGTGGTGCAATTAATGAAGTTTTTATGTTTTATTGCTTGGACTTTGATTTCATTTGAGATTTAATGTGTTGTAATAATATTATGTACCTTGTACTGCAATCTTATCTATCGTTTCCCCTATATAAATGTATTATGTTTTATTCGTTCACGACTAGTATGCATGATAATATTCCGCATTTATCAATTTTTACGTGACCTCAAAATTTAAATTACGAATTTCAAAATGATTCTTTAAATGCAAAAAATTTATTTTAAAAATTTAGGTTAATTAATTAGAATTTGTAATTTGGGTCCTGGGTGTCACAATCGTTGTATCGTGAAGTATTTCCATCCCCTTCGTAATGTCAACATCTGTAAGTGTTGTTCTTACTTTTACCATGTGTAACTAAATTATTTATGTTGGAATTTGGTGAATCAATCTATTATATGATGTTGTGATTATGACCTCTACATATTTATGACTCAAGTACATGTTAGTATTTCAACTCTTTATCAATATGAATGTCAAACGGGAGAATGATTTTCATGTGTATTGAAACTTGTTTTATTAGTATGAATGTCAAACGGGAGAATAATTATTCACGCTGAATTAAAATCTGTTTTAATTAAAGTAAAAGTTGAAATACCCTTAATATGCCAATTACTAGGGATAGAATTGGTAATTATTGTTGCCATAAGACCAGAACTTAATGCAAGTTTTTATTGAGAAAGCTCACGAGGGATCGGACTTTACAATAAATACTTTATACCACGAGGGATCAGCTATAATGCCTTTAAGCTGCAATATCATGAGCTTGATGATTAAGTATGTATGTCTGTAATTATTTCATTATATTTTAGTGCGAGAATCCTAATTCCAACATAATTTGTTAATATGTGTTTTTACCTCAAGTATCTGAGTATTCTGAATTATATATCAATTTATTAGATAGATTTTATCTTTTCTATCTTTTTACCTTATGAACAAGTCAACCATTAAATTCTGTGAATATTGTACAAATTGTTTATAAATTATTCTTTTGTTAATAATCATTGATAAATTTACCATAGTAAATAAGAAATTACTGTGAGTTACTGGACTTTCAATCCCAGCGGAACGATATCTAAATTTGAAAACTACAAACGATTGGTGCGCTTGCCAATTAATAACCTAACAGTAACACGGGGGTTAACAGTGACCACGCAATGAATCGTAGCATTATAAACAATGGCACCCTGAGTAACCACACAATGAATCATAGCACTATAAGCAGTGGTACTCGAGGACTACACAGTGAATCATAGCACTATAAGTGGTAGTCTCATTGGTACTAAAGATCTGCTCAGTGAATCGTAGCACTATAAGCAGAAATCTCATCAGCAAATCATAGTTCCAGGTGAATCATAGCACCAAATGCATATTATGATGTCATGAAAATGCATAATGCATATGATGTGAATCTTAGTGCGTATAGTCAAATTCAACACTGATATCATAGCCTACTCCTTCTAAACTAATTCTCATTAATCATTTTGTAATCATCATTCATCACCAGGGTATAATTCAGCCATCAATAAATAGTGAATCACATAATACAAACTGTACAATTCATCATCAGTTCACTAATGGAACAATCAAGCATAATTTTCACCTCAATTATCATAGTTACGGTACAAGGCCAACTATCATCAATTCACATCAATCAAACCATAATTTAATATATAATGATACACATGGGGCACATAAGCATAACCACATATTATTCAATTTAAAGATCAACGTAAGAATACTAAACATATTTATTTACTTCGATAGTAAACCCAATCCTGAAACCTAATTCCTTATTCGTTACTCAAGCAATAAACTCCCCTCGTACGTCGAAATGTACCTCACAACGAATCTAACTTTTCAAAACCTTTCACGCACCACTTTAGCTTCTTAATTCCAAAACACCTATTTACGCCTTTACTCGAATTTCCTAAAATCATCGATAACCATGATGATAACTCAAATCGACTCAAATATGTGCTTCGAAGTTTAATTTCACAAGTTAGATATGATTTTGGCAAGAGACGACTTACCGAAATAACAACCCACAAGTCGTTAGTCTTCTGATATACTTTTAAAACCTTTACCATTATTTTCCAAACTGAATCCCTTGACGTGATAAGCTTTGTGGCGTAAAATGGAGGGTTCAAGCTTCATCCATGGTGCCCATAGCTGTCACGACTAACAGGGAGAAGAAGAAGAAGAAATGTGAAGTTCATGCATGCCCAAGAAGAAGAAAGAGAACCCCAAAATCAAACACACGCATATGAGAAGGAAGGGAAAAATTTGAACCACTATGAACTTACTTCAGAATGCATGGCAGAAAATGAGGAAGAGACTACGAGAGGGTGTAGTAGGTGAGAAGGAGAATGAGCCGCACTGAGGGAAAAGAGCAAGTTACCAAGAGGGAGAGTGATTGTGAATGAAAAAGGCAAGAGAGAAAGAGATCTTCGTGGGAAAGAGAGGGAGCACGGGAGAGATAGAGAGAGTTGCTAAGTGGGGGGAGGAAAATGAACAAATGAGGAAGAGAAGGAAAGGTAATTAATGAATTAAATTTTTGAAATGCTTTGGAATAGAATTATAGAAAGGAAAATTAAATAAATTGAGTTTAATGAGTTTAATTTAGATTGGGTAATTAACTTAATTTTTGAGGCTCCTAAATTCACCTAAGAAATTTAAATTAGGATCTTACAAAATTTTCAACCTTTATATAGTTTAATATTTCATAAATCACTTAGCTAAATTTTGAAATTTAGGAATTGTATATTTTCAAAACGCATAAATTTTATTTTTTATTTGAAATAATTTATATATCATGTTAAATTAAGGTGGTACATTTTCAATTTTATTATCATTTATAAATACCTTTATTAAATAAATTATATGATATAAACAAATAAATTTATATTATTATAAAACACTAGAATTTGATAATATTAATTATTTGTTTTTATCAAGAGAATAATGACTTGTTATTCTTAAAAACAAAGAATGTTGTGACATTTGTTTATTTTATTTAGGAAAATTATCCTTTTCAAAAAATATATTTTACTTTAATTAAATAAATTTTTAATTCTATAAGATTAAATTCTTATAAAAAAATAAAAGTTAAAATATTTTTTAAAAATTATTTTTGAAGTTCCATGTTTTTATCCATAAAGATCAAATATTTTATTTAAAAGATGTAATGAAAGCTCTAATGAAAATTGATAAAAATATTTGTAGCTTCCCCGAATTTTGTAGTTTTTAAAAGGCCTGGGAAGTTTACCTTCTATGAGTGTGCATGTATCTAAAAGCTGGTATTTTTACTTCCATAGACTCTAGTGTTTCAATGTTCCTGCATTTAAATGATGGGATCAGAAATGGAATTGTGTAAATGTTGGGGAACAAATCCAAATATTGGATTGCACCAAGAGTTTGCCAAAATTTTACTTTTATAGTTGTGGTTTCTACCATCACAACAATCATTCTCTTTCAATTTTTTTTAATACTTTATTCCTTTTTTCTTCAAGAAAAACTAAGGATGAAAAAATGACCCAACTCGTCAGGACCTACCAAAATATGGGCTAAGTCAGGTCTAATTGAAGAGGCAAGTTTACACCACTATCCTCTATTCCATTATCATTGATGAATCAAAGACATGCTAGATTTAGAGGGACAACCGACACTAACTTTAAGCCTTCAAAGATATGAATAACAAATTTTGAGCATCGTCGTGGAGTCAATGAGACTAACTAAGTTGGTGTTGGTAGTAGATGAGATGATTGTAGACCTTGTTGATACAATTAAATGCACTCCATAAAAAAATAGTAATATAATACTCCTCCCGTTTCTATTTAATTGTTTGGAGGAGGCAAGAAGACCAACTATGTAGGTGTTGGTAGTAGAAGAAATGATTGTAAACCTAGTTGATATATTTAAATGTACCTCATAAAAAAAATGTAGTATAACACCCATCCCATTTTTAACAAACATAATTAATGTTAATATTTATTGAAAAAAGGTATTACTGAAAAACAATTAATACTCTTTTAAAATTCTAAATGAATAATTATTATCTTCTTAAAATTCTAAATAGACAGGTAAATAGAAACAAAATTATTATTTTTAAGTAGACAATTAAATAAAAATAGAAAAGTATAAAATAGTAATTTGATATATTTAAATGTACTTCATAAAAAAAAAAGGTTAACACTTTGAAATGATATTTTTAGATTAAATAATATAATATAGTAAGTTAATTTATTCAAATGCATTTTAAATATTTTAACTTAATTTAGAGATGTACTCTTGAACAACCGTAAACAAGAACTAGCAAATGCTTTAAAAAAAGTAGAAAGGACCACGCTTTTCAAAATAACCTGTACAATAACAAATTTAGAGATTTAAAGTCCGTTTGGTTTTCAGTTGGGGAAACGGAGTTGAGAAAATGAAGAAATTTAAGGGTTGATATTGATCCTTCACACCGTTCGAGATAGTCAAAACTCCGTTTGACTGTAAGATTTATTTTTGGGGTTGGTCAACCAAACTAAATAACCAAACAGGCTCTTACTCATCACAGAGAGAGAGAGAGAGCCGTAAACAAGAACTAGCAAATTCAAAAAGTAGAAAGGACTACGCTTTTAAAAAAGCCACAACTCTCAAATGCTTTAAAAGAGTACGAACAAGAAAACATTCTAGAGATTGAAAATAAACGTTTTCGTTCTTTTAACTTAAACTAAAATTGACAACAAATATTGAGCATTAAGACCTGTATCTCCTATTAAAAAATAAATAAATAATTAACACCTGTATCTAGTCGAAAGTTGTAAGGGGTATGAAGGCCCAAAAAACTTCCAATAACCTCGGAGAGTATACAATTTACATACGAGTGGAAAGTTTCTATCCTATATCCTCACATCACTAGCTAATTTGCTCTACTTGAACTGAGATTTAATTTATTTAAAAAAAAATCTTTCGCCTCAGACATAATTGAACGAGTCTAAGGCAAATCAGTGAAGAGAATCAGGTTTCAGTAGTTGGTAGAAGTGAGGTGCAGCCTCCAATAGCCATGAGGGATCTATGGTTATGACATTGCGCATGTATTGTCGATCAGTGGATACAAGAGAGTTGTAAATAACCCACTTTGGATTGACTCTGCAAAAGAAGATAATTTTGGATGACTTCAGATACAAAGAGCATACATTCAATGTATGTGATTATGATCCCCGAAAGAAGGGGAAAAAGAAATTGAAAATGGGATGAAGTATAAAAACATAAGTACAGTTGCTGAAAGAGACAATAAGATGTGTTTAGACAAATTTTAAAAAACAGAAAATAAATTGACAAATTTGTAATCAAAACTCATAAGATAAACCAAACAGGCCCCAAGTTTCCTAGTCGTCTTCTAAAGCAGAAATAACAGAAAACCTGCCCGTGATACATAACTTCCGCAAACTCAGTTCTGACTAACCTGAATAGCACTGATGATGGGTGAATATAAACTTCTTGTGATCCTCGTAACGTCTTATACATTCCGTTATGACTGTATGCCTTTTAACATGGTACACAAACAAATTAAATATAGCTGAAGTCATTTTATGTGCTTAACCACAAAATTGTATACACATGAACAATAAGAAAGGAAATCAAGCATATTAGTGTGCCAAGAGGTATCTCACCTCTAGATGGCAAGCATTAGCGAAAAAACCAGCACAAACTGCCTTTCTAACCGCCTGGAAAAAGTATATTCTTTAAACATAATTAAATCACCTTATAAACTACAAGCAAGAACAGAAAGTGAAAACGTGATGTAGGATGAAAAACTAAACAATGAGACAGGATCAGTAATATAATAATCGTACTAGGGTAGAGCTTTACCTAACTAAACTATTTAAGTAACCAAATAAAGAATAAATCAGGATAAATTGAACGCATTTTTTAAGAAGTTTTTTTCCAAACCAGTATTAAAAAACCAACCTGCATATCACCATCGCAAGATTTTAGGACTAAGCCAATCCTCTGTGCAATCCTTTTGAGCTGATCTCGAACTTCAAGAACTTTCCTCTGCAATTTAAGCAGCCATGTCAACATGAACTAGTGACAAGGACATTGAAATAACTACATTGTGCAAAATTGCCAAACATATACACACCATGGCATGGTAGTTTATGTAGTTCTTGTGACACCACTGTGAAGATTTCCCAGACTGATGAAACCCCTTATATATATTGAGGAATGTTACATGATCACCCTGTAATTATATCAATTATTAAAAGAAGATCAAAATTATTGAAAAAAAAAATAGTTCACAATACATTTTACGGCCACAGAAAAACAATTGTATTACCCAGGAGTTGTTAAATGAAGAATCATTGGAAGTTTTTAAAGTTTAAACACAAATAATGTGGAGGAAGTTATGAGTATAAATAGAAAAAGTGAGTGAGTTAACAAAATACTTAAACTAAGATACCTCCGCAGCAGCAAATCTCAATTTTGCTTCATCAGATTCCTTTTGCATCCCTCTCCCTGAGATCCAGATAGACTGTATACATTGATAATCTGAAATTAAGATCAATTGCTCTATACACTAATGTTCAACAATATTTTTGTTATGTTTTACAGATTGATTATATTTCATATTTCCCAACGTCAGCATGAAACTTGATTTGAATACACAGAAATTTATGAAAAATTGTCTAAAAGCTTTACTTACTTGGACAGAAAGAACAGCAGCAATTGTGATTATCTCCTGTGAACACCCAAGTTCACTAGAAGCTATTATCATCTTTGAGACCATTGGATCCTGCCAAAATTTACATTCCATTAAGCATTGGTAAATTTGTAAAAAATGCATCTGGATAGCTATTTTGAAAAGGTAAAAAATACATTGAAAAGTGGGCAGACACAGAGAAAGAACTCATTAAAGAAGATAGGTAATATTTGTATTTGTACAATTAAATTAAGGAATATATTAAAAAGCAGCAACAGTGGAATCTCATATGACCCTTTTAATATATTGTTTATTTAATGAATCCGCACCTACATCTGCACAATAGAAAATATGAAGAGAAATAAACAGTTAAGAAAACACTTGGAGCAAAGAAAACCATGCAGTATATACTAGAACCAGATTCACAGCAGACTAAAGCAATGTATATGGTGTGGAAGGTCAATTGATTTCTCAGGCTGAAAAGAATCAGGAGGGCCTTAACAAAGTTGAATTGACAGGATTTCTAATTATCTTTTAAAGACAGGATTCCTAGATTATGTCATACAGTTTCTTCATGTCCTTATTTTTCAGTTCATTACTCAATTGTCTGCTATTCTTTTGTGCTGTCTGCTATATGTCTGATGCACTTAGAAGTTAGAACTAACTCTGGTCTGTGCCCTAGTGAATAAAACAAAAATTTTATCATTCTACAAATAAAGATAAAGATGAAGCATTTAATAAATTAATGAAACATTATTTATTTGGTAATGAAAATATACAAGTGGTATCTCTGCAACTTGAAATCCAGTTGGTGAAGTCAGCTTAGCATCATCATCCAAGACACCAAGTGAGTAGAGAATTTCTAGTGCCCGGATCATTGCTTCAGGAGATGGAGAAGCTGGCCAGTCAAAGCCCAAAATATTATCGATCCCCAAGGCCTTTAACTGGAAATCATCAGAAAAGGTATTAAATAATTAATTTTAGCATCAACCATTAGCTTGATTTAGGATACACAATTCTTCCAGCAAGCAATCCTTTGGTAATAGCACTCAACTGGGGAATGATTTCACTCATATAAAAGAGCTGGAGGTGACAATTGGACAGTCCATCTCATTAAACACTATATATACTACAATTTATTTATTATTATAGTAGAAACAAGGGGAAAGTTTATTAGAGATAAGTGCTGCATAACAAGAGGCAGAGGCTACAATATGCAACAAAGCTGCTTGAGTAACCCAGAAAAGTGTAAACCTAAGTAACCAATAGCATTATCAAAGAAAGTTGTTAAATGTATATAAAATAGTATAGTATATAGTATAGGACATTATGATCATTTGTATTTTTGTAATATAATATTG
Organism: Clitoria ternatea; assembly: GCA_037962975.1. NCBI lineage: Eukaryota > Viridiplantae > Streptophyta > Magnoliopsida > Fabales > Fabaceae > Clitoria > Clitoria ternatea. The sequence continues at coordinate 238,599,453 of CM075671.1, read as the reverse complement.
TATATCCAATCTATATATGTAGAGCACTTGTGTGTAGTTGAGACATGGATTTCATTCCATTCTCTCCTCTCTTAACAGAAGTAATAAAAATATGTAGGTGAATAACAATATGCAAGTTTGTGGTTGTAACAAAGAATTTTGTTTATGACCTTTCAAAATTCTTTTCTCTGAACAGCTTTGGCATATTTATTTAACAGAGTTAAAAAATCAGATGAGGAAAAAGAAAAAACCACAATGAATTCATTGCATGAAAACAGTTAGTAAACCAAATTATCAAAAACAATGAAACTTCAAATGCAACTTCACCTCTCTCTCTCTCTCAAGTTGATCTTGATAAAATTATCATATGAAAGAGCAAATATACAATTTGTTAAGTATTTATTAAATTCAAACCAATTCATGATAAATCAGAAGAGCAATGATGTAATGATCGTTAGTCGTCATTCCTATTAATGATCAGAAAAATATAATCCCAATCAAAGAACCATGCCAGGAGAAAAAGAAATAATCAATGATGGCGGTATCACCAAACAAGGCTCCACCTTTGGTTGCGGTGAAATTGTTCCATAACAAATTAACAATTACTAACCTGGATCACACAGGAGACCATATTTGATCTTTGTATCTCTGGAATTCCCTCATTAGACATATGCTTAAGAAAATATTCTTCTGTATATAGCCTGGTTGTAGTCATGTGAAAAATGGAAGGTAACAAAAAAATTGCCAGTTAACATAATTACAAAATATAAATTACAATAGATACTGACATGGTAATAGGAACAAAACAAAATAGAATAAACAATCATAAACAAATTGTCAGCAAAACACAATGAAGAAAAATTTCTCCAAATTGGAGGGGGCATACCTGTTCTCAGCAGTGTTGTTAAGTTACAAAAGGTACTCCAAAGAAATTTACAAAAGGAGGGGTAAAAAGGTGAAAATTTTAAAGCAAGTTATTGAAATTTTGTGAAGGTAAAAGGTGAAGCAACATATATAGAATAGCCAAAGCATTTCCTTTTGGTGAAAGTATTATCAAATCTTCAGGTCTTTGCAAAAGATTTTGGCAATACCTTGATATTTATAGATGGATGGAAACTTTCTTCCATTGGGTAATTAGAAATAAAAACCCACAACATGAAACAAAAACTAAACTGTAGTTAAATAATTGCAGTTCTTTGGCAGATACAAATGCTGATCTCTTATGTCTGAAGATATGGGTGACTAGGTGAATAAATCATATTTGATAGGTGAAACATGTTCTTAAACCGGCTGAAAGAAATTAACTACTTTCCATACACACCTGTAACACTTTCCAGGTCGTACTCGTCCAGCCCTACCAGCTCTTTGTCTGGCAGAAGCCTTAGATATTGGTGCCACAACCAGGTTTTCAATATCAGAAATCTGTTACAAAGAACAGTAGAAAATTGCATTTGGTGAAATCAAGACATCTGAGTAAGGGGAAAGAAGAAGGGTGAAGAGACTACCTAAAAAAAGTTACTACTGGCCAGCTAGAGTCAATCAAAATTTAGCAGATAAGTTCTAATAAACAGAATAATAAAGAGAATACAAAATGAATGTTAAATCAAAATTCAACAGTGTACCATAACTGGTAAGCTTCCATCCTAATTTATTGAAAATTTTAAGGATTTAAATTCTTCATGAACCCAAAAAAAAGTTGTTTAACTACTCACAAAAAATGGATGAAGGTTTTCTCTAATCTTTAGAAAACACAAGGGTAGAAGAGAGGATAACTCTGCAACGGAACAATGTATGATAAAAAAAAAAGATAGATAGCAAAAAAGAAACCTGAATGGAAGTAAATATATACCTAATGTTACATTTTTAAACCAAATAGGACCAAATCATTACAGGGTTCCATACTATCTTAAATAGAAACAACAAAATGCAAATACCGGATTGTAGAAGCGCTGTTTAGAGAAGCCGCTGTCAACAACATATACAACGCCCTGCACAATTAAGAAAATAAGAATGGATTGTGAAGACCTTGTTGTCCCTAATTATGTCCATAGTTACTTAGACTTGTGAAAGAGATGCAACCTCCAAAGTGAGTGATGTTTCTGCTATATTAGTAGAAATTACTACTTTCCTCTTTCCTCGAGGGGTTGGAGAAAACACTAACTCCTGAGCGAAAGTAAAACATGTATCAATAACAATAAAAAATTAAAATAAATATATCAGCAATTTCTTACAACTAAATCTGCATTTCTGACCTGTTCAGCACGTGAAAGTCCTGAATACAGAGGCAAAACAATTAATCCTGGAACAAAAGAAAATTCCATGCATTAGTGGTATCTCATTGACAAGCATAATAATGTGCAAAGTGCAAACTGAAAAATATGAAGTCATTTTCCTGTTAAGTTTGGAAAACAAGTGTTCTTTTTACTCATCTACTGTTAGTCATCAGTAGTTAATGACATCAAGGTTAAGAGCCCAAATAAGAAATATTCAGTGTGTACCTGAAGATTGCTTCCCATTAGTTTGAACTTCATCAGAGAGCAACTGAACAGCGGCATCAATATCATCTTGACCAGTGAGGAATAGTAGAACATCTCCTGTGGGCTCCTAACGAGAGATATAAAGGACCAAAACCACCGTCTCAATCTATTTAGTTTTTGTTTTAACTATTTTTATATATATATAAATATGACTTTCTGCTTATATCAATAGTAGAAATGTTTAGTTAGTGTTTGAGTTGCCAGTGGAGGGCCCCACAGAATTTCTAGTATAAAATTTATCAAAATAAGAACTCATTTTGGTATACATGATCAAGCCAAATGTAAGAACCATGCAAAAGCACATGTAATTTCTCTACATAAATAAATGCCTCAAAGATAGTGTGTTAGTCAAAGTTATTCTATCTCAACAGAACGATAAAATACCCGCTCATGGATCAAGAGTACTGTTGAAACAGCAGCCTGAACATAGTCTGGAACAGGTTCCTCAGCATAATTAATTTGTACATTGAAACCCCTGCCCTGAAAATTATAAAGCAAAACAGTAATTGAATTTTGTATGATAAGAAGTAAAAACCTTAACCAGGAAATCACAAAGCCATGGCAATACCTCACTTAATTAAAAGGTTCCTAAATTATATCGTAGAGCAGCAGGTTTTGAAAATTGATGTGTTTGACTTTTTTTTTTATAAAACTAATATTAAATGGAAGAGAAGAAATACATCAGGGTAATGATACAGTATACTCAAGGGTAGGAAAGATTAAACAATAATAGAAACGATGATAACTAAGGAAAAAGGAAGCTAGGACTACAGTAGCAGTCCAATTCCTTCATAGATCAGATACAGCACAGGAACAACCATAGGCTGGGAACGAGAGAAACTAATATCATAATCATATCTGAGAGAACATGTAAGGGCAAGAGAGATTCAATTAACCTTGAATATGAATGTGTTCTTCAAACAAATGCACTTCAAAAACAGGAAGCATAAGTTGTACTTACTAAATTAGTACCTCAACTGATAAGATTGCAGGTTCCACTTCTAGTCCATGCTCCTCATTTTCAGGTTCTCGGCGCTTTTTTCTGTTAATGAAGCACATATTGTTGAATAAGTGACTGCTTTTTTGGGTGACAATCAAAATTTGGATATTCAATAGAAGAAACCCCAAGAAAATTTTCAGTTTCAAACAATTTAGTAATAATCTGGTATTATATACCAGATAATAAGAGGTATAGTACACAAATTATACATGATCCTAATGGCTCTTAACTTATAAGTTATAACTAGGTACAAGAAAGGTTTAAAGCTACCAGTATTGTACCTAGTTATAACTGGGTTAAATATGGCATTTAAAAGGTTTCTTCTTCTTTCTTTTCCTTTGTGCTTTGTGGGAGCAGCGGAGAGGAAGAGCACTAAAAAATCTTAGTTTAAAGCTACCACTCAGACAATGTCCCAGCATCACAATATTATCTATGAAAAAAAACCTAGAACTAAAACTAAAAGCAATTAAATGCTAACAGATATAGATCAATTCACTGTTGAATTTAGACTCTGTTAGACACATGTTTCCTTTTGCAGGTTCTTTTTTGTAAATGTCAAAATATGATCTGGGATGAATACTAAGATCAGACAAGCTATTTTCCAAATAAAATATTGTTTCATTTTATGAAGATAGTTGTATGAACAGAGCTTTCAGAAGAGCAATAATGCATAAAATGTAAATAAAAGTCTGAACAATTGATAGTTTAACCAGAGCTTAAGCAGAAGAAAACCTCATTCGGAAGAAGTCAGACATCGATTTTGCTTCAATAGTAGCTGATGAGATAATCAATCGCAATTCTGGTCGGCGCCGTTGAATCTAGAAAAGTAGCAAACAGAAAACATGCAAACAAATTATTCTAATTTTCTGGGAAAAGTTTTTTGCTTGTTTTCCAAAATTTTCATTTCCTGAAATAGCTAGAAAAATTCTCGGAAAAGTTTTCCACTTATCAGTTTTCTTGGAAAACTTCTTTAAATACCCTTCTGTTTTTCTTTAAAAAAATAGAAAACTCGGTTTTCAATCTTCTATAAATTTTCTTTGAATATTTTATAAACAAACACCTTTTCTATTTTTTCAACTTTTTCAAGAATAGTTTTCTATTTTTCTTAGAAAACTTGCGAACTAAACACGGCCTAAAAGATTCAAAGGATTTCAAAATAAAAACATCATTTTCAATTACCAATAAAAAGGATAGCATTTCATTCCTCTGTGAAACTGTGTGTGTGTATGTGTATGGCTTGCCCACCCATCTAATACCTTTTTCAATAGTCCAAGTAAAATGTCAGTCGAAATTGACCTTTCATGAGCCTCATCTACCATTATGACACTGCAATGCAACAAGTATTTAAGGAGGTTGGGGTAAAAGGAGATCAGAACAGGAAAATGGAACAGCGTCTCTTTCACGAAAACGACTGTAAGGACCTTTCTAAATGGCACAAATCTGGCCCCTCTAAAGTGAGGAAGTGCACTTTAAAGGATAAAGTCACTAACTACTGTTAAATTAAAAAATCAACAGTTGAGATTATAACATACAAGGAAATCTATAACAAATTTTTGAAGTTATAATTTCAGTAGTTGAGTTTATAATAATAACGATTAGTGCACTTATCTTCTAAAATTGTAACTGCTACACTTTAAGGGAACCAAATCCATAAAGCACAACAACCACAAAACATGTAAAGTTCAGTATTAGAAACATCATTTACAATTACAACACAATTTTAAAATTAGCATTTGCATGGACAACATTTAAAGTATCACACTATCACTAGGCACAAACATTTGTTCGGCATAACAGCTAGATTAATTTCCCCTGAAAAGCTCTGTTGCTATAGTGTTTTATTTTCAATATCAATACAAAAAAAATGCTTGAAGAATTTTTTTTTTTTGAAGAATTTGTTAATGCTAATAAAAGTACAGTCAGATAGGTTTATGAAATCTGTCAAATTAAAAACAGAAAATAAAAAAGGAAAAAGCCCAAAACCCAATGATATAAAGATCATCTGAAAGGTTCTCCATCATGAAGTTTTATTATAAAAGAACATAACAAAACATAAGGATGCTAAACTTCCCTCTTATATATCACACATGCACAGCTTCCCTAGCCCATGCTCTGCCACGCACTTCAATGCATAATTTACAATTTGTGTAGACAATAGACATATGTCTGAGTGTAACATTTGAAGTTAGTATTTAATCGAATGTTAAAAGAAAGAGATAACAAGTACCTATATTTGGTTAAAAGAGGATCATCCATCATCTCCCTTAAGAGCACCCCATCAGTTAAAAACTTTAGAACCGTTACATCCTGTGCTGCCAAAACCCAGAAAAATGTGCAACCATTCATCATTACCCAACCAACTTCTCTTCTACATTTTAACCCCATTTTTATCTACAATATATGAGTGTGTGTGTGTCTGTGTTTAGTGTATGGGCCATGGACTGCTGACCAAGGGGTAAACCTTTGTAAAATGACACCTCTAATAACTATTATCCAAAGTAAATTTTATTAATCTGACAGTTGAATTTAAAGTTTTCACAAAATATACTAAGCCTACAAAATTCATGCAATTTGAAAATTAATAAATATTTCATCACTCCACTTTACATTAAGGTACTCTATTCTATTCAAAATACAAGTAAGAAGCTATTATTCCATTTCATATCTACAAATGTCTAAGTCATGTGAAATTTGATATGCACGATCATTGTAATAATACCTCATAATTTAAATTGGATTGACCAAATTACTTTCGGTAAAAGTTATGTGTCACTGAATCAGCCTATTTGTATACATATGTGTGTGATATAAATAAGGATGGTAACAATAATAATAAGTGATAATTGATACTCACTGGTTTGGTAACATCTTCAAACCTAATGGTGTAACCAACTTCGTCCCCGAGTTTGACTCCCATCTCTTCGGCAACTCTGGAAGCAACAGTCTGTGAAACTCAAAGACATGAAATGAGAGGAGTCACTCACGAGAGAGAACTGCTAATGACGGGATATGAACTACCTGAACAGCAAGCCGTCTAGGTTGAGTACAAGCAATGAGTCTACCACCAGCAGCCCAACCTGCCTCTTTCAGGTACTGCAATTGAATGTGAATTTGAATTTGAATTTGAATTTGGAGAAGAGTGATAGAATGGAGTAAAAAGAAGGTGACCTAACCTGAGGAATTTGAGTGGTTTTGCCGCTACCGGTCTCGCCGACGACGATGGTGGTGGCGTGAGTCTCGACGAGGTAGAGAATGGCGGTGCGGTACTTGTACACGGGCAATCTCTGGCGTTGCTTCTCGATGCTGGCGTATCCGTATGAAGAAGAAGACGAAGAGTGAGAACCAGACAAGAAGAGAACACCGCCTTCTTCATCGTCCACCACCCGACCCTGAGGCCTCTCCGTTCCTGGCTTCCAAAACGACATGCTCACTTGCTCTCACTCTCACTGTCTCACCAATCCTCAAAATTATTCTGTTGAATCATCGGAATCCAATAATAACTGGGAAATTTCGTTTTCACCGTATTTTATTTTATTGACAAAAATACTTCTTTAAGTTTGAAGTGACTTGTTATTTATTTTTAAAATATTTTTTAGTTATTTTTAAAATAAAAAATAATTTCTTTATTTTTTTCAGTTTTATAAACATCTAACATTTATTATTCACTACCACTATCGTTATTATTATCATTAGGGACATTCAAGGAAACTAAACCATTCTAAAATAAAAATGCAACATGTTATTTATAAACTTAAATACCACATAAGCCACATGACACAACATGAACACAATCACACACATAATCATAAACTTATTCACAAACCTAAACAAGTACAAAAAGCAATCAACTATAGACTCTAGAGTAAAGTTTCAACACACACAAAAATCACAAGTCACCTACAACATTCCTATTTATAAATACCACAAAAGCCAAAATGTCAAAGCAAAAGAGAAAGGGTTTAGAAAACTGAGTTGTCTTCTAGAAAGTGCTTGACTTAATGTCCCTAAGTTGGATGGTCCATGGTGGGCATAATTCACACACTTAACAAAGTCCTTCCGATGATAGAGCATCAAGTTTACTCTGCAAAAATCAACTTCTACTAGTTGTACTATCTTTCTTATTGGTGAAGTCTTTTGTGTCACTCCTACACTAAAACATTTCTCACCCTTGATGGCATGTGTTGGACTATGAAATGCATCAAAGTGCAATTCTTTCTACTAAAATCTCACAACATTTTCACATTTATCAATGTTAATATTGACTCTAATGGTCTTCATGAACAACCTCTTTGTTGGTGTATACACTATGAGCTATTAATGTATCAATTTTAACTTATTAATAAAATAAGTATTTTCAATTTTAACATTATTTTAAGACTATTTATCCCTAGAATAATAGGTCATATAAGAATTGTTCTTAAAATATCATTACACGAGGACATGTAAATACATTAAGACTAGTGTGTGAATGTACTAATAATTTGATTTCACAAATCATGGATATAGATGACATCAAGTCTTCACACGCGTATACATTAAGAGTAATGTTGTGTTGGACAGACCAACCATAAGAACGTTGCATGGATCGTTACATGAGTGTCATAAACGGTTCTCAATGTGATAATGATATATGTAGTCCTTCAACTTGAAATCACTATGATTCCTACATGATGAGTTTATTGTTTTAATACAATCAAATGTTTGTAATAAGATGATCATAAAAATTATAATTAGGCAATGAATACATTATGCAGAAGGATGTGAGTGATGTAGATGAGATTCGTCTCTCCTATACGAGAAAAGTGATATCTATGGGCCACTTGATGGAGTGAGACTAACGAAATGTATGACCATGCTAGGTGTAAGTTCTACTCTAGTAACAAGTAAAATGAATTGGGTCATACAAGGATAACAACGACTATGCCTTAGGCCCAATTAGATATCATGACAAAAGGAATAAATATATAAAATAATTATCACTTATGAGTCATGTCGATGATAAATAATATTCAGACATAATGATGTATTGCTAGATGCCACTCTTATTTTATATTAATATTAAAATAGTTTATTATTAATATAACCAAATATTTTACCTATAGGGTCATACACATAGAGTTAGCTCACCAGAGAATAGTTTTATTTTAGTTGAACTAAAAAAAACTATTGGGACTAACTTATTTAGAATGAGTTAAGAGTCCAATGTTTAATGAGAGCTCATCAGGTTAAGACCTAAGCCTATATATAAAGCATGAGATGCTCACAGACAACTGCTAAAAAAATAGGATTAATTTGAATTTTGTACTAGCATTTAAAATTTAGTTTCTGGTGGCAGTGCTAGTGTGGACTCAAATCAAGGTAAGGGGTGTACGTGGTGTATGAAATAATGAAAATAATGTTAATGCCAAATTTGACATGTAGGGAAAAAAGTAGAATAGAATAGAAAATGTTTAAAATATATAAATATGTATGTGATATATATATATATATGTGTGTGTGTGTGTGTGTGTGTGTGTGTGTCTATGTATATGTAATGAGTAGTGTGAATGTTACACTGATATGATGATGACGGTAGAAATGAATTATGTGATGGTGAACTGTGCTTGAATGCATTCTATAGTGGTGATTATATAGTGAATAATAATGAAATACCCTGAGTGTTGTATTACATGATGATGATTTTAAGTTCATAACTGATAATGAATTTAAAATGGCGATGAAGTGTGATTGATATTGTGAATTAATGAATTTAAATGTTAAGATGAGAAATAAGATGAGAAATTATACGCTTGAGTGGCAGGTGGAGATGATTGAGATGATTGAGAATTTTATCTATATTGAGATATGATATATTAATATATATGATTACTATATGGTGCAGATGATCGATCAATATAGTTACCCTTCATTTTGGCTCCCGTGGTCGAGCGTAGCCCAGTTGACCTACCTAGTGGTTAGGTAGGACCCAATGGTGAGGTGTTGAGCCATGTAGGGCTCGATGAACCAGGTAGGGTTCATGGGGTGTTGGGTAGGACCCCTAGCTGGTGACCGATCCTTTTAGTATCCGGATACTAGAGAGTCTTATGTTATTAATTAAAAGTCAGTTGTTAAATTAGGCAAATTACTTGTGATGTTGATGAATTGAATGATTACTCATAATGTTGAGAAGTGATTATGATGATGAACTAGATGAGCATTTATGATGTTGAGGAATTGGATGATTAGTATAAGGTGTTGATGAAATGAATTACGAAACAACTAATTAGATGGATGTTCTCTATGTTATGTTTTTCCTTATATATATGTTGTAGATTATTTGCATTGATTCGTATGATCAATTACAATTGTTTTTAGTGACTGAAGTTCTGGATGTTGCATATGTTGTAAAGACCAGTGCCTGATGATCAAGAAGCAATGCCAAGGAAAAGAATTTGGTAAATGATGTATAGGTGTATGTATGTGTGTGTGTCTATATATATCTAATGTTTTGAGTTTTTAGTGCCATGGTGATAGTTATATGAATGTATATAATGCTTAACAATGCATGATATCTTATAAACGATGAACATAATTATTTTGATGGCAAATTTGTGATGTGGAAGACTAGATCGATGATCATGGATATATATGTGTGTGTGTGTTTATGTATGTTTTGGTATGATGTGATTTAGAGATGAATATCCGAAGTAATGATGCCCAAGTACTGCTATATGGCATGAAGCCATTGGTTGATGAAGTGATTGATTATATGTGTTGATGGGCAGGTTTGTGATGACTGTGTATATGCTATATATGTAGGGACAGGTGTGGTTGAATGGTTAGGAAACCAGTTGAGTGACATTTGGTGTGTATTATGCATTGGAGTTGCTCTAAATGTGTCAACCGTATTCCTATGCATAACCTTGTGGTTTGAATGGATTTTTTAGTATGGACGCTTGCCGGTCCAGAATAAGTTCTAGATAGTGCTCATGGAGTTTTGCGAAAATCAGAGTTAAATTGGGGAAAATAAGAAGTAAGGAACTTGAGTTGAAATTTTAGGTCTACAAGTCTTGGTCAAGCGAGACTAGGCTCACCTGAGCGAGCCACTGAGAAAAAGATGAGTTTGAATCTGGTGTGCTCTCGCTCAAGCAAGAATGAACTTGCTTAAGTAAGGGTGGTTACCTATTTATGTGTGATTCTCACTCTAGCGAGAATGGACTCGCCTGAGCGAAAGTGAGAAAGAGGAGCTTTGGGAGTGTTTTTGCTTAAGTGAGGATGGTTCACTCAAGTGAGATTCCCAGATTCCTGTTCTATTTGATTCTCGCTTAAGCAATGCTCTTGGCTCACTCAAGGGAGAGGCATCTCACTCAAGTGAGATACAAAATGTGCATGTGTAGATCTATGAACTCTGGGAGTGTTTGAGATTGTTCTAGGTGATGTAGCCTTTGGGTTCCTACTTTTTATGGTCGGGAATGTTTTAAATATGAAAAATTTCCTCTAATTTTAATTATATTGGAATAAATTTTAAGAATTAATAAGGGGGCGTTACAGAGTTTGTATAACTTCTAGGACTAGTAAAAAAAGGTTTTTAAATCGGTTAAAAAATGATTTTTAAGTTTGTTGCATGGATAATGTAGGGTGTTTTTACTAATTTAGGGTAGTTTTTAAAATAAATTATAGATATGGGGTGGAATTTAAACAATTTAAATGTCTGGGGTAGAAAACGTCAAATCAAAATTTGCATTACGCATCCCCAAAATATGTAACAGGTATTTCGTACCCTTAGAATACGTAAATCTTGCATGGCTGCCAAGTGGCAAGCCATGGTGCATTACGTAGGCCTATATAACGTAATGCACATGCAATACGCAGCTTTGAATGACGAAATGTCAGATACATTTTGTATTTCCACAGGGCGTAATATAGAGATTGCAGGTGGACCAGTGTTAACTAGGTTTACATTTTTTTGGAGAGACGTAACCCACAGGGAGCTGACATGTGGCATCGAATGGCCACTTTATAAGCGTGTAGTCCTCACCATTTCACCATCCCTTCACCATTTTTACGATTTAAGTTTTATTGTCTATAGTGTGCCTTGCTCCTTTGCATAAAATTTGGTCTCCTCTTGAAGTTTTGAGCATCCCTTTGAAGGTTTTAACAGGTATAAGGATAATGCAGTGTTGATTTTTTTAAAAATTATTGCTTAATTTTTTAGTATTATGTTAGTGAAATTATATACTGTAATTTTTTTATTAAATAATTTAAAGAATTTTTTAGTATTATGTTAGTTAAATTGTATGCTATAAATTTTTTAAAATAAATTTTTTGTTTAAATTATTGCTTAATTTTTTAGTGTTATGTTTGTTAAATTGTATGCCGTAAATTTTTTAATTAAATAATTTAATTTTTTTTAGTATTATGTTAGTTAAATGGTATGGTGTTAATTTATTTAATGAAATGTTTTGTTTAAATTATTGTTTAATTTTCTAGTATTATGTTAGTTAAAGTGTATGTTGTAAATTTTTTAATAATTTAAAGAATTTTTTAGTATTATGTTATTTAAATTGTATGTTGTTAATTCTTTTAATTAAATTTTTTGTTTAAATTATTGCTTAATTTTTTATTATTATGTTAGTATGTCCATAAAATCTAATTATTCTTTATTGCTTGTTTTTAATTAAATAATTTAAAGAATTTTTGATGTAAAAGATTGTTAAGATGCATCTAAAATATTTTGTTACTTTTATTGCAGTATGGCCTCATCGTCGCAATCCTGTGAAGTGAACCCGGGTCCAGAAGATCCGTCGTTGTTGAGGTTTCAAAATGTGCACGTGTTAGAATCGGTTAGGAATGGAAAACCAAATCGAATCTTGAAATGTAGGCGTGCATTGGCTCATCGTAGTGGTACACAAGGTGTGCCAGAGGTGATCATGTCACTTTTGCAGAGGGTAGGATTTCTCGGTGTTGCACAACTTCATTTCTTTCAAATAGAGCCCGCGTTACTGTCAGCACTTGCTGAGGGGTGGAGGCCTGAAACACATACGTTCTATATGCCACCGGGAGAATGCACCATTACATTATAAGATATGGCCATCCAGGTTGGTTTACGTGTAGATGGTTTATCTTTGATAATGGACATACATGCTCGTGATTGGAGTTTGGTGGTGGCTAATTTGTTTGGTATATACCCACTTAAAGATGCGTTTTAGGTTGGTTGTTTGAAAATGAAGTGGCTATCAAACAATTTTTCAAACATTGCAGATTGTAACATCCCTCTTTTTAGAAGCAGTTTTACCCTTGTAAATTTTTAATTATGGAGGGTTTGTAAGCAAGAATAAGTCAATATATACCTTATTGATGGTCTGTAGTATCTCAAAAATGTCATTTTTGCACATAATAATAGAATTTATATGGATCATTAGTGAAATTAAGCAAAAACCGAGTGAAAAGAGCTCTGTTCCGAGTAACAGAGAGGAATTCCGAGTGAATAATAAAAAATTCTGAGTGAAGGAGAGAATTCCGAGTCAGTATCATGTTTTCCGAGTAAAACATGACTGAGAAGGCTACCACCGAGTGGAGTCCTGACCTGAGAAGCAAATTCTGAGTGAAGTGTGTTCAAAAGAACCACTTTGGGTGAAAATCCGAGTCAAAACACCCTAGAAAGGCTCGGTTCCGAGTCAAATACTTCCTTTTTCTGAAGAAAATTACTCTGATTGAAGCATTCCGAGTGAAAGAATGCATAAATACTTATGTTTATGTTGATTTGATGCTTCCTTCCGACTGGAGTGTGTTGTGGAATCAATTGGGAAGGATTCCGAACGGTTTCTTATGTATTTGCTTAGGAAACCGAGTGGAAAATGGTAGAGGGAGCCAATTCCGAGTGAGATATACCCTACTGGACCAAAACCGAGTGAGACTCGTACGTGTAGGTCCTGTTCCGAGAGGTAATGGCTTAAATAAACATTTATTGGAAATATAGTTGAAGAAGTTGGCCTAAACCGAGTGAACCAAGTGAATGAAGACTCGGATTTCCGAGTGAAGACTCTGAGAAAGAGAGGACTCGGTCTGGACAGGTATTACCGAGTGAGAAACAGAGTACATGAGTCGGTTTCAAAAGAATTCCGAGCGAGCAAGCCACGCTCAAGCGAGCCTTGTATTTGCTGACTCGGAAGAAGAATTCCAGTCGGCATAGTGGTTAACCGAGTGGAATTTTCACTCGGTATTCAGTTTCAGTAGTGTGTATTAACTCCAATTTTGTCTTTTAATGATTATTTAATTCAATAATGCGCATTATAGATAGTGGACGACCAGAAATGGGCACTGACTCAGCCTATCCTCTTAATTAATTCCCACTGACCCTCCATTATCACTCCACTAACAGCCACTCAGAAAAGCTGTCCCCCATTCCACTCACTCTCTCCCTATTTAAACCAACTCAAGGATTCTCAGAACCCACACACACGACACAAACACCCCTTCATCATTTTCCTTTCCAGCAAGCTTCTGTCTCTCTTTTCTCTTCTATTTCACTCGGAATTCATGCTGGACAGTGAAAGGGAGCCTTTTCTTCTCCTCCAGTAGCTCCATAAAGGTAAGGGGGGTATATTCTTGGGTGCCTTGTGGGAAAACCGAGTGAAGGAAAGGGTTAAGGAACTTGTTCCTCACCCTTCCAGGGCAGATTCAGTGATGGGTGAATTATATGCTTAATTATTACTATTTTATATATATATATTTGTTGGTAAATAATATACCTTGTATGAATTATGAGAAGAACATGAACTATATTGAAATGAAGGACAAACAGCTCGGTTCTAATACAAATTCAATCGGTTTTATATATAATTCAATCGTTCTTATCTAAATTCAATCAGTTTTGTACAAATCCAATCAGTGTTATATAATCCAATTAGTTTTAAATAAATACAATCGGTTTTTACATGATTTCACTCGGTAAACCATTATATTTCATGAAAGAACCCCTCTCTTACTTGAAAGACTCCTTTTCAATCATTTTTACTCGGAACTTGTCTTAATTTCACTCAGAAAACTTATCTTATTTTTACTCAGGAACCTTTTTCATGTTTATTCCACTCGGAAATCTTTTTCTTAAATTTATTTCACTCGAAATATGTATTTGTCGCGACCAGGATCGCGGCGGGACGGCCGACCCTCAAAACGAATTTTAAAAATAAAACAGGGAGTCGCCACCAATATTTTTAAGGATAAAATATCGGGAAAACCTTTGTTAAAGCACTGGTTATAAAGATGAAATTCTAAGGTCGGGAGTCGAATTACAGGTGAGGAAGGTATTAGCACCTCACAACTGTCCGTTATAAAACGGTTACCCCAAATTGATAGCACGCACTTCAAAATAGCCCATAAATTATTTTTAACTTCTTTTAAGAAAAAAGAAATACACGAAATAACTAAGCGAACGCAAACAGACAGAACAAACCAAACAGTGACAACAAAACAGCGACAGAAAGAAATTTGACTAAACAGTGACAGAAAGGAAAAAACAGAGTAAGAGTGAAGATTAACAGGATGTCTCGTCCAAATTAACCTTAACTTACACATAAACAATTCGAAGATTAAAATAAAATTGAATAACATGGAGTATAATAAAGTTGATTAAAACTGAAGATTAACAGGACGTCTCATCCAAATTAACCTTATTTTTAAGAAAATATTATTTAAAATAAAATATTAAAAATATGAGGTCAACAAGACGTCTCGTCTAAATTAACCTCATTTTAAGGAAATATTATTTAAATAAAATATTAAAAATATGTGGTCAACAAGACGTCGCGTCTAAATTAACCTCATTCTTAAGGAAAATACTATTTACATAAAATATTAAAAAAAACACGAGAACACGAGATTAACAAGACGTCGCGTCTAAATTAACCCCACTTTAAGAAAGTTATTATTTTAAATAAAATATTAAGAGTATGAGATTAACAAGACGTCTCGTCTAAATTAACCTCATTTTAAACAAATTACTATGGAATATTAAATAGATAAAATAAATTGAGATAATAGCAGAGACATAGAAAATAAACGAAAGAAAGTGGGCCCGACAGGAATTGATTCCCGCTCCTACGTATTCTCAAGCTTTTGAGAAATCAGGGTTACGTAGTTCTTTAAGGGATATATTCGAGAAAAATATTTAAAATTATTTTTAGAGTTTTATAAATTGATTCGATTTTTAAAAAGAAATTTATGAGGAAGAGAAAATACAAAGCGAAGTACTTCGCACGTGCATAAACCTTCGAAAGCTTACGACGCAAATGTAGGCAAAAGTAATTTTGCACGACATTGCCCATAAGACTCTAAAACAATTTATTCTAAAAAAACACATATATAATATTTAATTATTGAAAACAAAATATGAAAAATATTTAACTTTTATTCTAAGAAACATTTTAGATTTTTTTTGGATTAAAATAGAAAAACTAATTTTATTTTAAGAAGGAATGTTTAAATCTTAATATTTTTATTATTATCTAAAATAATTTAACATAAAATAACTATTTTCATTTATCTTAGAAGAGATGTTTTGGTTTTTTTTTAATATTTTGGATTTTAGCACGAGGAATTTATTACTATTATTATTATTATTGAAAAAAGGATATTTAACTCTAATATTTTTATTTCTTATCTCAAAATATGTATCATGACTTTATTATTATATTATTTTATTAAATAAACTATAAAATTAAAATGCCCTAAAAATAATAAAAGAATGATTATTAATCATTGGGCTTTTAAAGCCCATTACCTAAGAAAAGGAAAAAAACACAAAAAACAAAACAGAAAAGAAAACATTGAGAATGGGCCTCACTAGCTGAGGCCCAATTAAACTAAACCTAAATACTAAAAACAAAAGAAAAGAGAGGAGAAAGGGAGGAAGGGGGCGGCAGTTTGAGGGAGGAAGAGGAAGTGAAATAGAGAGAGAAAGAAGAGAGAGTTGAGACGGATGAGAAAGAAACTGAAGAGAGGGGGAACCGATCGGCGGCAGAGGAGCTCGGCTGGGTCGGCGCCGGTTGTGCAGGGCTCGTCGGAAGCTGGACTCGGAGGGGGAGAAACTGGGAGTGACGGAGAGAGCGGGAGAAACCGAGAGGGAGAGAGGAATGGAGCGAGAAAGGGTGGGAGATTAGAAGGAGAGAGCGAACGAGAGAGAGAGAGAGACTGAACAGAGAGAGAGAGAGACTGAACGAGAGAGAGAGACTGAACGGGAGAGAAAGAGAGACCGAACGGAGAGAGAAAGAGAGACCGAACGGAGAGGAGAGGGAGAGGGAGCGACGGAGGATGAGGCTCACCGGTAGAGGGCGGAGGTTGTCAGATCTGCGATCCCGGAGGGAAGAGATTGGCGGCACGAGCAGGTGGGGCGTGGTCAGGGCCGGCTCTGGTCTGGCCTGTGGTGGTTTCAGAATTCTGATAGCAGTGGCTTCTGTTTTTTCTTTTTCTGCTGTTTTTTGTTGGTTTTTTTTTGGGTTATTGGCTGTTGGGTTCTTAATTCTGTGAGTTTGATGGTGGTGAGAAGGGTGGATGATGAATCCTTGAGAGGGGCTGTTGGAGGTGATTCTATTGGAGGTGATTCTCCGTCCCGGTTCCTGTTTTCTGTTTTTTTTGTTTTAGGAAGCAGATGAAAAGACTGAGGATGAGGCCACCGTAAAACCCCTCTCAATCTTCCCCCTGCCCTTAAATTCAAATTGGTTGTCGTTTTTTTCTTCTGTTGTTGATGGGTGTTATTATTATTTTATGAAAGGTATTTCTTGAACCCTTCATTGTTCCCTTTCAGGCTATCCCATGCTTATTGGAACCGGGACCTGCTGTTGGGGAGCGGAGTTTGTTCTGGCGTGGCAGACCAAAGAGGATGGGAGGGGATTCTTTTTCATTTTTAATGAAGTAGAAATAAAAAATTGATTATCAAAAATTCAAAATTGGTGTTTACAGCTGCCCCTCTTTACTTTCTTTTCGTGAAAATATGAATGATTCGTTCATACTACGAAAAGGAAGTAAAGACGTGAACACCATCTTGACAACAACAACCTCAAGAGAGTCAAACAATGCCAACTTTGATAATGAGACAGACTTAAAAAACTTCGGCAGTTGGGAAAGATAATCAAGGTGCCAACTCTGGTAACTAAAGTTAGAGCTTTGCCCTGAGGCTCCCTTTGTAGCAATCGGGTGTCCAGGGAATGCCCCGGACTCAAATCAAGAAATGAGATAGCCTAGGAGTGGGTTCCTGAGGCTTTGACTAAAAGCAGGTGACTTAGGGAATATCCCTAGTTGACAGAAAACAAAAGGAGGGGTAGACCCTTTGATTGACAGGAAATTAAAAGGTGGGGTTGACCCTTCGATTTGACAGGAAAGTAAAAGGTGGGGTTGACCTTTCAATTTGACAGAAAAGTAAGAGGTGGGGTTGACCCTTCGATTGACAGGGACGTAAAAGGTGGGGTTGACCCTTCGATTGACAGAGAAGTAAAAGGTGGGGTTGACCCTTTGATTGATAGGAAAGTAAAAGGTGGGGTTGACCCTTCGATTTGACAGGAAAGTAAAAGGTGGGGTTGACCCTTCGATTGACAGAGAAGTAAAAGGTGGGGTTGACCCTTTGATTGATAGGAAAGTAAAAGGTGGGGTTGACCCTTCGATTTGACAGGAAAGTAAAAGGTGGGGTTGACCCTTCGATTTGACAGAGAAGTAAAAGGTGGGGTTGACCCTTCGATTTGACAGGAAAGTAAAAGGTGGGGTTGACCCTTCAATTTGACAGAAAAGTAAAAGGTGGGGTTGACCCTTCGATTTGACAGAAAAGTAAAAGGTGGGATTGACCATTTGATTGATAGGAAAGTAAAAGGTGGGGTTGACCCTTCGATTTGACAGGAAAGTAAAAGGTGGGGTTCTGCCCCCTTCGATTGACAGGAAAGTAAAAGGTGGGGTTCTGCCCCCTTCGATTGACAGGAAAGTAAAAGGTGGGGTTGACCCTTCGATTGACAGAAAAGTAAAAGGTGGGGTTGACCCTTCGATTAAGAGAAAAGTAAAAGGTGGGGTTCTGCCCCCATGATCTAAAATGGAAGAGACCTGGGGGATGCCCTGGTTTGAGTTGTTGGAGATTTGGGGCACTTCCCCTTGATTTGACTGAAAGTGGAAGAGACCTGGGGTGATGCCCCAGTTTGAGTTGTTTGGAAATCGGGGTATTTCCCCTTGATTTGACTGAAAGTGGAAGAGACCTGGGGTGATGCCCCAGTTTGAGTTGTTTGGAAATCGGGGTATTGCCCCTTGACTTGACTGAAAGTGGAAGAGACCTAGGGTGATGTCCCAGTTTGAGTGTATGGTGAGTGCTATTTTGGTGATGAGGAATTTATTGGGGAAGAAAAGCCACGTGGAGTCTGCTTTTGGATTGTGATTCCACCGGGGGAAGCTGGTAAGAGTCCTCTTCAGGATTATGGTCCCACTGGGGAAGAGGTCTTGATTAGTGCTAATTTCTGATAATCGTGGTTCCACTGGGCATGAGGAGCCTGGAGAAGCTTCCTTAATTGTAGCCCAACCAAGAACAGAGGTTCAGTTGAAGTCTTTCCCTCTAGATTACAGCTCTACTAGGGGAATAGACTCATCCTAAGTCTGACTGTGGCTCCACTAGCTGAAACTTATTTCTGGATTACAGTATTACTGGGGGGAAGGACCTAATCTGACTTGTAGGCCCACCGGGGAGAGTTGCGGGATGCTCTGAGTTCTTCTAAGCCTGTTTGTTACAACAACCTGCAGAAAAAGGGTGAGTAGTACAGAGATAAGTTTGAAAACTGGGTAGATCCTGTGAGACCGTGACCCTTAGGATAACTCATGGACAGAGGAGAATGAACGAGGCAATCATAGCTTTGGAGTACGTGCCGGGCTGGATCTTTGTGATGATTGCTCAAGTAAGGTCGAGTAGTAGGAGCATCTTGTCCCTCACGACTTTAAATGTTCATCATTCTTTATTTATTTTTGTAAAAAAACACAACGTTTTATCAGATCAATGCAATTTATAACACGTATCGAAAAAGGATGAATTTTATTCATGTATGTCAAACAGAATACAGAGAATGCATAAAAGGGAAAATAGATGGGATGGAATGAAGCTACATAGTACAGGTCAAGGCCAGGAGAAACAGGGAAGGTTCAAGGGTCCTCCAGTGAATCCCTGAGACTAGCGAGAATCTTAATCCCACGTCACGACCTAAAGCACATCGTTCAATTCTGCCTTTGAAAGGGTAGTTTGACCATGGTCCACATGCCCCAGCTTGGACTTGTACTTTTTAGTCAGAGGTTTTAGTCACATTACCAGAAATTTGACCCTAATTTTTTCCTGAGTCGCCCTTTCGGGTTTTCAACTCATCGGGTCGCTCTAACTTTTGCCTAGGCTGCCCTTTCAGGTTTTCAGCCTAGCGAGCATTATTTTTACCTTATCTCTTTTTCTATTTTTTTGTTTTTTAACATTCTTTCCTCAGGCATAGTACTTCTTCACTGCATCCGTGTTTATAGGCATTGGCAAGTCCTTGCCATCCATGGTAGTGAGTATCAGGGCTCCTCCAGAAAAAGCCCTCTTCACGACATATGGCCCCTCATAGTTAGGAGTCCATTTGCCCCGGTTGTCTTTCCTGATTGGCAAAATTTTCTTGAGAACCAGGTCTCCTTCTTGGAATTATCGAGGTCGTACCTTCTTTTCGAATGCTCGTTTCATACACCTCTGATACAACTGACCATGACAGAGGGCAGTCAGTCTTTTACCATCGATCAGATTCAGTTGGTCATGTCAAGCTTGGACCCACTCGGCTTCTTCTAATTTTGCCTCCATTATCACTCGAAGGGAAGGGATTTCTACCTCAAAAGGAAGGACTGCCTCCATACCATAAACCAAGGAGAATGGGGTTGCCCCAGTTGAGGTTCGGACTGAGGTATGATACCCATGTAGAGCAAAAGGAAGCATCTCACTCCAATCTCTGTAAGTTACCACCATCTTCTGTACTATCTTCTTGATGTTTTTATTGGCTGCCTCGACCGCCCCATTCATTTTGGGGCGATAAGGGGAAGAATTATGGTGGTGAATTTTGAAGCTCTCGCACAGTTCCTTCATCATTTTATTATTCAAATTTGTCCCATTGTCAGTGATGATCTGACTTGGCAAACCGTATCGGCATATCAGTTCTCGTTTGAAAAATTTAACCATAACATTTCTTGTCACATTGGCATATGAAGCAGCCTCTACCCACTTTGTAAAATAATCGATGGCAACTAAAATGAAACGGTGACCGTTTGAGGCTTTTGGCTCGATGGGCCCAATGACATCCATGCCCCACATTGAGAAGGGCCACGGTGCCGACAAGACATTTAGAGATGACGGGGGAGCATGAATATGATCAGCGTATATTTGACATTTATGACACTTCTAAACATAAGTAAAGCAGTCCATTTCCATGGTCATCCAGTAATAACCAGCCCTCAAGATTTTTCTTGACATGGCGTGCCCATTAGTGTGGGTTCCAAAGGATCCCTCGTGAACATCCCTCATGATTTTGTTTGCTTCAGCAGCGTCGACGCAATGAAGAAGGACAGAGTCATAGTTTCTCTTATAAAGCACATCGCCATTTAAGAAGAAACCCATGGCGAATCGTCGTAGGGTTCTCTTATTATTCTCCGTAGCGCCGTCTGGGTACTCTTGACTCTGGATATACCTCTTAATGTCGTGGTACCAAGGTTCCCCATCCGACTCCTCTTCGACCATTTGGCAGTATGCGGGTTCACGACGCTTCTCTATCTCGATAAGAGGCATATCATAGTCACTACTTACTCTGAACATTGAGGCGAGAGTGGCCAAAGCATCAGCCATCTGATTATCACCCCGAACAACATGATGAAAAGAAATCTCATCGAAATCCTTAATCATTTCCTTGATGTAGGTGTGATAAGGAACCAATTTGCTATCCCTAGTCTCCCATTCACCTTTCAATTGGTGGATGACCAAAGCGGAATCCCCGTAGACTTCCAACGACCTTACTTTTGCGTCCAAAGCTGCTTGGATCCCTAAAGAGCATGCCTCATACTCAGCAATGTTGTTGGTGCAATCGAAACACAGCCTGGCACAGACAGGGATGAACTCTTTATCTGGTGAAATCAAAATAGCTCCTATTCCATGCCCGAGTGCGTTAGAAGCCCCATCGAACCTTAAGATCCACTTGTCTTCACGACCGCCTTCTTCACTAAATAATGCCAGGATATCCTCATCTGGGAAGTTGAATCGTATCGGTTGGTAGTCACTGACGGGCTGGTGTACTAAGTAATCTGCCAGGGCACTTCCTTTTATAGCCTTTTGAGTGACATATGTTATGTCGTACTCAGTTAATAGCATTTGCCAACGAGCTATCCTTCCGGTTAAAGCAGGCTTTTCAAAGATGTACTTAACGGGGTCCATCTTAGAAACTAGCCAGGTGGTGTGACTCAACATGTATTGCCTCAGGCGCTTAGCGGCCCATGCTAACGCACAACAAGTTCTCTCTAAAGCGGAATACCTCATCTCGCAATCAGTGAACTTCTTGCTCAAGTAGTAAATAGCATGTTCCTTCTTTCCAGTTTCATCGTGCTGACCCAACACGCATCCCATGGACTCATTCAGTACTGTCAGATATAAGATTAGCGGCCTCCCAGGGGTCGGCGGTACCAAGATTGGTGGTTCTCATAGATACTGCTTAATCTTCTCAAAAGCTGTTTGGCAATCCTCATTCCATTGCCCCTGTTGGTTCTTGCGAAGTAACTTGAAGATCGGTTCACAGGTCGATGTCAATTGTGAAATGAATCGGGTGATATAATTCAACCTTCCCAGGAATCCTCTGACTTCCTTCTCTGTACGAGGAGGAGGCATCTCAAGAATTGCTCTGACTTTGTCAGGATCAACCTCTATTCCTCTTTCGCTTACTATGAACCCTAGCAGCTTGCCCGACCTTGCACCGAATGTGTATTTGGCAGGGTTCAACCTGAGCCTGAACTTTCTCAAACGTTCAAAAAGCTTCCTTAGGTCGCCAATGTGATCCTTCTCAGTTCTAGACTTGGCAATGATATCATCCATGTATACTTCTATCTCCTTATGCATCATATCATGGAATAGAGTCACCATTGCTCTCTGATAGGTTGCCCCAGCGTTTTTCAAACCGAAGGACATCACTTTATAACAAAATGTTCCCCATAGAGTGATAAATGTGGTTTTCTCCATATCTTCAGGTGCCATCTTAATTTGGTTATATCCGGAGAAACCATCCATGAATGAGAAGATGGTATGTTGGGCTGTGTTATCAACCAAGACATCGATCTGGGGTAGAGGGAAATCATCTTTAGGACTGGCTCTATTCAAGTCCCGATAATCTACACACATCCTCACCTTCCCATCCTTCTTCGGGACGGGGACGATATTTGCCACCCACTGAGGGTACTTTGCCACAGCTAGGAACCCAGCATCAAACTGTTTCTTAACCTCGTCTTTGATCTTTAAGAGCATCTCTGGCTTCATTCGGCGTAACTTCTGCTTCACCGGAGGGCACTCAGGCTTTAGGGGTAGTTTATGCTCGACAATACAAGTATCGAGTCCTGGCATATCTTGATAAGACCAAGCAAAGACGTCACGGAACTCTATTAGTAGTTCAATCAATTCTCGCCTCTGCTCCTTACTCAAAGAGGTACCAATCTTGACTTCTTTCTTATCCTCCTCATTCCCCAAATTAATAATCTCAACTATCTCCAAATAAGGCTGAATTTCCTCATCTTCTTGTTCCAATAATCTTGTTAACTCGGCGGGTGGCCCATAGTCTTCTTCACCTTCTTCGTCGGCATAGTCAACCGGGTGATCGAAATCGTGAAGCGGGATTGCGATTTGATTACTCTCAAGAGGGTTATTTTTGGATCTGCAATTTAACGTATTACGGCAAAAATAAAGAAGAGAAAGAAAAGGAGGGACAAGCACATCAAGAAAATGAATCAAAGCAAGGATAAAGGAATAAGAGGATTTTTTTTGAATTGATACGCATTTATTGATTGAGTGATAAAACAAGTTCTTTGCCCTTATTACATGGAAAAGCCCTAAAGCCTTAGGCATAGCAAAGGGATAAACAAGACATTAAAGCAATAACAAATTACTTCGGTGAATTATTTAAAGTCGTAGGGAGTTCGATGGCCTCCCAGTTGTGAAGCTCTAGGCCCGGCGGGCAAGCAATCACGAAATCAGTAATACCACAAAGACCATCTTCAGCAACTGCTACTAGGTCTGGAGGCATCAATTCGGCACTCTGGAAGCTTTCATAGAGATCACAGATAGAGACTCTTGTGGTGTGAGGTTCCCTGCCAGCAATACGGGCAGCCCTTCTTTCCCTCTTTTCTTCTTCCACCCTCCTCCTATCAGCGACTGTAGGCCGGTAATCCAAGCCAAAACCATTTCTATTCTCCACAAGGCGCACAGGTTCTACTTTTCCGTCTAAAGTAGGCCCTAAACCCTTTCCAGGCCTATATCCTTCACGCAGCATCATTTTCGCCATCACTAGGGATGCGGTTGGCATACAGGCTTTAACCATTATGGTCCCTTCTCCCACATATGTGGCGTTTGCAATTTCTAACGCTTGGAATGAGGTTTCAAGGGCCTCTTCCGCTGCCTCGACATAAGGGGTCGTAACGGGTTTACTGACCAAGAAGTCTTCCTCACCGGATACGATTATCAGCTTGTTGTCCATTACGAACTTCAGTTTTTGGTGCAGGGTGGATGGAACCACTCCAGCTGAATGGATCCATGGCCTACCCAACAAACAACTGTAGGCAGGCACGATATCCATAACCTGGAAAAGGACCTGGAAAGTGCAAGGTCCAACTTGAATAGGCAATTCAATTTCACCCATGACTTCCCTCCGCGTGCCATCAAAGGCCCGCATAATTGTGGCACTCGGCCTCACATATGTTCCGTCGAACGACAACTTGGCCAATGTTGATTTGGGCATTACATTAAGGGATGACCCGTTGTCAACTAGCACTTTTGCTAGCATATGATCTTGGCATTTCACAGAGATATGGAGGGCCTTGTTGTGCCCCACTCCTTCTGGTGGTATTTCATCGTCAGTAAATGTCAGATAGTTATCTGCAACGATGTGCCCTACTATTCCCTGAAACTTATCAATGGGGAGATCATGACTGACATGGGCCTCATTTAGCACCTTCATTAGTATCTTCCGGTGTGGCTCTGAGTTTATCAACAATGACAACAAAGAGATTTTAGCTGGGGTTTGGTTTAACTGGTCTAGTACTTGATATTCGCTTTGGCGGATAAACTTCAAAAACTCTTGGGCCTCTTCATTAGTCACAGCCCCTTTTTCTTTGCCACTGGTGCCTTCTCTACTAACTTTAACCTTTTCGGCTGTTTGATCCTTCCTCAACTCTGGAGGAGCATATACTCTCCCGCTCCGGGTCACACCTCCTACCCCAGCAATGTTTGTAACCGATGATGACAAAGTGTTGCTCACTGTCGAGCCTGCAACGACTATATCCACACCATATTTCCACGGGACAGCTCGTGAATCCTTGAATGGAAATGGGGTAGGTGTTTGAATAGTAACAGTTGGCTGCACAGAAATAGGAGCCACTGAGGGGCTCTTGTTGTAGAAAATTGTTAAAGGTTTAGGAACTGGCACCCCTGACTGTTCTTGAATCATGTTCACCTTGTCTTCACAGTGTTTACAGATTTGCACAAAGTTATCATCCATGAGCCCTTGAAGAAGTTCACAAAAGTTTTGGCGTTCGGCAGTATGATCCTTGTCGTGCTTCCCAGTCCAAGGCTTCCTCATTAAACCCTGCTTGAACAAGTGGGAATGGATTATCTTCAATGGTGTCTTTACATCAGCAACATCCCGGATGCACTCTTCATCCTTTTCCACGGCGTTAACTCCTGAACTTCCATGATTGGGCAGGGGATTTGTGGCCACATTAGGACTTCCTTCTCGAAAATTAAGCCAGTCGGCTTTGATCAGGTCCCTCACTTTGTATTTCAAAGCCACACAGTTTTCTGTGGAATGCCCTGATGCCCCAGCGTGGTAATTACATTGAGCGTTAGGATCATACCCCCTTGGGTAAG
Organism: Clitoria ternatea; assembly: GCA_037962975.1. Lineage (NCBI taxonomy): Eukaryota > Viridiplantae > Streptophyta > Magnoliopsida > Fabales > Fabaceae > Clitoria > Clitoria ternatea. Next base: position 238,573,820 of record CM075671.1, on the reverse strand, counting down.
GAGGTTGCATTGGCCTCGAGGGGCACGGAGCCAACAGACCTTTTTGAATGAGGAGTGGCAAAAGCTCGGTATATGTTATTGGGATGGGATCAAACTGCACAGGGGTGCGCTCATTGTTGGGTCTTCTTGCATTGGGATTGGGTGGTTGAATCACTTGTTGTGGGTGGTGGTATGGCATGGGTTACGGCGCGGGCGCTCCTACCACGGGTGGACGGAGATGGGGAGTATAAGCTGTCGGGCTATGAGTGGCGGCGGCCACATAAGGATTGGAAGCCTGAATCGTGGTAGGGATGAACGGTCTTGGCAGAGCCATTTTTTGATTAGAAGAGATGGAATGAGTTTCCCCATCTCTTCTCCTACCATCACCCGGTGCTGGCTTCCTTGTCGTGCTTGCCCCAGACGGGCCCCAGGTGATCTTTCCTGTTCGTATTCCGCTCTCTACCCTTTCCCCGATAGTCACAATGTCGGAGAAGTTAGATGAAACACTACCAATCATCTTGCCATAGAAGGGTGATGGGAGCGTATCGATGAACATCGCGACCATCTCTTTTTCTGACAGTGGTGGGTCTACTTGCGCAGCTGTTTCCCGCCAACGTTGGGCATACTCCTTAAATGTTTCATTATCTTTCTTTACCATGTTCTGTAATTGAACTCTGTTGGGTGCCATATCTATATTATATTTGTATTGCCTAATGAAAGCATCTGCCAAGTCATTCCAACATCGAACATGGTTTCGGTCAAGGTGTGCGTACCAGGTGAGGGCAGCCCCAGCCAGACTATCTTGAAAGCAATGGATCAACAATTGGTCATTAGAAGAATAGGATGCCATCTTTCGGCAGTACATCGTGAGATGATTCTTTAGACAAGTCATTCCCCGATATTTGTCAAAATCTGGCATTTTAAATTTGGGCGGGAGGACCACGTCTGTGACCAGGCATAACTCAGAAGCATTTATCCGCCCAAAACCGCCAGTGCCTTCCATCATTCTCAAGCGTTCCTCCAAGATTTCTATCTTTCCCTTTTGGGGATCCGCGATCATACGGGTTGCATCTTGGGGATTGGCCGCGTAGGGGGTCGTGTATCCACACGGATAGCCGTGTGGCTGATTGAGCGGAGCTGATGCGTAGAGCTGGTTCATTGGGCCTGCGTTTAGCGGGGGACCCTGGGGTTGGGCCATAGCTTGTGCGGTGTAAGCCAGCTGGGTCATCGAGGCCTGCATGTTTTGGGCTTGTGCATTGTAGGTTGGTTGGGTCGTTTGGGCTTGTGTGTTTTGGGTTTGTGCACTGTAGGTTGGTTGGGCCGTTTGGGCTTGTGTGTTTTGGGTTTGTGCATTGTAGGTCGGTTGGGCCGTTTGGGCTTGTGTGTTTTGGGCTTGATAGGCCTGCGGGTCATGGAGTGGTGGCACACTTGGCTGGGCGGGATGTGAAGCATGAGGATTTGCAGTTTGTTGGTTGTAAGTATCTTGTTGATTAGCGAGCGGGGGATAGTATCCCTGTGGTAGGCCATAGGGTGGAAAAGGTACTGGGTTGCCGTCAGGGCCGACAAACGTGTGTTGTTGTGCATGGTACTGGCCATAAGGTGGCTGAGATTCAATGGCAGGGTTAGGTTTTACGACATTAATGGTGAGTGGAGGTGTTGTTGAGTTATGGAATTGGGCCCTTGCTGGGCCAAAACCGGGAGGATGTGGCAGCGTGGAGGGCTGCTGCTGGGCGTCCTCAGCACCTGCAGAGGAGTCTCCTTCCGTGTGTCTCTTTTCCAAAAGTCTAGTTAATTCTTCCACCTGTTCTTTCAACTGATCAAACTCAGTTCTAAAGTCTCCGTTCCTAGCTTCTTCCTCAGCCATGAGTCTCTTTTGGAGTCGGGTCTGGTAAGGATGCCTACCCGTGACGTCTTTTTGAAAAAGAAAACAAAAATTCATTAAAAGGAAGAACATGCTTAGTAAATAAAACAAGGCGATAAAGAGAGTGTAAACCAAGATTCTGAGAAGCAATTCGGAACTTATCGACTATCCTTCGACTGTTCCTAAGAACGTCACGTTCAAAAGTACTAAGTACGCGATAAATGGAAATTAACACGAGATAGTTGTGGAGGCAAAAGATCCTTTCATTCTGAGATATCATAAAGTACATAACTGTTAAGCTTGTTACATTATCAGAAAATAAATCAGCCGTTCCTAGCTCGGGCAATCATGGCCCTCATCTCACAAAACCTTTTCCTACAATAGTCCAGGAAGGTTACAATGTCCTTTGGGGTAGTAAGGGGATTAACCATCTCTTCAGCCTGCTTGAGTAGCCATGGAAGGTCTTCTAGAGTCCCATTGGCCAAATACGCCAATTGGGCGAAGCGGTTCATCCATGAATGAATGGCCTCGTCCTGCTGTGCTGTTTTGGCTTCCAAGGTGCGTATAGCCTCCTGACAGTCTTGCTCTATTTCCATGGCATGTCGATGCTCGCCATTTATTTCATGTTGGCAAGCTTCTACCACCTCGTTGAGTTGACGCTCCAGCCTGTGAATTTGTGACTGTAATAATTCCTTTTGCACCAGGGCGCTTCCCTCATCCTCTTTGGCCTTTGCCAACATATCCCTCAAAAGCTGCTTATCAGCTAGAATGGTGTCCCTCTGACGACTCTTCATTTTTAGTTGCGAGTTGGCTGCTCGAAGGCATTGGTCTTGTTTTCTCATATGATCCCTTTCAGCTTTTCGCTTCTTCCCTACCTCTTCGATGGTTCGCTTGCTTTCTAAGTTCTCCCTTTTCTGAAGGGCACATTCTTGTTGAGACTTTAGTAATTCTTCTTCTAGCTTTTTGTTTCTTGTAGTCAATTCTTCTATCTTGACTCTCATGGCTTTTGTTACTTCATCTTCAAAGATGGGCCGGGGAATAGGTGCGCTTGTTTGGAGATAGGAGGGACCCTTGAACGGCAGCTTGACTATGGATACCCTATTTAGGACCCACTGATGATATTCCTCTTTTACAGCATGACTTCGGACCCCTAACTCTTTTCCTTTCTTGTGTACTTTCTTCCAAGCCTCCGCTATGTTCCGAACGGCATAGGTGTAGTCTCCTTTGGCATAGTAGAAAACAAAGGGAGTGAGCGACTCCTCGTCAGGTGGCCCGAGTAGCGGGTAAGCTAACTGGCGCTTGGCGATGATAGGGTTATAATTGATGCATCCCTGAGTGCCCATGATGGGAATATTCGGGTGGTTTCCACAGTGATGGATTATGCTATCAACCTTCAACCAATGCGGATACCATCTTACCTTTTCAGCTGTGAGTCCCACCAGATGATTGGCCCATTCACGCCCATTTTTTGTCGCTAACTGGCACGATTTCAGATCAGAAACAGGGCAGTCAACTTTGTCGACTTGGTTAAAGACATGTGACGTAAGCCATACATATAAAGATGGCAGGCAGCAGATGATCCTTTTCCCACCTTGTGTATGGCAGAAATCCATAGTGCAGTAGACATTTGCCAAAATAGTAGTGACGGGGTTTTCCAATTTGAATTTTCGAGCTAGGAAGACGCCAATAGCCTCGTAGTCCACATAATTGTCTATGTTTGGGAATAACACGACGCCATAAATAGTAAGAGCCAAAGTGTCCATGAAGGTATCCCAATCTTCTTTTTCAGCTAGAAAATGCATGTGTTTTTCAAGGTACTCCCGAGCAAACCCCGGGGTCTGATTTCTGCTTAATTTTGCCCCTTTCAACACCTCTGGGCCAATTTTTAAGACACGAGCAACAGAAGCGATATTTGCTTGATGCTCCAGATGACGGTAAGGCGTTTGTCCTTCTAGAGACATCCCCAAAATCCGCTCAAATTCCTCAATAGACGGAGCTAACTGGAAATCCCGAAATGTGAAACAGCGAAGAGGTGGGTCATAAAACTGAGACAATGCAGTGATCGCCTCAACTTATACTTCGACTTCCAACAACTTCAAAATCTTTCCATATTTCCGGGCGAAAGCCATCTTTTGAGTCAAATTCAATTTCTCACCCAGCGCCTGTAAACTAGCTGTGTCGACCTTCTTTGCCTTAACATGCAGTAGCTTTCTCAACTCAGTTACACTTGTATCACAACTACCTGACCCCATGTTAATTTCCATTTTTCACTCGAAGATATTCGCCTAGCTCTGAATAGCTTCCTACAAGAACACAAAGGAAGTGAAATCAGTCATTGGTAAAGGACGTGTTTCGTAAATCGATACCCCCTTTAGCAATTTTTAGAAAACAATTTTATAATCAGGAAGTAACGATTGACAAAACTCGTGACAAACCGAGAGCCCTGTGGGTTACGGACCTTCCGATCGTCATCAACTCTTTTTTGGACTTTTTTTTTTACTTCTCTTTTTTTTTGATGACACAGAAATCCCATAACTCAGGACTCAAAGACTTTAATGAAATGAAATGATTCTTTCCCAGTCAAAGGATCACTAGTTTTTTTTTAAAAAAGAAGCAATCCTTTGAACGGGTAAGTGGTTCAACAATTTGGATTAAAAGGGAGAGCGAGAAGGAGAGAAGGTATAGGAAGAGTCCGCCCCTTGTGGCCTAAAATGGGTTTTTCTGAAGGCCTTCTATCGGTTCCAGGGCTTATCTAACAGTGATATCTCACGATAGGTGGCTTGCAGTACAGTCTAAAGGTCACTAGAGCCAAGATCCTACTTATGATGTTGACCACAACAGTAGGAAGTCTACTAGGTGTGGGCATCATAAATAAGTCGAACTCTAGCTGAGGTTCTCACGATAGCCAGACAGGAAGTACATCCCAAATGACACCGCTACCAACCTCCCCTAATCTTAAATTTTATTTGGGCCCGGGTATAGGGTCCCGCTCAAAAGTGTGTGCAAATTGTGAGTGTAGTGTGTGAAAGGGGCGTCCAATACCTTTACCTTACTAATCCTTCACAAAGAACAAACACAGTACAATAAAACAGAGTCGTCTATCCTAGGGTTCAACAACATACAGGCATAACAAAACATAGATGACAAAATATAAACAGAAACCATATACAAATATTGACAAAAAAATAATAATAATAATAATAATAAATAAATAAAGAAAGAAGTTAAGTAATTAACAGGCTATTTAAAGTAAGTGCTATCAATTTGATTGGCTTGACTCTTTAAGTCCCCAGTGGAGTCGCCATCTGTCGCGACCGGGATCGCGGTGGGACGGCCGACCCTCAAAACGAATTTTAAAAATAAAACAGGGAGTCGCCACCAATATTTTTAAGGATAAAATATCGGGAAAACCTTTGTTAAAGCACTGGTTATAAAGATGAAATTCTAAGGTCGGGAGTCGAATTACAGGTGAGGAAGGTATTAGCACCTCATAACTGTCCGTTATAAAACGGTTACCTCAAATTGATAGCACGCACTTCAAAATAGCCCATAAATTATTTTTAACTTCTTTTAAGAAAAAAGAAATACACGAAATAACTAAGCGAACACAAACAGACAGAACAAACCAAACAGTGACAACAAAACAACGACAGAAAGAAATTTGACTAAACAGTGACAGAAAGGAAAAAAACAGAGTAAGAGTGAAGATTAACAGGACGTCTCGTCCAAATTAACCTTAACTTACACATAAACAATTCGAAGATTAAAATAAAATTGAATAACATGGAGTATAATAAAGTTGATTAAAACTGAAGATTAATAGGACGTCTCATCCAAATTAACCTTATTTTTAAGGAAACATTATTTAAAATAAAATATTAAAAATATGAGGTCAACAAGACGTCTCGTCTAAATTAACCTCATTTTAAGGAAATATTATTTAAATAAAATATTAAAAATATGTGGTCAACAAGACGTCGCGTCTAAATTAACCTCATTCTTAAGGAAAATACTATTTACATAAAATATTAAAAAAAACACGAGAACACGAGATTAACAAGACGTCGCGTCTAAATTAACCCCACTTTAAGAAAGTTATTATTTTAAATAAAATATTAAGAGTATGAGATTAACAAGACGTCTCGTCTAAATTAACCTCATTTTAAACAAATTACTATGGAATATTAAATAGATAAAATAAATTGAGATAATAGCAGAGACATAGAAAATAAACGAAAGAAAGTGGGCCCGACAGGAATTGATTCCCGCTCCTACGTATTCTCAAGCTTTTGAGAAATCAGGGTTACGTAGTTCTTTAAGGGATATATTCGAGAAAAATATTTAAAATTATTTTTAGAGTTTTATAAATTGATTCGATTTTTAAAAAGAAATTTATGAGGAAGGGAAAATACAAAGCGAAGTACTTCGCACGTGCATAAACCTTCGAAAGCTTACGACGCAAATGTAGGCAAAAGTAATTTTGCACGACATTGCCCATAAGACTCTAAAACAATTTATTCTAAAAAAAACACATATATAATATTTAATTATTGAAAACAAAATATGAAAAATATTTAACTTTTATTCTAAGAAACATTTTAGATTTTTTTTGGATTAAAATAGAAAAACTAATTTTATTTTAAGAAGGAATGTTTAAATCTTAATATTTTTATTATTATCTAAAATAATTTAACATAAAATAACTATTTTCATTTATCTTAGAAGAGATGTTTTTTTTTTTAATATTTTGGATTTTAGCACGAGGAATTTATTACTATTATTATTATTATTGAAAAAAGGATATTTAACTCTAATATTTTTATTTCTTATCTCAAAATATGTATCATGACTTTATTATTATATTATTTTATTAAATAAACTATAAAATTAAAATGCCCTAAAAATAATAAAAGAATGATTATTAATCATTGGGCTTTTAAAGCCCATTACCTAAGAAAAGGAAAAAAACACAAAAAACAAAACAGAAAAGAAAACATTGAGAATGGGCCTCACTAGCTGAGGCCCAATTAAACTAAACCTATATACTAAAAACAAAAGAAAAGAGAGGAGAAAGGGAGGAAGGGGGCGGCAGTTTGAGGGAGGAAGAGGAAGTGAAATAGAGAGAGAAAGAAGAGAGAGTTGAGACAGATGAGAAAGAAACCGAAGAGAGGGGGAACCGATCGGCGGCAGAGGAGCTCGGCTGGGTCGGCGCCGGTTGTGCAGGGCTCGTCGGAAGCTGGACTCGGAGGGGGAGAAACTGGGAGTGACGGAGAGAGCGGGAGAAACCGAGAGGGAGAGAGGAATGGAGCGAGAGAGGGTGGGAGATTAGAAGGAGAGAGCGAACGAGAGAGAGAGAGAGACTGAACAGAGAGAGAGAGAGAGAGACTGAACGAGAGAGAGAGACTGAACGGGAGAGAAAGAGAGACCGAACGGAGAGAGAAAGAGAGACCGAACGGAGAGGAGAGGGAGAGGGAGCGACAGAGGATGAGGCTCACCGGTAGAGGGCGGAGGTTGTCAGATCTGCGATCTCGGAAGGAAGAGATTGGCGGCACGAGCAGGTGGGGCGTGGTCAGGGCCGGCTCTGGTCTGGCCTGTGGTGGTTTCAGAATTCTGATGGGAGTGGCTTCTGTTTTTTCTTTTTCTGCTGTTCTTTGTTGGTTTTTTTTTTGGGTTATTGGCTGTTGGGTTCTTAATTCTGTGAGTTTGATGGTGGTAAGGAGGGTGGATGATGAATCCTTGAGAGGGGCTGTTGGAGGTGATTCTGTTGGAGGTGATTCTCCGTCCCGGTTCCTGTTTTCTGTTTTTTTTGTTTTAGGAAGCAGATGAAAAGACTGAGGATGAGGCCATCGTAAAACCCCTCTCAATCTTCCCCCTGCCCTTAAATTCAAATTGGTTGTCATTTTTTTCTTCTGTTGTTGATGGGTGTTATTATTATTTTATGAAAGGTATTTCTTGAACCCTTCATTGTTCCTTTTCAGGCCATCCCATGCTTATTGGAACCGGGACCTGCTGTTGGGGAGCGGAGTTTGTTCTGGCGTGGCAGACCAAAGAGGATGGGAGGGGATTCTTTTTCATTTTTAATGAAGTAGAAATAAAAAATTGATTATCAGAAATTCAAAATTGGTGTTTACAGTATTGATTTCACACAGAAAACTCTTTTTGACTGAAAACCACTCGGAATCTTATTTTACTTTATTTAGAGGCTCATTTTCACTCGGATTTGCAAACAATGCTACTCAGGGAACCATTTTCCTACTGACTTCACACGGATTCATGTTTTAATTCACTCAGAAATTTATTTCACTCAGAATTCAAGATAATTAATTAAGAAAACCATTTTTCAGCTTCTGTTTCACTCGGAAAATATATTAATTTCATTTAGAAAACTCTGCTCAGCTTTATTTCACTTGGATTCATAGCTATCTCATGCGGAAAACTCATTTTCACTCGAATTCAAGCTGTTCCAGTCGGAAAACAGCATTCCAGTTCATTTTCACTCGGACCCAAACTTATTTCAGTCGGAAAAACAGCTTTCCAGTGTCATTTCACTCGAATTTTTAGCCAGATCGCTTGGAGAACCCTTCTCTGTATGATTCCACTCGGAATCATACTTATTTCACTCGGATTTACCCCTGTTCCACTCGAAAAACTCTGTTTTTAGTGTTTTTCGCTTGAATTTTTAATTGGAAACTAATCTTTACTACTTTTTAAGTTATTGGTAAGTTATAATTATCATTCTTATTCTATTATTATTATTATTATTTATTATCAAACTTAATATTGTTATTATTATTATTATTAGTTTTATTATTATTATACATTGTTAACATCTTAATTATGCGTAATTACATAAAGAATATATTATTTTACTCTTTATGGAAAATATAATTTTAACCAAGATATAATAGATATATTTCTAAAATAATAAACAAATATCTTACAATGTTTAAACAATTGATGGAATTCAAAGAATTTGGGAATGATATGATGAGATTGGAAATACATAAGATACCCAAGGAATTAATTGATCAAATAAATGCATTTCGCATCATGAAAATATTTTTGAAGAAGAAAAACCTCTAGAGCATACACTTGGTACAGTGGAGGACACTCACGTTCGATCTCCATGAAGAATCTTGGGAGTACAACTGGAATGGCAACCCAATGGCATCAGAGTCGCGCCTGATAGCCGGGTGAGACGATGCAATTCTAGTGTACTTTGACTAAATGACGGAGTGTAACTATGATCGTAGGGATCCAAGTTCCAAAAAAATATTAAAATCAATGATGAGAAGTAATGAGTTCGTTTGTACCATATGGAACTTGGGCGGACCCTGATCGCTCTAGATGATTGGAATGGTGATATTCCAAAGAATGAGAAGAATATGAAACGATTTATTGGGCCCACATGCATCATGAGACTTAATCAAAGATAAATCATAATAAATTTGACTCATGCATTTCATGACAATATGCTTGATTGTTATAATTGTGAATAAGCTAAATGTATGATTTATGTGATGACAACATGCTTGATTGTTATAAATGTGAATATGCTAAATGTATGATTTATGTGATATTGTATGTTAACTAGATTATGTCCGCACCGGATTAACCAATCAAGGTCTTGGGTTATACTCACTCTTACTGTTGACCATTTTTCAGAGGAATTAGAAAATCAAGAACCCGAGTGTGAAGAACAGCAATACGCTGAACCCACTGAGAACAATCATTAAAGATAGAATATTTATTATTAATAATCAGACACCGGATGACTGTATAATATTTAAGGGTGTCTGCGTGCCCCATTCTGTTAAGAGTACAATTACTTACAGTTTGTGAATAACTATGTGATCTATATATTATTGCTTCCACTGATCTGCCATTTACTTACTTTAAAAAAAATAATATTTACTTTTTCTAAAAACTGTTAACACTCTCAGTTAAATAGGATGAACTGACAGAAGGATTTGTCTTATCTAACTGAGGGTGTTACAAAAGGTGGTATCAGAGCATAGTCGATTCATTAAGCTTGTGGAGTGGACCATTAGGTTTCCACGTACTCTGATAGAAATATTGAATAGTCCATAACACTCCTAAGACTAAATCTCCTATGTGGAATACTACACATAACATATATCCTGAATCTTTTTGTTGAAATTCTTTCAGCAAAATTCCTAATGGCTCGCCGAAATAATGACCATGTGATGGAGGATCTTCTTACCAGAATTGTGGAGATAATAGAACGCCAAGAGTTATCTCAAACTTCTACTAGGCAAAACCAAGGATTAGCTGACTTCCAAAGGAATAATCCTTCTCAATTCAAAGGAGGCTTTGATCCAGAGGGAGCACAACTATGGATTGAGCACCTTGAAAAGATTTTTGCTGCTATGTGATGCTCTGACGAGGACAGAGTAACTTTTGCCGTCTTTATGCTAGTCGCAGAAGCAGAACACTGGTGGACTCATGTCAGAATCAGATTAACAGCTGATGGACGCGTCCTCACTTGGGGACGATTCAGGATAGAGTTTCTCGCCAAATACTTCCCTGAAGACATAAGAAGGCAGAACGAGCAGGAATTCTTTAATCTGAAATAAGGCAATATGATTGTTGGAGAGTACGCTGCTAAGTTTGATGAGCTGGCAAAATGTTGTCCCTATTACACCCATATGGGAAAAGCGTTAAGATGCGCAAAGTTTGAAGCAGGATTACGGCAAGAAATTCGCCAAGTTATATGTTGTCAACAAATTACACAATTCACTACTTTGGTTGACATATGCCACATCTTTGAGAATACCTCTAATCTTTAACGACCTGGAGTGTCTAATCATGGGCCAGAGCGACGTATGCCAGATCGATAGCAAAGAAGGGATTTTCGAGCAGATCGGCCATATTTCCGACTTTTTAACTCAGCCAACCGAATTCCTCCTAGAGGTCAGGAGAACCAAAGAGGTAAAAACTGCACAATTTGTGGACGGATTGGACATCGTGATGCTGATTGTTGGTACAGAAATAAAAATAACCAATAACAAGTAACTCAAGGACAGGCAGTACGACCAACAGGTCAAGGAAGTGGAGGATCTACTGCAAATACCTCTACCAACAATGTCCCAAGGATGCAAAATATTCACTGCGGCAACAATTTCAATCAGAACAATAATCCAAGAAGGCCCGGAAATAACTCTACTGGAAGACCAGGAGGAAATGCCAGAGTTTTTACTATGAATGGTGCGGAGATATCACAAGAGAACGATCTTGTGCAAGGTACATGCTTTATAGGAAGTACTCTATTAAATGTGTTATATGATTCTGGAGCCACTCATTCTTTCATATCTGAGAATTGTGTAAAACATTTAAAGCTTCCTACAACCTCTCTGCCCTATCAAATGATTGTCACAACTGCCGCCAATAAGCCCATTTGCTCTACTTGCATATGTCTAGAATGTCCTCTCAACATCAAAGGGAAAGCTTATCAAGTAGATCTGATATGTTTACCTTTGATTGATCTAGACATTGTTCTAGGGATGAATTGGCTTGCTGCCAACCATATTCTGATTGACTGTCATAATAAATCCATCTCTCACGGGTCTATTACATCTGAATGTGATCAAGTCACTGATTCTTGCCCTGTTAGCTCAGAAAAGGTAATCTTAACAAAAGAAATCCAACTATACATGATCCTTACTGAAACTGAAAGTAAGGCCACTTCTCAACTTGAACATATTCCTGTTGTTCAAGAATTTCCAGAAGTATTCCCTAAGGACATACGAGAGCTACCTCCAGAGCGAGAAGTCGAATTCAGCATTGATATTATACCGGGCGTGGTGACGTGAATATTTTTACAGTCGTGATTCCGTCAAATTAGTACATTAAAATTAATTAACGTAGTACTAGGGTGTCAACCTAGGTCGTTCTCTCAAGGATCAACACAAAAATTTAGGAAAAATCAAGTCTTAAACTAATTTTTAACAATTAAAAATTAAAACTAAACAACTAAAATTTTTACAAACATAAGTTCACTAACATACAATTGGGGGGGGTTTGATTGATTTTTGTTGTCACAATTAAAATTAAAACAAGGTAAATAAAGGATTTAAAACAATAAATAACAAGCGATTGATTTTCTTGGAGTATTGTAAATAAATTTATCCTTGGTTCATTAAAAATAATTTGTATACTTATTAATGTTAATTTCTTAGCTCAATTTGAATTGATCAACTAAGCGTCTTTTTCAATTCATAATTCCTTTACTTTCATTTAAAAATGAATATTTTAATCAAGCATCCTAATTAAGCAAAAGGAGTCAAGATCTTAAAATCTAGGAATTATTGAGCATACATAAGAACATCGCCTATATACATAATCTATTCTCAAATTATGGAATTAAGCAAACCATAATTATTAAAAGTGATTATGAAAATATTCATTAAGCATGCATATTTCCTTAATCCATTCTAATTGAATAATTAAACCGATTAAGCATACAAATTCAATTAAACAAAATGGAATTAAATAAGTAGAGAAAGATTATGAAGAAATAACAATAATAAAAGCATACTATATTAAAATTAATGACCTCAAAATTACATTACAACATTCTCCAAGAAAATCAATCTAGGGGTTTTAGCCCTTCATAATTACAACTACAAACAACAAAACTAACCCGGAAATGAAGAACTTGCTGGAAGAATTCCAACAGAGAAGAGGAAGAACGTATGAAGGAGGAATTGAAGTTTTCTGATGAAGAATGAATGGTTTTGCCCCTTGCCTTGCTTCCTATTTATAGGAGCTCAAAAGCAAAGCTTATGCCTTAATTAATTTGTAATGGAATGTGCACTCTTAATTTACAATTCAATGGTGCTCCATTATCATGCTTTAGTGCTCCATGATGATGCTTTAGTGCTCTATTATGATCTTTAGTGCCTTGCCCACCATCCAGAAGCTTGAAAACGTGTTTCTGGGCCAATATTGAACATGTGAATCGATTCAATTGCTTGTGAATCGATTCAGGATGCAAAATTTCACTTCCTGGGTGCTTAATTTCGTATGAATCGATTCAGGAGGGGGATGAATCGATTCATCCCCCTGATTCTCCATATTTTGCATTTTTTTTCACCCTTTTTGAGATCTTTTTGCATATACCTTGATTCCTTTGATCCTTAGGCACTTTGATCTTTATTTTGGATTGGAATTCTTGAGTTTCTTTGATCTATTTTCCTTTGGCACATATTAAAAATCAAATATTACATAAAGATCAAATGATGAAAATGTGTTAAAATGCAATATATTACATACTAAGTGATGGCAAATTATACACATTTAAAATGGAGAATTAAAGATAAATCATGCATCATCAAATACTCCCACACTTATTCTTTTGCACTCCCGGGCAAAATCAAAATAAAAACAAGTATCACAATTTATTGAAAACATTAAGTTAAAAACAACACACAGAATTGGCATGAAATTTTAGGAATATACAGAGAAACAAGAGTTATTCAACATGCAAGATGTAGAGCATCAAAATATATATAAAAATCATTCAAACACTTAGGCATGTGGAATTTAAATTAAACTGAAAAAGAGATCATAAATGATAGAATCTCACAAGACATACTCTCAACTCTCAAGTGTTTAAGGTTTGTGTATACTCTCAAAACAATTCCTGAAAAACAAACAGTCTAAAAATTTGGCAAGTTTCTTAATTCCACAATCAACACAAATGCATGTATAGATCAACAGGGCTTTCATAGGGTTGCAATGTGGCCAAGGTTAAAATGGATGAAATATATATATTTATATATATAACAAAAAGAATGATGAAGCAATTAATTTTACTGGCAAACAGTGAGGGTAAAACATTTATTGTATGGTATTTGGTAAATATTTTTTTTTATGAGATTGCATAACACTTGGAACAAGAGTTGCAATTCCTTTTTGTACACCCCCACACTTATTTGAATGCCTGTTTTGACTTGATTCCAAAGCTTCAATATATTTCTTAAGGTAGGTATATTTTTGGTTCTTCATCCATGGCTTATTTGAGCTGCAACAAGGAAATAGTTAAATAGGCTCAAAATGGCTAGCAAGAGATAATTTATTCATGGTAGGCTTATCTGGCTTAGTGGCTCAACTGAACAAAAATGCCTGTATCATTTCAAATACATTCATATGAGTTTCAAGTATCATCAAGAAACAAGACAAAAATTAAGATGTAAGCTTTCAGGAATTAATCACACATGAAAGGATTAAGATGGTTTAAAGTGATCCATCAAATTTTGAGGCTCAAAAATCTCACAAGGTATAATTCCATCATATATGATCATTTCTCAATTATCATGTCATTCTCAACATACCAAAAATGTTTGAGTTCAAATTATAACATATCATTAATCTCATATCAGACATGAAAGAATTTACTTGTTACTCATGCATATCTTAAAATTCCAATAAAACACACACAAAATCTTTTTTTTTTATTTTTTATTTTTTTTATTTTTTTTAATTTTTTTTAAACAAAGTCACACAAAATTTAATCACACAAAAACACATAAATGATCCCACCCCCACACTTAAATCATACATTGTCCTCAATGTAAGACAGAGCATACAAAATAGACAATAGAATGAAAAAGTAAAGAGATGGGTAAGAAAAACTCCCTCAAGGTGGATTAAACTCAAATACCACATCCTTTTGAAGCAGATTGGATAGTGGTCTAGCCTTCTTGTGCCTTTCCAAATTTTGCAGCAATTTTTCTTCTTGATTTTCATCAAGAGAAGTAAAGATTATTACCGGGAGCTCTTCATCATTTCCCAAGTATGAATACTTGAGGTTTTCAAGTAAGAAATTTAGCTCCAGATTAGGTGCCTGCAAAGTAGATGGAACTAACAAAGCAGATTTGGATTCTTGCACCTTAAAAATTTTTTTAGAGTCTTCTTGAAAATTTGCATTTAGAACAGGTATTTCTATAGACTCTAAATCAGCAGTTATGTATTTGTCAATTTCAGCACAAATATGACAATTCTCAGAATTATTGCATGCAAAACAACTGTATGAATCATCTATGCATTCCAAATCAACATCAAAAAAATGTTCAAAAACTAGTTCATCAATAATGTCAATTTGGAAAATAGAATGATTTTCAGAAGGGTGTTTCATGGCATCTAGAATGTTAAATCTTACCTTAGTATCACCAAATTCCATAGAAAGGGTTCCAGCATGGACATCAATTATAGTTTTGGCTGTTTTCAAAAATGGTCTTCCCAAAATGATAGGAATAGGAATTTGAGGCATACCTTCTTCCATATCAAGTACGAAAAAATCAGCAGGGAAAACAAGTTGTTCTACCTGAACCAAAACATCCTCTATAACTCCAGTAGGATAGGCAGTGCTCCTATTGGCTAGCTGAATTACTACACCAGTAGGTTGTAAATTTCCAAGAGACAATGATTTGAAAACAGACATAGGCATAACATTTATTGAAGCTCCTAAATCTAACATACAATTTTCAAATTTGTTATTGCCTATGATACAGGGTATAGAAAACGTACCTGGATCCTTGCATTTCTCAGGGATATTTTCCTTACCAAGCAGTGCAGATATATTCCTTCCCATGCTTATCCTTTCATTGCCCTTAAGTCTCATCTTGTGAGTACACAACTCCTTCAGAAATTTGGCATACTTAGGAATTTGCTTGATTGCATCGAGAAGAGGTATATTCACTTCCACTTTCCTGAAAGTATCCAAAATTTCTTTGTCCACTTCTTCCAACTTCTTGCTTGGAATTGCTTTTGGTGGGAAAGGAAGAGGGATATGAGGTGGAATTTGGGATGGTTGCATCTCAGATTTGCTTGTGCTTGAAGAGGGCATATCATTCTCAACTGTTGTGGGCACATCTGTTTGTTTTTCAGGTTCCTTAGGTATGGGTACTTCAAGGTTCTTACCTGATCTTAACTGAATTGCACTCACATTTCTTGGATTTGCGGCTGGTTGAGATGGTAATTTGTCAGATTTTTGAGATTGTAACTGGCTTAATGATGAAGCCAATTGCCCAATTTGGTTGCTTAAACTCTGGATGGTAGCATCATTCCTTTGTTGATATTCCAAGTTCTGTACAGCAATTTGTTTCACCAGATCCTCCAAAGAAGGGCCACTTGTGGGTGGTTGAGGTGTCGGTCTTTGGAAGGTTGGTGCATTATTTTGAAATGGAGGTTGGGGATTTTGTTGTTGGTTTCCCCATCTCAAATTTGGATGGTTCCTCCAACCTGGATTGTATCTGTTGGTGGAAAGGTCATGGTTTTATGGTGGTGGAGGTCTATCATGGTAGATGTTACTTGCATAGGCTTGGGGACTATTATTATCCTTTTCTTGTAGAGAAGGACAACAATCAGTGGGGTGCTCTTGTGAAGAGCAGATGCCACATACTTTAGCAGTCATGGATTTTTGATTTACTGCCAATTGTGTGACCAGAGTGGTGAGAGCATCAAGTTTGCTCTCCAATTTAATTCCAGATAAACTAGAATTGGAATTAAACATGGGTTTGAAAGAATCATTTCTCACACCAAATTGTTGAGAGTTAGATGCCATCTTCTCAATCAGGTTTCTTGCTTCAGCAGCAGTCATATCTCCTAGAGCTCCTCCACTTGCCGCATCAATCATGTTGCGATCAACGTGGTGTAAACCTTCATAGAAGTACTGAAGAAGAAGTTGTTCAGAAATTTGGTGGTGAGGGCAACTTGCACAGAGTTTCTTAAATCTCTCCCAATATTCATAAAGACTTTCTCCAGAGAGTTGCCTAATGCCAGATATGTCTTTACGGATTGCAGTTGTTCTAGAGGCAGGAAAGAATTTTTCCAAGAATATTTTCTTTAAGTCATTCCAACTTGTGATTGATCTTGGAGCAAGGTAGTACAACCAATCCTTAGCAACACCCTCTAAAGAATGAGGAAACGCTTTAAGATAGACATGGTCTTCTTGAACGTTTTGGGGTTTCATTGTGGAGCACACAATGTGGAATTCTTTGAGGTGTTTGTGCGGATCTTCACCCGCAAGACCATGAAACTTAGGAAACAGGTGTATAAGTCCGGTCTTAAGAATAAAAGGGACATCCTCATCAAAATATTGAATACACAAACTTTCGTAAGTGAATTCAGGAGCAGCTAGTTCTCTAAGAGTTCTTTCATGAGGTTCAGCCACATCAGAAAAACTAGCAGTACTTTCAACAAATTAAGAAAAAATACTATCACTATCAATATCAACAAAATTATTATTAAATCTAGCTTCTCTAATTAATCTATGAAAAGTTCTTTCAATTTCAGGATCAAATGAATATAAATGCTCAAAAGTTCTTCTAGTCATACATAGCATATGAACCGTCTTTTACAGGGGGTGTAAAGTTAAGATTCTGAAACGGCTCAAAATGTATATATGTAATGTCGATCTGATACAAGGCTGTGATACATAGATACGAATACGGGGTATCCTTGTATATTGGGCGGAGTCTGGACCACACTGGGGCGGAGTGTAACTCACTCTACGGCGATGTAGTAGTCCGCCTGGAATTGCCTTGTCCCGATTGGGGGTGGTACCTGCAATTATTCTCCGACGCTCAAGTCAGTATTTCAGAATACTTGAAGACTTAGAAAGCAAATCTGAGAGAATTATGCAAGTAAGAGAGTGTAAGGTTCAGAATGGGGGGGACCCTTATACCTTTTTGATAGAGGTTTATATACCTGTTACTAGTGATCCATTATTGGTAGGACCCGCTCCTTGTTTTCAGGCATAATGCTGATAAGGTGGTGGGTCCCTGCGCCGTTTACAAGCACCATTATTGTAGTAGGTATCTCCACTTGTTTGGAAAGCGTCAATGCTTTATTATTTTATTGTTATTCCCCTTTATGCGTGACAGCGTGATTCCCATTATTAACCTCTCAAGACAGAGTCAATCTCGTGCCGGGGTTGTGAGTATGGGCTCGCTACGCAGTATGGGAAATTCGATATTCCGCCAGTATTGAGCCTATGGCTTGGCGGAGTAATATGCATTCTGGCGGCGTTACATGCCTTGGCGGAGTAAGGCGCCTTGGCGGAGTAACATGTCTTGGCGGAGTAACATGCCTTGGCGGAGTAACATGCCTTGGCAGAGTTACTCACCTTGGTCGTATATACTCCATATAGAAACAATTATAATGCATTTGAAGCGTACTTCCCTTGTTCGAAATGCTGACCTGGCAAAGCATTAAAGCCATGCTCTTGGGGGCCGGTGTTAGGACCGGATCATATAGCCTCTTAGCTTGTTATAGTGACTGGCGGAGTCACTTTAATGAGCTATAACACTTAAGTTTAGCTTTTATAGGCATGGGTTTAGGCGGCGTTTGCTAGTTCAGGATTTATGGACAAGTGTTTTCATGCATTTATTGGCTTTATCATTACTTGTCACGCCTGTCATTAATGGATTCCGTAAGGAGGCGGAATAGCCTCTTAGGAATTTCAATGAAATTGGATTCCGTAAGGAGGCAGAATAGCCTCTTAGGAATTCCAATGAAACTGGATTCCGTAAGGAGGCGGAATAGCCTCTTAGGAATTTCAATGAGTTGGATTCCGTAAGAAGGCGGAGTAGCCTCTTAGGAATTTCCAATGAGGTTGGATTCCGTAAGAAGGCGGAGTAGCCTCTTAGGAATTCCAATGAAACTGGATTCCGTAAGGAGGCGGAATAGCCTCTTAGGAATTTCAATGAGTTGGATTCCGTAAGAAGGCAGAGTAGCCTCTTAGGAATTTCCAATGAGGTTGGATTCCGTAAGAAGGCGGAGTAGCCTCTTAGGAATTTCCAATGAGGTTGGATTCCGTAAGAAGGCGGAGTAGCCTATTAGGAATTTCAATGAGTTGGATTCCGTAAGAAGGCGGAGTAGCCTCTTAGGAATTTCTAATAAGGTTGGATTCCGTAAGAAGGCGGAGTAGCCTCTTAGGAATTCCAATGAAACTGGATTCCGTAAGGAGGCGGAATAGCCTCTTAGGAATTTTAATGAAATCGGATTCCGTAAGAAGGCAGAGTAGCCTCTTAGGAATTTCAATGAGTTGGATTCCGTAAGAAGGCGGAGTAGCCTCTTAGGAATTTCCAATGAGGTTGGATTCCATAAGAAGGCGGAGTAGCCTCTTAGGAATTCCAATGAAACTAGATTCCGTAAGGAGGCGGAATAGCCTCTTAGGAATTTCAATGAAACTGGATTCCGTAAGGAGGCAGAATAGCCTCTTAGGAATTTCAATGAAATCGGATTCCGTAGGAAGGCGGAGTTGCCTCTTAGGAATTTTAATGAGTTGGATTCCGTAAGAAGGCGGAGTAGCCTCTTAGGAATTTTAATGAAGTTGGATTCCGTAAGAAGGCGGAGTAGCCTCTTAGGAATTTCCAAGGAGTTGGATTCCGTAAGAAGGCGGAGTAGCCTCTTAGGAATTTCCAAGGAGTTGGATTCCGTAAGAAGGCGGAGTAGCCTCTTAGGAATTTCATTGAAGTAAATTCAACAATGAGGCGGAGTAGCCTCTTAGGAACTTCAAAGAAGTAGGATTCCGTAAGGAGGCGGAGTAGCCTCTTAGGAATTTCAAAGAAGCACAATTTTACAAGTGTTGAACTTACTTGAACTTGTTGGGAAGTGCTTGAGTTTGTTGCTCATGTACTCCGTAAAACATTAGTAGTTAGGCGGAGTCAAGCTTTGGATAGAGTGTTCATCCTTTTGAACTTGGACCGGAGTGTAACTCCTGATCAAATGAGAATTGTTGAATCCAGGATGGCTATGGTGCAGCATATAGCTTGTGACACCAATTCTTCCTGTAAGAATTTTGTTGGTTCTTACCCTTGAGATAGTATGGTGCAGCATATAGCTGTGACACCAATTCTTCCTGCAAGAAATTGGTTGAACCTTTGAGGCGGTATGGTGCAGCATATAGCTATGACACCAATTGTTCCTGCAAGAAATTGGTTAAACCTTTGAGGCGGTATGGTGCAGCATACAACTGTGACACCAATCCTTTCCCCCCAAGGAGTTTTCTGGACCTCAGGGTCGGTATGGTGCAGCATATAGCTGAGACACCAATCCTTTTCCCCCAAGGAGTTTTTATTGACTCCATTTACGAAGCGTTGTTGCATGTTGGTTGATCTTTATGGAATAAAAAGTTATGCATCTGTGCTTCAGTTTTGGAGCCGTTGTCTTATGTGCATGGGAA
Organism: Clitoria ternatea; assembly: GCA_037962975.1. Classification (NCBI taxonomy): domain Eukaryota; kingdom Viridiplantae; phylum Streptophyta; class Magnoliopsida; order Fabales; family Fabaceae; genus Clitoria; species Clitoria ternatea. The sequence continues at coordinate 238,553,769 of CM075671.1, read as the reverse complement.
CAAGTTCTGCCATGGATAATCAATTCAAAGTTAGAGTGAAGATTGAATGCAGGAAGGCATTTAATAATCCGTTCAGCGTGATCAATATTGAGGTCAGATTGGGGAAGTGTATCTCAATCGTAAGAGTACGGATTGAGTCTTCAAAGACTTCCATCATAAGGATGATGATGGGAATTGTCCGCGCCAGGAGTTACCTCGTCAACTCACAGAATATGTGATTGAGGGCATCCGTCTTGGGGAAGTGTATCTCAATCATTCTTCTTCAATTGGTGTTGGATTTCACTCATTCACCAGCCTTCACACGGTGTTCGGTTCGATCCTACTAACCGTACTTGGAGTTCGGTGTAATCCTATAATCCAAGCCTTCAACACGGGGTTCAGATCAGGGCTAATCCTGAACCTACTGCGCCCGTTACTCGGGGTTCAGCACGATTTTCTGTATGAACCGGCCTACTGCGCCTAAGCCTTCGCATGGGGTTCAGTTTGTGGCCTTGAAAAAGGACCAGCCCTACAACCCATGTAGTCTTCGAATGGGGTTCGGTTTGTGGCCTTGAAAAAGGACCAGCCCTACAACCCATGTAGTCTTCAAATGGGGTTCGGTTTGTGGCCTTGAAAAAGGACCAGCCCTACAACCCATGTAGTCTTCGAATGGGGTTCGGTTTGTGGCCTTGAAAAAGGACCAGCCCTACAACCCATGTAGTCTTCGAATGGGGTTCGGTTTGTGGCCTTGAAAAAGGACCAGCCCTACAACCCATGTAGTCTTCGAATGAGGTTCGGTTTGTGGCCTTGAAAAAGGACTAACCCTACAACCCATTTCCTGAGGTTCGGTTTAATCCTACAACTCAGGTCTTCACCGGTGTTCAGCCAAACTTACTAACCGTACCCAGAGTTTGGTTTAATCCTACAATCTGGGCCTTCGAATGGGGTGATTCACCCAGTTGTACCTTCGAAGAGGTTCTTCGCTAACAACGGATACATTGTTAGGATCATCCGTCCTGAAAGTATCTTGTCACAACAGTGTTGTGCATCGAATAAAATCATAAAGACAATGGGTGAATCATTTAGAGTATTTCATTAATTATGAATTACAAAAGAGAGAAAGAGAGATGAGTCGGGGTTATGACTCATTAGACCTTCTTGGTAAAACCCGATCTGATCTGCTCTTATCACTCCGTTGTAACGTTGGGGATTTCTCTCTTGCCACAGTTGCTTCCTTATGAAACCTCTTCAAGAAGTCTTTGAGAGTTTCATGCTCCCCCTGCCTAATCTAAGCCAAGGTATGAGATGTTCTGGGAATATCACTGGAAATGACAAAGTGGTCCACAAACGCTGTTGCCATTTCTTCCCATGAGTCAATGGAACTTGATGGTAGCTTCTTGAACCAGCTAAGGGCATCATCAACAAGAGTCCGAGGGAACATCCTGCACATGACATCTTCATCTGCCCCCAGTTACATGGCTTCGAGTATATAAGCATCAAGATGCTTAGTAGGATCAGTTTCACCACTGTATTTTTCTATGGAGAGGGGTTGAGTAGTCTGTAGGTGCTTAGGGATGCGTACACTCATAAGTCTCCTTGAAAAAGGGACTGTGAGCTTATAAGTTACTGGAGAGGCTGTCATCAGCCTCCTCTTCCCTTTAACAACTCTCTTATCATCTCATCCTTTAGATTTGGTGCTGAAACCTGCACCATTCTTCTTGAACTTTCCACAGGCGACTCGAGAGCTAAGTGCCTGTTCACTGGTTGTTCCTGGGCAGTGATGTCTTCCACGTGCCCATCTGGTTGATTTCTCCCATTGCCTTCCATAATAAGAGACCAGACTTCTTAAACGAGAAGTGGGAATAACTTTAACGAGTCCCACTGGGCGTGCCAATGAACTGTCCTTTACAGGGGGTGTAAAGTTAAGATTCTGAAATGGCTCAAAATGTATATATGTAATGTCGATCTGATACAAGGCTGTGATACATAGATACGAATACGGGGTATCCTTGTATATTGGGCGGAGTCTGGACCACACTGGGGCGGAGTGTAACTCACTCTACGGCGATGTAGTAGTCCGCCTGGAATTGCCTTGTCCCGATTGGGGGTGGTACCTGTAATTATTCTCCGACGCTCATGTCAGTATTTCAGAATACTTGAAGACTTAGAAAGCAAATCTGAGAGAATTATGCAAGTAAGAGAGTGTAAGGTTCAGAATGGGGGGACCCTTATACCTTTTTAATAGAGGTTTATATACCTGTTACTGGTGATCCATTATTGGTAGGACCCGCTCCTTGTTTTCAGGCATAATGCTGATAAGGTGGTGGGTCCCTGCGCCGTTTACAAGCACCATTATTGTAGTAGGTATCTCCACTTGTCTGGAAAGCGTCAATGCTTTATTATTTTATTGTTATTCCCCTTTATGCGTGACAGCGTGATTCCCATTATTAACCTCTCAAGACAGAGTCAATCTCATGCCGGGGTTGTGAGTATGGGCTCGCTACGCAGTATGGGAAATTCGATATTCCGCCAGTATTGAGCCTATGGCTTGGCGGAGTAATATGCATTCTGGCGGCGTTACATGCCTTGGCGGAGTAAGGCGCCTTGGCGGAGTAACATGTCTTGGCGGAGTAACATGCCTTGGCGGAGTAACATGCCTTGGCGGAGTAACATGCCTTGGCGGAGTTACTCGCCTTGGTCGTATATACTCCGTATAGAAACAATTATAATGCATTTGAAGCGTACTTCCCTTGTTCGAAATGCTGACCTGGCAAAGCATTAAAGCCATGCTCTTGGGGGCCGGTGTTAGGACCGGATCAGCATACAACAAGATATTTGATCATGATGAGCAATAAATCATAAGAATCCTAAATCATGCAAAAGAAATAAAATAAATAAACAAACAAACAAAAGAAATTTTTTTTTTATTGTTAAATTTTTTAATTTTTTTTCAATTAAAAAAAAATTAATTTAAAACAAGTGTTTTTCCTAAAGATCGTTGATCCCCGGCTGTGGCGCCAAAATTTGACGTGAATATTTTTGCAGTCGTGATTCCGTCAAATTTTGGCATTAAAATTAATTAACGTAGTACTAGGGTGTCAACCTAGGTCGTTCTCTCAAGGATCAACACAAAAATTTAGGAAAAATCAAGTCTTAAACTAATTTTTAACAATTAAAAATTAAAACTAAACAACTAAAATTTTTACAAACATAAGTTCACTGACATACAATTGGGGGGGGTTTGATTGATTTTTGTTGTCACAATTAAAATTAAAACAAGGTAAATAAAGGATTTAAAACAATAAATAACAAGCGATTGATTTTCTTGGAGTATTGTAAATAAATTTATCCTTGGTTCATTAAAAATAATTTGTATACTTATTAATGTTAATTTCTTAGCTCAATTTGAATTGATCAACTAAGCGTCTTTTTCAATTCACAATTCCTTTACTTTCATTTAAAAATGAATATTTTAATCAAGCATCCTAATTAAGCAAAAGGAGTCAAGATCTTAAAATCTAGGAATTATTGAGCATGCATAAGAACATCGCCTATATACATAATCTATTCTCAAATTATGGAATTAAGCAAACCATAATTATTAAAAGTGATTATGAAAATATTCATTAAGCATGCATATTTCCTTAATCCATTCTAATTTGAAACCTTATTTTATTCTAATTGAATAATTAAACCGATTAAGCATACAAATTCAATTAAACAAAATGGAATTAAATAAGTAGAGAAAGATTATGAAGAAATAACAATAATAAAAGCATACTATATTAATCTAGGGGTTTTAGCCCTTCATAATTACAACTACAAACAACAAAACTAACCCGGAAATGAAGAACTTGCTGGAAGAATTCCAACAGAGAAGAGGAAGAACGTATGAAGGAGGAATTGAAGTTTTCTGATGAAGAATGAATGGTTTTGCCCCTTGCCTTGCTTCCTATTTATAGGAGCTCAAAAGCAAAGCTTATGCCTTAATTAATTTGTAATGGAATGTGCACTCTTAATTTACAATTCAATGGTGCTCCATTATCATGCTTTAGTGCTCCATGATGATGCTTTAGTGCTCCATTATGATCTTTAGTGCCTTGCCCACCATCCAGAAGCTTGAAAACGTGTTTCTGGACCAATATTGAACATGTGAATCGATTCAATTGCTTGTGAATCGATTCAGGATGCAAAATTTCACTTCCTGGGTGCTTAATTTCGTATGAATCGATTCAGGAGGGGGATGAATCGATTCATCCCCCTGATTCTCCATATTTTGCATTTTTTTTCACCCTTTTTGAGATCTTTTTGCATATACCTTGATTCCTTTGATCCTTAGGCACTTTGATCTTTATTTTGGATTGGAATTCTTGAGTTTCTTTGATCTATTTTCCTTTGGCACATATTAAAAATCAAATATTACATAAAGATCAAATGATGAAAATATGTTAAAATGCAATATATTACACACTAAGTGATGGCAAATTATACAAATTTAAAATGGAGAATTAAAGATAAATCATGCATCATCACGTAGGACCAATCTCTATTGCTCCTTACCGGATGTCACCCAAGGAGCTCAGTGAGCTCAAAGAGCAATTAGAAGAACTTCTAGAGAAAGGAATGATTAGACCCAGTGTCTCACCTTGGGGAGCACCAGTTCTTCTAGTCAAAAAGAAGGATGGTAGTATGCGGTTATGTGTTGACTATCGTCAGTTGAATAAAGCTACGATCAAGAACCGATACCCTCTCCCAAGAATTGATGATTTGATGGATCAATTACGAGGAGCCACTATCTTCTTGAAGATTGATCTGCGATCAGGCTATCATCAAATCAGAGTGAAGAAAGATGATGTACCCAAAACAGCGTTCAGAACACGATATGGGCACTATGAGTATCTTGTTATGCCCTTTGGAGTTACAAATGCACCTGCAGTCTTTATGGGATACATGAATCGAATCTTCCATGAATACTTGGACAAATTCGTGGTTGTATTCATTGACGATATTCTCGTCTACTCCAAGAGCCATGAGGAACACGAGGAGCATCTCCGAATTGTTCTAAACACTTTGCGTGCAAGGCAATTGTACGCCAAGCTTTCAAAATGTGAATTCTGGTTGACAGAAGTGAAATTTTTAGGACATGTCATCTCTAAGGAAGGAATTGCTGTGGATCCTACCAAGGTAGAAGCTGTACTAAATTGGGAACAACCCAAGAATGTGACGGAAATTCACAGTTTCCTTGGACTGGCTGGATATTATCGTCGATTCATCGAGAATTTCTCTCGAATTGCAACACCTTTAACTAAATTGACCCGTAAAGATCAACCATTCGAATGGACTAAAAAATGCGAAAGCAGTTTTACGGAGTTACGCCAACGAATCACTAGTGCACCTGTCTTGATTTTGCCAGATCCTGCCAAGCCATACGAAGTGTATTGTGATGCGTCAAGACAAGGACTAGGATGTGTCCTAATGCAAGAAAGAAAGGTTGTTGCTTATGCTTCAAGACAGCTAAGAACCCATGAAGTTAATTATCCTACACATGACTTGGAATTAGCTGCAGTTGTGTTTGCCTTGAAAATCTGGAGACACTACTTGTATGGTACATACTTTGAAGTCTTCAGTGATCACAAAAGCTTGAAGTATCTATTCGACCAGAAGGAGTTGAATATGCGACAATGTAGATGGATGGAATTTATCAAAGATTATGATTTTGAACTCCGATATCATCCTGGGAAAGCAAATGTAGTAGCTGATGCACTCAGCCGAAAGGCTTTACGTCTATCATATATGATGACAAAGGAGTTGGAATTGATTGAACAGTTTCACGATTTGAATCTAGCAGTAACACCAAAAAGGGGAAGCCTTATGGTTGGAATGTTAAGAATTTCCAATGATTTCCTGGAACAAGTCAAAGAAGCTCAAGCCAATGATCAGGAATTACAAGATCTAGCAGAAAAGACAAAAGAAGGAGTCTCCGAATTTAGCAAAGATGAACATGGGGTGATCAGGTATCAACAGAGGCTCTGTATTCCAGTCAACACAGATCTTAAAAGATCTATCCTGGATGAAGCACACAAAAGTAAATACAGTATCCACCCAGGATCAACCAAGATGTATCAGGACTTGAAGAAATTATTCTGGTGGCAAGGAATGAAAAGGGATATCGCTGAGTATGTAACAGCTTGCCTGATGTGTCAGAAGGCAAAGGCGGAACAACAACGACCAAGTGGGACCCTTCGTCCTTTGGATATTCCAGAATAGAAATAGGATGAAATTGCTATGGACTTCGTGAGTGGATTTCCCAGAACATCAGCTGGATATGATGCTATTTGGGTAATCGTGGATCGATTAACAAAAACCGCTCACTTTATTCCTATCAATATGAAGTATTCCCTAGAAAAACTCACCCAGATCTATATCAAGGAAATCGTACGGTTACATGGAACACCCACTGCAATCGTGTCTGATCGAGATCCTCGTTTCACATTACAGTTTTAGAAGAGCCTACAACAAGCTCTAGGAACTCGTCTGAAGTTAAGTTCCGTATACCACCCACAGACAGACGGACAATCAGAAAGAACAATCAAGACTCTTGAAGATTTGTTACGTCTTTGTGTCTTGGAACATGGTGGAAGTTGGCAAGAATATCTCCCACTTATTGAGTTCATTTACAACAACAGCTATTATGCTAGCATCGGAATGGCCCCTTATGAAGCTTTGTATGGAAGAAAATGCCGTACACCTTTATGTTGGTATGAGACTGGTGAGAAGACAATAATTGGACCAGAGATTGTTCAGAAGACTACAGAACAAGTTCAGAGGATTCAAATGGCAATGAAGGCTTCACAAGATAGACAAAAGAGTTACTATGATAAACGTCAGAAGCCATTAGAATTTGAAGAAGGAAATCATGTATTTCTCAAAGTTACCCCTACCACTGGAGTAGGTAGAGCTTTGAAGGCCAAGAAGTTAAGCCCCAGATACGTAGGACCCTATCAGATTCTGCAAAAGATAGGAACTCATGCGTACCGTATTGCTCTGCCACCCAAACTAACAAACCTTCACAATGTCTTTCATGTCTCTCAACTCCGCAAATATGTACCAAGCCCTGATCATGTCCTAAGTCCCAATCAATTTGTTCTGAAAGAAAACCTTACCTTTGAAACATCGCCAGTGAAGATTGCTGACCGCGTCTCAAACAGCTAAGAGGCAAGGAAATCCCTTTGGTCAAGGTAGTTTGGAGTCAGACAGATGATGGAGATGCTACTTGGGAAATTGAGGAGAAAATGAGAGAATTATACCCTCAATTATTCCAACTTTGAATTTCGGGATGAAATTCCTAAAAGGGGAGGAGAATGTAACATCCCTCTTTTTAGAAGCAGTTTTACCCTTGTAAATTTTTAATTATGGAGGGTTTGTAAGCAAGAATAAGTCAATATATACCTTATTGATGGTCTGTAGTATCTCAAAAATGTCATTTTTGCACATAATAATAGAATTTATATGGATCATTAGTGAAATTAAGCAAAAACCGAGTGAAAAGAGCTCTGTTCTGAGTAACAGAGAGGAATTCCGAGTGAATAATCAAAAATTCCGAGTGAAGGAGAGAATTCCGAGTCAGTATCATGTTTTTCGAGTAAAACATGACTGAGAAGGCTACCACCAAGTGGAGTCCTGACCTGAGAAGCAAATTCTGAGTGAAGTGTGTTCAAAAGAACCACTTTGGGTGAAAATCCTAGTCAAAACACCCTAGAAAGGCTCGGTTCCGAGTCAAATACTTCCTTTTTCTGAAGAAAATTACTCTGATTGAAGCATTCCGAGTGAAAGAATACATAAATACTTATGTTTATGTTGATTTGATGCTTCCTTCCGACTGGAGTGTGTTGTGGAATCAATTGGGAAGGATTCCGAACGGTTTCTTATGTATTTGCTTAGGAAACCGAGTGGAAAATGGTAGAGGGAGCCAATTCTGAGTGAGATATACCCTACTGGACCAAAACCGAGTGAGACTCGTACGTGTAGGTCCTGTTCCGAGAGGTAATGGCTTAAATAAACATTTATTGGAAATATAGTTGAAGAAGTTGGCCTAAACCGAGTGAACCAAGTGAATGAAGATTCGGATTTCCGAGTGAAGACTCTGAGAAAGAGAGGACTCGGTCTGGACAGGTATTACCGAGTGAGAAACTGAGTACATGAGTCGGTTTCAAAAGAATTCCGAGCGAGCAAGGCACGCTCAAGCGAGCCTTGTATTTGCTGACTCGGAAGAAGAATTCCAGTCGGCATAGTGGTTAACCGAGTGGAATTTTCACTCGGTATTCAGTGTCAGTAGTGCGTATTGACTCCAATTTTGTCTTTTAATGATTATTTAATTCAATAATGCGCATTATAGATAGTGGACGACCAGAAATGGGCACTGACTCAGCCTATCCTCTTAATTAATTCCCACTGACCCTCCATTATCACTCCACTAACAGCCACTCAGAAAAGCTATCCCCCATTCCACTCACTCTCTCCCTATTTAAACCAACTCAAGGATTCTCAGAACCCACACACACGACACAAACACCCCTTCATCATTTTCCTTTCCAGCAAGCTTCTGTCTCTCTCTTTTCTCTTCTGTTTCACTCGGAATTCGTGCTGGACAGTGAAAGGGAGCCTTTTCTTTTCCTCCAGTAGCTCCATAAAGGTAAGAGGGGTATATTCTTGGGTGCCTTGTGGGAAAACCGAGTGAAGGAAAGGGTTAAGGAACTTGTTCCTCACCCTTCCAGGGTAGATTCAGTGATGGGTGAATTATATGCTTAATTGTTACTATTTTATATATATATTTGTTGGTAAATAATATACCTTATATGAATTGTGAGAAGAACATGAACTATATTGAAATGAAGGACAAACAGCTCGGTTCTAATACAAATTCAATCGGTTTTATATATAATTCAATCGTTCTTATCTAAATTCAATCAGTTTTGTACAAATCCAATCAGTGTTATATAATCCAATCAGTTTTAAATAAATACAATCGGTTTTTACATGATTTCACTCGGTAAACCATTATATTTCATGAAAGAACCCCTCTCTTACTTGAAAGACTCCTTTTCAATCATTTTTACTCGGAACTTGTCTTAATTTCACTCAGAAAACTTATCTTATTTTTACTCAGGAACCTTTTTCATGTTTATTCCACTCGGAAATCTTTTTCTTAAATTTATTTCACTCGAAATATATATTGATTTCACACAGAAAACTCCTTTTGACTGAAAACCACTCGGAATCTTATTTTACTTTATTTAGAGGCTCATTTTCACTCGGATTTGCAAACAATGCTACTCAGGGAACCATTTTCCTACTGACTTCACACGGATTCATGTTTTAATTCATTCAGAAATTTATTTCACTCAGAATTCAAGATAATTAATTAAGAAAACCATTTTTCAGCTTCTGTTTCACTTGGAAAACATATTAATTTCATTTAGAAAACTCTGCTCAGCTTTATTTCACTCGGATTCATAGCTATCTCATGCGGAAAACTCATTTTCACTCGAATTCAAGCTGTTCCAGTCGGAAAACAGCATTCCAGTTCATTTTCACTCGGACCCAAACTTATTTCAGTCGGAAAAACAGCTTTCCAGTGTCATTTCACTCGGATTTTGAGCCAGATCGCTTGGAGAACCCTTCTCTGTATGATTCCACTCAGAATCATACTTATTTCACTCAGATTTACCCCTGTTCCACTCGGAAAATTCTGTTTTTAGTGTTTTTCGCTTGAATTTTCAATTGGAAACTAATCTTTACTACTTTTTAAGTTATTGGTAAGTTATAATTATCATTCTTATTCTATCATTACTATTATTTATTATCAAACTTAATATTGTTATTATTATTATTATTATTAGTTTTATTATTATTATACATTGTTAACATCTTAATTATGCGTAATTACATAAAGAATATATTATTTTACTCTTTATGGAAAATATAATTTTAACCAAGATATAATAGATATATTTCTAAAATAATAAACGAATATCTTACAATGTTTAAACAATTGATGGAATTCAAAGAATTTGGGAATGATATGATGAGATTGGAAATACATAAGATACCCAAGGAATTAATTGATCAAATAAATGCATTTCGCATCATGAAAATATTTTTGAAGAAGAAAAACCTCTAGAGCATACACTTGGTACAGTGGAGGACACTCACGTTCGATCTCCATGAAGAATCTTGGGAGTACAACTGGAACGGCAACCCAATGGCAACAGAGTCACGCCTAATAGCCGGGTAAGACGATGCAATTCTAGTGTACTTTGACTAAATGACGGAGTATAACTATGATCGTAGGGATCCAAGTTCCAAAAAAATATTTAAATCAATGATGAGAAGTAATGAGTTTGTTTGTACCATATGGAACTTGGGCGGACCCTGATCACTCTAGATGATTGGAATGGTGATATTCCAAAGAATGAGAAGAAGATGAAACGATTTATTGGGCCCACATGCATCATGAGACTTAATCAAAGATAAATCATAATAAATTTGACTCATGCATTTCATGACAATATGCTTGATTGTTATAATTGTGAATAAGCTAAATGTATGATTTATGTGATGACAACATGCTTGATTGTTATAAATGTGAATATGCTAAATGTATGATTTATGTGATATTGTATGTTAACTGGATTATGTCCGCACCGGATTAACCAATCAAGGTCTTGGGTTATACTCACCCTTACTGTTGACCATTTTTCAGAGGAATTAGAAAATCAAGAACCCGAGTGTGAAGAACAGCAATACGCTGAACCCACTGAGAACAATCATTAAAGATAGAATATTTATTATTAATAATCAGACACCGGATGACTGTATAATATTTAAGGGTGTCTGCGTGCCCCATTCTGTTAAGAGTACAATTACTTACAGTTTGTGAATGACTATGTGATCTATATATTATTGCTTCCACTGATCTGCCATTTACTTACTTTAAAAAAAAATAATATTCACTTTTTCTGAAAACTGTTAACACTCTCAGTTAAATAGGATGAACCTATATAAGGATTTGTCTTATCTAACCGAGGGTGTTACAAAAGGTGGTATCAGAGCATAGTCAATTCATTAAGCTTGTGGAGTGGACCATTAGGTTTCCACGTACTCTGATAGAAATATTGAACAGTCCATAACACTCCTAAGACTAAATCTCCTATGTGGAATACTCCATATAACATATATCCTGAATCTTTTTGTTGAAATTCTTTCAGCAAAATTCCTAATGGCTCGCCGAAATAACGATCATGTGATGGAGGATCTTCTTACCAGAATTGTGGAGATAATAGAACGCCAAGAGTTACCTCAAACTTCTACTAGGCAAAACCAAGGATTAGCTGACTTCCAAAGGAATAATCCTACTCAATTCAAAGGAGGCTTTGATCCAGAGGGAGCACAACTATGGATTGAGCACCTTGAAAAGATTTTTGCTGCTATGCGATGCTTTGACGAGGACAGAGTAACTTTTGCCGTCTTTATGCTAGTCGTAGAAGCAGAACACTGGTGGACTCATGCCAGAATCAGATTAACAGCTGATGGACGCGTCCTCACTTGGGGACGATTCAGGATAGAGTTTCTCACCAAATACTTCCCTGAAGACATAAGGAGGCAGAAAGAGCAGGAATTCTTTAATCTGAAACAAGGCAATATGACTGTTGGAGAGTACGCTGCTAAGTTTGATGAGCTGGCAAAATGTTGTCCCTATTACACCCATATGGGAAAAGCGTTAAGATGCGCAAAGTTTGAAGCAGGATTACGGCAAGAAATTCGCCAAGTTATATGTTGTCAACAAATTACACAATTCACTACTTTGGTTGACAGATGCCGTATCTTTGAGAATACCTCTAATCTTCGACGACCTGGAGTGTCTAATCATGGGCCAGAGCGACGTATGCCAGATCGACAGCAAAGAAGGGATTTTCGAGCAGATCGGCCATATTTCCGACCTTTCAACTCAGCCAACCGAATTCCTCCTAGAGGTCAGGAGAACCAAAGAGGTAAAAACTGCACAATTTGTGGACGGATTGGACATCGTGATGCTGACTGTTGGTACAGAAATAAAAATAACCAACAACAAGTAACTCAAGGACAGGCAGTACGACCAACAGGTTAAGGAAGTGGAGGATCTACTTCAAATACCTCTACCAACAATGTCCCAAGGATGCAAAATATTCACCGCGGCAACAATTTCAATCAGAACAATAATCCAAGAAGGCCCAGAAATAACTCTACTGGAAGACCAGGAGGAAATGCCAGAGTTTTTACTATGAATGGTGCGGAGATATCACAAGAGAACGATCTTGTGCAAGGTACATGCTTTATAGGAAGTACTCTATTAAATGTGTTATATGATTCTGGAGCCACTCATTCTTTCATATCTGAGAATTGTGTAAAACATTTAAAGCTTCCTACAACCTCTTTGCCCTATCAAATGATTGTCACAACTGCCGCCAATAAGCCCATTTGCTCTACTTGCATATGTCTAGAATGTCCTTTCAACATCGAAGGGAAAGCTTATCAAGTAGATCTGATATGTTTACCTTTGATTGATCTAGACATTGTTCTAGGGATGAATTGGCTTGCTGCCAACCATATTCTGATTGACTGTCATAATAGATCCATCTCTCACGGGTCTATTACATCTTAATGTGATCAAGTCATTGATTCTTGCCCTGTTAGCTCAGAAAAGGTAATCTTAACAAAAGAAATTGTTAGCCCGACGGCGCCTCAACGGTCCTTTCCCACCGCCGGGTTTTTATTAATTGGCAAGCGCACCAATCGTTTGTAGTTTTCGAAATTTAGATATCGTTCCACTGGGATTGAAAGTCCAATAACAACAGTAATCTTCTACTTACTATGGTAAATGTGAAGGAAATTATAAACAAAAGAATGATTTATACACAGTTTATACAATATTGACAAGATAGCATGGTTGAGTGATTCATAGGATAAAAGAAAATAAAATCTATCTAAAAAGTCGAGTTGCAATCTAGAATAGGTAAGATACTTGAGATAAACACAGATAAACAAATTATGTTGGAAATTGGATCCCTAATCTAGAATAACAATGAGGAACTCAAGACATGCATATTTAATCATCAAGTTTCATGTCATTGCAGCTTAAAATCATTATAACCGATCCCTCGTGATATAAATTCTAAGAATTCACCGTAAAGTCCGATCCCTCGTGAGCTTTCTCAGTAAAAACTTGCATTAAGACCTGGCCTTATGGCAACAATGGTTAACAACCCCTATAGAATTGAGATACCAAGGGTATTCCAACTTTTTACTTTCGTCAAAACAAGTTTCAATACGGCATAAATAATCATTCTCCCGTTTGACATTTATACTAATAAAACCAGTTTCGATACACATGAAAATCATTCTCCCGTTTGACGTTCATATTAATAAAAAGGTTGAGATACTAACATGGACTTGAATCATAAACATGCAGAGGTCGAATTCACAACATTATACTCAATAGATTAGTTCACCAATTCCAACATAAACAAATTAGTTACACATGGTAAAAGTAAAGACAACACTTACAGAGTTTGACATTACGAAGACGATGGAAAACTTCACGATACAACGATCACAATACACCGAAACACACTCAAGTATCTAGAAAACTATTCTAGAACTACAACCCACAAAAGAAGTACTCAAAGTCGAGCACAAGAGAGAAGAGAAGAGAAGTGTATGGAATGGGATGCTATGAATGGTGTTGGATGGCCCTATTTATAGGGCGGAGCAAGGGTGCTGACGCTACGCATCCCTGTGACGCTACGCGTCAGACCCCTGACTCAGCTCCCATTAAGCAGCTGATAATGGCCACTTCAAATAATTAAATTCAATCATGCTTGGCCACTTGGATGTGTCTCCACTGTATTTTGGCTATTTGTGATGAGTGGGGTGGCCCTTGTGCTGAGTGGAGTGCCCATTATTGGGTCCAAGTGGAGTGGTTGGCCAAAGTGGGAGTGGAGACTGCGCAGCACTGACGCTACACGTGGCTGTGATGCGTAGCGTCAGCATCAAAAATAGCACTTGATGCTACGCGTGGGGTGAGGCTACGCGTCAGCTCCTCCAGTGTAATTTTCTCTTGATTTCTTAACTTTTTCACTGCAAAACTAGAGAAAATTGATCAAGGGCAGATTATTTCCAACAACATCCATTTATTGAATTTAAATCCTAATTCTCTAACAAATTAAACTAATTTTTATAATTTTTATGAAATTTTTATTTAAACTTTTATTGAAAATTTGAGGACTAACAAATACCCCCAACTTGAGACATTGCTCGTCCTCGAGCAAGAAAAAAAATAAGAAAATAAAAATTTGAAATCAAATTTTTAAGTTAGTCCGAAAATTTATCACAAAAAATAATTACACAATTCTAACTATTTTGTAATAATCAAAAACTAATGTCAAATATAACAAAGGTTTAATGATAAAATTATTTACAATATTCTATTAACAATCAAGCAGAATTTCAGGCTTACCTCACAAGTGTTTATCTCTATGCAATTGGTAACCTGTTTCACTCAATCAATCATAAAATCAAACGAATTTAACTTTGTTTGTCATCTAATCAATGGTTATTTATACAGAGTTAATTCGAAAATCACAAGGTCTTTTCACGGGTTGTAATGAGGCTTGGTTTACAAGAATCAATGGTTTTTCTTGGAATTCAAAAACCTGAAATCATAAAAGAGCATTTTCATAATTTTTAGGCTTTTCTCTTGATCCAAACTCTCATTTATTTTTATTGATGAAAAATAAATACCCCCAACTTGATTCTTTTCACTATTTTTGACTTTTCCATATTCTATTTTTTTGAAAAGAATCAAGTTGCTCATTTTTACTCCCCATTTTTGTAAGAACACTCAAAATATTTTTTATTTATTTCAACTGCTCTTTTAATCAATCAAGTATAGGGAATGGTCAAAACAAATTTAGGCTTTAAGGGTACCAAAAATTTTATTTTAGGCTCAAATTGGCTTGCAAAGGATAAAATTTTTACCAAGGTAAGCTTGTTTGGCCCAAGGTTTCGTTTCACCAATAAATGTGCCTTGATCATTTTCCCGAATTCTCTGTACAACAACACAAATCACAGATTAAAGCAAAATCAATTCGAATTGAAAATATGTTGATTAAACCCTCAAGTGTTTAAAAAGATCTCTCAACTCACCGGGTTATTGAAATTTGCTTGATGGTTAATAAACTTATTGTAATTAAATTTATCAAAATTCCTAAGTTATAAAAAATCAAAAATTGATTTTACAAAATTGGTTTTATTGTGTAAAAACTCTAAGTGTATAAACTAACTTACTAACAAAAATTTGATTTTTTTTTTGAATAAAATATGCAAAAACAAATAATTACGAAAACACACACCACACAAATAAAATACCATAATATAAAATGTAAATGTGAATGTATAAATATCAACTAAAAGCAAATGTACTCAAAATAAGATAAAGATGGCATCCTCAGTCCTCCATCTGATCATCATCCTCCTCCTCCTCCTCATCACCATCATCATCAGAGTCAGCCTGTGCGCCAGATGACCCACCAGTCTCAGGGTAGGTAGGCAAATCTCCGGGCCAAGCTACATGTGCTGCAAACTCGGCCGGGGTAACATAAGGTGCTCCCTCTCCCTGTAACCTGTACTGATAAAATTCATCGTGAAGATGAATATAAGCTCTATGAGTGGCAGCCATCATCTATATCATATGCTGATGCTTAAGTGATATCCGGGCAAAGCCCTGTGTGACAGCATCAGCAGATGGAGGCTGCACTGGTGGTCTCCTCCTCCTAGGTCGAGACTGAGCCTCCTGCTCTAATGGTGGAAGCTCGTACTGTTGCACAAAATAATCTCTGTTCACTAGAACTTTAGGGACTCTCCCTGAAGAACTAGTAAACTCTGGTGAAGGCACTATGACTTCCTGCCTCCTCAGTAAGGCAGATATAATGTGAGGAAAGGGTATGGGGCGATTCACTTTATACCCAAGGGCATAATAGTGAATCTGCTCTGATATAAGCTCAGCAATGTCAATGGTGTGATCCTGTAGGATAGAATAAAGAAGGCAACAACGCTCAACTGGAATGGAAGAAAGGTGAGTGACAGGAGTGATATTATGGAGCATGAGATGGGACCACGCCTGGGCTATGGGGGTTAGCTGGGTCTTTAGGAAGTTAGATGGACTCCTTCCAACCCTACTCAGGTTGAAAAAGATTCTATCTTTGCTCAAGAAATGAGCAACCTCCTCGAGGGAGTATCCTAACTCTCCCTCAGCAGCAATCTTGTTTCTGTTTTCCTTCCAGAAACAAGTGTCATTCTCGGGAGTAGGCTCCCAAGGGTTCCCCAATAGGGTGCTGATAGTGTCCCCGTCATATGAGATATGCCGGCCTCTCACCCAACTCGTCCGCTGCTGCCCTATGTTTGGTGCATCCTGGCGGGTCCTGAAAGCATTAGCGTAAAACTCCATTACTAAGATGGGGTCCCCCTCAGTAGGTAGAGAGAATAGAGGTCCCCATCTCCTCTGCTGTACTTTATCCTGAAGCTCAGGATAGTCTCCTGCACTCAAATCAAGGACCCTCTCCCAGATCAGTCTCTGGCCCTTGATCTGATGGAATCTTGCCCACTTCGCATCAGTGCGAAATCTGGTGGGATCCCTCGGTCCTAACACCTCCTGTCCCTGAAAATCAGGATCCTCAGAAGTAGTGTCAGTATCCGTGGTCTTCCTCTGTCTCTTAGAGGGACCAGCAGTGGGAATGGATTTCCTAGGTGCCATCTGCAAAAAGTAAAAATTTTAAATTTAAACATACATTAAATAAATCAATCATAAATTATACACAAGCAGACAATTATTTGTAAAATTTGTAAAATATTTTTGGATTTTTTAAATATTTAACACAAC
This sequence comes from Clitoria ternatea, assembly GCA_037962975.1. NCBI lineage: Eukaryota > Viridiplantae > Streptophyta > Magnoliopsida > Fabales > Fabaceae > Clitoria > Clitoria ternatea. The sequence continues at coordinate 238,536,815 of CM075671.1, read as the reverse complement.
ATGCATAAAATATATACAAGAGATATTTTTATGTATTTTTAATGCAAGAAAGTATAACAAATACAAACTAAGAAAATTTATTAATTTCAAAAGAAAACAGCAAACAACAAAAATTAAAAACAGAGGCTGACGCTACGCGTGGTGTGATGCTACGCATCATCCTGTTCTGCCCACGCTACGCGTCTGTGGGACGCTACGCGTGGGCTCACAGTTCATCCTCACGCTACGCGTCCCTGGGACGCTACGCGTGGGATGCGCAGTTTTGAAAAATTAACAGTTTCAAACCACATTATATCCATTCATTTTCTAATTCCTAACAGCAATCAATCCCAATGGTCTTCTAATCCTAATCCTAACCACATTTATTTCTAAAAATTGAAAATTAAAATAAAACTAAAGAGAACGGATTAGAACACTTACTTGTAGTTCCTTGAGCAATTAGGATTGAAGAGTGCTTGGAAGAGAGAAAGGAGGGTTTCGAAAATTAGGTTTCTGAAAACTAAATGAGGCAGAGAGGAGATTTTAGGTTTTAAACCCTAAGATGGGCCTCTCTGGTTCAGTTTTAAAAACTGAACGTGGGCTCTGAAGCTACCCGTGTAGGGGACGCTACGCGTGAGACCCAAAATGCAGAGGCCATGCTACGCGTCAGCTGGGCGCTACGCGTGGGCTTCTGTTTTTGATTTTCCAAAATTTTGATTTTCAAAAACCTTTTCTTTTTAATCTTAAACTCTTTTTCTTTTCAAAATAAAATTCTATCTAATTATTTTTGAAATTTGTTTTTTTTTATATTAAAAATATTAAAAATAACGAAAAAGAATGGGTTGCCTCCCATTGAGCGCTAGATTTAATGTCTCCAGCCAGACATTACCTCTGATTAATCAGGTGGTCTCCCAACATTCATTGAGGAATCACCTGTCTTCTTCTTCCTTCTCCTTCTTTTCCGATGCTTAATTACCTATTTTTTATCTTTCAAAGTATCGGTTAATTTAAAACAATTTAATTGATTGGGAAGAGATATACCTGGTTTGGTTGAAAGGTAAACCTTTGCCTCATTACTTATCCTGAGGTGTTCATGAGCACTGAAGCTTACCTCTTCTTCATAAACTTTGACTGCAACCGTACTTAAATCAACATCTACTCTGATTCTTGCAGTCTTCATGAAAGGTCTTCCTAGGATCAGGGGGATCTCAGTATCCTCCTTCATATCCAGTACCACAAAGTCAACTTTGAAGTGGTACTTGTCAACCTTTACTAACACATCTTCCGCAATCCCATAAGGCTTTTTGACAGAGCGGCCCGCAAACTGTAATTCTGTCTTTGCTTCTTTCAACTCATATTCACCAATGCGTTTTATTAAATCTAAGGGCATCAAGTTAATGTTAGCCCCTAAATCTAATAGCGCATTCTTGATGTTGATATTTTCAATTGTTACAGGAATGGTGAAACTCCCCGGATCTTTACATTTTTTTGGGGTTATACAGTTTGTTTCTTGCTCTGTATCTCTTTGCATATTTTTTTCTTTTTCATTTTTTTCATTTTTTTCTATTTTTTCACTTTCTTTTTCTCACTCTTTTCTTTACAATCAATTTTTACAATATCAGAAGAAACAGCATTACATTGTTCCCTTGGGTTTTGAGTGTTTGTAGAAAACCCAGAACTCTTTAATTCGGCTATCTCTTTTGCAAGTTGTCCCATTTGTATATCTGATGCTTTTCGGGCAGCTTCATTTGTCTCTACAAACTGCAATAACTGTTGAATAGCTTCCTCTATTCTTGTCAACCTTGCATTGTCAGTTTGTTGTTGCTTGAATTGATTGTTAGGAGGTCTGTTGGAAGGTCCAGTGTCCTGTCTCCAGCCAATATTTTGATTTTGCCAACCCTGCAGGTAATTGTTAGGAAAAGAATTTCCATGATTAAAAGGAAAATTACCTAAGGGTGCTCTTTGATGGTTCATGAAATTGGCTTGCTCTTGCTCATTTCCACAGTAACCACATGGTTGTTCTCCCATGCAGTGCGTACATGCTTTAAGTTGAGCAGGGGGTGGTGATGCTACTTGAGCAATTTGAAGTTTTTCCAATTGCTTGCTCATAACTTCAATTTGTTGGGTCAGTAATTTTTGCTGAGCCAACACTGCATCATTTACTCCCAATTCGAGCATTCCTGGCTTCCTTTGCATATTACCTTTTTCATGCTTTGCTTGTCGGTCACTAATAGCCATTGATTCCAATATTTCTATGGCTTCTTCCACAGTCTTGTTCATTAAAGAACCACCTGCACAAGCAACTAACATCATCTTGAACTGAGGCAATAAACCATGGTAAACGATTCTTACCTTTTCGGCGTCATTCAAGTTGTGGTTTGGGCATTTTCTCAAGAGTGCCTTGAATCGTTCCCATGTCTCTCCTAATGATTCATCATTATTTTGGGAAAAAGAGTGTATGGCTGTCATTGCTTCAAAATATTTCGAAGGAGAATAAAATCTTTCCAAAAATTTTCTTTCAATATCGGACCAGTTTGCAAAACTACCCGGTGGACAAGATTTAAACCATTCTTTTGCTTTCCCAATCAATGAAAAAGGAAAGAGTCTCATGTAAACAGACTCTTCTTGATTGGGTTCAAAACCAATTGTGCTGCATAATTCATAAAAAACAGTTAAATGTTCATATGGTTCTTCATGATTTAAACCAGCAAATTGGTTGTTTTGAATAATATTTAAAGTGGCAGGTTTAATTTCCACTGGTAAAACTGGTCCTTGAAACATTCCCGAAACTCAGGGTGGACCATTTATAGCAGCAAACTGTCCCAATGTTCTCCTTTCAGCAGCCATATTTGAATTTTCAAAAATTTTCGAAGTAGAAGAAGAATTAGTTTGTGTTTTAGATTTCAAAGACTTGATTTTCTTTACAAACTTTTCTATCTCAGGATCAAAATAAATTTTACCTGCGGTAGATCGAGTTTGCATACACAAACTAGACAAAGAAAGTTAGTGTAACAATGATACGAAATAAATACAAAAAATTATCTAAGGTAAAAAAAAATATTTACCACGGTAATTAAAATCTTACTATTTTACTGAAACAATTCAATCCCCGGCAACGGCGCCAGAAAACTTGTTAGCCCGACGGCGCCTCAACGGTCCTTTCCCACCGCCGGGTTTTTATTAATTGGCAAGCGCACCAATCGTTTGTAGTTTTTGAAATTTAGATATCGTTCCACTGGGATTGAAAGTCCAATAACAACAGTAATCTTCTACTTACTATGGTAAATGTGAAGGAAATTATAAACAAAAGAATGATTTATACACAGTTTATACAATATTGACAAGATAGCATGGTTGAGTGATTCATAGGATAAAAGAAAATAAAATCTATCTAAAAAGTCGAGTTGCAATCTAGAATAGGTAAGATACTTGAGATAAACACAGATAAACAAATTATGTTGGAAATTGGATCCCTAATCTAGAATAACAATGAGGAACTCAAGACATGCATATTTAATCATCAAGTTTCATGTCATTGCAGCTTAAAATCATTATAACCGATCCCTCGTGATATAAATTCTAAGAATTCACCGTAAAGTCCGATCCCTCGTGAGCTTTCTCAGTAAAAACTTGCATTAAGACCTGGCCTTATGGCAACAATGGTTAACAACCCCTATAGAATTGAGATACCAAGGGTATTCCAACTTTTTACTTTCATCAAAACAAGTTTCAATACGGCATAAATAATCATTCTCCCGTTTGACATTTATACTAATAAAACCAGTTTCGATACACATGAAAATCATTCTCCCGTTTGACGTTCATATTAATAAAAGGTTGAGATACTAACATGGACTTGAATCATAAACATGCAGAGGTCGAATTCACAACATTATACTCAATAGATTAGTTCACCAATTCCAACATAAACAAATTAGTTACACATGGTAAAAGTAAAGACAACACTTACAGAGTTTGACATTACGAAGACGATGGAAAACTTCACGATACAACGATCACAATACACCGAAACACACTCAAGTATCTAGAAAACTATTCTAGAACTACAACCCACAAAAGAAGTACTCAAAGTCGAGCACAAGAGAGAAGAGAAGAGAAGTGTATGGAATGGGATGCTATGAATGGTGTTGGATGGCCCTATTTATAGGGCGGAGCAAGGGTGCTGACGCTACGCGTCCCTGTGACGCTACGCGTCAGACCCCTGACTCAGCTCCCATTAAGCAGCTGATAATGGCCACTTCAAATAATTAAATTCAATCACGCTTGGCCACTTGGATGTGTCTCCACTGTATTTTGGCTATTTGTGATGAGTGGGGTGGCCCTTGTGCTGAGTGGAGTGCCCATTATTGGGTCCAAGTGGAGTGGTTGGCCAAAGTGGGAGTGGAGACTGCACAGCACTGACGCTACGCGTGGCTGTGATGCATAGCGTTAGCATCAAAAATAGCACTTGATGCTACGCGTGGGGTGAGGCTACGCGTCAGCTCCTCCAGTGTAATTTTCTTTTGATTTCTTAACTTTTTCACTGCAAAACTAGAGAAAATTGATCAAGGGCAGATTATTTCCAACAACATCCATTTATTGAATTTAAATCCTAATTCTCTAACAAATTAAACTAATTTTTATAATTTTTATGAAATTTTTATTTAAACTTTTATTGAAAATTTGAGGACTAACAGAAATCCAACTATACATGATCCTTACTGAAACTGAAAGTAAGGCTACTTCTCAACTTGAACAGATTCCTGTTGTTCAAGAATTTCCAGAAGTATTCCCTAAGGACATACGAGAGCTACCTCCAGAGCGAGAAGTCGAATTCAGCATTGATATTATACCGAGCGTGGGACCAATCTCTATTGCTCCTTACCGGATGTCACCCAAGGAGCTCAGTGAGCTCAAAGAGTAATTGGAAGAACATCTAGAGAAAGGAATGATTAGACCCAGTGTCTCACCTTGGGGAGCACCAGTTCTTCTAGTCAAAAAGAAGGATGGTAGTATTCGGTTATGTGTTGACTATTGTCAGTTGAATAAAGCTACGATCAAGAACCGATACCCTCTCCCAAGAATTGATGATTTGATGGATTAATTACGAGGAGCCACTATCTTCTCGAAGATTGATCTGCGATCAGGCTATCATCAAATCAGAGTGAAGAAAGATGATGTACCCAAAACAGCGTTTAGAACACGATATCGGCACTTTAAGTATCTTGTTATGCCCTTTGGAGTTACAAATGCACCTGCAGTCTTTATGGGATACATGAATCGAATCTTCCATGAATACTTGGACAAATTCGTGGTTGTATTCATTGACGATATTCTCGTCTACTCCAAGAGCCATGAGGAACACGAGGAGCATCTCCGAATTGTTCTAAACACTTTACGTGCAAGGCAATTGTACGCCAAGCTTTCAAAATGTGAATTCTGGTTGACAGAAGTGAAATTTTTAGGACATGTCATCTCTAAGGAAGGAATTGTTGTGGATCCTACCAAGGTAGAAGCTGTACTAAATTGGGAACAACCCAAGAATGTGGAAATCCACAGTTTCCTTGGACTGGCTGGATATTATCGTCGATTCATCGAGAATTTCTCTCGAATTGCAACGCCTTTAACTAAATTGACCCGTAAAGATCAACCATTCGAATGGACTGAAAAATATGAAAGCAGTTTTACGGAGTTACGCCAATGACTCACTAGTGCACCTGTCTTGATTTTGCCAGATCCTGCCAAGCCATACGAAGTGTATTGTGATGTGTCAAGACAAGGACTAGGATGTGTCCTAATGCAAGAAAGAAAGGTTGTTGCTTATGCTTCAAGACAGCTAAGAACCCATGAAGTTAATTATCCTACACATGACTTGGAATTAGCTGCAGTTGTGTTTGCCTTGAAAATCTGGAGACACTACTTGTATGGTACATACTTTGAAGTCTTCAGTGATCACAAAAGCTTGAAGTATCTATTCGACCAGAAGGAGTTGAATATGCGACAACGTAGATGGATGGAATTTATCAAAGATTATGATTTTGAACTCCGATATCATCCTGGGAAAGCAAATGTAGTAGCTGATGCACTCAGCCGAAAGGCTTTACGTCTATCATATATGATGACAAAGGAGTTGGAATTGATTGAACAGTTTCACGATTTGAATCTAGCAGTAACACCAAAAAGGGGAAGCCTTATGGTTGGAATGTTAAGAATTTCCAATGATTTCCTGGAACAAGTCAAAGAAGCTCAAGCCAATGATCAGGAATTACAAGATCTAGCAGAAAAGACAAAAGAAGGAGTCTCCGAATTTAGCAAAGATGAACATGGGGTGATCAGGTATCAACAGAGGCTCTGTATTCCAGTCAACACAGATCTTAAAAGATCTATCCTGGATGAAGCACACAAAAGTAAATACAGTATCCACCCAGGATCAACCAAGATGTATCAGGACTTGAAGAAATTATTCTGGTGGCAAGGAATGAAAAGGGATATCGCTGAGTATGTAACAGCTTGCCTGATGTGTCAAAAGGCAAAGGCGGAACAACAACGACCAAGTGGGACCCTTCGTCCTTTGGATATTCCAGAATAGAAATAGGATGAAATTGCTATGGACTTCGTGAGTGGATTTCCCAGAACATCAGCTGGATATGATGCTATTTGGGTAATCGTGGATCAATTAACAAAAACCGCTCACTTTATTCCTGTCAATATGAAGTATTCCCTAGAAAAACTCACCCAGATCTATATCAAGGAAATCGTACGGTTACATGGAACACCCACTGCAATCGTGTCTGATCGAGATCCTCGTTTCACATCACAGTTTTGGAAGAGCCTACAACAAGCTCTAGGAACTCGTCTGAAGTTAAGTTTCGCATACCACCCACAGACAGACGGACAATCAGAAAGAACAATCAAGACTCTTGAAGATTTGTTACGTCTTTGTGTCTTGGAACATGGTGGAAGTTGGCAAGAATATCTCCCACTTATTGAGTTTACTTACAATAACAGCTATCATGCTAGCATCAGAATAGCCCCTTATGAAGCTTTGTATGGAAGAAAATGCCGTACACCTTTATGTTGGTATGAGACTGGTGAGAAGACAATAATTGGACCAGAGATTGTTCAGAAGACTACAGAACAAGTTCAGAGGATTCAAATGGCAATGAAGGCTTCGCAAGATAGACAAAAGAGTTACTATGATAAACGTCGGAAGCCATTAGAATTTGAAGAAGGAAATCATGTATTTCTCAAAGTTACCCCTACCACTGGAGTAGGTAGAGCTTTGAAGGCCAAGAAGTTAAGCCCTAGATACGTAGGACCCTATCAGATTCTGCAAAAGATAGGAACTCATGCGTACCGTATTGCTCTGCCACCCAAACTGACAAACCTTCACAATGTCTTTCATGTCTCTCAACTCCGCAAATATGTACCAAGCCCTGATCATGTCCTAAGTCCCGATCAATTTATTCTGAAAGAAAACCTTACCTTTGAAACATCGCCAGTGAAGATTGCTGACCGCGTCTCAAACAGCTAAGAGGCAAGGAAATCCCTTTGGTCAAGGTAGTTTGGAGTCAGACAGATGATGGAGATGCTACTTGGGAAATTGAGGAGAAAATGAGAGAATTGTACCCTCAATTATTCCAACTTTGAATTTTGGGACGAAATTCCTAAAAGGGGAGGAGAATGTAACATCCCTCTTTTTAGAAGCAGTTTTACCCTTGTAAATTTTTAATTATGGAGGGTTTGTAAGCAAGAATAAGTCAATATATACCTTATTGATGGTCTGTAGTATCTCAAAAATTTCATTTTTGCACATAATAATAGAATTTATATGGATCATTAGTGAAATTAAGCAAAAACCGAGTGAAAAGAGCTCTGTTCCGAGTAACAGAGAGGAATTCCGAGTGAATAATCAAAAATTCCGAGTGAAGGAGAGAATTCCGAGTCAGTATCATGTTTTCCGAGTAAAACATGACTAAGAAGGCTACCACCAAGTGGAGTCCTGACCTGAGAAGCAAATTCTGAGTGAAGTGTGTTCAAAAGAACCACTTTGGGTGAAAATCCTAGTCAAAACACCCTAGAAAGGCTCGGTTCCGAGTCAAATACTTCCTTTTTCTGAAGAAAATTACTCTGATTGAAGCATTCCGAGTGAAAGAATACATAAATACTTATGTTTATGTTGATTTGATGCTTCCTTCCGACTGGAGTGTGTTGTGGAATCAATTGGGAAGGATTCCGAACGGTTTCTTATGTATTTGCTTAGGAAACTGAGTGGAAAATGGTAGAGGGAGCCAATTCTGAGTGAGATATACCCTACTGGACCAAAACCGAGTGAGACTCGTACGTGTAGGTCCTGTTCCGAGAGGTAATGGCTTAAATAAACATTTATTGGAAATATAGTTGAAGAAGTTGGCCTAAACCGAGTGAACCAAGTGAATGAAGACTCGGATTTCTGAGTGAAGACTCTGAGAAAGAGAGGACTCGGCCTGGACAGGTATTACCGAGTGAGAAACTGAGTACTGAAGACCATAAAGGATTTTGATAATGACAAAGACTAAATGTCAAAGATCAAGCATGAAGATTCAACACCAAGGCAGAATCATAGTAAGACTCTATTAAAGAAAAATATGGCCATTAAAAATAATAATAATCAATGACTTAAGATTTTACCAAAGTCTGAATTTTAATAATCGTAATTGATTATCTCAGTTAAGTAATCAATTACCAGGTCTAAAGACATTTTGAAATACAAAATAAAGAGATTTCAACGTATTAACTTCAAAAACTGATTTAAGTAATCGATTACGTTACAACAGTAATCGATTACCATGTCTTAAAAAGGTTTAAAGCATGTTTTTTTTTTAAGAACTGATTCAAAGTAATCGATTACCTCAAAAGAGTAATCGATTACCATGTTTTAAAATGATTTAAAAGTCAATGTTTCAGCAAACGTTTAAAAAACTGACCAAGTAATCGATTACTTGGTTATTGTAATCGATTACAGACTAACGGTCATGTTAAGATGAGTTTTTAAATTAACGTAATCGATTACATACTTATGGTAATCGATTACCACCAAGTCAGAAAGGCTGAAACATTACATCTCTTCGAGAAAAACATGGATGAAACCTCATATCTTTTCATAAATTATTATTTTATTCAAGAGGTACCTTTTTGATTATTTTATTCACTAAAATCACACCTCTTGAAGGCCTTTCTAACCCTATAAATAGGGATGCTCATCATTTGCAAAAAGACACCAATTCTTCCAATTCTCTCTTAAGACCATTAAAGGCCATATTCTTCTAAGTAGAGTTTCTACTTATTATTGCTCTTCAATTTGTCCATATGCTCTAAATAAGAGAGTATTTCTTTGTTCACTTTACTAAAAGTGTGAGAATCTTGGTTGCTTGGGAAGGTGTCCCAAAGTATTGTATACAAGAGTAGTGAGACTCTTGGTGATACTTCACACAAGGGCAAGGTTGTGCCAAAGTGTGGAAGTACTAGTGTACTATTTTTGACAATAGTGGAATCCTCAAGGGTGACTTGAGAAGACTGGACGTAGGCAGTGGTTGGCCGAACCAGTATAAATACTGTTTGCAAATTTCTTAACCCTACACTCTGTCTTTTATTTCATATAATCTGTTATGCACTGTCATATTCTTTTACACTTAATTACAACATAATTAAGAGTTGAGAAAAGTGCGTTTAGAAATTTTAAAATTATCATAACTCAATTCACCTCCCCTCTCGAGTTATAGGAGGCCACTAGAATAACAAGTGGTATCAAAGCTAGCTTCTTGTATAAAGTTTAGAAACTTCAAGAAGTAGAAATGGCCTCTCCCAACCCTGTCTTCCCCGAGGGAAATTCCATCCATAGACCTCCTGTATTTAATGGTGTAGGTTACCAATACTGGAAAACCCGTATGCAAATATTCATAGAAGCTATTGATATAGACATATGGGACTCCATTGAGAATGGTCCATTCATACCAACCAAAGTAGTTGAAGAAGTAACCATGATTAAACCAAGAAGTGAATGGACTGATGCAGACAAAACAAAAGTACAATACAACCTCAAGGCCAAAAATATAATAACCTCAGCCTTAGGAATGGATGAATACTTTAGAATATCCAATTGCAAAACTGCAAAAGAAATGTGGGATACCTTGGAAGTGACTCACGAGGGAACAACCGAAGTTAAGAGATCAAGAATAAACACTCTAACTAGGGAATATGAATTATTCAGGATGAACAATAATGAAAATATACAGGATATGCAAAAGAGATTTACACACATAATCAATCATCTTGCATGCTTAGGAAAAACCTTCTCTAACGAAGATTTAATTGACAAAGTTTTAAGATGTTTAAACAGGGAGTGGCAACCAAAAGTAACAGCCATATCAGAATCACGAGACTTGGCAACCATGTCACTTGCTACTCTGTTTGGTAAACTACAGGAACATGAACTTGAACTAACCAGGCTAAATCAACATGAAGAAGGGGATAAAAAGAGAAGAAGTATTGCCCTCAAAACCTCAATACAAACAACAAATGAAAGTGATGATGAAAACATGGAGGAAACAAAAGTACGGATGATACAGAGGAGTTTGGAATGCTAGTCCGAAGGTTCAATAGATTTCTTAAGAAGAAAGAAGGGCAGAGAAGACCAAACTTCAGAAAGCCCTTCAAAAAGAATGATGAAACCAATCAAGGTCCAAAATGTTTTGAATGTGGAAAGTTTGGACATATGAAGATGGAATGTCCAACCCTAAACAAGAATATGGACAAACAAGAAAAGAAGCATTTCAAAAATAAGAGAAGAGCATATATTGCTTGGGATGACAACGACCTAAGCTCCTCTAAGGAATCAGATCAAGAAGAAGCTAACCTTTGCTTAATGACTAACACCGAAGAGGTAAATGATTCAAACCCTACATTCGATGAATTGCAAGAGGCATTTGAAGAACTTCATGAAGAATATCAAAAACTTGCTAAGAAATTTTTAAATATTAAAAGTATTAATCAAAATCTAGAAGAAAATGTTTCAAAGTTACATGAAGAGTTAGGATAAGTTAAAATAGAAAAAGTAAACCTAGAAAACAATCTGAGAACTAGGATCACATGCAATCAATCATGCATTACATGTCAAAAGCTTTCTCAAGAAGTCAATGATTTAAAAAATACTTTAGCAAAATTTACTATGGGAAGAGACAACCTAGACATACTCCTTGGAAAACAAGGATGCCACCTTAATAAGGCTGGACTAGGTTTTGATCCCTCTAAAAAGCAAAAATTGTATAAAAATTTCTTTATACCTCAAAAGATATCAACTAGTCCTTTTGTTAAATGCTATCACTGTGGAAGAAAGGGTCATACAGCATCTACATGTAAAATAAGAGAAAATGGAATTCAAAATTCAAACAAGATTTGGATTAGGAAGCAAGTACCATCAAATTCTAACCTTCAAGGACCCAAGAAAATATGGGTACCTAAGATAAAAATTTAATCTTCGTTGCAGGTATGCTTGGTCAGTAAACAGTCAAGCTGGTATCTTGACAGTGGCTGCTCCAGGCACATGACAGGAGATATATCAAAATTCTCCTCACTAATTAGGAAGGAAGAAGGATACGTCACCTACGGCAACAACAACAAAGGAAAAATCCTTGGAGTAGGAAAAGTTGGAAAAGATCCTACAACCTCTATTGACAATGTGCTGTATGTCGAAGGACTAAAGCACAACTTGATAAGCATAAGTCAACTGTGCGACAAAGGTAACCATGTCATATTTAACTCTGACACATGCATAATTAAAGAGAAAGATAATGACACTATAAAATTTATTGGAAAAAGAATCAATAATATTTACATGATAAACTTGGATAATTTGTCATCTAGCCAAGCCCGATGTTTAATAACTCATGAGGAAGATCCATGGCTTTGGCATAGAAGGATAGCACACATACACATGGATCACTTAGATAAAATAATTAAAAAGGATCTAGTCATAGGGGTACCAAAATTAAAATTTGTAAAAGATAAAATGTGTGATGCCTGTCAAAAGGGTAAACAGGTAAAAATATCTTTTAAATCAAAAAATATTGTCTCTACAACTAAGCCTCTCCAATTACTACATATGGATCTATTTGGACCATCAAGAACTAAAAGCTTTGGTGGTAACTATTATGCCCTAGTAATTGTTGATGACTTTTCAAGATTCACCTGGACTCTATTTTTGAAAAATAAAAATGAGGCTTACTCATCCTTTAAAAGGCTAGCTAAGATAGTCCAAAATGAAAAAGATTTTAGAATTATTAGCATAAGGAGCGATCATGGAGGGGAATTTGAAAATAGATCATTTGAAAAATTTTGTGATAAATATGGAATCAAACACAACTTCTCAGCCCCTAGGACCCCTCAACAAAATGGAGTAGTTGAGAGGAAGAATAGATCACTAGAGGAATTAGCTAGAACAATGCTTAATGAGAATAATCTCCCTAAATATTTTTGGGCTGACGCAGTTAGTACTGCATGTTATGTTATGAATAGGGTATTAATTAGACCTATTCTGAAGAAAACACCCTATGAACTATATAATGGAAGGAAACCAAATGTATCCCATTTGCATGTATTTGGATGTAAATGCTTTGTACTAAATAATGGAAAGGATAACCTAGGAAAATTCGATGCTAAAGTCGATGAAGGAATTTTTCTTGGATATTCTTTATCAAGCAAAACATTTAGGATATATAACAAAAGGACACAAACCATTGAAGGATCTGTTCATGTTACCTTTGATGAATCTAACCCTTCTAGTGTAGAAAGATCTTTAGAAGACATTACAGATTCTCTGGAACAAATTCAAATTGATAAAAAGAAGGAAGACCACATAAGCAGTCAAGGTGATAATCCAACATCAAGTAATGATCTACCCAAAGAATGGAAGTTCAACAAGAACCACCCCATTGACAACATCATAGGTGATATATCAAAAGGGGTAACAACTCGAAAATCTCTTAGAAATGCATGCAATTCTATGGCATTCGTATCACAAATAGAACCTAGAAATATTATGGAAGCAACAGATGATGAAAATTGGATAATAGCCATGCAAGAAGAATTAAACCAATTTGAAAGAAATCAAGTATGGGAACTAGTCCCAAAACCTACCAACCATCAAATTATAGGAACTAAATGGGTTTTTAAAAATAAAATGGATGAACATGGAATAATCATAAGAAATAAGGCAAGGTTGGTGGCTAAGGGATACAATCAAGAGGAAGGCATAGATTATGAAGAAACCTATGCTCCAGTGGCTAGATTAGAAGCCATAAGAATGCTTTTAGCTTTTGCATCATATATGGACTTTAAATTATTTCAAATGGATGTAAAAAGCGCATTCTTAAATGGATATATAAATGAAGAAGTATATGTATGTCAACCACCGGGCTTTGAAAGTGAAAAATTTCCTGACCATGTGTTTAAATTGAAGAAAGCATTATATGGTCTTAAACAAGCACCCCGAGCATGGTATGATAGACTAAGTAAATTCCTGCTAGAAAATAACTTCAATAGAGGAAAGGTAGACACAACCTTATTCATCAAAAGAAATGACAATAATATTCTCTTGGTTCAAATATATGTTGACGATATCATTTTTGGATCAACTAACGAAAATCTGTGTAAGGAATTTTCCCTAGCAATGCAGAGCGAATTTGAAATGTCTATGATGGGAGAACTGAACTTCTTCCTTGGGCTACAAATTAAGCAAGCTAAAGAAGGTGTATTCATCAATCAATCAAAGTATTGCAAGGAACTATTGACTCGATTCGGAATGATGAATGCCAAAAACATCTCAACACCCATGAGCACATCTACCTATCTTGATAAAGATGAAGCTGGGAAATCCATTGACGCTAAAATGTATCGAGGTATGATCGGATCACTACTATATTTATCTGCAAGTAGGCCTGATATCATGTTTAGTGTCTGTCTCTGTGCTAGATTCCAAGTTAATCCAAAAGAATCTCATCTAAAAGCAGTAAAGAGAGTCATGAGATATTTAATAGGTACAGGAAATCTAGGACTATGGTACCCTAAGGGAACATCTTGTAATCTAGTCGGGTATTCCGATTCTGACTTTGCAGGATGTAGAACTGATAGAAAAAGTACCAGTGGTACTTGCCATCTAATAGGGTCAGCCTTAGTATCCTGGCACAGTAAAAAGCAAAATAGTGTCGCCTTATCCACAGCAGAAGCTGAGTATGTCGCTGCTGGTAGTTGTTGCGCTCAAATATTATGGATGAAACAACAACTATTAGATTACAGAATTAATTTAGATCATATCCCTATTAAGTGCGACAATACTAGTGCAATAAACCTTTCTAAAAATCCCGTACAACACTCAAGGACTAAGCATATAGAAATCAGACATCACTTCCTTAGAGATCATGTTCAAAAAGGTGATTGTATATTAGAATTTATTGAGACCCATAAGCAACTCGCAGATATGTTCACAAAACCTTTGCCTAAAGAACACTTTTTCAATCTTAGAAATGAGTTAGGCATCATAGATTTCTCATAAAATTGATTAAAACAACTATTATCATGCAAAAAACTGGTCTATAATCGATTACATGCAACACGTAATCGATTATCATATATTTTCAGTAGTCACACAGGTGAAAACTCCACGTGGAACAGTAACTTACGCTTCAGTAATCGATTACACACCGTATGTAATCGATTCCCACTATCCATGATGTGACTTCTCCAAGAGTTTTGCACGTTACGTTTTCTTTAAAAAATTAAATTATATATATTCTCTGACTCTCTATATTCTGAACATTCACATCTTGTATCTTAATTTTTTTTCCTCGTAACTACCAAATAATATAATATTCCATTATCATTTTTCCCTTCCACTTTAAAATACAACCAAAATCATTTAATATGCATCCCATCACTGAAACCGTCAGCCTTCCCATTTCCCACTATCTCCACACGATTTCCCACGCCACAGTCACGTCCCCTCATGACCCCTGTGACATTTCAAACACGCGTAAACTGCCCCGTAATCGATTACATCCCTCTCACTATCAATTTGTAATCGATTACCATCAGTTACTTGTCCATTCCACTTCCCGTAATCGATTACAATATACATACGCTGACAAAGTAATCGATTACCTCCATTCGACTCAGTTAAAAACCATCCCTTTTACTCTTATTTTTCACTATTCACCATCTTCTTCATCTTGTTCTTCCTCCGTTTTTCACTCCATGGCTGACCATTCTCCTACTTACACTCCCACCCCACCTTCACCTGCTGTTCCAACCAAGAAAAAGAGGACTCTCGGCACCTCTTCTTCCTCTGATCAGCCTACACCCAATCCTTCCCTTCATACCTTTATGGAATTCTTCTCCAATTCTGCTCAACAAACACGCTTTTACTCCTTGTTTCATTGCCGAGACATTATTGACCCTAAATGCATTGATCTTCCAATAATCGAAAATGTTGACTGCTATCAATTTTTTGATATTCAGAACCTCATCCCATTCCTCACCATCAAAGAGGATCACTATCCTGATCTGGTCTGTCTGTTCTACTCCAATCTTCAGATTACTGATGGATGCTTAATTTCTGAAGTTAAGAAGGTCCCCATTGTTATTGATTCTGGCATCTTTTATGAACTCACTGAACTTCCGTCGGTCGGAGAACATTATGAAGGTCACATCTCTGAAAACTGGGAACATGACTTTAACACTCTTGAAGCCCGTCGTCTTGTGTGTTCTGAGACTGCTGAATGTGCTGGCCGCCTTTTGGCTGGCTCTCTTTCGTTTAGTTGCAGGGTCATGCACTACATTCTGGTTCGCATTCTGGTTCCTCGCACCACAAACTTGGCCCAGATTACTGAGGAAGATTTGGTTCTTATGTGGTCTCTCTTAACTGTTCGTCCTCTTAGCTGGACTACTCTTATTCGCTATCGCATGAAGAAGGCTCTGAAAGCCAACGCTCCCCTTCCATATGTTGGACTCATTACCCGAATTCTTCGTCACTTCAATGTTCCCATCTCTGATGAACTGTGCATCAAGCCTCAGCGATCCTTTGCCATTGGCAAAACTGCTCTCTCTTCGTTTGGATACAAGCAAAACGCTGAAGGCGAATGGATTCCCAAACATTCTGCTCCTCCTCAGGATCCTGATCCTGTACCCGGCTCTCTTTCCATGACTGACCTTGCCACCGAACTCCAGTCCCTCCGTTCTTATGTTCGTGACCGTTTTGATCATGTGGACAGCACCATGCAGACTCTCCTCTCTCGTTTTCCACCACCATCTGATTAGTCTATATTTCTGCTTTATTGGTTGTTATTAAATAATTTCTATTTGTGTTTATGCACCACAAGTCTTTTGGCCTTGTTGGCTATCCTTATATAATTTCCGTTTTTGTTTATGCAAAACAATCCCTCTTGTTGGTTGTTTATTTACGTTTCATCAATATATATACTATCTATTATTATTGTACTTCACAATTGTTTATTATTCTTTTTGATAATGACAAAGGGGGAGATATAGCAATTCATTGTATCATTGTAATCATTGGCAAACACTGCAAAAACTTAGGGGGAGAGTACTTTTAGTATCAGGAAATAAAGTACAACACAAGGACCAATCAAATACAACAACCAAAAAGAAATTAATCTTGAAAGTAACATGCATCAATTTGTGTACAGAAGTATACAGGTAATTGTCATCATCAAAAAGGGGGAGAATGAAGACCATAAAGGATTTTGATAATGACAAAGACTAAATGCCAAAGATCAAGCATGAAGATTCAACACCAAGGCAGAATCATAGTAAGACTCTATTAAAGAAAAATATGGCCATTAAAAATAATAATAATCAATGACTTAAGATTTTACCAAAGTCTGAATTTTAATAATCGTAATTGATTATCTCAGTTAAGTAATCAATTACCAGGTCTAAAGACATTTTGAAATACAAAATAAAGAGATTTCAACGTATTAACTTCAAAAACTGATTTAAGTAATCGATTACGTTACAACAGTAATCGATTACCATGTCTTAAAAAGGTTTAAAGCATGTTTTTTTTAAGAACTGATTCAAAGTAATCGATTACCTCAAAAGAGTAATCGATTACCATGTTTTAAAATGATTTAAAAGTCAATGTTTCAGCAAACGTTTAAAAAACTGACCAAGTAATCGATTACTTGGTTATTGTAATCGATTACAGACTAACGGTCATGTTAAGATGAGTTTTTAAATTAACGTAATCGATTACATACTTATGGTAATCGATTACCACCAAGTCAGAAAGGCTGAAACATTACATCTCTTCGAGAAAAACATGGATGAAACCTCATATCTTTTCATAAATTATTATTTTATTCAAGAGGTACCTTTTTGATTATTTTATTCACTAAAATCACACCTCTTGAAGGCCTTTCTAACCCTATAAATAGGGATGCTCATCATTTGCAAAAAGACACCAATTCTTCCAATTCTCTCTTAAGACCATTAAAGGCCATATTCTTCTAAGTAGAGTTTCTACTTATTATTGCTCTTCAATTTGTCCATATGCTCTAAATAAGAGAGTATTTCTTTGTTCACTTTACTAAAAGTGTGAGAATCTTGGTTGCTTGGGAAGGTGTCCCAAAGTATTGTATACAAGAGTAGTGAGACTCTTGGTGATACTTCACACAAGGGCAAGGTTGTGCCAAAGTGTGGAAGTACTAGTGTACTATTTTTGACAATAGTGGAATCCTCAAGGGTGACTTGAGAAGACTGGACGTAGGCAGTGGTTGGCCGAACCAGTATAAATACTGTTTGCAAATTTCTCAACCCTACACTCTGTCTTTTATTTCATATAATCTGTTGTGCACTGTCATATTCTTTTACACTTAATTACAACATAATTAAGAGTTGAGAAAAGTGCGTTTAGAAATTTTAAAATTATCATAACTCAATTCACCCCCCCTCTCGAGTTATAGGAGGCCACTAGAATAACAAGTACATGAGTCGGTTTCAAAAGAATTCCGAGCGAGCAAGCCACGCTCAAGCGAGCCTTGTATTTGCTGACTCGGAAGAAGAATTCCAGTCGGTATAGTGGTTAGCCGAGTGGAATTTTCACTCGGTATTCAGTGTCAGTAGTGCGTATTGACTCCAATTTTGTCTTTTAATGATTATTTAATTTAATAATGCGCATTATAGATAGTGGACGACCAGAAATGGGCACTGACTTAGCCTATCCTCTTAATTAATTCCCACTGACCCTCCATTATCACTCCACTAACAGCCACTCAGAAAAGCTGTCCCCCATTCCACTCACTCTCTCCCTATTTAAACCAACTCAAGGATTCTCAGAACCCACACACATGACACAAACACCCCTTCATCATTTTCCTTTCCAGCAAGCTTCTGTCTCTCTCTTTTCTCTTCTGTTTTACTCGGAATTCGTGCTGGACAGTGAAAGGGAGCCTTTTCTTCTCCTCCAGTAGCTCCATAAAGGTAAGAGGAGTATATTCTTGGGTGCCTTGTGGGAAAACTGAGTGAAGGAAAGGGTTAAGGAACTTGTTCCTCACCCTTCCAGGGTAGATTCAGTGATGGGTGAATTATATGCTTAATTGTTACTATTTTATATATATATTTATTGGTAAATAATATACCTTGTATGAATTGTGAGAAGAACATGAACTATATTGAAATGAAGGACAAACAGCTCGGTTCTAATACAAATTCAATCGGTTTTATATATAATTCAATCGTTCTTATCTAAATTCAATCAGTTTTGTACAAATCCAATCAGTGTTATATAATCCAATCAGTTTTAAATAAATACAATCGGTTTTTACATGATTTCACTCGGTAAACCATTATATTTCATGAAAGAACCCCTCTCTTACTTGAAAGACTCCTTTTCAATCATTTTTACTCGGAACTTGTCTTAATTTCACTCAGAAAACTTATCTTATTTTTACTCAGGAACCTTTTTCATGTTTATTCCACTCGGAAATCTTTTTCTTAAATTTATTTCACTCGAAATATATATTGATTTCACACAGAAAACTCCTTTTGACTGAAAACCACTCGGAATCTTATTTTACTTTATTTAGAGGCTCATTTTCACTCGGATTTGCAAACAATGCTACTCAGGGAACCATTTTCCTACTGACTTCACATGGATTCATGTTTTAATTCACTCAGAAATTTATTTCACTCAGAATTCAAGATAATTAATTAAGAAAACCATTTTTCAGCTTCTGTTTCACTCGGAAAACATATTAATTTCATTTAGAAAACTCTGCTCAGCTTTATTTCACTCGGATTCATAGCTATCTCATGCGAAAAACTCATTTTCACTCGAATTCAAGCTGTTCCAGTCGGAAAACAGCATTCCAGTTCATTTTCACTCGGACCCAAACTTATTTCAGTCGGAGAAACAACTTTCCAGTGTCATTTCACTCAGATTTTTAGCCAGATCGCTTGGAGAACCCTTCTCTGTATGATTCCACTCGGAATCATACTTATTTCATTCGGATTTACCCTTGTTCCACTCGGAAAACTCTGTTTTTAGTGTTTTTCGCTTGAATTTTCAATTGGAAACTAATCTTTACTACTTTTTAAGTTATTGGTAAGTTATAATTATCATTCTTATTCTATTATTATTATTTATTATCAAACTTAATATTGTTATTATTATTATTAGTTTTATTATTATTATACATTGTTAACATCTTAATTATGCGTAATTACATAAAGAATATATTATTTTACTCTTTATGGAAAATATAATTTTAACCAAGATATAATAGATATATTTCTAAAATAATAAACGAATATCTTACAATGTTTAAACAATTGATGGAATTCAAAGAATTTGGGAATGATATGATGAGATTTGAAATACATAAGATACCCAAGGAATTAATTGATCAAATAAATGCATTTCGCATCATGAAAATATTTTTGAAGAAGAAAAACCTCTAGAGCATACACTTGGTACAGTGGAGGACACTCACGTTCGATCTCCATAAAGAATCTTGGGAGTACAACTGGAACGGCAACCCAATGGCATCAGAGTCACGCCTGATAGCCGGGTGAGACGATGCAATTCTAGTGTACTTTGACTAAATGACGGAGTGTAACTATGATCATAGGGATCCAAGTTCCAAAAAAAATATTTAAATCAATGATGAGAAGCAATGAGTTCGTTTGTACCATATGGAACTTGGGCGGACCCTGATCGCTCTAGATGATTGGAATGGTGATATTCCAAAGAATGAGAAGAAGATGAAACGATTTATTGGGCCCACATGCATCATGAGACTTAATCAAAGATAAATCATAATAAATTTGACTCATGCATTTCATGACAATATGCTTGATTGTTATAATTGTGAATAAGCTAAATGTATGATTTATGTGATGACAACATGCTTGATTGTTATAAATGTGAATATGCTAAATGTATGATTTATGTGATATTGTATGTTAACTGGATTATGTCCGTACCAGATTAACCAATCAAGGTCTTGGGTTATACTCACCCTTACTGTTGACCATTTTTCAGAGGAATTAGAAAATCAAGAACCCGAGTGTGAAGAACAGCAATACGCTGAACCCACTGAGAACAATCATTAAAGATAGAATATTTATTATTAATAATCAGACACCGGATGACTGTATAATATTTAAGGGTGTCTGCGTGCCCCATTCTGTTAAGAGTACAATTACTTACAGTTTGTGAATGACTATGTGATCTATATATTATTGCTTCCACTGATCTGCCATTTACTTACTTTAAAAAAAATAAAATAATATTCACTTTTTCTGAAAGCTGTTAACACTCTCAGTTAAATAGGATGAACCTACAGAAGGATTTGTCTTATCTAACCGAGGGTGTTACACAGATCATATGGGTAGTGAACTACAATTATTGAGGTATACAAGAGCGTACATCGTATGGATAATTGGGGGTGTAATATTTCTCGATCATTCAAGCAGTCGGGTTTCGTTAAAATATCTGCCTCTGTTAGAAGACTTAGATTTGTGCGGCCAATATAGTTGGGGATCTATAGCCTTAAGCTATTTGTATAATGAGTTATGTTTATCGATGAAGTATGAGCGGACATCTATTTTCGGGCTTCACCTATTATTACAAGTGTGGGCTTAGGGCAAATTTCCAGCTATTGCTCCTGATCCGGTCTAGGTACCGGCCCCCATACTTGTGACGTCAGACTGATCTCATATAAGGAAAACCGGTGTCCAGGTTCAACGTTACCACACCGGATATCTGTTGTCTGGTCATCCGCCCTCACTCCATGACAGCATTATTCATTTTCGCTGTAACGGTTCTGTGTTCATTGATACAGGATATTTATATAATTGTTAGCTTTTCCCTCATAGCAAGAGAAGAGCCTTTTGATAACTTATCAACGAAGACACTGTTTGTAGCAAAATACGTCACATCAATGGCTTCAGAAAGTAAGTGGGCGTGTCAGCAGATTATGCGGAAAAGGTGATTATCCTCTCCTCTCTCTAGAGGATTGTACTCTGATAATTGACCTACCCTCCTGACACATTCTGAAAGTCGAGCCACTTTGATTGACACAATATACACGCAATCAGAGATAAGGGACCCACCTGCATTCAACGTCTCATTTTTTCTCTTACGTTCAACTATAAGAAGCCATATCAACACACATGCATGGTATCGTTATTCTATCTCACACTTTACTGTTACTACGCTTGAGTATTCATTCAGTTCATACACTCTTCTAACTTGAGCGTCGGAGAATCTTCGCAGGTGGCACCACCTTTCGCCCCCCTACAACGCGAATCGTTGGTGTAAAGGATCTCCAGGACAACAAGATCGGCCTCTCCCACTGAGAGACCGGATTAATACATCGGATATACACAGTTCCGGTGTGCAAACCCTAAAAACACCTGCATCCTTGTGGCTGGTCCCACACCGGATCCTAGACCCCGGTCCAGACCAGTTCAGCTCCAAACATGACGATACAGGGCAGACCTACAGGGACGTCATATGCAGCAAGGTTTAGTGTGTTTCATACATGTTATATTTTTGTGTTATGTTATTCATCCATGATGAACCGTGTTTAACTTGTTATAATAACCTCCAATGTAGGTGGTTGGGCAGGGAAACTTTCAAGGCGGTTAGGCAAGACATTGATTTTATTGTCGTGCCTTTGACTAGATGAAATGTTCTAATGTAAGTTGGGCCAACAGAAATCTCCATTGTAAGACACTTTAATAATATTTGTTTTACTAACTTTCTTGTTTTTGTTGTGTAGATTGTGTGGACTCACTACACGAATGAGGTCATGCAAACGTTGCTTGTAGTGTGTTTGCAAGGAGCACAGTGTTGGAGAGCTGTAGTTCCACTGCTTTGTACAAACATAGTGGAGTGACTTCAACCAGATCGGATGATGCGACAATTTAGGATACAGCAACACGTTCCTTCTCCTCTTTGGCAACCTGATCATCTGCATGGCATTACACAGAAAGGAAAGGTTGGGGAAAATTGGAACCAGGTCTATCAACCATTAATTAATATTTGGCAGCGTCGAACTGATTTTGTATATACAAACCCACCGTAAGAGGGTTTACTAGCTGAAAATTTAGACTACATGCAGTGGTATAATCTGAACACTCAGTGGTGGATAACCCGGAAACATGTTGTATCTGAGCGCTCGGTATGGTTAAGTTATAATACTACGAAGCATGTTATATAAGCCATGCGTTTATTAACCCTTAATGAATTGCATCATATTTCATAATTTCAGGTTGACGTTGTGGAGAATATCCACTATATGGCATCCAAGGAGGCAGGATGATGACTCAGGGCCCTGACATGGTGCTTGACCAGATCAGGCAACAATCCCTAAATGCGATGTAAATAATGGGGAAAGAGTACAGGGTTTTGGAAGCAAGACAGTTTGCACCGACGCCACTTCAGGAGGCACCTGTAGTCGAATTTGACATTAACATGCTCGGGACACGCAACGAATGGCAAGGCATCACCAGGGCTCTACACAGGAAGAAAGAATTGCCTACACTCTCCCTGAGATGCCCCATCGTCAGCATGGAACTTACTTTGTTCCATCACAGTTTGTCCCTAATGATTCATGGTCAACATATCAGTTTTTCTCAAATAGAGTATGGTGGGGATGAGCAATTCTATTACACTCCTCTAACCGATAACCTCTACGGAGGGGGCAGTGGATATATTCCATCACTAACACAATCACCAACTTCCTTTCTTTGAGAGCTGATAACACCTGAGACTCCACTTGTGACGCACAGGGGAGAAGGGTTTTCACGTATATTTGACCAAGGTATAGCCTTAATCTATATTTGTCTACCACAGCTGACGATATCAACTTGTCGGGGGACGAGGGTGTACAGAAATTATCACTAAGAAGGAATCCAATTCGAGATGCTAGGGGTCAGAGATGACCATGCATACTTTCCCCTGACCAAGACCCCCCAAACCATCGTCATAGGTAGTTTAATGAGTTTGTTGTGTCTTCGAATGTTGGTTGTTATATTATATCATGTTTAGTTTTGTTTTGTTTATTTTTGTTTTCTCTGTTGGTGTACCTCATGTAATGTTAGATGTGATGTTTGTGTTTTGTTTTATTTTCTCTGTTGGTTGTTATTTTATGCGAACAAACCATGAATTGCCTTGCAAACGAACATTATATTGTGAATGAATTTGCACTTATGCGAACAAACATTAACATGTAGCAAACATACATTGCGAAATATTATGATAACAAACATTACATTATAGTGGACCCACAAAACATTATCACACAACCATTATTAATAATCCCTAACGTTGTGAACTACAACCGCTAGCATTTGTTGGACACCGATGGCGGTTATGACCTTGCTTCCCACATTGTGTACACCTGCCTTGCCTTGACTGTGATTCGACTAAGTCCATTTCATTTCTAATACAGGATGATTTTGGACGACCTTTGAGGTGTAACCGGCCATAATCGGGAGTCAGGACCCAACCATGATCGGTGATAGGCATATCATCATCATTACCAAGAGGGTACCATCGCGGTGAGTATGGATTTATAATGTAATCAATGCTATATACAAGATGGATGAATTTAAAGTAGTCGATGCTCACAACTTGGTATGCCACAATCACATGCGAGCATGGATAATGATATGCTTGAAACCTCCCACAGTCACACCTTAGTTTGTCTGACAATATGACCGTATATTTTCTTCCACCCCTCTACTCCACAGGGTCAAACCCTTCCTCCACTTCAAACTGAGTATTATAAACATCATATTGACAGACCGAGTGAGTGCTTGCGCTAGCCTGGTTTTTTGTTAGGGCATCAATCAACCTCTTGGTGTACCTCATGCCTTCCCTGAACTCTGCTCTAGCACAGGCGCCCCGCTAAACAAAGTACTCAACCAACCATGAATAAGTACATTTAACCAACGTTGTGATGGGCATGTTTTGAGCCCCTCTAAAGTCCTTGTTGATGCATTCAGCCAAGTTGGTTGTCATGTGCCCAAACCTGCGCCTCTCCGCATCATATGCCATGCTCTACTTCTCTTTATGGATTTCATCGATCCACGCATCGGTTTCTGGTTTAACCTTACGAAATCTCTGCAATCTTCTGTCAAACACCACTTTACATGGCGTATATCCTGCAACAACACATATTAATCACAGTTGGATGAAAATTATATAATAAGGAAATAACTTAAACACTAACCCATTTTTAATAAGTTTTGCTTAAGCATAACGTTTTTAAACTTGTGGTTGAAATTACTGACAATGTGTCGAATGCAAAAAACATGGTGGGCGTTTGGTGGTTGCCATCCTGTTTGTGGATTTCTAACGGCTGACTTGATGCTTTGGTGGCGGTTTGATATAAGACACAAACCAGTCCTTTGTGTCACATGTCATCTAATTTGCACTAAAAACCAACTCTATGCTTGCAGAGTCTCACCTTCAACTATAGCGAACACCACCAGAATAACTAAGTTATTTCCATCTTGTGTTGTAGCTATCAACAAAGTGTGTCAACACTTTCCATATAAAAAAGTTCCATCAACCTGAAGCATGGGTTTGCAAAAGGCTAATGCATCAACACATGGTCTAAATGTCCAAAACACTCGTTTAAATTTACGAGACCGTGCATCGACCTCAGTCTCGACAAAAAATTTAGTCGTCACCATTTCAAACGTAGAACCCCGAACTACATTGCGCATATGGTTAAGCCAACTGGCAATAAACGATATGATTTATCCCAGTCTCCAAACACCTTAACAATTGCCTTTTGCTTGGCCTTCCATGCCTTACTATATGAGCATTTATATCCAACCTGGCTGCTTATCCGTTCTTATATCAACACGATAGAGATTGACGGATCTTGGTTAACCATTCCTGTAGAAAACATTACCAAACAGAATTAGATAAGTGTGAACGACAAACCCACTTTAATTCATTATGATCATCAAACTATGCCTACCAACCTATTATGCATGAAGATATAAACTCTGAGTCCAACTTGGCATGATCTTGAGAAAGTCTTACATTTACACAAGTATGAGACCCTCCCCACTTACTAACAAGCCATGAATTTGTCTTTTTGACAACATTGTACGTTTGATGGACACCGAATAGTAAAATGTGTTAGCTTTGATTCAACGACCATGTACGTTTGATGGACCCTCATCGAGTATTGTTTCAACGCAATTTGTACCATATTTTTTGAGCTAAATTTTCACCCTACATATAGTTCATCCTCAACACGCTATTCAGGATGGTCATCATACCCTCCCATATCGTTCTCTGTATCTGGGTGATCCAAATTTACATTACTGTAAAATGGCGAAGAACTCCAAAATGTTGGACCGCTCAACCCTATAATGTAAATAATCAGTTGAAGGTGTTAGGCGTATTTTTTAGTTAAAATATAGGTTGTGAGTAATACATACTAACCAGTTATAGACAGACCAAGGCCACGTGTATTTCCTAAGTTCAGGGTCCCCGATATTGACTCAAAGTCACCTTCGACATCAGTATCTGCATGACTATCGTTTGGAATGTTGCCTTTATCAAATTCTTTATATCACTTTCAAACTCAAGTTCAACATTCAAATCCAAGTTATCATCAATAATTAAATCATCATTTCTTTCATGTACAACTCAAAAAAAATAACACAACTTTTTTATATCTATTTGGAAACTAACAACAAACAAAACCTACTTAACATATTAGATTGTTTACCTTGTGTTAAACACTACGAAAGGCCCTCTGCCTCATGCAACTCACACCTCCCAACATCAACAAAAATCTTGACTGCAACCATGTCAGATTGTTTTTCAAAAAGGCGCAACACCGGCTCAAGCTCCTCATCATCAGTTATTAGAAAACTAGAAAATTTATTTATTTTCTTACCCATAACTACCCTGCTGGTTAGCTGAGTAATTGCAATATTACCTTTCAATTTTAACTTACCTGAGATTTTCTCTTTCAGCTCCTCAAAAGTAATATCACGCTTAACTTGAATCAACTATGTGTTTCCTTTAAAAGTATAACCTTCTGGCCCTTCATATTTTCGCCCATTTGTATAAAGAACAATCATGATTTCAGATCCCATATTTGAAGGCAATTATGTATTCAGAAGCTAAATGTTACTTCTAATTGCAACACTCACGAATTCTGGAGAAGAAATGGCGGAGTTATATAACCAACATTTCGTATTTCCATATCACGTAATGCCACATGGCATTATCTCATTCATCCTACATGCACGCGTTACGTTTGTAGGAGGTACGTAAATACCATTACGTACGATGAGGATACATAAACCATTACGTGCGTTTGACTTACGTAATGCACCCAACATTACATTTTCCAATCCTACGTAATACACCTATCTATGCCAAGTGTCATTCATCCCTACAATACGCCTGGTGGAAATACGTAATGGATATTACATTTAATGAAAATACGTGATGCAAATTTCAGTTTGACGTTTTCTACCCCAGACATTTAAATTGTTTAAATTCCACCCCATATTTATAATTTATTTTAAAAACTACCCTAAATTAGTAAAAAACCTGATAATGTAAGCTAAGTGACTTAGTAAATAAATTGATTTTAAGTTGGATTGTCAAACCAACTTAAAAAGTTATTTTTAAATCAATTCTTGCATTACCGATATAAAAACTTGTCAAAAAGATTCAATATGCAACTTAAAATGTCTAAATTTTAAGTTGGTCTTATTTTACATGATTTAAAAAGTTGAGTTTTTAAGTCGGGTCCCTCGTAACCGACTTAAAAAGTTAATTTTTTAAAAAAATATTTTTTCTTAATTTTCATGATACCCTCTATTTTTTGAAGCAATAAAAAAAGAAACATAGAAATACCTGAATTGTATATCCATCACAATTTTAATAAATTATATCCAATTAAGATCCATGACATATTATTAAACTACATCAAATTTTACAACCAAAATTAAATTATCCTATCAAAACTGGTCTAATCCGGAGTCAAAGATCCGGAGTAGGGACCAGCCTCGAAAGTCAGAGATAGAAGTGTTTGTACACCGGTACAGTGGGTATCCGGTATTATAGTCTGAACTCTCAGTGGGAGAATCCGGTCTTGTTATCCTGGAGATCATGCACACCAAGCTTTCACGTTGAAGAAGGGCGAAAGGTGGTGTCACCTGCGACGATTCTTCGACGCTTGTAACATCCCAAATTTTGTAATATTTAGAAAATTCATTCATTAAGAATTAATGGAGAAATTCTGAATGAAATTCCGAGTGAATGCTAATTGAAATATGATATTCCGAGTGAATACGGGCGATACCGAGTGAAGTAAGATCGAGGAAGCTATCTCTGAATGGAATTAAGATGTTTCCGAGTGAAACATCATTAAGCAAATTATTTCTAAGTTAAGAAAATAGTGTCTGAATAAGACACTTTCGAATAAGGAAATCCGAGTGAAACGGTTTCGGTTGGAGTATCCCTGAATTAAAACTTTTCAAGTGAAATGTTTCCAAGCACGACATTTCCGAGTGGAAGGATACCGAGTGAGACTATTCCGAATGAAAAGATTTCCGAAAGAAGGATTGTACTCAAATTCCAAGTGAACTTCATGTGGAAGATTTTCGAGTGACGAGAGAGTAAAACTCTGACTCGGAAAGAGGTATAACTGAGCAAGATGAGTCAGTTTTGATTGAACTGCCGAATGAAAACCTGAGTGCTGGGAAGCCTAGCCAAGCGGGCGAGTGCAGAATTGAAGGACAGCCTCTGGTCGGATTTCGCCTAAACGAGTAGGTGCCTCGCTCAAGCGAATGCCAGTGGAATTCGTTATTGGACATTTCTCGCCCGAGCGAGTGGCTATTAGGAGGGATCCTCGCTCGAGTAAAAGCATGGAAAATGGTTACTGGGTAATTCTCGCTCGAGCGAGAGTGGTCCGCTCAAGCGAGAATCAGGTCTGATGCTTTCCACGTCAATCTGTTCTTCTACCTTCTAGTAAAGTCTTTTTCTGATATTTTTCTAAGTATGGAACCCTCTCTAATGTGCTGTCCCTTTTCATTAAATGCTTATTCCTTATTCAGCATCTGAAGAAAAGTACAACAGATATCTTTTAGTCATTCACGTCTCTTTGCATGAATGATATAAATACCAATTTCTATTATTAAAGGAGTTTAGAAAAACCTTCGAAAGAAAGGATATCATCTGTAACCATTCTCTTCCAAATATTGCTGAAAAAGCCATTAACGACGAAGAAATCAGTCTTCATTTCTTCTTTTTATAAAGAAAATACTGGATTAGCACAAAGCTGAAATTCCAGTCGGAATTTGCAAGCTGTGAATTGGATAAAGCTTTAAGTGTTGCAAGAACTCTTAATTCCAGGTAGGGGGAGCATTGCATCTCAAATAGATAGTTTATGAATGGATGTGGGGTGATATTATTATGTTATATATATGTGTTATGTGTTTTGATACCCCGCTTGTATGATGCTTTTTGTTTTTTTATATATATACCATTCATATTTCTGATATTAATACCGACAGTGATATGAAATTCATGATGAGTATATGCTTGAAATGTATAAATGTAAGGTATGTTATGACTTTCACAAAAGACCTTGGGTGGGACTCAAGGCAACCTCTTGAGTAGGGCTCGGGGTTTGGCCCGTAACACTGAGTAGAGGACCGCTATTACTCTAGGAGTGGTACTCGGTGTTACATTATGGGCGTAGAGCGGTTTGGTACCTGTAAAACGGCCGAATCAGCCGAGTGCTGAATTATGGCTCAGGGAGCTAGTGTTGCAACACAAAACTAACAGTCTTAATGGATCCAATTGCTTGAGCATGTGTATGCACTAATTTTGTGTGTACGCCCTGATTATTGATAGAAAATGATGTTCATATTGTGTTATATGACTCGGTTTGTGCATAGTTATGGATTGGACCTTCAATCCAATTCAATAACTATTATTTGATATGTTTATGCTCACCCCTTACTCATTATTTTTGTAGTGGATAGAGGACACAGTGATGGCACTTGAAGTCACTCGACCGACTGGAGCATTTTGTATTAGTATGCACAATACATAGTGTACATAGTAAATTGAGTAGAAGCCTTGGCCGGCTCTTGCGTTTACCGAGTGATATACTAATTACCGAGTGATATATTTTTGTATTATGAAATGGCCGGTCGGCTTTTGTAAAGTGACAATGATATTATTAATACAAGTTTCGTTTTAATTATGAAATTATTTATGAGAAATCTATTTATATTTAAATTGCACTCCAATGGGTCAGTCGGATTGATGTAAAGTCGATATTTTAATGGCTGAACCCGATCTTTGTTTGGAAATTTAAATTATTTGTGAAAAATTTTCTTGATTTATTAAAAATTAATTTAAAAATTAAGGATGTTATATTTTGGTATCAGAGCAGACTTGAAAAGTCCAAGGCCAAGGTTAAGCTACTAAATACTATGATCGAGTGAAGCCATATCATTGTTGTTGTTGTGTAATGTAGTTAAGGAAATAAACTATAAATGAATTGCTTTCATATCCATGAGTGGTACTAAAGTATGATGATTATTTCAGGATAAGAATGGACCCTCATGGTATGGACGCAATGGCTGCTGCCTTTCAGCGTGTGGCTGATATTCTAGAAAGGCAGAATCAGCCCCAGCCGAGTAACAATCAAAGCATTGATTGTTTCTTGAAAAGACAATCGACTGAATTCCATGGAGGATTTCAGCCTGATCAAGCCTATACTGGGATTCAGAACCTTGAATGAATCTTTGGCAGTTTGTAGTGCTCTGAAGCACAGAAGGTGGAGTATACTATTTTCATTCTTTGAAAAGAAGCTGAAAACTGGTGGAGAATGGCAAAAAACTGATTGGTTGCCATGGAGACTGAACTGAATTGGGAAAATTTTAAGGAATGCTTCCTTGAAAAGTTTTTCCCAAATACTGTTAGGAATCAAAAGGAGTTAGAATTCATGGAACTCCGACAGGGAAATATGAGCATTGAGGAATATGCAGCAAAGTTTAAGGAGCTGTGTCTGTTCTATCCTCCTTTCCAGATGCCAGGTACAGAAGGTTCAAAATGCATCAAATTTGAGAGTGGTTTGAACCCAAAGATTAAGAGAGCTTTCCAACACCAGGAGATTAGAAGATTTCCGATCCTTGTTCATAAATGTAGAATATATGAGGAGGACGATAAAGCTTCAACCGGCTCGAGTAGCAAGTCAGATAGTTCTTCAAGGTTACCACCAATCAGCTTTAAGAAGCAAGGAAAGTCTGTGAGAGGAGAATCTTTCTCTAAATCTAGAGGTCGGGGAAATGCTGGTGGCCGACTGGTGAATAAACCGAGAGATATCAAATGCTTTAGATGTGGGGGTAGTCACTATGCCCGGAACTGTGACAAAGATGAGGACGTCATTTGTTACCATTGCAACGAGAAAGGACATATCCGTCCTAACTGTCCTTTTCTCCAATCAACTGAATCACATGCCAGTGTAAACCGTGAAGGCTTCAGAGGACGAAGCCGTGGAAACGGTAACAGAGGAGGAAGAGACAATGGGGAACGTGGCAATAATTCTATGATGCCGAGGAACGATCGGGCTGGGAGTTCTACTTCACCGGCGGCAGGCCGAGTGTATGCTACCACTGTGGAAGAAGCTGCTCAAGCCCATGACTTGGTTCAAAGTAAGTGTTTATTTGGGAATACTACTCTTGACGTGGTGTTTGACTCGGGTGCAACTCACTCGTTTATTTCTAATGATTGTGTCATACAAATAAGATTACCTGTTGTTACTATGAATCGGCCATTAAATGTGTCTAATCCGACTGGTGCAAAATTGTGGACTTCCATGATGTGTGAGAACATATATTTCACTCTCGGTGATAGGGATTTTACTGCTAATTTAATATGTCTACTTTTAAGAGGTCTTGACATCGTTCTCGGTATGGATTGGCTATCAGCCAACAAAGCCCTGGTTGACTGTCAGAATCGACAAGTGATTTTTCCTAAACAAAAAGCCGATGAATATGAAATCAAAGGTATATCCCAACTGCTTATGCTATTTTGTATGGTTGATGGGAAGAGTGAGTCTCGAATCTGAGATATCCCTATTGTTTGTGACTTTCCCGAGTTATTTCCGGAGAATGTACCCGGTATTCCTCCTAATAGAGAGATTGAATTCTCTATTGATTTAATCCCTGGAGCCGAGCCAGTTTCTAGAGCTCCTTATAGAATGTCCCCGATTGAGCTGGCTGAACTAAAGAAGCAAGTTGATGAACTGCTCGAAAAATAATTTATCCGACCGAGTGTATCACCGTGGGGTGCTCCGGTGTTACTCATCAAGAAAAAGGATGGTGGCATGCGGTTATGTATTGATTACCGCCAATTGAATAAGCTGACCATCAAAAATAAAAACCCATTGCCTAGAATCAACGATTTAATTGATCAGCTACGTGGTGCGTCGGTCTTTTCAAAAATTGACTTACGGTCGGGATACCACCAAATCCGAGTGAAAGCTACCGATATTCCTAAAACGGCATTTAGGACCTGGTATGGTCACTATGAATATGTGGTCATGCCGTTCGAGTGACAAATGCTCCGGCTGTGTTCATGAATTATATGAACAATATTTTTCATTCTTACTTGGATCGGTTTGTGGTGGTATTTATTGATGATATATTAGTTTACTCAAAGTCTTATGAAGAGCATAAAGAACATCTCTGATTGGTACTCCAAGTGTTGAAGGAAAAGAAATTGTTTGCCAAATTGTCTAAGTGTGAATTCTGGGTGGATAGAATTCAATTCCTGGGTCACGTTATTTCCAGAGAAGGCGTCTCGGTAGATCCTTCAAAGGTTGAAGCTGTAATGATTTGGGAGAGGCCTAAGTCAATTACTGAGGTCAGAAGCTTTCTGGGTTTAGCCGGATACTACCGGAGATTTATTGAGGGGTTCTCCAAAATTGCTTTACCATTGACTAAACTAACCCGAAAAGATGTTCCTTTTGTGTGGTCCTCCGAGTACGAGCAGAGTTTTCAAGAATTGAAAGTCCGATTGACTTCTACTCCTGTATTGGCTTTGCCAAATTTGCAAGAAAACTTTATAGTTTTCTGTGATGCATCCGGACTTGGCCTAGGATGTGTGCTGATGCAGAATGGCCGAGTGATTGCTTACGCTTCACGACAACTACGACCACACGAGCAAAACTACCCAACTCAGGATCTGGAATTGGCAGCAGTGGTCTTTGCACTGAAAATTTGGAGGCATTATCTTTATGGCTCTAAGTTTGAAGTGTATAGTGACCATAAGAGTCTGAACTATCTATTTGATCAAAAGGAATTGAATATAAGACAGAGGAGGTGGATTGAATTCTTGAAAGATTATGACTTTGACTTAAAATACCACCCAGGAAAGGCCAATGTTGTAGCCAACGCCTTGAGTCGGAAGTCCATTCATATAGTGATAATGATGGTTAAAGAGATGGAGTTGCTTGAACAATTCCGAGACATGAATTTGCAAGTAGATATGTCTTCGTCTCAGAAAGTGACTCTCGGTACATTAAAGATAGCTAATGAATTTTTGAAGATTGTTTATGTACAGTAAATGACCGATTCTTATTTAGCCAAGATGAAAGAAACTCAGGCTAAAGGTAAATATTTATTTCTAACCGAGGGCTCAGACGGTATTTACCGAGTGAAGGGTCGGATTTATGTACCTGACTCGAAAGATCTACGACGATCGGTGCTTAATGAGGCACATAAAAGCATGCTAAGTATTCATCCGGGTACTACTAAAATGTATCATGATTTGAAGTTGCATTTCTGGTGGCCCAGAATGAAGAAAGATGTAGTCAACTTTGTGACCCATTGCATAATTTGTCAAAAAGCAAAGGTTGAGCATCAAAAACCGACCGGTGGTTTACAACCTTTGGAAGTTCCCGTGTGGAAGTGGGATGCTATAGCTATGGATTTCGTAATGGGATTACCAAGAACTCAGAGTGGTTATGATGCTATTTGGGTTATTGTGGACCGATTAACAAAGTCTGCACACTTTTTGCCCATCAACATGAGTTATTCCTTGCCAAGGCTAGCACAATTGTACATTAGTGAAATAGTCCAACTGCATGGTGTTCCATCTTCGATTGTATCGGATAGAGATCTGAGATTTACTTCCCGATTTTGGGAAAGTCTGTATCAGGAGTTAGGTTCGAAGCTCCGATTGAGTTCGGCCTATCACCCTCAAACAGATAGGCAATCCGAGCGGACTATCTAGAGTTTGGAAGACTTGTTGAGATCCTATGTGCTAGAGCATGGTGGGAGCTGGGAACAATACCTTCCACTGGTCGAATTTACTTATAATAACAGCTATCATAGTAGCATAGGTATGGCTCCCTATGAAGCTTTATATGGAAGGAAATGCCGAACTCCTCTTTATTGGTCGGAATCGGGTGAAAATCTAATGTTAGGACCAAAAATCGTGCAGCAAACCTCCGAGCAAATCCAAATGATCAAAGACAAAATGAAAGCATCCCAAGACCGTCAAAAGAGCTATTATGATAACCGGACGAAGCCGATTGAATTTCAGATCGGTGATAAATTCTTTTTGAAAATCTCTCCAAGCAAAGGCATTGGAAGGGCATTAAAAAGCAAGAAATTAAGTCCAAGATATATTGGTCCGTATGAAATATTGAAGAGAGTTAGACCTGTAGCCTATCAAATTGCATTGCCTTCTTATTTGGCAAATTTACATAGCGTATTTCATGTTTCTCAATTGAAAAAGTACTTGCCGGATCCTACTCAAGAAATGCTGGATGACGATGTTGAAATCCAAGAAAACCTGACCACTGTAGCCAAGCCCACTGGTATAGTGGACCGGTCGGTGAAACGATTGAGAAACAAGAATGTCTAGTTGGTCAAGGTTGCATGGCAGCAGGATCAGAGTATCATGCACACTTGGGAACGAGAAGATGCTATGAGGGGACAATATCCCGAGTTATTTCATTGATGTATGATTCTTGTATTTAAATTTCGAGGACAAAATTTTTGTAGGAGGGGAGAAATGTAACATCCCAAATTTTGTAATATTTAGAAAATTCATTCATTAAGAATTAATGGAGAAATTCTGAATGAAATTCTGAGTGAATGCTGATTGAAATATGATATTCCGAGTGAATATGGGCGATACCGAGTGAAGTAAGATCGAGGAAGCTATCTCCGAATGGAATTAAGATGTTTCCGAGTGAAACATCATTAAGCAAATTATTTCTAAGTTAAGAAAATAGTGTCCGAATGAGACACTTTCGAATAAGGAAATCCGAGTGAAACGGTTTCGGGTGGAGTATCCTTGAATTAAAACTTTTCAAGTGAAATGTTTCCAAGCAAGACATTTCCGAGTGGAAGGATATGGAGTGAGACTATTCCGAATGAAAAGATTTCCGAAAGAAGGATTGTTCTCAAATTCTGAGTGAACTTCGTGTGGAAGATTTCCGAGTGACGAGAGAGTAAAACTCTGACTCGAAAAGAGGTATAACTGAGCAAGATGAGTCGGTTTTGATTGAACTGCTGAATGAAAACCTGAGTGCTGGGAAGCCTAACCGAGCGGGTGAGTGCAGAATTGAAGGACAGCCTCTGGTCGGATTTCGCCTAAACGAGTAGGTGACTCGCTCAAGCGAATGCCACTGGAATTCGTTACTGGACATTTCTCGCCCGAGCGAGTGGCTATTAGGAGGGAGCCTCGCTCGAGCGAAAGCATGGAAAATGGTTACTGGGCAGTTCTCGCTCGAGCGAGAGTGGTCCGCTCAAGCGAGAATCAGGTCTGATGCTTTCCACGTCAATCTGTTCTTCTACCTTCTAGTAAAGTCTTTTTCTGATATTTTTCTAAGTATGAGACCCTCTCTAATGTGCTGTCCCTTTTCATTAAATGCTTATTCCTTATTCAGCATCTGAAGAAAAGTACAACAGATATCTTTTAGTCATTCACGTCTCTTTGCATGAATGATATAAATACCAATTTCTACTGTTAAAGGAGTTTAGAAAAACCTTCGAAAGAAAGAATATCATCTGTAACCATTCTCTTCCAAATATTGCTGAAAAAGCCATTAACGAAGAAGAAATCAGTCTTCATTTCTTCTTTTTATAAAGAAAATACTGGATTAGCACAAAGCTGAAATTCCAGTCGGAATTTGCAAGCTGTGAATTGGATAAAGCTTTAAGTGTTGCAAGAACTCATAATTCCAGGTAGGGGAAGCATTCCATCTCAAATAGATAGTTTATGAATGGATGTGGGGTGATATTATTATGTTATATATGTGTGTTATGTGTTTTGATACCCCACTTGGATGATGCTTTTTATTTTTATATATATATACCATTCATATTTTTGATATTAATACCGACAGTGATATGAAATTCATGATGAGTATATGCTTGAAATGTATGAATGTAAGGTATGTTATGACTTTCACAAAAGACCTTGGGTGGGACTCAAGGCAACCTCTTGAGCAGGGCTTGAGGTTTGGCCCGTAACACTGAGTAGAGGACCGCTATCACTCTGGGAGTGGTACTCGATGTTATATTATGGGCGTAGAGCGGTTTGGTACCTGTAAAACGGCCGAATCAGCCGAGTGCTGAATTATGGCTCGAGGAGCCAGTGTTGCAACACAAAACTAACAGTCTTAATGGATTAAATTGCTTGAGCATGTGTATGCACTAATTTTGTGTGTACGCCCTGATTATTGATAGAAAATGCTGTTCATATTGTGTTATATGACTCGGTTTGTGCATAGTTATGGATTGGACCTTCAATCCAATTCAATAACTATTATTTGATATGTTTATGCTCACCCCTTACTCATTATTTTTACAGTGGATAGAGGACACAGTGATGGCACTTGAAGTCACTCGACCGACTGGAGCATTATGTATTAGTATGCACAATACATAGTGTACATAGTAAATTGAGTAGAAGCCTTGGCCGGCTCTTGCGTTTACCGAGTGATATACTAATTACCGAGTGATATATTTTTGTATTATGAAATGGCCGGTTGGCTTTTGTAAAGTGACAATGATATTATTAATACATGTTTCGTTTTAATTATGAAATTATTTATGAGAAATCTATTTATATTTAAATTGCTTTCCAATGGGTCGGTCGGATTGATGCAAAGTCGATATTTTAATGGCTGAACCCGATCTTTGTTTGGAAATTTAAATTATTTGTGAAAAATTTACTTGATTTATTGAAAATTAATTTAAAAATTAAGGATGTTATAACGCTCAAGTCAGTGAAACAGAATAAAGATTCTAGGGAATTTGAGCAATGTAACAGTAAATAGAGAGTAAGAATAACGTAACCTTTTATGAGTGTAAGAATCGACTATTTATAGGTGAGCATGGAGAATGAATCGTTAGGCACAGATGGGGCCAGGAGACAAATAGTACACTGCTCAGTGTACGATTCTGACACACGACGTGGGGAGAGCCGCGTTTCTTGCGTATCCTCCTTGCGGCTGTACCTTGTACCTTCCGTCGGGGTGACGTGGATACTTTCCGGTGTGCAAGGTAAGAACCTGGAGATACCTGTATGGAGAACGTCGCATACGGATTTACAGTCCAAAGATATACCTATAAGGCCGGTAGCACAAGGAGAACGGATGCAATGACCTACGTGTCCCAGGTACCGATATTGAGACCAGATCACTATCTTATCTAGAAGTAAAACTATACAACCTAACTATCAAACTCAAAAAGAAAGTTTCCCTAATGACGTTTAGTGTCTTCAATTTTTGCACAAGTTAATGGTCTTAGCTTTCTGAATATCTTCGGGAAAAAACATTAGCATATAGTGTATAAAGAAGTTTAATTTGACACAATTTTTTGAAATGGGTTGATCCCATCCCACTCTATATTGATCATTGATATGCATTGGCAATCCTATTGAAATTTCATAATGTTACTTTATATATGCATCCCGTACATTCCTTCAAAGCTCCATGGCGATTATTTAGACTCTAGAATCAGAATCGCTATTGCAATGTTTTATTTAATCCTGTACAATTAATAGGTACGTTAAAACACTTAATTAGCTTGAGGAGTCATGTTTACCTAGTAGAAGTATATAAGCTTTAATGTCTTGAGGATTATCTTCTTTACCCACATCCTTAACCTTGAGGATTCTGTGTTTTTAATTTACATGTTATAACTAGAGTTTTATCAACGAGAAAATACTTAAAACACACATAAACAGTTGGCATTTAAACACAAACACAACCAAAATGGGCAGAGAGTAGCATTCGTGCTTAAAACAAATAGTTGATAACCCTGGACAAATGCAAGGTATAGCCCTAAACAAACTTAGCATAACCCATGGTAGTATTACTTGTGGTTCACACCTCACAAATAATCAATATAAGTCTTGCAACCACATGTTAACACATTTAACCAATATAATTCAGTGACATTCTTATTATTAAAAACAAAAAAAAAACTTAATTCAACACCATTCCCAGTATTTTACTACAATAATCACTCACAACAATGTTTACATTAAGCAGTAGACACCAATCCTATTTCTATCTTGAAATGAACACCCAAAATAGCACTTTTTTTTTGCAACAAGATGGGGGACACCTTAACACATTAACATAACACAAATAAAATACAAATGCAACAGATTACTTACTTGGTGACACAGGTTAATACTCCATGCCAAATACAAAGCTTCTTCACAAGCAGAGCTACAGAAAGAGAGAATCCACATGGGAGGGTGAAACAACATCATGGATCATCTGTAGTTTGTTATTCCTTTAAGATGACTTACCAAATTGAAGGCTTGACAACATAATCAATATCGTCTCTGTCAAACTGCATATGATTAACCAAAATGTATATATATTTAGATAAATTAGATGTTAACATTATTAAATTAAATATTGATCGATCTTAATTTAAACATGATCTATATAAATTTTAAGTTTTCGCACATCATATGAATCAAATATGACATATCTTGGTTTAATTTGTTTTTTTTAAGTTTCATTTTTGAATTTATTTTTATTTATGACTTTATTTATATTTTAAAAAATATATCTATAAGAACATCCTTGATAGTCACGGCATTAGTATCCTTGAAACGCAGAAAAGGGATTAATTGAGATCCTGTCTTTACTTCCTTGACAGTTCTACCTTCTTGATCTCCTCCAATAGGTGACTTTTGACTTTTAACAGAGGGAAACAATAATATCTTGTCTCTATTTTCTTTGACATGGTCCAAGGAGAAAAAACATGACAATTCTTCACGTGGTTTTGCCAAAGAAACAATTCAACGTAATACAAGTCAAGATGTAGATATGTATAACTGAATGATTGATTGCAACCAATGTATTAAGGTTCCTCTGTGGGATTATGATTTCTGACCGTTGACCAGCCCTCCACTATATATATGCATGATATCCATGATTAATCTGATATCTTTAATTCTTTATGTTACTTAATATAATATTTAAGCCGCCAATATGAATTTTAATGCTCAAACTTCCAAAGCAGTTCCAAACATTTTGCTTCGCCTTCCTCTGATAATCTTGCTTCTCTTACTCGTGTGCCTTGTACAGGATGTCAACAGTGCCCAAAATACTAGTGTTGGTGTGGTCATTGATGTCAATTCCGAAATTGGAAAACAACAGAGAAGATCCATGCTAATTGCAGCTCAAAATTTCAACAATAATTCCAAGTCTCAAAACATAATCCTTTTCTTCCGTGACTCGGCTAGAAATCCATTACAAGCAGCTTCAGCTGGTGAGTGCTATATTTTTGTGTTTTTAATCGGTATTTCAACTAGAGGTAATAATCCTGTTCAATTTGGAAACTACATGGTAAAACTAATTTTCTTGTGGTGTTTTTCTTATCCGCAAGGTTAGGACCTTGCTTAATAGGAATTGACTATATACCTGAACCAAACAACCACTCTTTCGATACTATTCTATGAGCATTTCTGTCTAGTAAACAGTTTTTCTTTCTTTATTTCCTTTAAGCACTT
This sequence comes from Clitoria ternatea, assembly GCA_037962975.1. NCBI lineage: Eukaryota > Viridiplantae > Streptophyta > Magnoliopsida > Fabales > Fabaceae > Clitoria > Clitoria ternatea. Next base: position 238,497,217 of record CM075671.1, on the reverse strand, counting down.
GCAGAAAATCTTAATGATGCTTCTTCTGGTTTTTCCAGCTGAAGAATTAATTACTAAGAAGCATGTTAATGTCATTATTGGCATGGAGACATGGCAAGAAGCTGCTCTAGTTGCTGACATTGGAACCAAAGCTCAAGTACCAATTATTTCATTTTCTTCTCCCTCACTAGTGCCTCCATTGATGCAACATCAGTGGCCTTTCTTGATTCAAATATCCAAGAATCAGGCTGCACACATGAACTGCATAGCAGATATTGTCCATGCATACAATTGGCAAAAAGTTATAGCTATATATGAAGACAACCCTTATAGTGGTGATTCTGGAATGTTAAGCCTCTTTTCTGAGGCTCTCCAAAGGGTTAACTCGCAGATCGAGTATCGATTAATTCTTCCATCATTCACTTCTTTATCTGATCCAAAAGGGGTTGTTGTTGATGAATTGCTTAAGCTTTTGCCACTGAAATCCCGTGTTTTTGTTGTGCTTCAAGCATCATTACCTATGGTAACATGTTTGTTCAGAGAAGTTAAGAAAATTGAATTATTGTGGAAGGGTTCAGCTTGGATAATCAATGAGGGGATTGCAAGTATGTTAGAGTCCTCTGCCAATGAATCTGTTTTATCCTCTATGCAAGGTACTCTAGGAATCAAAACCTACTATCCTGAAAGTTCTAGTGCTTATACTGAGTTTCAGCAAAATTTCCAAGGGGAGCATACTGAAACAGTTGGCTCTAAACCAGGATCAGATGCACTTCAAGCTTATGATAGCATTACAATCATCACAAGGGCCTTGGAGAAAATGAATGGAAACTCTAGTAACTCAAGGGTGTTGTTAGAGAAAATGTTATCTAGCAATTTCAATGGCTTAAGTGGTAATATAAGATTCAACGAAAACCAGCTATCCTACGCTCCAGTGTTGAGAGTCATAAATGTAGTTGATAAGAAATATATAGCATTGGGCTTTTGGACCCCAAAGTTGAAGTTTGCTAAATCTGTTAAAATGTTGAAGGATGGAAAGACGAGAGGTGATCATAACTTAACTGGACCAGTGGTTTGGCCAGGAGGCCTAGTTTCTGCTGATCCTCCTAACGGATGGAAAGTACCCTCCGGTTCAGACCCTTTAAGAGTTGCAATTCCTTTAAACCCTGCTTTTGATAACTTTTTAAAAGAAGAACATCCAAACCAATATGTTGGTTTCTGTATTGATCTTTTCGACAAGGCACATAAAATTCTGAGAGACAAGTATTTTGGACTGCCCTATGTATTTTATCCCCTCAATGAATCCTATGATGAACTTCTACTGAATGTCAAAAATGAGGTAAAATCTTTATCCTTTAAACATTAGGTTCTCATAAGCTACTGTTTGTTTGCTTACATGCAGATAATTATCAAAACTTAGCAAACTGTGTCCAAAGTTACCTTACCAGCTTAATTGACTAATACAATTGTTCATCAAATCATGTAGTTAGATTTTCATTTCATGTTTCAAATATTTATTTCTAGTAAAAAGGGAAAAGAATACTAACACTTCTTCCCCGGGACTGTAATCTTTTGCAGTCCTATGATGCCATTGTAGGAGATGTAACAATTCTTGCCAACCGAGCAAAGGATGTGTGGTTCACTCAACCATACACTGAATCAGGATTATCACTTATTCTTCCAGTAGAGAGTGAAGGGTCAGCATGGTTATTTATGAAACCCTTTAACTGGGAAATGTGGGTGGCAACTATTGGCATCCTCATCTACACAATGGTTATCATCTGGTTCCTTGAGCATCACTTCAATCCTGATTTTGGTGGACCATTGAAAAATCAGATCAGCACCACACTGTGGTTTGCTTTTACTTCTCTATTTTTTGCTCATAGTAAGTATAAATGTCCAACTAATGAAAATTCTATTTGTCCTTTCCTGTTATATTGTATCGAAGGCCAAAATTGATCGGTAGTTTAGTGCAGGCCTTCTTTTTTCCGTTTTGTGGTATTTCTGAGTCAAATCTTACACAAACGATGATTGAAAAAAGCAATATATAAAGAAGAAAATTAAAAATGTTTAACACCTTTAGCAATGGCAGTGCTTCTACCAACTTTCTGTGATAAGCAAATGTATATTTCTTATAATTGAAAACTTGTTGGTAATTTTATAAGAGATTAAGGGGCACTTCTGAGTTACAATACTTAACAAAATTGTACTTAGAGAAAAACTTTAAAATGTTTGATTTCATAAATATTTCTTCAATTGGAAAATTTAAAACCTTTCTCTTATTACAAACTTATTTTTACACAGTTCTGATTTTGATGTACCTCAGGGGAGAACATAAGTACCAACTCTGCACGAGTAGTGGTCGGAGTATGGCTATTTCTTGTGTTTGTTCTAACCTCAAGTTACACTGCCAACCTTTCTTCAATGCTTACGGTGGAACGATTGAACACTGGAAGAGATATTGAGTGGCTAAAGCAAAACAACTTAACAGTAGGTTGTGATAACAGCAGTACCTTTGTAAAGAACTACTTGGTGAACGTGTACAATTTCCATTCACAGCAAATAATAGAGGTTGATGGAGAGCATGACATTGTAGATAAATTCAAAAGCAAAAGAATTTCAGCTCTCTTTCTTGAGACTCCATATGAGAAGGTATTTTTGAATAAGTACTGCAATGCGTACACTGCAATTACAGCTGCCTATAAATTTGGAGGACTTGGCTTTGTGAGTACTTACAACTCCTTCTCAACCTTCACTATATATTTTACACTCAATTTTGTTTCATACTTTGATTCTCAAATGAGCTTATTGATTAAGTATTGACTTTATTCTATAAAAGCTGACTTTCAAAACATAATCTTGTGTAAATTTACAAGAGGGAGATGATGTATATACATTCTTAAGAAACTTTTGGTAATGCATATCAAAACTTTAAGGATAAAACTTAGAATTTATTTAGACTGGGAAAACGTTTATTTCATATTTTTTTTATTTTTAATTACAAAACTTTCATTTTGTTTCTTATTTTTAAAATTTTGTACACAAAACAATGAAAACAGAAAAAAAAATTGTTTTTAATATTTAATGTACAAACTTTTAGAAACAAAAAATAATATGATAGTTTTATACTTAATAGTGAAATATGAAATAAACACAATTAACGTTTTCTGAAACCAAAAAGCCTTAGCCTATCAAAATTTAAATTTCACTTACGAAAACTAAGAGTAATTATAAAATGGTCTAGTATTATCATGTTACTTATAGTTTTAATGAGTAATTATTTGATACATACATGAATCGATAACAAAGAGAGAAATCATATAATATTATATTTACTCAAACATGTCATTTTATAATTAATTGATATCAATAATCTGGAACTAGGTAAGATTTTCAAAAACTAGTTGGATTGAGTATCAATGTAAACTCAAATGTTATCGTGTTCATTAGGTAATTGGAGAACAACACAAAGTACCTAAGAAACTGTATCTAATATCCTTTTTGGGCTTCTTTGGGGTTGTTGATCAGACACTCTTCCACGAAATAAGAGATTTGGTTTTGTTGCCCTAGCTGACTAAATTTGATATGTGCAGGTATTCCAAAAGGGATCACCAATGGCAAAAGACTTTTCTGAAGCCATTTTAACACTAGCAGAAAACGGAACACTAAAATCTTTAGAAGAGCAGTGGTTGACCCCTAACAATAAATGCTCAAGCAGCTCAACATCTCCAGAAACTGAGAGCCTGACCCTCAACAAGTTTTGGGGTCTCTATATAATATGTGCTGCCATTTCCACCATCTGTTTAATAAAAGCTGTGTTCACAAATTACCTCCGTAAGCATAAGCTTTACCATCAGGAGGAGGAAGCTCAAGTTCAAGGCAACGTGAGGGCTGATGATGATAATAGTGTTTGGAAGAAGGCCTTAAGAATCACTACAGGGCTTTACAACAATGGGAATCTCAAAATTATAGGTAGAGCTGCAACATTTGGTGGAAGTGGAACACAGTTTAGACGTAGGAATTCCTCAAGGTGGGAGAGTGTAAGAACTGGTGATGATGTGGCTAATCCACAACGTTCCCAATCAGCTGTCATAGAAATGTTTTAGCCTCTGACATGTTGCCCAAAACACAAAAGTATACTTACATGATTAACATTTGTATTTATTGTCAAATCTTGGCAAGTCTGTATAGTCTAGCTAGCCTTAAATTTTCCAACCTTTGTAGTAATGTTTACCAGTTTGGTTTATTTTTAATATGTACACTTGAAAAACTAGTAACATTCATGAGAAAAGCAAAATAAATAAATAAAAATATCTTATATCATTTAACAAAAGCAGTTAATTTTATTTAATGTTATTAATTTCATCTAAAAATGTTATTATATAATTTTTTTCTAAAGGAAGTTAGGTCTCTCCATTAAAAAATTTAAGTATGTATTAAATAGAATACTTTAGAAATACTTCTACATTTAATAAAGTAGTGTTAATTAGATTTACTTATATTTCAAAAAAATTGTTCTTTATTATTTATATATATCCAAGGAAAGATATAATATATAAAATTTCTAATATATAACTTCTATTATATATATATATATATATAAACTCCAATTCTATTTCTCTCAAATTTAAAATAAGTATAAAATATTAAGTATTAAGTAAAAATACATTATACAATAGTTATTAATGCTGAAGATTTTTTTAAAAAAATTGTGCATATGATTGGGAGAAATGTTAAATGTCGCATACTATGTTACTTGAAAGTCGGGATCTCATACTTTCCTATGCTAAAACCTTTTTTTCCTTATAGTGATAGTTACTAATGTCTTGACTGTAAATAGGTAAATAAATAAAAGCAATTTTTTCATCTCACATGTATACGTATAGATAAAAAAAGAAACCCATTTGCAAAGGGAAATACTAATACGTTATGAGTGAGCCTCTTATTATGAGACTCGGAATAAAATTGAATATTTTGAATAGTTACATAAGAGAATCTTTATCAGGTTATATAGTATAGTATGTTTAATGTTACAAATCTATTATAAATTTTTAATCAAAACCTTAGTATTTGTTAATTCTCAAAAGTTGTGCAACTATGCTATTAAAAGTTGAAATTGGTAAAAAAAAAATCTAACATTTAAACGGAATTTTAAATATTTAAAATACCGTGAATGATCTATATTAATTTTTAAATTATTTTATTCTCATAACTTTATTTCTCATTTATATGTAAAACGGATACTAAGAATTAAACATCTCACAAGCAAAATAAATTAAATCTCGTGAATACACGGTATATATGGAAATCTCGATATAGATTTGGTATCCATAATTTGAAGCTAGATTAGCATAGTTGAAGATACATTATTGGGTAATAGTAGTTTTGGTTTCCTTGATAGGAAATATGTGTAGGGATGGATGATGACAAATATATATATATATATATATAGTGAGGATGGCACTGTGCTAATGATTATGCGCCCGGGTCTGGTGATGGAGGCGTATTATAAACGCCAGGACCTGGATTGGGAAAAGGGGTTGCTAGAACTTGCTCTTTCATGGCGTTGATGATGAAGAGCTTGCGAGGGGAATCCAAGAAAACTTCATAAGTTGAAGCATTGCTTATGAAATAACAATTGGAGAGTAGCAAAGCATGAACGAGGATGTGGGCGATCAACAATGACTTTGGTGCCATGATTGTGATATTTCAGCTACCTGTGCTGTATGTAACTATAATTTGCTGGAATATTATATTTATATACACAATGATATATGCAGACGTGAAGAAGGGATACTGGGAATCTGTCAAACCACCGGTGGGTTTGAATTTGAAGCGAAAATTCTTCGTTCTGCAAGTTGTAAAAGGAAAAATTATAATGTCAATTTAACTTTGTACATCATTTAAACATAAATTTTTTAAATTATTTTCCACACAATTTTTAAGAGAATAATTTTATTTTTTAAAACAAATTAAATTATAATTGACCATCATTTATATTTAGTGGTATTTTTAATATTTTGTAGGGCATTTCTTGTTTCGTATAATAGTAAATCATGAGACTAATTAACTATGAAATACTTTATATTCATAAAGGTTATAGGATGAGTCTCCAACCATTTAACTAAGAGATGATGTGAATCAACATGTTCCCTAACATAGTTGATGTATTTTAGTTTAGTGTATAGATATGAAAATAAAATAAATATAAAAAGAGAGAAAATTTATTTTTGAATATCTATTCATTTAAAATTAGTATTAATTGTTATTCTTCTTGGATTATCCTTATGTTGATATTAAAATTAGAGATAATAATAATATTAAGATGATAAATAAAAGAGAGGTAAAGATAAAATAAAAAAATAACTATTTTATGAAAATTAATCACATTAATTATATTAATAATATTTTTAATGTGTTTTTTCTATTCGGGCAATTGAAAAGCAATGGGAGAATTAGTAGATATAAAAAAGATGATAAATATCATAAAAAGAAGTGCGAATTGATATCTAACTATCGTTTTTTTTTTTAAATATGCAACCTAGCTTACACACAGCATAAGAAATGAAAATGACTTTTTTATTATGAAAAATTGTATAGAACTGGTATTAAATTAAAAAAAATAATATTAATTATAAATAAAAAAATTTCCCTTTTTAATTTTTCTTTTAGTGACAATATTTTACATCTTAGAAACCGTTAGTCGTATTTACATATTATTAATATCATTGTTGGCTCAAAAGCATATCCCAAAATTAAGACTTCCGAACATACTTCTGGTGCCAAAAATTCTAAGAAACGCGCTTTGAAAATTAGAATCCCGGGAGTGAAATGTCAGCCAAATTTCTTCTTGGAATAAATGAAAAATGAAAATAATGATAAATCCACAATAACGGTGGATTTAAGGAATAATTTTTACTAATTAGAATATAAGTGTGCTTAAATATAAGGGAAAAGATTTTGTGATATGTTGAATGAAGTATATCAATCAGATGTTAATAGCTTATATATTTTTTTATACGACGTCATGTTTGGTTGAGATGAAGGTATTGTTTTCACTCTTATTTAAAAGAATATTTTTTATAAGATACATTGTTTATCAATGTAAAAGATGTGTCGAATTTTATTGAATTCAAATAACTATAGATATGTAATAAAATATTATTATGTTTATATATTTTTAAAAACATATATCATGCTAAGGCTTTTACACATGAATAATATACTTGTCACACTAATTAGTAAAAATATAGAAGAATTTTTTTAAAAAAATTCACATCCATCCTAGGATGGCCCATATGATTCAACGGGTCTCTAATAACATACCATAACAAGTTCCAAAATTGCTTAAAGAAAATTTTTCAACACATTAGTTTCCTGCACACTACTCAGTAATCTACGTCTAATCAGGGTTATACAACTCCAATCAAGGAGAATTCAATTGGTACACCTTCACAAGTGAATTACCTATAATTGTTATGAAGAAGTCAAGGACCAATTATGCCCCTAAGATTGACCAATTCACAAAATTATGAAACCAGTCCACATGAAATTTTAGACTGAAGTCCTTTGTAATATTTTGGGCATAACTTGGGCTACAGACCTTCGGTTGAGGCAATTCAAGCGACAAAACACCCGTGACTCAATTATCTACAACTTTCGTGAAGGAAGCAAAAACTGAATTGACTCTTGCTTAAGTGAAAATTGGCTCGCTTAAGCGAAAATTCACCAGAATCACCCCGTGAGTATTGCTTAAGCGAAAATACCTTCGCTCGAGCAAAAATCCATCAGAAACTGATTATTCGACTCTCCTTAAAACCAGATTATCCTCGCTTAAGCGAGATTTTCCTTGAAAACATCTCCCCATTTCACTCATAAGCTCGCTCAAGCGAGAATGGACTCGCTTAAACGAAAATATCAGTACCTTAGCCTCCAAACCAACTTCGCATCATATCTTACTCGTTTGGCATCATAATGCCATCAAACTTTAACTGAAACTATTTCTCACTAATTAAGACCTATGACGACTAGCCACACCTAAAAATTTCTAAAACTGACCAAGTTATGCTCAAAGATGCATTTGGGTTGTTTTAGGCCATTACCAAGCAATTTATCTTTTCATTCCTTATCCAAATTTAACCATTTCAATTCCCACAAGTTCTAAACACCAAATACAAGTTGTTGAGCCCATCCGGAGGTCTTAGAACCTCACAGATCTCATTTTGACCTGTTCAGTTCCTTATTATGCGTAATTTTCAATGAAATAACATAACAATCCTCAAATGAATGATACCAAACCATTTCTCAACTCATTCAATATCAAGTAACCATTGTGACACACATATACACCTGCCCATTATATTAAATCAACATCATATACACTATATAGTAATTCCTGGGCATAATTCACAAACATTCCATCTAGTATGGACCCATCCATACTCACCCACCTAATTCACACACACACACACATCAACATCATTATTATAATTCATAATTATATATCAAAATCAATTCTAGACTTCCAGTGAATTCATCAGATACCTAAATCCACTATCCAAAACATATATATATACATCAATACATTATAAGTTGGCCAAGGCATAACATGTCAAAAGGTATACAATTATGCATAATGTATATACAATATCCACAATGGCCTGATCAAAGACTTGGTGACCATTCACCACCCCTTGCCACGATCCAAATCCATTGAAAAACAACCACAAACTTAGGGTTGAACATATATATGTTAAATGACAGGTGGTGAACTAAATTCCAACATGGTGATAATAGATACCTATCTAGTTCTACAACAACACATCAATATATGTACAATCATCACAATCATGATCGTTCACTATCATCTAACATAATTGCATTACCTTAAATGTATCAAACACAACAATACATGTTCTAAGTTGTCCAACAGCCCATAAATCTCGATAGTTATATGCAAATACATATGCATATAGATCCGACTCTAATGATGGGAATTACACTACAATGTATAAAGTTTTTACAACATATTATCAATTTCATTTAAACCGGTATCAAACCACTCACCCATAATGTAACATCAGTCACTCTCAATGACAGTGGTAACTCAACTTGGTGTTATGGGACGACCTTGAACTCAATTCAAGGCGCCTGTGGATCCCGAAGGAAACCACACAGGGTTTTTGCCTATTCAAAGGCCGTCCTCTCATCCGGGCCGGCATCACAGGCCCCTGTAGTCCTGTATACATCCTTTAACGTAATGTTATGCAATACAACAATCATCATGTATAAAAAACCACCCGATTACCATCACTAGGGGCCATCACTTGGTTACCATCACCAAGAGTTTTTATTTCCACTCATCAATATGCATAACATGCCACAATCATTTTGCAATTGATTCATATCATCAATACGGCTACCTCAAGCCTAAGTTCTCACGAATCAATGATCAACATCATATGTAAACATTATAACCTCATGCAAAAGCACTATAGCATTAATTCAATCTCGATAGCATAATCATCATCAATTTATATCATCAATAACCATTGCAATCCAATACAAATAACATCAAGATCACCAATATCATTACTAATCACATCAAAGGGGTATAATGCTAATTAATTATCACAATCATCACAATTCACATTAAACATCATAAACCATCACACAATATACACATATCTCTATTCGTTCATAATCTATGCATTTAAAATATAATGCTACCCCTACTTTGAATTGATGGCTCCTAAGCCCAAAACGCTTTCCGATCACAACTTTCCAAAGTTGAAAATTCCTAAAAATTAACAACAATTACTTTTAATAACCTATATGCCATCATACATCTATTTCACTACTAAAAAAGAAGCTTTTAGTGACGGACAAAAATAGTCGCTATTTTAGGCTATAGCCGTCATTAACAGTGTTAGCGACGGACTTTATGACGGAGACGGACTTTATGACGGAATCAAGCCCGTCGCTAAATACTTAGTCGCTGACAGAACAGTGGCAGTAAACAATTCCGTCGCTATGTTTTCGATGGTATAATGTCGTCGCTAAAATGGTCCCTGTGCTGGTAACATTTGCCGTCGCTAAGGGTTCTTATACAGCAATCACGCATTTGCCATCGCTACTTGTAACCATACAATGACCACCCTTTACCCGTCGCTACTTGTTACCATACATCGACCACCCTTTACCCGTCGCTATTTGTTACCATACATCGACTATCCCTTATCCGTCGCTATTGGTTACCATACAACGACCACCCCTTCTCCGTCGCTAGTTGTTACCATACAACGACTACTCCTATCCGTTGCTATTTGTTACCATACAGCAACCACGTGTCACCCATCGCTAATATGAATTTTTATTTTTTAAAAAATAATTTTTTTTACTTTTATATATTAACATAGGTTTTGTTAATTTAATTTTAAACTGAAATATTGAATAACATTAAAATAATAGGAAAAATGACAAACATAAATACTAAATAGAATATAAACTACATAAATACAATGTGTCTACACAAATAAATGAAACATAAAAAAAATCATGGGGGAGGGGGATCCTGTGGTGGTGGTGGTGGCGGGTCAGAAGTAGGGGGAGGGAGCCTCACCATCAACTACATCAGTAGCTGCTACTGTGCCACAAGCTGTCGACTAATCTCGGCGTACTGCTCCTCGGCCCGTCGTCGGTCCTCCTCGGCCCATCATCGGTCTGCCTCAGCCCGCTTCTCCAGAAGCTGCCTCTGGCGTCGCTCCTCCTGTAGCTCGTTGTTCAGGTTTTGAATTACCTGAACAACATCTGCAGGAAGGCCAGAGGAGGAAGATGAGGAAGAGGTCTTCCCCTTTCTCACGATCTACGTTCCCACGCTGCCCAACCTAAACACAATCCCTTTCTTGTTCACGCTGCCAACAGCCTCCATGTAGATGGCGCTGTCGTTGGAACAAGACAGTGTGGGAGGAACCTCCCTATCAGGAGTTGAAGCCACTAACTCTGCCTCCTTCTCGGCCCTCCTGGCCTAGTACGCCTCCTGTAAATTCAAAAATATTGATAGGATTAGTAAGCTGAATTATAAATTATAAGCATATGTAAGTTAAAAGTTAATACCGCTAGATCTGTAGTCTTCCAAACCACTGGGACCAACATGGGTAGGGGGATGCCGGAGGTGGGGTCGCCTCGAGGTCAGGGTCCTCCAAACCACCAAGTAGAGTGATCTGGTCTGGGGTGGTCTGTTGTGGTGGTGAAAGAGTGGGCTTCTGGGGTGATGGAGTAGTGCCCTGTTGTGGTGGTGGAGTGGTGCCCTGCTATGGGGTGGGAGTCTCCAGACGGGATGCTGGGGTCCTCGACCCACCACCCCGACTGAATGGTAGTCGATGTTGTGTCATTTATGGATAAAACCATGAAAACAAATATTAGAATGATATGATATAAAGATATGTATATATGTTTAATAACTACATACTCTGTGTCTATTTTAGTTTAAAATTCCCCCTCAGTTTCAGTGTCACTATGGCTATCTGTTTCAACAGGTTCATCAATCTTCAAATCAGCCCTAGACCATTTTGATCAGGAGACAAGGTCTTTATCAATGTGTTCACCCCCGTAGTGGCGAGTGTTCTATCCATTATCACTGGATCAATGTTGAATAACAGATGACTATCATTAAGCTCATTTGATGCAAGTTGATAAGCATCATTAACCTCATCGGTGACATTATCAGTGATCTAACTTCGGGCCTTGGCCTTGATTATTACGTACCAGTCCCGATGACCTCCCAGAAAGTTGGTGTAATAAACTTACTCCGCTTGTTGGGCAAAAATGAAAGGATCAAACCCTTTATATCTACCATTTTTTATCTCAACTAAGCCGTAGTTATTGTCAACCTTGGTTCCTACACCGATTGTGTTGTTATACCAATCATATTTGAATAGAATAATATCTTTTCTTAGTCGTCCGGAGAAAAAAACTTCAACAATAGCACTCTATAAAAGTCTTCCTCTAACTGTCCAGATGTGCCTTTAACACAAACCCCATAGTTATGGGTACGCATCCCTTCACTCCATCGAAAAATGTTAAACTTGTAGCCATTTACATAGTAAATGGGCCATTTTTTGTAACATCCCTAATATTTTAGAAAAGTTTTAATTGGTGAAAAATATTAATAATTGCCCAACCAGATTTATTGAAATTTTGGGAACTATTAGTATTAAAAATACAATTAGAAATAATTAAATGTTGTGGGAATAAATAAATTTATTTGATTAATTAATTATAAAAGATTAAATGATGTACAATTAGGAGAAGGTAAGATTTGAAATTACAATGGGGTAAAAAGGTGAAAGGTGAAAGTAAAAGTTTAATTAAATTAAAGGAAGAAGTAATTGAAATAGGAAATGACCAAACTGCCCTTGAGTATTAAAAATCTTAATTTCCTCTTCTTCTTCCTCACTTCACGCGTGCATTCTTCTTCTTCTTCTCCTTAAGTTGGCCGTGACTTGCATGCCTTGAAGGGAGGTCGATTTCGTGTCGAAACTTCGAGATAACTACGTTTTTGAGATCGTGGCTTCAAGGTGACTTTAATGGACCCATTAAAATTGAGTTATCTTCCCCTTTTCATTTTCTCTCTCTAGACAATGGCCATGCATGGAGGTGGGAGCTTTGATTTCCTACTCCTCTAGTGCATGGGAGCTCGAAAATGGTCCTTAGAGCGATGAGGGTGGTTTAACATTGATGGGTTTTGCGTTTCAACTTCCGTAGGTAGCGGAACAGACGTCGAAGGATCGAACGGTGAAACGAATATTGATTTCGGAAGTAGGACGCTGGATATAGCGTAGAGAGGGCGCTAATTACATCAAGAACGAATCGTCGGAGCTCAGAAGTTAGGTAAGGGGGTGTTCAGGTCGTAATTAATTAGAATAGGTATATAAAAGAAATTGAATTATTCGATTAAATATTGGGATAATGAGAATAGATATTGAATGGTATTTGTATATGTATGTATATGTAAATTTGAAGCATAATTAGTTTATAATGATTTTGAGATGAAAGTGTTTTGCCTTATGATGACTTGATAAGTATAGTGGCCTTGTGATGGCGGGCTTGACAAGTAGGTCACCCAATTGATGAGTATGCATTTTGCGATGGCCACTTGTATTATGATATATATGAAGTATGAATATACATGTGTGATTATGTGGTGTAGGACGGCTGACGGTATGTGCAGCCCCTCGTTTCTGGCTCCCGCGGTGTTTATGCCCAGTTGAGCTACCCAGTGGTCAAGTAGGACCCAGTGGTTGAGGTGGAGAGTCAAGTAGGACTCAGTGGACCAAGCAGGGTTCACGGGGTGTCAAGTAGGACCCCCAGCTGAAGGCCGATCCTTTTAGTATCCGGATACTAGGCGTCGATTTAATATGAGAGTCAGTTGTGTTATTTGATGCATTGTTAGCATTGTATGATGATATGAATGTGTTTCATGATAATTGTTAATTATGATTGGCAATAAAGGGATTGGAATCAAATTTTGATTGGTAAATGGAGATTTAGGACAAGAGGTAAGATAAATGGTACAAACTAAAATATAGTGAATATGTATTTTGTTATTAAATTACCATTCTATATTAATTATGATACCAAACACTCACCCTTGCTATTGTTTCTTTAATTTTAGTAACCAGTGACAGGGAAGAGGTTGAAGCCCCGGAGGTGCGCTAAACGGAGAATTGATGCCAAGGAGTGTAGAGAATTATGAATTGAAGGATGTGTGTGTTATGCTTTATATGCGTTATGTTAATATATGTTTTCCATGTGTGCTAGACTAATTTAGATGTGATCAATGTGGTTATGAAGGTTTGTAATAAGTAATAGATGGAGATTGCATGTTGGTGATGAGAAAGGGAATTCATGATAAGCTTCATGAATTAGACGTATATGTTTATGGGCAGGTCTTGCTTCTTTAGTGAAGAATGGATGTTGGGAGTTGTGAATTATAGCTCCTTAGGATGTGTGTTTTAAGATTTTGGATAGTTGTTTTATGCATGAGCTAGGAACTAGCATAGTCAAATGATGATTTATGTGGTTTTGATGTAATGGAAGGAATGCAATAGCTTAAATATGTTAATTGTGGTTTATGAAGAATGGAATGGATCCATTTTGCCAAAAATGGACTCATTGACCACCCTAAAATGCCTTAAAATGGGATAAACGCATTTAGGTGCATAAATCACTCATTTTTAGGAATTTTTGAGTGCGGTCAGCTGTCACACGTCACAATTAATGTGTTTTGGCTTGTGTTAAAATTTGGTGGCATTCCGACATCGTTTACATGATCTTTGGTAGTCAAGAAGTTCATTTTGGGTGTAAAATCTGCATAATTTCTGCATAATGATAGGGTGTAATCGATTAGCCTCTAAGGTCTAATCGATTACAAGGCCTCTGTCTGTAGTATAATCGATTAGACATCAGTGGGTAATTGATTACGGGTCACCCAGGACCCTTGTAATCGATTATGCCCTGAGGTGCAATCGATTAAAGGACGCACCTGATACATTATATGAGTTCCAGCAGCTTACTAATCGATTATGGGTAGTATAGTAATCGATTACGTGTCCAACAGAAACCTTATAATCGATTAGCCAAGGTTCTGTAATCGATTGTGAACCCAACAGAACCATGGTAATCGATTAGGTCACTGATATAATCGATTAAGTACTGCCCCTGATCCAACGAACCATTCCAGGAAGCTGGTAACCGATTACTCTTTGCTTGGTAATCGATTAGGACATTGTAATTAACTATTTTAGTCCTTTCAATCCTTGATTAAGCAAAGGGATATTCGATTACGCTATTTGAGTAAAAGAGATAATGGTCTTTGAACATGTTAGTGAAAAATGAATGCTATTTTGATTTAGGGCCTAATTAATTATTGTTAAATGTGAAAAATTTATTATGAATATCAAACTAAACAAATATAAATAAATGTAAAATGACGAAGGACGTCACAGGTGATATCAGAGCGGTTCTTTCTAGAGCCGGGTGAATGGGCAGTGTTAGAAAATTGTTTGAGTCCTATGTCGGATGATTTTTTTGCATTGTATAGAAATTGTTTGTGTGATAATTGAGTTGTAACAGGTCTACTTGGCATCATTTCCCTTGGCACTCTGGTGGCATTATGTTATATATATGTATGAGGTAAATGCCCTATCCCTGATAGACCATTGGTTATTAATGGTGATGTGTTTGGTTATTGTAGAACTACTTTATGGCTGAAGGAGCTAGTTCAGGAGGAGGAGATGATTTCTTCTCAAAATTTTCCCAAGTATTGAGTAGGACTGAATCTGGTCCCACTCTTGATAAGTTCCTGAAGAGGAATCCACCTGTTTATATAGGAGGCCATGATTATGATGGGGCTCATGTCTGGATGCGAGAAATTGAGCAAACATTTGAATACTTTGAATGCTCTGAAGAACAGAAAGTCCAATTTGCTACTTATCAATTGAAGGACGAGGCTCGTGTGTGGTGGTCAAGGACTAAGATTCAGATGAATGCTGCGAGTGAACCATTAATGTGGATGAATTTCAAGCGGAGATTTCTTGCTAAATACTTTCCAGATAATTACAAAATCCGCAAGGAGATGGAATTCTTAAAACTTGAGCAAGGCAAAATGTCAGTGGCAGAATACACGTCACAGTTTGATGAGCTATGTGATTTCTATCATCCTTTTTCTCTTGAAGGAACCGAAGGTAGTAAGTGTGCAAAGTATGAATCCGGGCTAAGAATTGAGCTTCGAAGTGTCATTGTTCCTATAGAGATCCGTGACTATCCTACTCTGGTAAATAAGGCCAGACTTACTGAGGAAGTGCAGTTACAGAGAGCGTCCCAATCAAGGGACAAAAGACCCTTGAAGGCTAAAGGATTCAGTTTTAAAAAGATGGGTCAATTTTTCCGTGGAGGCAAGTCTTCTACTACATCTTCTTCTTCGGGCCGTAGTTCTGTAGGCCGTTCTGGTGGTCATTCTGGTAGCCGCGCCTGTTATAATTGTGGCCGGGAGGGCCATATTGCAAAACATTGTCTGGCCAGCCAAATTGTTTGCTTCCAATGTGGACAACCAGGGCATCTTAGGCCAGATTGCCCACAGAGGCAGCAACAAGACGAACTTAGCAGTCAAGCTAATACTTCTGTGGCCCGTGGTGCTAATTCTCAAAGAGGAGGTAGGAATAGCAGTGGTCGTGGAGGCCAACGCCCGAGGAGGACTGATGCCCAATCTAGCGGTGCTCAAAATGTTATGACTGGACGAGTGTTCGCTTTTGATGCTTCAGAGGTTGCAAGAACTGATAATTTGGTGCAGGATAAGTGCATATTCATGACTGTCTGGTAAATGTAATTTATGATTCGGGTGTAACACATTGTTTTATTTGGGTTACCAGTGGTGTTAATAGAGAATGCCCTTAATGTCTCCACCCCTACTAGTTCTACATTTTGCGCCACCACCATGTGTGGAGGATTACCAATGCAAATTGAAGACCGTTCCTTTTAGGTAAATTTAATATGTATGCCGTTGAAAGATTTAGATGTTATCCTGGGTCTTGACTGGTTGTCTGCAAACCATGTTATGGTGGATTGTTACCGCAAGACTATAGTATTCTCTCAGGAATTGGACACTAAGAATGTGGTAAGTAATGTGTCCGTAACTTATGCTATTCTATTTACTTCAGAAGGATGGTATAATCTTAATCCCAATGATATTCCCGTAGTGTGTGATTTTCCTGATGTATTTCCGGGAGAAATTCCAGGGTTACCTCCCAATCGGGAGATCGACTTTGCCATTGACTTAATTCCCGGGGCCGAGCCTGTGTCCCGTGCACCTTATAGAATGTCTTCGGTGGAGCTGACTGAAGTGAAACAGCAAGTGAATGAGCTATTGGAAAAGGGGTTTATCCGACCGAGTGCTTCACCTTGGGGCGCTCCGGTATTGTTGGTGAAAAAGAAGGATGGCAGTATGCAAATGTGTATCGATTATCGGCAGCTAAATAAGTTGACAATTAAAAACAAATACCCTTTACCACGAATCGATGATCTGTTGGATCAGTTGAGAGGCGCTGAGGTATTTTCCAAGATTGACTTGAGGTCCGGATATCATCAAATAAGAGTGAAATCGGAAGATATTCCCAAGACGGCGTTCCGGACTTGATATGGACACTTTGAGTATGTTGTAATGCCCTTTGGAGTGACGAATGCTCCTGCTATCTTCATGGACTACATGAATAGGATCTTCCAACCTTACTTGGATCAATTTGTGGTAGTATTCATCGATGATATATTGGTGTATTCAAAGTCCATTGAGGAACATGCACAACATCTTTGAATTGTTTTGCAGATATTGCGGGAGAAAGGGTTGTATGCCAAGCTGTCTAAATGTGATTTCTGGGAAAGAAGTGTGCAATTCTTGGGCCATGTAATTTCCAGGGATGGAGTATCTGTTGATCCATCCAAAATTGAAGCAGTTATGGGCTGGGAGAGACCTAAATCAGTGATGGAAATTAGGAGTTTCCTGGGATTGGCTGGTTACTATCACCACTTTATTGAAGGATTTTCTCGTATTGCTCTTCCTTTGACTCGATTGACAAGAAAGGATAACCCATTTGTATGGTCAGATAAGTGTGAATTGAGTTTTCAAACTCTGAAGCGATGTTTAACTACTGCACCTGTGCTTGCACTACCAGATATGACAAAAGAATTTGTGGTATATTGTGACGCATCTAAGTTTGGTTTAGGATGTGTACTGATGCAGGACGACAAGGTGATTGCCTATGCTTCAAGGCAATTGAGACCCCACGAATAGAATTACCCTACCCATGATTTAGAGCTGGCAGCAGTGGTATTTGCATTAAAAATCTGGCGTCATTATTTATATGGTTCTCGTTTTGTGGTATTTAGTGACCACAAAAGCTTGAAATACTTGTTCGATCAGAAAGAGTTAAACATGAGACAAAGGAGATGGGTAGAATACCTAAAAGACTATGATTTTGATTTGAAGTACCATCCTGGAAAAGCAAATGTTGTGGCGGATGCTTTAAGTAGAAAAGTATTACATACAACCTTATTGATGGGCAAAGAGCAAGAATTATTAGAAGACTTTCGTGATATGAACCTTGGGGTTGCTGTGCAAGCTCTGAATCAAATGATAATTGGGATGTTGAAGATCTCTAATGAATTCTTAGAATCTTTAGCTGTGGCTCAGGAGGGAGATGAAGAGTTACTAGAATTGCTTGATACCCAAGCAAGAGGAAAAGATATGGAGCTAATCAAAGGTACTGATGGGATTTGGAGATTCAGAAACCGAGTTATAGTGCCTATAAAAGGTGACTTTAGGCAGGCTGTGTTAGCTGAAGCCCATAAAAGTTCGTTTAGCATTCATCCTGGTGTTACAAAAATATACCATGATTTGAAGAGAGAGTTCTGGTGGCCAGGCATGAAACAAGCGATCATAGAGTATGTAAAATCTTGTGTGGTATGTCAGAAGTGTAAAGTCAAACACCAGAGACCCCCAGGTCTACTTCAACCTCCGGAGATTCCAATGTGGAAATGAGAAGGCATTACTATAGATTTCGTATCCGGGTTACCCCGTACCCGTTCTGGTTGTAATGCAATATGGGTAATTATGGATAGACTGACAAAGAATGCTCACTTTTTAGCTATGAATATGAAATGGTCATTGGACCGGTTGGCTAGATTATACATTGCAGAAATTATAAGATTACATGGTGTACCTGTGAGTATTATTTCAGATCATGATCCTCGGTTTACTTCCAGGTTCTGGGGAAGTTTACAACAGGAATTGGGTACTAAACTGAGGTTGATTTCTGCTTATCATCCCCAGACTGATGGCCAGTCTGAGCATACAATCCAGACCTTGGAAGACATGCTTAGAGCTTGTGTACTGGAGCAAGGTGGTTCATGGGAGAGATACCTACCATTAGTGGAATTTGCTTATAATAACAGTTACCATAGTAGCATTGGAATGGCTCCTTATGAAGCTTTATATGGAAGACGGTGTCGTACGCCTTTATGCTGGAATGAAGACAGAGATGCAATCCATTTGGGGCCTAAGTTAATTCAGGAAATGAATGATCAGGTGATAATGATTCGTGAAAAGATGAAAATTGCACAAGACCGTCAGAAGAGTTACTATGACAATCGTCATAGGCCACTTGAGTTTTAAGTGGGGATTGGGTGTTCCTAAAGGTTTCACCTACCAAAGGTGTAGGCCGGGTACTGAAGAGCCATAAGGTTAACCCGCGGTACATTGGACCATATCAGATTCTGGAGAGAATTGGTGATGTTGCTTACCGATTGGATCTTCCCCAATCGTTAACTAATATTCACAATGTATTTCATGTGTCACAACTTCGAGTGTACATTCCTTGTGACTCCATGATTGTACCTGAAGATTCTATTGAGCTTAAGGAAGATTTGACTGTAGAGGTGGCACCTATTTGTATCGAAGGATATCGAGCTAAACGATTGAGAAACAAAGAGGTACCATTGGTGAAGGTGAAGTGGCAGAATATAAATGGAGTGACTTACACATGGGAGTTGGAATCAGACATGAGGCGAGTGTACCCCGATCTTTTCAATGAGATACGTTGATTTCGGGGACGAAATCCCTTTTTAGGGGGGGTGGATGTAACATCCCTAATATTTTAGAAAAGTTTTAATTGGCGAAAGATATTAATAATTGCCCAACCGAATTTATTGAAATTTTGGGAACTATTAGTATTAAAAATGCAATTAGAAATAATTAAATGTTGTGGGATTAAATAAATTTATTTGATTAATTAATTATAAAAGATTAAATGATGTACAATTAGGAGAAGGTAAGATTTGAAATTACAATGGGGTAAAAAGGTGAAAGGTGAAAGTAAAAGTTTAATTAAATTAAAGAAAGAAGTAATTGAAATAGGAAATGACCAAACTGCCCTTAAGTATTAAAATCTTAATTTCCTCTTCTTCTTCCTCACTTCACGCGTGCATTCTTCTTCTTCTTCTCCTTAAGTTGGCCGTGACTTGCATGCCTTGAAGGGAGGTCGATTTCGTGTCGAAACTTCGAGATAACTACGTTTTTGAGATCGTGGCTTCAAGGTGACTTTAATGGACCCATTAAAATTGAGTTATCTTCCCCTTTTCATTTTCTCTCTCTAGACAATGGCCATGCATGGAGGTGGGAGCTTTGATTTCCTACTCCTCTAGTGCATGGGAGCTCGAAAATGGTCCTTAGAGCGATGAGGGTGGTTTAACATTGATGGGTTTTGTGTTTCAACTTCCGTAGGTAGCGGAACGGACTTCGGAGGATCGAACGGTGAAACAAATATTGATTTCAGAAGTAGGACGCTGGATATAGCGTAAAGAGGGCACTAATTACATCAAGAACGAATCATCGGAGCTCGGAAGTTAGGTAAGGGGGGTGTTCAGGTCGTAATTAATTAGAATAGGTATATAAAAGAAATTGAATTATTCAATTAAATATTGGGATAATGAGAATAGATATTGAATGGTATTTGTATATGTATGTATGTGTAAATTTGAAGCATAATTAGTTTATGATGATTTTGAGATGAAAGTGCTTTGCCTTATGATGACTTGATGAGTATAGTGGCCTTGTGATGGCGGGCTTGACAAGTAGGTCACCCAATTGATGAGTATGCATTTTGTGATGGCCACTTGCATTATGATATATATGAAGTATGAATATACATGTGTGATTATGTGGTGTAGGACGGCCGACGGTATGTGCAGCCCCTCGTTTCTGGATCCCGCGGTGTTTATGCCCAGTTGAGCTACCCAGTGGTCAAGTAGGACCCAGTGGTTGAGGTGGAGAGTCAAGTAGGACTCAGTGGACCAAGCAGGGTTCACGGGGTGTCAAGTAGGACCCCCAGCTAAAGGCTGATCCTTTTAGTATCCGGATACTAGGCGTCGATTTAATATGAGAGTCAGTTGTGTTATTTGATGCATTGTTAGCATTGTATGATGATATGAATGTGTTTCATGATAATTGTTGATTGTGATTGGCAAATTGGGGATAAAGGGATTGGAATCAAATTTTGATTGGTAAATGGAGATTTAGGACAAGAGGTAAGATAAATGGTACAAACTAAAATATAGTGAATATGTATTTTGTTATTGAATTGCCATTCTATATTAATTATGATACCAAACACTTGTTTCTTTAATTTTAGTAACCAGTGACAGGGAAGAGGTTGAAGTCCTGGAGGTGCGCCAAGTGGAGACATGATGCCAAGGAGTGCAGAGAATTATGAATTGAAGGATGTGTGTGTTGTGCTTTATATGCGTTATATTAATATATGTTTTCCATGTGTGCTAGACTAATTTAGATGGGATCAATGTGGTTATGAAGGTTTGTAATAAGTAATAGATGGAGATTGCATGTTGGTGATGAGAAAGGGAATTCATGATAAGCTTCATGAATTAGACGTATATGTTTATGGGCAGGTCTTGCTTCTTTGGTGAAGAATGGATGTTGGGAGTTGTGAATTATAGCTCCTTAGGATGTGTGTTTTAAGATTTTGGATAGTTGTTTTATGCATGAGCTAGGAACTAGCATAGTCAAATGATGATTTATGTGGTTTTGATGTAATGGAAGGAATGCAATAGCTTAAATATGTTAATTGTGGTTTGTGAAGAATGGAATGGATCCATTTTGCCAAAAATGGACTCATTGACCACCCTAAAATGCATTAAAATGGGATAAACGTATTTAGGCGCATAAATCACTCATTTTTAGGAATTTTTGAGTGCGGTCAGCTGTCACACGTCACAATTAATGTGTTTTGGCTTGTGTTAAAATTTGGTGGCATTCCGACATCGTTTACATGATCTTTGGTAGTCAAGAAGTTCATTTTGGGTGCAAAATCTGCATAATTTCTGCATAATGACAGGGTGTAATCGATTAGCCTCTAAGGTGTAATCGATTACAAGGCCTCTGTCTGTAGTATAATCGATTAGACATCAGTGGGTAATCGATTACGGGTCACCCAGGACCCTTGTAATCGATTATGCCCTGAGGTGCAATCGATTAGAGGACGCACCTGATACATTATATGAGTTCCAGCAGCTTGCTAATCGATTATGGGTAGTATAGTAATCGATTACGTGTCCAACAGAAACCTTGTAATCGATTAGCCAAGGTTCTGTAATCGATTGTGAACCCAACAGAACCATGGTAATCGATTAGGTCACTGATATAATCGATTAAGTACTGCCCCTGATCCAGCGAACCATTCCAGGAAGCTGGTAACCGATTACTCTTTGCTTGGTAATCGATTAGGACATTGTAATTAACTATTTTCAGTCCTTTCAAGCCTTGATTAAGCAAAGGGATATCCGATTACGCTATTTGAGTAAAATAGATAATGTTCTTTGAACATGTTAGTGAAAAATGAATGCTATTTTGATTTAGGGCCTAATTAATTATTGTTAAATGTGAAAAATTTATTATGAATATCAAACTAAACAAATATAAATAAATGTAAAATGACGAAGGACGTCATATTTTTTAACAGTTTTCACCGGCCTCCAAGAAAGGGCTTGGAGTAAGGGATCTTCAATATAGTTGTTAGGGTCTTGAATCTATGTACAACATAACACATTTTGTAAGTTGTTAGATACCTAACATTACAAGAACAACTTAAAAACAAATGGTATACAGGTTTTACGTGTTGTGCAAACTAACTGATGAATTTGGATGATACCTCACTATGAATTTGGTCATTAGTTATATCATTTTGCTCAAGTTTTAACATATCTGCATATAAGCTATTTAAAGAAAAAAAAATTAGATACAATAAAAGCTAGGTTTGGAATGTCAACTATAAGTTGGTAACTTGCTTAAGATAAGGTTCCACTTCTGGGCAATTTAGAAGAATGTACAAGTGAGCTACCTTTCGATCTTTCTCATCAATGTAACATTTTGTTACCTTACCCCTGGGACGACCAGGATAGTTAAAAATTAAAACTTGATCATCAAACCATATGCGGGTGACCACCCCAAGATTGCGGGGAATTCTACTCAATCTAGTTTCTATCTTCGTCGGAAAATAAAAAGAAGCAAAAGTCTTTATTTCTTCCACTAAGTATGCCTTTTGCAAATTGAAGCTTCAACGCATGCTTTGTTTGACACTTTGTCTTTTAAAGAGCGTAAGAATCTTGAACAACATAAACAAATGATAAGTTACAAAATGTTAAGTTACAATTATCATCTTGAGTTGTTCTGGCGTTCACCTTTCAAATGGATACATCCAACAACACTACACTGGGCCACCAACTAAGGCCTCGTACGATAGATGGATAGGCAGATGCTCCATCGAGTCAAAAAAACTTGGTAGGAAAATCTGCTCCAACTTACAAATCAAGACCGGGATAGTTTCTTCCATCTTTAGAAGTTTCTCCTCAGTCAATGAAGTTGTTGTTAACTCCTTAACGAAGTGACTCAACTCAACCAGTGGTTTCCAAATAGGTTTCGGTAAGGCATGAAATGTGTACGATAGTTGTTGTTGTATAAACACATGGCAATCATGGCTTTTCATGGCAAACACCCTGCCCTTCTTCATGTCGACACATCTACTCAAGTTGGAAGCGAATCCGTCAGGTAGGTAAACCCATTCATCCACACACATATAACAATCTGTTGAGGTCTAGTTAAAACATATTTTGTGTGGGGTTTAAACATTCTTCAACGTCCCGCATCCTTAAATTCGAACTCCTTCCTAGAACACCAAATCGAAAGGTCTAGACGACTCTTTTCGTTGTCCTTTATTCTCCCTTTGATGTCCATCACGGTGTCAAAAATATTCATGAAAACATTTCGTTCAGTGTGCATAACATCAATGTTGTGTCTTAACAACAAGTCTTTCCAATATGAAAAATCCCATAAGATACTCTGCTTCACCCAGTGGTGTTCCTTCCCATAACCCACAAACTCCTTAACACTCTTATCCCAGATGTACAGATATTCTTCGACTCTCTGCCAAACCTGTGCACCGGATAACCTACGGGGTGGAGGTTCATTAACAACCTTGTTCTTCTTAAAAGCAGTTTTGTTTCTCTTGAATGGGTGATCCAACAGTAGAAACTTTCTATGACAGTCAAAAAACTTGTCTTGCCACTAACAGGGAGTGATTCCCCCCCGGTATGTTCCATGCATACAGGGCAAGCAAGCTTCCCAGATGTTGACCATCCAAAAAGCATACCATATGCCGGAAAGTCGTTAATGGTCCACATCAACACAACCCGTATCATGAAATTGTTTTTCAAAGACGCATCATATGTCATCACCCCGACATCCCATAATTGTGACAACTCTTCAACCAACAGTTGCAAAAACACATCTATTTTCACCTTTGTATTTTTTTGTCCTGGAATTAGCACAGATAGAAACATAACTTCCTTCTTCATACACATATCTGGAGGTAGATTGTATGGGGTCAGTATGACTGGCCAACAAGAGTACGCTCTTCCGTATTGACTGAACGGGTTGAACCCATCAGTACATAGGCCAAGTCGTACATTGCGTGGCTCGCCTGAAAAGTCCAGATATAGCTCATCCAAACACTTCCATGCTTTCCCGTCGGACGGATGGCACAAAAGACCCTCCTGTGTTTGGTTCAGGGCATGCCAACACATGCGTTTTGCCATAGACAATGAGGCGTACAGGTGTTGAAGTCGCGGTGTTATGGGGAAGTACCACATTTTCTTCCTGGCCGTCCTAGTTACCTTCCCTATCCTTTTAACGGTTTTATAGCGTTCCTTATTTCAATGTAATTTTGTGAACTCTTATCTGCAAACTCAATTTTACACAGCACACCCATCAACACAATACTCTATCTTCACACAACCCAACCCCAGGTTTGCCATCTTTTTCTTAGCATGCTATAGGTTTACTGACATTCAGTGATTACTAGGCATGGTGGAACGCATCAGATCGACCATCCTACTAAAACAACCTCCTGAAAGATTATAATCTGCCTTTAGGCTTAAAGTAGCTAGGTAGGCAGATAATTCAGTGTGACTCTCGCACCTGTCCCATAATGGAGTCTGAGCCACCGCCAACAAATTATAAAATCTTTTCACCTCCAGATTAGGATCCTCCTCTACATTGTCATCTTCATTCCCTGCTTGGTTATCATGTTGTAGCATATGCCCGGTGGAGGGTCCAACATGATCCATCACTATCTGCTCTATGTTGTTGTATGCATCCCTGTTTTCTTCGACCTTATAGTAAAACTATTGAGGCTGATGGCCTGGGTGGTAACTGCTTACCATGGTTGTACCAACAGTAGTATCTTTCCATGAACCCTTTCTCACTTAGGTGGCATATGACATCATCCGCGTATTCAAAACTTATGCATTTGCATCTTGAGCACGGACAACAAATCTTGTGAGTCGCTTCAAAACCAGGCATGTTTGCTGTAGCGAACGGAATGAACTCCAGCAGCCCCATCATAAACTCCTCAGTCACTCACCAATTGTGATCTAGCCGGTTGTACATCCAGCGCCGATTCGTCAGAACCTTCATTGACGATATCTAACAAGCAAAGTT
The DNA here is from genome assembly GCA_037962975.1 of Clitoria ternatea. Classification (NCBI taxonomy): domain Eukaryota; kingdom Viridiplantae; phylum Streptophyta; class Magnoliopsida; order Fabales; family Fabaceae; genus Clitoria; species Clitoria ternatea. The sequence goes on along the minus strand of CM075671.1, from coordinate 238,471,623 downwards.
CTAGTCACATTGATTTAAACATTATGTTATGTGACTATCATTGGTGAATCTCTCTATCTCTTTGTTGTTGCAAGTGCGTGGGGACCTATCCCATTCGGGATGAATATGCAACCATCCGTAGCCCATCGATGTTGTTTACGGTCTATCTTGAATTGTTAATGTTCATTTGGAATTTTGGCAGCATTTCAAATTGGTCTATGAGTACACAAACATACATGCAGTATGAAACACCGCACGTAGACATGCACCCAGAGACAATACGAAACACCATAACCAAAATTTCAAATGAACATCAATGACACAAGATAGACCACGTAGAACATTGATGGGTTACGCCCTACTGGTTACAGATTCATCCCAAACGGTCCAAGCGGGACAATTCAAGATCCAACACAACATGGTATGTTGGCCAGTTGTGTTGAATCTTGAATGGGAACCTAATGGGTACACACACGACTAAACCCTACATTATTAAACTTGAGTTTACTTTTTAATGTACCCTAAAATGGGGAGCCCACCAAAATTTTGGCAGAGTCTCCCCTGTAAACTAGACATTTCCAAAATTTTTACAACGCCCTGTTACACACAGAAGATTTTCCAGTACAGTTCAATATATATGTTATGCATTGTATATGAAATTGAGGGAGGTAAATACCACAACCTAGTGAGCTCTGCTCTCCATTAACAAACAAAAATACACATGCATAAATACATCATGTTATCAATGCACAAAACCAATGCCTAATGAGCTTTGCTCTCAACTAACGAACAATAATACACATGCACAATTTTAACACATGTTATCAGCACACACAAGTAATGCCTAATGAGCTCAGCTCTCCACTAACAAGCAACAATCAACATGTATACACAAACATCATAGGTTACAAAACACGAAAAAATTAGCATAAGGGGATTACCTAAAAAAGTGACACAACTATGGAGATGACGTTGAAGAGACACGAACAGAGACCACACAGCGTGTAGATCTGCATGAAAAACCAAAAAAAGGTTGAAGAACTATATTTAGTACTATTTCCTTTTCATATTAAACCGAGTTAAGTAATTTTTTCATGAAATTAAATGAGTATTATACACTTCTTCTTTTAAGGATGGCTTTGTCCTTGGTTTAGAAATATAGCCATGGCTTTGTCCTTTCTCATAATCATTTCATAGTCGTCATCAGAGTCACAGTCCTTCTATGGAGTGTAAAGGCCAAAGCGAATTCGCATGAGCGTTATAGAAAAATCAAATCTTGAAGCACTCCACAGCTTCAACAACCACTCTTCCCAAGGCCAAAAGCTAAAGGTTGATAAACAAACATGAGATTTGGAGACACAACCATGCATTTTTTCGCAACTATTGCCCTCAATTGTTCTTCCCCGCTGGCCTAAACATTTTAGCTTGTGCAGTTGATTCAGGAGTCCTAGAAGTGCTTTGCAGGCTTTTGTCCACTACTTGTCATTGATAGAGGGTTATGGGACTATTGCTGCAGGTGATTTTCAACAAGATAAAAAATTCAGAAAAGACAAAACAGATGTTGCAGTAGCTGTAGGGCTATTGCAGAGGGGTGCAGTGGCTGTGAGGTTGTCACTGGAGCCAACAATGGTTGTTCATCTTCCTTGCGGCTTGCCAGAGGCTTACCGGAGACCAGAAAGTAAAAACAGAACCTTCACAGAAGAAGAAAAGAAAGAAGAACGGGAAAAACTATGTACTAACAACTATGTATCCTAACATTCTAAACTAATATTCTAACCTAATCTCTCTTTCCCTCTAATTGTCTAACTAACTAATATTCTAAACTCACCTTCTCCTTGTATCCTAACATATTCCCAAATTGTAATTCACGGAGATGAGTTTCTTCTATGGGTCTGGGCCAACCGAGAAATGTAAAAAGGAATAAGTGGTAGATCTGGTTTTCTTACGTTGGCAATTGTAATTCAGTTCTCAATAGGCTGTAGTACTATTTATCATAAAACTGGATATAGCTGGTTGTCTTAATCTTTCAGTATGCTATTTTGGGTGTTCTATTGGTTTAGACCACATTGAAGTTGGTGGAATTATATGTGGACAAATTTAGTGTGATTCTGTCACTTAATAAGCATGAAAAAGGTTTGTATACGATGTTAATCAGCTTTTAGCTATAATTTTCTATCTCGTCTGATGTGAATTCTGATGATACAGGATAAATGATGTACTCAAATTGCAAGAAATAGAACTATGCCAATGGCTTAAATAGTTGCTGATCAGTATGGTGAACAACAATGATTTCTGAAGGTAATATATTATCATTTTCAGTTTGTTCACTTTGTAGACAAAAGTAAAATATTGTTTGCCATGATGTGCTGAATTCACTCTATTTAGTTTGTTCAGTTTTGATTTTCTCTTCACTTAACTGAATTGACTTCCCACTCACATTAAATTGTGCTACAACTGTTCACGGGTACAACACATTTACATTCTGTTTAATGAGGCTTAATGATTATCATAGCAGTCTTAGAGCTATTTTATGTGGGCCTAAGGCATTATGTTGCTGTTACGAGATGAGAGTGAGATACACAGTGATAAATAATTTTTGTAAAGCATATATATTGGCCGTATGAGCTCGAATTATTAAGAGGAGATAGCTCTAGATGGATAAGAGTTTTCCTAAACATTTGAGGAGTACACTAACTCCCATTATTGAACTGGTGGAGTTTTAGAAGAATTGGTTCTGGCTTGGAGATTGGGTTTTCGTAAAGTACAGGTGCAGGTGGATTCAAATTAAGATCGTGGTGTAAAATGTTAGGATCAGCCACATGATGCAACAAGACTAGGGAGATTTTTTAGGTGAACAACAAGAGTTCATACATACATCTAATTAACTAGTGCTATGTTAAAATCACATTCATTGGTAACGGATTTATTTTTCTGTACAGCAAGTCAGTGCTATGTTCCTAATGGAAAAAAATCATGAATCTAGTAAGACATTAAAAGTCAAGGTTTATGACAATGATTACAGCCTGAAAAGTAGGTCAGGTTAGCAGGCTAGACAGGATTTCTTCCTGTTCTGTACAAGTACAACCAAGTTGGCCACGTTACAACTACTTAGGAATTAGGATCATCAAATTTTACAAATTTAAAATGTATGTTCTGAACTAAAATTAACACTATCAGAGTCATATAATCAATCAAATAGAGATAGATCACGGGGTAGAGTTTCAAAATTAATTCTATTACTATATAACGAAAATCAAGAATGAAGTGATATAATAAAAAAATAGGTATATACCTACCAAAGTTTTTTAAAGTTATCATTATTCAAACAAATAGGGAACCCCTCATTCGTAGAAACTCGACATCTATTAGTCAAATTTACATAGATAATCAAGAAAACTAGTAATGATTTCACCATAAACCCATTTCAATAACAATCATGGCAATTGTTGAACATTTAATAGCATCCCATCCAGTCCCTAAAACAAAAACCCAATTATATTTCCAAGGAATGATATACATAGCACTAAGCCTAGATCAACAACTAGTCAAACCCAACACCAATTCAAAATAAACTGTAAACCTAAATCCCAACCCAGATGCCCTAAACAAGTTGAATCACCATAAAAATTCATGAAACTTGTAAGGAAAATTACAAACATAAAACACCATGACATAATTAGAAAACTGAAAGAACAAGTTCAAGCCCAGTTAGGATCTGAAAAGGATAAATTGCAAGCACTAAAAAAAAGGAATTAAATCTTTCATAGTAGTATAACAACTAGGAGCGAGGGACTATTCAAAACTTAAAACCAATGTTTAACGGTGTTTAAAAGTATTTACATAGTTTAAGGATTTACAGTTTTTAGAAGTATTTACACAGTTTAAGGATTTTCTTTTTAGAAGTTAAGTTTTTAAAAGTGAGGTTAAAAATAAAGAGTTTAAGTAAATTCTGATAGTGTGATTACTAAATTATTTTTTGTGTGTGAACCAAGTTTCAGGGAGTGAACAATTCTTGGGGAGTGAAAATTTGTAGAGATAAGATGTCAAAAAACTAAATTGACTAGCAAAATGAGCAAGTGATATAATTTTTTGAACCTAGAATAAGTGAACAAAATATATAAGTTCTCCAATATAATCCAACTCATATCCTCCACACCATATAAGAAGCAGCTTATTTTCCTAAACTCTAAACATATAGTTAAAGTTACTCAAAATCACCAAATAATATACATAGTTTAACTTAAAAATTAAGATTGGCAATGCAACCTAATTGAACCCTTCTCAACATCACTATTTGATGCATAACAAGTAGCAAATGGTGTATCAACAGTATCATTTTCATTTTTAGGATAACAAATACAGATAGACTATAAACACTATAACATTTTTCTAGATTGCATAACAAGTAGCAAACACAGTTAATAACCCAACAACTGATAACAAACAAAAGACACCAATATGAGGGAGTAAGGGAAGGGATAAGACAGAGAGGGTGAAGGGATTCAAACCTCACTAATATAGAGCTGTGACGGAGTGATTGCGTCTAATGGAGGGTGTGGAATGGTGACCAATGTAGAGGACAGACTGCGGTAGTGAGGGACCGAGCCACTGAGGTGGAGGATAGACCGCAGCACTGGTTGAGAGGGAGTGGTTGACGGAGACGGGGAGGGGGAATGTGAAGAGAGAAGGAATGGGGAGTGTTGGGTATTGGGACTGAGGGAGGAGGGAGGAGTGGGGAAACAAAATGTGAAGAGAGAAACAAAATGAGGTTGACAAAGAGGGAGAGGGAAGAAAGGAGATTCAGAGAGCTTGAGAGGGAAAAGAGGAGATTCAGAGAGCTTGAGAGGGAAGACGGGTTTAGGGTTCTGAGGGGTGACATATGAAATTTAGCGACGGACACTAAACCCATCTCTACACCGGTGGCTAAATGAAAAAAATTAAACACGTGACAACCTGAGCGACCAAAAAACCCCGTCGCTAGTTTAACATTAGCGACGACAGAAATAACCCTCACTGAATAACCTGCATTAGCGACGGCGGAACTACACGTAGCTACTTTTTATTCTCAATTAGCTAACAATAGTGACGGAAACAACTCCGTCACTACGTTTTCATGAATTAGCGATCGTATTCTGTCGTCGCTACTAGACAAAAGTTGTTGGAGGGAAACAAAGAAATAGAGGGAGGGAAACAATAGCGACGATGTTAGTGACAGATATTTACTAAATGTAGTGACGGTGTAATGGAGGTAGCTAAGGTAGTCACTATTTTTCCTTTTAGTGTCCAATTTTCACATTTCCGTCGCTAACTTGGTCTCTAACCAGCGACGGGATCATTCGGTCGCTTAAGTTTCAACAGTTAGCGACCGCTCTAAACGGTCGCTAACGTTTCGTGCCTTCAAAAAACCCTTGGAGGGAACAAAAAAAGTAGGAACTAAATTATACGACCGTATTAGCGACGGTCACGTCTTTTGCGACGGCTTTAGTGATGGACTTTTACATTTCTTAGCGACGGGTTTCTGGTGGTCGCTAAACTGGTCACTAATGTTCTTTTCTGGTCGCTAAATTTAAGTAGCTATTTGTGGTTTTTTTAGTAGTGCAACTTACAAATCAAGATTGGGATAATTTCTTCCATCTTTAGAAGTTTCTCCTAAGTCAACGAAGTTGCGATGAACTCCTTAAAGAAGTGACTCAACTCAACCAGTAGTTTCCAAATAGGTTTTGGTAAGGCATGAAACGTGTGCGGCAGTAGTTGTTGCATAAACACATGGCAATCATGGCTTTTCATGCGAAACACACTGCCCTCCTTCACGTTGACACATCTACTCAAGTTGGAAGCGAATCCGTCAGGTAGGGTCAACCCATTCATCCACATACACCGAGAAATCTGTTGAGGTCTAGTTAAAACATATTTGCATAGGGTTTAAACATTCTTCCAAGTCCTGCATCCCTCAATTCCAACTCCTTCCTAGAACACCAAATCGGAAGGTCTAGATGACTCTTCTCGTTGTCCTTTGTTCTTCCTTTGATATCCATCACAGTGTCAAAAATATTCATGAAAACATTTCATTTAGTGTGCATGACATCAATGTTATGTCTTAACAACAAGTCTTTCCAATATGGCAAATCCCATAAGATACTCTGCTTGACCTAGGGATGTTCCTTCCCATAACCCGTAAACTTCTTAACACTCTTATCCCAGATGTACGGATACTCTCTAACCCTCTGCCAAACCCGTGCACCTGATAACCTACAGGGTGGAGGTTCATTAACAACCTTGTTCTTCTTAAAAGCGGTTTTGTTTCTCCTGAACGGGTGATCTAACGGTAGAAACTTTCTATGACAGTCAAAAAACTTGTCTTGTCACTAACAAGGGGTGATTCCCCCCGGTATGTTCCATGCATACAGGGCAAGCAAACTTTCTAGACGTTGACCATGTATGCTTGTATCATGAAATTGTTTTTCAAAGACGCATCATATGTCATGACCCCAACATCCCACAATTGTGACAACTCCTCAACCAACGGTTACAAAAACACGTCTATTTTTGCCTTTGGATTTTTTGGTCCTGGAACCAGTACAGATAAAAACATGACCTCTATTTTCATACACATATCAGGAGGCAGATTGTATAGGGTTAGTATGACTGGCCAACAAGAGTACACTCTTTCATATTGACCGAACGGGTTAAACCCATTAGTACATAAGCCAAGTCGTACATTGCGCGGCTCGCCTGAAAAGTCCGGATATAGCTCATCCAAACACTTCCATGCTTTCCCGTCAGAAGGGTGGCACAGATGACCCACCTATGTTTGGTTCAGAGCATGCCAACACATGTGTTTTGCCGTGCACAATAAGGCATACAGGCATTGAAGACGTGGTGTTATGGGGAAGTACCATATTTTCTTCCTGGCCGTCCTAGTTACCTTCCCTCTTCTTTTAACAGTTTTGTAACATTTCTCATTATAATGTACACATTTTATGACACTCTTATCGGTAAACTCATTTCTAAATAGAATACACCCGCCAACATAACACTTTATCTTTACACAACCCAACCCCAGATTTGCCACTCTTTTCTTAGCATGGTACAGGTTTAATGGCATTCGATGATTACTAGGTATGGTGGAACGCATCAAATTGACCATCTTATTAAAATAACCTCTTGAATGATTATAATCTGCCTTTAGACTTAAAACAACAAGGGAGGCGGATAATTCAGTATGACTCTCACACCCGTCCCACAATGGAGTCTGAGCCGCCGCTAACAAATCATAAAATCTCTTCACCTTGGGATTGAGATCCTTCTCTACATTGTCATCCTTATTCCCTGCTTAGTCATCATGTTATAGCATACGCCCGGTGGAGGGTCCAACATGATCAATCACCATCTGCTCCATGTTGTTGTACGCATCCTTGTTTCCTTCGACCTTATAGTAAGACTGTTGCACGGTTATGGCTGATGGCCTGACCAGTAACTTCTCACCATAGTTGTACCAACAGTAGTATCTTTTCATGAACCCCTTCTCACTTAGGTGGCACATGACATCATCTGCATATTTAAATCTTATACATTTGTACCTTGAGCACGGACAATGAATCTTCTAAGTTACTTCAAAACCTGCTATGTTCGCTGTAGCAAACAGAATGAACTCCAATAGCCCCATCATAAACTCCTCAGTCACTCGTGGACTGCGATCTAGCTGGTTATACATCCATTGCCGATTTGTCGGAACCTCCATTCATGATATCTAAAAAGCAGAGTTCTCGTTACTTTGATTTAAACATTATGTTATATGACTATCATTTGTGAATCACTCTCTATCTCTTTCATGTTACAAGTGGGTGGGGCCCTATCCCATTCGGGATGAATATGCAACCAACGTAGCCTGTCGATGTTGTTTACAGTCTATCTTAAATTGTTGATGTTCATTTGGAATTTCGACATCATTTCGCATTGGTCCCCGAGTACACAGAGATATGTGCGGTATGAAACACCGCACGCAAACATGCACTGGAGACAATACAAAACACCATAACTGAGATTTGAAATGTACATCAATGACACAAGATAGATCATGTACAACATTCATGGGTTACGCCCTACTAGTTACAAATTCATCCCAAACTGTCCAACTGGGATAATTCAAGATCCAACACAACACGGTATGTCGGCCGGTTGTCTTGAATCTTGAGTTTACTTTTTAATCAACCCCGACTAAAACAGGGAGCCCACCAAAATTTTGGTAGAGTCTCCCCTGTAAACTAGACATTTCTAAATTTTTTACAGCGCCCTGTTAAACACAGAACATTATCCAGTATAGTTCAATATATGTGTTATGCATTGTATGAGAAAATGAGGGAGGTAATCACCACAACCTAGTGAGCTCTGCTCTCTACTAACAAACAATAATACACATGCATTTTTAACATCATGTTATCAGCACACAAAACCAATGCCTAATGAGCTCTACTCTCCACTAATAAACAACAATACACATGCATAAAAAATCATGTTATTAGAAAAACACTTAATGCCTAATGAGCTCTGCTCTCCACTAACAAACAATAATCAACATGTATTCAATGATATTGTTAAGTAATACTCACGTAGACTTACCTCTACACTGCACTTAACTACAATTAAAGCACCTAACTAGATGTCCTTAGAAGATGTGTCCGAGTAGGGATGGAACAAAAAAAAAATACGTAATTAGTCATAAAGGAAGATAATTCACATAGATTTACTCTGGAGGAAGGCAACAATAGTATGGGAAGAGGTCTCTAATGTCAAGGCAATGCTCCATGAAAAGGAAACTTGATTAAAATCTTATGAGTTAGAGATGTGAAGATAGAGACTCGTCTTGGTGATCTAAAGACAAGTATGTTAGAAGCTGACATGACCTTCAAGAAGAGAACTGAGCATATAGAAGTAGCAAGAAAACTAAACAAAGAGAGACACGCAAAGCAAATTGTGGCTAAGGTGGCATTAGATAAAGCGTTCCATTAGAAAATTGATTACTAATTACTGAATATTATATGATCAGTAAAGTCTATGTCATTGAAAACCAAGGACGGGAGGAAGTTCCTAGTGTTTATCTTTGGGTTAAGTCTTCAGCTTGGGAGGGAATTAATGGCGATGATTTATTTGCAGATATCGTTTAGAAGGAAATCGATGTTGGAGGCTTATAGGGATATTTTGTTTCGGATGTGGAAAGTTGATTGGCTTTTTTCTTATTTTAACGAGGGTCACTCTTTGTTATGGATTCGCTTTAGTTCTAAAGGCAGCAGAATACCGTAGCTTTCCACAAACACCAAGCAAGTTGTAGAGTCTAGGTGATTTATCAGGGAAATTATGAATTTTATAGGCAAAAACTTATTCAAATTATAGTATTAAATTTTTTATCTTTTAAATCATCATGGTTTTATTCCTTAGTGGATTTAATCATGTGAAGAGATGCTTCAAGATCAGCATTTGTTTTTGGATTTCGAACATTCATCATAGTCTCATCTTCTTATGCAAAGGATATTAATCTAAGGTTAGAAATTCTTCTAAATAGAGTTTATTTTACTATCAATATATAAAATTATTTTCTGTTTTAGAATAAAGACAGGAACTGAACGTTTTCTGTCATTGCTTATGCAGTCTTGTTTCAGTGATGTCCTACATAGGCCTTGTCTATCTTGTTATTTTCCTATATAGAGCCCTAATTTGTAGGTAATAAAAACACTGAGGTGAAAAATATATTATATTATAACAATTTACAAAAGTGTTCTCTTTCTTAATTCTGTTTTGGGATCAAACTAATCAGGGAAGTTATAGAAGTGAAGGACTCAAATTATATAGTAGGAGAAGAAGATGCAATTTGGATGCTAAAATTGATCCTTCCTTACTTTAATAAATTCTGGTTAAAACTCAAAGCCCTGTTTTTTGGGGATCCAGGTACCAGAATAAAGGTAATACAAGTCTTTAGACCTGCCATATTTGGGTAAGCAAATTATCGTGGTAGTTAGACTTATCCATCAAATGTGGATCCCTGTTGCATTTATGTTAATTTCTAATAACTTCTTCAAAAGTTTTATCTGCCTAGCTATGTCTATAGTCATATTTATTTGTTGTAGATTACTTTCTTGTTCATCAAAGTTAGAAGATAATTTTTATTCACAAAAACAAGCATCTTATTTATAGGCAATACACATTATTCTCTAATTATCCTAACCCCCAATTGACTGTGAGGATTACTTATCCTTATCAATTTAGAATGCTAAATAATTAGAATGCTCAATGCTTTACAAAGTAAAAGACTAGGCAAAACTACACACAACAGCCAAACCTCACCTTGGAAGAAGACAAGGGTCAGGGGTACGAGCGGGTGGTCGCAACAATGTCCTGCAAAGAGAGCTGGAGGTTGTACAGAGACAATCACTTAATTCAAAACAAAAGGCAACGTCTTGTCAGAAAGTTTATTCATAACAAGATAAATCACTTAATTTGCTTTGGTGTGTATATGTAGAAACAGAAACTTGCATCATGTAAAGAAATAAGATCCTTTCTTCCTTTAAAGTTTATGTGTGAGGTTCAATCTTGCCTAACAAAACTTTGAAGCTGAAAGAAAGAGGGGAGAGAGCCAAACACTAAATTGTGTTCATTCATTTTGAAAAGATAAAAATGACATAAGGGAATGATACAATTATTTATATGAAATGGAAGACTAAACAACTAATCTCTATATTCCTAACATCCCCCCTCAAGCTGATAATTGGGTGGAAATTATTAGCTTGAAACACCAAGATACAAAAGAAATTTATCAAAGGAATACAAAATAAATGCATTTTGAAAACTTCACAAATTTATCAGTGTGCTTTCTGAGGAACTTAGCAGCATTGCCAATATACAACTGGAACAACATATCCAATGGAAATCCAAGTCCCAATATGCCATCAAACTTGGTCACTAAAAAAGAAATGCCAGACTCCCTAGTTACTTCAATAAATTCCTGGTTCTTCACAATTATCTCACAAGCTCTATCATCATCATAGCTAAATAAACTAGAAATTGCTCTGGTACCAGGTGGCAAAATAGCATCAAACCAATGTTGTATTCATGAGCCTTATTAACTAACTCCTTCCATTTTCTTGACAATGAATAGACATCAACCTTATCAGTATCCTGAAGCACTAGTGTAATCAGTCCATCATCTGTGGCCATAGTAACTACAATATTGATGCTGTTATTATATGTAAAGCTGTTACCATCTCTACAACTAGAGTTCATAATAAGGTGTTTAACTAGAGCATGGGCGGTAGCCTTGGCAAGTAATGTTGTCATAGTAACTCTCTTTAACTTCATCTTCTTATATAAGGCATCTGTGGTGATGATATAACCAACTCTGAAAGTGGGAACCGCCAAACTCTCAAGCATGTTCCTGCTTACAGCACTCTGTATTGTGGTAAAAGGAAACACAGATCCCAACTCCATTGCGCCAACCGCCTCACTCTTTTGTAGCACTGGCGCAGAAGAGGGAGCAATATTCCCAGCGGCTGTAAAAGTAACCGGCTGAACCGGTATCAAATTTACAGGCCTCACACATGAATCTTGTAGACAGAGCACCAAGCTCCTCTCAATCTCAATGTCGTGTACAACTGACAAAGCATGATTCATCCAAAAGAAGAGAACGACGACGAGAAGAAAAACGACATTGGCGACAAAGGATAAGAAATTATAACTAATGCGATCAAAAAAATACCACAACGCAACTGCTCCACGCCAGTTCTTCCAAATCAACACATCGACAACCAAACCAGTGCCGAGAGCGTGATGAGCGCAAATCCGAATAGATTCACCCAAGGCGATTTACGGATTTTTCTTGATAACCTGAGAAATAATTTCCGGTCTCTGTTTTTGCAATCTCTCACGAGCCAGAAGCTTGTTCTTGGTGAAAAGCAACTTCAATTTCAACATCTCGTCCTTCACTATTTGAGACTTGACAAAGAAAATGACGACATTGTTCTTTCCAGCGTCATCTTCGTTCGGGGAGAAGACAGTGACGTTGAGATCGAAGGCGGCTTGATGAACGGGATCTTGGATCTGAATCTTAAGGTTTTGGTTGTAGCAAGAGATGGATCGATCAACTTGATCGACCATGGAGATGGTGTTACCTAACTGCATGTAGCCGAAGAGAGCGTTAAGATATGCGCCTATTGAGACGTCGGGGACCTGGATTGTACGTTTAAGGATAGGGACGACAATGCAAATGCGAGAAGGGGACCGGACGTTAGATCGGAGGAGGCTGTTACGTGTGTTGATGGTGAATCCATTGTCGGAGGAGAGCGAGAGTTTTGCAATTTGAGGATGGGAAGAAGATGAAAAACTCCCAAAAACGAATGGCTCGGGTGCTGGTTTCCAATCTAGTGTAATTTTGGGAGAATTTCTGTTGTTGATGTGAAGAGGGTTAAACTTCTTCTCAAGTTTGGTTAGCCTCCATAGATGAGAGATTATGGAATGTACAAGAAGAAAGGAAGGGGGATTGTATATGGTTCTTTGGAGGTGCCTAACAAGGAATGGATCATTTCTCTCCTCAAAGGAGAGCTTTGATACCATAACAAAACTTTGAGGCTGAAAGAAAGAGGGGAGAGAGCCAAACACTAAATTGTGTTCATTCATTTTGAAAAGATAAAAATGACATAAGGGAATGATGCAATTATTTATATGAAATGGAAGACTAAACAACTAATCTCTATATTCCTAACATTGCCCTTGGCAAACTTGAAAAAACTTTTCTTCCTCTAAAAAAACTAAGATCCTTTCTTCCTCTAAATTAGTTTTAAGTTATAATTACAGTTTTACATGTTTAATTATCTCTCTGCCTAAATTTTATATGCTTAATTAGGATTGAAGATTAGGCTTGACTTTGAAGTCAAATCTATTAGTCATGGTGAACCATAACTTGGGTCTGAATTCTCCTTCCTGATCTAGCATAATGTTATACTATTTTTTATCTAATAGTATAACAGTTTTTATTATAAATCATTTATAATAAAAAGTATAACTAGCAAACAAAAATGCTACACAAAAAAAAATACAACTAGCAAAATATATATGCATGAGCTGATATCACCTTGATACATGGCTCAGAATGACACTGAAAATTTCATTTCTATTTGACGTTATCATTTGGTACCTATCTCATTTTTAACCACACTATCAAATGATTGAGGTAGACAACATTATTAAACCAATAAGCCACAAGCTTGACAGTTATGTAATCAGAAAGTCAATGCATTTTTCACTTCTGGTCTTAAAAGAAATCAAAAGCAACAACTAGCAACATTATTACTGCAAATGTGAAAGGAACCACAATTTCTAACATGAGTGCTGATTAGTTGCAATACTTACATGGCAAAATAGTTTCAAGTGTTAAGATGTCAGCACCATGTATAATTATTCAATGCCATATTCATTTTTCTTTCACTTTTACTTACATACAAATGGCTCAAATAGAATCTATAAACTCCACAGTAACAATATATTGATTGGTACTAGTGCCCATGAATTAATGCTGAGCTAACTTATAACAAAATAGAAACATATAACAAAATAGAAACAGAACACAACAGATAACAAAACAGAAACAGATAACACAAACAATACTTCTTCTCAAGAAATTTGCACAACATCAATAATTGAAACTAACCTACACACGGAACAGAACAAAAATTAGAAAATTAATGAAAAAAAATACTGAAAAAGAAAAATTAATTATTATTAACGGGAGAAACAAACAATCATGAAAAAATAATTAACCTACACATAGAACATAAAGAGAACCCGCGAGTTAAAGAGAGGCGTGCGGAGGTAGTGGTCTGCTCTCTTTTGGTCGGAGAAGATGATGGTGATGGAAGGAGAAAACTTTTCTAAGACCTGCCAGTGACGATGAAAGCTCAGTTCACAAAGAAAAGAAAGAGAGACAGAGGGAGAAGGAAGGAGGGAGGAGAAGAAAATACAAAATCTCACCTGGGTTGTTCGGAGTGTAGGGGCCGGAGAAGATGACCGTGAAACTACCGGCGGTTAGAGGCGCGACGGTGCTATGTTCCTGCGGTGGTGGAGTTCAACGCGAGAGAGAGGGAAGGGCTGAGACTGAGAGAGAATGGAAATGATTGGGGTTAGGGCAAATGATTGGGGAGGGAAGGTTGCTGTCGAGTTAGATTAAAAACTTAGCGACGGATAGATACCGTCACTAACAAAGTCACTAATAATGCCAACTGGCAGAAATAGCGACGGCCAAAGAGAAACGGTCGCTTAACTTAATATAGATGGAGACAACAAATAGCTCCATCGCTACGGTGGCACAACTAGCAACGTACATACCTTGTCGCTAGATAAGGCTAAACCTAGTGACGAACACAACACCGTCGCTAACTTGGCTTGTTTAGCGATGAAGTAATTCGTTGCTACCTTTCAAAAATTTTGTTTCCCACCAAGGTTTTCAAGGTTTTGTTTGGCGCCATATGTAGCAACAATTTCGAGTCCGTCGCCAATATGTTCCCTCCAATTATTCTTTTGGGTGCCAAAATTAGCGACCTACATATGCTGTCGCTAATGTTGGAGATAAACTTTAGCCACAATCTCAGCGACGGGTTCGACTTAGATACGGATATAGCGACGGAATTTAAACAATTTTTAGCGATAGCTTTACTTTCATCGCTAACATGGTCACTAATGTCTTCCCCATGGTCCCTTTTATGTTGCGGTCGCTAATATGGTCGTTGTTTAGCGACGGCCGTCTTCGGTCGCTAATTTTGAGTAGCTATCAGACATTTTTCTAGTAGTGTTTTGGAGCTAAAGCTATCAATTCAAAGGATTTCAGCTTACCAATTAATATTGACAAACTTTGATTCTTAGCTCTGTAAAGTTTCAACATTGCCCAAAGTGTAAGGTAGCTCCGAAATGGTTCCTAAGTCATGGAAATCAAAGAGTTAATATCTGAATTTGCGAAGTAAAGCTCAACCGAGCAATGGGTCACTCAGATACTTACAAGAGATGGAGAATCAAGAAACCCCAACACCCACCACATTGTCCACACTTTAGTTAGGTTCCAAACGACCCTAAGTGTGTTTGAATATGACTACAAGTTCAAGGATTTTGATAATGACAAAGGACTCTTGAAGAAATTCTTGCAAAAACAAAGACTTAAAATCAGACCCAGAAAAACTACGTAGCTAATCGATTAGGGAGTATAAGCTAATCGATTAGATAGCTTCTGTTTCACATACAATCGATTACAAGACCTCAGGCAATCGATTACAGATCTTCTGACTTGCAACTAATCGATTACACCAACATGCTAATCGATTACCAATATCAAAAATTGAATTAAATATATCAGGAATACATGCTAATCGATTATAGGACTTCAGCTAATCGATTACCAAGCTACTGGAACGAAAATAATCAATTACACATGTGTGCTAATCGATTACCAAAATCAAGAACTGAATTAAATGCATCAGGGGTTATAGCTAATCCATTACAGGCCAAGATCTAATCGATTACAAGTATTCTGACTTGAAACTAATCGATTACACAGAAAGGGCTAATTGATTACAGCACAAACTGGACTGAAAAATTCGAAGTATAATCGATTACAGCTCGATAAGTAATCGATTACGATAGTGGGAAAACACTTTTTATTGGGAAACCAGCTCACATTTCCATCACTTCTCAGATGCCCACTAACTTGCAACGGCTAGGGACTTCACCAAGCTCTGAAATGGCTCTATAAATGCAAGAGGAACTTAAGCACAACATACAACTACAAGAGGCAATCAATCCTTTATTCCTTTCTTGTGCTTAGTGTGTTATCATTCTTGTATATTCTGAGATTTCATTTGTATATCCTCTTTTGTTGAGAGTTAGAATTTGTGTGAGCTATCATTTGCTTATCCACTCTAGTAAGAGAGTTACTTGCTTGTAAACACTACACCAAACACAAAGGTTTTCACTCTAGGTTGAGTGGTCACAAAGGTTGGGGTTCAACCTTTGGGTATTGAGAGTTTGAGAGATTGGGTGGGTTACCCTTGTGCTAGTGAGGATTGAGTTCTTGAGTGTGGGACACTAGGAAGCTGCAATTGCTCATAGCTTGTAATCTCTAAACTTCAATAGTGGAAATCCTTCAAGTGGGTTGCTTGAAGGCGAGACGTACACCGGAGTTGGTGGAACTCGTTAAATTGGTTTGCAAGCTCTTTTCCCTTACTCTTTTACATTTATATACTGCACTTAATTGATTTGGATTGATTGATTGTGATTTGGATACTTGAGTTTGCTTGATTTAGTTAACTTCGAACATTGCATACCAAGTGTTTGATAAATTTTCTCAGCTATATGTATCTCTTGTTTTGCATTATCTTTTGCATTATACTTGACTTCACTTGCATAATTTCTAAACTTGTGATAAAAGAACTAAGTTCAAAGGCATTCCAAGCAAAGTTTTAAAAACTCAATTCACCCCCCCTCTTGAGTATTGAGGCCACTTGAATAACACTAAGATCATGAAATTGAAGGATTAAAAAATGTGGTTTTGAGATTCAAGTAAAACCGAGAATGGGTCATGGTTTCATACCTTTTTAAGGAAGCAAATGAAGGAATCCCTTCCTTGCCAAGGTTGTCTAAAGGAGAAGAAGGAAAATGAAGTGTAATATTAACTTGATGAGAATTAAAGAAGAAAGAGGCGAGAGTGGAGACACAACTCGCTGGTGTGAGGAAAAGAAACACGAGCTCTTGGTTCCCTTTTCAGCACGCAAAATAGGAGAGTGAAGTAAGGGAATTGAGTGGAATTAGCAAACCAAAGAAATCAGGCGTATATTGGTCATTTGGCGTGTTTAGTTAGTTTTTGAAATCAATCAGGTACATCCGGTTACCCAAAACATACCCCGATAAATTCTAAAAATTAACATAATCGTCTTAAATTAATTAAACACTCCTAATTTAATTATTTGGTCAATAAGATTAACCAATGATTAAATTTAGGTTGTTACAATACTAAATAATTTTAAATTGGCCTTAACTTTTATGGATATGATTTGATATAATATGAACATTGAATTTAAGTACAATAAATTTTGTAAAATTACAATTCAATAAATTAACCGTTATATTATATATATATATATATATATATATATATATATATATATATATTATGAATTTGTCTAATGCGTGTAACATTATTTGAGATAAGAAACTAAAAATAGAATAATATTATATTATTATTATTATTATTATGTTATATTATAAATTACTACACCTAACAGTTATAGTACGGAGTCACGCATTTTATATCATTAAAAAAATCATTTACTAACAAATGAAATTCAAAAGTCGTTAAAATCTTGTTGGTATAGCTTCAACTAAGAAAAAAATAAAATAAAATGTAAGTATAAATTATTTGAATTTATGTTGACAATTTAATAAATTATATTAATAAATAATTTTATTAGTATAAAGTTAATTAATTATATGTTAACATATAAAATATATTTTATTGTTATTAATAACCCAACCTATATATTTACTAACACTATTTTTTAGTTGAAAGTTATAACAACAAAGATTTTCTTAATAATTTGTAAATTTTTGTATGTTAGTAAATGATAAATATTTTGGTAGTATATATATATATATATATATATATATATATGTAAAATATTTGAATTTTTTACTTGACATATATATTTCAATGGGTTTATATCAAATTTAAGTGAAAATATTTTATTCCTAGGAAATATAAGGATACAAAGGTTAAAAATCTATTTATAAAAAATATTTCTAGTAATCTTTTATTCTCCAAAGATAATTTTATTATCAAATATGATAATTTTTTCTCTCATCTCACATACCTAAGAATAAAAAAAATACCATATATCAATCGCCCTTTTTTTTTACTTAATAACTATTTTGAGTTTTTCTATTATATAATTATTCCATTTTATTATATAATCACTATTATATATAAAGATTCTATTTATCGTACAGTTAAGTCAGTATTATATTATATATTAAGATAAGTATCTATATTGTCTATGACCTAAAAAAATATTATCGTCAGTTTGGTACGTTATCGACCCACTTGTTATTATTGAGACACATTTATGTTATCTTATTCCTTGTTAACTCAATTATTTCATTAAAATAGAAATTATAAATAAACAACAGAATAAGATAACATAATAATTTTTATTCTATTTTATTATTGACTCACCAAGCAATAAAAAACAACATGATAGACTATTCTATTCTAACTCCCTTTACGCTCCTTTTTTTTTTTATCATGTGTTAAATTCTTATGGTCAGAGAAGGATGATTCCCTATTCAATTTTCATATATATGAACTTCATTGTGTGAGATTCTAATCCAATTTCAAATTTAATTATGCGATTTGAATAGTATCTTAAATTTTGAGTATTTGATTTACAAATTTTTAGAATAGTTTTTTTTACTAATCTGATTAAACTACAAAGGTGTACATTATTATTATTATTATTATTATTATTATTATTATTATTATTATTATTATTATTATTATTGAGAGACAATTTGTGATCATGCAATGGAAATAATAATAGAATGATAAGATAAAATATGAATATATACTAAATAATAATACTATAACACCATTTAATACCCTATTAATAGACTAAATAATTAATTAAATTCACTAAGAGGATATAGTAGAATAATTGGGGATTGAATTAAAATAGGCAAATAATATATATATATATATATATATATATATAATTTTTGATTTAATTAACATATATATATATATATACACTATACAAAACAACAAACCAATTAATATATAATTTGGCCCAAAAACGTTACTAGAGTTCATCTAAGATTGGTTTCTAACGTCCATGCCTAGGAAGTGTGTGTATGTGTGTGTGTGTGCGCGCGCTCTTACCATACTCTTGATTTTGGGAGTTCCCTTTTTTTTCTCAAGGAACAATGCTGAAACTTATAGTGTTATATCAAATGCCTTAAACATTCTAATAGTATCATGGTAGAATTTATCTATTTCTCAATTAACTCCCTACCTTAAAAATAATAGGGAGTGAATAGAAAATTTAAGGATTGATGTATGTTAATTAAAATTCACTTAACTATCTAGAGGGGTTAAGATTAAAAATAAAATACAACTAGTAAAACGGGTCACCATGGCTTCAATCTTCTTATGTTTCTAATCAACAAAAAGATTTATCCTGCCACGGGACCCACCTTTCATGTTCCCAGTTCTAATAGCATCTGAACATTATATTAGAGTCATGACTCAATTGTTTTAAAAAAATTGTGGAAAAAGAGAAATTCCATGCCTGCAGTTTCTTGGCGATGGAAACAAGGCAAAAATAAAGTAGAGAAAAGAGAGAGAAGTTGCAAGAGTATTGGAAATATTTTAATAGTTTTCCTTGAATTGAAAACTGAGAGAAGAAAAGGCTTATATACAAGTTGTAAATGAGAGTGCAGGGCAAAAAAAAACTAACTGACAATTATAAGGGAAAGTTAAAAAAATGACAGCCTACACTAAAACTTAATTATAGAGAGGATAAGTTAAAAAATACAGTGTAACACCCCCCTCAAGCTGGAATGTGAATATCCAACATTCCAAGCTTGGATACAAGAGACTAAAAAGGTCTAGGACATAAGGGTTTTATCAAAATGTCAGCAAGCTGGCCTTGAGAAGGAACATGCATGAGGTGTAAAAAACCAAATTGAATTTGATCCCAGATGGTGTGGCAATCAATCTCAATATGTTTGGTATGTTCATGGAAATAGGATTGTTGGCAATGTGGATGGCAGATTGATTATCGCAGTATAGAATGACAAGTTTAGAAACCTGAATGTTGAAATCATGGAGAAGAGAAATGAGCCACTGAGCTTCACAAGTGGAAAGGGCCATGGATCGATATTCTGCTTCTGCAGAAGAACGGGCAACAACAGATTGCTTCTTGCTTTTCCAACTGATTAAGGATGTTCCAAGAAGAAAGCAAAAACCAGAAACTAATCGTCTAGTTTCAGGGTGTGTGCCCCAATCAGCATCAGCAAACCCTGTAAGTGTGAGGTTATTTTAGGCAGGAAAAAATAAGCCAAGTGAAGGACAAGATTTGACATATTTAAGGATCCGGAGGGCAGCTTGATAATGAGATGATGAAGGCCAATTTAGAAACTGACTAAGTCGACCAACAGTATAAGCAAGGTCTGGTCTGGTGTTGGTGAGGTAGATTAATTTGCCTAATAATCTTTTATATACAGTGACATCAGAAAAGGGAGGGCTAGAATCCCTGGTGACCTTGTGTTCAATAGGACTGCTGCAGGGCTTACAAGCAAGTAAACCTGAATCTTCAATAAGTTAAAGAGCATATTTTCTCTGATATAAGCAAATACCAGTGTGAGACCTGGCAACCTCAAAGCCTAGAAAGAATTTTAAATTCCCAAGGTCTTTCATGCCAAACTTCTGATTTAGCAGTTGCTTGATTGAGTTCATTTCTGAAGGATCATTTCTAGCAATAACTAGATCATCCATATATGTAAGGATGGAAGTGAAACCTGAAGGGATATTTTTAGTGAAGAGGGAGTAATCTGACTTAGACTGAGTGTAACCATGTTGGAGCAGGGTGCTGGTGTGTTTGGTATTCCACTGTCTTCCTGCTTGCTTCAGGCCATAAAGAGACTTGGTAAGCTTGCAAACCAAGGAGGGGTCTGGAAGGGAAATACCAGGAGAGGGGTCCATATAAATCTCCTCATCTAAGTCGCCATGAAGAAAGGCAGTGTTAATATCTAGTTGTTGTAATAACCAGCCTTTGGCTGAGGCAAGCGAAAGGAGCACTCTGATGGTGGTCATTTTAACTACTAGGATAAAGGTGTCTAGATGATCAAGGCCTTCAGTTTGATTGTGTCCTTTAGCAACCAGGTGCGTCTTGTGCCTTTCAATGGTCCCGTTGGCATTCAGCTTGGTCTTGAAGACCCATTTATAACCAATGGATTTCTTGCCATGAGGAAGGGGACTGAGAATCCAAGTATTATTTTCAGTTAGAGCTGCAAGTTCTACATTAATGGCATTCTTCCAACAATCATGTGCAACTGCCTCACTATAAGATTTTGGTTCTTGAATAGATAAGAGAGTAAAAGTATATGATTTATGTGAGGGAGAAAGAGAAGCATATGATAAAGATTGAGACAAAGGGTACCTGACAGTAGATGATGGTTGGTTGTGTGAAGTGGTGGCAAGTGTGCAATGGTAGTCCTTCAAGTAAGATGGTGGTCTTCTTAGTCTCTGTGAATTTCTCTATAAAGGAATAGTAATAGTGGGAGTTGGGTTGGGTGGGTTTGTGGCTGTGGTTTGTGGGAGAGTGGTGAATGAGGATTGATCAATGAGTGTGGATGGGGGGTTAATGGCAGGGTGTGTGCCAAAGGGATCATCATAGATGGGTTAAGTTAGGAGAGGTTTGGAGAGAGTGAGTTAAGGTTTAGACATGGGAAAAATATGCTCATAAAAAAATACATTTCTGGATAAAAACATTTCTCTGGTATTAAGGTCAAAGAGAAGAAAACCTTTGGTTCCTATCCTAAAACCCAAGAAAATGCATTTTCTTGATCTAGGATCTAATTTTTGCCTATGAGAAGGTAAAGTGGAAGCAAAGCAAAGACTGCTAAACACCTTAAGGTTGGTTAGATCAGGGAGAGCATTGTGAAGGATTTCATAAGGGGATTTATGGGCAAGATGCTTGGCTAGGATTCTATTGATCAAGTATACAACATGAGATACTACAAAATTCTAGAAATTTTTAGATAGGTTGGACTAAAATAATAGACTTCTTGCTATTTCTAAAATGTGTTGGTTCTTTCTTTCAACAGTGCTATTTTGTTGTGGGCTTTCTACATAAGAAGTCTAGTGGACTATGCCCTTCTTATTAAACCAGTCAATTATATAGAACTTTTTTCCATTGTCAGATCTTATGGTTTTGATCTTGGTGTCAAATTGGGTTTCAACTAAACTAACAAAATTTTTTAGAAGATTGGTTGTTTCAAATCTTTGTTTCATAAGGTAAATCCAAGTATGTTTTGATTTTTCTTCAACAATGGTTAGAAAATATTGGTGGCCAAGCATAGAAGGGGTACCAATTGGGCCCCAAATGTCAACATGAATGAGCTCAAACAATTCATTGTAAACAGTACTGCTAAGAGGAAAAGGGAGTCTTTTTTGTTTAACAATGTGACAAATTTCACAGGGATAAGAAGTTTTATTACCCTTAATGTAAGGGTGTAACTGTTTCAGTACAAAGAATTTCTCAATCAGAAGTATGTCCTAGCCTTAAGTACCATACATCATTATTGAGAGTACAAAAATGATTTACACAATTTGCTAAGGAGCCTTGTAGACCACTTGAAACCATTGTATACAAGCCTCCCTTCAGCTCAGCTACACCAATAATCTTTAAAGTGTTGGATTCTAGAACCTGACAACCAGAACTAGAAAAGGCTAGCTTGTAGGCCAAGGATCTGATTAGCCTAGAAACAGAAATTAAATTGAACTTAAACTATGGAATTAACAAAACATCTGTCAAGTAAAGATTTTTTGAAAGATGAACTGTACCTGAAATGGTGGCACAGACTTTACTACCATCAGACAATTTTATGTAAATGGGATCTATGGTTCTATGTGATTGAAAAAAAGATAAGGAACTACTAACATGGTCAGTTGCACCTGTGTCTATTATCCAGAGATTTGGATTTGATATGTCAATTAAGGATGAAATTATACCTGATGGTTTGGAATTAGAATTGAAAGGAGAAATTTGGTTTACTACATGATTGGTTAAGTTGTTGGTGTGGGGTAAGGATGTTGATTGTTGGATCAATGCCATAATCTATTTTTGCAGTTCTGGTGTGAAAATGAGACTTGAATTCTCAGGTACTTCCTTATGAGAAATCACACTTTTGTTGTCTTCCAAGTCATCGTCATCTTGGAATTCACCACAATTATTCACCATAGCATTCTTTTTGAGGTGAGGAGGGTATCCATGTTTCTTGTAGCAAACATCCACAGTGTGGCCTAATTTTCCATAAAATAAGCGCATCTTCGATCCACGACCTCTGCCATAACCTCTGCCTCCAGTGTTGGAGCTTGTCCCTCAAAAATTTCCTCCTCTACCTCTACTAAAATTGTTCCCTGTGCTGATTAGGACCTGAGATTCTTGAAACACTGGTCCATTTTGTCTTTCTTGTTGAACGAGAAGAGAGAAAACCTTGTTCATCGATGGAAGAGGATCCATCAGCATGATTTGTGCTCTATCAGGAGCATATTGTTCACTTAATTCCTTCAGAAAATGAATCACATAATCACCATGCCTATAGGAATTCATCATGGGAATGAGTTGACAAGAACACCTAACTGCATAGGTGCAATTTGGAATTGGACAAAAATTCTCCAATTCTTGCCAAAGGCTCTTCAATTGAGTGAAGTAGGCTGTGATAGACAGATTCCCTTGCTTCACTGCATAGATTTCTTCTTGAAGTTTGGATATCCTAAAAACATCTCCTTGATAATATCGTTCCTTTAAATCCTTCCATACCTCGAAAGCACTTTCCATCTATAGCACACTTTGAGCTATCGTGGAATCTAAAGAATGAGTGATCCACGATAGAACCATGGTATTACATCGATCCCATGCCATCAACATTGGATCGCCAAGTTCAGGTTTCAGCAAGGTACCATCGATGAACTGAACTTTGTTCTTCGATCTTAGGGCCACCGTCATAGATCGAGACCACGTGTGATAATTTGCTCCGTTCAATTAAACTCCTGAGATTAGCATTCCAGGATTCTCATTTGCGTGCAGATAATAAGGACTAGAAACATTAATCGCTGGATTTGCCATGGATCACCAAATCAAAGAAAAAGGAGAAGAACAAATTTTTGAAGGAGGAAAATGAAATTAAGAATCAGAGTTTGGCAGTAAAGCCCCTAGGAAAGGGGCTCTGATACCATGTGGAAAAAGAGAAATTCCATGGCTGCAGTTTCTTGGCGATGGAAACAAGGAAAAAATAAAGCAGAGAAAAGATAGAGTAGTTGCAAGAGTATTGGAAATATTTCAATAGTTTTCCTCGAATTGAAAACTGAAAGAAGAAAAGGCTTATATACAAGTTGTGAATAAGAGTGCAGGGAAAAAACTAACTGACAATTATAAGGGAAAGTAAAAAAAATGACAGCCTACACTAAAACTTAATTATAGAGAGGATAAGTTAAAAAATACAGTGTAACAAAAATAGCAACTAAACAATATAACATGTAGGCCCCCTATAAATTTTTGACACAATTGGAATTAGAAAAGGGGTGCAAGCACGTTAATGGGCAAAAACAAGATTGGACCAGGTGTGCATATGTATGCATGGCGTGAGTACATATATGTAACCATATTATATTCCTCTCAACAAATTAAGTTATATAATTATTCCAAACAGCATTGCCTAATGCTATGGGGTGTTCCATTATTGGTATCATTATAGAATATCATTTGTAAACTAGCAAATGATTTACGCCTAGTACATTAAGGAAAGGAACAGGTGGAATAGAATGACACAAGGTGCTGGGGCATCAGTTGCTACTGGCACGCAGGGGAAGAGGGAATGGTATTGACCAGCGTGTTTGCGCTTCAATCAGCGTATTGATGTGCAGCATGGAATAGGGGTCGAGATAACCAGCTCCCAAAATTGTGTTTTCTTCAATTCACTCTAATAGCAATGCAATTCCATTCCAATTTTATAATGGTGTAGATATAAACTGACTTGAAACTTTAAATCACCATCAATATTTATATCAACAATTACCAAAGCAGAACAATTATGGGATAATTTAACAATAACAAAAGATCTTGTACGCTGCAACACTGCACTATGAATGTATCTCTATAACAAATATGAATGCATAGATCATAAGCAGAAAAACTTAATATTAATTGATGTGATTCAGAAAGGAAATAAATAAAAATAAAAAAATCATATAAGTATTGCCACTTCTTACTGAGGTTCCATGGGAAAGAAACTACAGGACAAATTTTCAGTATCATGCAAAATGAGGAATAACTTGTAGGACAGATTTTTTTTGCAGTATCATGCTTATCAGCAGCATCTCCACACACACATATGTACATGGTACAATGATCATTATTAAACCAGCATGTTCTCAAGTATTGAAATAAAACCCTATAAGAAGTTTTTATATATATGGAACAAGTCCAAGTAGTTTTTCCATCTTTCCTTCCACTCATAGTTGTTAGGTACTAGAGCATCAAAATAATATCACACAGCTAAAATAGAGATGAGAAAAGAGGAACTGGAGACATAATATTTTACATGGAAAACCCTCAACAGATAAGGGAAAAACCACAGACAACATCAGAGAAATATTTTCACTAAGTGGAAGAAAAATTATTATAACTTCTCTCTATCTCACAAGGAGAAAACAATGACATACTCTCTCTAAATAGGAGAACACTTTAATTTTTTCTCTCATAACTTTTCTCTCTAGATACTAGAAAATGCTTCTAGTATTGATTTTGGGATGATAAAAGAAGGTGTATGCCTTGGTATTTATAGGGAAAGATAGGAACTATGCATTACAAGTTTTTCAACAAAATTAGGTACCATGCATTAGTAATTTTCCACAAAATTAAGCACCACTTTGAATCCTTTGCATTTGCCAATTTTGACTACACAAAAGTGGCTTTAAAGCCTTCCAATTTTGACAATCTCCCACTTAAAGTCACATTTATGAACTTTTCAAATCTTTCTCTTCTTGCCATTTTCCTGCTGTATTACGTTTCTAATAGGCCATAGGAGGACCTACACCATTTGAACTTGTCAGTATTGATCGTTTTTGTCATAACATCTGCTAGGTTCTCTTTTGTATGAATCTTCTGTAGATCCACACTCCCTTCCTCCACTACTTCTCGAACAAAGTGACATTGCACCCCTATGTGTTTCGTCCTGGAATGAAAAGTTGGATTCCTTGCAATGTGCAAGGCACTCTGACTGTCACAATACACCGTAATCTTCGGTTGCTTATGCCGAGTTCTTTTAATATCCTTTGCATCTAGATTGCTTCCTTACCTGCCTGAGTAGCTACCATATATTCTGCTTCTGTAGTTGATAAAGCTACAACAGATTGTAATTTAGATAATCAGCTTATCGCTCCTCCTGCAAGTGTAAACACATAGCTTGTATAGATTTCCTTTTATCAAGATCACCTACAAAATCAGAATCAACATATCCTCTGACAATAAACTCTGATCCTCCAAAACATAATACAACACCAAAGGTTCCCTTAATATATCTTAGGATCCTCTTCACAACATTCCAATGCTCTTTACCAAGATCTGCCATGAACCGACTGATCATACCAACTGCCTGAGCAATATCTGGTCTTGTACAAATCATTGTATACATAAGGCTTCCCACCGTTGATGTATACAGTACTCGAGACATTTCCATCCTCTCTGTTTCACTGCTAGGACTTATACTTGAGGATAATTTATAATTGACAGTAAGTGGGGTAGAAATTGGCTTACAGTTTTGCATGTTGAAGTACCGCAAAACTTTCAGTAAGTAGTTCTTCCGAGAAAGCCAAACCTTCCCATCTTTTCTGTCTCAGTAAATTTGTATCCCTAAAATCTGGTTTGCTGGTCCCAAGTCCTTCATATCAAACTCCCTAGCCAATTGTGCCTTTAATTTTTGGATTTGATCTTGGGGCCTACAACCAACATGTCTTCCATATACAATAGTAAAATGATAAAATCATCATCACCAAACCTCTTGTAGTACGTACAATGGTCTGAACACAGTTTATTGTATCTGAGGCTTATTATGAAAGAATCAAATATCTTGTACCAACATCTTGGCGCATGCTTTAGACTGTACAGAGATTTGGTTAACCTGCAAACCAAGTTTTCTTTTCTTTGTTCTTTAAAGCCTTCTGGTTGGAGCATGTATATTTCCTCTTCAAGTTCTCCATGAAGAAAAACAGTTTTTACATCCAATTGTTCAAGATGTAAATCAAATGAAGCACACATAGCTAACACTACTCTGATAGTAGTAAGTCTTACCATTGGAGAGAAAATCTCATTAAAATCAATGCCTTCTTTCTGAGCATATCCTTTGACCACTAGTCTAGCACGATACCGCTCCACTTGATCATTTCCATCTCATTTGATCTTGTAAACCCATTTGGATCCAATGGCTTTTCGACCTTTTGGAAGTGTTACAAGCTCCCATGTTTGATTTCTATGTAAGGCTTCCATTTCTTCTTGCATTCCTGCAATCCACAGAGAAGCATCTGAACTGCTTACAGCCTCTTGAAAGGTTGACGGTTCTCCTTCTTTTGTTAGAAGACAATATGCATCGTGGCTTGCCATCACATAGTCTGAGTGCCAAGATGGCTTCCTTATCTGACGTGTTGATGTCGAACTTCTTCATCATTGGTCTCATCTGGTTTTTGTTCTTCGTGATCTGGTTCTACTTTAGAAGAATCATCTTCTCTAGAATTTTCATCTATTTGGACAGTAGTAGCTTCTTTAGAAGTGCTTTCATTTTTCTGCTAACCTTACAGTTCATTATCTGTAAAAAAATACATCTCTGTTGACAATAACCTTACGGGCAGTGGGATCCCACAGGCGATACCCCTTAACACCGTCAGCATAGCCCAAGAATATACATTTCCTAGATTTTAGATCTAGCTTTGTTCTTTCTTGGGTGTTGTACATGACATACACAGGACAACCAAATACATGTAGAGAAGAATAATCTACTAGTTTTCTTTTCCATACCTCCATTGGCGTCTTAAGATCAATAGCAGTTGATGGTGATCGATTTATCACATAACAGGCAGTTTTGACTACTTCTGCCTAGAAAGACTTGGCTAGACCTGCAGTCTTCAACATAGCTCTCGTCCTCTCCAAGAGAGTTCTATTCATCCGATCTACTACACCATTTTGTTGAGGCGTATGTGACACTATGAATTGCCTCTGAATACCCTTTTGCTTGCAGAATGCTATAAATTCACCATCTGTATATTCTCCTCCATTGTCTGTCCTCAAGCACTTGATTTTTTTTCCAGTTTCAAGCTCCACTTGCGCTTTGAACTCCTTGAATATTGGAAACACATCAGACTTCTTCTTGATTGGGTACACCCTTAATCTCCTGGAATGATCATCAATGAAAGATACAATATTTTGCTCCTCCTAGGGATATTTCTGGTGACTCCCACACATCACAATGAATCAAGTCTAATATGTATTTGTTTCTAGCAGTAGACTTATCAAAATTTAAGATATACTGCTTACTAGTCACACAATGCTCATAGAAAGGTAAATTTACTGATTTGAGCTCGTGAAAGAGATTACGCTCTGTAAGGATCTTTAAGCCACGTTCTGACATATGGCCCAATTTGTGATGCCACATCATCTTTATTTCTTCTTGGCTGGTTAAAACAACTAATGCATCTACCTCTTGCAGAGTATCTCCCAGAAGCATATATAGATTAGCAACTATCTTCTCTGTTTTCATTACTACTAGAGCCCCTTTCACAACTTTCAAGATCCCATCTTCAATATGGGTCTTATAACCGAGGTCATCTAATTGCCCAATGGACAAAAGATTTTTCTTTAATCCCTTCACATGGCGTACTCCCTGAATTGTGTGAATAGTACCATCATACATTTTTAATTTGACAATACCAACCCCGATAATTTCCAAAGCATGATCATTTTCCATGAACACGGATCCTTCTGAGATAGGTTTATAAGTGCAAAACCAATCTCGTTATGAAGTCATGTGCCATGTAGCTCGCGAATCCATTACCCATACGCCAGTGAGTTGTCTTTTGCTTTTGGAACCAATCGTTGTTTCACTGTATAGAATTTCTTCTTCATTAGAGGTACTAGTAACACACCTTTGAGATGTACTTGCTCCAGAAGATTTCTCTAGATTTTTCTTGTTGTACCAACAATCTTTCTTCAGGTGCCCCTTCATGCCACAATTATAGCATTTAAACTTCTTCGAGACTTTGATCTACCATGATTCTGGCTCCCACTAGGGCCACGCTCTGTTGATCTTCCTCTCATCATTGTCAAGGCTTCCGCTTTGAACTTTCTTTACTATCTTCTTTATTTTTGCGTCTGGATTCCTCTTCAAGAATAGCTCTGACGACATCATCAAAGTGCAAGCGACCAAAAATATTATTATTTGTTATATTGATGATGAGATGATCATAGGAATCTAGAAAACTCTAAAGAGAAGTTCAACATGCTTATTTTCTGGTAGTGAAAAGTCTGACGCTGTAAGCTGAGCAAACAACGTATTCAGATTGTTGATGTGGTCCGTCACTGATGTGGACTCACTCATCCGAAGTGTATACAACCTCCTCTTCAAAAATATTCTATTGTGAAGTGATTTCACCTCATACAGTTTGATGAGGGTATCCCAGATCTCCTTTGCAGTTTCCTGTTCTGCAATACTTGACAAAACTGAATCCGCCGTTGCTAAGTGCAAGATGGAAACAACATTGTCATCCATCTCTTTCCACTTTTCATCAGTTATACCAGCGGGTCTACCTTCAATTGCTGCTGAACAATTTTCTTTTCCCAAAATAGCCTTTATCTTCAATTTCCACAGGGAGAAGTCACTCCCATTGAATTTCTCAATCTTAAATTTCACCGTAATTTTTAATAACTACACCGGTTTACATAATTTCACCGTGAATAGTACAAGATATGTGAACAGTATTGTATATTTTTAGCGTACATTTGAATAATTCCAGTATACATTAACAATCACTACAAAGGTATACAACCACAAGTGTGAATAGTACCTGTGAATAGTACCTATGAATAGTACCACATGAATAGTACTTGTGAATAGTACCACAACATCAACAACCAGTGGCTCTGATACCACTATTAGGTACCAGAGTATCAGAATAATATCAAAAAGCTAAAATAGAGATAAGAAAAGAGGAACTAAACACACAATATTTTACGTAGAAAATCCTCAACAGATAAGGGAAAAACCACGGACAACACCAGAGAAATATTTTCACTAAGTGGAAGAAAAATTATAACAATTTCTTTCTATCTCACAAGGAGAGAACAATGACTCTCTCTCTCTCTAAATAGGAGAACACTCACTAGGAGAACCTCACAGGAGAATACTCTAATTTCTCTCTCTGAACTTTTCTCTCTAGATACTAGGAAATGCTTCTAGTATTTGATTTTGGGATGATAAAACAAGGTGTATGCCTTGATATTTATAGGGAAAGATAGGATCCATGCATTACAAGTTTTTTAACAAAATTAGGTACCATGCATTACTAATTTTCCATAAAATTAGGCACCACTTTGAATCTTTTGCATTTGTCAATTTTGACTACATAAATGTGGCTTTAAAGCCTTCCAATTTTAACAATAGTCACTTGTTACAGATCACACACATGGAATAGTCTATCTCTTAATTCTTCCCAGTCTTAGATTTCATTGAAAACATGTGCCTATTATATGAATACTCGTAATGAAACTGTATAAAGCATAGTATTAGAATCTAGTTAATCATCCTAACATTAACACACTATCACTACACATTAAAAATATATTCTAATTCCATAATATAGTTTTTCTTTTTAACAAAGGAGCTCAACACACTCTATCCAAGATCTAATTAATTCCTCGTAAAGCGCCTAATTTACAGTAGTCTTCTAATATTATTCACAACACAACATTTCAATTACTACAGTACATAATAAAAATATGCATTATATATATATATATACACCAAAAAGCCACCCAAAACACTATAAGAGGTTCAATTTATATTTAAAATGATATATCTAGGCATTTATAGCAACAAAACTAAGTCCACTATGACCAGGCAATGCTAATCCAGCCCCTGATCATTGAGCAAACTCATCACCCTGTGCATTTACTGAAAATATCCATAATTAACAGGGTGAGTACTAATTCAATATCAATTAACAATGTAATATCAAGGTGTTTAATTAATTAATCATAAATAGCATGATAACCACATAATTCACTTATTATCTATGAGAAGGTACAACCTTCACCTTTACTAATTTTCCATCAACATCCCTGACTAAGTACAATCACTAGCACTCAACATATGCAATGATGCATGTCATGGTCTAAAAAAAATATTTTCTCTTTATTATGCACAAGATCAATGAAAATGCGGATCCTTCTCAATAATAACAAGCAAGTGCCAAGATCACTCCCTCAGTGAATCAAAACACTATAGTCGAGGGGCATCTGGGTAACCACACAATGAATCATAGCACAATCAACCGTGGTACCCGAGGACTACCGGTGAATCGTAGCACCATGAGTGGTAGCCTCAGTAGCAATAAGCCATAGACCGTACAGTGAATCATAGCACTATAGTGTGATAGTCTCTTTAGCAAATCATAGTACTGGAAATGCATATGATGTTATGGAATATAGTCAATGCAAGGAATGCGAATCGTAATGCAGAGGGGAAAATGACTACATAGTCCATACCCCTTCGAAACCATTTTACATTCTAATCTCTACTCAATCAGGATCAGTTATCCCAATTCCACCAGAGATCTAAATAGCACATCGTCGATCCATAATTCATAATACAATTTAGTCATATAGCAACAGTTATTACTAAATGGTCCACTTAATTCACAAATTAGCACATCATCAAATATAGTTTCACATTACTCACAAATAAATATAACACCACTCTCCATCATAAAATATTTTAATGTCAACCATTTGCATATACAACCTGATTCTATGAAATTTTAGATTATTTTCATAATTTTACAAACAATACATAGTAATCTTCTTGAAAAAATTATTCATGGAACAAACCCACATGCTTGGAATTACATTCCTAATTTTCTTTCAACTAATACTCCCCATGTACGATGAACATACCTCACGATGTGTTTGTTGTTTAATTTAACACTCTGAACACTGAAACCCTATCTTTTGCACCTCCTAAAAATTATCAAAAATTATAATTTATTGTTTTAGCCACCTCACATGGGTTAAATACTAAGTTCAAGGGTTAATTTAGGATTTTGACTCAATTTTGGGAGGAGTTGACTTACCAGAACACGGTTTCACTTTTCGATATCCCTACGGTAAATTTTTGGCACTTCAAACATTGATCGGTGCCTTCTTAAACAACTTATACAAGGTTGTCCGTCAACAACCATGAAAAATTTAGCAACTGTATAAGATCGGTACACTAAGGAGCTGAAATCTAGAATGCTTGTAGAACCATTACCTTCAAACTCTTCAAATAAGAAATCTGAGCTCCTAGGGTAGTTACCAATGGCTGCCACGGTCCATACTAATTGAAGAGGAAAGGGAAATAAATTTTAACCTCATGCATAAAGAGACCGTGAGGAAGAAGAATGGGTTATGTTTAAGTTTTACCTTAGGAAAACTCTAAAATGGAAGATCCAAGGTGAAGACGGTATAATGTGATAGTAGTGATGAACAAGATGGAGAGTTGACGATGATGAGGCATGCACGGTGCTGGAGAAGTGGAAATTCAAGGAAACAGAGAGGGTTTGTATTATGTTTGCAAGGAGAGCACGTTATACAGAGATGGAGGGTTACGAGAGTTGAATTCTTAGTTTTATGATAATAAAGTTATTATGAATTACCAATTTAATTGTTGAATATTAACAATTAGTGATTTGTCTTAATGACCAATCAAGAATAAAATGATGGGTACTAACTGAGCTTATTTCCGATTGTTAATATTTAATTTTTATCCCAATTTATAAAATTAGGATGTTACACATTGTAAGATCTTAAGTAATGTTTTCTATCTTTCAAGTGGGCGGAATTTTCTATGTTTTATACTTTTCTCATGTTGGTGACCAATGAATTGATATTGACTTGATTTCTTAATTGAGAAATTAGTAATTGAGTAGATTGTGAGAAAATTCACCATATTTATTTAGATCCTAAGAATAGGATTATGACTGAATTGTAAGACCATATATCTTATTTTGGTCACTAAAAGAATTTGGGTGATTTATTTGAATGAAAATGTTAATTTATCAAGGAATTGAAATTAACATAGAATAGAGAATTTGATCTTCAATTGAGTGATAATTTCATGAGTATTAGATTTGAAATGAGGATTGTATGCTAGACGATTTGAACCCTAATAGCTAGGGGTGTTCGCGGTCCGGATCGGATCGGTTCGGTTTTATGATAAAATATCATCCTATCCGATCACTTATTAAATTACGGTTCGGTTTGGTTCGGTTGAAATGAATGACACCATTTGATCCGATCTGATCCGATCATATGCGGTTCAGATTGGGTCGGTTTACGGTTTTTTTTTCTCATTTTATATTTTTTTTATAAAATCAAATGAACATTATAATTATAGCAATGCAAAGAATATTTTAAGTTCTCAATGATGAGAGAATTATTAATAAGTAAAACAAGATAAGTTTTCAACAATTTAAATTCAAACATAAAACAAATAAAGTACTACTTAAATAAGATTCAATGTAAAATAACAGAAATATTAACAGTCTTGAGCCAAGATTTTAGTCTTCTTGTTCCTCTAACTTGGACAAATTTTTAAAAAATAAGTGTTATCATACAGTTTAAACAAAATTACAAAATAAAATATAAAGACCAAATTAAACAAACTAATAAAGCAATAAATGAAAGAGGTTGTGACTAAATGAAATGAGAACATTAAAATATAAAACTTGTGGATCGGTTCGGTTCAGTTCTTATAAGTGGAACCGAAAACCGACCCGAACCACAATACGGTTCTTTTGCGGTTTCGATTTTCAGTTTGATCGGTTTTGTTTTTTTTATCAGTTGAGCAGTTTTTCACGGTCCGGATCGATTGATGAACACCCCTACTAATAGCTTTCAATAGCTTTCAATCATTGTTATCTCTTGTGTTTGTGAAATTTATTACTAGTATTATATTACTTCTTATTTGGTTTCGTTTCTACATTTTTCTGTTCTTAATTCATTTTTTTTTCAATATAAGAATAATTCATTTTCATTAATTGCAATTGGAGTGTTCAAATAAAAGAGTGTGATACCTGAACACAGTCCTTACAGGACGATACATAATATTTAATTATTTTATAGTATTTTAAGTGAATTGGTGTTCTTACCATAAAATAAGTTCACATCAATATATATATATATATATATATATATATATATATATATATATATATATATATGAAAAAGTGATTAGGGGGAAGGCATATAAAGAAAGAGTAAAATATGATAATAACTATTTGGCTGCATTGGAATATTAGAGCCATTTTTGGTGCAGTGTGGTTGACAAAATGAAGATTATGAACACCATTAGAGTCATCTGATATAATAATGTTACCCCAAACATGTAGTTAAATGCCAACAAAGGTCTGGGTTAAAATTGAAATTTAATTATAAGCTTCAAATCTCATAAATATAAAAATATTGTTGATAAATAATATATAAATAATTTTAAATATTTATCAAGCTTTTAAATATGTCTGAACCCTAAAACCTAGCTCATCTAATCTCTTGTTATTATTAATAATAAATAACATGGATATCATAAAATTAATACGACACAATATATTCAATTAGATGTATACATTATCAACAGCAAATATAAAAATATTTTTTTAAATTTGGAAATTTATAAATGCTAAAATTAGAAAAGGAAGTTAAAGGTTTGACACTAAAGCTAACTTATATATATTTAGGGATTAAACGAGTTTAACCCTTTCTATATATTATCACATTTTCTCCATATGCTGGATCATGTGAAATACAAATTTTGTTTGATGAAAAATATTAATATTCATAGAGGAAAGATGGAATACTAACTATATCGTTCACTGTTCTTTCTTTAATCATTTTCTCCCGCTGATTTTCTGTTAATTAATATGATCGTTTAAATTCAAAGATTTGATGCCTTACTATATACAATCAAGTTATAAAAATATAAGATAAAAATAATTAAAATATATTTTTAAAATCATCCAAGTGTATAAGAAAGGAAGTTTGATATTATTAATATTTGGAGAATTCTTGAAGCATAAAAAAATTATAAATAAATTTAATGTTTTTAATTATATTAATCGTAATTCTAAATTCTTGTTGTTACAACTCTCTAAGCCTGTGAATGAACCACAAAACTAAGCTCCTTCTATGACCAGAACCTGCATCTTCGTAAGTAAACACCAAATAGCAATAGAGAAGGAGAGGAAGAGGGAATCAGGAGAGAAAAAAAATGTAAATTGTGAGTCATTCAACCAACTAAAAAGGGAAAAGAAAATAGTATATATACAAGTTGCCCAAAACTGAAAACTAACTCTAGTAATGCATTATTAATGAGATAAATATATATTAGCAGCTCTCTTCAAGCTGGAATGTGAAAGAAAAAGGGCCAACTACAAGTGGTTTAGTCAGAATATGAGCCAATTATTCCTTTGAAGGAACGGGGAGGTGAATTTTTGTAGCCAGGATTTGGTCCCTCACAATCAGTCCAATTCAATGTGTTTAGTACGCTTATGGAAAATAGGATTGGTGGCAATATATCTAGCATATTTGTTATCACAGAAAATGGTATCGCGATCAGGATCTCGACGAGAGGGCGACAAAAAAAAAAGAATCGTTTCGAAATCCTTTCGAAAAAACACGGAATCGCCACCAACATTTTTTAAAGGTGAAATACCGAAAAAACCTTTTTTAAAGCACTAGTCATAAAAGTTAAATTGTAAGTTCGGAAGTCGAATTACAAGTGAGGAAGGTATTAGCACCTCACCCTGTCTGTTATAAAACAGTTACCTCATATTGATTGTGCACATTTTAAATAACCTAGAAATTAATTTAACTTCTCGAAAAAAGGAACAAACAACACGGACAAAGAAATTTTTGAAAGACGTCTCATCCAAATTAATCTTAAATCGAACAACTTAATAAAATAATAACAATAACAATTAAAAATAAAACAGAATAAAAATAAAGATCAACAGGATGTCTCGTCCGAATTAATCTTAATTTATAATAAGGATTTAGAGGTTAAAATAAAATGAAGTTAAATGGGATTAGATTAACTGAAATGAAACGAGACGAGATAAAACAAAATAAGATAACATGAAGTGAATTAAAATCAAACAAAAAGATTAACAGGACGTCTCGTCCAAATTAACCCATTTTTTATAAGAAAATATTATTATTAAATAAAGTAAATTGAAAATATGAAAGGATTAACAAAACATCTCGTCTAAATTAATCCCTCTTTTTATGAGACATATTATTATTTAACGGATAATAATAGATTTAAAATTTGAAAAGATTAACAAGATGTTTCGTCTAAATTAACCTTCTCATGATAAAAGAGTATTTTAAAATCAGATAGCGACGATATAAAATTAATTGAGATAAGACAAAGACACACGAAAATTAATGAAAGGAAAATGGACCCGACAGGAGTTATTCCCGCTTCTACGTATTCTTAAGCGTATCAAAAAATCAGGGTTACGTAGTTCTTGTAATAGAAATTAATTTTTGAAAATATTTTGAGCTATTTTTGATTAATTTGAATTTTTAATAATGAAAGAAAATTTATGAAGAAGAAAAAATACAAGGCGATTAAATTTGCATGTGCATAAACCTTCAAAGTCTTATAACACATATGTAGGCAAAGTACTTTGCATGACATTGTTAAAATATCTTTGCGACATTTATTCTAAGAAGGATATTTATATTTTAGTATTTTTATTTCTTACTTACTACTTATAAGAAAGTTTACTCTTTACTTAGGGTTTTTTTTTGGAAAGAAAATCAAATCCCAAGACCTATTTCATTTATTTATTTTTAACCTAATTATTTTCACTAACTAACAAAGGAATAATTTGCCAAAAGGATAGAAATGATAAATACAAGGGAAAAGGAATTAAATATAATAAAAATAAAAAGCTAAAAACAAATAGGATAACAATAAAATGAATAAATAAGGGATATATGAAAGAATAAACATAAATCAAAAGAATTAAATACATTCAAAAAAATAAAATAAAGTAACAACAAAAATAAATAAATAATAATAATAACAACAATAATAATAATAAAAGATAACAATAATGAAAATTTGAATGCAATCAAAAGGCACAAACACTTTGCATATTTTAAGCACAACAATAAACCCAAAAACAATAATGTATAAACAATAATAAAATGAAAAAGGAATAGAAGCCAAAAGGAAACCAAGCCCTTTAGGTAAAGCAAGCCATGCATTGCCACTAGACTATATGGTCTTTCATTGTAGAATAAGGCAAATGGTATACACACATTAAAACCCAATTAAAAATGCATTTTTTTTAAAAAGTTTTGGGAGATAGAGAAAAGGGAGTGAAACCCTAATTTCTCAAATAGGACAAAGAGGCAACATAGAGAGAGATGGAGATAGAGAGAAAGAAAGAGTTAGTGAGAGAAGGACCAAGAGAGGAAGGCTAGCGGTGGCAAGGTGTAACGACGGGGTGCGTCGGCGATGGCGCTGTGGCGAGGGCGCCGGTGGTGGTCGGCCGACAGCGGCGATGACAGTCAGAGGTTCCTTCTCCCCTTTTGGCTCTTCTTTGGTTACTGTTTTGATTTCTCTCTTTTCTTGTTGGTTGTTTATTGTTGTTGATGGGGATGTTGAGGGAGATAAGGTTGGTGAAGGATTGTTGATGGAGATGGAGATGATGGTTATGGTGTAGGTTGCTGTTGGTTGAAGAAGATGGGAGAAAGAACAAGTATATTTTTTGGAGATGATTGTTGCGTGTTTTGTGTTTGAGTGAGGAAGATGAGAAGAGATGGTTGAAATTTTTTCAGCAAATTGTAGTATTTTTTCATTTTTCTGATTTGGGTGTTATATTAAAAAATTTCATTGCCAATTTTGTGTATTGCTTGTAAATTTAAGAAAATCTCTTAGTTTTAAACTTCTGATTTTGCCAATTTGATCTTGCTTGAAGCATTGCCAATTGACTCTTTATATTATCTCTTCCAAATGCCAAAAGAGTGAGCTGGGGAAGAGAGATAGAGAAACAAAGGTGCTTGAGTACCAAAAATGGAGAAACAAATCATAATCAGAAAATAAATAAATAAATAAATAAATTTAAAAAAAAGGTGTTCACAAATGGTGATAGGAGAAGGAATACAAATAGCAAAATCCCGTAGTAAAGATAAAAGCCATTGAGCCTCACAACTGGCCAATGCAATCTTGATATATACATGTTGTATTTTTGGTCTTCCAAGAGATATGAGATTGTCCCAAGAAGAAGCAGAAGCCAGTAACAGATCGCCTACTATCAGGGCATGGAGTCCAATCTAAATCCGAGTACCGTGTTAGCTTGAAATCAGGGAAGGCAAGGAAAAATAATCCTTTTGTAGGTGACTGTTTAATTATTTTAGAACTTTTAAAGTAGCTTGGTAATGTTCTGATGTTGGATGGGCAAGAAATTGGCTCAAGTTTCTTATAGAGAATGATAAATCTGGTAGGGTATTAGTGAGATACATAAGCTTTCCACTTAGCTTTCTATAGGATATAGGATCAGCAAGAGAAGTCCCTGATCAATGCTAAGTTTCAAAACAGAATCCATGGGAACATTGCTAGGCTTGGCAAGTAAACCTATCTCTTGAAGAAGCTCTAAGGCATATTTCCTCTGATATAGCAGAATTCCAGAAACTTCAAAGTCTAAAAAAAATTTCAATGTGCCAAAGTCCTTGATACCAAACTGATTGTGCAAGACCTGCATCATATGAGTGATCTCAGTTAAATCTTAGTCTGCAATGACTAAATCATCAACGTAGGTCAAAATTACAGTGAAGCCACTAGGAGAGTGTTTGGTGAAGAGGGAGTAATCACCTTTTGATTGAGTGTAACTAGATGAAATGAGTATCTTAGTTAACATTACATTCGAATACCTACTTGCTTGCTTGAGTCCATAGATGGACTTTGTGAGCTTCCAAACTAAATCAGGGGTAGGTAGAGATAAACCTAGAGGAGGTTCCATGTAAACCTTTTCATTCAGTGAACCATGTAGAAAGACAGTTTTGATGTCCAATTGATGGAGGTGCCATTTTTGAGCAAATGCAATAGTGAGAAGGATTGGAGTGGTAGTCATTTTAACAACTAGGCTGAAGGTCTCTAAATAGTCTATGCCTTTTGATTGTGTAAACCCTTTAGCAATAAGTCTGACCTTGTGCCTTTCAATGGACCCATCTGTATTAAGTTTGATCTTAAAAACCCACTGACAGTTAATTAGTTTTTGTCCCACAGGAAGAGAAGTAACCTGTCAGGTATGATTAGCCTCTAGAGCCTGCAACTCAACTTTAATTGCATGCTGCCAACAAGCTTCTTAAATAGCTTCATAGTAAGACACAAGCTTATAAATGGAAGATAGATTTAAAGAGTAATGCATATGTGATTGATATAAAGAATGATATGAAATAATAAAAGGCAAAGGATACCTGGGTGGATGATAAGTTGATGAAGAACCTGAAATGGCCAGTATGTGATGGTAATCCTAGATGTAAGTAAATAAATGTTTCTCTCTGTTGGACCTCCTAAACTGTGGTAAAGGTGCGGATGCATGTGATGTATGATCAGGTCAAGAAAAAATTGAGGAGGAGAAGTTGTTGGTAAGGGAGTACTTGGTATAGGTTGAGGATGAGTAGGAAGTGGACCATGAATATTATTGAACCAGAAGCTTCCCATCCACCAACTCCCAAAAATGGTGCAGCCAATGTTGACAAATGCGAGGGGAGCTTTTCAAAATCCAACCTATCTCCGGCTTATTTTCCTTGCCAGTGGTGTTTAATTATTATGTTTATTACCATTCTGAGTTCTATAAATAGCCAAGCATTGTAAGTTATTTTTCATCAAGCAATCAATAAGTTTTCCTTTATAGCTCATTTTGAGTTTTCTCTCTTGGAGAATTTTTCCTTGGCATTCTAAGCCATCTTGGCATCAAAGCAAGGTTCCTAGAACTTGCTACGCCTTAGGTTAAGTTAGAGAGAGCGGAAATAGTGAGTGGATAGTTATTCCCTCACAGGAAAAATTTGGGTCATCACAAAACACCCATTTCCAGT
Organism: Clitoria ternatea; assembly: GCA_037962975.1. NCBI lineage: Eukaryota > Viridiplantae > Streptophyta > Magnoliopsida > Fabales > Fabaceae > Clitoria > Clitoria ternatea. The sequence continues at coordinate 238,431,430 of CM075671.1, read as the reverse complement.
CCATTTTTAAAAAAATCGTCACTGCAGAAGTGTCCGGAAGTTCCCAAAACCTTAGGATACTAAGTTTAGTGTAAAACGGAACTCATTTGAGGTTAGAACGACCTCGCCGGAAAATCGGGCTTCGCCGGAAAATCAGAGGTTCAAGACGATACTTTTAACACCGGTTCAACAACCGTTGTTAAAAGTCTGAACAACCACTGTTAAAAGTTTAGACTTTCTACAACAGTTTTTCTTCAAGCTGCTGTTAAAAGTATCCTGCACCATATTCTGCCACGTGTCCCCTTGACTCATGTTTGACTAGAAACTTTTCTAATTGTAAATTTGCCCCCTGATATTTCCATATATTTCCATCGTAGCCCTATATAGTTTCCAAATTACATACTGGCCTATTTAGTTTTTGTAAAATTCTATTTTACCTCTAAACTTTCTGAAACTATAGATTTACCCCTATCCATCTAAATTACCATTTTACCTATATCCATCTCAAATTACCATTTTACCCCCATCCATCTCAAATTACCCTTTTTACCCCTGTCTATCTAAAATTACCATTTTTACCCAATTTTCAAAATTACCCTTTTACCACTACCTTTAAAATGCCTCCTAGAGGACAATTTGAAAGAAATCTCCAAGACATCGAACTAGATGACTTGCGACAACAAATTCAAAGGTTGTAGGAAATAGTTAAAGCCCAACTCAACCAACAAAGAAATACCAATTCTTTTGAAAGTGACTCTGATGATAGTAATTCTTCCTCCTTTAACAATTATAGAGTGAGAAGGTCACAACAACAAGGCCATGACTTCAGAATGGATATACTAGAATTCAAAGGGACATTAGAACCTGACGAATTTTTGTATTGGATCTGCACTATTGAGAGAATATTCGATCTGAAGGATATTCCAGATGAGCAAAAGGTTAAAATCGTCGCCATCAAACTAAAGCGACATGCATCCATTTGGTGGGAGGCTCTACTAAAGAATCGTGCAAAAGATAGGAAAAGTAAGATTAAGACTTGGGAGAAAATGCGAAAGCAGCTCAGAGCTAGATTCTTACCCGTTAATTATCATCAAGATAATTACCTGCGACTTATTAATCTTCAACAAAAGACAATGACAGATGAGGAGTATACCAGGGAATTTGAGCAGCTAAAGATGAAATTTGAGCTTACTGAAGAAGAATAACATACCATAGCTTGTTACCTTGGAGGGCTAAATACAGAGATTTCTTATCTAGCCCAGCTACAATAATATTTCACCCTAGATAATGTCATCTGACTTGCCATCAGGATAGAGAAACAACTTCCCAAGAGAAACCAGTTCTATCCTTCTTCTTCCAGATTAACTTTCCAACCTTATTCTTCTAGAAACCCTTCCTTTCCCTAAAAAACACAAACCACCCAACCACCTACCCCAAACAAAACACCAGCCAAACTATACAGAGATAACAATCCTAAACCTGCCTACCAATCTAAGTCCACTATAAAATGCTTCAGATGTCAAGGTTTTGGCCATATAGCCTCTGATTGTCCAAACCGAAAAGTTGTTACAATCATTGAAGGAGAAACTTTTGAAGCTTCAGAAGAAGAGCTAAAAGTAGAACTTGGAGAGCTAGTGTATAATGATGAACTCACTCCTGCTGATCATTGTGAGTTACTACCTCCGGTTCCAAATATAAGCAAATTATAGTGGAATTTTTTGGTCCCTTAATATAAGCAAAATTAGACTTTCCCAATGTCATTAAATGCTTGTTTACCAAATATGTCCTCATCATATATATTTCCAAAACCATTAATTCTTTATGTAACAAATGATACTAAGGGTATTTTAGAAAATCAAATCAAATATATGGTAACATTAATGTAAATAACTACCTCCAACTACTATTCTTAATATGTGTGAAGTTAGGTATATTTGCTTATATTTGGAATCAGAGGTAGTACTAGTTTTCAAGAGAAGTCTACACACAACACAAATGAAAGAGAACTCCTGGTTGAGACACAATATCTTCCACACCCGTTGCACCTTGTAAGGAAAGATTTGTAATGTCATCATTGATAGTGGAAGTTGTAAGAATGTAGTATCAAAATACATGGTGGAAAAGCTCAAGTTGCCAACACAAAGTCACCCACATCCTTACAAATTGTAGTGGCTTAATGAAGGCAATGAGGTAAAAGTTTCTAAAAGATGTCATGTGTCTTTTTCAATTAGCAGGAAATACCAGGATGAAGTTTGGTGTGATGTTGTTCCTATGGATGCTTGCCAGTTCTTCTTGGAAGACCTTAGTAATATGATCGTCGTACCCAATATAACGGTTATACAAACACCTACTAGTTTGAGAAAGACGGAGTGAAAATCAGATTAGTTCCACTGTCGCCTGATGAATTCAACCAAGACAAAAAAAAGAAAAACATTTAGTGCCCTTAGTCACCAAAAATCAATTTAAGGTGGCTACAGATGAAGTTAATCATCTGGGCTTTTTACTGTTGATTGAGCAAAATTGTGGAACCAGTATACCAACAGAAATTATGCCACTTTTATCAGAATTTCTAGGTGTTACTCCAAAAGAAATTCCTCCAGGACTACCACCTATGCGTGATATTCAACATGCTATAGACTTTATTCCAGGAGCAGTCATTCCTAATAAACCTCCTTATCGAATGAATCTTCAAGAGCATGCTGAAGTGTAAAGACAGGTTGAAGGATTGCTGAAGAAAAGGTTAATTCAGGAAAGTGTCAGTCCTTGTGTTGTTTTTGTTATATTAGTCCCTAAAAAAGATGGCACATGGAGGATGTGCATGGATAGTATAGCTGTAAATAAGATCACTGTCAAGTATCGATTCCTAATACCACGACTTGATAACTTGTTGGATAAATTACATGGTGCCACTATCATTTCCAAGGTTGATCTCCGTAGTGGATAAAATCATATCAGAATTAGGCCAGGAGATGAGTAGAAGACCGCTTTCAAAACATGAGATAGTCTGTATGAATGGATAGTTATGCCATTTGGACTATCCAACGCCCCAGCACATTCATGCGCCTTATGAATCAGGTATTACGCCCTTTTAATGGATAATTTATGGTTGTTTACTTTGAAGATATCCTAATTTATAGCAAAAACAAGGAAGAGCATTTAAAACATATAAGACAGGTGTTAGAAGTTCTTCAAGAACAGAAACTCTATGCCAACCTGGAGAAATTTCTTTCATGACCAAAGAAGTGATGTTTCTAGGGTATATTGTTGGTGCTAAAGGCATTTGTGTAGACCCTAGCAAGATCGAGGCAATCAACAACTGGCTTATTCCTCGGTCAATCCATGATGTCAGAAGTTTCCATGGGCTAGCCTATTTTTATCGTGTGTTTATCAAGAATTTTAGTACCATTGCAGATCCGCTCACCAGTTGCATCAAAGGTAAAGGAGCACTTAACGAAAGCCCCTGTACTAGCACTACCTAACTTTGACCAAGTGTTTAAGGTAAGTTGTGATGCTTTTAACATTGGTATTGGTGCAGTACTAAGTCAGGAAGGCCGGCCAATAGCTTTCTTTAGTGAAAAGCTAAATGACGCTAAGCTGAGGTACTCCACTTATGATAAAGAATTCCATGCCATTGTATGAGCTTTGCAACATTGGAGTCATTATCTACTTCCAAAAGAATGTATTCTCTATTCAGATCATGAAGCTCTCAAATACTTGAATTCCTAACAAAAAATTAGTCGTAGGCATGGTTCATGGATAGAGTTTCTACAGGCTTATCTATTCCTAATCAAACATAAGTCTAGGAAACAAAATTTTGTTGCAGATGCTCTCAGCCGACGTCATGTTTTGCTATCCACTTTGCAAACAAAAGTTATTGGCTTTGAGATTTTAAAGGAATTGTATCAAGATGATCCTGACTTCACCAGTATTTGGCAGTCAACTGAGAACCAACCTTTTCAAAGTTATCATCGTCAACAAGGCTTTTTATTTAAGAACAATATTTTATGCATTCCTCGTTGTTCTTTGAGAGAAGCAATTATCTGAGAAGCACATGATGGAGGATTAGCTGGTCACTTTGGCAGAGACAAAACAGTTGCACTGATCAGGGAGAACTTCTACTGGCCTAAGCTTGAAAGGGATGTCCTTTGACATATCCAACGATGTCGTATCTATCACCTTGCCAAATCCAAAAGTCAAAATACTGGGTTGTATTTACCATTGCCAGTACCTATAGAACCATGGGAAGATGTCAGCATGGATTTATTCTTGGGCTACCACGAACACAACAACAGAAGGATTTTGTAATGGTGGTCGTAGACAGGTTTTCAAAAATGGCACATTTTATACCTTGTCAGAAGACTAATGATGTTGTCTACATAGCTAACTTACACTTCAAGGAGATTGTACGACTCCATGGAATTCCCAAAACTATTACATCAGACAGAGATGTCAAATTTCCAAGTCACTTTTGGAGAACTCTATGGAAAAAGATGGGTATAAAGCTACAGTTTAGCAGTGCTAGTCATCCTCAAACAGACGGCCAAACAGAAGCAATCAACCAATTGCTAGAAAACCTATTACGAAGTTTTGTTGGTAAAAATCTTCATCAATGGGATCAAGTCATAGCCCAGGTGGAGTTCGCTTACAATAATTTCATAAATCAGGCTACTGGAATGTGCCCTTTTGAAGTAGTATATGGTGTACGACCTCTCAGTCTATTGGATATGGTTCCTTTTTCTACAAAGAATCAATTCAGTGCTAATACTGACCAAAGAGCCAAAGAAATCAACAAACTTCATGAACAAGTTCAAACTAGAATCGAGAAGCAAAATTCAAAATACAAAGCTTAACAAGATAAGCATCGAAAGCAATAAGTGTTTAAAGAAGAAGACTTGGTATGGATTCATCTTCGAATGGAGAGATTTCCAAAGCAACCCAATGCCAAGTTGTCCCTTAGAGTTGATGGACCCTTTTGGGTAGTTCAAAAGATCAATGATAATGCTTACAAGATTGAGCTACCAGGTTCTTATGATGTATCAGCTACCTTTAACATTGTTGATCTCTCATCGTACTTTAAAGAAGAAGATGCTTAGACTCGAGGATGAGTCTTTTCCAACCCGGGAAGAATGAACCAGAAGCTTCCCCTCAACCAACTTCCAAAAACGGTGCAGCCAATGTTGACAAATGCAAGGGGAGCTTTTCAAAATCCAACCCATCTCCAACTCATTTTCCTTGCAAGTGATGTTTAATTATTATGTTTATTACCATTTTGAGTTCTATAAATAGCCAAGCATTGTAAGCTATTTTTCATCAAGCAATCAATAAGTTTTCCTTCATAGCTCATTTTGAGTTTTCTCTCTTTGAGAGTTTTTCCTTGGTATTTTGAGCCAATTATCATGGTGAATAGGAGCAGGAGTGGGCATGCCATCATCATAGGAGATGAGGTGATCAAATAAAGTTTGAGGTGAAGTATGTGGTTAGATATTAGAAGTGTCAGATGCAGGTGTGCCAAGGAGCATGGGAAAAACATTTTCATGAAAAGAAACATTTCTTGACAAAAATATTTCCCTATTTTTCAAATCATACAAGAGAAAACCCTTTGTGCCTTGTCTATAGCCTAAAAACATACATTTTCTGGATCTTGAATGAATTTTTGTCCTGTGTGAAATTATGGTGGATGTAAATGCTAAACAACCAAAAACCTTGAGTTTTGAAATATCAAGTATTTTTCTATTATGTAAAACAATAAAAGGTGTCTTATGCTGCAAAAAATGAGTAGGAAGTCTATTAATTAAGAAGACTGCATGAGAAATAACAAAATTCTAAAAAAATTTAGGAACATGGGATTGAATCATTAATGTTTTGGCTATGGCTAAGATATGTTGATTTTTCTTTCAACAATTCCATTATATTGTGGAGTTTCCACACATGATGTTTGATTTAAAATGCCTTTATTTGTATACCAATTTTTCATCAAAAATTCAATGCCATTATCTATTCTAATGATCTTTACATGCTTTTGAAATTGAGTCTTAACTAATTATTGAATCAAAGAGCTTACTTCACTTTTGGATTTCATGAAATACAACCATGTGTACTTACTATTATTATCAACAATTGTTAAAAAAATATTTATGACCTAAAGTAGAGGGTACAACTAGAGGACCCTAAACATCAATATGAATAATCTCAAAAATGTCAACAGTGACACTATTACTACTAGAAAATGGTAACTTCTTTTGCTTTCCAAAATAACAAGGGTCACAAGGAACATTGGCATTATTACAAGTAATGAAGAGATACAGGTGCTTAAGCTGTTGGAGTTTTCCATAAAAAGGATGGCCAAACCTGAGGTGCCAAATGTTGTTGTCAGATGAATGGAAACTATTGGCCTAACGTTAAGAAAAATATGGCATATACACTTGGAAATGTGCAGGAATCATCACATACAGGTTAGACTTTAGATTAGCTACACCAATAATCTTCAAGGTGTTGGAATCTTGAATCTAGAAATTATTCATGATAAAAAAAAAAATTTAGTGTGAGGACTTGGTGAGTTTAGAAACTGATATTAAATTAAAATGAAAAGAAGGTACAAATAACACATCTATCAGACATAAATATTTAGAGAGAAAGACTATGCCAGACGTAGTGGTTATAACTTTGTTACCATCAAGCAGACTTGAGAATGTAGGTTTAATGGTTCTATGTGTGTAAAACATGTTCAAATCATTACAAACATGCACATAAGAATTGGCTAAAATGGAAACAAAACCTGATGGTAGTGAGCTGAGAATCTTATTCTGATTGGTAAGAGCAATCTGATTCACAGATTGAGAAGCAGGTTGCTGCAACAAAGAAAGCAAAGTATTATGCTGTTCAAGAGTGAAACTCAAACTAGTAACCTCTCTTGCTTCCTTCAAAGACTACACATTGATCTTATCATTACCATCCTTATCAAAAGTCTCATGGATGCAATGATTATTTTGTTGATTTTGCTTGAAATAATGAGGTGAAAATCCATGCTTCCTATAGCAAGTGTCTACTGTATAACCCGATCTTCCACAGTAAGAACATAACTTAGAATTATGACTTCTAGTTGGGGGTCCACGCCCACTAGAATTTTCAAATATGCCTCGATCTCCTTTAAAACTTCTTGTACCCTGTCCACCACTAAAAGTCATCAATATAGATGAGGTTTGAGAATTATTCTCTCCATAAGCTGCTGTATGAAGGACTTGAGACTCAAAAACATTGAAAACAAGTTGTCTCTCTTATTGTACAAGAAGTGAAAACACTTTGCCAATCTCTAGTAATGGATCCAGCAATATAATCTGAGACCTGATGGCTGTAAATTGACCATTTAATCCTTTCAAGAAGCGAATCACATAGTCACTTTCTCTATACTTCTTAATAGTTCGTATAAGTTGATAAGCACAAGCAACTTGACTCGTACAAGTAGGAATTGGCTTAAAGTTTTCTAATTCTTACCAAAGACCTTTCAATTGTGTGTAATATTCAGTAATGGATAAACGTTCCTGTTTCAATCCATAAATCTCCTTTTGTAATTCAAAAATTCTAAAAATATCACCTTGGTAGTATCTATCTTTGAAGCCTTTCCACACCTATGCAACATTATCCAGCCATAGCACAGTTTGTACTATCAAAGATTCTAGAGAATGCATGAGCCATAAGAGAACCATAGTGTTGCATCTTTCCCATGCATCATACATCATATCTCTCTCTCTAGGTTTTGGTAAAGTACTGTTAATAAATTTCATCTTGTTTTTGGATCTTAATCCCATGGTTACAGATCTAGACTAGTTGTGATAGTTTGCTCCATTCGAAGCCGAATGAGCTATTGACGCACCTGGATTTTCATTCACATCAAACTAATACAAACTTGAGACATTGTTACCATCGCTCAACAGAACTAACGTCTAGAAGAAGATCACAACGAAATTGAGAAACGATTACGGGATCTGCGATCAAAAAGATTGAAAAGAGAATTCCAGAAAGAAAACAAAGAAGAGAAGATTCATGAAGCAAGAAAAACGACTAGAATCGAAACACTGAATCAAGGCAAAGAATCAACCCTCCAAGACTGAGAATTAAAGGCCTCGATCACAAAATTTTGAGTTCCCACACGCAACAGAGCCCCTAGGAAAAGGGATCTCTCCAAGCTTGTGAATGAACCACACAACCAAGCTCCCTCCATGACCAAAACCTACATCTTCCTGAGCAAACACCAAATAGCAACAGAGAAGGAGAGGAAGAGGAAATCAAGAGAGAGAAAGAGAAAATGTAAATTGTGATTCATTCAACCAACTAAAGAGGAAAAAAAAAAGAAAAGAGTATATATACAAGTTGTGCAAAACTAAAAACTAACTATAGTAATACAATATTAATGAGATGAATACATATTAACACTTATAAAGTTAATTTTGGTTCTCGCATTAAATTCTTAAAGTATAATAAAAATTACTAGCATCTTTAATACTTTTAACTAAATTAATGATAATTTTAAATTTTTGTGAAATTAGTTGACAAGATCTTATAAAAAAATCTGATAAAGTAAATTGTAGTTAAGTACTAACCAAAATATATTTCATGTAACTGTATATAAAATGCAAATTAAAAGTTAAAATAATAAAAAGGAAAAGAAGAAAAATAATATCTTCAAAGTCGTTCAAGTTCTTTAATAGGAACTTGATTTTCACTTCTAACTTTCCCTATCCTTTATACTTTATTATTTTTGAGCAACTCTTTGTTTTCTAAAATATTGAAAAGATTTTTAAAAATTATATATATTATTTCTAAAAGCTTTATTTATACGCTACTTCTGCTTACTTTTTTTTAATTTTCTTTTCGTTTACAAATACTGTAACAAACGGATATTTATCAAATTTTTTTAAATACTGAAGGGTTGTTAATATAAATATATATTAATTAGTATAAAGTGGGAAAGATAATGGCGTAGCCGCAACCACCTCATTTGATGATCTACGCGCCTCCACTGCATACATACGTGTACATTTTTTAAAATGTTATCTGATTCATGTTATGAATTTAAAGAAGAATAAGTAAAAAGTGGAGATTTTAGAATGAGAGAATTGAGAGAGTTTAGAGAATGAGGAGATGAAGAGAATATATATGTGTGTTTATTATGAAAGGTGTGGGCCTATTTATAGGAAGTGGGAGAGGAACATCTATAAATATCAAAACTTTAGGGGGGACATCCACAAATATTCATAATACTCCCCCTTGGATGTCCATATTTAGAATGTGCCTCGTTAAAACCTTACTAGAAAAAACCTAGCGGGATAAAAACCTAGTGAAGGAAAAAGAGTACAACATTCTTTACAAAGTAAATTCATGAGTAAATAATTAAATATACAACTATTTAATTCTCCCCCTCATCAGAACATTTGTGTAAGCATCGGAGACCAATCTTCTGTACTAGTTGCTCGAAGATTGTGGTTGGCAATGATTTTGTAAAAATATCTGTCAAGTTTTCACATGATCGGACTTGCTGGACATTTATTTCACCATTCTTTATAAGATCATGAGTAAAGAAAAATTTTGGTGAAATATGCTTTGTCCTATCTCCTTTAATATAGCCCTCCTTTAACTGAGAAATACAAGCTGCATTATCTTCACATAAGATAGTTGGTGGTAGTTTTCCAGTATGCAAGCCACAAGTTTCTTGAATATGTTGAATCATAGATCTCAACCAAACATATTCTCGACTTGCTTCATGTAATGCTAAGATTTCAGCATGATTAGATGATGTTGCTGTGATCGTTTGTTTTATGGATCTCCATGAAATTATTGTACAACTACATGTGAACAAATATCCTGTTTGTGATCTACCATTATGAGGATCAGACAGATACCCCGCATCAGCATAACCAACTAGGTTTGCCTTAGATACATATGGGAAAAATAAACCCATGTCCATTGTACCTCTAAGGTAACGAAATATGTGTTTAATCCCATTCCAATGCCTTTTTATAGGTAAAGAACTATATCTTGCTAATAAATTAATAGCAAATGATATATCAGGTCGTGTATGACTAGCAAGATACATTAGTGCACCAATTACACTGAGATATGGTACTTCAGGATCAAGTAGTTCTTCATTTTTCTCTTGAGGTCGAAAAGGATCTTTGCTTACTTCAAGTGACCTTACAACCACTGGACTGCTCAATGGGTGTGATTTGTCCATATAAAACCTCTTTAGCACCTTTCTATATAAGTCTTTTGGTGCATCAAAATTCCTTCCTTTAAATATTCTAATTATAATCCGAGACAAAACTTTATTTTTCCCAAGTCTTTCATCACGAATTCCTTTTTTAAGCAATTTACAGCCTTTGAGAGCTCTTCTAGAGTTCCGATGATGTTTAAATTATCTACATAAATTACAATTATAACAAACTCTTTTCCTAACCTTTTCATAAAAATACATGGACAAATCGGGTTATTTTTATACCCTTTTTTCAACAGATATTCACTAAGGCAATTATACCACATACGTCCAGATTGTTTCAGTCCGTAAAGAGATTTATTCAATTTAATTGAATAATTTTCTCAAGGATTTGTCTTGTATGCTTCAGGCAAATTAAATCCTTCAGGGAGTTTCATATAGATGTCATTTTCAAGTGAGCCATATAAATATGCTGTGACAACATCCATAAGGCGTAAGTCAAGCCTTTCATGGATTGCCAAACTTATTAAGTATCGAAAAGTAGTGGCATCCATCACTGGTGAATATGTTTCTTCGAAATCAATACCAGGTCTTTGGGAGAATCCTTGTGCAACAAGTCTTGCTTTGTATCGTACAATTTCACCATTTTCATTTCTTTTTCTTGTAAAGACCCATTTGTATCCAACTGGTTTTACACTTGCAGGTGTTTAGACTACAGGTCCTAAAACTTTTCGTTTTGTAAGCGAGTTTAACTCGTCTTTCATTGCATCTTTCCACTTTGGCCAATCATTTCTTTATGCACATTCCTTAATAGATTTAGCTCATGATTCTTATCATCATTTATAATATCAAAAGCTACTTTGAATGCAAAAATTTCATCAACATCGACTTCATGTCGATTCTATTGTATTCCATCCATGACATAATTTATAGAGATCTCTTTATTCTTATCAATTTCAGGTACCTTAGTTTCTTCTGGATTTAAAACTTTGATTATGTCAGGAGACTCTACTGGAGTCTTTATATCCTCGATTCGACCATCCTCTTTATTTACTTTTCTTTTCCGAGGATTTTTATCTTTAGAACCAACAGGTCTGCCACGTTTTATTTTGGCTTCAGACTCATTTGCAAATTTAGATTGTCCTTCAGGGATATCAATATTTATTGGAGTATTAACAACTGGTATGTGTGACTTAGTCACTCTTTTTGGATCAACAAATGCATTAGGTAATTGGTTTGCTAAATTTTACAAACTAATTATTTTCTGAACTTCTAGTTCAGATTGCTTTGTTCGAGGATCAAGATGTGATAGAGATATCTCATTCCAGCTAATCCTTTTATCCAACTATTTATTTTCTCCCCCTAATGGTGGGAAAACAGATTCATCAAAATGACAATCAGCAAAATGAGCAGTAAATAAATCACCTGTTAAAGGTTCAAGATATTTTATTATGGATGGACTTTCATATCCAACATATATTCCCAACCTTCTTTGAGGTCCCATCTTAGTGCATTGCGGAGGAGAGATAGGAACATATACCGCACTTCTAAAGATTCTTAGATGGGAAATATTTGGTACTTTACCATGAACCAATTGTAAAGGGGAATATTCATGATTACTTGTAGGCCTGATACGAATAAGTGCTGCTGCATGCAAGATTGCATGTCCCCAAGTTGAAATTGGGAGTTTTGATCTCATTAACAATGGTTTTGCTATCAATTTCAAACGTTTAATCAATGATACAACAAGTCTATTTTGTGTATGAACATGTGCTACAGGATGTTCAACATCAATTCTAATGGACATACAATAATAATTAAATGATTGAGATGTGAATTCACCAGTGTTATCAAGGCGTATTTTCTTAATTGGATAATCAGGAAAATGAGCTCTTAAACGAATTAATTGAGCTAGTAATCTCGCAAACGCTTGGTTACGAGTTGATAATAAGCAAACATGTGACCATCTAGTTGATGCATCAATTAAAATCATAAAATATCTAAATGGTCCACATGAAGGGTGTATTGATCCACAAATATTACCTTGTATACGCTCTAAAAATTTGAGTGATTCATTCCCAATTTTCATTGGTGATGGCCGAATGATCAATTTTCCTTGAGAACAAGCAGCACATGAGAAATTCTTAGTTTGCATAATTTGTCTGCTGGACAAACAATGACCATTTGAATTCTCAACTATTTTTCGCATCATAATTGATCCAGGATGGCCTAATCGTTCATGCTAGATAACAAAGTCATTCTTATTTGTAAACTTCTGGTTTACAATAACATTTGTTTCAACTGTACTAATATAAGTATAGTATAAACCGGAGGAAAATGAAGGCAATTTTTCCAATATAGTATCAAAAATTAACTTTGTGATGTAAAGATATTTATCTTTTCCTTCATTTGTGGTCTCAATATAATATCTATTTCTACGGATATCCTTAAAACTCAACAAATTTCTTGGAGACTTCTTAGAATATAATGCACTTTCAATGTGCAATTTTGTTCCTCCAGGTAACAAAATACTGGCTTTACCGGAGCCTTTAATTATATTTATACTACCAGATATAGTATTAACATTGGCTTCTTGTTTTACTATATGGTAAAAATATTTTTCATTCTTGAGAATGGTATGAGTTGTTGCACTGTCTATGAGACATATATTTTCATCATTCATATGAGCATTCATTCTTCATTAAATAAAAAAAATCATGAGTAAAAATATAATTAACAATAATATTTAACATAAAATTTTATTGATAAAGACAGAATTTACAACAAAAACAAATTACATGAAATATTAAAATAATTTATTTAGGGGCACTCCCTTCTCCAACCGAGTGGTCAATGTCTTCTTCAGGAAGAGTAAGAAAATCATCAACACTAAAATCAAAGAAATCATCATCTATACTAGTAAAATTTGTCTCTATTATTTTCCCTTTATTTTTAAGGAATTTTTGGTATAGATCTACAAGATGCTTTGGTGTGCGACAAACTCGAGACCAATGTCCCTTGCTACCACAACGGTAGCAGATATTTTTAGTTTGTTCGCTATTTTGAGCATCTGTCCCTTTTTTCATATGTTCTTTATTTTTTCATGTGAATGATGATCTCTTATCACTTCGACCATGACCACAGCCATAACCATATCCACGACTACGACCAATACCAAGTCCCCGAGCATTACCTCGTCCACGACTGCGGCTACGGCCACGACCACGACCATAAATATGATGATCGTGTATTGCTACATTCACTTCTAGGAATGGAGCAGTTCCAGTTGGACGAGATTCATGATTTTGCATAAGTAATTCATTATTTTGCTCAGCCACAAGGAGACAAATAATTAATTCAGAATATTTTGTAAAGCCCTTTTGGCGATATTGCTGCTGCAGGAGCATACTAGGTGCATGAAACGTGGATAATGTTTTCTCTAACATATCACTTTCAGCGATATTTTCTCCACATAACTCCAATTTTGATTCTAAATAGCGCAGAATTATATTCATTTACAGTTTTAAAATCTTGAAAGCGCAAATGCATCCATTCACAACGGGCTTTTGGAAGAATTATATCCTTTTGATGGTCGCATCTCTCTTTTAGATTATTCCACAAAATGAGAGGGTCTTTAACTGTTAAGTACTCATTTTTTAAACCCTCATGGATATGGTAACGTAAAAATATCATGGCTTTAGCCTTGTTTTGACTAGATGCCTGATTTCCATTTTTAATCGTGTCTCTAAGACCTTTTGCATCTAAATGGATCTCAACATCTAGTGTTCATGATAAATAATTTTTTTCAGATATGTTAAGAGCTGCGAACTCAAGGTTGGTAATATTTGACATAATTATTTCTATACAAGGAAATTACAAAAATTAGATAATATTAAATATACTAATAATGACAATAATAACAATAGTAATTAAACAAGTCAATAATAATTATACATATTTAATTTTATTTTATTATAAGAGTGATATTAAAAAAAATTACATAAGTGACCCGATAGTGAATATTTAAAATTCTCATTAAACATCATTCAAGTTCTAATGGCTTAGTGGTACAGTAATAAATTATCATGGTATGGACTCGGGTTTGATTCCTCATCGATGCATATTTTATTTCTTTTAAAATTATTAATATCTTTATATTTAATAGTAATCTCCAATTGCAAAAATGCTAACGGTGATAGACATGAAATAATTAATAAGATATAATTGGATTGGAATCCACATTTCATGCAATCAGGTAGCAAGTGGTAAGGTAATAAGGTAATATATTAATATATTTCATGTAATCAGGTAGCAAGTGGCAAGGAAATAAGGCAATCTATTAATATGTTAATGTTGTGCAAATGAAAAGAGTATGAACTTATAATTACTTAACATATTAAAATAACAAAGTATTTAATTTCTAGTTCTTCAAGAACTATCAGTAAATATTTTCAAGAATTCTTCGGGAATTCTTTTAAATCCCATAGAGATGTTCGAAATATAAGTTCTTCAGGAACGCTGATAACGTGTTATGAATTTAAAGGAGAATAAGTAAAGAGAGGAGATTTTAGAAGGAGAGAATTGAGAGAGTTTAGAGAATGAGGAGATGAAGAGAATATATATGTGTTTATTATGAAAGGTGTGTGCCTATTTATAGGAAGTGAGAGGGGAATATCTATAAATATCAAAACTTTGGGGGGACATCCATAAATATTCATAATAATTCATTTATTTTTCTAAATGTAATTTTTTGAATTGAGGTAATACAACATTGTGAATAACAAAAAAAAAATTCTATCAAATTTTAGTATCACTGACCTGAACTTACTAACTGATATACATTCACGTTCACCGGTTATCAATTTAGTAAGTAAAATAAAATAAATAAACAACTAATGTTATAATATTTTAAAAAAACATTCATGCCTATTTTAAAGCTTCTCTCTCCTTACTAAATTATATTATCTGAATTGTGGGTTAGATTTTTTTTCAATTCATAGAAATCGAAAATAGTAAGAAGACTTTATATGATAACTCAATTACCTATTCAACCAAAGTTAGATTGGAAACCGATAGTAAATATTAAATAATTCCGTATATATATATATATATATATATATATATATATATATATATATATATATATTTCATTCTCAATATAACATGAATAACAGTGTCATACCTTTACAATTCATTGTCGGCTTTAATATCTTTTTTTTCTAAGGGTATTCTAATTTTGATCCTATATTTTTTTAATTATGAATAATTGATATGATTAATTAAATTACACATTGACTTATTTAAATAATTTTGAAATATTTTGACACATTAAGAATCTGAAAAATTAATCAAAAGGATGTAAAAAAATTATAGGAACTAAAACAAACGGACGTCTATTTTATAGGAAAAAACATATTTAAGTTGCATTCTCTCGATTTTTTTACACTAACAAAACATATTTAATAGAATAAAAATTTACAAATTAAGAGGATAACCAAGGGTAGATACACAGAGCTCAGGGTGACCACTTGAAAATATTACAAATATGTCTAATAAATTTTTGTTCTATATCTTTTAAATTGATATATAATTGCACCCACTGAACCTTGAAATTTAATTGTCTTATTAACTAATGTTATAAAAACATTTCTTAAAAAAATAAAAGTAGAATTTTTTATTAAAAATTGTGTAAACATTATTTAAAAATTAGAGTGAATAAGTTTTAATGATATGTTTAAATAGAAATTTTCGACTTTTGATTATCCTTAAGACATTATTGATATTTTCTTTTAAATAAAAAAAGACTTTTCTATTTGTTATAATGTTTAATCAACTTAATTTAAATTATATTATGCATATAAATTTATTACACCTAATTTTAAACACCGAAAAAAAAGAAAAGGGAATTCTTTTAAGAATATTTTGCGCCACTTGGTTTAATGAATTTGTAAATTGGTTAGAGGATTATATAGAAACAGATGTTATACTTTGCTTATGTACTGTTACATTTTTAAGTCTGGTTTTGAAAAGAAAAAAAATCACACTTAAAATGCATTTCTTTTTAGTTGCGTGTTTAATTTGTTAAATATTATTAGAGGATCCTGTAAGAGACATGGCATTTTTTTTTAAAAAAAATGGCACTGTTAAAGAAAGAGAGAAATTATTAATGATCTAGGTTTAAATCAAGAAATTAATTTTAAATGAACTACTAATATCTGTTGGGGTTTACGTTATGGAATTTTGATAAATGGGATAGTGATGTATTATTCTATAATTGATGTTGTGCAAATTACAAAAGAAGATAGATTAAGCAAATTAGGGAGTTGATGCTAATGGTGTTTTAAATTTGTTATATGTTTGATGAAAAATATTTGGAGCATTTCAAATGAATTTTCACAAGCGTTGAGTGGAAAGATAAAACTCATTATTGTTATTACGTTAAAATATTTGATTAAATTGCCTGATCCGAGGCCTTGATAGCCATTGAGGATAACCATCTTGTTATCACACAAAGCAGGTGGCAGAACGTAGAAGTTGCAATGACACTATATAACACCATAAATTATAGAACGTAGAAGTTGCAATGACGCCATATAACACTATAAGCAATTAAACATGAAATAAGTACAATGAACTTGATACAAACGACACTAAGATAATAACACCATATATTATGAACATGCTAGAGCCTTTGCACCAATTAGGGCATACGCATATAATTGAATATGTTATAAATTAAAGACGACCGAGGCGTGTGAAGAGCACATTGGGTTTAAGTTTGTTCACCTAGTGCGTGACCCCTCAGGTTACAACAGTCCTTCAGAGAGAATCTGGGAGCAGAACTAGCAATAGGTTTGATTGAGAGTAAAACCGCGGAAAAGAATTATTGGAAACTGATTATGATTTTGTTTATAAAAGGAAATATTTGATAATAAGAAAAATAAACGTTAACTCAGAATAATTCTCTATTAAATCCGTGTTAATGATACGTTACAAAACGGGTAAGAAATCATTAGCCGCATAAAGAAAATTAAACGGGTATAATCAAAATTATTAACCGGTAAAATATTTTCCTTTCAAATACAAATTGTAACGTTCCAATTAATGACTTTCTCAGATAGGCTTTCAAAATTCAAATAAATTAAAAAAGAATTTAAGTAATAAAAAGGTACGTCGCATATCATCGTGCGCGCAAGGAGGAGGGGCAAATTGTTAGATTTGCACATAAAACCAATATTTCGGCCCAAACTCGTTTGCGCGTGAGTCCACCTCCTTTCTACCTTGTTTACCACCTTAAAATCTATTTCTATATATAAAGCCTTTAAGGAAGTGAGAACCAAGCAATGTGGGACAAAAACTTTTGAAATATATCAATTTTCTAACAATCCCCCATATATTTCAAAAGTTTTTTATATATATATGTGTATATATATATATAAGTTGGGTTTACATCATAATGCAAATGCATCAGATCTAGTGTCTTTTAGACTATGAACCAGACCCTAGACAGATAAAATTATCTTACTGTGAATTGGTGAAGCAAGCTTCTACGAACCAAAATCACTTAATGTATGATAGCGGTCTACTTATCACATTTCACTTCTCGACTCTTTTTGCTGTTTTCGTTGTTTTGCATGAATAAGCCCTGCCCGTGCCTAGTAATTCATGAGTGCTCTAGAGATTTGCCTAAAATCTCATGCAAGCGGCCTCACTTGACACTCATATAGGTGATTTCATCAAGTGTATCCTGCATTTTATACACCACCCATAAGGGATATGAAGATCCTTAAAATTTAATAATTAACCTCTTGTTCTTTGCAGCCTAGCACTTCACTCATCATAGGAATGGAGGAAGAAATAATGCTAGAGGATTAACAATGACTTGTTATTACCCATATGAACATTCTTCATTGGATCTTCAATCACAAAGTTTGGGTTCCCATCGTTGTTAATTTTATTATAGGCTTAAGTCTCATTCCCCTCGATGTTTCATAAACAACCTTTCTTCCCAAAGGTTTTGTCAGAGGATCAGCCAAATTCACTTCTGACTTTACATACTCTATGGAAATTGTTCCATTATTTAGCAGCTGCTTTACCACATCGTGTCTCAAACGAATGTGTCTACTCTACCATTTTAAGATTTATTTTTAGCAATGGCTATCGACGATTGATTATCACAATGCATAGATATTGAAGGTTTCCCAATGGAATATCTGCTAAGAAGTTTTTCAACCACTCAGCCTCACTACCAGCCAATTCTAGAGCAATAAACTTTGACTCCATAATGGATCTAGCAATAATATTTTGTTTAACTGATCTCTAAGTAACAGCACCTCCACCTAGTGTAAACATATAACCACTAGTAGCTTTTGTCTCATATGAATCTGAGATCCAGTTGGCATCGCAGTATCAATACTACGGGATATCCATTATATAATATACTATAATTTATGGTACCTCTCAAATATTTCATTAGTCTTGCTAATGCAGCCCAATGCTCATTATTGGCATTATAAGTATATCTACTCAATCTGCCCACAGCATATGCTATGTCAGGTCTCGAATAATTCATCAAATGTAATAAGCTCCCAATAATTTGAGCATATTTGGATTGAGACACAGGTTCTCCTCTATTTTTCTTTAATTGAGTGTTGCCACCATAAGGAGTACTCACTAGTTTTTACTCTAAATATTCAAACTTTCTAAGAAGTTTCTCAATATAATGTTCTTGAAAGAGCATTACATTATTATATTCCTTATGATTTTAACACCCAAGATAACACTGGCCTCACCCATGTTTTTCATATCAAAATTATTAGCAAGAAAAAGTTTTGTATTAAATACAATATCATCATTGGTACCAAAAATAAGCATATCATCTACGTACAAGCATACAATCACACATTCACCATTTTCTACTTTTGTATATACACATTTGTCAACTTCAGAATAGGAGAACCCATTTCCAGTTAATACACTATCAAATTTTTCATGTCACTGTTTCGGTGCTTGTTTTAAATCATATAAAGATTTGAGAAGTTTACAAACTTTGGTTTCTTGACCAGAAACCACACAACCTTCTGATTGAACTATATAAATTTCTTCTTCTAAATCACCATTTAAAAAAGTAGTTTTTACATCCATTTGATGAATAACGAGTTTATAAATGGATGCCAAAGCGATTAAAACTCTTATCGAAGCAATCCTAGTTACAGGAGCAAAAGTATCATAATCAACTGATCCATCAGGAAAATATTTTCTTTTGAAAATCCATTTACAGCCAATAGGTTTGGCTCTGGAGGTAAATCTACTAAAGTCCAGGTTATATTTTTTAAAATAGAGTCTAATTCAATTTTAATCGCTTTTTTCAAAAACATAGCATCAGAGGAAGAAATTGCTTCATAAAAATTTAATGGTTCATTGTCAACCAGATATGTATAAAATCATTTCCAAAAGATGTTTCTTTTCTTTGTCTTTTACTTCTTCTCAAATTTTTATAAGGTTTTTTAGAGGCATCACACAACGGTTCACTAGAAATATTACGGGGTTCATTCATTTGTGAACTAGAAATATTTTCAATATCAATAATAGGTTCACAAGAAACACGATCAACATATATAGGAAATATATGTTCAAAAAACTCAGTATTTTTGGTCTCAATGATTATATTGCATTCAATAACGTCACTTTTTATAACAAGAAAACGATAGGCAGCACTCTTTAGAGCATAACCAATAAACACACAATTGCATGTCTTAGAACCTATCTTTGTCTTTTTAGGCAACATTACTTTAGCTAAACACCCCCACACTTTTAGATAATCTAGATTAGGCTAATAACCTTTTCATAATTCATAAGGTGTTTTACCAAAATGTTTATAAGGGATCCTATTTTGTATATGACATGCAGATAAAATTGCTTCTCCCCAAAGATTATTAGGAGCAGATGAAGAAACAAGCAAAACATTCATCATTTCTTTTAGAGTCCTATTTTTTCTTTCGACTACACCATTAGACTCAAGTGAATACGGTAGAGTTATTTCATGTATTATACATTCTTTTTCACAAAAATCATTAAAAAGAATATATTCACCCCCTCTATCAGACCTTAGCCTTTTAATTTTTTTATTTAACTGATTTTCTACTTCGACTTTATAAATTAAAAACATATCAAACGCTTCATCTTTATTTTTAAGTAAATAAACTTTAGTGTATCTAGAAAGTCCATGATCACAATACCTCTTTCCAACAAAAACATCATGATTACAATTTCAAACTCATTTGCACATAAACCCACCTCCTTTCTACCTTGTTTACCGTCTTAAATTCTATTTCTATATATAAAGCCTTTAAGGAAGTGAGAACCAAGTAATATGGGACAAAAACTTTTGAAATATATCAATTTTCTAACAGAATATATATATATATATATATATATATATATATATATATATATATATATATATATATATTGGGAAGTTTGAGGACATGTGGTTACCGGTTATAATGTTGCGCGTGGTGGTGGTGGTGCTTTAACTTTTTCGCCTGGACCTGGGTTGTGATGAGGGGGTGATGGTGGGATCGGGTTGCGTTTAGTTGTGTATCCATCCAATACTTGTTTTGAATTTGAAGCGTTGCTTATCCAACTAAAATAGGAAAGTAGCAAAACATGCACAAGGATGAAGGTAATCAACAATGACTTATTGGAAGCCATATTTTTTGGTGTGATTAATTAGCAGAAGATGTTTAGGTTATACAATATAGATCATAGACGTGAAGAAGGGATGTTCAGAATCACTGTATCAATTCAAAGCCCCCAGTTTCCACACTGCTGTTGCGAAATTTCTTCGCAAGTTTCAGCGATGTGAAGTGTGTAAAGAGGAAAAGAATGTGGATGAAAGATATCTCACGTTCATATACATCTTACTAATTTGAGTACGTGTAAGATCAGCTCACTGGCAATCGGTGATGCATGGGGTGGGAATTTGAATAATTTTAAGTTGAAATCTTCTTCGTATCTATTTACCTATTTATCCAAAGTTCCACTTCAACACACGTGTCATATTAATTTATTACTATATTGAAATTATAATAAATAATTTTGTTTTTTAACATTATTCTTATGATTTAATAATGTTTTCTTCACTATATTTGATAGTTTTATGACGGTATAATACGAACGCAAACCCTTATTTATCTTCAGAATATTGTATAAGTACACATGCATTTAATCGCCAACATTAAAATGCCTCTAATTAATCAATGACATGTGAAAAATTATTAGTATTAATCCTTTTGTATGTTGTTTTTCATTGAAATTTTTAAATCATAAAGACTAAATTAAAACACACAATTACTAATACAATTACAATAACTCATTTAAGGGTTTACTTTTATAATATATTTAATAGATCGTCAATTTGGTGAAAAAAACTAATTCTACTATAAAAAAAATATATAAAATAAAACATATTAAGTTTTAATTTGAGTCATAAGATTACTATGAAAAATGACTATTTTTTTTAATCTTTTTGTATAAGTAACAATAATTATAACTATCCTAAATAATAATAATAATACAAGTTTAGAAAAAGTCTTTCTGATTTCTCCGCTAGAGTTTGTCTCCTTCTGGGCGGCGTAGGAGTTTGTGCCAAGTGGTGTCTTGGTTTCGTCCCTTTTTAGGGGTTTCCCCCTACATGGGGTTTTCTTGCACGTAGTTTCTTTGGTGGTTTCAATGGCTGTCGAAGGGAGATCAAGATGGCGAGATCTCGATTTTTCAAAAGAAGAAACAACTAGTGTTCAAATACTAGTAGAGGTCGACGATCAAGATGAGGACGTTCAGTGGTGGTTGGCTAGCACATTACTCATACAAAACTCCTTCAATGTGTGAGTTTTTAAGGAGATAATGGTTAAGGTTTGGAGGAAGATCAGAGGGAGTTCGAGATTCGTGACATTCATAAGAACCTATTCGCCTTTAGGTTCTTTGAACAACGGGGTAGCCATATGGTTTTGCAAGGCAACCCTTGGTCATTTGATAAGATGATCAACAAAACCCTAAAGATGTTATCCTTAATAGGGTGAATTTATAGTTATGTATTTATGAGTTGCCTCTGAATATAAAGACTTATGGTAACTGAGATAGTTGTTGAGGTTATGGGTGGTTATGTGTCGCTTGAGACATGAGTGATGATCATTCGTTTGAAATAATTCCATAAAATCTAGGTTTCTCTAGATATCTCAAAACCTTTGTGTGCGGGGGCATGATGATTCACAGTGAAGGGAAAGAAGCAATCAAGTTTTTTTTTTAATATGAATGTTTGTCTAATTTTTGTTATGGTTGCGAGATGCTTGATCATGTTTTGCGTGATTTGATCAAGTAAAAGGATGTAGGGGATGAGGAGGTCTCTAATTTGTCTTAGGGTAAGTGCTTGAGAGTCTCACCCTTAAAAGGCAAATATGGTAGTTAAAACATCCAAACCTTAAATAAATAAATAAAATATAGGATTTTTCTTAAATATTCACACTCATCCTAAGATGTTCCTATATGACTCAATGGGTCCCTCATAACATATCCTAAAGTTTGGGGCTCCAGATGGCCCAAAGAAAATTTTTCAGCAATCAGCTCCTTGCGCACCACTCGATAATTTGAGTCAAATTGGAGTTACACAACTCCAATCAAGATGAATCTAATTTGTAAAGATTTGTAACTCAAATACCTACAATTGTTATGAAGAAGTTGAAGACTAAAAATGTCATTAAGATACCCAAACAGGTTAAAAACAGCAAGGAAATCAAGAAAAACGAAAAAAAATCCAAAAGCTGTCATAGACCAGCTAGCGTGGTTACGCCCAGTGACCAGCGTACCCACGCCCAGTGGCTCACCATCCAGCATGCCAACACCCAGGCCAGCGTAGTACGCCCGGTGACTCGACAATAGCTGTTCCAGCAGCTTTTTGTGCCCTGTTTTCAGCGACTTTGGGTCGTCATTTCACTAGGCTAATTAACTCCAAATTTAATGAAATTTCATACACAACACACATACCCTATCATCCATAATGTGGCAAAGTTTCATGCCCAAATTCCTTCCCCATCAAAATCTAAGCTATAGGGTAGTTTTATGCATTTTCTAACATTCTACATGAAAAATAATCCATATTTTCAACTTCTAATCACTCTAACTTTTTCATATAGAATCCAATGACCATCAAATTTTGACACTAGCTAACATACACTATTTATGGCCTATGGCCACTGGCCTCACTAAAAAGTTCCTAAAAATGAGAGATTTATGCGCATAAATACGTTTAGCTCGTTTTAAGGTATTTTTATGCAACTCAAGGGTCAATTCTCAATGAAAATGTCCCATTCCAGTTTCTACAAGTCACAAATCATGTATAGTAACTATTGCAACTGTTCTAGAACATTCATTCATCATAATTTGATATTTGACCATCTCAATTGCTCAATAATGCATGAAAAATCATATAAATACTACATTTTCATGAACTTGTCATCTAGCCACTGATATATCTCATTCAAGAACAGTTCCTGGACATTGATGCATCAACAAAACATCATGTATAAGTCCACAATTCCTAGTCATCAAACTCATATGCAAATGGTGGGACCATCCATAGTCTCCACTTTTCCATAGCCTCAAGTAAGTACCATTATCCATCATAAACCAAACTATATGTTCAAAATAGGTTCTAGGCTTCGAATTGGAGCTGTCAACTATCTAGTTCACTGCATATTCATCTATGCACACTCCCATACACATAATAAAATAAGTATACACAGGAGCCGGCCAAGGCTACTACAAAATAACTATGTGCATCATGTACCATACATATATATACATAATGCTCCATGCATGCTGAGTGACCTCATATACCATCGCTGCGTCCTATATCCACTGTAAAAATAACCACAAATATGGGTGAGCATAATACATGTTAAATGACAGTTATTGAATCAGATTACATATCCAATTTACTAACACCTATAAATCATATTCACTATCATATAATCTCATCACATTTCATTCATTCATATACTCTCAAATGATGATGTAATCATGCTGTTCTCAATAACATTCATCAATGCATAAAACATGCTCAATCAATTGGATTCATTATTAAGTTTTAATTTGTGTTGTAACACTGGCTCTCAGCCACATATTCAGCTCTCAGCTGATCCGGCCATTTTACTGGTACCAAACCGTTTTCCCTCTCACGTGACACAATCACTCTCAGTGACAACGGTAGTGTCACGGGCTAAACCCCGAGCCTCGCTCAAGAGGTTTTTCCTTGAGTCCCACCCAAGGTCTTTTGTGGAATACTTGAAACCATAATTATATTTCATATTTGTTCATCATACAAGCATCCCATGCTATATACAATTACATCTCAAGCATATATATATATATATATACTTATATCATCATCATATATCCTACTGCATCTCATGCATAGGAATCTCAACAAATTCACAAATACAATATATAGCTCATGCCAATTCAACATCATTAATATGAATGAAAGACATGAAAACATAAAATATGCCACATATATTATATATTCAAGATTTCTCATTAAATATAACAATACTATCCTGAATCCGTTCATAAACTATGCATTTAAAATGTAAATGCTCCCCCTACCTCAAAATGGAGAATCCTAGAAACACTTTGACTGATCGAACACTAGCAACCAATAATCGCAAGCTCTGATCTCTATTTCTCAAGTTCAAAGACTTCCTAAAATTCATAATACTTAGTTTTAATTTCATATTTGATACAAATATCACTTGCCAAGTTAAAAATCATTGAATTAGAACCATTTCGGTAAGATATAACTCACCGAACAAAGACACCAACTTCAAACCTCGCTCCCCGAATCAAGCTCCGAACTCCGAATCGTTCTAAAACTCTCTGAAGTGTTGGTTTCCACTTCAATTTAATGAATTAAAGAAGAAATTGAAGAAGAACCAAGTTGCAATTGCCAATTGGAAGAAATGAAGAAAGTAGAAGCAAGTTTTCTCCTTTCTTTGATGCCTACGTGAAACATAAGGAAAAAGGAGAAGAAAAATCAATTTAAATGAATTAGGGACGCATTGGTCATTACAGTAATTGTTAGGGACGTGTTTGTCATTTTGGTAATTATTCAAATTAATCTCTCATTTTCCTTTAAATCCCTCTTTTAACCATGCTTTAATAATAAATCCTATTTTTAGGATGTTACAATTCTCCCCTCCAATAAAGAATTTTGACTTCAAAATTCAAACATAAAGACATACCTCAATGAAATAGCTCAGGATATTATTGCCTCATAGCGTCTTCACGTTCCCAAGTATGCATAATACACTGATTCTACTGCCATGCAACCTTGACCAACTGAACATTCTTGTTTCTCAAGCGTTTCACAGATCGATCCACTATACCAGTGGGCTCAGCTATAGTAGTCAGGTTCTCTCTGATCTCAACATCATCATCTGGCATTTCATGAGTAGGATCTGGCAAATACTTTCTCAATTGAGGAACATTGAACACGCTATATAGATTTGATAAATGAGAAGGCAACGCTATCTGATAAGCTACAGGGCCAACCCTCTTCAATATGTCATATGGGCCAATATACTTCGGGCTCAGTTTCTTGCTTTTTAGTGCTCTCCCAATGCCTTTACTAGGAGAAACTTTCAGAAAGACTCTATCACCAATCTAAAATTCAAGCGGCTTCGTTCGCTTATCATAATAACTTTTTTGACGATCCTGGGATGCTTTCATTTTATCTCTGATCATCTGAATTTGCTCAGAGGTCTGCTGCACAATCTCAGGCCCTAACATCAGGCTCTTACCAGTCTCTGACCAGCAAAGAGGTGTTCGACACTTCCTTCCATATAAAGCCTCATATGGAGCCATACCTATGCTGCTGTTAGGGGTGGCAATTTGGGCTTGGCCCGCGGGCCAGCCTGTTTGGCCCGTTGAAAATAGGTAGGCTGGGCCAAGGTTTTGAGCCTGTTTTCCCATATAGGCCCGTCCTATTTTGGCCCGTAAAAAAAGGCCCTATGCGGGCCGGCCTTATATTTTTCTAATTTATATATGTTATTATAATTTTGATGGTATAATATTATAAAATATAAATAATAAAGTTTTGTTTCCATTTAATGTAAATATAATTTATTTGAACTTTTAATGAAAGAAATTGGGTTAATTATAAACAAACTAGTTTTAAAAAAGATAAAATCTAGTTTTTATATCTAAAGTTTTTTTTCTTTAAAAAAACCTTATAAATAGTACAAATTTTAAATATAAAAAAAGCATAAATAATTTGAAAAAAAAACGGGCCAGCCAGTTTGGCCCGCGGGCCACATAGAAAATGGGTCGGGCCAATGTTTTTGGCCCGTTTTGCTTTTTTGGCCTGGCCCGGCCCGTTGGCCCATATTGCCACCCCTAGCTGCTGTGATAGCTATTATTATAAGTAAATTCAATTAGTGGAAGGTATTGCTCCTAGCCACCACCATGCTTTAGCACACAGGACCTCAACAAGTCCTCTAAACTCTGAATAGTACTCTCGGACTGCCCATCTGTCTGGGGATGATAGGCTGAACTCAATCGAAGCTTCAAGCCTAACTTCTAATGTAAGCTTCCCAAAATCGGGAAGTAAATCTTGAATCTTTATCCGATACAATAAAAGATGGCACACCATGCAGTCGAACGATCTCACTGATATACAACTGTGCTAGCCTCTACAAGGGGTATCTATATTAATAGGCAAGAAATGTGCAGATTTTGTCAATCTATCCACAATAACCCAGATGGCATCATGACCACTACGAGTCCTAGGTAATCCCATCACGAAATCCATGGCAATAGCATCCCATTTCCATATAGGAATCTCAAGAGGCTGTAAACTACCAGATGGTTTCTGATGTTCAACCTTTGCTTTCGGATAGATAATACAATGAGATACATAATCAACCACATCTCTTTTCAATCCAGGCCACTAGAAATGCAATTTCAAATCATGGTACATCTTTGTAGTACCTGGATGGATACTCAGCATACTTTTATGAGCTTTAGTAAGTACCATTTTTCTTAAATCACCAGAATCAGGCATATAAACTCAGCCTTTCACTCGCCAAATACCATCAGAACCCTCTATTAAGAACAGGTCCTTACCACTTGCCTGAGTCTCTTTCATCTCGGCTAGATAAGCATCAGACATCTGCTGTGCATATACAAGTTATAAGAATTCATTGGCTATTTTTAAAATACCAAGAATCACCTTTTCAGGCAATGAAACATCTACATGCAAGTTCATATCTCTGAATTGCTCAAGTAACTCCATCTCTTTAACCATTATCACTGCCATATAAATGGATTTTTGGCTTAAGGCATCAGCTACGACATTCGTCTTTCCCGGATGGTATCTCAAATCAAAGTCATAATCTTTCAAAAACTCCATCTATCTTCTCTGCCTCATATTCAGTTCTTTTGATCGAACAGATACTTTAGACTTTTATGATCACTATACACTTCAAATTTAGAACCATAAAGGTAATTGTGAAAACCCATTTCAGTCCGGCCAGTGATTACATCGAATTGACATCGTTTGCAATGAATCCCAACCGGTGTGAGGTAGTAGGTGTGACATCGTCTGATGTCTTGAAAGAACACCGGTCTAAGGCTGAAAGAACACCGGTCTGAGCTGCTAAAATAGGACGTCGTTTGATGGCTAGATTACATCAGCCGGTATCCAGCAAGAGAACACCGGTCCAGGCTATCGAAGGGATCATACCGGCCTAATCATTAAAATCATTCGTTGAGCCGGTATCCCTGTTATCCGATGTCATGGACCTTACATCGAAGTAGTAAGTCCAGTTGCCTATGCTGACTTGGAATCGCACATCTGAACCAACCCTCGAATCTTGGGAGTGGCAGACAAGGGGCGGAAGTGGAAATAATTAAAAATTCCCCACCAACTGCTGCTCCTCATAACCTGTTAGTGGCCAGGTTGGCTCCACTATACGCATGGGTGAGTGGAGGTTTGAGCTGTCCAAGCACTCAGCCAGCATCTTAGACCTCTATAAATGCCTCAGCTGAAGAGGCACAACGGTCGACACTCTAAATATAGAAGCCTCCAGAAAACTTGGTACGTATCTTGAATCTCTGAACCCCTGGCAAAATTCACTCCGGTGTCCTGAATCCGAAGTCAAGAAACCTGTTCCCAATCCACTTTCTATTGTTTTCTTCGAAACAGAAGCACCAGTCCCGTTCCTGTTTGTTGGACCTTAGAACTTCCTTGTCACTAAACTCCGTCCAAACCCTACATCGTTCCACCACTGAATCCTACACCGTTTATTCATCAAGACACATTTTCACCACTGAGTCCTACTCCGGTTCCACACTGTACTTCGGTTATAGCCACACCGGTCCAGTTTTCTACCAGTCATGCTGCTGTTTTAGTCAACACCAGCTCGTACCAGCAGATCATCTATCAGAGCTCATTCCACGCCAGCTCCAACCTACAGTCCGGTTCCTCCCAGGTCCACTCCACACCGATTATGATCTTTCTTCACCTCTGTTATTTTAGCTTATTTCATATTGTTTAGTCCATTTCTTTCACCAAGTTTATAGTTTCTGTTGAATCTGCTTTCCCAATTAATTTAGCTTCTGTTGTTGAATTTTCCCTCACCTAGATTCATAATAATAACAAAAAAAACAACAAGTATTTCTCACATTTTATTTTGATCACTGTAAATTTTGTCTTAGCCGGTATCGTGCAGATGTACTTCTGCCTACACTATCTTTGAAGCCCATACACGTGTGGAGAACTTCGCCTTGTGTGCCCCTTTTTTCGTAAAGTCTACTCGCCACTAAATATTTAGCTTCACTTACATACCCTTTATCAAGAACTATGTAACCCTGATTTCTCGACCATTCGAGAATACGTAGGAGCAGGACTTAACTCCTGTCGGGCCCATCCTTTCTTTTTTATTTTTACGCTTTTTGTAACTATTCCATTTTTATCATCTCCACGAGAATTAATTTAGACGTGACGTTTTGTTGATTTTCCCCCATTTTTGGTTGACCGCCACCACGATCCATAAAGAAAGGGATACTTGGGACGAGACGTCCCGTTCATCCCCTTCCCGTTTCTGACCCCGTATTTTTTATTAAAGGATGACTAATTTAGACGCGACGTCTTGTTAGCATCCTTCCCTTTCCCTATTTTATACCGAAGTCGAGGTTAATTTGGACGAGACGTCCTGTTGACTTTGCTTCGACACTTCATGTTTGTTCAGTTTGTTTCCTTTGTTTTTTTATTACAAAGTACAAAGATAAAAAGGAAGAAATAAGACATCCCTTGTAAGGCTATTTATGTTGCACATTTTCAATCTTGGTACTATTTTTCACAGGCGATGTAGGGTGCTAATACCTTCTCTATTCGTAACCAACTCCCAAACTTGAATCTCACCTTTTTAACTAGTGCTTTACTGAACTTAGTTTTTTTTCCAATGTTTTTCCTGTGGATAAAAACGTTGGTGGCGACTCCCTGTTTTTTTTGTTTTATTTTATCGAAGGGTCGGCTGCGCCGCCGCGATCCCGGTCGCGACAGATAGCGACTCCACTGGGGACACTTAAGAGAGTCAGGCCAGTTTGATTGAAAGTGCATGTTTCCTATATAGCCTTTGTATGCTTTGATTTCTTCCCTTGTTTTATTTGTTGTTGATTTTGTAAACGTTCATTCTTATTTCAATTATATCTCGTTATTTGTTTTATTGTCAATGTTTGCATGATTGTTGAACCCTAGGGTAGAGGACTATGTTATTTCTGTGAATATTGAACCCTAGGGTAGATGACTTTGTATTGTATCTTGTGTTTCTTCTTTGTGCAGAATGAGGTAAAGTAAAAAGGTATTGAATGCCCTTTCACACACCACACTCACATTACTTGCACACACTTATGAGTGGCGCCTTATACCCGGGCCCTAAATGAAACTTAAGTTAGGAGGGGTTGGTAGCGGAATCGTATGGGATGTACTTCCTATCCGGTGTTCATGAGAACCTCAACTAGAGTTTGACCTTTCATGATGTACGCACCTAGTAGATTCCCTACTATTGCGACCATATCATGAGTAGGATCTTGGCTCTAGTAACCTTCTAGAAGTCTAGTATGAGCCACCCGATATGGAGAGTCACTTTTAGACAAGCCATAGAGCCTAGAAATGACTTTCTGCAAAACCTAACCTAGGCCACAAAAGGGAAGACTTTACTTTACTTTACGTCATTTTCACTTTCCCTTTCAATCCAAATAAATCATTTATCTATCCACCGAAGATTTACTTTATTTTGAAATAATGGCTTATTTCTGAAACACCCAATATTCTTCGGGCTGATAGATAATCTGCTTCTGGTCATGTATCCCCAAGTCCTGAGTCGTAGATTTTTCTAGTCGTCAAAACAAAAAAATCAAAAAAATAACTTTGTTTCCCTTTAACTGGGGCATCAATGACGATTAGGAAACCTATGACCTTTTTTTGACTTGGATTCGCATGAGTTTTGGAAATCGCCGTTTCCTGAAAATTTTGCTTTGCATGAAAACAATGGGGAAACATCGGTTTCAAAATGAAACAATAACTGATTCCTCTTCTTTGTCTTGGTATTCGCAGGAAGTTATTCAGAAATTGGCAGTATCTCTGAGCAAGTATAGAAATTAACATGAGACAAGACAATTGTGGTACAGATGTGACAGAATTAAAAAAGATATTACATCTTAAAGCCAAAAAGGTTGATACAGTTAGTCTACAGGCACTGGGGAAAAGATTGAATCTGACTCAAAGGATGGCCTTTGTAAGGAGATATGGGAAAATCCTAAAACTCTTGGAGGTGGAAGTCCAAACTGAAGCAATTACAGCTCTAGCACAATTCTATGACCCACCTTTCCGCTGTTTTATATTCAAAGATTTTCAACTGGCACCCTCTATAGAAGAGTTTGAACAGATATTGGGGATGCCGGTGGAGGGACAAATTCCCTATCACCATCTTGATCATCATGCAACAATCGCTTCTGTTGTCCGTATCCTGAAAATCCATCCTGAGATGTTGAAAGGCGCACAAATGAACAGAAATCAAGTCCCCGAGTTTACTCGAGAGTTTCTTGAGTAGCATATGCACATCCTGGTAGATAAAGAAGATTGGGAGGCCTTCATGGACACCTTAGCACTTACCATCTACGGGGTTGTCTTGTTCCCTAACTTGGATAACTATGTAGATTATGATGCTATCAATGTCTTCGCTGCTCGCAAACACAGACTCGAGAATCCAGTTACTGCTATGTTGGCTAATGTGTACTGCACCATGGATTTCTGCCATACACAAGGGGGAAAGAGGATCATCTGTTGTTTATCTATTTTGTATGTATAGCTCACATCTCACACCTTCCATCAAATATGCAAGGCCGAATATCCGATTTCCAATTTGAAATTGTGTCAGTTGACGGTAAAGAGTGGGCGTGAATGGGCTAATCACCTTGTGGGCCTTGTAGCTAAAAAGGTCAGATGGTATCCTCAATGGCTAGAGGTCGAGTCAATCATCTATAGCTGCGGAGGTTATCCAAATATTCCCCTCATGGGCACACAAGGGTGTATCAACTACAATCCTGTTATCGCAAAACATCAGTTAGCTTATCCTCTGTTTGGGCCACCAGATGAGGAGCTGCTCACTGCTTTCATTTTGTATTATACGAAAGGAAACTACACATCTACCGTTCGGGACATAGCCAATGCGTGGAAGAAGGTCCATAGGATGGGAAAGGAATTGGGGGCGCGAAGCCACGCTGTGGGGGCAGAATACCGTGAATGGGTCCTAAACAGGGTTTCCATTGTGAAATTACCCTTCAGAAGTCCTTCGTACCAGTCTACAAACATTTTCACTCCACCACTCATTATAGAGGACAAAGCCACCCTGGCTTTAATGGCTCAGATAGAGGAGTTGACAGTTAAGAATCAAAAAGCTAGAAGAAGACCTTTTGAGGTGTCAACAAGAATGTGCTCTTCAAAAGAAAGAAAACTCAGAAGGAAGGATGGCCATGGATGAGATGCGGAAAAAATGGAAGGTTGAGGAAGACTACAGGGCAAAAGTAGAACAGAACCTTCGTGCGGCCAATTTTCAAGTAAAAATGAAGGGCAAACAAAGTGACGCCATCTTAGCCGAAAGATAATCCCTCAAAGATACGCTGACACAGTCCAGGGAGAATGAAAGAAAGGCTTTGGCGGAGAAAAAGCTGCTACAATCCCAAGTACACAATCTGGAGCGACAGTTCAAAGAGATAATGAGAGCCTGTGAGCAAGAAATAAAAATGATGAACAACAAAAGGCCATTAATGTCGAGCAACATTCCCAAGAGGCTACACAAGTCTTAGAAACCGAAGTGGCTCGGCGGGACAAAGTCATTCGTTCATGGATGGATCGCTTCGCTAATCTAGCCTACTTGGCCGACGGAGTTCTAGAAGATCTTCCACTATTGCTGAAACAAGCTGAAAGCATGGTTAATCCTCTCTCTACTCTAAGGGAGATTTCATCATTTTTGAATTATTGTCAAGAAAGAATTTGTAAAATGAGGGCTGTGATTGCCCAAGCCAAGAACGGATGAAGTGTTGTAATTTAAACCTTTCTAGCAATATTGTATCCTATTGGAAGTATGAATGAAGCATTTTTCGTCCCCATAATTGTCTCATGTTAATTTTTATTTTACTGCTTTGCCTAGTACTTTTGAACGTGACGTTCTGAGGAACGGTCGAAGAATACGCGCTGAATTCGGAATCGCATCCTGCGTACATCCTTCTATCTCTATTTTATCATCCACTTTAACTATTTTATTTTATTTTTCTGATGAGTTGTTGTGATTCTTTAGACATAACGGGTAAGCATCCCTACATGACTAGGCTTAAGAAAAAACTCATGGCCAAAGTAGAACAAGAAAATGAGAGCTTGAAAGCTAAAGTCAGTCAACTGAAGGAGCAAATGGCCGAGATGGCCAAGCTTCTTGAGAAAAGAGTCACGGAAGGGGATTCTTTAGTCGGTGTAGAAAATGCCAGGCAATGGCCACCTACTCCCTGACACACTCAGGGTCCGCCTGGAGGACCAAGCTCAGACCCTGCTGCGCCTACCTTTATAGTTCGCATTGGTAAACCGAACCCTGCCAACATCCAGCAGCATACCTTCATGGATATTGAAGGTAATACTATACCCTTCCCGGTATATGGCTTACCACCGGGTTATTTTCCACCACTCTAAGAAGAGCCCGATTACTAGGAGACAATTCTTCACACTGCTCAACCAAATATCCAGCCTGTCTGAGAGTTTCAAATAGTTCCCATCCACACACAAGCCACCCAAACACAAGCCACCCAAATTGCAGCTAGACCCTACACTTCCATGTCGAATGCTAATCCGACATATGTCTACCAGCCGATCAGAAATACTAGTCATCATGTCATCGCGGGTCCAATTGCTACTGCTGTTACCTAAGAGGAGAGGTTAGAATTCCTGGAAAGACGAATGAGGGAGATGGAAGGGACGAACAGATTTGGGATGGGCAGGACTGCAGAACTCTGCCTAATTCCCGATATCGTTATCCCTCCTAAGTTCAAAATGCCAGAATTTGATAAGTATCGGGGGCTGACCTGCCCAAAGAACTATCTTACCATGTACTGCCGGAAGATGGCTTCGCATGCTTCTAACGATCCCCTACTGATTCATTATTTCCAGGATAGCCTGGCTGGAGCAGCCCTGACCTGGTATAATCATCTTGAGCGCTCTCGCATACGATGTTGGGAAGATCTAGCAGATGCTTTCATGCAATAGTACAAATATAATCTGGACACGGCACCAGATAGGGTACAGTTGCAAAATATGTCTAAGAGAGATAATGAGACATTCAAGGAATACACCCAGCGCTAGCGTGAGTTAGCAGCACAAGTTGACCCTCCTCTGTTGGAAAAAGAAGTGATTTCTACATTTATTGATACGCTCCAGTCACCTTTCTATGATAGGATAATTGGAAGCGTTTCATCCCATTTCTCTGATATTGTTACAATTGGAGAAAGGATAGAAAATGGGTTACGGACTGGGAAGATTGTTTGAGGCCCAACTGGGATAGGGGCAGCGAGAAAGGCTACGCTTGGAGAAGGTAAGAGAAGAGAAAGAGAGACCAAATTGGTCTCTCATAACCAGAGAAGAAATCAATCCAGACCACCTACCCCATTACCTTTCCACCAGCTTATCCTAACACACCGCACCCGTATGTGGTGGCGATCCAAAATCCAAATCCACCTCATTTCCAACCACCCTTTGTGCGACCACCCGCACCACCACAAACACCATACCAATCATCGTAAGTGAACCAGCCACCCAATCCAAATCCTAGATGACCAAACAATGACCGTACTCAAATACAGTTCGATCCCATCCCCATGACATACACTGAGCTCTTACCCTATCTCATCGAAAACACCTTGGTAGTACCATGTCCTCTAAGACCGCTTCAGCCACCTTACCCTAGAGGATATGATCCGAATGCATGATGCGATTACCATGTCGGTGCACCGGGGCATTCAACTGAGAACTGCCTGGTTTTAAAGTTTAAAGTGAGAGATCTGATCAGGGCTGACTGGATAAGTTTTTGAGAGGGGAGCCCAAATGTAACAACTAACCCTTTGCCCAACCATAGGGGGCCAGGGGTCAATGCTGTTGAGAAGGATGAAGGATGTATTTCAAAGGTTGACGACATCAAAATGCCTTTAGAAATAATTCACTCCTATATGCTTAAGATGGGATTGATAGAGGGCTCATGGGATGAGGAATACGATGATGACCTGTCTGCGAAGCGACAAGGCTTCCGAAAAACTCTTCAAGAACTCATGGGCAACCACACCGTGGAGATTTGTAGGCGCCAGGAAGGCGAGATAAACATGGTACAGGATCAGACCGGGTTATAGACCTTAAAGCCCCTGGTCATATTTTATATCACAAAAGCGCCTATAGTTCCAACTCCAACTCCGGCCAAAACTAACATCTCGGTGCAACCACCCGATCTGTTCCCTTTCAAGAGCTCTCATGTTGTGCCATGGAAGTATGACTCAGATGTGGTCGTTACCAACCCAGTGGCAGTTAATCCTACGCCATCCTCCTCTGTTACAAATATCGTTAAAGTTGGAGGAATGACTCGGAATAGGAGAGTATATACACTACCTGAGTCAAAACAGGGTAAAACTACCAGGGAGGTAAGGGCTGAGAAAGAAGGAACCACTGGCGAAGAAAAAAGGGCTGTGACTGAGGAAGAAGCCCAAGAGTTTCTAAAGTTTATCCGCTATAGCGAATACCAAGTGCTAGACCAATTGAACCATACCCCAGCCAAGATTTCCTTGTTGTCCCTGCTGATGAATTCCGAACCACATCGGAACATATTAATGAAAGTTCTAAGTGAGGCCCATGTCAAACACGACCTACCAATCGATAAGTTTGGAGGCATAGTAGGACACATTGTTGCCAATAATTACTTGACCTTTACAGATGATGAAATACCCACTAAAGGAAGAGGGCACAATAAAGCCCTTCATATTTCTATAAAGTTTCAGGATCATATCTTGGCCAAAGTACTTATCGACAATGGATCTTCCCTGAACGTGATGCCAAAATCCATATTGGCAAGATTTGCCCTTCGATGGAACATACATGAGGCTTAGCTTTATGGTCGTACGGGATTTCGACGAGACTCGATAGGAAGTCATGGGAGAAATAGATTTGCCAATAGAGGTCAGGCCATGTACCTTCCAAGTTCTCTTCCAAGTCATGGATATCACGCCCGCTTACAGTTGTTTGCTAGGGCGGCCGTGGATCCATTCAGCCGGAGTAGTCCCTTCCACGTTGCATCAAAAGCTGAAGTTCATCATCGACAACAAATTGGTAATTGTTTCCAGGGAGGAAGACTTTTTGGTTAGCAAACCTATCTCTACTCTGTATATCGAGGCACCTGAGGAGGCCCTCGAGACCTCATTCCAGGCTCTGGAAATAGCCAATGTGACTAGCCTTGTCAAAACATCTTTCCCGAATGTGACTCTAGCAGTTGTCAAGGCCATGTTACGGGAGGGATATGAGCCAGGGAAAGGATTAGGGCATGAACTGGAAGGTAGAACGCAGCCTGTGTGCCTCCCAGAGAAGAAAGATAGGTATGGCCTGGGGTACAAACCCACAGCAACGGACAGGAGAAGGGTCAAAGAAGAAAGAAGGGGGAGAAGGGTTGCCCGCCTTACTGGTCAAGAATTTGACACCATAAGAATCCCCATTTGTGACCTTTATCAAAGCTTCAGAAGCACTGGGATCATGTGTCCAGATCAAGTGGCCATGATTGAAGATGAGCCTAGCCATAATGTGGAATTGGTGTATGCTTGCTCGCCAAGTCAAGAGCTGAACAATTGGGAAATCATGGAGTTCCCTACAACTATCAATGTTCTGTCAAAGTAATCATTGTTATCTTAAAACTTATCGGTCCCTCTGCTATGCCTAAGGCTTTGGGACCTATTTTGTAATAAGGGCAAAGGCAAAACTTGTTTATTTGTTTAAATTAATGAACACAATCTAATTTCAATACCTCATCTTTTTTTGATCTCTTTCTCTTAAGCCTTTCACTTACCTGTTTTTCTATTTTATTCGTTATAATATAACCCAAATGCAGATCCGAAAGCGATTCCTCTAAGAGTAGCGAGAACTCGATTTTGTTTCACGATTCTGATTATCCGAATAATTACGCCTATGAGGAAACTAAGGAAAACTTTGAACCTTCGCCTGAATTAACGAGGTTAATAGAACATGAGGATAAGGAAATTCAACCTCATCGGGAAAAGATCGAAACCATAAACCTGGGGGATGAAGGAGAGGTTAAAGAGGTCAAGATAGGCACCCTCCTAAGCAAAGAATGACAAGATGAATTGATTAAACTGCTCCGGGAATTTCGGGATGTATTCGCATGGTCGTATTAGGATATGCCAAGGTTGGATAACAGCATCATGGAGCAGAGGTTGCCTTTGAAGCCAGAATATCCACCAATCAAGCAGAAGTTACGATGAATAAAGCCAGAAATGCTTCTTAAGATTAAAGAAGAAGTCAAGAAGCAATTTGATGCTGGTTTCCTAGCCGTAGCTAAATATCCGCAATGGGTAGCCAACATAGTTCCTGTTCCGAAGAAATATGGGAAAGTGAGGATGTGTGTGGACTACCGAGACTTGAATCGGGCCAACCCTAAGGATGATTTTCTTTTACCTCAGATCGACGTACTGGTCGATAATACAGCTCAACACTCCATCTTCTCATTTATGGATGGATTTTTGGCGTATAATCAGATCAAGATGGCACTGGAAGATATGGAAAAGACCATGTTCATCACCCTATAGGGCACCTTTTGTTACAAAGTAATGTCCTTCAGATTGAAGAAAGCGGAAGCTACCTATCAAAGGGAAATGGTGACTCTCTTCCATGATATTATGCACAAGGAAATAGAAGTCTATGTGGACAACATAATTGCCAAATCCAGATATGAGGAAGAGCACATTACTGATCTGAAGAAACTCTTCGAATGGTTAAGGAAATTCAAGCTTAGACTGAATCTCGCCAAGTGCACCTTTGGCGCAAGATCTGACAAATTGTTAGGATTCATCATGAGCGAAAGAGGGATAGAGGTTGATCCCGACAAGGTCAAAGAAATTCGGGAAATGCCTTCTCCTCGTACCGAAAAAGAAGTCCGAGGGTTCCTGGGAAGGTTGAACTACATCGCCCGATTCATTTCCCAAATGACGGCAACCTGCGAGCCGATTTTCAAGTTACTTCACAAGAACCAGCCTGGGCAGTGGAACGAGGATTGCCAAACTGCATTTGAAAAGATAAAGCAGTACTTGTTGGAGTCTCCAGTCTTGGTACCACCTGTTCACGGGAAACCACTGATCCTGTATTTGACCGTGCTGAATGAGTCCATGGGATGCATGTTAGGTCAACATGATGAGACTGGGAAGAAGGAATATTCTATCTATTACTTGAGCAAGAGATTTACTGAATGTGAGATGAGATACGCTTCTCTCGAAAGGACATGTTGTGCATTGGCCTGGGTTACCCGACGCTTACGGTAATACATGCTCAATCATACCACTTGGCTGGTGTCTAAGATGGATCCCATTAAGTATATCTTTGAAAAACCTGCTCTGACTGGGAGGATTTCCCGTTGGCAAGTGTTACTGACAGAATATGACATAACATATGTCACCCAAAAAGCCGTCAAAGGGAGTGCGCTAGCAGATTACTTGGCACACCAACCCATTGAGACTTACAAACCAATGCGACATGATTTCCCAGATGAAGATATTTTGGCCATTTTCAAAGAAGAAGACGGTCTGGAAACCAGATGGATCATGAGATTCAATAGGGCTTCCAACGTGCTGGGGCATGGAATTGGGGTTATCCTGATCTCACCTGATAAGGAATTCATCCCTGTTTGTGCTCAGTTGTGTTTTGATTGCACCAATAATGTTGCAGAATATGAAGCATGTTCCCTAGGGATACAAGCGGCTCTAAACATAGGAATACAGACCCTGGAAGTCTATGGAGATTCTACTTTGGTTATCCATCAATTAAAGGATGAATGGGAAACTAGAGATAGTAAACTAGTTCCCTATCATGCCCATATCAGGGAGATGATTAAAGATTTCGATGAAATTACCTTCCATCATATCCCACGGGATGATAACTAAATGGCAAATGCTTTGGTCACCCTAGCTGCTATGTTCGAAGTCAGCGGTGATTACGAGGTGCCTCTCATTAAAGTAAAGAAACGACAAGAACTTGCCCATTGCCAGGTCATAGAAGGAGAGCCGGACGGCAAACCTTGGTATCATGACATTAAAAGGTACTTCCAATGCCAAGAATACCCTGAAGATATCACAGATAATGACAAATGGACCCTGAGAAGGCTGGCTATGGGATATCTGTTGAGTGGCAATATGCTATACAAGAGAAATTATGATTTTGTCCTCCTTCGATGCTTTGATACCGTCGAGGCAAACCAAATCATGAGAGATATCCATGAAGGGTCTTTCGGAACTCACACAAATAGGCATGCCATATCGAGAAAGATCTTGAGGGCAGGATATTATTGGATGACTATGGAAGCAGATTATTTTGCTTATGTACAGAGGTGTCATAAATGTCAGATTTATGTTGATCACATTCATGCACCACCTTCATTCCTAAATATATTATCAGCATCGTGGCCCTTTTCAATGTGGGGTATGGATGTTATTGGGCCCATTAAGCCAAAAGCCTCAAACGGTCATCGTTTCATTCTGGTCGCCATCGATTATTTCACCAAGTGGGTGGAGGCTGCTTTATACACCAATATGACAAAGAATGTTATGGTCAAATTCGTCAAGCGTGAGCTGATATGTCGGTACGGCCTACCAAGCCAAATCATCACAGATAATGGTACAAATTTGAACAACAAAATGATGAAAGAGCTTTGCAAAAACTTTAAAATCTCCCATCATAACTCCTCTTCGTATTGTCTAAAAATGAATGGAACAGTCGAGGTGGCTAACAAAAATATCAAGATGCTAGTACAAAAGATGGTGGTGACCTACAAAGATTGGAATGAAATGCTTCCCTTCGCACTACACGGATACCGAACCTCAGTGCGAACCTCAAATGGCGTAACCCCATTTTCTTTGGTCTACGGAATGGAAGCTGTACTGCCGTTTGAAGTGAAGATCCCATCCCTTAGAGTGATCATGGAAGCCAAACTGGAAGAAGCTAAACGGATCCAGGCCAAATATGACCAACTAAATCTAATTGATGGGAGGAGGTTGACCACTCTTTGCCGGGGACAGTTGTATCAAAAGCGCATGAAGCGGGCATATGAAAAGAAAGTGCGCCCCCGACAGTTCCAAGAAGGGGATTTGGTCCTCAAGAAAATTTTGCCAATTCAGAAAGATGACCGAGGGAAATGGACACCTAATTATAAAGGACCATATGTTGTAAAGAAGGCTTTTTCTGGAGGAGCTCTCATACTCACTAACATGAATGGAGACGACCTGCCAATGGCTGTCAACGCCAATGCAGTGAAAAAATACTTTGCATAAAAAAAAGAAAAAAAGGGGGCTCGCTAGGTTGAAAACCTAAAAAGCCGACCTAGGCAAGAGTTAGAGCAACTAGATGAGCCGAAAACCCGAGAAGGCGGCTCAGACAGAATCACAAACTTGACTCTGCAACATAAACCTTTCAAGCCGGAAACAAAGGAACTCAGATTAGGGCATCGGGGTCATCGTCTAATTACGACCTAAGACACAAAATCAGAGGATGAACATGAAGTCGTGATAAAAATCCAGATACTCATCGCTCTCAAAAAAATTATTGGAGGGTCTAAAGGCTTTCCCTTTCCTATTTACCATCAATTTTTTGTACCTTGTCATATGTTATCTTTTGCATTACTTTCATCACCAGTGTACATACCTGATGTTCATAAATAAAATTCTCCTTTCTTCCTACATGTGTTCATGACTAAATTTTATGAATAAACAAGTTTTTGCCTAAAGGAAATTTTTGAAATTAAAAATGATAAAACACAAAGTTATGGGGAACGAAATGCATCCTAGCGCCAGACTTTGCTTGGTATAGGCATAACCAACTCCGCTAAATACGCTCATCAAAGTCAGAGGGTATTTCTATTTCATCCATGAGTTACCTTAAAAAGCCAGTCGCCAGGGAAGATTTACCTGTAAGTCTTTTCATACTACTCACTTTCTTGTTAAAGGGGTAACCAGAATCCACCTCCCAGAAGCAGGTATTCGCCAAAGCTCTCCCGCAGCAAGACCCACCATTCGTACCCAAGAGGAACACAGACTAAGGATCCCTCCCGAGGAAAATCACAAAATGGACTCAGCTCTCCCTAACCAGAATATTTCTTTGATCAGATTTAGGGAAGCTTATCCTTCCCCAATGAGTTCATCATTACCAAACAGCTCAAACTGGGGCATCTCCCTAAATTTCTCTTCCAGTCAAGGGGTAGTACCCCGAATTTCCAAAAAGCTCAAACTGGGGCATCTCCCCAGATTTCTCTTCCAGTCAAGGGGTGATGGTATGTTTCTGAGATATTTGGAATGAAGAGTTCACTGAAAGAGAATCAAGTTTTTATAATGTGAACTCAAGGTAATGCTTGTGCCAAGTTTAAACACAGAAGTTGTAATATAGTATAGTTGTCGTTCCACTGAGGAGGTGTTAGAATGAAGATCTTAGTTTTGAATTGATTTAGCAGAATGTTTTGGTTTTCGTTTTGTTGTGAATGCTGTTGAATGAGAAGACAATAAATAACAAAGAATAAAACTTGCAAAGTATAACAGTAAATGGTGTTAGAAAAATCAGTTTTGTAAAACAGGGATTGGCTTCATCACATCTTCACCTTCTGTAAGCTGCATAAGTTTTTATATAAGTAAATCACAAAGATAATTTCTACGTCACAATCAAAGTCATTTATATCGATCCCTCGACTACAAAATTCATAAGAATGATTTCAAATCGCTGATCCCTCAGTCACTTTGAAATCACCCCAGCATTATCGATCGATTGTTTTGACGTTTATTGCGTTAGACGCCATCCCTGGCTACCTACTCACAACAAGTATTTCTTTCGGATCTACTTTCAAAAGTCACTTCCCAGCATACTTGAGAAAACTTAAAACAAGAAAATAGTGATCAAGTACTTTCAGGCATTAAACGCAGAAGGAAATATAGAAACTTATCAAATCTCATTACTAAATAAAAACTTACAACAGCATTACTTCAGTGTTGAATGGATTACAGCCAATCCCATAAGGGAGTTTAGTTACTCATGCTTTGCATTTTCACCCTCAAAATATAAATACAAAAGATAATGGAAAAGGTTGGATTGTGAGGGAAATACAGGGGATTAATTTGATGATGGATATGATGATTCCTGATGTTGTTAGCAGCCTGATTTATAGGGGTTCTGGTTCAGCTCCCTTTGCCCACTTGCGTAGAACCCATGCAGCATCTTTCAAAGACTTGTAGAAACACAAGAAAATGGGTGAGTTGGTATCACACCATTGGTGAATATTAAATTGAAAAATCCCATACTGCATGAGTCACGCTTGAGCTTGATGGTCATGCTCAAGCGTGAAGGGTCCTGATACTCATTAAATGTTCCACGCTCAAACCATCTTAATCACGCTTGAGCGTGGTTCCCTCGCTCAGGCGCGCTTGACTTATGCTTTGTTACCCATCAGTCACGCTCAAGCGTGTACAGCCTACGCTCAAGCGTTCTTCATGTGCAGGGTCACGCTTGAGCTCCATTCAGTTACGCTCAAGCGTCATTCGTGCCTGGGTCACGCTCACGC
Source organism: Clitoria ternatea (assembly GCA_037962975.1). NCBI lineage: Eukaryota > Viridiplantae > Streptophyta > Magnoliopsida > Fabales > Fabaceae > Clitoria > Clitoria ternatea. Next base: position 238,388,794 of record CM075671.1, on the reverse strand, counting down.
TCACGCTTACTCCTCGCTTGGCCACTCTTGATCTCACGCTCAAGCGGCTCATCCCCACGCTTGAGCGTGAGAGGGGTCCTGATGCCTCTTTGTCTCCTTTAATTCATGCTTGCCATGCTTAATCCTCGCTTAAGCGTCTAGTATTCACACTTAAGCGTGAGAGGTGCTTATGCTTTCCAGCTTTCATGCTCAAGCTTGCTTACCTTGCCTCGCCTTCCTGTTGAATTCCCTGCACTTCCCAAGAGCTTTAACACAACATTTCTTTTATACACTACTTAAAAGATTCATGCTCACTTCCTTCAATAATTCATTAATTCAGCTCAAATTCTTTACAAAATTAGTTCAAATGAGTCATGAAATCAATGCTTAATCAACACTTATCAAACTCTCCCCAACCTAGATTTTTGCTTGTCCTCAAGTAAAAAGAAGTTTGGAAAGGGAATCAAGCATTTCAACAAAATTAGCTTCTGTACAGACAAAATTTTAAAAGACAATAATCTCAATTTAAGTCAAGCAAATGATTTCCTTAATACCAATTCTTTGAAATGTACTGTACCATTAATTTGTTCACAACGCAGGTAACCAATTGCTATAAGAATAAGGAACTCTCATTATTTCTCACCAGGTGGGTGTGTTTGCACATTCATCATGAGAACTGCCTAATTAACATTGCCGGTCATTTCTAATCACAATCAATTCATAAGATAAGTAAGGATCAAAAAGGTCTTTTCAAGGTTGTAATGAGGCTGGGCTATCAAGAATTCTTGGTTTTTCTTGAGTTCAAAGTGCATGCATGAATAAGAAGAGCATATGTTCTGAAATTTTTCAAATTTTTATGAGGCTTCTTCTTTTATGCTATTGAATTCTTCACTTTTCTTTTTCTAGTTCTCTATTTTTGTTACATGTTGGAGAACTTTATTTCTTTTTCAGCCTCAGTTTCTCTTATCACCCTTTTTGGAGAAGTGTTTTATGCTCTTTAAAAATTTTTAAGCATGCTAGTAAGGTAAGATTTTATTTCTCATGCTTGGTTTAGGGTGTTTAAATAAAAATTTTTAGCTCAAAAATGGGCTACAAAAATTAGGTCATATTCTTAAGGGTAGCTTTTTGGCTCTGAGTTTGTTTTATTTTTCAAATTTTTGCCTTTATCATTTCCTTGCTTAATCTCTAAAAGAAATGTTAATCAGAAAATCAGGCAATGCTTATTTGACGAATTCTCATGAGACTCTCTGTGTTTAGATTTCTCACTTCTCACCAGGATATAAGGTTTATTTCCTTATTCTAACAGAAAAGGGTTCACGCATGTAAACAATAAAAAGTACATTCATTCCAATTCCTTGGTTCTTAATTCAGCCATTTTACCCTTTTAAAAATCAGTGTTATTGTCTAAAAATATTTTGCTGCTTAGAAACTCTTCTTGTTCAAAAAGTGAAATCTTTGGTTGGGTTTTTCAAAAATGTTCACAGCTTTAATCAAAACAAGAATAATCACAAGCAATTCTAAAGTATGCTGCACTAAAAATAAAGTAAAGCTATAAATTGTCAATTTGAAATAAAACTTAAAGTAGCAATTTAAACTTCAGAAATGAAAGCATTAAAAAAAAAAATTTTTTTCACTCTTCCTCAGATGAGTCCTCTTCTGTTCCCTAGTCTCTTTCTAGAGGTCCCTGTGTTGAAGTTCCTGGCCTATCCTGTCTAGTCTCACCTCCCCCCACAAAAGGGGGCCTGTCCCTAGGCCAAGCAATTAGGGCCTCAAACTGGGCAGGAGGCATCCAAGGATTGTGTTGACCTGCAGGAATGCTGTGATAAAGGCCACTATGAATATGTAACAAACCTCTATGATGAGCGTTTTGCTGTGACAGGAGGTGGCTATTTTGAATTTTCAAGATGTGAATGCCTTGTAAAATCAGAGTGGCTTCTGTGCTGAGGGGAGGATGGGCAGGTGCTGTGTTGAATGCTTGCTGTGCTGCTTGAGAGGCAGGTGGAGGGGGTACATCTGTTGCAGGAGGTACTGGATTACTACAGTAACGCTCAATGAATCGTTTGTCTATGGAAGGCCTAATTGGTTTGAGGTCTTGTACCTCAACACCATGAGCTGCACAAAAATCAGTGATAAAGGCAGGAAAACCGAGACTCCCTTTTACCTTCTGACCTGCTTGGGAATACTTCTGGTCAGAAATCACAAACTTGTGAATTTCATCAGAGAGTATTTAGGCTAGATCAATGGAAATGTCCTCTCTTAGAATGCAGTATAGTAAATAACACCTACTAAAAATTAAATCAGAGACATAAGCGTTAGGTGCTATGTTAGCTAATAAGAAAGAAGTCCAAACTTGAGAAATAAAAGTCATGTCTTTTCTTAAAATTCTCAGTGGTGTCTCTCCTTGCCCCATTTAAAAGTGGTGTCCTGGAACACATATGGCTGCTTCAAGGTCATTTGTGGCAATGAATTGGTTCCTTGCAACCATGGCAGCATATTCGTAGATTTCTCCCTCTCCTAGGGTCATAATGTTCCCCAAGTAAAAATTGATTGTGTCTCTGTCATAGGAGAGCCAGGTTCCCCTCACATAAGTTTTTCTTTCTCCTCCTCCATCTCTTGTCCAAGCATTCGCATAGAACTCTCTCACAACTTCTGGGTCATACTTCTCCCTTGGGTAACATACCTTTAACCAATTTCTCCTCCTTATGATTTGCAGGAAAGCATCACAATCTCCCAAGGCCAAATCTACTTTTCTTTCTGGTATAAATGTCCAGTTTGAGATATCTTCATAACGCTTGCTCTTATTTTTATTCCTGAATCTTGGGGCCTTGTCTTGTTCATCTGTGCATGGTCTTTTGTCTTTATTTCTTCGGGAACTCCTTGCTGGGGAAGTAGTGACAGGGGGTTTGGTGCAATTTGCTTTGTTCTGGCTATCTACAAGAAGGTTAAGAGCCACTTTGCACTCAAAATACTTTCTTTCAGGACTTTTGTCAAACATTTAGCATGCGTTAAAAGAATGTGAAACATAAAGATGACATGCATTACAAAGAAGGTGATACACAAGAGCAGAGCATTGACCCCCCCCTTTTTTTTTAAACAACCCAGAAAACAACCAAGCATCAATCATGGTATTCATTAGAAACAGAAAGAAGGTGGTTAAATACTTTAAAGTATGCAAAAAGAAAGGCATTAATTCTCCCTAACACAGTAACCATATACTGTAATTCAAAAGAGGATGGTGCAGTAGTTACCTGGAAGGATCCGAAAGTGATAGAGAGAATGAATTGCAAGAAAGTATGACTTATGAGATGAGAATAAAGAGACAATTATTTGAGAAGAGTTAGGCAGTTAGAAAACTTGGAGAGTCAGGAAATTAATGGATGGTTATTTGAGTGAGAGACTTAGTGGGATGTTTCAAAATTCTATATTTATTAGCATCAGGGGCCATTTACATTTCACGCTTGAGCGCTGGATTGTCACGCTTGAGCGTAGGGGTGTCGCGCTTGAGCGCAGGAGTATCACGCTTGAGTGTGATCAACCAACGGGGTGGCTTTTGTCTCGCTTAGGCGTTGTTACTTCCTCGCTTGAGCGTGTGGGCTTTGATGTAAAGTATACTTTCCTCGCTCAAGCGGATTGCTAGTCGCCCAGGCGAGAATGAAGATATATTTGCACGCCTAAGCGTATGTTTGTCACGCTTGAGCGTGACACACAAATTTTCATACCTGATGCTTAAATCAATTCCTTGCTTGAGCGAAGAAGCGTGTTGCTTCAACCGTGGTAGCCTCTATTTGATTTTCCAGGCCCTCTCGCTCAAGCGCAAAAGATCACGCTTAAGCGTGATCGGGTTTATTTTGTTGAAAATTTCTTTTGTAGAGGTGCCACGCTCAAGGCTTGATTCTTTTGCTTAAGCTTGATGTGGATAGTGTGTGACTTACCTTGGCTTGCTTAAGCGAGATTATCCACGCTTGAGCGAGATGATTTCCTCATGCTTCTCTTAATTCAATCTCTAGCTCCAGTTTTGTTTGCCTTTGTTTGAAACTTTTATTTGGGCTTCTCTTGATGAGTAATCTACAAAGTAAACAGAAACTTTACTAATATTAAAAAAAATGAAATTTTCATGGAAAGAAAGCATAAAAGATTGGGTTGCCTCCCAATGAGCGCTTGTTTAACGTCATTAGCTTGACGCCTGAGTTTGATCATGGGTCTTTTAGTAGAATGTCAGTGGCAACCTTCTCCACTTCTCCTCCTAAATAGGGCTTTATTCTCTGTCCATTTACGACCCAAGTTCTTTCAGATTTAGGATCTTGTAATTCAATAGCTCTATAAGGTTTCACCTCCTTCACAATAAAGGGTCCTGACCATTTAGACTTGAGTTTCCTTGGGAATAGTTTCATCCTTGAGTTGAAAAAAAGAACAGATTGTCCTTGATGAAAACTTTTCTTCATGATGTGTCTATCATGGTAAACCTTCATTTTCTCTTTATAAATCCTTGATGAGTTATAAGCATGATTCCTCCACTCTTCTAACTTGTCCATCTGAATTTTCCTTTCTTCAGCTGATGCTTTTGGGTCATAGTTGAGGGTTTTCATTGCCCAAAATGCTTTGTGTTCAAGTTCCACCGGAAGATGGCAATTTTTACCATATACCAACTGATAAGGTGAAAATCCAGTTGGTGCCTTGTATGTTGTTCTATAGGCCCATAAAGCGTCATCTAACTTCAATGACCAATCTTTTCTACTTTGACTGATTGTCTTCTCCAGTATCCTCTTAATTTCTCTGTTGGATACTTCTACTTGGCCATTGGCTTGAGGATGGTAAGGGGAGGTTACTTTGTGCTTGACTCCATAATGTTCTAGGCATCGTTGGAGTTGACTGTTGCAGAAATGAGAGCCTCCATCACTTATTAATACTCTTGGAGTGCCAAACCTGCTGAAAATGTGTTTCTTAAGAAATTTGATGACAGTCTTGGCATCAGCTTTAGTACATGCCATGGCTTCTACCTACTTAGAGACATAGTCTACTGCCACAATTATGTATTCATTTGAAAATGACATTGGTAATGGCCCAGTAAAATCTATGCCCCAGCAATCAAAGACTTCTATCTCAAGGATGGTGGTTAATGGCATCTCATGTCTTTTTGATATGCTCCCTGTCTTCTGACATGCTTCACAATGCTGCATAAAAACATTAGCATCTTTAAACAATGAGGGCCAATAAAAACCTGATTGGAGGATTTTTGCCGCTGTCCTTTCCCCATTGAAATGTCCTCCATAGGGTGAGCTGTGACAGTGCCATAGGATGTTGTCAGCCTCCTCTTGGGACACACATCTCCTCAAAATATGATCTGATCCAAGTTTGAATAGGTAAGGGTCATCCCATAAGAATTGTTTTGTATCCCTCAGAAACTTCCTCTTCTGCTGCCATGAAAGGTCATCAGGCAATACTCCAGCAGCTTTAAAGTTAGCCATGTCTGCAAACCATGGCCGTTCTTTCATCATTAGTAGCTTTTCATCAGGAAATTCTTCCTTCACTTCAGGTTGGAGTAGTGTGACTTCCTGATTGACAAGTCGGGACAAGTGATCTGCAATAAAATTTTCACTGCCCTTTTTGTCTTTGACTACTAGGTTGAATTCTTGCATTAGCAAGATCCATCTAATTAGCCTGGGCTTAGAATCAGGTTTATTCAGCAGATATTTAATAGCAGCATGGTCAGTAAAAATAGTGATCTTGGAACCAATCAGATAAGGTCTAAATTTTTCCAGGCCATACACTATCGCTAAGAGTTCTTTTTCTATTGTTGCATAATTTGTTTGTGCAGGGTTCAAAACTTTACTAGCATAGTGTATAACATGAAAAATTTTAGCCTTTCTTTGTCCTAATACGGCTCCAACAGCATAATCACTGGCATCATACATCATTTCAAAGTCTAGTCCCCAATCAGGGGCAACTATTACAGGTGCACATGTTAGTCTATGCTTTAGAGTTTCAAAGGCATGCAAACAAGAATCATCAAAAATAAAAGGAGTGTCTTTGTTTAAGAGATTACTCAAAGGCTATGCAATTTTTGAGAAGTCCTTGATGAATCTTCTATAAAATCCTGCATGGCCCAAGAAGCTTCTGACTCCTTTTACATTTCCTGGTGGTGGTAATTTCTCGATTACTTCCACCTTTGCTTTGTCTACTTCAATGCCTCTTTTGGAGATTTGATGTCCTAACACAATGCCTTCAGTCACCATGAAGTGACACTTTTCCCAATTCAAAACCAAATTGGTGTCCACACATCTTTTCAGTACAATGGTCAAATTTTTCAAACATTGATCGAATGATGGACCAAAAACAGAGAAATCATCCATGAAGACCTCAATACATTTTTCCACCAAATCAGAGAAGATAGCAAGCATACATCTTTGAAATGTTGCAGGAGCATTACACAACCCAAAGGGCATTTTTCTGTATGCAAACACCCCAAAGGGACATATGAATGCTGTTTTTTCTTGATCCTCTGGTGTAACTGCTATCTAGTTGTACCCTGAGTAACCATCTAGAAAGCAGTAGTATGCTTGTCCTGTAAGTCTTTCCAGCATTTGATCCATGAAGGGTAGAGGAAAATGATCTTTTCGGGTAGCAGTGTTTAGTTTCATGTAATAGATACACATCCTCCATCCTGTGACTGTTCTTGTAGGGATCAATTCATGTTTCTCATTTTGTATGACAGTGATTCCTCCTTTCTTTGGAACAACCTGCACAGGACTTACCCAAGAACTATCAGAAATTGGATAAATTATACCAGCTTCTAGTAATTTAATTACCTCCCCTTTTACTACTTCCTTCATAGTTGGGTTCAAGCGTCTCTGTGGCTGAGCAATTGGTTTAAATTCTTGTTCCATGTAAATGTGATGAGTGCAGTAGGCTGGGCTTATTCCTTTCAGATCTTCCAATCTCCATCCAATCATTGTTAAGTGCTCTTTCAATACTTGAATCAATTGCTTTTCTTCAGTACCTGTCAATTCCCTGTTAATAATAACAGGTTTTTGGTTATCATCATCAAGAAAAACATATTTCAAGTGTGGAGGTAAAGCTTTTAACTCCACTTTTGGTGGGACAACTTCTTTTGTTTCTTCTGGCAGCTTTTCAAAGTGACTTTCTTGTTGAGTATCTTGCTTGTCCTTTTTCTTGTCTTTATCTATTGCTCCAACATTTAGCTCACCCAGTGGATCTTTGTTGAACCATTCGTTGGTTTGTTCTCTGGTGGCTTCTTCTTCAATGTCAATTTTGAAGCACTGTTGTTTTTCCTTTGGGTATTTCATTGCATCAAACACATTGAAATTTACTTCTTCATCTTGCACTCTTATTTTTAGCTTCCCATCATCCACATCAATAATTACCTTTGCGGTCTTCATGAAGGGTCTCCCCAGAATGAGAGGCACTTCTGCATCTTCTTCTATATCCATTATGACAAAATCTACAGGAAATACAAACTTGTCAACTCTTACCAGTACATCTTTAGCTATGCCATATGGAAATTTCATAGATCGATCCGCCAGCTGGAGGGTCATCCGTGTTGGCTTCACCTCAAGATCTCCAATTCTTTTCACCATTGAGAGGGGCATTAGGTTAATGCTTGCTCCCAAATCCAAGAGTGCTTTTCCTACTGGTAAAGTACCAATAGTTACTGGGATTGTGAAACTTCTGGGGACTTTTGTTTTTTGTGGCAGTGCTTTTTGAATGATGGCACTGCAGCCTGCTACAAGCTCCACTGTTTCTTTAGAAAATCTCTTCTTCTTTGCTAACAGCTCCTTCATGAATTTTGCGTAAGTTGGCATTTGCTCCATGGCTTCCACAAAAGGTATGTTTATTTGTAACCTTTTGAAGATATCCATAAATCTTGCAAATTGCCTCTCCTTGTCTATTTTTGAAGGGTTCTTTGGATACGGCAAGCTCTTCAGTTGTGGTGTTGGGTCGTCCACCTTCTTCTTCCCTTCTTTTATTTCTTTCTTTTTTTCTTTTTCAACTTCCTCCTTCATATGTACATCTTCATATTTTTTATTTTTCTTTTCAGTAACTTCCCCTTTTGTTTCTTTTTCAAAATCTTCTTCTACTTTTTCTTCCACCTTGTCATTCTCTTTTTGTTGTCCAATGACCTTCCCACTTCTTGTTGTGATTGCTTTGCATTGCTCCTTCGGATTTGGGTGTGTATTGGCTCCAAATTAGGAGTTATGATGCTCTACGATTTGACGAGCCAATTGCCCCACTTGAGTCTCTAGGTTTCTTATCGAAGCATCAGTGTTTTTCTGGTTGGTGATTGAGACCTGCATGAATTTTTCTAGAGTGTCCTCTAGTTTTAATGTCCTTTCTGTCAATGAAAGACCTTGCTGATAAGGTTGTTGTCTGTTGGATGTGCTTGCTTCTTGCTTCCATCCACTATTTTGACTATTTCTCTATCCCTGTGAAAAATTATTGGGGTGAGCATTGTTATTGAAGTTACTCTGCTTACCTTGGTTATTCATATAGAGGATGGATTGGTCTCCTTGCTGTCCTTGACAGTGTCCATTCTGTTGTTCTCCTCCACAAAAGTCACATCTCATTTGTGCTTGTTGGTTTCCTGTAGAGGATTATACAGCATGCAGTTGTTGCAGGAGTTTTGCCATCTACTGTGTCAGAGCTTCAATTTGTTATGTCAAAATTTTATTTTGAGCCAAAATGGCATCTGTTGTATTAAGTTCCAACATTCCCTTCTTTTGGACTTGTGATCTGTCATGCTGAGCTTGGTAATCTGTGGATGATAATGCTTCAATGATCCTTGTAGCTTGCTCTGTATCTACTGTCATCATGGTTCCTCCAGCTGCTGCATCTAAAATCATTTTAGTGTCAGCTTTTGAACCACTGTAAAAGATATTCAATTGGGTAATATCTTCTAAGCCATGGTTTGGGCATTTTCTCAGGAGAGATTTGAAACGTTCCCATTCTTCACAGAAGGGTTCATCATGGCTTTGTTTAAATGTTGTGATATCTGATTTAGCCTTGATAAATCTAGATGGTGGGAAGAATCTGTGTAGGAATTTTTCCTCCACTGACTCCCAGCTGTTCAGGCTTTGATTTGGGTGCGACTGGAGCCATTCTTTAGCTTTTCCTGCAAGAGAAAAAGGAAACAATCGTAGATATGCTGCTTCAATTACTTCCTGTTCAAAGCCCATTGTTCCTACTAATTCATAGAATGTGGCCAAGTGAGTGTAAGGATCTTCACTGGACATTCCATGGAATTGATGGGAACTAATTAAACTAAGGAAAGCAGGTTTCATTTCTATAGCCCTGATTGTATTTGGTATAGCAATGCTTGAGTAGTGTCTAGGTCCTTGTTGCAATGTGTAATCTCCAAGTGTTCTTCTTGGTGGGTTTTGATTATTGCTGTTGTCATCCATTGTGTCAGAGGAAGTTTGTCCTTCTTGGAAGTTCTTCTTTGCTTTCTTGATTTTCTTGAGGAACCTATCTATCTTAGGATCAAATGCAAGCTGTTCTTTTGTACCCTGTCCTCTCAAGATCATAAATCAAGTACTCAAGGTAGAAAAAAATTACTAAAAAATAAAAACAAATTGCAAACAAATTTATTTACACTGTCTTGTCAATTCAATGCTAAAATATTCAAACTTAAATCACCTCCCCGGCTGCGGCGCCAAAACTTGATGGTATGTTTCTGAGATATTTGGAATGAAGAGTTCACTGAAAGAGAATCAAGTTTTTATAATGTGAACTCAAGGTAATGCTTGTGCCAAGTTTAAACACAGAAGTTGTAATATAGTATAGTTGTCGTTCCACTGAGGAGGTGTTAGAATGAAGATCTTAGTTTTGAATTGATTTAGCAGAATGTTTTGGTTTTCATTTTGTTGTGAATGTTGTTGAATGAGAAGACAGTAAATAACAGAGAATAAAACTTGCAAAGGATAACAGTAAATGGTGTTGGAAAAATCAGTTTTGTAAAACAGGGATTGGCTTCATCACATCTTCACCTTCTGTAAGCTGCATAAGTTTTTATATAAGTAAATCGAAAAGATAATTTCTACGTCACAATCAAAGTCATTTGTATCGATCCCTCGACTACAAAATTCATAAGAATGATTTCAAACCGCTGATCCCTCAGTCACTTTGAAATCACCCCAGCATTATCGATCGATTGTTTTGACGTTTATTGCGTTAGACGCCATCCCTGGCTACCTACTCACAACAAGTATTTCTTTCGGATCTGCTTTCAAAAGTTACTTCCCAGCATACTTGAGAAAACTTAAAACAAGAAAATAGTGATCAAGTACTTTCAGGCATTAAACACAGAAGGAAATACAGAAACTTATCAAATCTCATTACTAAATAAAAACTTACAACAGCATTACTTCAGTGTTGAATGGATTACAGCCAATCCCATAAGGGAGTTTAGTTACTCATGCTTTGCATTTTCACCCTCAAAATATAAATACAAAAGATAATGGAAAAGGTTGGATTGTGAGGGAAATACAGGGGATTAATCTGATGATGGATATGATGATTCCTGATGTTGTTAGCAGCCTGATTTATAGGGGTTCTGGTTCAGCTCCCTTTGCCCACTTGTGTAGAACCCATGCAGCATCTTTCAAAGACTTGTAGAAACACAAGAAAATGGGTGAGTTGGCATCGCACCATTGGTGAATATTAAATTGAAAAATCCCATACTGCATGAGTCACGCTTGAGCTTGATGGTCACGCTCAAGCGTGAAGGGTCCTGATACTTATTAAATGTTCCACGCTCAAACCATCTTAATCATGCTTGAGCGTGGTTCCCTCGCTCAGGCGCGCTTGACTTATGCTTTGTTAGCCATCAGTCACGCTCAAGCGTGTACAGCCTACGCTCAAGCGTTCTTCATGTGCAGGGTCACGCTTGAGCTCCATTCAGTTACGCTCAAGCGTCATTCGTGCCTGGGTCACGCTCACGCTCACGCTTACTCCTTGCTTGGCCGCTCTTGATCTCACGCTCAAGCGGCTCATCCCCACGCTTGAGCGTGAGAGGGGTCCTGATGCCTCTTTGTCTCTTTTAATTGATGCTTGCCATGCTTAATCCTCGCTTAAGCGTCTAGTATTCACGCTTAAGCGTGAGAGGTGCTTATGCTTTCTAGCTTTCATGCTCAAGCTTGCTTACCTTGCCTCGCCTTCCTGTTGAATTCCCTGCACTTCCCAAGAGCTTTAACACAACATTTCTTTTATACACTACTTAAAAGATTCATGCTCACTTCCTTCAATAATTCATTAATTCAGCTCAAATTCTTTACAAAATTAGTTTAAATGAGTCATGAAATCAATGCTTAATCAACACTTATCAAGGGGCAATACCCCGAATTTCCAAAAAGGCTCAAACTGGGGCATCGCCCCAGGTTTCTCCCTTTCAGTCGAGGGGCAATACCCCTGAAATTTTTAGTCTTTCTAAAAACTAGGGCATCACCCTAGGTTTCTCTCTGTCAAGGGGTAACACCCCTAACTTCTTCAGTATTTCCAGAAACTAGGGCATCACCCTAGACCTCTTTCTTTCAATCAAGGGGCAGTGCCCCAAGATTCTTTCAATCATCTCAAACTGGGGCATCACCCCAAAGCTCTAAATCCTGGTTAATTTGGACGGGACGTCTTGTTCACCCCCAAATATCTCAACCAAGGTGCAACACCCTCACCTTTACTTTTCTTGTCAACCGAGAGGCAACACCCTCACTTTTACTTTTCCAGTCAACTGAGAGGCAACACCCTCACCTTTACTTTTCTTGTCAACCGAGAGGCAACACCCTCACTTTTACTTTTCTAGTCAATCGAGAGGCAACACCCTCACCTTTACTTTTCTTGTCAACCGAGAGGCAACACCCTCACTTTTACTTTTCCAGTCAACTGAGAGGCAACACCCTCATCTTTATTTTTCCTGTCAACCAAGAGGCAACACCCTCATCTTTACTTTCCCTGTCAACCGAGAGGCAACACCCTCACCCTTTTTTCCCTATCAGCCAAAAGAACATTACCCCATTAAAAAAAAGGGGGGATTCGATGTTGACACCGGCCAGAGGAGGATTTCAACTGGTACCTCCTCGGCATCCGAGGTTAGGGGCAAAAGGAGGCAGGACGGCATCCAAGAATGTTGTCGTAACCCTTACGTCGGTTTACAATCAGATGCACTTGGTTCGATTTGAATTTTGGTCATAAGGGACGATGTCACACTCCTTACATCGGTTGCAACTCAATTTGAAATCTACATCGGCTAAGAATCATATGCACTTGGCTCGATTTAAACTTTGGTCATAAGGGACGATGTTGAGAATTCAATTCAGTTAGCCTGTTCAAGGACGATATTGGTTTAAATTACACTATTAATTCAACATCAGTCAAAAGTAAACCAAGTTATTAAAGGACAATGTAGTTTTTGGTGATTCAGAATTCAAGTATGATTGATGAGATTAGACGGTGTTGTTTCAAGTTGTAATTCATTACACATCGGTCACAGGTCAATTATACTTGGCATTCTTGGAAATTAAAAAAAAAACAAAAAATAAAAAAAACAGAGGTAGATATGAAAAATGCACTTCATTAAAGAAAAAGGGCACAACGGCCCTACAAAAAGTTTGACTCCGGAGCCTATCCCGGAACAAGGCTATCAGAAAAGGAAAAAACTCAAGTCCTAATGCTTGGGGAGTCCGGCCCGGCGACGGTGGCTGTCCTCTCAGAATCTTCTAACACTATCCTCAACTCCATACTTTGGCCATCAGGGAGAGGCAGAGGTTCATAAGGAACATCCTCAGGTTCCACTGCCTGACCCCGGTCCATAGCATACAGGTGCCCACCATGAAACTCATAAAAGACACCTATACCGTTCAAGTTAAGTTGCAAAGTGGAATTCTGATGTACAACTTGACGAACAGCGGAGCTAAAGGCGATATCTGCCAATTCCAAGAATTCAGCCATCTGCTCCTCAGTTTCACGCTGTTCTTGAGCTTGAGCTTCCTGTACAGTGGCAATTTTGGCTACCAGCTCTTCATTCTTCTTCTCCACCTCAGCCCGTCCAACCAAGGCTTCGTCCAGTTTAGCCTGAAGAGCTTTAAGAGCGTCCTCTGAAGCCTTGTGTTTAGCCTCAGCCTCAGCCTCATCCGCTTTCTTGATAGCCGAAGTGTAAGCCATAGTGAGATCGGCTAAATCTTCCTGGCTCTTAGCCAAATCCTCCTGGCTCTTGGCCAAAGCAGTTTGAGCCTCCACTCTAAAGGCTTCAGCCTTCTTCATCCGGTCTAGGCATTCCTTAGCCTTGAGACCGAAGTAGTAGGACTTCCCCAAAGAACTGAGAACCTCGGCCGCTTCGACCAAGTTGAAGATAGCCCCCTTGAGAGCACTCTGGGATTCGGAGGCGGGAAAATCGTCCTTTAGCTTGAAAGGTATTTCAAACCGCGCCGGTGTCCCCCCGGCGTAATCCAAAAACCCTGAAATGCTGGAGTTGCAGTAGATGGGCTCTTCAGTAGGCTGAGTCTGGCCCGGAGAGTTATTTACACCGGTAGCCTTCTCCTCCTCAGGATGTGCCTCCACCTCGGCCTTAACCCTTTGGGCCTTGTGTTTCTTGGACCTGGAGGTTTGGCCGGAGTTGTTGCGTTTCTTGCCCTTATCTTGGGCCCTGTCCTCCGGACCCAAGGCCATGTTCCCAACCTTGTTAGCCGGGATACTCACTAGCTTTTCCGATGTGCAACTGAGGGTTATCTTGTTCTCCACACCGGCTGCAGCAGCATTCCTAGCTTTGGCCGCCTCCCTGAGTTTCTTGAGGACGTCGATCCAAGCCATTTCACCTGAAAAAAGGGGAACCGTTGTCAACACCGGTATTATTATTATTATTATTATTAAAAAGAAGAAGAAGGAACTACCTAGGTAAGTATCCCAGCCTGACTCCGACCCAAGAAGGTTCTTGTAGGACATTTTGGCAAAGCCAGAATAGCTTTTCAGAGCGTCCAAGACCCTTTTGGACTCTGTTGATAGAACACTCTCACTGACGGTGTAAGCATTGCTGGTCAGGAGGAAGTGCTCATGAGTCCAGCCGGTGTAGAACTTCCTGGAAAAATCAGAATTCTCCCAGAACACCGGTCTTCCTGCATTGACCTCGACCTTGACATAGGAGTGCTTGAAGCTGACCCCGTCTGTCTTGGCCGACTCAGTGTAACTTTCAAAGTTCACCACCTTAGAGTCGCAGCGGAGGTTGATGAATCCCAGGCCCCCTCCGGAATTACCCCGGCGCATCACCCTATAGTAGGTGAAGAAAAGAGTGATAGTAGGGACGAAGTGGAAGTACTCCCCAAGTACTTCCAAGGATCTTACCAAACCTCAGCCGTTGGGATGAAGCTGGCTGGGGGAGTAGTCCAAGAACCGGAGTACCCTCATTTCAAACTCCGTGAGAGGGAGACAGACGTCGATCTTCGAGAATAACATCTCGTACATGAAGAAGTACCTTGACCCTGGTTGATGGCAGATCTGATCCGAGGTAAGGGGGCAGAAGACAGTGAAGTCATCTTCATGCTCCTCGCCGGAGTGAACGGTGACATCTTCAATAGTTACATTGGCAGCATCCTCAGCATATCGGGAGATGATGTTCCTTGGGTCTTCATGAACCCAAAAGTAAGGATCCTTGGCCTTCTCAGCAAGCTAATCTATCTGGTGTGCAAGGACATTTATTTCGACGGGGTTGGTGGCAACAACCGGGACGTTGGTAGAAGAATTTCCAGAGGCAGCCATGAAGACGGTGTGGCAGAGGAATGGGACACAACTGTAAAAGGCCACATCGTTTGTTAAATAAAGATCGGCACTGTTGTCCCGCTCACTAGCAGTGCCTAAGTTGAAAGGAGAGGATGATGTGTGGGAGTCAGACGATATGTCAAACTCCCTCGTTTCCTATAAAGGCAAGGTGGAGAAACGATGTCTTAAAACCATGGGCCGGTGTGAAACCCCAGAAGTTGCTTCACCGTGGTAATGCTGACCCTGGCTCATGACTCCTCCCGACTGACGCCGGGATGTGATTGAAGGAGGCCTTGATAGGACCTCGACGGAGTCACTGCTTGAACCTGTGTCCCTCATACCCTATCTAGGAATGAAAATAGAGAAAGAGGGTAGAGCTACCTGCTGAGACGATGCGGGCAGTTCTTTTAGTGCGAGCCAGAATGTTGAACACCAGAGGTTTTGAACGTCAGAGAGGCAGAACTTCAGTATCAGAAAACAAGTGAAAATGAACGACCCTCATGCCTGCTTTTATAGAGTGAGTGGACGAGGATCCAGAATGTTCTACATTCCGGCCCAGGCCCATGAAGAAAGGCCCACTCGCTTCGACTGTTCGCATTCTGGTCTGAGGGTACGAAAATTTGAAATTTGAAAGGACGAATTAGGTGATAACACGTGTAAGGACCCTTAGGTCATTTTCAGATGTAAACCATCCTGAAGGTACACCGGTATGTTATCTACCTACACCGTCAGATGCCATATCGGTTAAGGTGTCCCACCTGGCCCCTACATCAGTGTTCATGTCTTTACTTCCTTTTCACTTCAAAAATATGAAGACTTTGTGTTTCTCTTATGAAAGAGAAGTAAAGAGGGGCATCTGTGAACACCCATTTTGGTCCGGCCAATGATTACATTGAATTGACACCATTTGCAATAAATCCCAACCGGTGTGAGGTAGTAGGTGTGACATCGTCTGATGTCTTGAAAGAACATCAGTTTAAGGCTGAAAGAACACCAGTCTGAGCTGCTAAAGTAGGACGTCATTTGATGGCCAGATTACATCAGCCGGTATCCAGTAAGAGAACACCGGTCCAGACTATCGAAGGGATCACACCGGCCTAATCATTAAAATCATTCGTTGAGCCGGTATCCCTGTTATCCGATGTCATGGACCTTACATCGAAGTGGTAAGTCTGGTAACCTATGCTGACTTGGAATCGTACATCTGAACTAACCCTCGAATCCCAGTAGTGGCAGACAGGGGGCGGAAGTGGAAATAATTAAAAATTCCCCACCAGTCGCTGCTCCCCATAACCTGTTAGTGGCCAGGTTGGCTCCACTGTGCGCATGGGTGAGTGAAGGTTTGAGTTGTCTAAGCACTCAGCCAACATCTTGGACCTCTATAAATGCCTCAGCTGAAGAGGCACAAGGGTCGACACGCTGAATATAGAAGCCCCCAGAAAACTTGGTCCATATCTTGAATCTCTGAACCCCTGGCAAAATTCACTCCGGTGTCCTGAATCCGAAGTCAAGAAACCTGTTCCCAATCCACTTTCTCTTATTTTCTTTGAAACAGAAGCACCAGTCCCATTCCTGTTTGTTAGACCTTGAAACTTCCTTGTCACTAAACTCCGTCCAAACCCTACATCGCTCCACCACTGAATCCTACACCGTTTCTTCATCAAGACACATTTTCATCACTGAGTCTTACTCTGGTTCCACACTGTACTTCGGTTATAGCCACACCGGTCCAGGTTTCTGCCAGTCACGCTGTTGTTTTAGTCCACACCGGCTCGCACTAACAGATCGTTTATCAGAGCTCATTCCACGCCGGCTCCAACCTGCAGTCTGGTTCCTCTCAGGTCCACTCCACACCGGTTATGATCTTTCTTCACCTCTATCATTTTAGCTTATTTCATATTGTTTAGTCCATTTCTTTCACCAAGTTTATAGTTTCTGCTGAATCTGCTTTCCCAGTTAATTTAGCTTCTGTTGTTGAATTTTCCCTCACCTAGATTCATAATAATAACAAAAAAAAACAAGTATTTCTCACATTTTATTTTGATCACTGTAAATTTTGTCTTAACCGGTGTCGTGCAGATGTACTTTTGCCTACACTATCTCTGAAGCCCATACACGTGTGGAGAACTTCGCCTTGTGTGCCCCCTTTTTCATAAAGTCTACTCGCCACTAAATATTTAGCTTCACTTACATACCGTTTATCAAGAACTACGTAACCTTGATTTCTCGACCATTCGAGAATACGTAGGAGTAGAACTTAACTCCTGTCGGGCCCATCCTTTCTTTTTTATTTTTACGCTTTTTGTAACTATTCCATTTTTATCATCTCCACGAGAATCAATTTAGACGTAACGTCTTGTTGATTTTCCCCTATTTTTGGTTGACCGCCACCATGATCCATAAGGAAAGGGATACTTGGGACGAGACGTCCCGTTCATCCCCTTCCCATTTCTGACCCCGTATTTTTGATTAAAGGATGACTAATTTAGACGCGACATCTTGTTAGCATCCTTCCCTTTCCGTGTTTTATACCGAAGTCCAGGTTAATTTTGCTTCGACACTGCATGTTTGTTCAGTTTGTTTCCTTTGTTTTTTTTATTACAAAGTACAAATATAAAAAGGAAGAAATAAGACATCCCTTGTAAGGCTATTTATGTTGCACATTTTCAATCTTGGTACTATTTTTGACAGGCGATGTAGGGTACTAATACCTTCCCTATTCGTAATCGACTCCCGAACTTGAATCTCAGCTTTTTAACCAGTGCTTTACTGAACTTAGTTTTTTTTCCAATGTTTTTCCTGTGGATAAAAACGTTGGTGGCGACTCCCTATTTTTGTTTGTTTCGTTTTATCAAAGGGTCAACCGCGCCGCCGTGATCCCGGTCGCGACAGTAATGTCTCCTGTAACATCCCAGATTTTTAAATAATTATAAAATTCAGATTAAGGTTATGGATTGATGGGATTAATGGTTAATTAATGGATTAATTGCCAATTGGGCAAATTATTGAGTGATAATAATTTTAATAATAATAATAATATATGCCTTTGGTGGTTAAAGGGCCGGTTCTCTCATTCTCCCTCTTCCTTGGTCCACGTGGAGTGTATTAAATGCTAGAGGGGGGTAATGATTAAAAAGGACTAACATTAAATGCTGATAGGATTGCATCAATGAGGATGTGGCTGCTGATGGAGACTGGAAGCTGTGGTAGAGCAGCGTGATGATGGGGCTGTAAGGTGATGTAGCTTCACTTTCACGTTCCCTTTTGCATATCATTCATCTACTTTTGGAAGAGTGTTTTGAAGAGAGAAACGCTCTCCATTCTCTCTAAAAACTCTCTGGAGACTCTTCTTCTCATTTATCTCCTTCGTCTCCTTCATCTTGTTCTTCCTCCACTCAACGCTGTGTTGAGCCCGAGTGGAGCTGCATGGTGATGGTGAACAGCGTGGCTGTGTGTAACCATGTGGGGCAGCATGGTGTTGTGTTTTGGAGGTTGGTTCCTCCTCTTCTTCCTCTTGTTGATGAGGCTGTTTGTGGCTCGGTTGGGAGCCTGTGCCAGCAGCGTGGAGTGCCTTGGTTTGTGGAAGATGGTCCACTGTGTTGAGGCTGTGACGTTGTGAAGAAGGAGTCCTCGTTGGGTGGTGCTTGGAAACTTCTCCACTGACTTGGTGGGAGAGCTCTTTCAAAGGAAGCTGTGTTTGACTCTCCTATGGTTAGAAGCCGAGCAGAGTGCTGCTGTGGCTGGGCCGAGTGGCCCATATGACTCCTGGAAACTTCATCCAGGTAAGGGGGCTTTGCATCTCAAATGCATAGGTTATGGACGGTTTTCCAGGTGAAATATTTATACTGTGATATGTTATATTTGATGTATTGCTTGTTGATTTTCAAGTGGTTAGTAGCCCGGATATGCATGATGGATATGCTTGGTTTGATGTTATTGTTTCCGTCCATGATATGCATGAAAATATACTTGATAATGTTTTGATATATGTATGAGATGCATGATGTATGAATTTATGAATGCCGAGTGCATGGTGTAGTCCTCTATTAGTCCCTATGCGTAATGGTATATTTAAATGTATATGATGCTTGTTGATGCATATGATCATGATGAATGAATGAATGGGGACTGTGATGATAAATGCCGAGTAGGCTTATTATATAAAAGCATGAGAGCTTATGGAAAAGGATACATCCGAGTGATAGAGGACAATCCGAGTGAAATATCATATGTAAAAGCATGGGATGTTTATTGGTGTTAGATTCCGAGTGGAATTATATATATAAACTGGTGTGAGGCTTAGAAATGCTAAGGCCGAATGGATCCCATGAATGTGAGGCTAATGGCATAGTGGTTGCCGAGTGGATGGCATAGTGATTGCCGAGTGGATGTGATGTGAGCCGAGTCATCTGATTGTTGTTGAATTGCCGAGTGCACATGATGTTGAACGTAAATTTCTGAGTGGGCAATTGAATGAATATGAGTTGAATTTATTTGCATACGTGTTATTGAGTTATTGAATATGAACACCTTGCGGGGTGCCACAAGGGTATAATCCCGAGTGAAGAGGACAGGGTCCTAATGTTGAATATGATGAAAGACCTCGAGTTGGACTCGGGGCAGTGCCTGGGGCACTAAGCATGAAATGAGACACTTGATGAAATGCCGAGTGCATTGGCGTGGGATGCCGAGTGAATGAAACCGTATGCATCTGATTCGCCACTGGAATGCGTTAGACTTCTATTACCGATCGGCAATCAGATGATGAAACATATGATGAATATGATTAAGTCCTGGAGCTGGGCTCAGGCACACTCCTCGAGCAGGGCTCGGAGTTGAGTGAAATCCGAGCGGATCAGTATACTGGTAGAAGAGTGAGTTGAGCATTATAGCTGAGTGAAATGGGTGAAATCCCGATCGGAAGATGTTTGTGATTGCTCATATTGAATGGCAGTATATGTTGATTGATTGATGATGTCTATATTTAATTGTATTATGGATTCTATGATTAATCCAAGCCAATATCTGTCATTTAATATGTAATGCTCACCCCTACACCATTTTTCAGTGTATGCAGGTCGGTTTGGATGATGTGGTAGTCTTAAACCCAAGTGTTGGGTGTTTATAATAAAGATGTGTATATAATATTATGTTCCGAGTACATTTAATGCACTAAAGCCTTGGCCGGCTCATATTAACGTTGTATAATGAATACACTTTATATATATATATTGAAGTTGGGTTATTGGAAATCCGAGTGCATGTCTGTATATATATATAGGCTACATTGAAATCATGTACTTGTATCGAATATCGGGTTTTGTTGAAATAATAATGACAAGATGATTGAATAACCCGAGTGCATGTTAATATATATATATACTTCGAGTGATGGTATTATATGCATACCGACTGAATGTGTTGGTGAATGGAAAGTATAAAGATAATGAGTATCCGAGTGTATGCGTATGTATATACATATATGTTATATTGATATCAAGGTTGTGAATCGGTGGAAGTGTATTGTTGAATTGGTAGTCGGACTTGGAATTAGAGAATAAATTTATATAAGTGATTTATGTTGATTTGATGCTTCATGTTGACTCGGAAATGATGTTGTATGAATATCTCTAAGTTGATGAATCCTGAGTGGAATATATGTGGCTTAGTTGCTTTTCCGAGTGAGTCTTATGTATGGGACTCCATATCCGAGTGTAACTCATATGTGAGCCTCTTTCTGTGTGTTAATGGCTCTTGTGGATTCTGAGTGAAGTATATATGGTGAACCCCGAGTGGGGAATGACCTTGTATAATTCGAGTGAACTTCTCCAAGGAAAGAGTTGTTGGTGGCTCAGATAAGAAATAATCTAAGTGTTTATATATATGATCCGAGTGAAGTTACGCATGTATTCCGAGTGAACATGGTTACCTATCCCGAGTGAATAAAGTAATATGTATTCTTAGTGTGTAAGTGTGGAATGAGTCCGAGTGTGACTTGATGTTGTGATTTTCCCTGAGGGAAGAGAAATATAAGTGTTAACCGAGTGATTTATGGCCGAGTGGAAGCCTATGTATCCTCTGAGTGATAGAGTTCAAATATGCCGTGTAACTCGAGGTTGAATTACACCGAGTGGTGTTTGGCTGGGAGGTAACCCGAGTGAGGAAGTTTTATGGAATCCGAGTGGGATTACCCTCATTTCCCGAGTGGATTATTATGTTGACTTTGTGGATAAAATTGAGAGACTAAGTTATGGGTTGCTGAGTGAGGCAATTGTTGAGGTGGTTCCCGAGTGATTGAATTTCCTTATACCGAGTGGACTAAGTCATTACCGAGTGAATGGATGTCTAGATACCGAGTGGTGGATTTGTCGAGTGTGGCTTCTCGCTTCAGCGAGTGATTCCTCACTCCAGCGAGTATGTTGTTTGGGAAGGCTTTCGTATTCGGTTTCGCCCAAGCGATTGGTGTTGGCCCGAGCGCGTTGTGCTGCCTCGCCCAAGCAGAGTCGGATCTCGCTTGAGCGAGTGTGCACTGTTTCGGGTTTCGCTTGAGCATTGCTTTTTCCGTTGTATGCCTTCTTGGTCAGTTTTAATTTTCCTTTTGCCTTCCTTTCCCTTTCTTTATTTAATTGGACCCGGTTCTTCATGGTCTATGGACCTGGCTCTCATATCTTCATATATGAGAGTGGCTTTTTATTGATCCAGGTATTTTCTAAATAAAAATTAGGAAAACTTTCCCCTGTTTTGGGTTTATTTATTTGTTAAAAATAAGGGTGTTACATCTCTAAATTTTCAGTGCAAAGACCACAGCTGCAAGCTCTAAATCATGTGTAGGATAATTTTGTTCATATGGTTGTAACTGTCGTGAGGCATAAGCAATTACCTTGCCATTTCGCATTAATACACACCCGAGGCCCAGCCTGGATGCATCACAATAGACCACAAAACTTTCCTGTAGATTAGGCAATGCCAATACAGGAGTAGAAGTCAATCTAGCCTTTAGCTCTTGAAAACTCTTTTCACACTCAGGAGACCACACAAAAGGAACATTCTTTCGAGTTAACTTAGTTATCGGCAACACAATCTTAGAGAATCCTTCAATGAATCTCCTATAATAACCAGCTAAACCCATAAAACTCCTAACCTCAGTAACTGACTTAGGTTTCTCCCAAGCCATAATAGCTTCCACTTTGGAAGGATCAACAGAAACACCTTCACTAGAGATAACATGACCTAGAAACTAAATCTTATCCATCCAGAAGTCATACTTGGAAAATTTAGCAAACAACTACTTTTCTTTTAACACCTGGAGTACCAACGAAGATGTTCTTCATGATCTTCATGAGACTTAGAATAGATCAAGATATCATCGATAAAAACAACCATAAATCGATCTAAATACGGATGGAAGATGTTGTTCATATAATTTATGAACACAGCAGGAGCATTAGTTACACCAAACAGCATCACCATATATTCATAGTGGCCATATCAAGTCCTAAACACCGTTTTAGTAATATTAGAAGCCTTGACTCGGATCTGATGGTATCCAGATCATAAATCAATCTTTAAAAAGATTGAAGCACCACGCAACTGATCAATCAAGTCATCAATTCTGGTCTCAGACCACTCTCAAATTTAATACACTTGGAGCCTTCAGTACCCGACAGCTGAAAAGGAGGATAAAATAAACAGAGTTCTTCAAATTTTGCTGTATACTCTTCCACACTAAGATTGCCCTGTCTGAGCTCCATGAATTCTAGTTGTTTTCTGCTTCTTACAGTGTCAGGGAAATATTTCTCAAGTACACCTTGAAATTCTCCCAAATCAATTCAGTTCCCGCAGCTATCATCATAGCTTTTGTCATTTTCCACCAATTTTTAGCTTCTTTACGAAGCATAAACACAACATATTCGACTTTTTGTGCCTCAGTTCACTGTAGACTATCAAAGATCCTTTCCAAATTTTGTATCCATGTATAGGCTTGATCAGGTTGAAAGCCTCCATGGAACTCAGTCGGCTTACGCTTCAAAAAACAATCTAGACTATGATTGTCAGACATTTAGGGTTGGTTCCGCCTTTCTAAAATGTCAGCAAAACGTTGGAAGGCAGCAGCCATTGCATCCATACCTAGATGATCAGCCATTCTTATCCTAAAATAACATCACACTTTAGTATTTCTAATGGATAAGAATACAACATTTTTACAGTGGATATCATCAATCAATTTAATAATTGACAACTAGCATATGAGTTCACTCAGTTCATAGCATTCTGTACATCAACCTTGGCCTTGGACTTTTTAAGTCTGTTCTGATACCAAAATAAAACATCCAAACCTTAATTTAATAATAATAATAAATAAATAAATAAAATATGGGATTTTTTGTAAATATTCTCACCCATCCTAGGATGTCCCTATATGACTCAATGGGTCCCTCATAACATATCCTAGAGTTTGGGGCTCCAAGACGGCCTAAAGAAAATTTTTCAGCACGCCGGCTCCTTGTACACCACTCGATAATTTGAGTCAAATTGGAGTTACACAACTCCAATCAAGATGAATCTGATTTGTAAAGATTCATAACTCAAATACCTACAATTTGTATGCAGAAGTTGAAGGCTAAAAATGTCATGAAGATACCCAAACGGGTTAAAAACATCAAGGAAATCAAGAAAAACGAAAAAAAATCCAAAAGCTGTCAGCAGACCAGCCAGTGTGGTTACGCCCAGTGACCAGCATACCCACGCCTCGTGTCTCACCAGCCAGCGTGCCAACTCCCAGTCCAGCGTAGGTACGTCCGGTGACTCGACAGTAGCTGTTCCAGTAGCTTTTTGTGCCCTGTTTACAGCGACTTTGGGTCATCATTTCACTAGGCTAATCAACTCCAAATTTCATGAAATTTCATACATAATACACCTACCCTATCATCCATAATGTGGCAAAGTTTCATGCCCAAATTCCTTCCCCATCAAAATCTAAGCTATAGGGTAGTTTTATGCATTTTCTAACATTCTACATGAAAAATAATCCATATTTTCAACTTCTAATCACTCTAACTTTTTCATATGGAGTCCAATGACCATCAAATTTTGACACTAGCTAACATACACTATTTGTGGTCTATAGCCACTGGCCTCACTCAAAAATTCCTAAAAATGAGAGATTTATGCGCATAAATGTGTTTAGCTCATTTAAGGCATTTTTATGCAACTCAAGGGTCAATTCTCAATGAAATGTCCCATTCCAGTTTCTACAAGTCACAAATCATGCCTAGTAACTATTGCAACTGTTCTAGAACATTCATTCATCATAGTTTGATATTTGACCATCTCAATGGCTCAATAATGCATGAAAAATCATATAAATACTACATTTTCATGGTTTTTTGACCAAAATGGGACACTTTTAAAAAATATTTGCACTTTTGGGGTTGAAAAAAAAATATTTAGTTGTCTGGGGTAGAATCTGTCACATCTTATTTGAATTTCATCTGGTGGGGAGACGAAAATTCGTCTGGTGGAGGGGCGAATTTGACTCGTCAAATTCGTCTGGTGGGAAGACAAATTCTCCACAGGGGAAAATAATTAACAAAATTTCCCGGACCAGGAGTCGAACCTGTGCCCCATGGATCACAACATGATACCACAACCACTACGACAATTCGTTTTTTGATACAAATAGGGAATACTATTAAATATAATATCTTTTCTTCTTACATATAAATATATAAATAAAATAAAATAAAATAAAAACTTATATAGAATATATATATATAACATATTAAATATATATTATATATTATAAAATATATCTTAATAATATTTTAATACAAAATATATATTTATATTTAATATTTTAATATATAATATATTAACATTAAATATATATTAAAGTTAATATATATTTATAAATTAAATATAAATAGATATTTTATATTAAAGTTAAATTTTTTTAATATAAAGTTATATATTAAATATAAATATCTATTTATATTTAATTTATAAATATATATATTAACTTTAATATATATTTAATGTTAATATATTATATATTAAAATATTAAATATAAATATATATTTTGTATTAAAATATTATTAAGATATATTTTATAATATATAATATATATTTAATATGTTATATATATATATATATTCTATATAAGTTTTTATTTTATTTTATTTTATTTATATATATATATATGTAAGAAGAAAAGATATTATATTTAATAGTATTCCCTATTTGTATCAAAAAATGAATTGTCCTAGTGGTTGTGGTATCATGTTGTGATCCATGGGGCACAGGTTCGACTCCTGGTATGGGAAATTTTGTTAATTATTTTCCCCTGTGGAGAATTCGTCTTCCCACTAGACGAATTTGACTAGTCAAATTCGCCCCTCCACCAGACGAATTCAGACACATGGCAGACTGCTGCAATTTCGTCTCCCACCAGACAAAATTCAAATAAGATGTGACAGATTCTACCCCAGACAACTAAATATTTTTTTTTCAACCCCAAAAGTGCAAATATTTTTTAAAAGTGTCCCATTTTGGTCAAAAAACCCATTTTCATGAACTTGTCATCTAGCCACTGCTATATCTCATTCAAGAACAGTTCCTGGACATTGATGCATCAACGAAACATCATGTATAAGTCCACAATTCCTGGTCATCAAACTCATATGCAAATGGTAGGACCATCCATGGTCTCTACTTTCCATAACCTTAAGTAAGTACCATTATCCATCATAAACTAAACTATATGTTCAAAATAGGTTCTAGGCTTCGAATTGGAGCTGTTAACTATCTAGTTCACTGCATATTCATCTATGCACACTCCCATACACATAACAAAATAAGTATACACAGAAGCCGGCCAAGGCTACTACAAAACAACTATGTGCATCATGTACCATACATATATATACATAATGCTCCATGCATACTGAGTGACCTCATATACCATCGCTGCGTCCTATATCCACTGTAAAAATAACCACAAATATGGGTGAGCATAATACATGTTAAATGACAGTTATTGAATCGGATTACATATCCAATTTACTAACACCTATAAATCATATTCACTATCATATAATCTCATCACATTTCATTCATTCATATATTCTCAAATGATGATGTAATCATGTTGTTCTCAACAACATTCATCAATGCATAAAACATGCTCAATCAATTGGATCCATTATTAAGTTTTAATTTGTGTTGTAACACTGGCTCTCAGCCATATATTCAGCTCTCGGCTGATTCGGCTGTTTTACTGGTACCAGACCATTTGCCCTCTCACATGACACAATCACTCTCAGCGACAACGGTAGTGTCACGGGCTAAACCCCGAGCCTCGCTCAAGAGGTTTTGCCTTGAGTCCCACCTAAGGTCTTTTGTGGAATCCTTGAAACCATAATTATATTTCATATTTGTTCATCATACAAGCATCCCATGCTATATACAATTACATCTAAAGCATATATATATATATAATCATATCATGTGATATCCCGGCGCTGTTGAGGGCGGGGAGTGATCGTCGGTGCATGGGCACAGACAAGGAGTGGCTCCTGGCAGCCTTCCAGCGGGGAATGTGGCATTTCGGGCACTGTTGAGGGCGGGGAGTGATCGCCGGTGCATAGGTACGGACAAGGAGCGGCTCCTGGCAGACTTCTAGTAGGATGGACATATGAACGAATCGAATACATACCAGAATGAGAGGGATCTAAAGACTATATAGGTATGGGACTATACAGTCAAGGATAGCTTAAAGGAATGAACTCGTACTACCTATACCAACAAATGTATTAACCTTTTCGGTAGCCTATCACTTAAGAACTCTGTAGTTAAGCATGCTTAACTTGGAGTAATTCTGGGATGGGTGACCTCCTGGGAAGTTCTCGGGAAGTGTGTGAGTAAGGACAAAAGTACATTGGAAAGGTCTTGTGTTGGTTTGTGGGGAGAGTCGTTCATTTCAGAAAAGCGGCCAGGGCGTTACAGTGGTATCAAAGCCTAACCTCTCCTAGTACGGTATGGTTCGAGGACGAACTAGGCGGAAGCTGGTGGGCATGTGACATCCCGGCGCTGTTGAGGGCGGGGAGTGATCGCCGGTGTATGGTCATGGACAAGGAGCAGCTCCTGGTAGACTTCCAGCGGGGAATGTGGCATCCCGGGCACTGTTGAGGGCGGGGAGTGATCGCCGGTGCACAGGCACGGACAAGGAGCGGCTGCTGGCAGGCTTCCAGTGGGAGGGACACATGAACGAATTGAATACATACCAGAATGAGAGGGATCCAAAGACTGTATAGGTATGGGACTATACAGTCGAGGATAGCTTAAAGGAATGAATTCGTACTACCTATACCAACAAATACATTAGCCTTTTCGGTAGCCTATCACTTAAGAACTCCGCAGTTAAGCGTGCTTAACTTGGAGTAATTCTAGGATGGGTGACCTCTTGGGAAGTTCTCGGGAAGTGTGTGAGTGAGGATAAAAGCACATTGGAAAGGTCTTGTGTTAGTTTGTGGGGAGAGTCGTTCATTTCAGAAAAGCGGCCAGGGTGTTACATATCATCATCATATATCCTACTGCATCTCATGCATAGGAATCTCAACAAATTCAAAAATACAATATATAGCTCATGCCAATTCAACATCATTAATATGAATGAAAGACATGAAAACATAAAATATGCCACACATATTATATATTCGGGATTTCTTATTAAATATAACAATATTATCCTGAATTCGTTCATAAACTATGCATTTAAAATGTAAATGCTCCCCCTACCTCAAAATGGAGAATCCTAGAAACACTTTGACCGATTGAACACTAGCAACCAATAATCGCAAGCTCTGATCTCTATTTCTCAAGTTCAAAGACTTCCTAAAATTCATAATACTTAGTTTTAATTTCATATTTGATACAAATATCACTTGCCAAGTTAAAAATCATTGAATTAGAACCATTTCGGTAAGATATAACTCACCA
The DNA here is from genome assembly GCA_037962975.1 of Clitoria ternatea. Taxonomy (NCBI): domain Eukaryota; kingdom Viridiplantae; phylum Streptophyta; class Magnoliopsida; order Fabales; family Fabaceae; genus Clitoria; species Clitoria ternatea. Next base: position 238,361,064 of record CM075671.1, on the reverse strand, counting down.
AACCAAGACACCAACTTCAAAATCACTCCCCGAATCAAGCTCTGAACTCTGAATCGTTCCGAAACCACCTTAGTTCATTGAAACAACACTTAATAAGTTGCAATCTTATGGAATTAGTAATCTAGAAGCAATTTATTTCATTTTTCTATGAAAACCTAAGGTTTTAGAAAACCCCAAAGCTGCCCCTTTATGCTAATGGCTTCCAATTGCTTCTAAATGCTCCAAAATCCATTAAATTGCAAGAATCAATGATGAAAGCAAGGTTTAATCAAAACCCATGGTAAGAATTCATCAAATTACCTTTAATTGGATAAATTGGAGCCTTCCCCCTTTAATATCAAGCTACCCACATGAAAAAGGAAGGAGAAAGTGTTGATTTCCACTTCAATTTAATGTATTAAAGAAGAAATTGAAGAAGAACCAAGTTGCAATTACCAATTAGAAGAAATAAAGAAAGTAGAAGCAGGTTTGCTTCTTTCTCTGATGCCTACGTGAAACATAAGGAAAAAGGAGAAGAAAAATCAATTTAAATGAATTAGGGACACATTGGTCATTACGGTAATTGTTAGGGACGTGTTCGTCATTTTGGTAATTATTCAAATTAATCTCTCATTTTCCTTTAAATCCCTCTTTTAACCATGCTTTAATAATAAATCCTATTTTTAGGATGTTACAGTAGTGGGTGGAAGAAGGTTGGTGAAGCTGCTGGCACAACGAAATTAGTGACCAAAAATTTTGGTCACAAAAAGTTATTTTTTGGTCACAAATGTTATTAGTGACCAAATTTGTGACTGAATATTTTGGTTGTTAAAACTCTAGTCGCTAGTTTTTGTGCCTCTTTAGTTTTTGTGCATCACATAATGGTAGGACCTTTTTCTTGCTAAAACGACAAACAATTCAATGCATTAGACAATTGCAATAATTTAAAAGCTAAATGGTTGACAACAACATAAAAGAATCACATTTAATCATTTCTCTGTTTTATAACCCATGTTCTCAATCTAAGGAAACCCTATTTTTTCTCACTCTCACAAACACTAAAAGGCTTAGATGCACAACTGATCCGGTCTCAATACCGGTATCCGATCTGCAAGACATATTTTAACGTCTTTGTCAAGACATCAACGTGTAACCGGTGTCATCGGTATACATCCGGACTATAATTCCGTATCAGGCGTTCTCCCTATACCGGTTGTTTAGGATAACACCATGACACTGGACAACACACACGTCACTGTGCTAAAGACAAGGATCATTGCTACAGGGATCAATCAATAATTCCCTGCACTACGAGCCAAATTCTGCTCACGGGGATAGTCAACTTGTTCCCTAATCCTAGTCTATATTCTCCATGCTCAATATAAAATAGCCATTTGACCCAATCATGCTGGTAAGTGCGCAATAAAATAATGCTAATGGGAGTTAGTGGTTCCCCACTACCGAGTCCTCGTAAAACGAGCCAATCAGGTATATGAACTCATTTCATGAATGAAGTGAGGGATCTTCAATTGATTTTATGAACAATTACTCTCTGAAATACATTCCTTACTGGGAATATCATCACTGACTTGAGCGTCGGAGAATCTTTGCAGGTGACACCACCATTCGCCCACTTCAACGCGTTAGGTCGGTGTGAAGGATCTCCAGGACGCCCAATTCGCCCTCTTCACTCAGGGACAACGGATATTTACATCGGATACTCATACATCCGGTCTTCTGCACAGTATTTGCATACTATTTGTGATTGACTTGAGTCCGGATCTCTAGACCCCGGTTCAGGACAGATCAACAACATAAAGGAAGAAAAGAAAAGCTTGAAACAGGTACGTATAAATGGAACCAAGGCGCGTAGTGGCAACCACTATTAAAAAAACACCTTTTAGCGACGTAAAAAGTTGGTCGCTAATCCGTGCCTAGACCGTCGCTACATACCTTAGCGACGGCATTTTAGACGGGAAACCATCCGTCGCTAAAACCCTCATTGAAAATCGGTCAGCGACCATAAAATAGACGTCGCTAAAATGCCGATGGCATAATGCCGTCGCTAACATGGTCTCTGCTTCACTGACTTCAGCCGTCGCTAACTGTGGCCATACAGCGACCTCATCTCTCTGTCGCTAGTAGCGACGGCCGTTCACCGTCGCTGTAGTCAGTCATACAGCGACGTCATGTCCCCGTCGCTACTAGCGACGGCCGTTTACCGTCGCTGTGGTTAGTCATACAGCGACCTGATTCTACCGTCGCTAGTGGTTATTCATACAGCGACCACAAGATCCGTCGCTACTGGCTAGTCATGTAGCGACCGTATATATCCGTCGCAATGGGTAGTCATGTAGCGACCACCTTATCGGTCGCTACAACAGCGACAACTTCTATCCGTCGCTGTTTATATCTCATAGCGACCGTCGATTACCGTCGCTAACTGGAATTTTTAAATTTTTTAAAATTGGTTTAATATTGACTGGTTTTGTTAATTTAACTTTAAAAATGTATTAATATTTTGTATTTTGTATTGGCTGATAAAATTTTATAATTAAATTTAAATAATTTTTTTAAAATATTAAATTATTATTAAAAAGAAAATAATAAATTAAATTTATTTATCAAATAGGTTGAATTATTAATGATAGGTACAATAAGGCTTTTTGATTTGAATTTAATTACCAATAAATATTGACATAATAAATCAAGAATGACAAAATAAATACTGAATAAAATATAACATAAAAACTAAAAATCAAATATATAATGTGTATAAATAATAAAAATACAATCATGGTGGTGGGGGATCCTGGGGTGGTGGTAGGGGCGCCTGGGAAGTGGGGGGAGGTAGCCTCGCCATCAACTGCATCAGTAGCTCCTGCTGCTGAGCAAGTTGCCGACGAGTCTCAGCGTACTGCTCCTCGGCCCGCTGTCGGTCCGCCTCGACTTTCTGTCAGTCCGCCTCGGCCCGCTCCAACAACAACTGCCTCTGACGTCGCTCCTCCTATAGCTCATCATTCAGGTTTTGAATTACCTGAACGACCTCAGTCGGAAGACCAGAGGAAGACGAAGAGGAAGGAGTCTTCCCCTTTTTTGCCAGCTGCGTGCCGACGCCACCAAATCCAAATACTCTCCTTGTCTTGTTCACACCGCCAACAGCATCCATATAGATGGCGTTGTCGTCAGAACAAGATAGGGTGGGAGGAACCTCCCCTTCAGGAGTGGAAGCCACCAGGTCCGCCTCCTTCTCGGCCCTCCTGGCCTGATACGCCTCCTGTAAATTCAAAAACAATGATAGGATTAGTAAGCTGATTTATAAATTATAAGCATGTGTCAGTTAAAAGTAAATACCGCTAGATCCGTAGTCTTCTGGTTTACCCATGCATCGGCTTTGTTCTTCTTGGTCATTTGCATGACCTCAAACAAAGAAGGCTCCCGGTGCTCCCTCAGCTCCTGTGGTGGACAAAAAACATTGAGATTATTATTTGTAAACATGTAAGACGAATCATAATAGAAATGTTTAACATAAATATACTTACAAATCTTTTCTTGTGCTCGAGGGTTGAAATGCTACCCCCAGTGTAAACCGAGGCTGCAGCATCGGTGGCTCTGTTGGCCCTGTTCTGAGCACTCGCCTGCTGGAACGGGACCCCGCCCCACTTCTGGACCATCCCGTCCCAATGGTCCTCCGGGATCCAACGAGGGCGCTCACCCTTGTCCCTCACCTTCCAAAGGGTGCTCTTGATGATTTTGGAGGTCTTTATGGCAAAGACCTTCCTAATCTCATCAATCATACCCTCCGCCCACTGGTAATCACGCTGTAAAATGAAATGAGAAATCAAAATTAATAAGAGGTCTATTTTACAAATCAAGTCACAACAAATGAGCTAGGAACTTACCGAGAAGGTGTCAAACCACCTATCTTGCACAACCTTCCCAGCATCTGTCCAAGATATATATGGACCATCCCACTGGGCCTTCAAAACCTTAGTAATCGCTTTGGTAGTGCGACTACTATCAACAAAGCTGTAATGACAACAATTATGTTAGGAGTAAAACAACACACAATCTAGGGAGACTCCCAAAATTTCGGCAGAGTCTCCCCTGTAAATGTAACATTTCCAAGTTTAAATAGTTACCCTGTTACAAACAGAAGAGTGCCAGTACAATTCAATCTATACAAGTACTAATTAAAGTAACATCCAATAAACCAACAAGTCTTTTCACTAAATTTTAATATAAAGTATCATACAAATAACATAAAAGTATTTGAGGTTTAGTCATTTACTCGTCTTCGGCCGGCACGGGTACCAACATGGGCAGAGGGGATGCCGGAGGTGGGGTGGCCTGATGGCCATGGTCCTCCAAGCCACCAACTCCAGGACTCTGGTCAGGGGTGGTCAGTCGGGGTGATGGGGTGGTCTGCTGTGGTGGTGGTGGTGGAGTGGTCTGCTGTGGTGGTGGTGATGGAGTGCTCTGTTGTACTGGTGATGGAGTGGTCCGCTGTAGTGGTGATGGAGTGGTCTCCTGTCCTGGGGTGGGAGTCCCCTATCGGGATGTCGGGGTCCTAGACCCACCACCCCTACTGAAGGGCAGTCGACGTCCCGTCATCTATGGATAAAATCATGAAAAGAAAGGTTAGTCTCAGGATATATGTAAACCTATGTATATATGTTTAACAACTACATACTCTGTGTCTGTTTCAGTTTCAAATTCCCCCTCAGTTTCAGTGTCACTGTGGTTATCTGTTTGAACAAGTTCATCAGTATCCAAATCAGCCCTAGACCGTTTTGATCGAGAGACAAGGTCTTTGTCAATGTGTTCACCCCCTGAAGTGGCGAGTGTCTCATCCATTATGACTGGATCAATGTTGAACAACAAATTGGCATCGTTGAGCTCGTGTGGTGCAAGCTCATAAGCGTCATCGACCTCCTCAGAGACATTGTCAGTGATCTGACTTCTGGCCTTTGCTTTGATTACTGCATACCAGTCCCGATGTCCTCCTGGGAAGTCGGTGTAATAAACCTGCTCAGCTTGTTGGGCAAAAATGAAGGGATCAAACCCTTTATATCTACCATTCTTCTTGACCTCAACTAAGCCGTAGTTGTTGCAACCTTTGTTCCAACACCGATTGTGTTGTCGAACCAATCACATTTGAATAGAACAATATCTCTTCTTAGTCGTCCAGAGAACGAAACTTCAACAATCTCCGTCAGCACTCCATAAAAGTCTTCTTCCAACTGTCCGGCGGTGCCTTTAACACAAACCCCATAATTATGGGTGCGCATCCCTTCACTCCATTGAAGAATATTAAACTTGTAGCCATTTACAGAGTAAATAGGCTATTTTTTAACAGTTTTCACCGGCCCCCAAGAAAGGGCTTGGAGTAAAGAATCTTCAATATGGTTGTTTGGGTCTTGTATCTATGTACAACATAACAAGTAGGTCATCGTTAGATATCGGGAGTTAGAAGCAAAGATAAAAAAACACCTGGTAAACAGGTCTTACGTGTTGTGCGAACTAACCAACAAACTTGGATGACACCTCACTATGAATTTGGTCATCAGTTAAATCATTTTGCTCAAGTTTTAGTATATCTGTGTATAAGCTATTCAAAGGAAACAAATTTAGATACTATAAAAGCTACGTTTAAAATGTAACATATAACTTCTATGACTTACGCAATAAAGGGTTCCACTTCTGGGTAATTTAGAAGAATGTACAAGTGAGCCGCCTTTCGATCTTTCTCATCAATGTAACATTTTGTGAGCTTGCCCCCGGGGTGACCAGGATAGTTGAAAATCAATGTTTGTTCATCAAACCCTGTGCGGCTGGCTACCCCAAGATTGCGGGGAATTCTACTCATTCTAGTTTCTATCTCCGTCGAAAAATAAAAAAAAGCAAAGGTTGTCATTTCTTCGACTAAGTATGCCTCACAAATTGATGCTTCAACGCAGGCTTTGTTCGACACTTTATCTTTTAAGGAGCGTAAGAATCTTCAACATCATTAACAAGATAGTGTTAAGTTAGAAAATACTATTATAAGAAGTGTTTGCAAGGAAATTAGAGTTCTGGCGTTCACCTTTCGAATGGATACATCCAACGATACTGCACCAGGCCACCAACTAAGGCCTCGTACGGTAGATGGATAGGCAAATGCTCCATCGAGTCAAAAAAACTTGGTGGGAAAATCTGCTCCAACTTACAAATCAATACCGGGATAGTTTCTTCCATCTTCACAAGTTTCTCCACAGTCAACGAAGTAGCCGTCAACTCCTTAAAGAAGTGACTCAACTCCACCAACGGCTTCCAAATAGGCTTCGGTAAGGCATGAAATGCGTACGGGAGTAGTTGTTGCATAAACACATGGCAATCATGACTTTTCATGCCAAACACCCTGCCCTCCTTGCTTTCCCATCGGAGGGATGACAAAGAAACCCCTCTTGTGTTCAGTTCAGAGCATGCCAACGCATGTGTTTTGCCGTGGACAATGAGGCATACAGGCGTTGAAGACGCAGTGTTATAGGGAAGTACCACATTTTCTTCCTGGCCGTCCAGGTTACCTTCCCTCTCCTTTTAACGGTCTTGTAGCGTTCCTCATTACAATGTAGACATTTTGTGACACCCTTGTCTGCAAACTCATTTCTGAACAGCATACATCCACCAACACAACACTCTATCTTCACACAACCCAACCCCAAGTTTGCCACTTGTTTCTTAGCACCGTACAGGTTTGCTGGCATTCTATGATTACTAGGCATGGTGGAACCCATCAGATTGACCATCCTATTAAAACAACCTCCAGAAAGATTATAATCTGCCTTTAGGCTTAAAGCAGCTAGGGAGGCGGATAACTCAGTGTGACTGTTACACCCGTCCCACAATGGAGTCTGAGCCACCGCCAACAAATCATAAAATCTCTTCACCTCCGGATTAGGATCCTCCTCAATATTGTCAGAGTCTCCATGACCTGCTTGGTCATTATGTTCCAGCATACGCCTGGTGGAGGGTCCAACATGATCCATCACCATTTGTTCTATGTTGTTGTACGTATCCCTGTTTCCTCCAACCTCGTAGTAAGACTGTTGCACGGTTACATCTGATGGTCTACGCGGTAACTGCTCACCATGGTTGTACCAGCAGTGGTATGTTTCCATGAACCCTTTCTCAGTTAGGTGGCACATGACATCATCCGCGTATTCAAAACTCATGCATTTGCACCTTGAGCAAGGACAACGAATCTTTTGAGTCACTTCAAATCCAGGCGTGTTTGCCGTAGCGAACGGAATGAACTCCAATAGCCCCATCATAAACTCCTCAGTCACTCGCCGATTGCGATCTAGTCGGTTGTACATCCATCGCCGATTTGCCGGTACCTCCATTTATAATATCTAACAAGCACGATTTTTGTTACGTTACACGTTTAAATTTTTATTTAACTATCGGTTGTGAATCACTCTATCTCTTTGATGTTACAAATTGGTGGGGCCCTATCCCATTCGGGATGAATATGTAACCATCCGTAACCCATCCCATAATTATATATGGTCTATCTTGAGTTGAACGAATGTTCATTTGAAATTTCGGCAGCATTTCACATTGGTCCCCGAGTACACAGACATACGTACGGTATGAAACACCACACGCAGACATGCACCCTGGGAACAATACGAAACACCATAACCGAAATTTCAAATGAACATTCATTCAACTTCTCAAGATAGACCACATACAACATTGATGGGTTACGCCCTACAGGTTACAAATTCATACCAAACTGTCCAACCGGGACAATTCAAGATCCAACACAACACGGTACATCAACCGGTTGTTTTGAAACTTGAACGGGAATCTAATGGGTACACACACGACTAAACCCTACATTATTAAAGTTGAGTTTCATTTTTTAAGTTCCCTAAGAAAGGGAGTCTGCTGAAATTTTGGCAGAGTCTCCCCTGTAAACTAGACATTTCCCAAATTTATACACGGCCTGTTACATATAGAAAACTTCCCAGTATAGATAAATAAACATATGATACGCATTATATATGATATTCAGAGTTATGATCACCAAATCATGTTATCAATATATAAAATCAATGCCTAATGAGATGTACTCTCTACTAACAAACAACATTACACATGCATCATAAATCATGTTATCAGCACACAAAACCAGTGCCTAATGAGCTCTGCTCTCCACTAACAAACAACATTACACATGCATAAAAAATCATGTTATCAGCACACAAAATCACTGCCTAATGAGCTCTGCTCTCCACTAACAAACAACAATCAACATACATACACTTCAAAATATACAACACACATAGCCAGAAAGTTAGCGTTAGGGGATTACCGTCAAACGAGAGATAGCGATGGAGACAAAGCTGATGAGAGCCGAAAACAGACCACGCGTAAAGTGTGTTGGTCTGCATGACAAAGTTGATGGTTAAAAGTGTTAATCAAAGTTCTCAACATTCAACTGGTTTCCATAATCAGGTTTCTAAAGATGTAATAGCTAATAATGTAACAACTTACTAAAAAAGGGAAAATAGAAAAACTGAATCCTAACTATCTTTAGGAAATTATCAATTTCTGTTCACATCAATAGCATATCTTATGTCACACGAAAGAAGTAAATTACATTAATTAAAAGAAACAAGACATTTTATCATGTACAGCAGAATAACTTATCACAAACAACATAATAAGATTTTGTCATTCAACCAATGATTTATGAAGTTATGAACAAAGGCCAAGCATTCAGCTTAGAGGAGAGAAAAAGAAATAAAAAAAAATTAAGTTTGTATATCCGTGTTCATAATTCGGTTAAATCTTCGTAGAGAAAATTTCACCACCCATAATAATGATTGTGCCCAAATCGAATCCAACTTGACATGCCAACCTTTAAATGTCTATGCTAATACCGAACGTGTTGATTTTCTTAACAAATAAGTTTGTATCTGAATTAATTACTAGTATATTCACTTTTGATTCAATTTAATAAACACGCTAATATTTACATACTATAGTTTAAGGATGAATATTTAACTCATCTTCTGCATTATTAGTTCTTATGATTGTTTTGTTATTTATTTTTTTAATTGATAACCATCTCATCTTAGCGTGAGAAACTGAAAATTTTCCACCAGCAAAGATAACAAATTGTCTATATTACCATTATTACTTATTATCTTTGTCCTTTGTTTTACTGGTTTATCTAACACATGTTAAGTGTTAACTTTGTATCAGATATTCGGTTTTTATTAGAAATTATATTGAAAGAGCTGCTCCCGGCGTGCTGCTCCCGGTTTTTATCTAACACTTATCCGGCGTGCTGCTCCCTTCTCTGGCGTGCTGCTGTTGAAGAGCTGTTGAGGCCTTGAAGGGGTTGTTGTTGAAGGGCTGAAAGGTGTTAGGTGTTTAAGGGCTGTTAAGGGCTGTTGTTGAGGAGCTGTTTGAGGCATTGAAGGGGATGTTGAAGGGCTGAAAGGTGTTTAAGGGCTGCTGAAGTTATTGAAGGGTTGTTGAAGGGCTATGAAGGGCTGTTTGTTAACTTGTTTAATTGTCTTTTAACTTGTTTAACTTGTTAACATGGGGATACTTCCCAGAATCATACACAGAACTCAAAGGGAAAGTCTATGAGGGAGGTATAATCACATCAGTCCATAAAGTACCATCAACAGACTCAGAATCAAATGCAAGAGCCATAATTGAGACACCTTTGCTAGGACCAGCATCATTTGCTTCCCTATGTCCTTGGGAGTCAGGACAAGACTTCAAAGAAAGAATGCTAAATGCAAGACACTGAAGGAGATCGAGAAGGTTCCAGAAGACGAAGGGTACCGCAAGGCCGTTGAGAGCTTCACGAGGCACAGGCTCAAGGTGTGCCAGGAGGAGCATGACTGGGAATCCATCGAGAAACGTCTCGGTTGTGGACAGGTTGAGGAACTCATCGAAGAGGCTCGCGATGAACTCAAGCTCATTTCTTACATGATTGGTATCCCTTTCTCTTTTCTGAAAACTTTATGGATTTTCGCTGTCTACGGGAAATATGTTTTTAATTTTTAATCATATTTGAAAATTCATTTGTATATATATATCCGTTCCTTGTTTGTTTTAAGAGAGAGATGAAAGAAGGATCCATTCATGAGTAAGTTTTCAAAAAGGAAGACCATTGGGTAGTGCCAAACATCGAAGGAGAATTCCCTTTTCTGTTCAATTTTATTCAACAAATAAAATGTTTCTTTTACTCTATTTTCTATTCTGGATTCCTAACAAAGTGGTCCAACTTGCTGGGTGTGTTGGGAAGAAATGCAGAATACAGCATTACTGTTTTTGAAAGTGATGACTAGCGGTCATCAATACAGCCTTGGCCATGTGAGTCAGTATTTCTGGTCATGGTTTTTTATGATCATGTTATTCTGCTGCTGGTCACTCAAAATTCTCAAAGCTTCATTTGATGAGACTGTTGGAAAAGGTACAAGTAAAACCTGATACAGAACCAGAATCATATTGAGACTAAAACAGTGGAGAAAGTACAGGAAGAACCTGATGCAGTTCGAGATTTTTATACAGATACACAATCAGAGCGCAACCCAATAGTAGAGTTGACTAAGGCTGAGCATGTGGTAGAGGGGATCATAGGTTCCAGACAAAGGTGGAGACTGGAGATGCAACTGTGCTTCCTAGGTTACTGCCTTCTTGGACTTGGTTTTAGCTGAGATGATGGCTTAGAAGAAACATAATTCATTTCTGAATCTGCCTTCTTAGAACTGTTCATTTGATGCTAAATTAAACATAATTACCCTTATGTTAATGCAATTATTATAGCAAGCAACCTTATAGAGTCTTGCACATGTTTAAAATTTCATTGATAAATTTCTTTCTCTAATTTTAGATAATTAACAAGATTTGAATAGTTAAATATGGCATAATATTGTTATGATATCAAAGAAATTAGAAAGTATAAACACTTATTATGATTAGGAGTACATTTAAAACTAGAAAGTAGGAATTAGGAACGTTGTATTTATTACACATTATAAAAATAAAAGTGTATTCCATGACTTGATTTTTATCATAGTAAGTAGGGATATAAATTATAATATTTAAAATGAAAGTTTAAATATATAAATCATTCTAAATCATAATTGGTAAGAGGAATCTATAAAATTTCTGGAGAAAATATTAAAAGAACAAACTTCTAGAATCATTCTAGAGCATTTCTTGCATTTAATTAATATAAATCATGCAGGGAAAGGTTGATATGTTCCTTTCAGAGTCTGATAAGTGGCCTTGAGTGGCACTAGCAATTTGTTCATTGCACATAAAAAACTTGGAGTGTTCATATGTTCAAGGGAGAGGAACTGAGGTAAAACCCCTTTCCAGTATTTATTGACTATATTGAGGATAGACATACAAATCCAAATTTTGAACAACTGCATGACCCAAGACATAGTAGAGAAAATTGGGTACCAACCAAATGCCAGAAGCTGAACTACTGATCCAATCTTGTGGGGGCACTAGCTCTCCCTCTGCTGGTCCCTAGTAATGGCACATGTCTTTGAATCTAGAGAAGATATACTCTTGTTTTTCTCATATATCATGAGTCTTTTATATGCTAAAAGAATATTCAACCTTTTTAATTTTTCCTACTTTTAAAATTTACTTTTGTTTACTGATAAATTATTGATTTAAGTTTCTACATAAAGTGTTGGTTCAAATAGTGTGGATAAAAACTTCATATTACTTTTGAAAGAAATATATATGATTTAAAAAAATTACTAAAATGGCTTTTAACAGCAGTTCTTAGCACAGTGACAGAGACACACTGTTAGCATAGTGACAGTGTTAGCCTCCACCTCCAGTATTAACATAAAACAGTCTTAGCACAGTGACAGAGACACACTATCACTCCAGTAGAAGAAAATGGGTTCCCACACTAGTTTCTTTGGAACACTAGTTGAAAAAGCAAGTCTAACTACATATACATCATTAAACCTTAAAACAACGACTCATTGGTTTGTCCCCTAAACCGATATATTACAGCTGAGCTATTCATTCTGTCAAGAGGTGCATACTTCGCATGTGCACCTATCACTATGGCTCTAGATCCATCTTAACTCATCATCAACATTAAACCACATGTGCAATATGCATCTAATTCACTCAATTCTTTGATCCCTTTCATACTCGAGTGTTAGGATAAACCTTTATGCCTGATAGGCTTATCCTTAATGTGACCAAAGAAAAGTTTTTAGTTCTGTTACGACCTTATAACTTTGTATCATATGTTAGGTCTTAGATATTGGGCCCGTTTGTTTAAGCTTATTAAAAAAGTGATTATAAAAAAGTGATTCTTTTATAATCACTTTTTTAATAAGCAGATCAGAGTTGCTTCTTAAAATAAGCTGCAATTAGCTTATTTTCAGCTTCTGCTTATTTTTAAAACTTTAAACAAACACGTTAAAATTTAAAATAAGTGCTTTTTTAAATTAAAAAAGCACTTATCTCTTAAAATAAGTTTAAACAAACGAGCCCATTATGTAATAAGTTATCCTAAGGTGAAGATAAGTTCTTTATAAGAAGATTTCAAAAAGTTTAGTGCATCTAAATATATCCAAATAACTTATCATTAAAAGAAATACAACTATGTAATCATTTTATTGATTTTTTGGAAATGTTGTTTCGAAATAGAAATTGATTCTAAACTTCATCTCCCTCAGTATTAAACTCTTATAAGTCAATGTAGCTTAAAAAAAATAGAAACTTGATTTCCTTCAAGTACTAGTTCGTAGAATAATCTAAAATATGTTTATCACTATTTCGGGCCATTAAGCAATATCGTCTCATTGTATCAGATTAAACTTGAATCATTTGGCCTTACAATCTTAAATTTATTCCCCAAATTATCTATTCATGGTATAAAAGAGATTTTCTTGATTTGTTTTAAAGAGTAACATTCTTTATTCAAGAAGATAAGGAAAAACACACAAAATTATTTGTTTCTTTTCAAATTGTCGTAAAACTTTATTTTTGTTGTATTTGTTCTAGAAAATTCCAAATTGGGTGATTCCAAAGCCAAATGTGTTTAACTTTTTGAATACTTTAATGATAAAGTGAAATTAAGCTTCCATTATGCCCAGAAAATAGATTTTCACAAAATCCCTTAATTTGTCAAATTTTCATCATTTTGTATGCATTAGTTCGCATTTAAGGACAAGTATCGCGTAGAGTCACTTCCAATCAATTTTGTCCATGTAGGCAGTACCAATACACTTAGAATTTCATTCCAAACAGAATATAACTCCCACCAAAATAGTTTGCCCAAATTTGTCCTTTTGATCCCCACAAACATATTTTTCACATAATTTTGACCGACGTTCATGCCTACACTGGGTTCCATTTTAAACCTTTACAAACCGCACTTAACAAATAATTTTTCTTTCATTAATTCTGGTAATTTACACATCCAAACAACAGCCACAACATGTTAATCATGAGCTCAATAATCAACAATTTAACATATGTAATAAATGAAATTTTCCAAGCTATCACTTTAGGCATAATCACAAGCAAATTTTCAGAACATTCAACACTTCAACAAAACAATCACAAGGTCATGGTTTTTCTTCACATGTTTACCAAAAAGGTAAAGGTTATCACCTATACTACAAAGATCCAAGTCCTACATTCAAGGAAATCACGTTTGAGGCAAAATATACGAGTTCTCACAACATGCATTCCACCTAAATCATAAGCAACATTTGGCAAGCAACCTAACTTAATCATTCATGTCTTAAAATTTTGTTTTTAATACTAAATTTTCTTTCAATATCAAGAAGAATACACATACATGTCCATGGTCAGAAAGAGTTCCAAGGATCAAAATTTTTAACAAGACCAAACAACATACAAATCTCTTAACTTAAAGGAATCATTTTGGCAAGCATCCTAATTTTCCAATCATTCAGAAAAACAAGGAGGAAAAACCCAAAACCCAATGAACTAACCTGTCCACGAAGGGGAGAGGGGAGCGTAGCCACCGGTGAGGGAATGGGTGCCGACAGAGGGAGGGAGGGAGGGAACGACGAAGGAGAGACAGAGGAACGGAGGGAATGAGCCAGGGAAGGGAGGGAGGGAGGGAGGGAGGGACGGTTTCGGGAAGGAACGAAGGGAATGGGTGCCGACGAACGACGGAGGAGAGGGAGGGAACGACAGAGGAGAGGAGAGACAGAGACAAAGGGTGACGGATTTGGGGAGGGAGAGTTAGGGCAACTGATTTGGGGAGAGGTGCTGGGCGAGTATTACTGACAGTTAGCGACGGCAAAAAGTTCCGTCCCTAAACCCCTCAATATTAGCGACGGCACCAAATCTCCGTCACTATTCCCAAGTATTAGCGACGGCAAACCGCTCCGTCCCTAATCCTAAACTTATTAGCGACGGTATCATCCACACCGTCACTACTTTCCTTTTTAAAAAGCAAAATTATGGAGAGAAGACCATAAACCATAGCGACGGCACGATACACCGTCACTAAAATACTGAACCGTGGCGACGGTAGGCTGATACCGTCGCTACCTTCCATTATTAAAACAAAAAATTTGGAGGGAATGCCAAAATCATAGCGACGGTTCAGTAATTCCGTCACTAGAACAAACTATAGCGACGCATTAATTCCGTCGCTATAGTTAGGGGAGTGTTAGCGACGGCGAATACCATTGCTACTATTTGGCGCCAACAGAAAACCCTGGCGGGAAAGGAAAACAAGGTGGAGCTACAAAATAGCGACGCTACTAGCGACGGTGTTTATAATTGTTAGCGACCGAGTCCTCTATCGGTCGCTACATGAGTCGCTAACATCTTCTTGGTCCCTTTTCGTACACGGCGGTCGCTAATGCGGTCGCTAATTAGCGACGGGATACTGTGGTCGCTAATTTAAGGTAGCTGTTTAGGGTTTTTTTAGTTGTGAACATCAACAACATAAGAGCTGGAAACAAGTCCAATAAAAATGGAACAAGCTATTTAGATCCACTATCAACACTTTTCCCTACCTCTATCTTCTTCGTTTTTTCCTTTCTTAGAGATTACACCAAAAAAAGAAAGAGTAACAGGAAGAAAGACATTTACTGGAGAGAAGCTTTAGTTTTGACCACTGTCTACCACACTTAAAGCTACCATTATCAACCACACTTGTCTTTATCGTCAACAAGAAAGGGGGGTTTTGTTTGTTTTTTTCTCCTCGGGTCTAAGGGATTTTGAGGTGGTGTAATGAGGTATTAGGGCATATCACGGGAGAAAGAGGGAAAAACATTAAGTGAAATGAGGGGAAAAAGGCTTTCTAAAAATTAAAAATTTATGTTTTTGTGACCGAATATTTGATTGGTCACAAATTAAAATATAATTATATTATCAACCGAATTTAATGATAGTAAAAAGGTGAATTTCTAAAAAAAATTTCCATAACAGGTCGCTAAATAAGATCTCCAAACAAAATTTAGCGGTCGAATAGTGTTCTGTCACTAATCAATGTTCTTATTAAATAAAACTAGTATTCAGCTACAGAAATAGCAAGTAACTACCAAATTCGGTCGCAAAATTTTGTCACCAAAAGTACTATTTAGTTTTTTGGTCGAAAAAAATATATCCGTCATTAAAATCAGTGACTAATAATTACTACAATAATTCGGTGACTATGCACGTGTTCTGTTCCCAACTGAAACAATAGAAAAGGTCAAGAAGGTTTGCGGGGTTGTAAATAAACCTATTTTGGGTGTGGAAGAGGTGGTGGATTATTTCTCTAATTGTGAACTACATAATGAGGAGGTGGTGGGTGATATGAGGGGTGTTGGTGAAGATCAGGGGGTGAATGTGGAAGAGGCTAAACTTGAAGGTGAGGGTATTGAAAAACAACAAGTTGATGGGGTGAAAGAAAAAGTCGTGTGAAAAGGTGGAAAAGGGTGGCGAGGGAGAAGAAAAATGGATACATCTAAATTCTTTAGGTGGAGTCCATAAACGTAAGCTTAGTGGTGAAGATAGGGATGTATGATGGTGGATGAACCAAATCTTACAAAAGTCTTTTTGAATTTATCGGCAATGCCTGCATTGAATAGGCACAGACGCTCGCCATGAGGTGCTTGGTTGGGAACTGTCGTGGTTTGAGGAGTCCTTGGGTGGTTTGAGCTTTGAAAAAGGTAATCAAACAAGAAGCCCCTATCCTATTTTTTTCTCATGGAAACTAAGAGAAAATCACATGAATTGGAGAAACTAAAGGCTTTTGGTAGGTTGAATAATTTTTTGGTGGTTAATTATGGAGGCCATGGTAAGTGTAGAAGTGGTGGTCTGGCATTGATGTGAGATGATAATGTGGATGTTGTTAGAAGTTTCTCTTTTAATCATATTGATGCGGATGTGGAAGTGAAGAAGCATTTCATGAAAATTCGGTTTGGAGAGATATATGGTAATTTCCTAAAAAGGTGAATAAAAAGTATGGTGGGAGTCCTAGAGATTTAGATGAGATGCACGGAATACGAAATTTAATGCATGAGTACTCTAGTTTAGTGGGTGACAATTACGCATGGACGAATAAAATAGAGGAACCTGACACTATTATGGAACGTTTGGATAAAGCACTTGTTACTGAGGAGTGGGTGAAGGCTTGGGGAGTATCATAGTGTCCATGTTACCAAGGCACAACAGTGATCGTAATCCTCTTTTGATCCATTATATGAGCAAAGATGGGAGGAAAAGAAAAACCAAATCAAGCATTTTAGGTTCGAGAAGTATTGGCTATGAGAGGAGGGGTGTCTTAAGATTGTTAAAGATAGTTGGCATGGTAGGGCATCGAATTTGTTGGCTAATATTCATCATGTTGGTCAACGTCTTTTGGAGTGAAATAAGGACATATTCCAACATGCATCAATTTGTGTCAGGGAAAATTCAAGAAGCTCGAAAGTGGGAATATTCACGATTGAAGCCAAAGTTGCAGTGAATCAGGCATAGAGGGAATTGGATGAGTTATTAAAATTGGAATAGGATTACTGGAACCAACGTTTAGGGGTAGAATGGATACAATCTAGTGATAAAAATACTAGTGTTTGCACAAAAAAGCATCCCAAAGACGTACGTTCCAGAAATTTCATTGATCAAATTTTGGATGCGGAGAGTTTGGCGTACTCATATGAGAGGGAGATTCCAGAAGTTTTCCATTCTTATTTTGAGGACCCGTTCAATGTTTTTGATTTGGTTCATGTTTCACAAACACAATAATAAACAGAAACAATCACAAGTAGACTTAAGTTGGTCTTGGGTGAGTTGATTGAGGGGTCTCAAAGTGTTTTTGTTTCTAGGAGGTTAATTATTAATAATTCCATTGTGGCATTTGAGTGTTTTTATTATATGAAGGTCTTTGGTTAAACAATTTTTATGGCCAAAAAGTTGGATTTTATTAGTTGCCAAATTTATAATCTTTGATTTGTTTGGGTAGGTTTTGGGCAACAAAAGAGGGCTGGAATTGAAAACCGGTCCCTAAAGACTAATTGTTCAAGTAGCCATGCTATGACTCGAGCGATTATCTCAAATTTCTTCCAACTGCTTGAGCGGACTTTTTGCATAGCATGACTCACTTAAGAATCTTAAAATACATTTTTAGGGGGATCTTTGACATTGGAGGAGTGCAGATACGACCTATAACAAATATAACATCAACGGACCTATCCTTTATCATCAGTATTTGTATTTTCCCTCTTTCTTATTTGATGTGTTTGCCAATGTTAACATCATTGTTGTTGACGGAAATCTTTTCAAATTCTTTGTCAGCTTTACTGACAAGTTTAGAGATGGTCTATGACAATGATAATAGTGACAGATTTATCCTCCGTCAAACCAATATTTGTGTTTCCCTCTCTAGTGTCGATCTTAGCAATGAACACAACTAAAAAAACCCTAAACAGCTACCTCAAATTAGCGACCACATGACCCCGTCGCTAATTAGCGACCGACTTAGCGACCTCCTTGTACGAAAAGGGACCAAAAAGATGTTAGCGACTCATGTAGCGACGGAAAGGGGACCCGGTCGCTAGAAATTATAAGCACCGTCGCTAGTAGCGTCGCTATTTTGTAGCTCCACCTTGTTTTGCTTCCCGCCAGGGTTTATCAGTTGGCGCTAAATAGTAGCGACGGTAACATTGCGTCGCTATGGTTTGTACTAGTGACGGAAGTCTGTCACCGTCGCTAATATTTTGGCTTCCCTCTTTTAATAATGGAAGGTAGCGACGGTGGGCTGATACCGTCGCTACTGTCCAGGAGGCTAGCGACGGACTATCGTATCCGTCGCTATAGTTTTCGTCTTCCCTCCATATTTTTCTTTAAGTTAGTGACGGTGGTATGGGGCCGTCGCTAATATTTTGGCTTCCCTCTTTTAATAATGGAGGGTAGCGACGGTGGGCAGATAGCGTCGCTACTGTTCAGGAGTCTAGCGACGGACTAGCGTATCCGTCGCCATAGTTTTCGCCTTCCCTCCATATTTTTCTTTAAGTTAGTGACGGTGGTATGGGACCGTCGCTAAGGTTCAGTAGGTTTGTGACGGAACTAGTTTTGCCGTCGCTACTTTTCAGGAGTTTAGTGACGGTGTTGTTTGACCGTCGCTAATCCTTTTAATTATAGTGACGTTGTTAGCGACGGCTCTCAGCCATCGCTAATATTTTAATCTAACTCGACAGTCACCCATTTCCCTCTCACTCGCCCTAACCTTCCCCTTCTTCTTCCTTGCCTCCTTCCCTAACCAGCCGCCGTCTCCCTCTCCTCCTTGCCCTAACCAGCCGTCGTCTCCCTCTCCTCCCTCGTTCCCTACGTTCATCTGCCTTCCACCCTCAGCCACCGCCGTCCCTCCTCCCTCCGTGTCGTTCCTCCCTCCGTTCGCATCCCTTCCTTCGTGCCTTCTTTCCCTTCTTCCCTCCCTCCTGTTTCTTTCTCCATCTTTTCTCCCTCTGAAATCCGGAGCGCTCCATTGTTAGCTCATCGTTGTGCACCGTCCTCGCCATCAAACATCACACCATCACCGTCAAGCATCGCGCCATCACCACCGAGCAACGTGCCTGAATCTGCTCTCACCGTGGAGCTTCTTCTATCAACATCGAGGCCCTCACATTGAACCCTTCAAGTCAGTTCTCATCATGTGCAGTGTTGGCTTTGATTTTTTCTTCATGTTTCTATTTGTGATGCTGATTTTTTTTTCATGTTTTTAATATGAACTGATCCTCTTATAGTATTTTTGGATAGCTTTCTGGTAAATATATACATGTGTACCTTTTGATTTCATGGGGTAGGATGTGGCGGGTGATACTTAGATTCTGATTTTCACAAGTCCTGTTAAATGTTGATTAAACTGTAGGTTGTGTTATGTGAAGTGATGTTTTTGGCATGGAGCTATATAAATACACATATATGTAAGTTGCTGTATAATTGAATGGACTATATATGGGCAAGTTGCTGTAAGTTATTAGATTTTAATAGAACTGTAATTGGCAATATACTTTTATGGAATCTTGGCATTGAGCCAATAGTGCTGTTGCTGCAGAATATATATACATATATCATATGGATGAGTTTGTGACTGGTTGATATTTTACCTTGGACCATGTGTTATGACATGAACTTTAGTGACTATATAAGGACCTAGCATATAGTATTGGCAGGTTATTATGTATTTTTGGGGCTATTTTAAACTGTTACTGCACTTGGTAGGCATAGTTGAGCAATGTGGGGGAATTCATGATTAGTAGATTCTAGTAGTGTGGGTTATTTGTCTAGAGTTTTGGCAATGATTCAAATCTGAAAATGGAGAATTTTATTTGCTTGTACTGTTAATATTTAAGGTAGTTAGAAACTTATATTCTATTTCTACAAGATACTAATAATTATCATCTTTGTATTGTAAAATTGAAACTTATGCAGTAGCTGCTAATATAGTAATTCACATGGTTCTGTCATATGATAACTTAGTTGTATAATTTAGGAATGCAAAGCTCAAGAACATCAACACTTGATAATTTTATGATCTATCAAATATTAACGGTTAAACATTTTTATTTGGATAATTTTATATTGGTATCAAATAGGCACTTTATCATGTTCTAGTCTTTTTAGTTGTTTGTTTGTTATCTTTAATCTTTTTAGTTGTTTGTTTGCATATCAAACATTCATAAGCTCCACCAGGACAGAAAGAAAGTCAAAATAACTAGATGAAATGCAAAGCATTTGGTAAATTAAGAATAGCCAAAAATAATAGCAGTAATAGTAATACATCTTTCAAACAATTAGAAATATTTAACAAAGGATCACTATCCTCTAAGATATAAACAATCCTTAACTAATATTGACATCCATAAGAAAAACCAACATCTCCATTATAGAACAGATGTGTTCTAAGTTTCTCCTCAGTAACTCAACCCAACGATCATTAATGGCAACTTTTATTTCAAGGTTTACCCAGATACAACTCCAACTCTCATTGTAGAACAACACTCAAGGCACTTTAGAAACTGTAAATAAGTTTTGTCTTTTTTTTCGAAATAACAAGCACTTTATTTATTCATTTTCCCAGAAATTGTTTCCCTCCAAAATAAGCTAATCAAAATACACATTATGAATTCCTAAGCACATGCTAATTTTTAAACTACAACAAGGTAAGTTTGAAAACATGAAAAAGTTAAGAGCTGTTTTATCATTTCTTACTTAAATTTTTTATAACAAGCAACAATTTTATAATTAAAAGTCAAAACAGAAAATCTTTTCTCGACCCAAAAGTCCTCAAACAAATTTGGAGAAATAAATTTGAGTGGTAACAATATTGGAGGTGAGCTGCCATCATCACTTTCAAACCTTCCAAATCTCATTCTCTCATATCTTTCATCCAATCAATTAAGCGGACAAATCCCTTCTTGGGTGAAGGTTTTTGTTTTTGTCTTCTTTCTTTTATTCTTGGGTGGAGGCTCTGTTTCTGCCTCTTGGTCTCCGGCGAGCTTTCAGCAAGCTGCAAGGAGGAAGAATAGCCATTGTTGGCTCCGGTGACAACCCCACACAACAACTGCACCCTCCTGCAACAGCCCCATAACGTTTTGACCTGAAACAACTTGGGTCTTTTAACTAATTAACTCATCTAAGAAGAGTCTTTATAAATTAACTCATCTAAGAAGAGTCTTTACAAATAACGTTTAGAATGTTTAATAATGCAAATGTAGTCTCTGTTGCGTCTCTCATGGACTCATTCTCACGTGGATCCCAAGTGTCTAGATCACTAAGAAGTCGTGGCTGTGTAATCTATTATTTGCTTTGCGTGTCTCTCTTTGTTTAGTTTCCTTGCTACTTGTAACTTTCTAACGACTTCTTGCTTTGTCATACAGAGTAACACAGATCACGTGGGGTCTCTGATCGTCTCTCTTTAGCTCCGTATTCATCACTGACTTTTTTCGCTAGGTAATCCCCTAACGCTGACTTTCTCGATATATGTATGCATGTCAATTGTTGTTTGTTAGTAGAGAGATTAGGAACTGGTTTTGATGTGTTTATAATGAGTTTTATGCATGTGTAATGTTTGTTAGTGGAGAGCAGAGCTCATTAGGCATTGGTTTTGTGTGCTGATAACATGAATCTTTATGCATGTGTAATATTTATCATTTCTGAAAAGTTTTCTGTATGTAACAGGTCGTTCGTAAATTTGGGAAATGTCCAGTTTACAGGGGAGACTCTGCCAAAATTTTGACAGGCTCCCTTTCTTAGGAAACTTAAAAAATGAAACTCATGATTTAATAATGTAGAGTTTAGTCGTGTGTGTACCCATTAGATTCCCGTTCAAGTTTCAAAACAACCGGCTAATGTACCGTGTTGTGTTGGATCTTGAATTGTCCCAGTTGGACAGTTTGGTATGAATTTGTAACCAGTAGGGCGTAACCCATCAATGTTGTATATAGTCTATCTTAAGACGTTGAATGTTCATATGAAATTTCGGTTATGGTGTTTCGTATTGTCCCCAGGGTGCATGTCTGCGTGTGGTGTTTCATACCGTACGTATCTCTGTGTACTCGGGGACTAATGCGAAATGCTGGCGAAATTTCAAATGAACATCAACGACACAAGATAGACCACATACAACATCGATGGGTTACAGATGGTTGCATATTCATCCCGAATGGGATAGGGCCACACCTATTTGCAACATCAAAGAGATACAGTGATTCACAATCGATAGTTAAATAAAAATTTAAACGTGTGACGTAACAGAAATCGTGCTTGTTAGATATTATAAATGGAGGTACCGGCAAATCGGCGATGGATGTACAACCGACTAGATCGCAATCGGCGAGTGACTGAGGAGTTTATGATGAGGCTATTGGAGTTCATTTCGTTCGCTACGGTAAACACGCCTGGATTTGAAGTGACTCAGAAGATCCGTTGTCCGTGCTCAAGGTGCAAATGCATGAGTTTTGAATACGCGGATGATGTCATGTGCCACCTAACTGAGAAAGGGTTCATGGAAACATACCACTGCTAGCTCATTTGTTGTGACTTGATTTGTAAAATAGACCTGTTATTAATTTTGATTTCTCATTTCATTTTACAGCGTGATTACTAGTGGGTGGAAGGTATGATTGATGAGATTAGGAAGGTCTTTGCCACAAAGACCTCCAAAATCATCAAGAGTACCCTTTGGAAGGTGAGGGACAAGGGTGAGCGCCCTCGTTGGATCCCGGAGGACCATTGGGACGGGATGGTCCAGAAGTGGGGCGGGGTCCCGTTCCAGCAGGCGAGTGCTCGGAACAGGGCCAACAGAGCCACCGATGCTGCAGCCTCGGTTTACACTGGGGGTAGCATTTCAACCCTCGAGCACAAGAAAAGATTTATAAGTATATTTATGTTAAACATTTCTATTATGATTCGTCTTACATGTTTACAAATAATAATCTCAATGTTTTTTGTCCACCACAGGAGCAAAGGGAGCACCGGGAGCCTTCTTTGTTTGAGGTCATGCAAATGACCAAGAAGAACAAAGCCGGTGCGTGGGTAAACCAGAAGACTACGGATCTAGCGGTATTTACTTTTAACTGACACATGCTTATAATTTACAAATCAGATTACTAATCCTATCGTTGTTTTTGAATTTACAGGAGGCGTATCAGGCCAGGAGGGCCGAGAAGGAGGCGGACCTGGTGGCTTCCACTCCTGAAGGGGAGGTTCCTCCTACCCTATCTTGTTCTGACGACAACGCCATCTATATGGAGGCTGTTGGCGGTGTGAACAAGAAAGGGAGGGTGTTTGGATTGGGTGGCGTCGGCACGCAGCTGGCGAAAAAGGGGAAGACCCCTTCCTCTTCGTCTTCCTCTGGTCTTCCAATTGAGGTCGTTCAGGTAATTCAAAACCTGAACGATGAGCTACAGGAGGAGCGACGTCAGAGGCAGTTGCTGTTGGAGCGGCACGAGGCGGACCGACAGAAGGCCGAGGCGGACCGACAGCGGGCCGAGGAGCAGCACGCCGAGACTCGTCGGCAACTTGCTCAGCAGCAGGAGCTACTGATGCAGTTGATGGCGAGGCTACCTCCCCCCACTTCCCAGGCGCCCCCACCACCACCCCAGGATCCCCCACCACCTTGATTGTAGTTCTTTTATTTATACACATTGTATATTTGATTTTTAGTTATGTTATATTTTCATTCAGTATTTATTTTGTCATTCTTTATTTATTATGTCAATATTTATTGGTAATTACATTCAAATCACAAAGCCTTATTCTACCTATCATTAATAATTCAACCTATTTGATAAATTAATTTAATCTATTATTTTGTTTTTAATAATAATTTATTACTTTAAAAAATTTATTTTAATTTAATTATAAAATTTTATCAGCCAATACAAAATACAAAATATTAAGATATTTTTAAAGTTAAATTAACAAAACCAGTCAATATTGAATCAAATTTAAAAAAATTTAAAAATTACCGTTAGCGACGGAGGTTGTGGTCGCTACATCGCAACCACTAGCGACGGATATTATGGTCGCTACAACCACTAGCGACGGATGTTGTCGTCGCTGTACTTGTTAGAAACAGCGACGGCAACTGTGGTCGCTACATGAGTACCTATAGCGACGGCATACTGTGGTCGCTGGTGGCTGTTACTAGCGACGGATGTAGTCGTCGCTGTACTTGTTAGAAACAGCGACGGCAACTGTGGTCGCTACATGAGTACCTATAGCGACGGCATACTGTGGTCGCTGGTGGCTGTTAGTAGCGACGGGGTGTCGAGGTCGCTGTATGGCAACACTTAGCGACGGCTGGAGTTATTTGGGCAGAGACGACTTTAGCGACGGCCTTACGCCGTCAATATGGTAGCGACGGCAATTATGTGGTCGCTGATGTGTTTTCGACGAGGGTTTTAGCGACGTCCTCTTCCCCGTCTGAGATGCCGTCGCTAATGGTTGTAGCGACGGCCGTTCCATGGATTAGCGACCAATTCCTTCCGTCGCTAACAGTTGTTTTTTTAGTGGTGGAAAACGTTAGAGAAAATAACGACGACCATATGTTTGTCTCTATATGATGCATTCAACCACATGGTTTATCTAATTATTATTAATCCATGAATAACGATGAGATTTATCTAACTATTATTAATCCACAAATCAATGAGATTTGAGACGAACCTTTAAAAAATGTTAGCAACAACATTTAGTTCTATTGCTAAACTTCATCACAAACCACCTCCAAAGGTAATTGTTGATCACCATTTTATATGGTCATCACTAAGGTAGTCACTATTAGTGATAAACTACTGTCTGTCATAAAATATTTTAAGCTTGTAGTTGATTAACATTTTTTAAGAATCAGAGACCAACTTGATTTTTTCACAAAGACCAATTTAATGTATTTAGATAGACTAAATTGATGTATTTATTATATAGACACTAACAGACATTTGCCTACCTTGAGTTTTAAGTAATTCACACATAATTTTTAATTAATTGAACCCCTTATTTAGATTATACAATTCCCATTAAAAATTTAAATAAGGGGGAATTATACAATTTAAATAAGGACTAGATTAAGTTCCCTAAAGTTATTGTTTAAGGGAGTAAAAATATAAGTTTTCTATTTAAAATTGTAAGAATTATTTAAAAATCAAGATATGTGGATTTTAATGATGTTTTTGAATAAAAATAATTCAATTTTACTTCCTTTATAAATGTCCTTAGGGGCAGGTTAATTTTCCTTTAAATAAAATGTTAGTTTAGACCTTTATGTTCAAAACAATATAAAATTGGTCAGAAAATTTCTCAATTAAAAATGAGTTCAGAATCATGGAATTTTTCAGTTCAGTTTTATTTCTGGTTAAAAAGAGATCCTGTTATATTGGAAACATAAGTAACTTATATGAAGAATATTTGAGGTCCAGATCTAGTAACCTGATCTCGTCTTAATTAATTTTGTATTTAATGGAAAATGGGGTTTTTATTCTGCAGCTACCATGACAAAGTCCACGGAGAAAAATCTTTACGTGTTTCTTGAACCGGAAAAGTACCACGTAGAACAAGATCATAAACTTAAGGCTGAAAATTTCAGCAGTAACCACAAATTCCATGTCGATTGTGACCAGTTCCTCCACCATTCATCTTTTCCTAACCAAACTTCCAATACAGTTTGAAATCCAAGCAATTCCCAAGTTTGGTCATGGACATTGTATGAGTCAAAACCTTTGATTTATGAGATTTTAAAAATTTTAATTTATTTTAACTATTCTTATTTCATTTTTATAATGTTGTTTTTTAACTAAATTGGATGTTATTTTATGAAGTTGAGGATTAAATTAAAACTTTTATAATTTTTGAAATTAAAATGTTGACGCATATAACTTATAGAAAGGTTTACTATATTCCTACGCGTATGCAAAGACCGACTTTCTGTTTGGCCTATCCGCTTTGCAGTTAAGGGCAAAATGTCTTTTTAAGTTTTTGGGGTCAACTTCTCAAGTTATCTTCCCAAGAAGAATTTTTTGGTAAATTTTACATTTCATGTGTCTCTAAATACAACAAATTAAAAAATGCAAGTTATCAACAATGCAATGTTGACACAAGAAAGGGAATGAGCCACATTGCTTGACGCATGCAATGAGAACCCATGTCATAAGTTATGAAATAGAGTGGACATGGATGTTCTGTCCATATGCCGCGTTGGACAGTCCAAAATCTATAATATTTCCGATGGTTGAACCCCAATTTTAATACAGTTTTCATGAACCGGTGTCTTCACCGGTTTAATGACCGGTCCGATTCTGAAAACATTGATATTTCCTAAGTGTCATATTCTTCAATCCAATCTGTCAACAGCTTTACAGTTTTAAGCTGCACACCTCTGCTGCTTTTTGTGAAGTTAAAATAATGCCACATTTCACCAAATAAAACTAATAGGGTATCAGGATAGAAATTTTTTAAATTTTAGAATTGTTAAATTAATAATTGAAAGTAATTATAAAGAAAATTTAATACGAAAATAATGATATACGGTAATATAAGATGAATTCAATAAAAATAAAAGAATTTTAAAATTTTTTTCAATGTGATATTTAAAATTACTCTTATTTATATATAAAAAAATTGTCAAGTTGAAAATTCTATAGTTTTTTAAGTCATTTAAGTTAGGGACACTTTGTTTTATGCCTTAGAGAAAGTTATCTGTTATCACTTAATAGGACACATATATGACTACTAACATTGTTGAAAGGACAATTAATAGTTTGAATATAACTGAAGGAACTAAAGTATAAATCTGTATCTAGGTAGGGGACATGAATGTCAAAGTTTCCCTCCGTTAACTTAGTTAACAAGTCTTTTTTTAGATTGGTATGTAAAATTCATATTTTGTATTGCTTCATAATAGAAACTGATGTAAAATGTATATTTTATATCAGTTTTCAAAATAACCAATCTAAAATACAATCATATAACAAATCTTTTGTTGATTGAGTAAGCAGAAAGGAACACTTTGAGAATATTCCAAAACATTAAGACTATATTAACACAAAATTTTATATTTGGGTTAAGATTGTAGGAAGGTTTGTAACTTTGATCCCTGTTAAATATACTTTTTAGGAGTAGTGGAGAGCCTCAAAGTATAATTAGGCTCAAACAGAATTACCTACTAAGAAAAATACTTATATTAACACTTTAGTTTCTTATTAATCTTGGTTTTAAGTGTTGGGTTTAAACCTTAAGGTTGTATTTAGATAGAAAATTTTTAAAATTTCAGATAATTATAATATTTACAATGTATTCAAATGACAAAAAAACATTTTAATATTACTATACCATCCAAACATACTATAAAGTTAAAGTATATAAATATTTTCTTAAAAGAGAAACCAACCTATTTCCCACTTCTTTAAATTGAATAACCAATATTAAAAAACGGTTAGTCTAGTGATAAACAACATAGCGTCGCCCCCATCCTAAAGGTGGTTGACACAGACTTGACACTAGAGAAACATCATTGTTAAAAGGAAGAATAACCTTAAATGTTCAATTCCCAAAATGGTGAAACACTTGCATATTTAAAGTTCTGAGTCTTTCTAATGGCTCTCGAGTTGTAGTGCAGTTACTTGTAACTGCTAGGCATGATTGAAGTGTCAAGTGTGGATTCATACTTGGGTTGAAAGTAACTAACCCAAAACTCCTCACAATTGCCTCCCGCAAGTTGGAACTACAAGAATATGCCTTTTGTCTTTACTTGGTGACGACAATACTGACTTTCCGAGTTCCTACTAACTAATCGCCAGCCTTGTCTATCTCTTCTGATTCCCGACTTTGTGAATTGTCTTTTAAGTATGGAGTCAACATCTTCATAATTGACCATAGATTCAAGTTCCATTTTTTAAAAAGATAAATATTAGTTGTTAAATTGTTAACAGAATAAGTTGAACACGCCAACCTCTCCCTCCAAAGATTCAGGTTCCATAACACCACTCGAAAGTTCTTATTTTCCAGTAAAGGATAATAGGTTGTCAGCAGAATGCATTTCCTCTCAACTACTTCTCAAGCACTAGCAATGATTTGGTTGTTATCTTTTTTACTCATCTCCCTTGTTCTCACTAATGGCTACCTAGATGCAGACAACAAAGTTATATCTATTGGGGCAATTATTGATGCTAATTCTCGGATTGGGAAAGAACAGCAGGTGGCCATGGACATTGCAGCTCGAAGTTACAATAGCACTTCGAAGACCTACAAGTTGGCTCTTCATTTTTGGAACTCCACCAAGGATCCCCTCAGAGCCACCATTCTTGGTTAGTATATACACCATTTGCTAAGAAAATATTTCAAGTTTACCTAGCTTTCTCAAATTTGTATGTAAATTTGAAGAATGCAAGGCATCTTCTTGCAGCTGAAGAGATGATTCATATGCAAAAAGTGCAAGTGATTATAGGGATGCACAGATGGTTAGAAGCAGCTTTGGTGGCTGAAATAGGAAGCCAAGCTCAAGTTCCTGTCATAGCATTTACAGAACCTACCATTACCCCGCCACTGATGGCAGCTCGATGGCCATTTCTGGTGAGGCTGGCTAACAGTGGTACAGCATATATAAAATGCATTGCAGGTATAGTGCAAACTTATGGTTGGCAGAGAGTAGTAGCTATCTACGAAGACGATGCACATGGCGGAGACTATGGGATGCTTGCACTGCTATCTGAGGCCCTCCAGGATGTGGGTTCAATAGTCGATTATCGCTTGGCTCTTCCACCTGTCTCTTCTCTACATGATCCGGGGGAGCTAGTACGCGAAGAGTTGCTTAAGTTAATGCAAACACAATCTCGGGTGTTCATTGTGCTGCAATCATCATTAGGAATGGTGATTCATTTGTTTAAAGAAGCCTCAAAATTGGGACTTGTGGACAGAGAATCAGCTTGGATAATCCCTGAGAGCGTAACCAATTTGCTAGACTCTGTCGATAAGTCTGTTATCTCCTATATGGAAGGAGCTTTAGGAATCAAAACCTACTATTCCGAAGGAAGTACTGAGTATCAAGATTTTGAGGCTCGGTTCCGGAGAGAATTTTGGCACAAGAATGCTGAGGAAGACAACCGCTATCCAGGATATTATGCTTTGCAAGCATACGACAGCATTGAAATTGCCACTCAAGCAGTACACAGAATGGCCAGTAGAAACAACAGCAGCCCGGAGACTCTACTGAGAGAAATACTATCTAGCAAATTTCTTGGTTTAAGTGGACAAATACAATTTGAAGCTGGGCAACTCTTGCAGAATCCTATCTTGAGGATAGTAAATGTGGTTGGAAAGAGTTACAAAGAATTATGCTTTTGGACTCAACAACATGGGTTCATCACAAACCTTCCTACTGGACAAGGTGGAAACAATTTTGCTGGTATCAGAAAATGTTTCAGAGGTGTACATTGGCCTGGGAATTTGCAGCAGGATCCAAAGGGCTGGAACATGCCTACTAAACAAAATCCATTGAAAATCGCAGTCCGAAGCAGAACCTCATTTTCCAAGTTTGTCAAGGTTGACTATGATCAGAATCAAAATCCTGTGAATTATAGTGGATTCTGCATTGACGTCTTTCGGAGTGTGCACGACCTTTTGGGGTATGACTTGCCATATCGATATATTCCCATCAACGGAACCTATAATGACTTGGTTCAGCTTGTCTATAACAAGGTATCGAATCTCTTTTCTTTTTTCACCATTTCAATTGTCAGATAAACCTGATTTCCTTCATCATATCCAGTTTTCTTGTATATGCTTTAAAGTGAAATGCCTATCACTTGGTACTTAACGAGTATAAATTTGTTTCTGTTTTGTTGATTTTTTTTCCCATTTTCTTGGGATTCAATGACGATGGAAGACTTATGATGCCGTTATTGGGGACATGACCATATTAGAGGAAAGATTGAAGTACGTAGATTTTACAGTGCCATATGCAGAATCAGGATTGTCAATGATAGTTCCAACAAAGTCTGAAGAGTCAGCATGGATGTTCACGAGGCCCTTTACCTGGGAACTGTGGATGGTTACAGGTGCTATTCTGATTTACACAATGCTAGTAGTTTGGTACCTTGAGAGAAAATCTAATCCTGAGTTTCATGGAAATTGGAAGAGCCAGATCAGCACAGCTCTTTGGTTTACCTTCTCCTCTCTCTTCTTTGCTCACAGTGAGTATCAATCTAAGAATTCCAAGCAATTTTGATTTTAAGTAAAATTTTGCGAAGCAGGAAAATCTGGTAAAGAAAGTTCAGGAATGGAAAATGTGAATTAAACTAAAGTAATAATGATATTCATCACGCAGGGGAAAAAATGCATAGCAACTTAACTCGTGTGGTGATGGTCTCATGGCTCTTTCTTGTTCTGATTCTTAATTCAAGTTACACTGCTAGTCTTTCTTCAATGCTCACAGTTAAACAATTGCAACCAAATGTCACAGACATTCAATGGCTGAAGAGGAACAACATGAAAATTGGTTGTGATGGTGACTCATTTGTTAGGTCCTTCCTAGAGAAAGTAGAAAAGTTTAAGCCCGAGAACATCATAAATGTTACTAATGAATACAAGTATGTTGATGCATTTGAAAACAGCAGCATAGCAGCTGCCTTTCTTGAACTCCCATATGAGAAAGTGTTCATTAGTGAAAACTGCAACAGATACACTGGTTCCACTCCCAGAACCAGATTTGGAGGATTAGGCTTTGTAAGTGATAATACAATTTGACATATTTTAATGCCCTTCACCCTTCACCTAAATATAGAGGAATGATAGAGATTGAATATATTTTGAAGGAGAAAGCTCATCTAAACTGATATTTTTATTTAAAAAAGCAAATAAGGTGGTTGAATTAATGGAAGGGAATGACAAAGTTCTATTGTTTGGATTGTTTAAAATGGGATATAATGCTATGAAACCTGATTAACTGCATTTTATTCTATCCAAAACAGCTAATCTTCCTTCATTCCAAATCAGGGGCATGGGATTAAATCCAAAGTGTTTGTGCGAGTGCATGCTTTTTTGGGTTTGGGCTACGGTTTTGTATTTGAAGAATTGTTAGGGAGTCAAAAAAAAATCCGTTCATTTTTTTGACAAGGTTCATATAATTATTAATCCAGTTGAATTTGGCCAAAATATAGAGTAAAATTTTATGAATGTGCAATATTTACTCTATCAGTTATGACAAAATCCTCAAATGATTTAATGCAGATGTTCCAGAAAGGCTCGCCAGTGGCCAAAGATGTGTCAAAAGCTATATTACATCTCTCAGAAAAAGCAGAGCTGAAGAGTTTAGAAGAGAAGTGGTTGATTACCACACAGGATTGCCCCAATGACACAGAAAGTTTGAAGCTGGGAAACTTATGGATTCTGTACGTCATCTCCGGTGCCACGTCCACCATTTGTTTGCTACTATCAACCATCCAGTGTCTATTATCCAGTCAGCAATGTCAAGGCGCAGCACCAGAAGGCACTAAGACACTAAATGATTATAGTATATGGAAAAGGGTAATTACACTCACAAGGCGGATTTGGAGGAAAAAGTTCAATAATTCAACCGAGGAACAGGTTGTAACTGATTGTTCTTCAAGATCAGATCATGAGAGCATTGCTGATTCCCCCGAGCATCAGCAAGAAATGGCTTCTCTGGCACCTAGAATTTTAATGTTCCCTTCTCCATCACCAGAGGTACAGATGAGCACACAGGATTTTGGGATCATTAACACTTCAAAGTAGTTGCAGTATGCCAGTATCAGACAGACACTTCACAGACTCTTGATTACAATGGTATAAAATAAATATTATAAACAGTTCTTGAACATATGCAAGTGTAATATGAAAGCATGCTTTCAACCTGTCAAACAATTGGTTGTCTGCTCACATTAGTCTCTAACAAAGTTTACAAGTTTATAACTTTCTCGCAAGTCACAAATTGTTAGAAAATATGAGAAAAATCAGAAGACTAAGGCATATGTTGACACTTGACACTGTCTTAAAAGGATTTATTCACTGAATTGCGGGATACAACAGACTCATCTACCAAAAGGACATGATCAAAAGTATTTTAAAGTACAAGACTTTTAAAGTAACTTAGCGAAGAAGAGAAGAAGATTTTGATGTGTTTCAGAAAACTGGATTGAATACTTTAAATAGGAAATGAAAAGATATAACTAATGTATGCTAAAAGAGAGATCCTCCATGAAAAGGTGTCTGTTTGTAGAGAGACAAACTTGTTCTAATGGTGTCTATTCGGAAAAAAGGTAGGAAACGCATCCGCTCAACTTCTATAGGAAGAACACGGCCAATGTTGTAAAAATCGAGATCTTACGTAGGATCGGAGGAGGGTTGAAAATTCGTAAATTGAGGATCGTAAACTCGGATCGTAAGTTCCTACTAAACATATAAAATTATTATTTAAACTTATACCTATGCATAGAAAATAATATTGAACAAGAAATATACCAATATCATACCATAAAAGTTCTAGTCTTCATAATTTCATATATTTAAATACAATTCAAATAAAATACAAGGCTGTTTGACAAAAAAATCTGTATATGTAGCAAAAAAATAAGCTTGAAGAATACAGAGCACCACCTGTTTTTACAGCCATTTTCGAAATTAACAAAGACGAAATAAAGCATCACCAGCAATGTGTGTCTTCAAAACAGAGCAAGAAGAAGCTTGAAAACAGAGCACATGTGAGAAGCTTGAAAACAGAGCACCACTTCAGAGACGAAGAAGAAGAAGCTTCAAAATAGAGCACGAAAACGAAGAAGAAGCTTGGAAACAAAGGGGAACAGAAAGATGGACAACAAGCCTCGAAAACAGAGGCTGAAACGCAAAGAAGAGGCCTTGAAAACAGAGGCTGAGAGATGAAGAACCTCGAACAGCGGCGTGGAGACAAAGGGTTACGATCGAAAGAGAATGGAGCTTGCGGCGGTGGCGTGTGCGGCCATGAACGACGGTCGCGTGGTTATGTGCGGGAAAGAAAGGAGGAAGACAAAGGGTCTCGTGTGAAAAAACAGAGGAACTCGAAGGGTCTCTCGTGTGCCTTTTTTTTCTGAAAAACGTAGGTTTTTTAAAACCAGGTCATGGAACCGACCCAGCCCATGAATGCCTCCCAGGATCGGGACGTGCACAATCCTACGAGTAAACAGCAAAAACCGCCAATCCAGCACCGATCCTGGCCGTCTGCGATTTTTCTTCCCCTCTGTCTATTCTCATTAACATTAAAATTCTCATAGAAGAAAAAATCTGTTCTGTTAAAAAGATGAATTTCTACAAGAAGTTATAAAATACTTAAAAGGATAATTAATTTCATATTAATTGGCTATTGCCCACCAAGATCGTAAAATCGCACGATCCTATGATTAAACTCACGATTTTCACAACATTGGACACGCTTGTTGAGTAACACAACCGTTAAAGTAGTAAGACCCATATTTGGACTCATGCGCATAAAGGTCCAACACAAAATTTTCAATAATGAATGTTAAAACAATAAGACATGACTATTTAGTAACATGACCGTTGACAGGGGAATCCATCAATTTGGACTAAATCTTTTGACACCACAATAAAAACTCAACACTTTCTATTATATTTATAAGCCTTACATACACATTAGTATATAAACTCTTAACAAGTTTCAAGTTCAAACAACATAGGACTTGACATCTTTTGAAATACAACATATCCAACACAAAAAAACATCATCCATGCATGATGCTTCAACTCTTCAACACTCCCAATGTGCTTAAATTGAACAGAGCCGTTATAGATAACAAAAAACGTAGCACTGATTATTACAAATGTCTGCAATATATAAAACATGCATGGCCATTGCCTGAAGATAAGTGTTCAACTTAAGACAGGCATCATAGAAACTCAGTGACTAAAATCATGCGTAATTACAACATTCAAAGAAATGAACATAATTTTTGCATGCGACGGTCTTACGAAGTCATTGGATTTTCTCAACGAATCCTATGATAATGAAGCTATTGGTGACACATGGTTATGATGTGGTGTTTTATAACCATAATGCCAATTGGATTTATCAAAAAGCGCTCCATTATGCAAAATTTCAAAAATGGCAAACTAATCGGGGCGTATTACGATCTAGTCACAGAAAAAGCATCACGGAAATTCAAAATTACTAGATCTAGCAAGTTCTGCATAATGGATGATAACTTTGAAAACAAAAACTAACTTGCCAGAATCGAGAGTCAAGAATTTCTTAAATAAACCCCAAGAAAGCTGGGGGAGAACTTATGGATGCCTGCCACTGGGAGACACTAGTCGAGTTAGCCGCCACAATTATCATAGAGGTTGTGATGAAATTGAACAAATCAGAACGAAATCGGCATGATCATAAATGAGAACAACAATAGAAGTCACGAAACGGTTTCTTGTTGAATAAAACATATTCCTTCACATGTCGGTGATTTATCTGCGCCATAATTTGTTAAAATAACCTTAAAACTTCTATGTAACAAGAAACAAAAGACTAGTCAGTGAATATGTTCCCAAGCTTGATGAACGATTTCATCATTT
This sequence comes from Clitoria ternatea, assembly GCA_037962975.1. NCBI lineage: Eukaryota > Viridiplantae > Streptophyta > Magnoliopsida > Fabales > Fabaceae > Clitoria > Clitoria ternatea. The sequence goes on along the minus strand of CM075671.1, from coordinate 238,326,483 downwards.
ATGAAGGGGCGCAAAGACCACATTTGACAGTAGCTACCCAGTTCTTCTGATGACACCTTGAGATCTAAAGCAGACACAATTTTTCCCTGCAAACAAAAAAGGAAGCATTTCAAATGTTCTTCATATGACTGATTGTCAGGTCACATAGATACCATTCATTACCTGCATCAAACAGTCTTGCTTCACCATGCTGTATATGCTAGCCATTAGGGCAGCAAAATGTGTGACATCAGTACTTTTCTTTCTTTTGGTAGTTGTGACATCTGGACTATCAGAATGGGGCAAGGCATCATTTTCCTCCTGAGTAAGATGTATTTGCAATTTTAGTGAGCTAAGATTCCACAATTTCCATTAATTTCATGCATGTAAATGTTTCACAAATACAATGGAGATGTATAACTTCCCGACAGCAGAGAAGTTAGTCAATGGCCTTCCGTTACATGGCTGTTAATATATGCACTGGAGTTGAGGGCGGGTGTCATGCAGAAAAAAGGGGACGGGTCAGGAAGGGGATAACATGCTCCTTATAAAAGGTTTTATTCATAAAGTTTATATAATGACTTACCTGACAACTATAAATCAGCATTTCAATTCCAAAGAGATATTAAACAGAAGGATCTAGCTATTCAGGAAAACAAAATGATAAAGGATACAATCAAACAAAGATTGTAGTATGAAACTGGTATTTTATTATCAAGTTAAAATATTCCTTTTGTTGTTCCTTTATCTTGAGGAGAGGGGGTAGGAGGTGGTAGGGAGAGAAACCAATTCAAAGGAATATGAATTAAAAGAAGATTGGAATCACGTGAAATTCTTCCAAAAGCAAAAAAATTAATAATATTACCAAATCATCATAAGTTGCTTGCTCATTCAATTCAACATCAAAGTCCAGATCAGAGAGGGTTATTAGATTTTCATGTGTACTGTGTATAGCACTTGTTACATCACCCAATAGACCTTCAAGTTCATCAAGTATTTCCTTAGCTGCAAAACATACTTGACTAGTTAATTGTTAAAACTTCAAATTAAAACACAGAAGGCAAGATCACCACAATTATTACAATGTTAGGTTTACATCTCAAGAATGTATACAACACAAAAGCCAATAAAGCCCTTAAGTCCTGGACTAACAACCCCAATGTAACAAAAGTAGTTTGATTCTGATAATAAGGACTTCTATAATAATGATAGCCACTTTGTCAAACACAACTCAAGCATATCCATCTACTACCAAGAGCCCGTTTCAATAAAAGCTAAAATTGATTTCCCATGCAGCAATGTTATTTTTCAATTCCTGTTGATGCCATTCTTTCATTTTGGCTTTTACGCCAAATTTCTAGGCATCAATTCAAAATTCAAAATTGATTGTGGTTGAAGTAACAAATTTACAAACAGGTTCTAATCTATAATATTTTCACAAAGGCGCCAGAAGGAAGTGCTGTACTGATCAAGTAATGTACGTTAGATAGCAAAATTGAGTCATTGACAAATGAAAAGCTTCCTCATACTCATAGTTGGAATGTCTTTGTAAATCAAGCTGACTGCTTATTCCAAGCACAAATATTGAATGTTAGCCACAGTGAATGCTGGAGAAAAGATGAATAAAAGCTCAAAAATCCAAATGGTTATATAAGTAACAAGTTTCTCTTTCAAATACTCAAGAAGAGGCCATACCTTTGTGTATATTGTTAAGTAGTCCACATTTGCATGAGTGCACTTCCCCATATGCAGATTTTTCCATATTGAACAGTTATTTAGTCAGGGCAAAGAAATAGAAATAAAATTAAATAAGTAGAACTCAAACTGAGAATTAATAACCAAAGATTGAATAAGGTTGTTTCGAGCACGGAAGTCCTTTGGAACAAAAGACACCAGATATAATAAATTCTTGACGCCAATTAAAATTTGTCAACAGTAAACAATCCCACGGTAAACCCACTTTTAAGAAAAAATAGGGAGAGAATAATTACGGGGAAATTGCAAAGGAGTGAAAGGAGACATAATAATTGTAAAGAAACAAGACTGAAAGCAAGAATGTTGAAAAAGATGGAAAACAGGAGGCATATGATGAATGAATTCTGTATCTCAACTCAATTATCCAATCAAGCATAAATTTATATCAGGAGTCATAAATATATTCAAGAATCACTAAAAATAATTATAAGAATATGAACTTATTCTATTAACATAGTTACATGACATAATTCTTCCTTACTTACATTATTGCTATAGTTACATTATTTTTAACAAATGTCATGGAATTCTTCCCAACTAAACTAACCATTGAAATATTGCCTTACTAAATTCCTATTTGTCACAGAAGAAAAAGAAAGTAGGACAATTTAATAAGAACACAATTTCCAAATAAAAGAGTGTAACTTCTGTACACCTGTACCTGTAAGTTCACAGGTTTGTGAAAAATTATGAATTAAAAATAGCATTGCAGAAGGAATTCACTTCATTCCATTCTTGTTGAACAACGAAGGTCCATGTCTTGCAAAAAGCTCAGTGATATACAAATAAAATATATCTGACTCAATTCAAAGGGTTTAAAAAGAGCTGCACTTAAGTGTAACTATAAGCCTTATTGATCCTTTAAGCGCACCCTAAAACCTTGATACGAGACAACCCACCATCTCCTTAAACTTTTAACCATCAAAAGATAGAGTTGTACTTACAATTCATTACAGTCTGGATACTATCATTGAGATTCCTACATTCAGAAGTAACATAGGCATTAACTCTCTTCGTTTCATTAGCTATGATGACCTTGTTGACTAATTTAGAATTTGTATCTATAGGAGGCCTTCGTATAAACTCTGCACAATTAAGCATATAAGTTAAAAGTGAGTAAGCAATCATATTATTTTAGAGCAAGTAGTAACTGCTAACATGTGAAACAAAATTCCGTAGAACTACCAAGTGCTTGTTGAAAGCCAGTCAACAGCTTGTTTCCAGCAATTCCCAACTCATCAATCTTTGCAATCCTATCATAGGGTAGCTGTTGAGAAATATAAATCCCTCCAGATATATTATATTATATGATAGAAACAAGTACAAAACGTAACACACTCACACACACACAAGGACACTGTCCATCTCATAAGCCAAAGAAAGAGAAATATTCCCTTAATTAGTTAATTAACCCCTTTTATATTTCCTTCTACAACATGTATCAGTAATCACTAGTCACCACCTCCAACTCTTGAGGATAGGGATAACCTATAGTTATTGCATATCCAGAACTAATTATCTTGAAGCACTATCAGTGAGCTACTGGTTGGGATTTACATGGTTCGTAAGGGATCTGAAAATCAAGGCTTCAAAGCGTATTGTTTTCAAACCAAACTTGTAACAATTCACCAAGAGCAATAGTTGATGTTTATAACAATTTTGGACCAACAAATTGTTCTCATCACCTAGACATGGATTTGATCTCTTATTTGAAGCTCTTTCAGGAACTCCACAAAAGAACTAGGGTTTTTGTGCGGTAACATTCATGGGAACAAAAGCATTTATTCTCATATTTGTTCTCAACCTAACAGCAAGTCAGCACTCAGCAACAATAACCCATGGAATTTTTCAATCTTGAAGGATCACCAAAAACCAAGGCAAGTATATTGTTTATTTACTTGAAAACAATATAGTTGTCAGATAATTTACCAGTAATTTTGGGCACCTAAAAAATACGAAAAGGAAAAACGTAGAAAACTTAGCACATACCCTGTCATGAAATCTCTGAACTTGTGGAAAATTTCTTCCTCCAAGTCAGAAATTGATTTGTGTTCCCTACTTCCCATTCTGCAATTAATATGAAAAGCGTAGAAATGAATAAAATAACTTTCATATGAGGAGCAAGACCTTAGCAGATCACCTCATAGAAACTCACATTCTTGCCTCGATTCTAGACTTGCAATGGCTATAAAATGTTGAAGGAAGAAGGGGATGGGTTATAAAGGGAACATTATTTTAAGTTTTAACACACACTACAATAAGAAGGCAATAATTTTTTGAATTCATTGGTTAAGTAAAATCAAAGTTGACAGTCACACCTTTGCCTCCAGTCTTTTATTGAATACCATATTATATAGCTTCTTCCTTATGTTAAGTTACGGCTAAGGTACCGGATACGGGTATCATGAAAATTTTATGAATTTGTCTTTTATAAGAGTGTTGAACAATATGCACTCATTTTATATGTTATTACTCCCTCATTTGTGCTCATTATAAATTCCATAGAAAAATAAAATAAGAGTACAAATGAACACAGGATGGTAATAACATATAAAATGTGTTATGAGTGCGTATTGTTTAACATTAAATTCATAAAGTTTTCATAAACAACAATTAAAAATGTTGTACATTATATTTGGTAGGACTGAATTACATAAAAAAATTAACCAAAAAATAAATTAACCTTTTGGTCAAACACATGGGGTGCACGCACAGAAAGAGAATGACAAGGAGCAACAATATATTGTATAAGTCAATGTTCTCAGAACCGGACCGGTCATTGAACCGGCGAAGGCACCAGTTCAAGGGTCACTGGTCAGACCGGCGGTCAAACCGTGGTCGAACAGGTAGTAATAAATTATTAAACAATAATTAATTAGATTGTTAAATAACTTAATATTTATAAAAAAATCCAACAACAGCTATCTTAACAATCAACAACAGCATTCTTAAATTTTAACAACCAACAGCATTAGCATCCATATTATCCTATATTGCATTGTGTAAATCTGTAGCAAAACCAACAACAAACTTAAATTTTAACAACCAACAACATCCTTAACAACCCACAACAGACTTTCAAGGTAACAAACTTAACATTTATCTAGTTTCATGTTTCATCAAACATAGGCTAAGTGGCACAAATGGCATCTTTCCAACTTATAACAACCTACAACTTTCATCCATGCTATGCAGAACTCAATTATACTTTCCAACTTATGAAAACCTGCAACTTTCCAACTTATAACAACCTACAAACATAGGCTAAGTGCAAGAACTCAAATATAAATTCTGCCAAGTACCTGTTAAGTAAATAAATATTATTACATTATGATATGAATTTATGCAGACTGATCAATAATTTAAAAGAATTCCTTTTTCTTTTATTGGTACGATCTCCCTGAACACCCATTTGGTCTAAACATAGAACATCACATCATGACAATATGCCATCCTTAAAGAAACTTTTCACATAAGGTTATCAAATTGAAGTGATCCGTATATATATATATATATATATATATATATATATATATATATATATATATATATTGCTTTCACCAACCCTTTACCTATTTAAATAATTTCTCCGTGTCATCGAAACACTATACAATCCAGCCATTTCACTCTTTAAAATTTTTAAAACTTTAGTTTAATGTCAAACTTTATAGAACGATGATCAATTAACAAACAAAGCAGGTTCAGTTTAACAATTTCAGGTTCCAGCAAATATTTAACTTAAATGAAACAGGGAGCACACAAGGAGGGTTCACCACCGTGTATGGGGTCGACGCTGACGAAGAGAGGGGTTCACCACCGTGAGCTGCTCGACGCTGACAGACACCACCGTGAGAGGCTCGACGACGACGCAGAGAGGGGTTCACCTTGAGGGAGGTGAGACGACGACGACGGCAGAGACGCCAAATGCAGAGCCACAACACGACGTGATGAAGATCAGGGAGGGGAGGCACAACGAAGGATGAAGATTCAGTGGGTTCGCGGGATGAAGATCAAGGAAGATGGGAGAGGCACATGCACGACGAAGGAAATAAAAATCAGAAAGGGAATTTTGCCCTAAGTTGGGCCCAATACCAGGTCGTTTTGGGCGTTAAAATTTTTTTAAAAATAAATATACTGACTTGGTTTTTACAGGTTTCATCGGTCTTTGACTGATTTTACCACCGGTTCAATGGCTGACCGGTTTTTATGCACCCATACCGGATAGGTCACTGGTTCCTGTTCGACCGGCCGGTTCGGTCCAGTTTTATAACACGCACATATATCATAGTATCACTAATTAGAACTTAATATATTTTCTAGTGGAAAGAGTGTCGAAACACGAAAATAGGGAAGGTCTGGCGGAAACACGGACACAGGGACGGCGTACCTAAATGTGTCCGACGTCAGCACTTCCAACGAGATCACAGGGTGGCAGCGCCACAGGAGGACAGCGGCGGCGAAGGGGGAAGAAGAGACTCCAACCACGACGGTGGCAGCGGCGCCACTGAGTTGAGGAGGGAGGGAAAGAAGAAGGAAAGCCACGGTTCGATTCTGCCAGGCACGTGCAAGATGGACTGATATCTGGTATTATGATTTTTTATTATGGAATACTAGACTAAATATCTCGTGCAATTATGTTTATGGAAAACCATCCAGGTTTAAACATGTTACTATGGAAAGAATTAAAAGAAAGAATGATTTATAATAAATAGTTAAATTTTAAATAAAAACTAATTAAATTTAAATAATATTAATTCATTTTCGATACACGTTAATATGATCAAAAATGTCTTCTTAATCTTAAATAAAGAAATTTTTATTAGAGATTATATTTATATGTCGACACACGATTATCAGTTTTATTAAATGTATCAATATTAATTTTATTATATTTTTATTTTTTATTTATATATAAATATTATAATAATTTCATAATATGTTATATTATACATTACTCAAATAATTATATCACAATTATAGTTATTTATAAAATATAATGATACATGAATTTTACTAATTAATATATCTAGTCTTATAGTAATAAAAAATATATTAAATATTTCCACATAACTTATTTTTATAAATTAACTTGTTAATATTTATAAGTTTATTAACTATAATAATATAAATGTGAGAGAAATAGAAGAATTTTGTGATATTATTTTATAATAATAGTGGAAACTAAAAAATAAAATAACAATTAAATTTTTTTATACGATATGTATATTAATACATCTTTAAGTTTTTATATTTTTAATTTTTTTGAAAATAAAATAAAAAGTACATTTAAACATATATTAGAAAATAACATAATAAATTTATATTTAATAAATTGTGATATTTAAATTTATTGAGAGTATAAATATATTTAAAAATATATTAAATAAAGAATAATAAGTTATTGCAAGAATTAATGATTTTTTATGGATGATATAGAAAATAAAATTCTTAAAATATCTTCCTATGGGATAGCTCAAACTTGCGATAAGGCTACACCATCGCAAATAACTTGTATGAACAGCTACACCATAAAGCCATGTTGTATTTTATTCACAAAGCGCGGTACTATAATAGGATTTAGTTGATTTATATAATAACATAGATAATTAGTAACAATGGGAATTGCTTCAAAAATATTTTAATAATTGGTATTAAATCTGATCAGTTAAATTAAAAATCGATTAAAGGACTCATCCGAATCAATTCTTTAATACTACCTGTTCAACCTAATTTAATCACAATTTACTTAAATCGATGTTTTCATCAACACAATGACTGGTTCGGTTCATAAAACAGTGGTTTTAATTACTTTGTTATATTTTTGGATTTATGAACAAAACAAATATATCATCTATATTAATTGTCATGCAACACACTTATAACAGGATAGGGGATAGAACTTAGAACATGATTGATCTATCCGGTGTAGAGGATAGAACTTCCAGTATGGGCATCAGGTATTTCTTTCTTATAGTATTACTGATTCGGTAGGGATCTAATATTATCTATCTAACTTCACTGGAAAAAAGCGTCTTGTAGTCAATCCGTTAAGCTAACGCACCAGCATTCTGTGTTGATGAGTAGAACAAGGTGTTACTTGCGAAGACACTCTATTGCTCAAGTCAATATTGGGCAATTAACACTGAAGCTTAAGTGTTAGAATAATGAGCGTACCTTAAACTTGTAGTAAATGCGAGGTATTTATAGAGATTAGGGGTGGTTGAGTCCTATGTGACCTATGTTAGAGCCTTTCTATAAAGTGCGGGAAAGCTGACACGGGTATAGACATTCCTGACACCCTCTACAAGTTTAGAGTCGGTATGCCCTTGGTTCTTCCTTACCTTCCACTCGATATTGGATCCACAAGGTCCTAGTAAAGGGGAAATATGTATGGGATTCTTCGAATATAGGTACCATACTGACTTACTGATGATATGTGTAACGTCCTTTGTTACATCTCAATAAATTCTAAAAAAAGTTTGTAATTTTTTTTCACTATATTTTTTTTACTAAAAATATAATCGTTAAAAAGAAACTATCAGAATAAATTACATACAAAATTTCTGAAATACCTCATGAATATCATTAAAAATTTATAAAGTAATTTTACATTCATCCGAAGAAAAATAAGTATTAAACATTATTAGAAAGAGAGGAAACTCCATGGCCCAAGAGCAGTTACTTAATGACATTATTTATTCATTGGACCACGGTATTCATACTGAGCTCCCTTTCTAGAACGTACTATATTTACTATTTGGATTCTTCGATCCTTCCCTCTGTACGACCCATCAATTAAAACATATGAAACAAAAACACAAAGAAAGAAGTGAGAAACAGAATATAATATATTGAAAGAAATGTGCATAAACAACACAGAATAATCATTCACAAATCAATCAAATAAAAAAATAACATAATCATTGTACAAAATCTACACAATTTATTCAAGGTGTCTTAATTATTAAAGTTCATTTTAAGTCATAGTAGTCCAGTCATGATGTTAGTTGGTCCATATCAAGTCCAAAATAGTCCAATGGTCATATGGGTCCATCATAGTCCAATCAGTACAAAGGTATAACTTAGTCCATATAAGTCTATAACAGTCCAAATCTTAAGAATACGGTATGTTAGGTTAATGAATCATCCAAATATTTTAAACTTTATGTTAGGCTAATCAAATATGATTCATCCAAATATTTTAAACTTTTGAATAAATTTTATTTATTTATTTACTTAAGATGATAATAAGTATTACTTTAAAATATAATAATTATTCATAGTTAAAAGGAGTAGGGGACTCCTCCCATTATTGTTATGTTTTCTCATATTATATTCTTCTCACTCCCTCTTACCTCTTGTATCTTAATTCGTTATGGAAAGTTCGTGCGCACCTCGTTTCCGAGTTCTAAAACATACCAATTTCATTTTAGTATAGTTATAAGGTACAAGATTATTTCATAAAAACTTCACTTCTTATTTTTCTTTAGAATAATACAATAAATATATCATTATTAAGATTTTCTGATTCAAAATAATTATTAGTAAATTGTATTCTATAAGAATTACCAGATAAATAGTAATTGGTAAAAAAATGAATAGTAAATAGTAAATTTTGAATAGTAACTGGTAAATTTTGAATAGTAAATGGTAAATAGTAAATAGTGAATAGTAAATAGTAAATAATGAATAGTGAATAGTGAATAGTAAACGGTAAAAGGTAAATAATAAATGGTAAAAGGTATTTACTATTTAAATAGTATTTACCTTAGTCCAGTACAATAATAGATATTTAAGTGATATAAAAATAACCTTCATAATCATAAAAAGAATATAAAAGAAATGTAGCAGGAGTTGGGCAGTGAGTTGAGGTTGAGTTCAACTTATCATCCTTAAACGGATGGCCAGTCTGAGTGGACTATTCTGACATTGAAAGATATGCTCAAGGCTTGTGTATTGGAACAAGGAGGCTCATGGGAGCGATATTTGCCATTGGTGGAATTCGCTTATAACAACAGCTATCATAGTAGCATTGGAATGACGCCTTACGAAGCTTTATATGGAAGGAGGTGTCATACACCTTTATGTTGGAACGAGAATGGTATGCAGTTCATCTGGGACCTGAATTGATTCAGGAAATGAATGATCAGGTAGCACTAATTCGTGAGAATATAAAGATTGCCCAAGATCGTCAGAAGAGTTATTATGACAATCGTCATAGACCACTTGAATTTCAGGTGAGAGATTGGGTATTTTTGAAGGTTTCACCTACTAAGGGTGTAGGTCGAATATTGAAAAGTCGGAAACTTAACCTGAGATACATTGGATCGTATCATATTTCGGAGCGGTATTTGTTCTTATCTTCTAGTTCAGCCTGCTTAGCTTGACTGTTGCGGAGTTCTTTTTTTAGCTTATTAACCGTTCTCTCCAAGCCTTTAGCTGTATCTTTGAGCTTGAGATTCTCATTATTCATGAGATCTCCGTACTCTTTGGACTTAGAGAGACGATCTTCAGCTAATTTTAGAGCGGCTTTATCTTTTTCAGCTGAGAGGTTGAGCTGCTCCACCTTATCACTCAGCCTATCCACCTCTACAACATCATCAACCAACAGGCTGAGCGAATCGAGTAACCCCATGAGCTCTGCTAATTGCCATTTTTCGGCCTCACACGCATCCTTGATTTCTTTAGGCTCGAGCATGGGCCGAAGTTTGTAGAGCGGCTGAGGAAGGGTTGCCGGAGTCGGCCTTTGGTATGAAAGAAATGAAGTGAAGAATGAAGCAGTTGGAGAGAAGATCGGAGTACTCGATCTAAAAACTCCAGAAAGTATACCTTTATGAAGTTCGGAAGAAACCCTAACTGTATCCGATGTTTCTGCAGCTTTACCTTTGGAGACCCTCGCTCTTTCTGGACTTGCAGAAGGTTTATGTTTCTTTGATGGGGGAGGGGAAAATATGATGATTCCTACAGGGTCGTTCTTGATCTTTCTCCTCCTCTCTTTTATTTTGGGTGGATCCGTAGTCGCATCGATACCAGTTGGACCCAGAAGATTTAAAAATTGTAAGCCCATTAAGCCCTAGGCGATGGTTATTGAGGCACACGCCTTCAATGTAGTAATGGCTCGCCCACGTGCTTAAAGGTAGTTAATGCCCAATCATGCGAAGCGTTTTATGCCTTACAGCCGTTACTAGAATTTCAAGAGTCTCAAGTTTCAAAAATTTTCAGGATTCTCACACAACGAATCTTTGTCCGGATCCGTTGTAGTGACATTATGACAAAGGAGCCTTCATCCACAGAACGGCTCCTCATGACATAATAATGCTGAACAATACACATGTAGGTAAATATTTTCTGCATAAGTATATCGGCATCCAGACCTCTCGCAGGTTGTATAACTTATGTGAACAACTACACAGTCCCTCACACAAGCTAGGGGATATATGATCCAGGCTAGATACCGGTATCCGTTCTATAAGACATATTTCAACGTCTTTGACTGTTCTCCAACGTGTCACTGGTGTCATCGGTATACATCCGGACTCTAAATCCGTATCAGGCGTTCTCCCTATACCGGTTAGTCTAGGATAACACCATGCATGCCGGATAAGGCACATGTCACTAGACAGAAGATAATGGGCATTGCTACAGGGCTAATCCTGAACCTACTGCGCCCGTTACTCGGGGTTCAGCGTGGCCTTGAAGAAGGACCAGCTTACTGCGCCCAAGCCTTCACCATATGGTTTACCCTTTTATACCCTCGAAGAGGTTCATCGCTAACAACGGATACGTAGTTAGGATCATCCGTCCTGAAAGTATTTTGTCATAACAGTGTTGTGCTTTGAATAAAATCATAAAGAAATGGGTGAACACAAAGAATATTTTGTTAATTATGAATTACAAGAGAGAGCTAAGTTGGGGTCATGCCTCGTTAGTCCTTCTTGGTAAAACCCAATGGAAAAAACCCAAGTAAGGAAAAACCCAATGGCTTATCCTTGCCTTTCCAAATTGTCTTGCCTTTTCCCATAACAGCCTTTCCTTTGCCTTTATACATGCCCTTTCCTTTACCTTTGCCAGAATTGACCATCATTATGGCCTTGCCCTTTCCTTTAGAAATATTGGGCTCAGCAGTCCTCAACATATTGAGTAGCTCTGGCAATGTTTTATTCAATGCATTCATGTTATAATTCATGATGACTGGCTTAAAACTGTCAGGTAATGACTTCAAAATGAGATTAGTAGCTAACTTTTGAGGGAAGGGGAATCCTAGCCTAGCTAGATTCTCCAGGTACCCAATCATTTTGAGCACATGAGGTCCTACAGAACCTCCCTCTTCAAGTCTGCAGCTAAATGGGGCTGAAGAAACTTCATATCTTTCTTGGTCAGCTTGACCTTGATATAGTTTCCTTAGGTTTTCGATCATATCGAAAGCCTCCATATGCTCATGTTGCTTCTGAAGCTCAGGAGACATGGTTGCCAACATAAGGCATTGGACATCTAAAGCGTCATCCTGATGCTTCTTGTAAGCATCCTTGTCAGCTTTAGAGGCATTGTTCGCAGGTGGTTCCGGAATCGGATCTTCCAGGACATACTGCTTTTTCTCTTGTTTGAGGACAATCCTCAAATTCCTATACCAGTCTAGAAAGTTGGGTCCAGACAATTTTTCTTTTTCTAGGATCGATCGCAATGAAAGGTTTGAAGGCGTGTTTGATGTCATGGTTATCTAAAACAGAAAGATATGTAGTAAGTATCAATTAAAAAACATATTTAATTTTTGGTCTTAAAATTAAACACGTCTCCCACTATTTTGATTCAAAATAAAATCACCCTCTACGAATCAGAAAATCCCGTTGGAAGATTTTCTAGTGGGCAAAGATCCATATTTGGCCTAATGTTAAGTCAGCTTTGGTTGATCACTTAACATTTGGTTATTTAGGTAGGAAACTCCTTTCCAATTGTATCTTATACAACTCTTAGACATTGGGTTAGGTAACCATTACCGATCATTCATCTTATGAAAGTTTGCCCAATGTATACGCCTCTAAGTTTATTCAATCCAATTGATAACTTAGTAAGTTAAAACCCAATAAAACATTTTGGATATTATAATTATCCCATCGCCTCTTACTAATATAAATGATAGTACCTGCTTTGGCAGACCCACTATTCATTGACATTAGTATTGACGAGTGTACTTATTGGAAGGCGTTTGTAACTTATTATTTTGAGGGATTTTAATTTATTTTAAATTACCGTCTTTGTTAAACGCTTTAACGCAATAAAATTATCCCCAAAGCATGCAAATGAAATTGTGAGATGGTTATGGTCTTCCTAGAAGAATAAATAAATAAATAAATAAACCTAAAGGAATTATATGCCAAGGCTTCATGAAGTCCTACTTCTTGAACCCACCATCCTCTTGGAGTCACTACTCCTTGGTTCCTTTCAAAGACAAAAGCGCTTAGAGTCACCACTCTAGTTTTCTTCTAGGTCTCTACTTTGTTGCCTCGATCAAGATTACAAGATTTTAAAGAAACTCGCTTTACATACGAGTGAAGGGTTGAGAAAAGAAATACAACAGAATGAAGAGAGGCACAACACGTAGGTTGTATTTAAATAAAATAACTAAGACCATAACCATTCACCATGCAACGTGTTAATTAATTAATTATAACCTATTTGAAAGCATTAAAAAAAATAATTTTAAAATAGGCCATTAAACACGTGGGTCGGTAATAAGGCGCTACGCAGAGAATGTACGGGGGTCCCAAAAATTTAGTGTTGTAGTCAGGTTGGTTCCCAGGAAAGAGAGGTGGGTCCGGTGTGACCGCTTAAGTACCAAGTCTTTCCTAGCCAGAACATCCCACTGACCATTAACAGCTCTAAAATTTTGGCTAGGGTTTTAACCACTTTGAAAGCCTAATTCCTTGTTGCGAACACTTCACAACGCAGCCATCAAGGCATATGTAGGCAGCGCCGTCTAGGGTTTCAAAACCTAGAATTCAAATTGTACCTTTCTCATGACGGCTGCCTAGGTTTCAACGTTTGAACCCTAGGTTAAGGAACGGCCAAGGTTTAACACTTAAACCTTATCGCTTGACGCCCCACAACGTGAACTTTTCATGCTCGGAGATGAACGCATTATCAAAACACAGTTTGTATGACAACAAAGAATATTAACGAATTCAACACATGTATCACATACGAAAATTGAAAACGCAAATATCATACAAGCCTCTAAAATAACATAAACGCATACTTCAAATGAGAAAGCCTATAAATAGTATCTCATACAATTTACAGAAAACATATGAGCATACGAATCATGGTATTATTTCATACATAACATGCTTGAATGTTTTTCAAAACAAGTTTCGCAAACAATTTCGCAACAGAACATAAAGCTTATAACAAGAAAACGATTTCATAAATCGAAATTTTTAAAAGCTTTTGCAGAATGAAAAACATGCCATCATGCAAACTGGCTTTGATACTACTATTAGGGAATCCCATTAGGGTCAGGCAGCGGAAACACAAAGGATTCCCAAAAGAATTGCAAACACAAATGTCTCAAGGCATTATGCTAAATAAAAATTTCGGCTAGGGTTTACCTCTTGTAGACGTAGAACGAGTTCCTCGATCGAAGCAATTGTAGCTTCGCCCTTAGGAGTCCACACGAGCACTCCTACCAGAAAAATAGAGCTCCGAATGCTAGTACGGAATTTTGTTTATAGTATGATTTCTGAGCAGCCGCCTATGAGCATCTCATGCTCTATATATAGGCTTAGGTCTTGACCTGAGCTCTCATTAAACATTGGGCTCCTGACTCATTCTAAATGAGTTAGGCCCAAATAGTTTTATTTTCAGTCCAACTAAAATAAAACTATCCTATGGTGGGCTTACTCTATGTGTGTGACCCTATAGGTAAAATATTCGGTTATTTTAATAATAAACTATTTTATTATTAATATAAAATAAGAGCGGTATCTAGAAATACATCATTATGTCCGAATATTATTTATCATCGACATAACCTATACGTGATAATTATTTTATATATTTATTCCTTTTGTCACGATATCTAATTGGGCCCAAGGCATGGTCGTCGTCATCCTTGTATGGCCCAATTCATTTTACTTGATACCAGAGTAGACTTTACAGAATAAACATCTAGTATTTATTCGTCCTAGCATGGCCATGCATTTCATTAGTCTCACTCCATCAAGTGGCCCATAGATATCACTGTTGTCACATAGGAGAGACAAATTCTATCTACATCACTCACATCCCTCTGCATAATTTATCTATTGCTTAATTACAATCTTTATGGTCATCTTATTACAGATAACGTTTGATTGTATTAAAATAATAAACTCCTTATGTAGGAATCGTAGTGACTTCAGGTCGAAGGACTATATATCATTATCACATTGAGAACCGTTTATGACACTCATGTAACGATCCATGCAACATTCTCATGGTGGGTCTGTCCAGTATAACATTACTCTTAATGTGTACCCGTGTAAAGACTTGATATCATATATCTATGATTTGTGAGATCAAATCATCAGTACATTCACACACTAATCTTAATGTATTTACATGTCCCCATGTAAATACTTGATTAGGGATGTTTTAGGAATAATTCTCATATGACCTATTATTCCAGGATAAATAGCATTAGTCTAAAACTAAAAATACTAATTTTATTGATAAGTTAAAATTGATACATTAATAGCTTGTAGTGCATACACCAACAATGGTTCTCTCCTCCACGCTCTCTCTTTCATGTTTCAACTCAATCAGTTCTTCCATCAACTTTCGTATCATCTCATCCCTTGGATCTGGTGCAGACATCTGTACCATTCTTCTTGAACTTTCCACAAGCGACTCGAAAACTAAGCACCTGTTCACTAGTTGTTCTTGGGCAGTGATGTCTTCCACGTGCCCATCTGGTAGGTTTCTCCCATTGCCTTCCATGATACAAGACAAGGCTTCAAAAACGAAAGGTGGGAATACCTTTATCGAGTCCCACTAGGCGTGCCAATGATCTGTCCTGAACCGAGGTCAAGAGATCTGGTGTGGGGCCAGTCACAAAAGTCAAAGATTAAATGGGATTGAAGACTGGTTCTGCAAGTATCCGGTCTGTATATCCGGAGTCCCAATATGAAGAAAGCGGTCTTGGCATCCTGGAGGTCCTTCACACCGACCTCACGCGTTGGTGTGGGCGAAAGGTGGTGTCACCTGCGAAGATTCTCCGACGCTCAAGTCGGTAATAGTATTCCAAATATGGAATATTTTGTGATCACTCTATGGGATCCAGATAGAAGCAGAAGAGAGGATGAGGACCCCGTTCCAGTAAACTGAAGAGAGTTCTTATACCTGATTGGCTCGATATTCAAGGACTTGTTAGTGGGGAACCACCAACCTCCATTAAGCAAGTAAATTATTATTTAATGCGCACTCAACCTCGATATTCGAGGCAAATGGCTATTTTATATTAAGCATAAAGAAAGTAGGGCTAGTCTTAGGGAACAAGTTGATCATTTCCAGGAGCAGAATATGGCTCGTAGTATGGGAAATGGAATCTTTATCCTTATCCCTGTAGTAATGCCCATTATCTTCTGTCTGGTGATATGTGCCTTATCCGGCGTGCATGGTGTTATCCTGGACTAACCGGTATAGGGAGAACGCCTGATACGGATTTAGAGTCCGGATGTATACCGATGACACCGGTCACACGTTGGAGAACAGTCAAAGATGTTGAAATATGTCTTATAGAATGGATACCAGTATCTAGCCCGGATCATATGTCCCCTAGCTTATGTGAGGGACTGTGTAGTTGTTCACATAAGCTATACAACCTGTGAGAGGTCTGGATGCCGGTATACTTATGCAAAAAATATTTACCTACATGTGTATTGTTCAGCATTATTATGTCATGAGAAGCCGTTCTGTGGATGAAGATAATGTCACTACAACGGATCCGGACAAAGATTCGTTGTGTGAGAATCCCGAAAATTTTTGAAACTTGAGACTCTTGAAATTCAAGTAACGGCTGTAAGGCATAAAACGCTTCACATGATTGGGCATTAACTACCTTTAAGCACGTGGGCGAGCCATTACTACATTGAAGGCGTATGCCTCAATAACCGTCGCCTGGGGCTTAATGGGCTTACAATTTTTAAATCTTCTGGGCCTAATGAAGAGGCCCCTTGGCGAATCGACGCTATTTTGGCGCCCATGAGTTTGAAACGACTACGTTGTTTGGGTTGCAAATCGACACGCTTAGTCGTGAACGACATAACCCCAGGAATTGGTAACTGAACCTCTTCGTCTCTTATAAAAGAAACACTTAGTGAATTCTGGGAATCACTTGCTTCTGATTCCTTTGCAACACTCTGTAAAAATTTCACAGAGACGCCTGCTGCTTGTTTTACGAAGCTCTTTCTGTCTTCACTTTTGTTGCTATCTTAGGTAACCATTTTCTTTCCTCTGTTAGTTTCATCTTCCATTTCTCTGTTTTTCTTAGAAAAAATGCGTCCTAGGAGGGGGAGATTAGCTTCTCACATCTCTGGCCACCGTGGGGGAAGAATCCCTGTGGTTTTTCCTAGGGCTGAGTCACGTCGCTCGAAAAGGGGATCTTACTCACGGCGGAGAGTGATTCTTCCCTCCTCAGAGTCATCCTCTAAGTATAGTTACTCTTCCGATAGTGAGGTGAGTAATGATTGTTACCTTTCTAATGATGTGACTTTTTATCATAGAGCAAAGATTTTTGCCCACGCTATTAGAACAATGCCTGGAGAGGGACCTTCTAGAGAACAATTAGTTCTAAGGACAGCTGAGGGGTTGTGCAACGTTGTTGCACACCGGTTGAACTGGGAGGAACTTCAAGCCAAGTGGCCTTACTGCTAGGTGGCTGATGAGTTTAAGAACTTAGTTTCTCATCATGCAAGAGAGGACGGAGCCCAAATTCAACCGAGGTTCATGGTCTATGCAGAGAAGAAGCTGAAAAAGAGGTTCTTGGTGTTTGCACCGCTGCCAACAAAACGGATCTGCCACATCGTCCCAGATGAACGTTCTGTATTTATGCATGACTTCGTGTTCCACCACCTCGGAGTCTGATTTCCTTTAACAGAGTTTCAAATGGGTGTGCTAAGATTTTTAGATTGCGCACCCTCTCAACTTCATCTCAATGGTTAGGGGCTTGTCCGGGCTTTGGAAGTATTAGGCGATTACTTCAACTTTACCCCCACCGTGGCTATGCTTTTCTATCACACCCACGTAGTTCGGAGGGCCAATAAGAAAGGCGGTGTCAGTTTAATCACACTCCGAACTCTATGTTCCTTTGTACATTTTGAATCTTACACCGATTCAGCCAAAGTAGATGCGCAATCTTTTAAATCTTTCTACACCAGAATATCGATTAAAGAAAATAAGCCTGTTTTCTAGAAGAATGAGGAGGGTTTTAATAAATTTCCTCTAAACTGGACTCACGAACACTTTCTTCTGACTTCCCAAGCGTACTACACTGATCAATCCAAACTATCCATTGCATCGACGACAGTGTTATTTTCCCTTGAAGCCTACACCACACGCTTCAAAGCATTCTTTTGTAGACGCCTTTTGAGTAGTTCGATTGAAGTCCGGAATGAATACTTACGTAATTCTCATGTTATTTCCCTTTACCTCATTTGTTAATTGCATTGATTATTTCTTTGTTGCTAATGCATTTTATTTACCCATGTAGGTGAAATAGAGCAAAAATCTCCCGATATGCATAAGCTGAAATCCTTGAGGGGTGGAGGGAAATCTGTGGCTGGTGAGAACGATGTTCAGCCAAAAAGGAATTCAGTAAAATTCCATTCGGAGTCTATTATTTTGACTTCCGCTGTAGAGGGGGAGATTCCCTTAGTTGAGGGAGGTCCAGCTGGTATCGATGCGACTGCGGATCCACCCAAAATAAAAGAGAGGAGGAGAAAGATCAAGAACGACCCTGCAGGAATCATCATCTCTTCCTCTCCTCCATCAAAGAATCATCATCTCTTTCACTCAGAAATGGTTCTCTCGGACACGCTTCACTCAGAAGTGTCAGAGGCCAGGACTCCACTCGGAAGTGGTTCTCTCGGTCATGACTCACTCGAAAGACATAACCTTCACTCGAAATTTCAACCTTCACTCGGAATTTCTCTCTGTCATAACCTTCACTCGGAAACAGATCTTTTATTCACTCGAAAAGTCTTATTTCTAACCTTTTTCACTCGAAATTTCTTGCTCACTAATATTTTACTCGGTAATGTTCCAATCAGAGTGCTACCAGAGGTTAATAGTATAGAAAACTACTTGAACGAATCAAAAGAAGCCTCAATTCACAGCCAAACTTATGTAGAAGGTTAATATAACTGGATAATATCATTAATGATCTAGATTAAAAATGATTATCCATGGGATTGAAATTTTTGGGATGTTACAGGGTTCAGATCAGGGCTAATCCTGAACCTACTGCGCCCGTTACTCGGGGTTCAGCGTGGCCTTGAAGAAGGACCAGCTTACTGCGCCCAAGCCTTCACCGTAAGGTTCACCCTTTTATACCCTCGAAGAGGTTCATCGCTAACAACGGATACGTAGTTAGGATCATCCATCCTGAAAGTATTTTGTCACAACAGTGTTGTGCTTTGAATAAAATCATAAAGAAATGGGTGAACACAAAGAATATTTTGTTAATTATGAATTACAAGAGAGAGCTAAGTTGGGGTCATGCCTTGTTAGTCCTTCTTGGTAAAACCCAATGGGAAAAACCTAAGTAAGGAAAAAGAGTACACACCGTCTTACCAACTAGCTATAATAAATGCGCCGATTCTGAATATTCCACTTGATGCGGATTGGAGAGCCATCAAGGTTCTTTTAGGCGATATGAGCATTTCTAAGTGCATTTGTCTTTGCAGCCGTAGCCCCTAAGTGCATTTCTATGCCAACGTATTTTGAGGCTTTCTTCCTGAACTCCTCAAATGTTGTTGGTGGACTTTTTGCCAACGAGAGGGCGAAAGCTGATCCTGGCTGCAGGGCCTCAATAACGATATGCAGCTGAATGGCCTTTGTGAGGTTAGGAACCAGAGCTATTTCCTTGTAAAATCTTCTCAGAAAATCCTTCAAAGTCTCGCTTTTGCCCTGCTTGGTCTGAGCTAAAGTATGAGATATCCTGGGAGCATCTCTAGAGATGACAAAGTGATTTTTGAAGGCAGCTGCCATTTCAGCCCAGGAATCTATCGATCCTGTTGGCAACCCTTTGAACCAGCTGATGGCCTTTTCTGACAATGTTCTTGGGAACATTCGACACATAACATCTTCATCAGCCCCTAAGTACATGGCTTCAAATACGTAAACATCAAGATGCTTAGTGGGATCTGTTTCACCACTATACTTTCTAATAGAGAGTGGCTGAGTGGTTTGCAGGTGCTTAGGGATATGTACACTCATAAGCCTCCTTGAAAAATAAGCTTTAAGCTTATAAGGTTCAGGATTAGCCCTGTAGCAATGCCCATTATCTTTTGTTTGGTAACATGTGCCTTATCCGGCGTGCATGGTGTTATCCTGGACTAACCGGTATAGGGAGAACGCCTGATACGGATTTAGAGTCCGGATGTATACCGATGACACCGTTGACACGTTGGAAAATGGTCAAAGACGTTGAAATATGTCTTATAGAACGGAAACCGGTATCTAGCCCGGATCAATTAGGAAAAATAAATTGAATATTTAATTAAGTTAGAATTAAGGGAAATAAGGATTTTGATGTGAATATATGATTTAAAATGAAGTTTTAGGGGGAAAATGTAATTTAAGAAATGAATTTTAAAGGAAATGGCATTAAGAACCTGACGCGTAGCGTGGCTGTGACGCGTAGCATCAGGTGAGAATTAATGACCTAACACGTAGCACCAGTGGGACACGTAGTGTCAGCGTCACAATCATATTTAAAATGGAGCATGCAAAATAGAATGAGGAGGCACTCTCTTTTTCCTATTTTCTCCTCTCTTACGGGTTATGCTCAAGACTGGGGAAAAACTTGTGACTCTTGCATTTTTGGACCTTGGGAGTTGAGGTAATGCATGTGGGAACCTTTATTTTAAGCTCTTTTCCTCTCCTCCCCTTTCTCCCCCATAAAACCGAATTTGCATATGGCCATGGGGGTTTAGATTTTGCATTTTGTGGGCTTCCGAAGCTTGGGTTTTGTGTTTGGTATGTCGAGGAAGGCAATGTACTAATGGATTGTGTGTTTCGTGACCGTAGGTGTCGAAACGAGTGTTGGAGGGACGACTGGCGAAGCGAGTATCAAATTTGGAAGAGGAACTATGAATCAATTGACCAGAGGACGCAATCGATACCAAGAACAAATTATTGAAGCTTGGAATCGAGGTAAGGGGGTGTTTGGGTCATAATTAATTAGGATGGGTATGTGTGGTAGCTTCAGGGAGTTAGAAATTAACTAGGAATTGTTAGAAATAATGCAAATTAGTTAGTTATGAGTTATATAATTGTTGTTTATGTGTGATTAGATAGTTAAAGTATTAAGAAAGTATGTTAGAATAATTAATTATATGAAAGGAAGCAAGTAAATAAATATATAGATCATATAAATCTATAAAATGCCTTGTAAATTGTAAATTAGACTGAAAGATGATTGTGTTTGTGATAAACATGTTAAATTGGCAATGAAAGAAATGTGAAATTGATATGTTACTTGATGAGAATAATAAAATGATGAGTATGAAAATGTGACAACATGGCTTGTGAGGGTTGGGTCTGTGTGGCCGCCCTATGTAGTGTTTGTATGTCAATTTCTGACAATTATGGATGGATTTGATGATGTTTTAAGTTATGAGGATATGATTTTATATGTGATTATGTGGTGTGGGACGGTTGATGGTATTGATTTACCCATCATTTTCTGGCTCCTATGGTTTTTATACCTAATTAAGCTACCTAGTGGTCAAGTCGGACCCAATGGTTGAGGTGGGGAGCCAAGTCAGGCTTGGTGAACCAAGTCGGGTCACAGGGTGCCAAGTCAGATCCTCAGCTGAAGGCCGATCTTTTAGTATCCGGATACTAGGAGTCTGATATACATGTGAGTCAGTCGTGCATATGTGTAACATGATATTAATGTATGTTTTCTTATAAATAGTAAATTGAGGTTATGAGGTTTATGATGCATTTAATGATTGGTAATATGTGATTTGATATGAGTATGGATATGCGATGGATGCGATGTATGTGAATTATGTTGCTTTGGAATTGAATTGAGGCTTAGGAGCACCACTGATTACCAAGAACTAGAGGAAATAAATCTAATTATAAGTATAAATGTAATGAAACCGGTAAGTTAATAATAAATTATTAGATATTTAGGTTTCTTCATATTTCCATTCTACATTAATTACGATATGCCAAATACTCACCCTTGCTGTGATTTATTTAATTTTAGTGACCAATGACATGGAGGATGTCAATGCCTCGAAAGCGTGCCAAGCAGAGAGTTGATGCCAAGGAACGAAGGGAATTGTAAAATGAATGAATTTATGTTGTGGACTTATTGTATGTAATGATATACCATGCCTTCTACGGTTTATGGATATTTTGGTGTTGATATTTAATCTTGTGATTTATGAGTTTTATGCATTATAGTTGATTTGGCATGATGATTATGATTAGTGAGATGATTTGATGATGACAATGATGATCATGTGTCTAGTAGTTAAATGGAGATTTTAAGGATAATTATGTTGATTTTCATGAAATTGATGTATGTTGGCACGGAGCCATGAATTACATGTTTGATAACTGTATGGGCAGGTTTTGTATTTGATTGAGATTTATGTGCAATGCGATTGTGAGATCGAATGATTATACATATGTTAGACTAGACATTTTATATGAAATTAAGGAACTAAATAGGTGGATTTGAGACCCGACGGGTTTCGGGACCTTGAGAAGGTATTAATAGGTTCCCTAGGGCATTTAGAAACTGTACATATAGGCCTTGGGCCATTTGGTGTCCATTTAGGTGGTTTGGTGCAAGGGTTTTACATCTATTTGTGTTAAACTACATTTTGCACATAATTCACGCATATGATGGAATTTTGGCAAACGAACAACGCCAACAGTTTCAGTATAGGGAAAACATGTGGCCCGTGAAGTTTCGTGGCAATCGAACCTGAAACGGGCTAGTTGGGTAGGTTAGAAGTTGGCCGATTAACTTAAAATTGTGTAACAGCAACAGGTGTTGTTCTAGTGTGCTGACGCTGGACGCCAGCCTGACGCGTAGTGTCAGGGTTGCGTTTGAAGCCCTACGCGTAGCGTGGGCCTGGCACGCAGCGTTAGGCCCCTGTTTCTGGATTTGTGTTTCTTTGGTTTCATATGGCTTTTAGGGTTTTTAAATCATGATATATTTTATGTTTTGATCCTTTCTATTGAAAACGACTATTTTTATAAATATAGAATAGTTAAATTAATTAATTGTGAAAAATTTATTGTAAATTTTATTTAAACCATTAAAAAATAAATATGAAATAACGAAGGACGTCATAGGTGATATCTGAGCGGTTCTTTTCAGGATCGAATAGGTGGGTAGGAGTAGTCAATTATGTGAGTCCTTTATAGGACTATTGTTGTATTTTATTACATTTTGTTTATAGTTGTTTGTGTTATTGATAGGTTAACTTGGTATCATTCCCTTAGCACTTCGACAGCATCATGTTATTTGTATGTGTAAGGTAATTATTTTACTCCTTGGTATTAAATAGGATTTTGATATGTCCTGGAATTTGGGGTCAAGGTTGACTCTTTGGACCGAACTCTTAGTTCCGTCTTCTAACCGGGGTTACCTTACGTGCTCTTGATTTTACACCATCTCTGAAAGGCCTATTATCTGTTTTTGCTTGTACTAACATTATCATCCTCAAATGGTTCTTCCTTGTTGAGTTCGACACTCCCCCTCCAGCGAATCCTCCAGCAATCATGCCTATAATATCTCTCCTACCCGAACCAGGTGGTTTCATTCAGGACTCGTCATCATCATCAATATTATCGACTATGACCTTTCCCTTATCCAACGTAGGCCTTTTCAAACTCTGGGCTTCTTCCTCAACCGGGTCAGCCTCCTTCTTCCGTGGTATTATCCTCTCTGGCTCTGGGTTTGCCCTCTATTTGAACAGGTACTGCTTTAACTTCCCTTCTCTTATCAATATCTCGATGGCTTCCTTCAGCTGACGGCATTCATCAGTATTATGCCCTGCTTGCTCGTAAAACTCACAATATTTATTAGGATTCCCAGCTCTCTTCATAGGAATGGATTTTCTCACCCCGTACATCGTCATTCCTCTCCATCTGACTTCTCGTAAGATTTGGCTGGGTCGAACGGCCAACGGTGTATACTGCACTGCATTCACACCTCTCCCTTCACGTGGTCTAGGGAATGCATCCTTACCAGCACCCCTTCTTTCCGTCCTACCTTCTTTTTTATCCGCTCTCTTCACCTCCATCTCCATGCTCATTTGCTTGGCAACTGCCAAGTGCATTTCTCTTCCCACATACTTTGCCGTTTTGCTTCTGAACTCTTCCATCGTCCGAGGTGGTCCCTTCGCCAATGACAATGCAAAGGGTGACCGTGGTTGCAATGCTTCAACCGCAATGTGCATCTGAATTTCTTCCATCAACCCCGGAACCAACGCTGCTTCTTTGAAGAATCTCTTTAAAAAATCTTTCAAACTCTCTTCCACCCCCTGTCTAATTTGAGCCAATGTATGGGATGTCTTCGGCACATCTCTAGACACCACAAAATATTGAAGAAATACGGGGGCCATATCGTCCCAGGAGTCTATTAACCCACTGAGAAAACTCTTAAACCATCCTAAAGCTTCAGCAGATAATGTTCTTGGAAACATTCTACACATAACGTCCTCCTCAACACCTAAGAATAACGATTCGTTGACATTGGCATCCAGATGATTTTCGGGGTCTGATTCTCCAGTGTACTTCCCAATTGATAATGGCTGAGGGGTCTGAAGATGTTTGGGGATTGGGGAACTCATTAGTCTCCTGGTGAACGATATCTTAAACCGGTATTCTCCTCATCTTCCATGGTTCATCACCCTCCTTTGGCTGCTCATCTCCTCCGTTCTATGTGTGGACTCTTGCTCATCGTACGCATACGTCAAGGATCTTTCCTGATGGTGAGGGTTTTCTTCCTGTCTTTGATCTCCACCTCAATTTTCTCTGTGTAATAACTGTATCTCCTGAGGCAGTTGCCTTATGATTTCGTCCCTGGGGTCTGCTCTTACCACAGCTTGATCCCCCAACTCCATCCTAGGGGTCTCCACTACTCCTTCATTGAAATTCAAGCTCCTAGTCACATTACAGACATGTCCTTCTAAAGTTTTGTCTCCTCTAGGGCGCTCCATGTTACTTGGTCAATTCGATGCGGGACTCATAAATTTACACGGTCCCACTAGACGTGCCAATGATCTGTCCTAGAATCCGGGGTCAAGGTTGACTCTTTGGACCGGACTCCTAGTTCCGTCTTCTAACCGAGGTTACCTCACGTACTCTCGATTTTACATCGTCTCAGTGGAGTACAGTATTATAAACCTCAGTTCAGTGGGAATCTAAGGCTCTTCAAGTAAAGGTGGTAATTGATATCTCAATCCGTACTGGAGCTTCAGGACCATGCCGGAGGAGTTTCTACAGAATATTCTCCGATGCTTAAGTCAGTACGGTGACCAAAGTAATTTAAGGATTACAGAGGTAACTTACGGAAAAAATTAGATCAGATCTCTCTCAGTAATAAATGAGTTGTATTTATAGGGTTTACCTTGGTTTTGGAAGTGATTTGACTACTTCCTAACTTACTGTAGATACAGTGTCTGTAGGGTCAGGTTGCCCATACCTCTTCTGACTGGTTGTCAGATTGTCAGTAATTGTCCAGGGTTGTGGGGTAGATCTGTGGTTAATCAATGGTTTCGGACTCCGGTTATGACCTACCAATTCTTAATAACGTGGCGTCTATTTTCCAGACCTCGTCCAGTCTTGGTTTCCACCCCGGATCAGATTTAATTAGGATTTGTTATGATAACGTGCATGTTTAATGAATGTTTTTAGGATCAATCCTATGATTTGTTTTTGGTTTGCTTAATTTCATACTCTAAGGCTAGTTCATGTATGTAGATAATTGATCCTATATAAATTCAATAATTCCTAATATTTATAATCTTGATTTATGATGCTTAATTGGACTCTTGATTAATATGTTCGTTCAACTTGAACGTAAGTAAAGGAATTGTGAATTAAAAGATGCTTAGTTAATTAATTTGAATTGAATTAGGAAATTGATAACTAAGGAGAGGTATATCTTTTGTAACCAATGATAGGATCAATTACAATTACTCCAAGGAAATCAGTCGCTTGTCATTTATTTATTTTAATCTAATTTTTAATATTTCCTTTTTCACTGTGATAATCATAAACAAAGCCCCTTTTTTATTGATAATTGTGTTTTGAACCTCTTAACTTGTTGGTCCTTGAGAGATAACCTAGGCTCACTACCGCATTAATTTAATTGTTTTAATTTAACCGATGGCGACAATCAACGTCACCACCACATCAACATCAACGTCATTGTAGTATTTAAAATCCTTAAATATTTAAATATATGTTCTAAGCATTACATAATTAAAATGATAATTTTTCCTTTTACTACGTACTGTAGTATTTTCTTGCAATATGTATACATGTATTGTGCATGACTAGATTTAATCCTGAACCACTACATCCTTTTAATCTTGAAATATTTAACTATGCCTCATGAACCTTAGATGCTGCAAAAATTAACAGCACTACCACAAAAAAAAACTACTTGTTATTATGTTTGCACTTGATAAATTTAGATCTTATTTGCTTGGTTAAAAAGTGGTTGTATTTTCAGATCATGTAGCATTAATCAAGTTGTCTTTAAATAACCTCCCTTAGTTGTCTTGCCTTTTCCCATAACAGCCTTTCCTTTACCTTTATGCATGCCCTTTCCTTTACCTTTGCCAGAATTGACCATCATTATGGCCTTACCCTTTCCTTTAGAAATATTGGGCTCAGCAGTCCTCAACATATTGAGTAGCTCTGGCAATGTTTTATCCAACGCATTCATGTTATAATTCATGATGACTGGCTTAAAACTGTCAGGTAATAACTTCAAAATGAGATCAATAGCTAACTTTTGAGGGAATGGGAATCCTAGGCTAACTAGATTCTCTAGGTACCCAATCATTTTAAGCACATGAGGTCTTACATAACCTCCCTTTTCAAGTCTGCAGCTAAATAGGGCTGAAAAAACTTCATATCTTTCTTGGTCAACTTGACCTTGATATAGTTTTCTTAGGTTTTCGATCATATTGAAAGCCTCCATGTGCTCATGTTGCTTCTGAAGCTCAAGAGACATGGTTGCCAGCATAAGGCATTGGACATCTAAAGCGTCATCCTGATGCTTCTTGTAAGCATCCTTGTCAGCTTTCGAGGCATTGGTCGTGGGTGGTTCCGGAATTGGATCTTCCAGGAAATACTGCTTTTTCTCTTGTTTGAGGACAATCCTCAAATTCCTATACCAATCTAGAAAGTTGGGTCCATATAATTTTTCTTTGTCTAGGATCGATCGTAATGAAAGGTTTGAAGGCGTGTTTGATGTCATGGTTATCTAAAACAGAAAGATATGTAGTAAGTATCAATTAAAAACATATTTAATTTTTGGTCTTAAAATTAAACACGTCTCCCACTATTTTGATTCAAAATAAAATCATCCTCTATGAATCAGAAAATCCCGTTGGAAGATTTTCTAGTGGGCAAAGATCCATATTTGGCCTAATAATCACTTAACATTTGGTTATTTAGGTAGGAAACTCCTTTCCAAATGTATCTTATACAACTCTTAGACATTGGGTTAGGTAACCATTACCGATCATTCATCTTATGAAAGTTTAGCCCAATGAATACGCCTCTAAGTTTATTCAATCCAATTGATAACTTAGTGAGTTAAAACCCAATAAAACATTTTGGATATTACAATTATCCCATCACGTCTTACTAATATAAATGATAGTACCCTGCTTTGGCAGACCCACTATTCATTGACATTAGCATGACGAGTGTACTTATTGCAAGGCGTTTGTAACTTAATATTATTTTGAGGGATTTTAATTTATTTTAAATTACCAAAATTGTTAAACGCTTTAATGCAATAAATATATCTCCAAAGCATGCAAACGAAATTGTGAGATGGTTATAGTCTTCCTAGAAGAATAAATAAATAAATAAATAAACCTAAAGGTACTATGTTGCCAAGGCTTCATGAAGTCCTACTTCTTGAACCCACCATCCTCTTGGAGTCACCACTCCTTGGTTCCTTTCAAAGTCAAAAGCGCTTAGAGTCATCACTCTAGTTTTCTTCTAGGTCTCTACTTTGTTGGCTCGATCAAGATTACAAGATTTTAAAGAAACTCGCTTTACATACAAGTGAAGGGTTGAGAAAATAAATACAACAGAATGGAGAAAGACACAGCACGCAGGCTATATTTAAATAAAATAACTAAGACCATAACCATTCACCATGCAATATGTTAATTAATTAATTATAACCTATTTGAAAGTATGAAAAAAATTAATTTTTTAAATGGACCATTAAACACGTGGGTCGGTAATAAGGCGCTACGCAGAGAATGTACGGGGTTCCCGCTTAAGTACTGTAGTCAGGTTGGTTCCCAGGAAAGAGAGGTAGGTCCGGTGTGACCGCTTAAGTACCAAGTCTTTCCTAGCCAGAACGTCCCACTGACCATTAACAACTCTAAAATTTTGGCTAGGGTTTCAACCACTTTAAAACCCTAATTCCTTGTTGCGAATACTTCACAACACAGCCATCAAGGCACATGTAGGCAGCGCCATCTAGGGTTTCAAAACCTAGAATTCAAATTGCACCTTTCTTATGATGGCTGCCTAGGTTTTAATGTTTGAACCCTAGGTTAAGGAACGGCCAAGGTTTAACACATAAACCTTATCACTTGACGCCCCATAACATAAACTATTCATGCTCGAAGATCAACACATTATCAAAACGCATTTTGTATGATGATAATGATTATTAACAAATTCAACACATGTATCACATACGAAAAATTGAAAACGTAAATATCATACAAGCCTCTAAAATAACATAAACACATACTTCAAATGAGAAAGCCTATAAACAGTACCTCATACAATTTACAGAAAACATAAGAGCATACGAATCATGATAGTATTTCATACATAACCATGCTTGAATGTTTTTCAAAACAAGTTTCGCAAACAAATTTTGCAAAACAGAACATAAAGCTTATAACAAGAAAACAATTTCATAAATTGAAATTTTTAAAAGCTTTCGCAGAATGAAAAACATGCCATCATGAAACGTAAACAAATGCCCAAAACATAGCTTTGCAACCAGGCTCTGATACCACGGTTAGGAATCTCATCAGGGTCAGGCAGCAGAAACACAAAGGATTCAAAAAAAAGGATTGCAAATACAAATGTCTCAAGGCACTATACAAAATTAAATTTTAGAAATTTAGGGTTTACCTCTTGTAGACACAAAACGAGTTCCTCGATCGAAGCAATTGTAGCTTCACCCTTAAAAGTCCACACGAGCACTCCCACCAGAAAAAATAAAGTTCCAAATGCTAGTACGAAAATTTGATTATAATCTAATTTCTAAGCAGCAGCCTATGAGCATATCATATTCTATATATAAGCTTAGGTCTTGACCTGAGCTCTCATTAAACATTGGACTCTTGACTCATTCTAAATGAGTTAGGCCCAAATAGTTTTATTTTTAGTCCAACTAAAATAAAACTATCCTCTAGTGGGCTTACTCTATGTGTGTGACCCTATAGGTAAAATATTCAGTTATATTAATAATAAACTATTCTATTATTAATATAAAATAAAAGCGGTATCTAGCAATACATCATTATATCCGAATATTATTTATCATCGACATGACCTATAAGTGATAATTATTTTATATATTTATTCCTTTTGTCACGATATCTAATTGGGCCTAAGGCATGGTCGTCGTCATCCTTGTATGGCCCAATTCATTTTACTTGATACCAGAGTAGACTTTACACAATAAATATCTAATATTTATTCGTACTATCATGGCCATGCATTTCGTTATTCTCACTCCATCAAGTGGCCCATAGATATCACTTCTGTCACATAGGAGAGACAAATTCCATCTACATCACTCATATCCCTCTACATAATTTGTCTATTGCCTAATGACAATCTTTATGGTCATCTTATTATAGATAATGTTTGATTGTATTAAAACAACAAACTCCTTATGTAGGAATCGTAGTGACTTCAGGTCAAAGGACTATATACCATTATCACATTGAGAACTGTTTATGACACTCATGTAATGATCCATGCAACATTCTCATGGTGGGTCTGTCCAGTACAACATTACTCTTAATGTGTACCCGTGTAAAGACTTGATATCATATATCCATGATTTGTGAGATCAAATCATCAGTACATTCACACACTAATCTTAATGTATTTACATGTCCTCATGTAAATACTTGATTAGGGACGTTTTAGGAATAATTCTCATATGACCTATTATTCCAGGATAAATAGCATTAAAATTAGTCTTTAAACTAAAAATACTAATTTTATTGATAAGTTAAAATTGATACATTAATAGCTCATAGTGCATACACCAACATGAAGCACATTTAGATTTGTTGATAACTAACATCAGGTGTCATAATTAATCAAAATATGAGTTATTACATGTTTGATGAGATCATTCAAGTGTTTCAGGATATAAAGCACAGGTTATAAATTAAAGGGGGAGCTCACACATAATAAGTCTAGAAAGACAAAACTAAGGAGAATACGCCTCAAAAAAAGCCATAAAGTTTGGGAACATCCCTTATAAGAAAAACGCTTTTTTAAACGTACAACAAACCCAGACTCATCATGATATTTAGCAAGTATCAAGGAGTCTAACAGGATTCACTGATTAAGGGAACCCTCATCGGTCAGACCTTATCATATAAGCTGCTTCAGACCTCCTTCAAATTCATAAGAAAGGATTAGCTTACTCTCTGAATTTTGAGTCTCATCATCAATATTTTATGATTCACCAGACCTCAATCTAATCTCAAATTTTCTCTCTGAACGCATCAAGTCTGGACCTATATATGATAACTCAACAAAGCATTTTTCCTTCTCAACGAAAAGAACTATCACAACAAGGAAAGTACCCAAGTAATATAAATCTCGAGCTGATCTCAAAGTATCCATCTTTCACCAACTTTCTAAGATGACGGAATTTCTCTAATCAAGAAATATCCTCTTCGGTGAAAATGTATAATCACTATTTGTCTTCATCTCAAAGACTTTCTATCCCATACAAAATGTGTAGAACGTCTCCCTGACCAAACAAAAAAATCACTTTCCCATGAGATAGAATAAATTTCAAACGGTTATCCAACAGGTCTATCTCTATGAGCTAAACAAGTATTTATATGCTGGAAAACTTTTATTTTAGTAGCATAGAGGATAGCACACACAATGCTAGAGTGAGAGTGACATATAGAGTTATATGTGTGTGTAATAAACATAAATGTCTCGTAAGAAAAGAAAAGAGATTACAAAAGAAGAATAGAGCGATATGAAAAGAAAAGGACAAATATAGAAGAAAAAAAGAAAAAGAGAGAGAGCTTGTGAGAGTGAATCAGAAAAATAAAGATGAGCATGTCTCACAAAAGATAGTTTGGAAAACACACACAAGCCCAGATATTTTTGTATCAATATTTCCAATCTTTAGTAAACGTCAGTCTAATTGAGCTATTGAGAAACACTTTGGCCTGAAGAGGCTTTGGAAAAAATACTTGGGTTTGAGCCAAGAGTGGCTCATGAAAGAATACTTGAGTCTACCCTAGGAGTGGGTGCTGCAAAAGAATACTCAGAAGCACGGGTTGTACTTAAGCCAGAAGTGGCTAGAGTCAATAATACTCATAAGCCCAGTCTGGGCTACGTATGTAAATGATTTTTACATATTGGAAATCTTTCAGATTTGAAGGTACTGGATGTAGTATCCGGGTTGGAGGTAAACCAGTATAAATTGCTTGTGTATTGTCTCCCTCTCTCTCTCTGAATCTTTAACTATCAAAAGTGTGATGCGTTATCATTAATGTTATACTTGATAATACAAGTCTAGTAAATTACGCTCGCTCAATCAAAGTATCACGCTCTCCGTATAAGCAAAAGTCTGGTCCGCTGTGCAAAACACTGTTGCGCTTAAATATCACTTTTTGGTTTGAAAAAGTGAACAGACTTATTCAACCCCCCTTCTAAGTTTGTTCTCTGATCCATCATCATTTATGAAAAATAACAGTAAGTAATCGATTACCATTTTCATGTAATCGATTACCAACATAACGATTAAAAATTATAAGTTTCAAAACAACATGCAGTCGATTACCACTTTCATGTATTTGATTACCCGAATAACGGTTGTAAAATTTAAAGTTTCAAAATGGCATGTAATCAATTACCACCATCATGTAATCAATTACCATCATAACGTCTGGAAAACTTCAATTTTAAAATTGCATGTAATCGATTACGCCTTTGATGTAATTGATTACCTGAAGGCCAGAACTATAAAAAAAATGTCTCTTCTCTTTAATTCTTTAATAAAAAGCCACATCTCTTCATTTAAAGTTCTAAAACAATGTATATCTTTTAAAAGGCATCTTTTCACGCTTCATGGCAAATCAAAAGACATCTTTTTACAACATTTTTTCAACTATAAATAAGCCTGAAACTCATACAATTTAAATAACAACCTTAAGTATCAAATTATCATAATCATCTATTAAAAAAGATATTCTATCATTGTGATTACGAGTTGTTAGGAACTTCAACTTGTTTATATGTTCTAAAAGAGATAATTCATTATCAAGTTCTTTATTGCTTAAGTTTGATTTTGTTGTAACTTGGGTGAGGCATCCTAAGTTGTGGTAGTACAAGAGTAAGGCATCTCTTGTAGCTTGGAGACTTCCCATAAGGGTGAGCCATCCCAAGGTGTTGGAAGGGCTTAGTACTTTGTAAAAGAATCTAATACTAGTGGAAACCTCAATGAATTACTTGAGAAGACTAGATGTAGGCAGTGGTTGGCCAAACCAGTATAAAATACATGTTTACAATCTCTTATCCCTATCTTTGTATACATTTATCTTGTCATTATTTTTTGGCTTTTATCATTTGCATATTAAAGAAATTTTAAAAATTTCACCTGGCACCAAAAAGTTTGTAAACTCAATTCATCCCCGCCCTCTTGAGTTAATTATAGGCCACTTGAATAACATATCCAGTGTCAGCCAATGAAAGAAAATGCTACTTCTATGATTCAATGGTTATGCTTAAAATTTGATATGTTTAATACAAAAAGGAAGATTCCCTATTCCTTATAACAAAATTATTCTATACTATTTGGCATATTTGGATAAATAGGAATAGATGTATTTTCCATGGAATTCAACCTAATCTAAAGATTGTGCTTAATTACATACATAAGCCAATGAATGAACACTATAACCTCTTATTACAGAACACTCTAAGATAGAAAGCCTACCTAAGATCAAAGAGAAAACCAAATGAAGATCTCCTCCTCAAGAAAAATTGAAGATCAACATAGATGTAGCTTAGAAAAGTCCCTCCCAGAGAGCTGCAACAACTATTGTTGTTTGTGATCACCATGGGAACATCATCTTCGGGCAATCATCTTTCATCTAAGCTCTTTCTATCCTTCAAGCAAAGGCATAAACGGTTAGAGAGGCAGTGGTGCTAGCTATCAATCTTAAACTCAGGGATATCTAAATTGAATTAGACAACCTTGACATGTTAGGGCTGTTAAAAATATGCACTAAAAGCCTATATAGGACGTATCATTTTGAATAAGTCATTTTTTGTTAAATAGTTTAATAACCTTTATTTATCCTTGGAGTAATAGGTCATATGAGAGTTATTCCTAAAATGTCCCTAGTCAAGTATTTACGTGGGGACATGCAAATACATTAAGACTAGTGTGTGAGTGTACTGATGATCTGATCTCACAGATCATGGATATAAATGATATCAAGTCTTTACACGGGTACACATTAAGAGTAATGATGTACTGGACAGACACATCATGAGAACGTTGCATGGATCGTTACATGAATGTCATAAATGATTCTCAATATGATAATGGTATATGTAGGCCTTTGACCTGAAGTCACTATGATTCCTACATAAGGAGTTTGTTATTTTAATACAATCAAACGTCTTCTGTAACAAGAGGACTATAAAGGTTGTGGTTAGGCAATAAACAAATTATGCAGAGGGATGTGAGTGATGTAGATGGAATTTGTCTCTCCTATGTGACAGGAGTTATATTTATAGGCCACTTGATGGAGTGAGACTAAGGAAATGCATGACCATACTAGAAAGAATAAATATTGGATAATTATTCGAATAAAGTCTACTCCGGTATCAAGTAAAATAAATTGGATCGTACAAGGATGACGCAAGCATGCCTTGGGCCCAATTAGGATATCGTGACAAAAGGAACAAACATATAAAATAATTATCACTTATAGGTTATGTTGATAATAAATAATATTCGGACATAATGATGCATTGCTAGATGTCGCTCTTATTTTATATTAATAATAAAATAGTTTATTATTAATATAACCAAGTATTTTACCTATAGGGTCACACACATAGAGTAAGCCCATCAGATTGCTTTTTATTTTAGTTAGACTAAAATAAAACTATTGGGCCTAACTCATTTAGAATGAGTAAGGAGCCCACTCTTTAGAGAGCAAATTAGGTCAAACCTAAGCCTATAAATAGAGCATAAGATGCTCATAGGCGGCTACCTTAAAAGAGACACAAAATACGCAAAAGTTACAAAAGCTACACGCCGTCAAACTAGCATTTGGAAGGTGTAGCATTTCTAGTGGGAGTACTCGTGTGGACTCCTAAAGGACGAGGCTACAATTTCTTTGATATTCTTCAAGAGGTAATCCTAAAATGCAATATTTTTTTTGTGTTTGTCTTATGCTTTGAAATACGGCGCTTTGCAAATCCTATGAGAATCCTTGTATTTCCGTTGCCCATACACTAGGGATTCCCTAACAGTGGTATCAGAGCTTGGTTGCAAAACCGTATTTTGGGCAAATGTTTGTTTAAGAAAAAACATGTGAAAAAAAAATCTTTCATGAAAAGAATTGTAAAGGTTGAATCTTGTTGCAAAGGTTGCCTCTTTTCTTAGATATGATTCAAAGGTTACATTTTTATTGAAATATTATGTAAAGGTTGTATTTTTTACAAGATATGTTGCAAAGGTTGCATCTTTTTGAAAGTTAGTATCAATTTAATTTTGTTTTGTGTATATTGATCATTTTTCTCAATATTTTAATTAAAGAACATATTTTTATGATGTGCTTTATTATATGAACATGTTGTATGTTGCAATGGTGATTGTTTTATATGTGTTCTAATTATAAGGCATGTTAATTTTATGTTCATTTAATTAAATTGAAATCAAGGGTTGTATGCAATGTATGTCTATATGCTTTCTCTTTCTAATATGAATTGTTCATGCGAGATTGTGTTTAGAAAGTTTAAGAGTTAAACCCTAACCGTAATAAAAAATAGGATTCAAAAGTTGAAACCTAGCTATCGTGGTATTTTATTTATTTGTAAATGTTATATTTTTGATTTTAATATTATATTTTTGATTTATAAAAGTTGCAAATCAAATTTTAAATGTTTGTTAAATTTAAAGTTTGTAAGATTTACAAATTTAAATAATTTATTCTTATTAATTTTAATAGGATTTGTATTGTATGTGATCTTTTTAAAATTAATGTGATTTGTAGGAGTTACAAATTGATTTATATTTATTAAATTTAATATGATTTATAATTGTTATAAATAGAAGATAAGATCTTTATTAAATTTAATAATTTTAAAATCAAATATTTAATCCTTAATAAAATTGACAGGATTTGCAAAAGTTGCAAATTAAATATAAAATCTTTATCAAATTTAATAGGATTCAAAATAAAATATCTTGAACTCTAGAGATAAGGTTTAAAATTTAAACCTTGATCGTTCCTAAAAATAAGATGATTGTTGATACTCTAGAGATAAGGTTTAAAAGTTAAACCTTGACTATTCTTATTTTAGGATAGTTGTTGGGGTCAAAAGATAAGGTTTAAAAGTTAAACCTTAGCCGTTCAAAAATTTATGATTCAAGAGTTGAAACTTAAAATTGGGATTTTAAATTGATTGAAATCATATCCAAATATTTTGAGATGTTAATGGTCAGTGGAACGTTCTGGCTAGGAAAGACTTGGTACTTAAGCGGTCACACCGGACCCACCTCTCTTTCCTGGGAACTAACCTGATTACAGTACTAAATTTTTGGGATGGAACGCTACTCAGCACCCTATAAAGGGTAGCCTCTCATTGACCCTGTCCGTTGAACAGTCAATGGAACCGTCAAACTTTTTTGCGTAGTTTTCCTTTAATGACCCTACGTGTTTAATTATGTGTTTTAAAATTTATTTTATTTTAAATACAATTAATAACTTTATTAATTGATTAATTAACACGTCCAGCGGTGAATGGTTATGGTCTTAGATTTTTTTTTAAAATACAGCCTGTGTGCTGTGTCTTTCTCTATTCTTGAATTTCTTCTCTCAACCTTTTGTTCGTATGTAAAACGGGTTTCTTTATTACATTGTAATTTGGAAGAAACCAACAAGGTGTAGACCTAGAAGAAACCTAGCATGGTGACTCTTGATGGGTATGACCTTGAAAGGAACAAAGGAGTGGTGACTCCAAGAGGATGGTGGTTTCAAGAAGTAGGACTTCATGAAGTCAAGGCACCATAGTTCCCTTAGGTTTATTTTATTTTATTTTATTTTCTAGGAAGACCATAACCATCTCATATTTTTGATTGCATGTTTTGGGGTTTTATTTAACGTTAAAGCGTTTAATGAAAGTCGGTAATAAACAATAAGAAAATTGAAATCCCTCAAGCTTGACAATCATACCTTCCAATAAGTAATAACGTCTAACTTGATATAGATAAAGTGCAGGTCACGTCATAGTTGGGTGCCTTTATTTATGTTTAGTGGGACATGATTGGATAATTGGATTATCCAAGTATAACTTATTAAGTTTTATTCAAATAGACATTTTTCAATTGGATTGGAAAAGCCTAAAGGTATGAACAGTCTAAAATACGTTCTAATAAACAACAGTCATCAATGCTAGTTTCAATAAAGTGTAGGTTCTGCCAAAGCAGGGTGCTTTTATTGATATTAGTAAAGGATGATGGATAATTAGATTATCCAACCATTTGTTATTGGACTAATCTAGGTAACTTTAATTAGATTGAAGAACCTAGAAGCGTTAATATTAAGTTTAAATGTCTTCTAATAAGTAACACTCGTCGAGACTAATGTCAATAAATAGTGGGTCTGCCAAAGCAGGGTGCTATCATTTATACTAGTAAGGCACAATGGGATAATTATAATATCCAAATTGTTTTTATTAGGCCTAAACTTAACTAAGTTTTTCAATTGGATTGAAAATAACTTAAGCGTAAGGATTGAGCTTAAATTCATAAGATGAATAAGGGTAAAGAGTTACCCACTCAATCATTCAAGAGTTGCATGAGATGCAATTGGAAATGTGTTTCCTACCTAAATAACCAAGGGTTGGGCGATCAGCCAAAGCTGACTCAACACTAGACCAAATATGGATCTTGGCCCACTAGAAAAATCTTCCAACGGGATTTTTTATGATTCATTAAGGGTATTTGTTTTGAATCAAAATAGTGGGAGACAACATATTTATTTAATGACCAAAATTTAAATATGTTTTGAATAGAAGTGATAGATTTGCATGTAATTTATTTTAGAATAACCATGACAAACCAAATATTATTTTGTTACAATCTGTCCTTTGGAAGGACACTTTATCTAGAAAAATGCCTAGATAGGTATTGAGACTTAAGAATTATCTTCATTAAAGATGAAGTGACAGTGTGTCATGTTTGGCTTATATATCATCTATGGTTGGGTCTTGAATACCCTATGGAGTCTGCATAAACTCTGAGCTATAAAAGGCAATATGAATATATGGGAGATATACGATATGATCGTATACAGGCTCTATTAAGGCCAAGTTGGTATGGAAGTCTAAAAGGTGATCAAGAAAGAAAATTGTTTCCAGTTTTAGCCAAATAAGACATTGAAATAATTTGTCTAAAGAACTTGAAGAAGTTCAAAAGAAAGGGAAGTAAGACTTCCACTACAGGCCATGTTATAGAAGTCAAGTTATTTTACTTCACTAACATTAGTATTAAATACTTGTAGTAGATCTCAAATTTTGAAAGATCAAGGAAGTAGATCACTTGTTAAGGGTGGAGAAATCTATGTAAAATTGAGCAAAAGTTGCTACAATAAAGATAAGATTTTTACCTATTGGGCTAGTTAGTGAACTAGACATTGTGCATATTGTTTCTTGTTGGACAAGAAATGTTTTTCTTATTATAAAATAACTTTATTTCTTCAAATAGATGTTGATGCACAATTAAGTAATGGATTCCACATCCTAAATCTCAAAACACCCATCTATAACAACTGTCAAAGTAGGTTAAAATAAATGATTTTGAACCTTACTTACATGGTATTGTCTCCTAAGGCAAATGGATAAGAAATATATTTCTAAATATCATTAATGTGGTTATATGGACTCTTTTGATTTTAGAATCAATAGAGACATGTAAATCTTATTTATTGGAGAGATAATTGAGATATCATTCATTGAAAAGATGAGTAATCTATTATTTAATACATGATGATGTATGTGGGCCTATTGGAACAATAACTATATATTTTTTCAATAATTCAACATACTAATTAAAATGTCAATGAGTATGGATTTATGTAATGTAAGTTAGAAAGTGTTTGAAAAGTTCAAAGAATTCATAATGAAGTGAAAAACCAAATTGGCAAGACAATTAAAGCTCTTGATTAGATCAAGATAGCAAATAATTTGAGCTACAAGTTTGATAACTATCTAATAGAGTGAGAGATTACCTCTTAACTCATTCCTTATGGAATGCCATAATAGCATCTCTACGGGGAAAAGTCAAACCTTGTTGGACATAGTTTGATTATTGATTATTATCAAACATCTCTAACTCCTTCAACGTTCCTTTATTAACAAAATTTCCACACTTAACCATGTTCCATCTTAGACTTTCTTAAAGAAACCATATATGATATGGACTAGGAAGAAACATAGTATGTCTTTACTAATAATTTGGAACTATGATGCTTCTATAGAGCATCCAACTCTGACAAGGTCAGATCCAAATTGGATAAATGTCTTCTGTGAGATACCCAAAGAAAGCTAAGGGTTATCATTTCTATAATCCATCTGAGAACAAAAGGCTTATTGCTTATGACATCATTAGCTCTGGTAGCACAAGACTTGCATAAGATCAAATAGGATATATAACCAAATCTGAAAGATATGGATATCTTATAAATCAGGAAGGAGGTATATTGCTAATTGATCAAGTTTTTTATGAAGAGGCCAATGCAAGTTTAGATTCTAAGACATGGCATAAGACCATGGGATTTAAAATGGGCTCCATGTATATTAACAAGGTACGAACCTTGGTTGACGCACCTAAAGGGTAAAACCTATAGGATGCAAGTGGGTTTTCAAAAGGAAAACTAAACATGGATGGTAATAAAAGTACCTTTAAAAGCAAGATTGACAAAATTCAATTAGCTTAAAAACCATTTAGATCTTGTTTGTTGTAGCAGTATACCACCATTATGAGATATGGTAGATAGATGTCAAGATGGAAATCATCTTGAGGATGTGTATGTGATACAACCTAAAGGCCTTTTATGCCTGAAATATCTAGGAAGGTATGTGAACTGCAAATGTTCTATTTATGGACTAAAGCAAGCTTTTAGAAGCTAGATTCTTCATTAAAGAATGAAGATAAATCTTGTGACTATAAAGAGGTTAGTAACTGCACAATTATAGTTTTAGTATTACATGTAGAAGACATGCTTCTTCTAGAACTAATAATATTCTCATTCTATAGCCAAAAGTATCCTTAAACACTTAAGAATGACTAAGGATTTGATCTTGATAAATGGAAGATGAGCTCGTTGTAAAGGTTACATCGATACCAATCTTTTGATTAATTTGAAAGACTTAAGATTGCAATCAAAATATATGTGTTGTCAAGATGGTTGTAATGTATGCTTGAAAGGTCCAAAGCAAGAAACAATCGTTGGTTCTACTAACAAATCTAAGTATTTTGCTATGTTAAATTACAAAAGAAGTCAATTTACATTTAATCATTCCAAATGTTTTGTACCCCATGAGTTTCCACTGTGATGACAATGGAACCATAGAACTATATAAGGAAGTGGATTAATCCAAGCATATACTTAAATAGTTCTATCTTTAGAAGATATGAAAATATGCAATGTGCATACCAACAAAATTATTGGGAAGCCACTAGTAAAACTGCTTACGTAGTAAAAGCATAAGGGCACTGTAGACGTCATTGGGCATTAACCATATCGGCTCTAAGTGCAAGTGGGAGATTGTTGGAAATATGCACTAAAAGCCTATATAGGACGCATCATTTTGAATAAGTCATTTTTTGTTAAATAGTTTAACAACCTTTATTTATCCTTAGAGTAATAGGTCATACGAGAGTTATTCCTAAAATGTCCCTAGTCAAGTATTTACGTGGGGACATGCAAATACATTAAGACTAGTGTGTGAGTGTACTGATGATCTGATCTCACAGATCATGGATATAAATGATATCAAGTCTTCATACGGGTACACATTAAGAGTAATGATGTACTGGACAGACCCACCATGAGAACCTTGCATGGATCGTTACATGAATGTCATAAATGATTCTCAATGTGATAATGGTATATGAAGTCCTTTGACCTGAAGTCACTACGATTCTTACATAAGGAGTTTGTTGTCTTAATACAATCAAATGTCTTCTGTAACAAGAGGACTATAAAGGTTATGGTTAGACAATGAATAAATTATGCAGAAGGATGTGAGTGATGTAGATAGAATTTGTCTCTCCTATATGACAGGAGTGATATCTATAGGCCACTTGATGAAGTGAGACTAAGGAAATGCATGACCATGCTAGAAAGAATAAATATTGGATATTTATTTGAATAAAGTCTACTCTGGTATCAAGTAAAATAAATTGGATTGTACAAGGATGACGCGACCATGCCTTGGGCCCAATTAGGATATCGTGACAAAAGGAACAAACATATAAAATAATTATCACTTATAGGTTATGTTGATAATAAATAATATTCGGACATAATGATGCATTGCTAGATGCCGCTCTTATTTTATATTAATAATAAAATAGTTTATTATTAATATAACCGAGTATTTTACCTATAGGGTCACACACATAGAGTAAGCCCATCAGAAAATTGCTTTTTATTTTAGTTGGACTAAAATAAAACTATTGGGCCTAACTCATTTAGAATGAGTAAGGAGCCCACTCTTTAGAGAGCAAATTAGGTCAAACCTAAGCCTATAAATAGAGCATAAGATGCTCATAGGCGGCTACCCAAAAAGAGACACAAAATACGTAAAGTTACAAAAGCTACACGCCGTCAAACTAACATTTGGAAGGTGTAACATTTTTTGTGGGAGCACTCGTGTGGACTCCTAAAGGACAAGGCTATGATTGCTTCGATATTCTTCAAGAGGTAATCCTAAAACGCAATATTTTTTTTGTGTTTGTCTTATGCTTTGAAACACGGCGCTTTGTAAATCCTATGAGAATCCTTGTATTTCCGCTTCTCATACACTAGGGATTCCCTAACAAGGGCATGTAGAGGAGACAATAAATCTGGTGAAACTGAGTGCCTAATTCAAGACGTTACCTCTTTGCGTAAATCCTTTGCTTCGTGTGGGTTTCTTCGGACCAGGAGAGAAGGCAATGGAGCAACTCATGAGGTGGCTCAATTGGCTCTTTCGGATTCCTTGGGAAGAAATTGATGGGTGGCTCCTCCGATAAATTTGAGAAAGGCTCTCATCCACGACAAGAAAGGGACCTCTCTAATCTGCTCTGGTTGAGGTTGGGAGTTGCGGTTTGCCATTTGCCCTTTGTCTTCCAACATTTTTGCACCTTGGCTAAGGTATCCTCCTCCTTCAAAGGTCACCCTAGATAAGTTGGGAAAATTGAGCTGAGGGTTTTTTAGTGTCTATTGTTCAGCAAGTGGACTTGTATATCATTGCTTCATCAGATGTCCCAGTTTTTATTTTTTGGTGAAATCAAATGTCCCCCTTTGTATTGTTGTGTTTCCTTTGGGCCTGAGAGCCCAAGTTTCTGTTCTGTTCCAAAAAAAAATTTACACTAACTTAATTCTTTTTCTCTCCCCTCCAAAACTGAGTAACGTTAATCAAATTTTCTTTCTCCTCCATAACTGAATAGTGTTCTTATATTATCGTTCCTTGATTTTCATATCATGAATGCCTCTTCCTTGAATTCTTGCACTTCCATGACATTTCATTTCTCATTCATCATTGTCGAGTTGATTCTCTTCAACAAGGCAAGAATAGTTAAATTCATCAGTGACATGGCAAGTATTATAATTCTCTTTTTTTTTCTTTTTTTTTTTTGGTGAATTATTATAATTCTCTTAAACAAGTCAAGATTACACACTAAACAATGTCAAAACTAGTCTTTAATATGTTATAGTGAGAGATGGAGAATATATTTATTTTAGAATCTGACCTCAAAGTTAACAGATAGATTGAAAAAGTTTACTTAAGAAAGTGGAGCCCCGTTAAAAGGCTTCATGTTATTTTCAATAATTCATTCCATGCCTATGCTACAGCCAACAGGAGGAATGAATTTACTAAGATGATCC
The DNA here is from genome assembly GCA_037962975.1 of Clitoria ternatea. Classification (NCBI taxonomy): domain Eukaryota; kingdom Viridiplantae; phylum Streptophyta; class Magnoliopsida; order Fabales; family Fabaceae; genus Clitoria; species Clitoria ternatea. Next base: position 238,283,629 of record CM075671.1, on the reverse strand, counting down.
ACCAATGTGGTCACAGCAAAAAGCTTCCTGCGCCTATGAATGATCTGAGAAAGGAAAAAGCATACCATCTCAGTATTTTGGTCCTCTAGATGCACACACAAGAGGATGGGGAGATCACTTTCCCAGTTAACCAATATTTATGTGTTTTCAGGTTAAGAATTAAGAATTTTTTTATTTACAATTTTCTTATATGCAAATACTTTATGAGGTTTTCAATGTTTAAACATGAATTAACCTTTATAAAATTTAACAAAAAAATTTGACTATATGTGAATTCATTTATACTATTTGTTTTGAATCGTTGACAGAGAGTTTTTTTTGTCGTTTTAAAATTTTCAGGACTAAATATTTAATGTTTCTTTTATATATTCACTCTTATTTTAGAAAATGTTATTATTAACCTTCAAGTAGGATTTGAATTTAAGTTAAATAAAAATAAAATTGAAATATTACATTTTTTTATAAAATAATTAATATATTAATATATTTTTTTAATATATGTGTTTTTTCTTATAAATGTGAATGAATGTGTAGGATTTTGAATCGATCCCAACTTAATTTCTTAAAAAATATTTTTTATTTTTGAACCAATAACCTTTAAGTGGACCCTTCAATTAGTAATAAGGTTGGGTTAATTTCTTGCAAGGGCACATGACCAGCATTTCAAGAACTCATGCAGTGGCGTTAGTGGCTCTCACAGACTCACTTTACCTTTAGCTAATTCTGAGTCCGGCTTTGGAAATTGAATTTGATATTGATGCTTTCATGTTGTTTTTCGTTCTTCCAAGTTTCATATTATTTTTCTTGTTCTATGTCCGGCGCAGCCCAACTTTCTTTTACAAGGTCTGCCATATTTTAACCTTATCTTTTCTCACAAATTTTTAAAAGGGATGCAAAAGATTATAAAATTAAAAAGACTGTGTTAACATGGTTTATATCTTTGGAATGTACAGCCCATGTATACAAGGTTTCTTAAATCTACTGGCATACTCTTCAAATTACATCAGAATCAGAACTTCCTATTGCTTTGTCAATTATCATTGATTACTTGAAGCTAGAGAAAGTTCAAATATAATCAAAAGGGACAATATGCTCCTAGAACCAAATATGCAAGAGTTATTTCAATGTATTCAATAGTTTATGCTTTGAGTTTTTCTGAATTCTTTTTTGCCTCAGCACCTTTAGCTACACATTTCATTATTTCTTGTCTCTATATTTCAGAGTCTAGACTCACGGGTCTTGATTCCTTATAATATTTAAATTCCTTTTTTCTTCTTCATAGATCTTATGCCCCATAAAAAACTTTCATCTTTGTTTTCACCTATGCTCCCCTCCTTTGTCCTAAACTGCCCAATTATCAAAAACCATGCCTGTACCTTATTCTTTAGCCTCAATATCTTCTTGGTTTCTTATCACTTTCTTTGTTTTGTTCACTTTGACTAGGACTTCATTTTGTTTTGCTAAAGCTACCAAAACTACCAGCCACCATAGTAAGCTCTCAGTTGATTACTATGCCAAATCTTGCCCCAAGCTAGAGGAGTTTGTTGGCTCAGTCACATCTCAACAATTCAAAGAATCACCTGTTTCTGGACCAGCCACCATTCGCCTTCTTTTCCATGATTGCTTTGTAGGAGTAAGCCCAATTAGGCCAACACACACACAAGCTTTGGCTTTGCATGCATACATTTTCCTTCCTAATTTCAGATGCTTTTCAGAATACACTCACACAAGGACATTTGTTAACTTTTTTTTTTTTGTTGGGGTGTGTATGATGGTTTTGGAATGGTTGAATGCAGGGGTGTGATGCATCAATTTTAATAGCAACAAAGCCAGGAAGCAAGGAGAAGGCAGAGAGGGATGCAGAGGAGAACAAAGAGTTGAGGGTCGAGGGGTTTGAGACTATAAGGAAGGCTAAGGTAATTGTAGAGAGCAAGTGCCCAGGAATAGTGTCATGTGCTGACATACTTGCAATTGCAGCCAGAGATTATGTACACCTGGTAACTCATTCAAAAACTTTTAATAGAATGTACCCCACAAGTATTATGAAATAACTGTGGGCACTTCATGCATTTCACTGGTAAAGTTTTGACATCATAGCGACCAGCACATGCAAACACATTTCCTTTGTTTCTAATCTAAACTTTACCTAAGTAACCACACCTGGTTCCACTAAATTAACCATAGAAGAATTCCATTTAATGATCTTCCATTTTATATTAAAAGTGTTGGTTTCCTTACTTGCTTTAACCTATTGCATTTTTCTTTGTTTTCCTTTTGCCACTTAATAGAGAAAGAAAAATATTTAAAAGCAAAAGAACGGCCTTTATAACAGAAATTTCAAATACATACATATACCTAAATATATTATTAATTCTTTATTATATTTATATGTTATTTTTTAAAATTTAGCTTTATTATAGTAATTTTATAAAAGACACATTTATTAAGATATATAATATTTTAATTTGGTACAACGATATGCAAATACTTCAAATTTTATTTTTATTTTATAATGAGCTAAATTATAATAAAAACAAATTGAAAGTCATTATTCGTCAGATATAAGATTGTAAAGACACAATTCCTCCTTAAAAATGGTATTTGATTCATATAGAAAATAGTTATGTTTTTCAAATAGAAGTTTTAAGGAATAGTATTCTAATGAGTTAAAGAAGAATTAAACTTATAGTCAAGTTTATAAACTCAACTAATTTAGGGTGCATTTGAATAATAAAAGTTTATATTATATATTTTATTTACAAAATTTATAAAAATAAATTAAAAATAATTTATTCTAATAAATTAAATAAAAAATAACTTATAAAAATTATAAACTATTTTCAAACTATTCCAACCCCACTCTTAAATATTTTGGAACATACGTATAGTTTTCTTTTTTAGAAGAACAAAAATGATGATGTGTAAGGGGTTTTGGAAAATACTAAAATATAATGAACCTTGGTAATATTATTCTCTTCTAAAATAAATAAATTTATATTTTAGGTGCACATAGTGTAGTGTGATTGAATTAAAGGTTTGATGTTGGTTATGTGGTTCAGGCTGGAGGACCCTATTACCAAGTGAAGAAGGGAAGATGGGATGGAAAGATATCAAGGGCATCAAGAGTGGGGCCCAACATCCCCCGTGCAAACTCCACCGTTGATCACATTATCAAACTCTTCAACTCCAAAGGCTTAACCATAGAGGACATGGTTGTCCTTTCGGGTGCCCACACTTTCGGGTATGCCCATTGCAAACACTTTGTGACCCGATTATACAACTACCGGGGCACGGGCCAGCCCGACCCAAATATGGACCCGCGACTCATGACCGTACTGAGAATGCATTGCCCAACCTATGGTGGAAATGATGACATTGTGGCCCCATTTGATGTCACTACTCCATTCTTATTTGACAATGCCTATTATGGGAATTTGCAGCACAACTTGGGCTTGCTACCCTCTGATCAGGCCATGTTTTTGGACCCACGAACCAAGCCCATTGTTCAAGGTTTCGCAAAGGACAAGCAAAAATTTTTCAAAGCTTTTGCATTTGCTATGAACAAAATGAGTTCCATAAAAGTAGCAAGAGGGAAAAGGCTAGGAGAGAAAAGAAAAGATTGTAGCATGCATGTGTGAAAAATCAGAAATACTATCTATAGATTTTATATTCACTTTGTTGAGTTATTGAGGCCCTTGTAAAGTTGTTTTTTGGCAGATAGTATTATTCTATGAAAACTAAAGATAAATCTTTTTGTTTTGCCCTTTATTCAATTCTTATAATGACACATCATTTTCACTTAGTTTATGTTTCCTATGTTTTGAAATGAAACAAAATAAATAGCGTTTTTTTATCATTAAATAAGTCTTCAAATAAAAGAATGTCATAAAAACAAGATAATGTTTTTGTACAAGTACGATGATACACACATTTCTTTAGTCAAGATTTGACGGTAAATGAAAGAAAAGAAATCAACGCACGAAACGAACCAAATAAAATAAACGAACGATGATATCGGTGTCAGCGTGTAGGGTTCCAGTTACACGCGTGGGAGTAGGAGTGTTAGAGTTAGGCGCACGCGCGAGAAGAATACGAATTCACACTGCGAGTGTTAGAAGAAGCAAAGCCGTGACGGCAATGCGAGCGGTGGTTCAGCGCGTGGCCTCCGCATCGGTGGAGGTGGAAGGCCGCATCGTCTCTGAGATCGGCCCCGGCCTCCTCGTTCTCGTCGGAGTGCACGATTCCGATTCCGACGCCGATGCCGACTACATTTGTCGAAAGGTCTTGAATATGAGGCTCTTCCCCAATGAAAACACAGGCAAAGCTTGGGACCACAGTGTTATGCAAAAAAATTATCAAGTCTTACTGGGTAATCAAATAATTGTGTTTCGAAATTCACTTTTGATTAATTATTTATTTGTTTTTGTGAGTTTTCATTTTAACAGTGAGTCAGTTTACACTCTACGGATTCCTGAAGGGTAACAAGCCAGATTTTCACGTTGCTATGGCGCCTCAGAGAGCCAAACCCTTCTATGCTTCTTTAGTTGATAGGTTCAGGAATGCCTATAACTCTGATGCAATCAAGGGTATGTTGTCTATGTTTCAAGTTTTTTTTCTCTTATTATTTGATATTACAGAAATAGGTTATAAGTATTTGATGTAATTAGAATTTACAATATTATGTATGCACATATGATGAGTTGGATTGGAATATTGGACCCTTTTTCTTTGGGTTATGAAATAGAAGTGACACTATCCAATGTTCTTTGTTAGGTCGTTGGAGACAGCATGTAACCCTCTTTAACCAACGTAATAAAAACTTGATTCTAGCCGAGCCTGGTTGGGTATTGGAACCAAACGGACACTTAGTCCTCAAGATTGTATAGTTGTGGGTTTTAGTTCCTAAAATTTTAAAAATCTTAATTTAGTCATTTTACCAAACTATCTTCAACTTAGTTCTTTTTAGAATAAAAACGGTGCGAGATGATTAAAATAAATGATCTTTTATAATGTCAATAACTAATTTGAGGATTTTAAAATGTTTTGAACTAAAGTGCATAACTCATACAATCATGATAACTAGAAAATCAGGGAATTGTGTAAATTACTGCCAACTCGTTACACTTTTCTCTCCCTAGACATAGTAGTAGAGAGATGTTATGTGTAAGTAATATTAACGAGTTGTGTATTGTGGGCAATGAAGAGAATGCCAATGCAAGCTTTCCATGTGTCCTATAATGCAAGTTATTGTTAATTCAAAAGAAATTGTTTGGCATACAAATTTCAATGTCTAAATTCCTTCTTATCACCATAGATAACTAAGTCTTTTGGCTGATCGCTTTTGAAATTACAAAGACATAAGTTGAGAGTACCTTTGCTCGTGATGGGGGTTCTATTCTATTCTATTCTTTTGAAATGCATTAGTTGTTCTATGGTTCTATGAAACTTGTCAATACTGATATCCTTGAAGGAGTCTTGAACTCTCAATCCTATTTGTGTTGCTTTGTGTTAATTCATTTACAAATTCTGCTGGAACCCTATTCTTATATGTGCGGTTCAATTTTTTTGTGTAGATGGTGTATTTGGAGCAAAGATGAAGGTAAAGTGATGTCACTCAATTTCTGTGCAGGTTGCCTTTATTGTGTGACAATGTCTAATGCTGCATATGTTAACAATCCTCACATTTGTGATGGAAAGCAGGTAAATTTGGTTAATGTTGGACCAGTTACCATGCAGCTTGATTCGCAGTCACCCAAGTGAGTTTATGACATTACCTTCATTTTGAACGGATTTTTTTTCCCTGCTATAATATAAGAACACCATTGACAACTCAAATCATTCAGGAATACAGTTGATGCAGCAGAATCTTGATCTGTGGTTGATTGCTTGATGAAAATGAGTTTGAATTCTGCCTGTATTGTCATCAAGACCAAACACAAGACGTTATTTGCATTGTTCATTCTAGTTGAAGTTCTTTCTCCCCCAATGTAGTAACACCATGTTGTGACACTATTCAGTTCAAGGAATGCCTGAGGCCGCCCTGTTCAATCTGCGATTTGGGAATGAAGTTTGGATTCATTTTCGTGAAACTAATACCGGATAACCACCCATCTGGGTAATTGCTTGTGGATGGAGCTCTGGTGGTTAAATGCTAATTTATATTTCAGGGTTTACGTTGATGGGCTCCACTGAAAAACCTCTTGAAGCCCTTCCAAATGTTTATTGTATTTGTTTTGTTTCGCTGACAGCAATAACTGATTATAGTCACAAATGACTTGTTAACCTTTGTACTATTGTTAACCTATGTACCAGGAACGGTGTTCAACAATTTCGGCTGTCATAATCGTTAGTTGGGTACTCCTATACAACTTTTTCTCTCCCTCTCTTGGGGTGTTAGATTGATAATTGATTGGTGGTAAAATTGTAAAGGACCTGTCAGTAGCTCAAACGTGGTGTCATTGGCGTGGTCCATTTCCTTATATAATATAGTGGCTATAACATGACGATTAAGGATAATGGTAGTGATTATTTGTTCCATTGAGTGAACCACGTCTACTGAAAGGAAAATGTGAACCGCGTCTACATGTAGTTTAGAAGCCGTAGTTAGAAACAAGTGGATACGGTGATACGTTACTAGAGCAATGTTACAGTTATAAGCTGTAGTTTCTTTTCTACCTGGAACTTTTTGAACCAGCATTCGAAATAACTTGTAGAAAAAGAAACTTTTAGAGCAAAACAAAATCAAGTATTATCATTCTGAGATGTTACACTGCCAATTAAAATCCTATCATCACAAAATCTTTAATCGTCTCTGGCTTACAAGGTTGCTTTTCAGTGAATAATAGACAGGGACACTGCACAATAAGGTATTGTGTTGTGTACTAATCAATTTCGAAGGCGACTATTAGAAATTATTTTATTTTATTGTGATTCAAAATTCATTTATTTTAATTGTTATTTTATTATTTAAATTTAATTTGAGGGGTTATAAGATTTTTTAACGTTACTATATTCTTATCCTAAAGTTTTTAATGTTGCTAGCTTTACAATTTTTTTCTGTTAGAAAATTAAATTAAATATGTGGTAACATTAAAATAAATAACAACTTCTAATTATTATCCTTAATATATGTAAAATTATTTATTTATATTTAGAACTAGAAGTAGTATAAATTATGGTTCGTTAGTATGTTTTTGAAAATTGAAGTACGTTAGTGGGGAACCTATCTTTGACTAGCTATTATTCTGGGATCAGATTAATATGAGCTTTTAATGTTACTATGTGATGAACGTGGCTAGCTTTTCGCTCAGGATTATATTGGGCCAAGGTCAAGTGTATTTTTCCTTCCGTTGTTGTTTGATGTCGTTTGTTAACGTTAATTAAGCTTTGGAAAATTACCATGGAGTGTGCTAGTTTCATGGGAACACATAATATCCAGTTTGTTCCAGCTCCCTGTAAATCTAAGTTTTAAAATTCAGACCAGTGATTGAATCAATGAAGGTATTGATTCATGGTTCATTAATTCAACCGTGGTCGAACCGATCATAATAAAATATATATTTTTAATATAATATAATATAATATAATTCTTAATATACAATAAATTATATAACAATTAAGTTAACTAAGGATTATAATACATGTTTTATAGGAATAAAAAATTATAATAAATAAAAATAATATGTAAATATTATATATAATTTTTTAGTTATTTAAAAATATTTTTTAATATAAATTTTTAAAAATAGCAAAAAAAGAATTTTTTTTTTAAATCTGACCGGTTCAACCAGCTTTCAATACCGGTTTTCTATCGATTTTGACTGGTTCTGAGATGCCCCAGTTTTTTCTTTTTTCTGAATTGATACTCTAACTAGTTTCTCATTGAACCGACTAGTCTGATTCAATTTTTAAAACTATGCTAAAAATTGACTCACTTTTACAACAGATACATACATACACACCTATCTTTTCTCTACATTCCCCCTTTTAATTTAATTTCGGGATTGAAGAAATCCAACAGACCATTCAATTCTCTCTCTAAAAATGTTGGAAAGTAATTAAAGGATTTCTAATAATTAGGTAGATGGATGCAATGCTGAATAAGTATTTTATGACAAACGGTTCACCATTCATGAATATTGAACGCAATAGCGAAGATCTCAGAGAGTGAGAAGTGAACCCAGAAGTCTGGGAAATTATCAAGTATTTTCAGATGTTGATAAAATTATAGGAGGAACCTATAAACTTTGAGGAAGCTGTAGGAGATAAGAACTGGAGAAAAGCAATGGAAGAAGAGCTAAGTTCCATTAATAAGAATGAAAGTCTTGTTGACTTACCACTCAACAAGAAGGCAATTTTAGTGATGTGGGTCTTCAAAGTGAAGAAGAATCTAAAAGGAGAGATAGTGAAGCATAAGGCCAAACTAGTAGCCAGAGGATTTATGTAGAAACATGGAGTTGACTATGAGGAAGTGTTTGCACCAGTGGCAAGAATTGAAACAGTGAGAGTTGTAATAGCATTTGCAAGTCTGAGAGGGTGGAACCTATACCAATTAGATATAAAGTCTGCATTCCTTAATGGCTCACTTGAGGAGGAGGTGTATATGGAGTAGCCCCTGGATTCTCTATTCCAGGAAAGGAGAAGAAAGTCTACAGACTTAAGAAAGCTTTGTATGGGCTGAAGCAAGCACCAAGAGCATGGAACAAGAAGATTGACAGTGTTCTTCTTGGAATTGGATATACAAAGTTCAATTCTGAACATGTAAAGGGAAAATCAGACTCAGACCTAATTATCATCTGCCTTTATGTAGATGATCTCCTAGTGACAAAAAGTGATGATGAAGGAATCAATAGATTCAAACATGTGATGTAGAAGCACTTTGAGATGACAGACTGGGGGTTACTATCTTATTTTCTAGGGATAGAGTTCAATAGAACAGAAAAGGGAATTGTGATGAATCAGAACAGATATGAATAGGACATATTAAACACCACTAAAAAAACAACTGTTAGCGACGGACAGAATTGGTCGCTAATCAATGGAATTCCCGTCGCTAAAACAATTAGCGACGGCGTCACAGACGGGAAAGTGGGCGTCGCTAAAACCCTCGTCGAAAACACATCAGCGACCACATACATGCCGTCGCTAACTTATTGACGGCGTAAGGCCGTCGCTAAAATCGTCCCTGCCCCAATAACTGCTGCCGTCGCTAAGTGTTGCCATACAGCGACCTCGGGACCCCGTCGCTACTAATAGACACCAGCGACCACCCCGTGCCGTCGCTAGAGGTAGTGATACAGCGACCAATACATTCCGTCGCTAGTGGTTGTCAGGTAGCGACCACACCTTTCCGTCGCTAGTGGTTGCGATGTAGCGACCAAGGCGTCCCGTCGCTAGTGGTTGTCAGGTCGCGACCACAACGTCCGTCGCTAGTGGTTGCGATGTAGCGACCAAGGCTTCCCGTCGCTAGTGGTTGTCAGGTAGCGACCACAACGTCCGTCGCTAGTGTTAATAAGTCAGCGACGGACGGGTACCGTCGCTAACGAGAATTTTTAAATTTTTTTAAAATTGATCCAATATTGACTGGTTTTGTTAATTTAGCTTTAAAAATATCTTAATATTTTGTATTTTGTATTGGCTGATAAAATTTTATAATTAAATTAAAATAATTTTTTTGAAGTAATGAATTATTATTAAAAACAAAATAATAGATTAAATTAATTTATGAAATAGGTTGAATTATTAATGATAGGTAGAAAGGCTTTGTGATTTGAATGTAATTACCATTAAATATTGACATAATAAATAAAGAATGACAAACTAAATACTGAATGAAAATATAACATAACTAAAAATCAAATATACAATGTGTATAAATAAAAGAACTACAATCAAGGTGGTGGGGGATCCTGGGGTGGTGGTGGGGGCGCCTGGGAAGTGGGGGGAGGTAGCCTCGCCATCAACTGCATCAGTAGCTCCTGCTGCTGAGCAAGTTGCCGACGAGTCTCGGCGTGCTGCTCCTCGGCCCGCTGTCGGTCCGCCTCGGCCTTCTGTCGGTCCGCCTCGTGCCGCTCCAACAGCAACTGCCTCTGACGTCGCTCCTCCTGTAGCTCATCGTTCAGGTTTTGAATTACCTGAACGACCTCAATCGGAAGACCAGAGGAAGACGAAGAGGAAGGGGTCTTCCCCTTTTTCGCCAGCTGCGTGCCGACGCCACCCAATCCAAACACCCTCCCTTTCTTGTTCACACCGCCAACAGCCTCCATATAGATGGCGTTGTCGTCAGAACAAGATAGGGTGGGAGGAACCTCCCCTTCAGGAGTGGAAGCCACCAGGTCCGCCTCCTTCTCGGCCCTCCTGGCCTGATACGCCTCCTGTAAATTCAAAAACAACGATAGGATTAGTAAGTTGATTTGTAAATTATAAGCATATGTCAGTTAAAAGTAAATACCGCTAGCTCCGTAGTCTTCTGGTTTACCCATGCACCGGCTTTGTTCTTCTTGGTCATTTGCATGACCTCAAACAAAGAAGGCTCCCGGTGCTCCCTCTGCTCCTGTGGTGGACAAAAAACATTGAGATTATTATTTGTAAACATGTAAGACGAATGATAATAGAAATGTTTAACATAAATATACTTACAAATCTTTTCTTGTGCTCGAGGGTTGAAATGCTACCCCCAGTGTAAACCGAGGCTGCAGCATCGGTGGCTCTGTTGGCCCTATTCCGAGCACTCGCCTGCTGGAATGGGACCCCGCCCCACTTCTGGACCATCCCGTCCCAATGGTCCTCCGGGATCTAACGAGGGCGCTCACCCTTGTCCCTCACCTTCCAAAGAGTACTCTTGATGATTTTGGAGGTCTTTGTGGCAAAGACCTTCCTAATCTCATCAATCATACCCTCCGCCCACTGGTAATCACGCTGTAAAATGAATTGAGAAATCAAAATTAATAACAGGTCTATTTTACAAATCAAGTCACAATAAATGAGCTAGGAACTTACCGAGAAGGTGTCAAACCACCTATCTTGCACAACCTTCCCAGCATCTGTCCAAGATATATATGGACCATCCCACTGGGCCTTCAAAACCTTAGTAATCGCTTTGGTAGTGCGACTACTATCAACAAAGCTGTAATGACAACAATTATGTTAGGAGTAAAACAACACACAATCTAGGGAGACACCCAAAATTTCGGCAGAGTCTCCCCTGTAAATGTAACATTTCCAAGTTTACATAGTTACCCTGTTACAAACAGAAGAGTGCCCAGTACAATTCAATCTATACAAGTACTAATTAAAGTAACATCCAATAAACCAACAAGTCTTTCTACTAAAGTTTAATATAAAGTGTCATACAAATAACATAAAAGTATTTGAGGTTTAGTCACTTACTCGTCTCCGGCTGGCACGGGTACCAACATGGGCAGAGGGGATGCCGGAGGTGGGGTCGCCTGATGGCCATGGTCCTCCAAGCCACCAACTCCAGGAGTCTGCTCTGGGGTGGTCAGCTGTGGGGGTGATGGGGTGGTCTGCTGTGGTGGTGGTGATGGAGTGGTCTGCTGTAGTGGTGATGGAGTGGTCTGCTGTAGTGGCGATGGAGTGGTCCGCTGTGGTGGTGATGGAGTGGTCTCCTGCCCTGGGGTAGGAGTCCCCAGACGGGAAGCCGGGGTCCTGGACCCACCACCCCTACTGAAGGGCAGTCGACGTCCTGTCATCTGTGGATAAAATAATGAACAAAAAAGGTTAGTCTCAGGATATATATAAACCTATGTATATATGTTTAACAACTACATACTCTGTGTCTGTTTCAGTTTCAAATTCCCCCTCAGTTTCAGTGTCACTGTGGTAATCTGTTTGAACAAGTTCATCAGTATCCAAATCAGCCCTAGACCGTTTTGATCGAGAGACAAGGTCTTTGTCAATGTGTTCACCCCCCGTAGTGGCGAGTGTCTCATCCATTATGACTGGATCAATGTTGAACAACAAATTGGCATCGTTGAGCTCGTGTGGTGCAAGCTGATAAGCGTCATCAACCTCCTCGGAGACATTGTCAGTGATCTGACTTCGGGCCTTGGCCTTGATTACTGCATACCAGTCCCGATGTCCTCCCGGGAAGTCGGTGTAATAAACCTGCTCAGCTTGTTGGGCAAAAATGAAGGGATCAAACCCTTTATATCTACCATTCTTCTTGACCTCAACTAAGCCGTAGTTGTTGTCAACCTTTGTTCCAACACCGATTGTGTTGTCGAACCAATCACATTTGAATAGAACAATATCTCTTCTTAGTCGTCCAGAGAATGAAACTTCAACAATCTCCGTCAGCACTCCATAAAAGTCTTCTTCCAACTGACCGGCGGTGCCTTTAACACAAACCCCGTAGTTATGGGTGCGCATCCCTTCACTCCATTGAAGAATATTAAACTTGTAGCCATTTACATAGTAAATAGGCCATTTTTTAACAGTCTTCACCGGCCCCCAAGAAAGGGATTGGAGTAAAGAATCTTCAATATGGTTGTTAGGGTCTTGTATCTATGTACAACATAAGAAGTAGGTCATTGTTACCATATTGACGGGAGTTAGAAGCAAATAGGCTTAAAAACACTAGGAATACGGGTCTTACATGTTGCGCGAACCAACCAACGAACTTGGATGACACCTCACTATGAATTTGGTCATCAGTTAAATCATTTTGCTCAAGTTTTAGCATATCTGTGTATAAGCTATTGAAAGAAACAAATAAGTTTAATATAAAAGCTACGTTAAGAATGTATAATATAACTTCTATGACTTACTCAATAAAGGGTTCCACTTCTGGGCAATTGAGAAGAATGTACAAGTGAGCCGCCTTTCGATCTTTCTCATCAATGTAACATTTTGTGAGCCTGCCCCCCGGGTGACCAGGATAGTTGAAAATCGACGTTTGTTCATCAAACCCTGTGCGGCTGGCTACCCCAAGATTGCGGGGAATTCTACTCATTCTAGTTTCTATCTCCGTTGGAAAATAGAAAGAAGCAAAGGTTGTCATTTCTTCGACTAAGTATGCCTCACAAATTGAAGCTTCAACGCAGGCTTTGTTCGACACTTTATCTTTTAAAGAGCGTAAGAATCTTCAACATCATTAACAACATGGTGTTAAGTTAGAAAATGCTATTATAAGCACGATTTGCAAGTAAATTAAAGAGTTCACCAAGCATTCACCTTTCGAATGGATACATCCAACGATACTGCACTGGGCCACCAACCAAGGCCTCGTACGGTAGATGGATAGGCAAATGCTCCATGGAGTCAAAAAAACTTGGTGGGAAAATCTGCTCCAACTTACAAATCAATACCGGGATAGTTTCTTCCATCTTCACAAGTTTCTCCACAGTCAACGAAGTAGCCGTCAACTCCTTAAAGAAGTGACTCAACTCCACTAACGGTTTCCAAATAGGCTTCGGTAAGGCATGAAACGCGTACGGGAGTAGTTGTTGCATAAACACATGGCAATCATGACTTTTCATGCCAAACACCCTGCCCTCCTTCACGTCGACACATCTACTCAAGTTAGAAGCGAATCCGTCAGGCAGGGTCAACCCATTCATCCAAATGCACACAGCAATCTGTTGTGGTCTAGTTAAAGCATATTTTGCATGGGGTTTAAACATTCTTCCACGTCCCGCATCCCTCAACTCCAACTCCTTCCTAGAACACCAAATCGGAAGGTCTAGACGACTCTTCTCGTTGTCCTTTGTTCTCCCTTTGATGTCCATAACAGTGTCAAAAATATTCATGAAAACATTACGTTCAGTGTGCATCACATCAATGTTGTGTCTTAACAACAAGTCTTTCCAATATGGCAAATCCCACAACACACTCTGCTTCACCCAGTGGTGCTCCTTACCGTAACCCGCAAACTCCTTAACACTCTTGTCCCAGATGTAAGGATACTCTTCGACCCTCTGCCAAACCCGTGCACCAGATAACCTACGGGGTGGAGGTTCATTAATAACCTTGTTCTTCTTAAAAGCGGTTTTGTTCCTCCTAAACGGGTGATCCAACGGTAGAAACTTTCTATGACAGTCAAAGAAACTTGTCTTGCCACTAACAGGGAGTGATTCCCCCCCGGTATGTTCCATGCATACAGGGCAAGCAAGCTTCCCAGACGTGGACCATCCAGAAAGCATACCATAGGCCGGGAAGTCGTTAATAGTCCACATCAAAACAGCACGCATCATAAAGTTGTTCTTCAAAGACACATCGTATGTCATTACCCCGACATCCCATAACTGTGATAACTCTTCAACCAACGGTTGCAAAAACACGTCTATGTTCGCCTTTGGATTTTTGGGTCCTGGAACCAGTATAGATAGAAACATGACCTCCCTCTTCATACACATATCAGGCGGCAGATTGTATGGGGTCAGGATGACTGGCCAACAAGAGTAAGCCCTTCCGTATTGACCGAAAGGGTTAAACCCATCAGTACATAATCCAAGTCTTACATTTCGCGACTCGCCAGAAAAGTCCGGATATAGCTCATCCAAACACTTCCATGCTTTCCCGTCGGAAGGATGGCAAAGAAACCCCTCTTGTGTTCGGTTCAGAGCATGCCAACGCATGTGTTTTGCCGTGGACAATGAGGCATACAGGCGTTGAAGACGCGGTGTTATAGGGAAGTACCACATTTTCTTCCTGGCCGTCCGGGTTACCTTCCCTCTCCTTTTAACGGTCTTGTAGCGTTCCTCATTACAATGCAGACATTTTGTGACACCCTCGTCTGCAAACTCATTTCTGAACAGCATACATCCACCAACACAACACTTTATCTTCACACAACCCAGCCCCAAGTTTGCCACTTGTTTCTTAGCACGGTACAGGTTTACTGGCATTCTGTGATTACTAGGCATGGTGGAACCCATCAGACTGACCATCCTATCAAAACAACCTCCAGAAAGATTATAATCTGCCTTTATGCTTAAAGCAGCTAGGGAGGCGGATAACTCAGTGTGACTGTTGCACCCGTCCCACAATGGAGTCTGAGCCGCCGCCAACAAATCATAAAATCTCTTCACCTCCGGATTAAGATCCTCCTCTACATTGTCAGAGTCCCCATGACCTGCTTGGTCATTATGTTCCAGCATACGCCCGGTGGAGGGTCCAACATGATCCATCACCATTTGTTCTATGTTGTTGTACGTATCCCTATTTCCTCCAACCTCGTAGTAAGACTGTTGCACGGTTACGTCTGACGGTCTACGCGGTAACTGCTCACCATGGTTGTACCAGCAGTGGTATGTTTCCATGAACCCTTTCTCAGTTAGGTGGCACATGACATCATCCGCGTATTCAAAACTCATGCATTTGCACCTTGAGCACGGACAACGGATCTTCTGAGTCACTTCAAATCCAGGCGTGTTTGCCGTAGCGAACGGAATGAACTCCAACAGCCCCATCATAAACTCCTCAGTCACTCGCCGATTACGATCTAGTCGGTTGTACATCCATCGCCGATTTGCCGGTACCTCCATTTACAATATCTAACAAGCACGATTTCTGTTACTTTAAATTATTGTAATTTTATTTGACTATCGGTTGTGAATCACTTTCTATCTCTTTGAGGTTGCAAATTGGTGGGGCCCTATCCCATTCGGGATGAATATGCAACCATCCGTAACCCATCCCATAATTGTATGCGGTCTATCTTGAGTTGAACGAATGTTCATTTGAAATTTCGGCAGCATTTCGCATTGGTCCCCGAGTACACAGAGATACGTACGGTATGAAACTCCGCACGCAGACATGCACCCTGGGGACAATACGAAATACCATAGCCGAAATTTCAAATGAACATTCATTCAACGTCTCCAGATAGACCACATACAACATTGATGGGTTACGCCCTACAGGTTACAAATTCATACCAAACTGTCCAACCGGGACAATTCAAGATCCAACACAACACGGTACATCAACCGGTTGTTTTGAAACTTGAACGGGAATCTAATGGGGACACACACGACTAAACCCTACATTATTAACGTTGACTTTCATCTTTTTAGTTCCCCCTGAGAAAGGGAGCCTGCCGAAATTTTGGCAGAGTCTCCCCTGTAAACTAGACATTTCCCAAAATTAGAAACGGCCTGTTACATACAGAAAACTTGCCAGTATTGATAATTATATATGCTACGCATTGTATGTGATATTGAGAGGTATTAAGTCCTAAATCATGTTATCAACACACAAAACCAAGTCCTAATGAGCTCTGCTCTCCACTAACAAACAACATTACACATGCATCGTAAATCATGTTATCAGCACACAAAACCAATGCCTAATGAGCTCTGCTCTCCACTAACAAACAACATTACACATGCATAAAAAATCATGTTCTCAGTACACAAAATCACTGCCTAATGAGCTCTGCTCTCCACTAACAAACAACAATCAACATACATACACTTCCACACATACAAACACATAGGCAGAAAGTTAGCGTTAGGGGATTACCGTCGAAAGAGAGATAACGATGGAGACAAAGCTGATGAGAGCCAAACACAAACCACGCGCAAAGTGTATTGGTCTGCATGACAAAGTTGATTATTAACAGTGTTAATCAAAGTTCCCAACATTCAACTGGTTTCCATAATGAGGTTTCTAAAGATGTAATAGATAAGAATGTAATAACTTTTAGCTTTACAACTTACTAAAAAAGAGATAACTGAGAATGGTTTCCTTCCAGCTTCTTATTACAAAAGTCCTATCTAAGCTGTTTTCAGTTACATCATTAATGATATTGAAGCTGTACCTATTTTTTGTCAGACATACAGAGTCGTCACTGTCACACTATAACACTAATATTGATCGTTCTTACTGCATTTATTATTACTAGTATCTTGTGTCATGCATAGTAGTCAATAGCAGTGTACTTAAATGTAAGAATTAATAATATAAAATTTAGAAATGGATAAGAATTTAGGAGAAAAAATATAATATGATATCTACTCACCACAATTAATTCAGAATGATGTTCTGGGGCTAGCTAATATTTTTCCTAGCTTGAGCTAATTAGAACTACGTTTTTTTATAAAAAAATTTAATGCGGAATTTAATCTTCGTGAAAGTGGTATTCTTCTTATTAGCCTCCAATAAAATGAAAAACACTCAAAGGATTTTTCAGCCAATTGATCTATAGAAGTAAATGTAAATTTTTCGGAACTTGTTGGATAATCAAATTGAAAATAAAGTTATAGAAATAAAAAAGTTAATGGTAAATATTGATTTTATATGTCATTTGATAAAGTTAAATTTCTATTGAATCAACAAAACAAATTATTAGTTCAACCTCAATTTAATTGACACAACAACCAACCAAAGAAATCTATTACTGTTTGGTTAGAAGGGGAGGGATCCTTTTAGTAGATAGATCATGTGTAAATATTGTATCTATTTCTTTTTTTATTGATTTTTATGGGACCTACTTATTTAATATTTATAAAGAGAGCAAAATACAAAATTTATAAATTACCTTATTGAGTGAAATTTTAAGATGAGAGGATCGATTTTCATAGTTATGACATATATGTAGTGTGTTAGTTGGCATGACGTGTACGGTATGTTAAAAATCAAAATGGTTGAAGCCCCAAGTTTGTGCTTCTTGTTTTATTATTTTAAATCAAAATATAAATAATTGATTCATTTAAGTTGACCTAAAATGTATTTGTAATTAGCTAAATAAGGTCCTTGAACTTTATATTTTATTATATTATGTAAACAATAAATTATAATAAAAAGATAAAAAATACACAAATATATGAGGCTTCGATTAATTAAGTCCAATTTAATTGATAAGGGTGCATGACTCAAGATCTTACTTGAATAATGGTAGGATTTTTTTAGTGTAGTGCATTTTTGGCCTAATTTATTAACAAAAAGGTAATTACTATTTAAAAAATATTAGTTAATAAAATATAAACTTTACAAGTACTTGTTATCAATATACTCTTAGCATAAATATTAATATATTTTTTTTCATTATTTAAGTAATGTATTAAAGAAGCGTATTAGCACGACCTTAACTTATTTTAGAAATGTTTTTTTGCTAGCTTTCCAATTAAAAAAAAGTGATTAGTTTTCAAAAAATGAAAAAGAGATAATGGAGAACTTGCAAATAAATTCTCCACTCCCTCCCTTCCCCAGTAGATACTTTATATTTTTGATAATGTATTTAATTAGTAATTGGAACGACAAATGAGGGAGTAACTTTAACTTTTTTTTTTAATGGTAAATATTCAGTCTAGATTTTTGTGAGATCATATTAATCAGAAAAGAAAAAAAATCTCACCATGAATATTGGTCATCATTGTCATGAATTTCATTTTCAATGAGGTAACCTTTATCAATATTTACTCTAAATGGTTATATAAAATGATGTGAGTGAAGATAATGCAAGCCCCTTGAAAAGAAAAAGAAAACTATTCTTAAGGTGGTAAATGTGTTGTGTCCAAATCAAATATTCATATCCATATATGGGCAAAGTAAAGGGCAAGAATAGAAGAAGAAATGTGAAGCATAACTGATATGATCAATTTCAAAATCCTTCCTATCGAATTGACGGAAAGTACCCACTCCACTTGTGTATAGCTTAGATTATTTTTTAATGGTTAATATTAAAACGAATTAGATTTATTTAACTATAATATAAAAAAAATAGATTATGGTTTCAGATTATTTTATTTACAAATAAAACATGATACCCTATAAACCAAATTTCGATGAATATGATTGCATTCTAACAGATTATTTCCTGAATAATTTTTGTTTTTCATTTTCTTCTTTGATAATTAAATTGTTTTGTTAACCTCGGTGTTAAGAACAAAATCACTCAAAGTGGTAATCTTTTATTGGACCCCCTGAATTTA
This sequence comes from Clitoria ternatea, assembly GCA_037962975.1. NCBI lineage: Eukaryota > Viridiplantae > Streptophyta > Magnoliopsida > Fabales > Fabaceae > Clitoria > Clitoria ternatea. The sequence goes on along the minus strand of CM075671.1, from coordinate 238,264,733 downwards.
TTTCACTTATTTTGTCATAGAATACTTACATTAATCATATCAAACAATTTATACTTTGAGTGATTCGAAGTCAGTGTTAGGGTTAACAAAACCATAATTTAAAAACACAATTGTTTAGCATAAATAATTTCATACTTTAAAGGTTATACAGGTTACCACTACTCTCCTTAATCCATTTTAGAACATTTGAACAATGACATTAACAACTCAAATTACTAAATTTTAAGATCAAATCCAAAAATTACAAATTAAATAGCTCAAGTTTTATACATCCAGAAATTACAAATCCAGTAAGCCAACAGTGTTCCTAAAATTATAGCAGAATCGGTACAACAAAATGAACCAGGCAAAAGGAAAGGGATTATAGCAGAATCATTACTGTGCTAGTGATTTAATTAGTAGATTCCTCAAAGAATTTACATCCTTGATTTAAACTAGTATTTCAGTAGAAACTGAAGAACATCACAAGGCTATGATTAAAACTAACTATGATACACAGGCAATTCATCAATCAGTACAATTTCCCTTTTGTTTCCATCAACCAAAATTACCCAAGCATCACACATTGTTCACCTACAAACCAAACAAAACCAATTTTACGAATTCACAGGAAGGAGAGATCAACACATAGAATCTTTGATATTGGATTGTGCTTTTCATGACTTGAACATCAGCTTTTCGATATGATATCATTTTTGGCAAGAATGTCAGACGCATATTGATGAATGTTGCATGCTTCAGCATCATTATGTTCTTAGTATATAATCACAAATTAATAATCAGCCTATTCTACCCACTAAAACAACAGGTTAATGTTCATTTGTTTTTCATCCCTGCTTTATTTTGAATCTTCAGATTTTAGTCTATGTTTTTTTGGAAGGTTTCTTCTACACACAATACACACACACACTACAACAGTACTGTTATTACCAAACAACTTTAATGTCAAGCAACACAGCAAGAAATCAACAAATTAACCAAGCTAACAGGTAATCTACTATCAAATGCAATATGGAACATACCTTGAAGGAGACAGGGAGGAGCCACCAGAGCCACCAGAGCCAACCTTTGAGTGGAGGAAGCTTCAAACCTCTCGAGTGAGTGAACCGGAGAAAGATGGTGGTTCGTGAGAGAGAGAAACTGAGTGGAAGGGAGGGAGCCGAAGGGAAGGCAGGGGACGGAGGGGAGGCAGGGGAGGCAGGGACGGAGGGAGCGAGGGGTGGAGGGGAGGGACGGAAGGAGGGGAGGGACAGAGTAAGGGAGTCAGAGGGGAGGCAGGGACGGAGGGAGGGAGCCGGATGGGAGGAAGGGACGGAGGGAGTGGGAGTGGAAGACGGAGGCAACAGAGATTGAGGGAGAGGGAGACGGCAGGGCTGAGAGAGGAAGCTGTCGAGTTAGGGCAAATGATAGGAAGGGGGAAGCTGTGGAGTTAGATTAAAAACTTAGCGACGGTAAACATCCATCACTAACGAAGTCACTAATCTTTAACCTTTAGCGACGGTACGACAAATCCGTCACTAATCTCCTCAAAAGTAGTGACGGGGTCACCCTACCGTCACTACCTTCCCTTCTTAAAAGTAAAAAGATGGAGGGAAGACGAAAATCATAGCGACGGAACACAAATCCCGTCACTAATCTCCTGAATATTAGCCACGGCCAGAGAACCCGTCACTAATCTCCTAAAATTTAGCGACGGGGCCTTCGTACCGTCACTAACTTCCCTTCTTAAAACAAAGAAATAGAGGGAAGACGAAAATATTAGCGACGGCACAATATATCCGTCACTAATCTCCTGAATATTAGCCACGGCCAGAAAACCCATCACTAATTTCCTAAAATGTAGCGACGGGGCCTTCGTACCGTCACTAACTTCCCTTCTTAAAACAAAGAAATGGAGGGAAGACGAAGATATTAGCGACGGCACAATAGATCCGTCACTAATCTCATGAATATTAGCGACGGTAGTACTACTCCGTCACTAGATCAAAACCTAGCGACGCCATTTAGCCGTCGCTAATGTTTGGCGCCAACAAAAAACCAAGGAGGGAAATCAAAAAAGAAGGATCTGAGTTATAGCGACCGTATTAGCGACGGTGTTCATAATTGGTAGCGACCGTATCCTGTTGGGGTCGCTAAATTCGTCGCTACAACTTTTTTGGTCGCTCTTTATTTATAGCGGTCGCTAACCCGGTCGCTAGTTAGCGACGGCAGTAGGTGGTCGCTAATTTGAGGTAGCTGTTTAGGGTTTTTTTAGTAGTGTAAAGAAGTTTAGGATGCTTGACTAGAATGTTGCAGGTACTCTAGTTGAGACTGATTTAAGTCTCAAAATTGAAAGAGAAGGGAAACCTATAAATGCAACTTTGTATAGACAACTAGTGGGATCTCTGAGGTACTTGTGTAATACCAGACCAGATCTAGCCCATAGTGTGGGAATAATCAATAAATTTATGCAGAATCCATTGAGTTTACACATGATTGCTGTAAAACTTATACTGAGATATATGAAGGGGACTATAGATTTTAGAGTATTACTTCCAAATTGTAGCAATGGAGAGAAAAAACTATATGGCTTTACAGACTCAGATTGGAAAGGTGATAAAAGATATGGAAAGAGTACAGCAGGGTATGTTTTTTTATTATGGGGGAGCACCAATCTCATGGTGTTTAAAGAAGGAAGGTGGAGTTGCAATATCAACTTGTGAGGAAAAGTATATAGTTGCTGCTCTTGGAGCCTGTCAAGGTATCTAGTTGAAGAAATTATTGAAAGAGCTCAAGTTTAGAGGTGCAAAAGCTGTGAAGTTATTTATAGATAATAAGTCAACAATCAGTTTTGCAAAGCACCCAGTTGATCATGGAAGAACCAAGCATATAGAGACCATATATCATTTCATTCGTGACAAAGTGAGTAAGGAAGAATTAGTGTTAGAGTACTATAAGTCTGAAGTGAATCTTGCAGATATTTTCACAAAACCATTGAAGAAGAACAAGTTTAGAGAGCTGAGAGATAAGCTGATGTGTAGAGATGAAGAGTGAATTTGTTGCAGTTATAGAGAAGTGAAAGTCTGTACTCACAGACTTAGAGAGCTGACCTACAAAAGAGGTGCTGTAGAGTTTGATAGCAGAGAACATAATTATGAGGGAGTGTTAAGATTAGGATACTGTTTTGGTGAATTTTGTTTCTAATGTTTTTAGTTTATTAATATTTTTTGTGTAAATAGAGGCCATTAATCAATGATCTATGTGTGAGAATAACATTTTTTTGTAATATAGTGAAATATATGCAAAGTGAAGCATTATACAGGAACAAAGAGTTCTTTTTCTTCTTCCTTCATATTTCTTCCACACCCAACATAAAAGTATTGATTCATGGTTCATTGATTCAACCATAGTCGAATCGATCATAATAAAATATATATTTTTAATATAATATAATATAATTCTTGATATATTAACAATAAATTATATAACAATTAAGTTAACTAAGGATTATAATACATGTTTTATAGGATTAAAAAATTATAATAAATAAAAATAATATGTAAATATTATATATAATTTTTTATTTAAAAATATTTTTAATATAGATTTTTAAAAAATAGCAAAAAAGCAAAAAAAAACAATTTTAGAAATCTGACTAGTTCAACCAGTTTTCAATACCGGTTTTCAACCGATTTTGACTGGTTCTGACCGGTTCTGAGATGCCCTAATTTTTTTTGTCCGAACCGGTACCCTGGCCAGTTTCTAGTCAAATCGACTAATTAGGTCTGATTTTTTAAACTATGCTATAGATTGACTCATTTTCACAAAAGATACATACATACACAACTATCTTTTCTTTACATTCCCCTTTTAATTTAATTTCGGGATTGAAGACATTCAACCGACCATTCAATTCTCTCTCTAAAAATGTTGGAAAGTAATTAAAGGATTCCTAATAATTAGGTAGATCGATGCAATGCCGAATAAGTATTTTAATGACAAACGGTTCACCATTCATGAATATTAAACGTAACAGCAAAGAACTCATCTCCCAAATGTTGTTTCACTTTTAGGGCTGATATAAAATTGGGGGGAGATAACCCTTTATGGAAAAATCATAAAATCCATAACCTATGTTTTCATACTAATTGTTAACAATAATTTTTCCTTTAGCTTATGATTTTAAAAATTACCACTTCCTTCAATTTTTTTAGCTATTCTTTAAGAATTTTACACAGATTAAAAAATATAATTAATATATTTTTGATTCTTGCTTTTCTTAATATATATTTTTTATTTCCTAAAAAATTCAATTAATATTTAGAATGACATTCAAGGTTATTTTAGAGTTCTTAAGGATTCACTTGAAAAAAAGAGCATTTTGGTTCTCTATAAAATTTGGAATTAGCATTTAAAATAACATTAAAAAATGGCATTTCATAGGATCCAAATTTGAAATTCTAAACACCGATTGATAGGATCCACCAAGGTACTTAATAGAAACTACAGAAACTAAAATAGAATTACAAAGGGAATTAGAGAGAGGGAAGAGAAGAACACAAATAGGAAAGGAACTTTTTTCATTGTGTCATACAATACAAAAACAACTATTAAATGGTCAATAAAAATAGTGTTAAAATATAAATCTTAATATATAATATGATACTAATCTTATTAATAATAATTAAACTAACTAATCTAATAAATTGATAATATAAGTGTATCATAATACGTCATAGCCATTGCATTAATTCATTATCTTTTGCTAGAATTAGGGTATAGAAATATACTATAATTGGGTACCAATCAATTACGTAGACGACAAGGACACATGAGAGGAAAGTATTGGGTACAAATGTTCAAAAACCAACAGCCATCTGTTGCCCATTCCCAGTGGCAATTGCTCCTTCCATGTGAAACTCTTCAATCCCATATCAAACACTAACTAATTAGGAATCTCTGCATGGATGTAGAATTAGTAATCTCTATTATATACATTTGTGAAGTTTAGAGATACAAGCTATGAGCAATTGCAGCTTTCTAGTATCCCACGCTCAAGAACTCAATCCTCACTAGCACAAGGGTAACCCACCCAATCTCTCAAACTTTCAATACCCAAAGGTTGAACCCCAACCTTTGTGACCACTCAACCTAGAGTGAAGAACTTTGTGTTTGGAGTAGTGTTTACAAGCAAGTGACTCTCTTAATAGAGTAGATATACAAATGAAAGCTCACACAATTTCTAACTCTTAATAAGAGAGAATATACAAGTTCTAAGCTCAAAATTTTAGAGTATACAAAAGAAAATAAACTCACTAAGCATAAATGTAAGTGAAGATTGATTGCCTCTTGTTGTTGTGTGTTGTGCTTGAGTTGGAGAGCCATTTATAGAGCCTTGAAGGAGTGCCAAAGTCTTCCTAGTCGTTGCAAGTTATGGGCATTGAGTGGGAATGGGGAAATGAGCTGGTTTTCCACTTAAAATCACTTTCCCCAAATTCTGGCATGACTCTAATCGATTACGCCTTGAGCTGTAATTGATTAGCTTTTGAAATCTTCAGTGTTGCACAGTAGGTAATCGATTAGGCGTTCCTGTGTAATCGATTAGCTTGGAAACAAGGACTTACTAATCGATTATTTTATGCTATGTAATCGATTACAGTTGGTACCTGATACATTTAATTATGTCTCGTAGCACTGTAATCGATTAGGTCTTCATGTAATCGATTAGGGTGCAAAATAGAATTTACGTAATCGATTATGCTTGACTTGGTAATCGATTGTGGTGAATACCTGATGCTCATTCTTCAAATTTTCAATTGGTAATCGATTATCTCTAAGGTGTAATCGATTAGTTTACAAATAGAGTTTAGGAAATTGATTAGCTCTATATGTGTAATCGATTACTGCATAAATAGAACATAAGTAATCGATTAGCTTGAGTCCTCTAATCGATTAGGATGCGCGTTTTTGCTTGCTTGACTCTGTTCTCTCTGATTTCATGGTTACTTGGCCTTTTGCTTCAATCCTTCAATGTGCTTTATCATTATCAAAATAATTCAACCTGAAATATATATTTAAACACATTCTCCCCCCTCTTTGATGATGACAAACAATGTTCATCTCATTGAGGGTGTTAGTTCAAAAATAGAATTATTTGAAATGATTATCTCCAAGGATATCTCTAAGGTTATCTCTAGAATTGTTGTAAATCTTATCCTTTTGAAAAACAATATCTCCCCCTATCTAAAGGAGTTTATGCTATCTTTTAAAATCATGAAGATAAGTAATTGCTTTTAACCACTTGTTGTTTTGATTGTTTTTAGCAAAAACAGATGCAATCAGTTTAATCAATCATTCTCCCCTTTTGTGAAAACAAATGTGAAAACAGATTTGAATTAAATGAGATATAATTATCCGCTTATTATTTTTAGCCAAATTTCTGATTTAATAGCCCATTAGATGAACTTCAATTATTCTCCCCCTTTGTAATCATAAAAAATAAATAAGGCAATAGAGATATAATCAAAGGAAATTGCATTCATTAAGGGAAATTACAGAAGCAAATTGCAAAATGGAAATTCAGAGACATAAAGAAAATAATAAGCAAAATGCATCCTAAACAAAGAAAAATAAACAATGGATCTAGTTATCTGGATTGAAAAATTAAAACTCAGAGATTTGATGAGACAGCTCTTCATAGCGTTGTTGCATGATTTCATAGTGCTACTGCTCAGTCATTTGGAACTCTTGTAGAGAGTTCTCAAGCCTATCAAAGTGGCGATCAAGATATGCATAAAGTGAAGTGAAAGGATCAACAGGGGCGGTTGGTTCGCCTTGAGTTGCAGGAGGAGGAGGGGCAGGTTCATCAGCAGGAGCTTCAAAAAGAATGTTGGCATTAATGACTTCCATTTTTGAGAGCCAAGCTCCATTCATATAGATAATACCCATCTTAGTGAGATGATGAGTACCAATGCAAGCTTTAGGAGGAATTTTCTCTAAGAGTTCTCCAGCAAGATCAACTCCAAAGGCTTTGAAGATTTTGATGAGAAGGATGGCATAGGGGAGCTTTTGTTGATCCTTTGCCCTAAGCATATGTAGTTTCAACATTTTGACCCTAATTGATTTCCTTTTGATTTTGCATGGCCCACATTAACAAGACATCATCTTCTTCAACCAATGCATAGTTCCCACCACGAGAAGCCAAAAGTTTAACCAAAAAGAAGTGGAGGAGGTGGTTATTGACAGTTAAGTGGCCTACCAATTTATGGATGCTCCTTGGGCGGGCAGCCTTCCACAATGATTGGCGGGCATTGATGGCGTTAAAATCCCACTCATTCTCGGGATCTCCTCCAATAAACTTAGCATCATTAAGCGGAAGTTGTATGATTTCCGCAAGTTGGGCATTAGTGATCCTAAGAGTCATATTCTTGACTCTTGCTTCTAGCAACCCATCCACAAGCCTAAGGTTGCAATAGAATACCCTAATAAGCTCAGGATAATAGAACTCTTCCTTGAGAGTGAGGAAGGGGAAGAGGTTATAGTGATGGAGACTTTGGGTGAAGGTGAAGCTAGGGTGGTCAAAAATTTCAGCATTTAGAAAGTGAGGGGAGATGATGTCTTTTTCAGAAAAATTCTTAATGAAATTCTGAAGGTCTCTAGGGGAAGAGAAAAATCTAGAGAAGTCTAAGGGGTTGTTTGTTTGGGCCATAGAGGACCTTGCTCTCTTAACCGTTCTTGAGGAAGACATAGCAATGAGAAAGAGAATACAGAAAAGGAGAAGAGAATGAGAGGCTTTTGAAAAGCTCTAAGAAGTTGAGAGATTGGAAGAAGGAATGGTGTGAGATGAAAGAGTGGAAGAGGGGGTATATATAGTGTAAAATTAGGGTTTAGAAAGAAGAGAAGAGAGTTAATGAGGTAGGGAGTGATTGGGCCAACAAAATCCATTGGAATTCTGCACTTTGACTGCACCTGTCACGAAGCTAATCGATTAGGCAGCAGAGGCTAATCGATTAGGACGCGGTTTTTGAGGAGGTTGGAACGTTTTGCACATGGTGTAATCGATTAGAGCACATGGGGTAATCGATCACATTAAAAACAGAGCCTTTGAAATCGATTAGGAGATGACTATAATCGATTAGCAGGAAGTTAAACCGTTAGTAATCGATTATATAGAGGTGCTAATCGATTGGGCATGGAACAGAAGCTTAGTAATCGATTATCTAAGGAGGGGTACACATGAAACAGAGGCTTAGTAATCGATTATGTATCTCTTCGTAATTGATTACATAGTTCAGAAATACACAGATTATGCAGATTTCAGACAAGAATATTGGAGATCATACCACAATTAATTACAAACTCATTAAACATGTTGTAAAACAAGGAATTATCAAAATCATTTATTATTCAAACATAATTGGTCATATCTAGGATTCCTAATTCCCTTCTAATGTGTATGAATGGTTCCTTTGCAAGTGGTTTTATAAAAATATCTGCCAATTACTTTGAAGTATCAACATATTCAAGAACACAATCTCCTTTTAAAACATGGTCTCTTATAAAATGATGTCTTATTTCAATATGCTTAGTCCTAGAGTGCATGACCAGATTTTTAGAGATATTTATGGCACTAGTATTATCGCATTTGATAGGCACTTTGTTTAAAACAACACCAAAATCAAGAAGTTGTTGGCTCATCCAAAGAATTTGAGCACAACAACTGCCAGCTGCTACATATTCTGCTTTAGCTGTTGATAAGGCAACACTTACTTACTTCTTGTTGTGCCAAGAAACAAGGGAACTACCAAGTAAATGACATGTGCCACTAGTTCTCTTTCTATCAAGTTTACAACCAGCAAAGTCAGAATCAGAATATCCTATGAGAATACATTCAACACCTTTGGGGTACCATAGACCAACATTTTGAGTACCCACAAGATATTTCAAAATTCTTTTAACAGCGGTGAGATGTGATTCTTTAGGACATGCTTGATATCTAGCACACATACACACAACAAACATAATATCAGGTCTACTAGCTGTTAAGTAAAGTAAGGATTCGATCATACCTCGGTATTTAGTTATTTCAATAGCCTTGCCTTTCTCATCTTTGTCTAAGTAGCATGATGTACTCATAGGTGTAGCCATCTCATTTGCCTTGTCCATTTCAAATCTTTTGAGTAGTTCTTTGTAATATTTTGTTTGACTAATGAAAGTCCCTTCATTTGTTTGTTTGATTTGTAATCCAAGGAAGAAATTAAGTTCTCCCATCATGAACATTTCAAATTCATTTTGCATAATCTTAGCAAACTCTTGACAAAGAAGCTCGTTAGTAGCACCAAATATTATGTCATCAACATAAACTTGTACCAAAAGAATGTCATTATTTTTATGCTTTATAAATAGTATAGTATTAACCTTTCCTCTTTCAAAATTATTTTCTAGGAGAAATTTACTAAGTCTTTTATACCAAGCTCTTGGAGCTTGTTTTAAACCATATAAGGCTTTTCTCAATTTAAAGACATGATTTGGAAATTTATGATTTTCAAAATCGGGAGGTTGATACATAAACTTCTTCTTGAATATAGCCGTTTAGAAAAGCGCTTTTGACATCCATTTGATAAAGTTTAAAATCCATACAACAAGCAAAAGCCAACAATAATCTAATGGCTTCTAATCTAGCTACGGGAGCATACGTTTCTTCATAATCAATACATTCTTCTTGATTATATCCTTTTGCTACAAGTCTAGCTTTGTTTCTAGTTATTATTCCATTTTCATCTAACTTATTCCAAAAAACCTATTTTGTTCCTATTATTTGGTGATCATTGGGTCTTGGCACTAGTTCCCAAACTTTATTTCTTTCAAATTGGTTCAATTCCTCTTGCATGGCTAACATCCAATGTTCATCAATAATAGCCTCATTAATATTCTTGGGTTCTATTTGTGATACAAACGCTAAGTGATTACATGCATTTCTAATAGCGTTTCAAGTACTTACACCTTTTGTCATTTACCTATGACTTTGTCCAAGGGATGGTCCTTCAAAGTGATCCATTCTTGTTGTGGTTTCTCATGTTGTGTTGTGTCTCCTTCATTGTTGACTTCTTCTTTATCATCCAAGCTCATTTCTTGGAGTGTACCTACAAGATCATCAACATCTTCCTTTCTCGGGGAGTTATGGCTATTTTCATCAAATTTTACATGAATAGACTCCTTAATGGTATTTGGTTGTTTGTTAAAAACTCGATAAGATTTACTAGATGAAGAATATCCAAGAAAGATTGCCTCATCAGCTTTTGCATCAAACTTTCCTAGATTATCCTTTCCATTGTTAAGCACATAGCATTTGCATCCAAATATGTGAAAATAAGAAATATTGGGTTTTCTTCCTTTGTAAAGCTCATAGGGGGTTTTCTTTAGAATAGGCCTTATCAAACATCTATTCATAACATGACAAGTGGTATTTACTGCATCGGCCCAAAAATGTTTCACAATGTTATTTTCGTTTAACATGGTTCTTGCAAGCTCCACTAAAGATCTATTTTTCCTTTCAACTACTCCATTTGTTGTGGAGTTCTAGGAGCTGAAAATTATGACCAATACCATGTTTTTCGCAAAACTTTTCAAAAGATTAGTTTTCAAATTCTCCCCCATGATCGGTTCTTATAGATGCAATCTTTGAGTTTTGTTCATTTTGGATAACCTTGGCTAGTTTCTTGAATGCATGATATGCTTCATTTTTATGAGTTAGAAACAAGGTCCATGTATATCTTGAATAGTCATCTACTATTACTAGACCATAGTAATTACCACCAAAGCTTTTGATTTTAGAGGGTCCAAATAAGTCCATGTGCAAAAGTTGTAAAGGCCTTTGAGTAGAAACAATGTTTTTAGGATGTCTTTACTTGTTTTCCCTTTTGACATGCATCACAAATTGTTTTTTAAATTTGAGCTTTGGTAAACCAATCACTAGTTCTTTAGAAACAAGTTTGTTTAAATGGTCTATGTGTATATGAGCTATCCTTCTATGCCATAGCCATAATTCATCCTCTCTAGTCATGAAGCATTGTACATCATTTGAGGATAAACTATCAATATCAATCATGTAAATGTTATCAATTCTTTGACCAACAAACTTAACCTCTTTTTTAGCTTATTCTCACTTATGCAACAATTGGATTCAAATAAAACTCTATATCCTTTATCACATAATTGGCTTATGCTAAGCAAGTTATGTTTGAGTCCTCCAACATATAATACATCACTAATGGAGGTAGAAGAGTTTTTACTGATATTTTTTATACCAAGTATTTTTCCTTTGGTGTTATCTCCATAAGTGACACTTCCTTTCTTTTTAGGAGTGAATGATGTGAATTTGCTCATGTCTCCCGTCATGTGTTTTGAACACCCACTATCCAAATACCAATGGGTGTTGCTTGTCTTGAAGCATACCTTATTTTCTTCTTCAAGGTGGTTAGCCATTAAGCAAAGATTTGCTTCTTCGTTATCTGAATCGTCGAAACTACTTACATCGTTTTCATCCCAAGCGATGTAAGCTCTTCTCCTTCCACCTTTCTCTTTGCTTTTCTTCATGAGGTTTGGGCAATCTACTTTGAAGTGCCCTTCCTTGCCACATTCAAAACAATTGGGTGAGGAAGAATTTTCTTTAGGGATAGGTTTCTTACCTTGAGTTTTGAAGCTCTTTTGGAAGCGTTTGTTTCTCATAAATTTTCCAAAGCGCTTCACAAACAGTCCAAACTCTTCTTCTTCGTCAATGTCACTACATGATTCTTCTTCATGTATAGAAGTGGCCTTGAGAGCTAGGCCTTTCTTCTTGGAGGATTTTTCTTCTTCCTCCGCTAGCTTTAAATCCCTTAGTTCTTGTTCTTGCTCTTGTAGCTTTCCAAATAGTGTAGCAAGAGACATTTCGTTGATGCTTGGGGATTGTTTAATGGCAGTGACAAGAGGTTGCCATTCCCTACTAAGACTTTTCAACACTTTATGCATAAGTTCTTTGTTAGTATAAACTTTACCAAGAGTAATAAGATGATTAATTATAAGGGTAAATCTCTTTTGCATCTCTACAATGGTTTCCCCAGAATTTATCCTAAAGCTCTCATATTGACTAGTCAAGGTACTAATCTTAGAGTCTTTAACATCACTAGTACCTTCATGGGTTACTTGTAAGGTATCCCACATTTCTTTGGCGGATTGACAAGTCATTACTCTAAAAAATTCATCGGGACCTAATGCAAGAGTAATGAAATTTTTAGCCTTATAATTGTACTGTACTTTCTTCTCTTTATCACTTGTCCAATCTTCCATGGGTTTCTCAACATTTTTACCATTAACAGTATGCATGGGTATGAAAGGACCACTTTCAATGGTATTCCAGATTCTTAAGTCAATTGATTGAACAAAAATTTCATTCTTTCCTTCCAAAACGCATATCCTTCCCCATTGAAAGTGGGAGATCTATTTGTGGCACCACCCTCGGGAAAAGGATTTAGAGAATTTGAGGCCATTGTTCTCTTGAAGCTGTTAAGCTTGATCTACAAGAGTCAAGCTCTAATACCACTTATCAAATCAAATTTTTTAAAATAAAAATAAATTTGTTTGTTATTTTATTTTTAAAACCTATTTTTTAAAATTAATAGTAGATATTAGCTTATCAAATGAATTTTTTTAAATAAAAAATTGTTTTTTATTTTTAAAACCTATTTTTCAAAATTTGTAATAGATAAAAACTTATCAAAATAATTTTATTAAGATAAAAATAAATTTTTTTGTTTGTTTTTATTTTTAAAATATATTTTTTAAAATTAATAAATAGATAACAACTTATCAAATCAATTTTTTTAAATAAAAATAAATTTGTTTATTTTTTAATTTTTAAAACCTAATTTTTAAAATTAATAGTAGATAACAAGTTATCAAATCAATTTTTTTAAAATAAAATTAAAATTTGTTTATTTTTTATTTTAAAATTCTATTTTTCAAAATTAATAACTAGATAACAACTTATCAAATTTTTTTAGAGAAAAGTTTTTTGTTTGTTTTTATTTTTAAAACCTATTTTTCAAAATTAATAGATAGATAACAACTTATAATATCAATTTTTAAAAATAAAAATAAATTAGTTTGTTTTTCAAAATTAATAGTAGATAACAACTTTTGAAATCAATTTTTTAAAATAAAAATAAATTTGTTTGTTTTTATTTTTAAAATCTTTTTTTTAAAATTAATAAATTAGATAACAACTTATCAAATCAATTTTTTAAAAATAATACCTTAACTATCTATAACCTCAAACTTATAAATTAGTATGATATTTTAAGCACTTTACCTATTTTCTTTATCCCACTCTGTCGCCATCGGCATTCATGTTTACCACTCCACCTCTGATTCACCCGTCACTTGTATTGTTGTTAGGATGAATCACACCTACTCTCTTCTTGCTAACATTAAAGCGGGGACAAATTATTGTAAGTTCTGTGCTAGAGTCATCAATTTTTAGAGGGGAATAGATTTTAATGACACTAAAAATCTCAACACATTAGAGATGATTCTGGTTGATCAGAAGGTAAATGATAAGTGTTTAAAGCTAATTAAAGTTAATATTATATATTTTGATTGTGGTGTAAGTAACTTAATTATGACTTTATAGGGGATTGAATGCATGCGACAGTACAAAAAGACCTGGTGAAAAAGTATGAGAAACTTCTTATTCAAGGAAAGACATTTCTTCAGGAAAGTAATGATGTTAAAAGCTAAAGACATGATCAAACGTGCAGATCATGAGTTCAAAATTAGTTTTATTAGCAACACTGTTGTCAAATCATTTGAGTCTAATAACATCCCAAATGATATTTTTAAATTTTTCCTATTTATTGATGTTTTAAACAATAACACAGATTATAATGTAATGATAGGTCAAAATTTTAAAAGTAAAAAAACAATAATTTATATTACATTTTGAAATTTTTTATTAAATTAAAATTTTTTATATTTAAATTTTAAATTCAATTGATCATTTACTTTTATATTTGTTCAAATTTAAATAGTAGTTAAATTTTTAATAAAGTAATATTAGGAAAGTAACTGATCCGGTCTAGATACCGGCCCCCATACTTGTGACGTCAGATTGATCTCATATAAGGAAAACCGGTGTCCTGGTTCAACGTTACCACACCGGATATCCGTTGTCTGGTCATCCGCCCTCATTCCATGACAGCATCATTCATTTTCGCTGTAACGGTTCTGTGTTCATTAATACAGGATATTTATATAATTATTAGCCTTTCCCTCATAGCAAGAGAAGAGCCTTTTGATAACTTATCAACGAAGACACTGTTTGTAGCAAAATACGTCACATCAATGGCTTCAGAAAGTAAGGGGGCGTGTCAGCAGATTATGCGGAAAAGGTGATTATCCTCCCCTCTCTCTAGAGGATTGTACTCTGATAATTGACCTACCCTCCTGACACATTCTGAAAGTCGAGCCACCTTGATTGACACAATATACACGCAATCAGAGATAAGGGACCCACCTGTATCCAACGTCTCATTTTTTCTCTTACGTTCAACTATAAGAAGCATATCAACACACATGCATGGGTATCGTTATTCTATCTCACTTTTTACTATTATCACGCTTGAGTATTCATTCAGTTCATACACCCTTCTAACTTGAGCGTCGGAGAATCTTCGCAGGTGGCACCACCTTTCGCCCTCCTACAACGCGAAACGTTGGTGTGAAGGATCTCCAGGACAACAAGACCGGCCTCTCCCACTGAGAGACCGGATTAATACATCGGACATACACAGTTCCGGTGTGCAAACCCTAAAAACACCTGCATCCTTTGTGGCTGGTCCCACACCGGATCCTAGACTCCGGTCCAGACCAGTTCATTGGCACGCCCGGTGGGACTCGATAGAGTTATTCCCATTTTCGCAGAAGTTAGGTTGTCACAATGGAAGGTGATGGGAGAGATTTCGTGGAAGGTCACGTGGAGGATGTGACCCATCAACAGGCTGGGAGGAGACTCGTCTTCGAATCCCCTGCAACTCAAACCCGGAGGATGGTGCAAGTGCAGACGCCTGACCCTCGCGATGAGGTTATCAGGCAACTGAAGGAGGAGTTGATGGAGCTGAGGCGAGAGAGAGGAGGAGCTGGGGACAGAGTAGTATCCCATGCAGAGGATGCTCACCATGCATCAGCGAGGGATAGATCTACCACCCTCCAGTATTCGAAGATCCCCACATATAAAGAGAGGGAGCAGACGCAGGACTCTGGTGATAGAGTTAGTATCAGGAGAAGGGAGCAGGCGGTGGTAATTTCAGGGACATACAAGCTTAGTGTCCCTTTCTCAAGGAGGTTAATGAGTATTGTCATTCCAAAACATTTGCAAACAACTCAGCCATTGTCGATTGGGAAGTATAATGGAGAGTCCGACCCCACTAAGCATTTGGATGCTTATGTTTATGAAGCTATGTATCTGGGAGCAGACGAAGATGTCATGTGCAGAATGTTCCCAAGGACGTTGACGGAGGAAGCTCTCAGCTGGTTTAAAAGTTTGCCTTCAGGATCTATAGACTCTTGGGAGGAAATGGCTGCTGCATTCGAAAGCCATTTCGTCATCTCCAGGGATATCCCAAGAACTTCTCATACCCTGGCCCAGATAAGACAGGGAGAAACTGAAACTCTTAAGGAGTTCCTCAAAAGGTTTTACAAGGAGGCTGCGTTGGTCCCTAACCTCACGGAGGCCATACAACTCCATATTGTAGTGGAAGCTCTTCAGCCAGGTTCAGCCTTTGCCCTATCTTTGGCAAAGAGCCCACCTACAACCTTCGAGGAGTTTCGAAAGAAAGCTTCCAAATATGTGGGCATAGAGATGCATCTAGAGGCAACTGCAGCAAGAGTAAAGCCTTCGGTACCCGCTCAGCAGCCACGGAGAGAAAAGGAGAGAGCTAGGCCCGAGAAGCATGCCTTTAGAGAAGACTTTGTGAATGCTCGTCAGCATCCACGAGACAGGCGCGTATCATCGTTCGATCACTATGCTCCGTTGAACACCAGGCACTCACAAATCATGAGGGAGGTTGGTTGGCCAACTCTGAACGTCTTTGGTATAAGGAAGCCAGCCCCAGCCAAGAGGGGTGGTAACCCACGTAAATACTGCACTTTCCATGAGCAGACAGGGCACAACACTGATGAGTGTAAGGCGTTAAAGAATACGGTGGAGACTCTCATTCGCGAAGGAAAGTTGAAGCAGTATTTGTTTAAGGAGAAATCTATGGATGAGCCTCATAGGATGGAGAAAAGGAATAGAGATCCTGATGATGAAGATGATAATACGCGCAACCCAGCAAGGAAGTTCACTGCGGCTGAGAAGCAGAAAAGGGTAGTGATTGCTGAAGGTGCCCAACAAAGTAATATGCCCCAGCAGCAAAGACAGGGCAGACGAGAGGTGATTGAGATGATAGCTGGGGGATTTGCGGGAGGAGGAACATCAATCACAGCACGAAAGAACCACCATAGGATGATTCTGTCAGTCCAGGGTAAACCAAGGAATAACCGTCCTTTCAGGGACGGAGTGACAGCCCCGACGGTGTCGTTTACAGATGATGACTTTGGCCCAACAATTCCAGGAGGTGATGATGCAGTAGTGATTGTGGCCGTCATAGCCAATAAGGACGTCAAGAGGATCCTCGTCGATCAGGGAAGTTCTTGTGATGTTATCTTTTATAATTGTTTCAAACGAATGGGTTTCAGTGATGCAGATTTACAACCATACACACAAGAACTCACAGCGTTTAACGGAGCCAAGCAACCTACTAAGGGATACCTCGACACTTTGATTTCTTTTGAAGGGGAGCCCGGTGCAAGAACAGTCAAGTCCAGAATTCTGGTGATTGATGTGGAATCCCCGTACAACGGTATCATAGGCCGTCCCACATTGAACGCTATGGAAGCAATTGTATCCACCCCTCATCTCCTGATCAAATTTATCGACAAGGACAATGGTGTGTCCTCACTCCGCGGAGATCAGGAGATGGCTCGATATTGTTATAATCTGAGCCTCAACATGGTTAAGTTGGATGCATTTAACAAGAAGAGGAAGTTGAACGACGGAGGAACAGCGGCAGGATCTGTCAGTCTTATTGACCTAGACCCCAGAGCGGAATTGAAGATTGATCCACTCAATCCATCTAAGCCCACACCAGATGGTGGCTCCAGGGATGTCATATTGGGAGATTCCCCAGAGAAGGTCACGCATATCAACGATAAGCTGGAGTCTGCTATGGAGCAACGCTTATTAGCCCTTTTGCAGGAATTCAAAGACCTTTTCGCATGGACAGCAGCAGACATGCCGGGGATGGATCCTGATTTCTGTTGTCACAAACTTGCAGTATATCCCGAAACCAGACCGGTGGCTCAGAAGAAGAGGAGGTTGGGACCGGAGAAGCAGAGGGCGGCTTGTGAGCAAACAGAGGAGTTGTTGAAGGCAGGTTTTATAAGGGAGATACGCTATTCATCTTGGCTTTCTAATGTGGTCATGGTGCAGAAGGCTAACGGCAAATGGAGGATGTGTACTGATTATGTGGATCTTAACCGTTGCTGCCCTAAAGATCCATATCCCCTGCCCAACATCGATCGCATGGTGGATGATTCATCTGGTTACCAATATCTCAGTTTCATGGATGCTTATTCGGGGTACAACCAGATTCCGATGTGGGAGGGAGACCAGGAGAAGACGGCCTTTATCAACGACCGCGGTGTTTTCTGCTACACCGTCATGCCTTTTGGACTAAAGAACGCAGGCGCTACCTATCAGCGCATGATTAACAAAGTCTTTGAAGGGATGCATACCAAGCTGGTCGAAGTTTATATCGATGATATCATAGCCAAAACGCCCGCTGGAGGAGACCACATTGAAGATCTACGCCAAGTTTTCACTAGGCTTCGGCGGTACAACATGAGGTTAAATCCTTTAAAGTGCACTTTCGCCGTTCCAGCAGGAAAATTCTTGGGATTTATGTTGACTCAACGAGGCATTGAAGCTAACCCCGGGAAATGTCAAGCAATCCTGGACATGCAGAGTCCTAAATGTTTGAGGGAGGTCCAGTCATTGAATGGGAAAGTGGCCGCTTTAGCCCGTTTCATGCCTAAGATGGCGCACAGGTCTCTCCCCTTGTATAAGGCGTTGAAGAAACACAAGAGTTTTGAATGGGGAGAGGAACAAGAGCAAGCCTTCCAGCAGCTCAAAGCCGTTCTCTCGAGCCCACCAATTCTTGTTAAGCCTGATCCAGGCGAAACGTTAATCTTATACTTGGCAATATCTGACGAAGCTCTAGGTGTAGCCCTGGTGAAAGAAACCCCTGAAGGGCAGAGACCGGTGTACTTTACTAGTAAAACGTTTCAGGGGGCTGAAGGAAGGTATCAGAAGATTGAGAAAGCCGCCTTGGCAGTTGTGTGGGCGTCACGACGGCTGAGGCCTTATTTCCATGCGCACCCAGTATTGGTGAGAACGGATTTGCCACTCCGATCAGTGCTCAGCAAACCGGACCTCGCTGGAAGGATGATAAAATGGTCTATTGAGCTATCTGAATTTGAAATTTCATATGAGCCTCGAGGAGCCATCAAGGCGCAAGTGTTGGCCGATTTTGTAGTGGAAATGACTGGGGCAGACCCGGCTACCCCTCGAACGCATTGGACCATCTACGTTGACGGTTCGTCAAACAGCAAAGGATGTGGAGCAGGTGTGGTGGTAGAAAGTGATGACGGCGTACACTTAGAAATTTCCCTCCGATTCAATTTCAAGACCTCCAACAATCAAGCTGAATACGAAGCATGCTTGGCCGGTCTCCGTGCGGCAATTGATATCGGAGCATCAGCAGTTACCCTCTGCAGTGATTCTCAGCTGGTGATTTCGCAAATCCAGGGAGAGTACCAAGCGAAGGAACCACAACTTCAATTGTACTTGAATTGTGTTAATGAGCTGAAGGGAAGGTTTGAAGTTTTAGAGTTCAAGCATGTGC
Source organism: Clitoria ternatea (assembly GCA_037962975.1). Taxonomy (NCBI): domain Eukaryota; kingdom Viridiplantae; phylum Streptophyta; class Magnoliopsida; order Fabales; family Fabaceae; genus Clitoria; species Clitoria ternatea. The sequence continues at coordinate 238,245,714 of CM075671.1, read as the reverse complement.
CCAGGGAAGAAAATACCAGAGCAGATATCTTGTCAAGATTGGCAAGTACAAAGCAGCCTGGTAGCACAACAACGGTGGTTCAGAGCACTTTGACATCACCCAGTATACCTATGTATCCTTCTCTGAATGCCGTCATGGTGAGTTATCCATATGAGGATTCTTGGGTCATCCCCTATATTCGTTATCTGGCTGATGGTCAACTTCCCACTGACGAGAAGGAAAGGAGACGAGTAAAGAGGGAGTTGCCATATTTTACTATGGTCGATGGTGTTCTCTACAGAAGGGGATTCTCTGTCCCATATCTTTCATGTTTAAGAGAAGACGAAGTTCAAGCGGTCTTGACTGAGGTACACGAGGGGCAATGTGGGCACCACGCTGGAGGCCGAAGCCTAATGAGAAAAGTCCTCAGGGCTGGATACTGGTGGCCCACTGTGAAGCAGGATTCCGCAGACTTCGTGAGGAAGTGCGACGCTTGTCAAAAATTCTCCAATCTCCACCATACACCGGCCCAAGAGTTATCTTCATCTGCTGTGCCTTGGCCGTTCTACCAATGGGGCCTTGATATTCTGGGTCCGTTTCCCACTGCGCCAGGAGGTATCAAATACTTGATTGTGGGGGTAGACTACTTCACCAAATGGATCGAAGCAGAACCAGTAGTGCATATCACTTCTGCACGTACAAGACGTTTCATGTACGAAAATATCATTGCTCGGTTCGGGGTGCCAGGGCGGATTGTGACTGACAACGGCACCCAGTTTACAGACAAAAAGTTCACGGACTTACTTGAAGGACTGGGGATAGTCCAGATATTTTCATCTGTTGAACACCCCCAGACCAATGGACAAGCAGAGGTAGCTAATCGAGAGGTGCTAAAGGGGTTAAAGAAGCGTCTGGGAGAAGCGAAGGGAGGATGGACTGACCAGTTATGTCATGTTCTATGGGCATACCGCACTACGCCTCATTCTTCAACTAACGAATCCCCATACCGGTTGGTGTACGGGGTTGAGGCGATGATCCCAGTTGAGTTACAAACAAGATCGGCCCGAGTTGAGTATTTTTCAGCAGAAGATAACAACGCCAACTTAGCATCAGAGCTGGATGTTCTCCAAGAATTGAGGGAAAAGGCTTTCGTTAGAGATCAGGCAATAAAAGCAAAAGCTGCACTCCGGTACAATAAACGTGTCCAGTACAGAGCTTTTAACACCGGAGACCTTGTTCTGAGAAAGGCCAGTGTGGGGAATAAGTTCGCTCACCAAGGAAAGCTAGCACCAACGTGGGAAGGACCTTATAGAGTTTCGGAGGTGACTGGAAAGGGATCATACCGATTGGAAGAACTTGATGGAACCCCAATCCGCAACAAATGGAACACTCAGAATTTACGAGTGTATTACAGCTAGTTGGTAAGACGGCGTGTACTCTTTTTCCTTACTTGAGTTTTTTCCCACTGGGTTTTCTCAAGAAGGTTTTAACGAGGCATAGCCCCAACGATGCTCTTTGTGTAATCTATATTCAGTTTTAATAAGAATACACTTTCACCGCCCTATCATTCTCACTTTTCTTATGTGTTATGATTTAAAGCCGTGGTTTAATACGCATACACCTCAGGACGGATGAACGTAACTACCTATTTTGTAGTTGATGTGATAATTCCTAGAAGAACGGAGGGAGACCCCCCCAAGTCAGACGATGTAATTCCTCGAGGTGGAATGGGTTGTAGGGCTGGTCCTTTCTCAAGGCCACAAACCGAACCCCATTCGAAGACTACATGGGTTGTAGGGCTGGTCCTTTCTCAAGGCCACAAACCGAACCCCATTCGAAGACTACATGGGTTGTAGGGCTGGTCCTTTCTCAAGGCCACAAACCGAACCCCATTCGAAAACTACATGGGTTGTAGGGCTGGTCCTTTCTCAAGGCCACAAACCGAACCCCATTCGAAGACTACATGGGTTGTAGGGCTGGTCCTTTCTCAAGGCCACAAACCGAACCCCATTCGAAGACTACATGGGTTGTAGGGCTGGTCCTTTCTCAAGGCCACAAACCGAACCCCATTCGAAGACTACATGGGTTGTAGGGCTGGTCCTTTCTCAAGGCCACAAACCGAACCCCATTCGAAGACTACATGGGTTGTAGGGCTGGTCCTTTCTCAAGGCCACAAACCGAACCCCATTCGAAGACTACATGGGTTGTAGGGCTGGTCCTTTCTCAAGGCCACAAACCGAACCCCATGCGAAGGCTTGGGCGCAGTAGGCCGGTTCACAGAGAAAACCGCGCTGAACCCCGAGTAACGGGCGCAGTAGGTTCAGGATTAGCCCTGATCCGAACCCCGTGTTGAAGGCTTGGATTGTAGGATTGCACCGAACTCCAAGTACGGTTAGTAGGATCGAACCGAACACCGTGTGAAGACTTGAGGTGTAGGACCAAACCGAACCTCAAGAGAAAGGCATAAAGCTTACCCTTGCCAAAGCTATACAAGATTCTAAGGCAATATCCGTCCTCAATTGTGGAATATCCATCTCAAAGCGGTTGAAAGCTAATGTACCCGCTCTACATCTTCGAGGACAGATAAGCATTTCTATCCTGTGAGAATTTAAAAGGTAATCTTTGAAATAAACTCTCCCCTCCCAATGAACTTACACTTGGGGACAGGGCATAACTTAATTGTTATTTATTCATTACTATTTGTTGTCTTAATCCGGTGTGATAAGTACGCGTTAAGCAGCTTGATAACCACACAGAACGGATTCGTAAAGCATTAAAAACAATAAAAGTGTTTGGTACAACACTAAGTTATCCAACAATCATACATTCGAGGCAAGCAGTTGAAGAAAAGCAACAGTGAATTTTATTTCCAAGAATAAAGAAATTATTCAGGTTATAAGGTAGTTAAAACTGGAGCTGATCCCAGTACACAGCTATGAACAAAGCATAAATTAAGGGGCCGGTGCTTGATCCTCCACAGTGGGCATTCCTCCCTTCTCCGCTCTGTCTTCCATTCCAGTTGGGGTACCTTCTTGTGCTTTAGCTCCAGAGGCAGTGGTGGACGATGTAGGCTCCATACTTTGACCTTCTGGGAGGGGAGGCAGTTCGTATAGAGATTCTTTGGGTTCATGGTGCGATCCGTCCTTGTGAACTTCTACAAGTCTTCCCCCATGGAACTCAAAGAACGGATCTAATCCGTACAAATTCAGCTTTATCCCAGGGTTCCGATAGTAGACTTGACGAAGGGCCAGGCCGAAAGATTCATACGCCACATTTTTGCATATATCCAAGGCTTTGGCAGCCTTGGCCTTGGCAGCAGCTAGCCTTCTTTGAACCTTGGCGTAATCCTCTTCTGAGGGCCCAGCACTCGCACTACCCTTTTTGAGTTCATCAATTTGGGCTTGCATCTCCTTCCGAATAGACTCCCACTCCCCAAGGTCCTTGTTGCGACCATCCTCCATAACTTTGAGATCGTCAGCAAGCTTAGCCGATCTCTTCTTCTCCAGTTGTAATTCATCTTCAAGGAGGGGTATGGATTTGTTCTTATTTTGGAGGTCGGCAACTTCCCGTTCTAGGGCCTTATTCGCAAAGTGAACTTTGCTTGCCTCTTCCGTCTTCCTCTGGAGCGTTTCTTTGGTTTTTTCCAATTCTGATTCCACTCCCCTGCGAGCTTCAGCTTGCTTGGTTGCCCATTTCTCCTTCACTGCGAGTTCGGTCTCAAGTTTTTCAACCTGATCCATATAGTCAGCTTTCTCGCTCAGGGAATCAAGCAGGCCAGACAGTTCATCAAGTTGCCAACGCCCAGCCTTGCAGGCACCTCGGACCCCAGCAGCGTCGAGGGAAGGGCGGAGGCAATACCGTGCCTTTGGGAGAGTAGGAGGCATAGATCCTTGAAACCACAGATAAGGAGAAAGGAAGGAATCACGCGGAGGATCGAACGCCGGAGGAGGACCGTTCCCAGAATCCGGCTCTGAAGCATTTTGAGAAGAAGGTGTAGAGAACTCAGGAGCGGGTTCCTTTCCCTTGTTCTTCTTTAATTCGGTTTCTTCGGCCGTCCTCTGACGCTTCTTCACAGGGTCATCAGAGGAGGGCTTCTCTTGATCGGCCTTCTTTACAAGATGCCTCTTCTTTTTCTTTCTCTCTGGGACGGCCTCCTCGCCACCCGCTCCAGCGGCTTTAGTTGCTTCTTCGGCTTCCTCCTCATCGAAGAGAGGAACCTCATCTCCTACTGTAGAAGTCAGAGGAATGAGGGGAGTTTTGGTGGCGTTCCTCTTCGCCTGGATTTCATTTTCTTCAGAAGAAGAGTCATCGTCAGCCAGCATGGACCTTAGCGACAACATTTCTGGGCAGGCCTTTTCAATTTGTTCTGCAAAACAAAAAGAGTTGAATAAGCATACAAGAAGGAAAATAACTAGAACGGTATAACCATACAACACAAGGAGATTAAGAGCGAATATTACGGAGGTAGGTGTTTTTGATGTCTTCCTCGGCCAAGAGAAGACGGCTGGAAAACCCTTTGAGGGTCTTTGAGGCCGTCTGCAGGGCGCTCAAGACTTCAACAGAATGAGGGGAAAGTTCACTCTCATCTGTATAATAAGCACGGCTCATAAGGAGAAAATGCTCGTGCGTCCAGCTAAGGGGAAACTTTGTAAACCCCTCTTTATTTCGCCAGAAGACCGGCTTATTTGGTTGAATCCGGACCCGCGTGTAGTAGTGCTTGAAGGAGCGCCCATCTACCTTTGCGGACTCCGTATAAGACTTGAAATTTACAACCCTTGAGTCACTACGGAGTGTAATGAACCCAAGGCCGCCCTTCTTATTAGCTCGGCGGACCACTTGGCAATAGTAAAATAGCTTGGCCACAGTGGCGGAGAAGCCAAAATGCTCCCCCAAGACTTCCAGAGCCCGAACAAGACTCCAACCGTTGGGATGTAATTGTGAGGGGGCACAGTCCAAGAAACGCAGGACGGCCATCTGGAAATCCGTCAGTGGAAAGCGCACCCCCAGTTTTAAGAAAACGTAGTCGTACATGTAGACCGACCTCGCATCAGGGACGCTGTGGCATATTCTTTCAGAGGGATGCGGTGCCATCACAGCGTATCGCGCTTTGTATTTCTTATCCGAATATATCTTGCAGCGGAAAGAAACCGTGCGCTCCTCCTCACTTGCATGGTGCGAAGGGATCTCTAGGAACTCCTCTTCCACCCAGCAATAAGGTTTCTCCCTGTTGAGTTTCTCCCAGTCAAGCCGGTGTGCCACAACATTGACACACCCTTCAGCAGAGCGGAGAAACGGCGTTTTTCCACGTCCTGGAAGATCCATTGTTGTGCAGGCGCGGTGGAATGCGTAGGTGCTGTGATAAAAAGCAACATCGTCAGAGAGATAACCCTCAGCACTTGACCCCTCATCAGAGCGGCTGGTAGCCCTCGAACTAAGGGGAACCTCAGAGCGACGAGATGAAGAAGACGCTCGTGAGGAAGAAGCTTCGGCTCTCTCTGAGCGATGGCGCCCAGCCACAGGAGGATTCGCCGGAATCCTCCCACCACGGTGGCTAAGGGGGGCACGAGAGCCAAACCTCCCTCTATTTGAAGGACCAGCGTGTCCAGCTCTAGGGCGCATGATGGAAATAGAATGATTAAAATTGCAAGGAGTTGAAGGGAAGGAAGGTTACCTAAAGGAAGAGGATCTTTGAGAAGTTGAAGACGACAGGGAAATTCCAAGGAAATTTGAGCAGAGTTTCACTAAGTTTGAGAGCAAGGATGGATTCCTAAATCTGCTAAGAGTTCCTTTTATAGGTAATGAAGAGGCAAAGTGTTCCGTCGAAGGTCACAATGCTTGCCACAAAACGCAACCTTTCAAATCAAAACGACTCCGTCGTTTCGTCACGAATAAGCGCGAAAATGGTAACGTTTCAGTAAACGTTTTGGCAAAATGGGCCCCCCTTTCAGTTTGAATCCAGGCCCAATAAGCCCAATCGACGGTTACACTCTTGGGTAATGATGTCTCGTGCGTAAAAAATGCATTTAATGTCCAATCATGCCATGCGCATTTAATGCCTCCCAGCCACTTTTTCGAATGCCAAGGGTTTCAATTTTCGAAGACTCTTAGGATTTCCATTACTTATTTTTATGCTGTCTGAATCCGTTGTACACAACGCGAAGAGGGCGGTCACTTGTTTAGTAGAGCGGACGCCATCGAGCTCCCAGAGACTCACAAGGATGAACTACCGGCATCTAGACTTCTCTCAAGAGTTGTGTAGCTCATATGAGCAACTTAACAGTCCCTCATACAAGCTAGGGGACAGATGATCCGGTCTAGATACCGGCCCCCATACTTGTGACATCAAATTGATCTCATATAAGGAAAACCGGTGTCCTGGTTCAACGTTACCACACCGGATATCCGTTGTCTGGTCATCCGCCCTCATTCCATGACAGCATCATTCATTTTCGCTGTAACGGTTCTGTGTTCATTAATACAGGATATTTATATAATTGTTAGCCTTTCCCTCATAGCAAGAGAAGAGCCTTTTGATAACTTATCAACGAAGACACTGTTTGTAGCAAAATACGTCACATCAATGGCTTCAGAAAGTAAGGGGGCGTGTCAGCAGATTATGCGGAAAAGGTGATTATCCTCCCCTCTCTCTAGAGGATTGTACTCTGATAATTGACCTACCCTCCTGACACATTCTGAAAGTCGAGCCACCTTGATTGACACAATATACACGCAATCAGAGATAAGGGACCCACCTGTATCCAACGTCTCATTTTTTCTCTTACGTTCAACTATAAGAAGCATATCAACACACATGCATGGGTATCGTTATTCTATCTCACTTTTTACTATTATCACGCTTGAGTATTCATTCAGTTCATACACCCTTCTAACTTGAGCGTCGGAGAATCTTCGCAGGTGGCACCACCTTTCGCCCTCCTACAACGCGAAACGTTGGTGTGAAGGATCTCCAGGACAACAAGACCGGCCTCTCCCACTGAGAGACCGGATTAATACATCGGACATACACAGTTCCGGTGTGCAAACCCTAAAAACACCTGCATCCTTGTGGCTGGTCCCACACCGGATCCTAGACTCCGGTCCAGACCAGTTCAGTAACCAATTTAGAAAAATGCTCAATCCTCTTATGTAGTCCAACAATCCAATAATAGTTATTTACTTACATTTTAAAAAGTTTATTTGTTAATAATTTATAAAGTATCACATAATTTTGAATTATATGAAATTTAGTAGACTTTATCTATGAGAACTTTAAATTTATTGGTTGAATTGATAAAATTTACTTTTGAAAGAAAGTTATTAGAATGTGTTATTTTACTCAGTTTGATATTGTATGGGTTAAGCTAGTATAAAATTATGAATAACCATTAAAATGCTTATTATTTTTAAGCTTGCTTACTACATCCAAACCAAGTCTAAACATTCAGAAGCCAACAACATATCAAATTTTGGTGGTGTTTAGAAGTCATTAGGTTTTGAGGTTGAAGAAGTTGAAAATTCAAGAAAATAGGTGTTGTCGGAAAATACTTTTAACATATGTTGTTTCCCCTTTTTTACATCGGTTATCTGGAGTAAAAGTTCCCTTGATTTTCCTATTTATTTTTATTTTTATTTATTTAATTCTTTAATTATTTTATTTAATTATTGTTCTTATTCTTAACATTACTTTTAAAATGTGATATTAGTTACTTCAATTATTTTTATTGTTATATTATTTTATTGTTTTATCGTTTATTGATATTTTTAAACGGTTAATTTAAATCCCAAAAATATTAAAAGTTTATTTTGAAAATTTTAATTTTATTGTTACATATTGTACATAAATTTTGATTAAATATAAATTCAAATTAAGTATCAAAGTTAGTATGACTTTCCTATAAAAAATCAGTATGTATTTTATAATACTTATTTTGATATTATATTAATTCAACAATAGTTATTAACAAATATTTTTTAGTATTCAAAATATTTCTTTTTAAAATTTATTATCATAATATTAAGGTAAATATTTTTATTAAAATTATTTATTTTATATTATCATTTGTATAATTTAATATATTTTATATGTTTTAACTAAATTATTATTATTATAAATTACAAACTTAATACAAACGTGCAAGGCACGGGTACCACTGCTAGTAAGTTATATAAGTATAAATATCTAATTATTAATATTAATTATATGTTATTTGATAAAATTAAATTTCTGTTAAATTAATAATCTAATCCTAATTTGATTATTACAAAACAACATTTAGGATATTACTCAAATGTATTTTATATAAGGGTTTCTTATAATATAATTCTTGTTTATCTTTTAAATATTCTTTTTATTCCTAAATTTTATTATTGTTATTATTATACTTGCTTATACATTGGTCTCTGATATCCAAGTCACATTAACATGCGGACAACTATTATTAGGAGTGGTTTTTTCATTTAACTTAATTTGATCATGTACTGTAATCAGCAGCGATGAATCCAAAATTTCAATGGCTTCTAAGTATATTTCAGGTATTTCAATGGCCATTGAAAATTTGGATTCAATTTAAAATCTCCATCTAAACAAGTGACATAAATAACATGATAAAGTAATTTCAGGTATTAAAGATTTTAAAGCTGAAAAGATGAAAGTTAAATATGACTAAAAAATTAAGAAAACAAAAAATAAATCAAAACTCAAAACGCTAACCGTACATTTAAAAAGTAGGAGCCAAGCTTGCCGAAAATGGAAGATTTTATCGCTAAAAAACTGGAAATCACAACCGTAATTTCCAAAATGAAAAATTTCCGTTGCCGGGACTTGAACCCGGGTCTCTCGGGTGAGAGCCGAGTATCCTGACCAACTAGACTACAACGGATTGATGTCACTATTTGCATGTGAGTATTTATTATCATCTAGTTCTAACATTGATTTACATACCGAAATATCAGACATTTTCTTTCACATAATTTATTTTGAAATTCAAAGTGACATATTGTTAAAACAAGTAAAATTATAATATAGTAAAACAACCTCCAAATTAGAGGACACAGGTTACTCCTTTTGTCTTACATGTAAATTGTTGTGTTCTTTATATTTGATTAAAGCAACAAAAGCATTGTTTTTTTAAGCTTTATTTTTCTTTGATTTATATTGCTACACATAGATATCAATAGTTAGATAGATCAACGAGTTAAAAATAATAATAATTCGATTTGAAAATTTTAACAAATCTGTACATATTTAAATCATTAAACTGGAAGAAGGGTTGATCTTTATTCTCGATTTAAATTACCTAAAAATCTAAAGGGTGTTTCAAGATTAGATTTTTTTAAAATCATTGGACGTTTAATGACTTATTTATAAATAAAAGATAAAATCCTAATTTAGATCAGATTTACAATACATATTTAGATTCTAGCATATTATATATAATATAATTATAATTATTGTAGTTATTTAATACTCACAAATCCTACTGGTATTTGTATTATTTCCTAATTGTGACTTACCTAACATTCAAGTAATTCTTTTGGATGGTAACACTTTTGAATCAGTGTAGAGCCTAATCAAATGAAACTAACACTCATAAAAGAGAGAGAGAATTGAACAAAGACATAAATGAGGAAGAGTGAAACTGATTCATTCATTCAAATGGTGAACAACAACAATGACTTATATACAAAATGAATTAGAGGGAAAAACAGTTACAAACAAAACTATAGAGTAAGGCTAACAACAGCTGGCCTATCCAAAAGTTGGCCAGGGGGAGATGATGCTCACCATGCCAAGCTTGGTAACAAAGGCATGAAACAATTTGGGATGAGAGGCTTTGGTGAAAAGATCAATAACTTGGTCCACAAAGGAGATGGGCAAAAGTTTAAAGAGGCTTTCTTATAATCCTTAAGATTATTGCCTACCAAGATCACATCATCAAGATATATTGATAAGGCAGTGAAAGAGGTCCCTTGGAATTCCAAAAACAAAGAAGGATCTGAATGTGCAGGGGTGAAATCATAAGTAGACAAAGTGGATGTTAGTTTTTCAAACCACTTCCTGTTGGCCTGTTTCAGCCCATGAAGAGACTTAACAAGTTTTCATGATTAGGTTGATTTGGCATTCACTCCCTCTGGAATTTCCATGTAAGAATGTGTAAAATCCATTCATAATTTAATTTAAATTTTCAAGTAAATTTTTCATGATTTAATGTTGTAGTACACTCCAAAAGTCATCTCCATATTAATAGACATCGAACATACTTCCCAACTAATACCTAGTGAACTGGTATGAACCGGGGTCAAAGATCCAGTGTGGGGACCAACCATAAAAGTCAACTATTAGTAGTGTTTATACACCGGTACAATGGGTATTCGGTATTATAATCTGATAGCTCAGTGGGTGATACCAGTCTTGTTGTCCCAGAGATCCTTCTCACCAGGATTTTATGTTAAAGATGGGTGAAATGTGGCGTCACCTACAAAGATTCTCCGACGCTCAAGTCAGTAACTAGAATGAGAATTCAAGTTAAGATAGCTCAAACAATGGAACAATATATAGCAAGAATGAATAACGTAACCTTTTCAGAGTGTGAGAATTAGCTATTTATAGGTGAGCATGGAGAATGAATCGTCAGGTTTGGTCAGGGGACAAATAGTACATTGCTCAGTGTATGATTCTGACACGCGACGCAGGAAGAGCCGCGTCTCCCGCGAACTTCCCCTGCAGCTGTACCTTGTACATTTTGTTGGGCGACGTGGATGCTTTCCAGTGTGCGAGACATACTAGTATAGGGAGAACGCCTCATACAGGTTTAGAGTCTGGAGGTTTACCTACAATATCAGTAGCGCAGCTAGGACGGATGAAATTACATCCTTGCCCATATGTCGGTATCGAGACCAGATCACCTAGGTTGAAAATAAAATTAATTAACATATTAAAGATCAAGCGTTTAGCCCATATTAATATGTTGGTATTATTTAATTATTAAAAATCGTGTTTTCATAATGAATAAACAACTTAAGGAACAAAGGAAGGAAGCTAGGTGGGTTGTTATATGCTTAAGTGTGAAAAGATAGGTTCTAAATGCTCAGTAATCAATTACAGTATCACTCTAATCGATTACAACCCTTACAATTAAGCACGTGTAAATTTGTCTCTGGTAATTGATTACCAAGTAGGTGTAATCGATTACACCCAAGAGAAAACAACATTCCCTACACAATTTTCTCTCTGGTATGTAATCGATTACCAGCAGAACAGAGTGTAGAAATTCTGTGGCAAAAACTTTGAAATTTAACTTCTAGGCCCTCTAACTTTCCCAAATGGTATCCAAACATAACCAAATTTTACGTATAGTATATACCTATTTATGACATAATACAAGTGGTTTCATATCAAAATTCCATAAAATAACGAATTATGCGCCAAAATGTAATTGGGACAATTGAAGTCAAATGACCATTCAAAAGCTATCAAACTCCATTGTTTTGGACTAAAACCAATGCATACATATTTTAAATATTATATATGACTTATGACACCAATCCGAAGGTCTAAAACCTTTCCAAATAAAAATATGGCCATTCAAGTTCCATGAAATCACCTATTTATCATAAGAAAACTTTGTAGAAATATATTAACTTTAATTTATCATACATAACAGTTACCTATTCATTCAAGCATGATTATAAACAACTAATAGGTACCATTAAGATCACAAACAGTTATACAAAACCTGTTCATCATTGAAATTCACTATTCTCATGAATCCATACTATCAATATAAAGTAGCATGCTTATATTTTCATGCACAAGTATATATGTATATCCTCATTACTAATCATGCATGCTAAGTTACCATTCAAGTTTATTCAAGTCTTATCTCAACCACACATAGGTCCATATGCACTTAGCCATCAAAATGTAACTAGTCACACAGCACTTAATTACATAATTACAATCCAAAATAACATAGCTTGATAACCATTACTCAAAACATAATCATATACAAATCTACAATATGGATATAACTAAGGGATCACTATGGCATCTTCACACATTTTCTTTACCTTGAATCCTCTTTTCTGCATCACCACACCCTTGCTTATTCACTAGGACCACAGGTAAAGGGTGAGAACAATTCAAAGCAATAAATAGAAGTCTAAATCTAAATTTTACATGAAGCTATTAACACAACATTATTTAGAAATTTTCATATGTTGAATCCCTAACAAATCACATCATACCAAGCCCATCATACACTATCAATCAACAACATAAAGTTAATTCATAATTTAATGTATAAAATGACATGGACTTAAGCATTACTCAGCCATATACTATGCATAAAGTGTAGTACGGATCTGACTCAATCATAAGGAAAATTATAGTGCCATGGTAACCCAACCAGTGAATTGTAACACTACAGTAGTGGGTACCAAGTGTCCACCAATGAATCGTAGCACTATAAAGGGTGGTACCTCGAGAAACGTACAACAAATTGTAACATATAACTGGTAGTTTCATCAGCAAATCAAGGTGTTGAGCGATTCATAACGCCATACAAATGCATATTGTAACATCCCTAATGTTTGACAATTTGGAAATAAAATAAAAATGTGAATGAGGCTTAAAATAATAATAAATAAGGGTTTTGGAAGGAAAATAAGATTTAAAATGAATTTTTAAAGGAAGTGGCATCAGGGGCACTGACGCATAGCGTGGCTGTGGCGCGTAGCGTCAGGTGCGAATTAATGATTTAACGTGTAGCATCAGCATCGCGAATCAGAATTAAAAGCTAAAACTGAGATAGACCCGAGGCATTCAAAATATATTTCCTTCTTTCTTCCCTTTTTCTCTCAAGCTATGGAGGCCTAATTAAAGAGGATTGATGGTGGATTTTTGAAAGGAATCATGCTTATGGCATTTGGGAAGTGAGGTAAGCTCTTGGAGACCCTCAATTTCATAGTTTCTTTTTCCTCATTCTCTCTTTCTCTCTCTACCCAAAGTTAGCATGCATAATGGGAGCTTAGTTCTTGAATTGAACAAATGTTAGAGGCTTAAATAAGGACCTTGAGGCGATGGGTATTTAAAGTGTATTTTGAAGCAAGGATCAAAGCCTGTTCGACATCATGGGTCTTGGAAAAGGGGATCAAAAATAGAAATGAGTTTTAAGGATTTCAAAAAAGACCCAGTAATCGATTGGAAGATTTGGAAAGCTCGGAATCAAGGTAAGAGGGTGTGTTGGGTTAAGATTAATAGAGAAATGAAATTTTACGCAGTTGGCGTATAGGAAAAGGAGTATATTGTAGCTGTTTGTAATTATTCTATATTAATTAAGATGATTTAATTAAATTAGGAATTTAATGATGAAAACTTAGAGAACGGGAAAGTAAGGGTGAGCTACAAACCTTGGAAATGATAAGTAAGGAATGAACGAATGAATGAATATGAAATTGAATATATTGATATGTGATGATCAGAAAATTTTAGAATAGCCTATATGAAATAAGTGAAGTTGTGAAGTATGTATATAGTAGTTTATGAAATAGAAGGTGAGTTTAAGTGGGTTATGCATATTTACAAATATATATATATATATATATATATAAATGCGAGGTGGGTGAGTGAGAACCAAATAATGAGAAATATGATAATTTGTATTTAATAATGCATAAATGATATTAGTGAGATCATAAGACTATATGAGTAGAGGAGAAGTTACAAACTATAGTGAAAAATCCTGATAAGAAAATAATGTAGATAAAGTAGAATGAAATGATGACTGAGTTTCAAATTAACGGGCAAAAATAAAGTAAATGGCATGTTACTGATAACGATGGTGATGTGTATATTCATATGTATTTAGATATCATGAATATTGTCTTGATTACGGATGATTTATGTTGATGGTTAATGACAGAGGCAATGATATAATGCTATTGATGAGGTTGATACACACATGTGTGATATAATGACATGATTTTAGATTTCAAGTGTGTGATACTGTATAATGATTGAATGGATATAACCTGATAAGATGAAATGAGATAATCAATTAAGTAAATGAATAGGGTAATGAAGAGATTGTATTGTGCGAATACTAGAGTTTGATTGGTCAGTATTATATTATTGATGTATAGTAAAGAATAATAGCTAAATGATATAAGGTATGGATGAGGTACTATATGTATACATGATATTACTTGTGGAACTATATGAATAAGTGATGATGATGGAAATGCTAGAACATGGCTTGTGAGGGCTAGATCATGTGGCCGCCCTACAAGGTGAGTATATATCAGCTTATGATATTATACCTGAGATCGATGATGTTCAGCCGTATTGAGGTAATTGAATATTGAACTGTATGTTAATGGTGAGACACCCTGGACACTGTTGAGGGTGGGGAGTGGTCACCGATACATTGACACAATCAAAGAGCGGCTCCTAGCTGGTTCCAGTGAAGGGATTGTATAGCTATGCTTATGTTATATGACTGATTTTATGATTAAGTGGTGGAGGATGACCGACGATATGAGTTACCCTTATTTTTGGCTTCCATGGTCAAGTTAGACCTAGTTGAGCTAACTAGAGGTCTATGACCCAGTGGTTGAGGGGGAGCCAATTCAGGCTCGGTGAACCAAGTCGGGTTCACAGGGTGTCAATTCGGACCCCCAGATGAAGGTCGATCCTTTTAGTATCCGGATACTAGAAGTCTGATATACATGAGAGTCAGTTGTGAACATGTAATATGATTTTGAGGTGATGATGCCTATAATGAATCTAATGTTTGAGGATGTCATATTCTTTGCTTGAGAGTCAGTTGTGTTTTATACTCCTCGACTGATGCGTATGTTATTGACGATGCTTATATGATGTGATGTATATTGTTGAGTTGACATGATAATGATGGAAATAAGATAAGGAATTAGAGGATAAGTGGCTAGGCACATATGCTTGGATTTAATTGATCATGATGTGATAATGATGGTATTAGTTTAAGATAACCAACATAATTGTGCAAGTATATCAATGGGAATGGTAAGAAAGGAAAGGACATGAAAAGTACTTACTAGTACTGGATAATTATGC
The DNA here is from genome assembly GCA_037962975.1 of Clitoria ternatea. Classification (NCBI taxonomy): domain Eukaryota; kingdom Viridiplantae; phylum Streptophyta; class Magnoliopsida; order Fabales; family Fabaceae; genus Clitoria; species Clitoria ternatea. The sequence goes on along the minus strand of CM075671.1, from coordinate 238,230,641 downwards.
CTAGGAGCATAGCTTTGTTATACCTTTCCTAGATTTGATATTTATTTCTGTATTAATTCTTAACTCCAGTCACTCACCCCTTGTATTGTGGTTTTAGTGACTGTTGGCAGGTATGGATGCACACCACGGAGGCGAGAGCTAAATGAGGCCAAGGCGACATGGAAGCCAGAAGAAAAGATAGATATATGTAACTGTGTGTTTGTTGTTGAATTATAAAGATATAGAATTATGTTACTTTGTTGGCGTGAATGTGTATTGATGTAGTAGTGTAGCATTTCATTATGTATGTGTGTTGTGTGGCACAGAGCCACTATATAATTGCATGATATGGGCATGTCTTGAAATATCTACGTGCTTGAATGATATGTGAAGTGTGATTGCATGTTGAATTGTTGATAATGAGGGTTGAATTAGGATGAAATAGTTAGACATTGATAACTATTTTAATGTGTAGGATGGATGAATCCTGGCACGGAGCCAGTGTAGTATGGTTGAGTGTGATGGGTAGGTATTGTATAGATGCATGATTGGTATATGATGTGTGTGATGCGATTGAGTAATGTACGAATGATTTGATTGATTTTAGGAATCATGTATATAGTGGGTATTCATGATTTTAAGGAATTGAATAGGTGATTTTGAGATCCGATGGGTTTTAGAACCTCTGGAAGGGACTAGTCGGTTCCCTAGGTCATTTAGAAACTGTGTGTATTAGCCTTGAGCCATTTGGAGTCCATTTGGTAGTTAGGTGTAAGGGTTTTGCACCTAAGCGAGTTAAACTGCATTTTGCATATAACTTGTGCATATGATGGAATCTTGGTAAGCGGACAGTGCCAACAGTTCTGGAATGGGAAAAACATGTGACCCGTAAAATTTTGTGGCAATCAGACCAAAAACGGGCCATTTAAGTAGGTCGGAAGTTGGCCGATTGGCCTAAAAGGTGCAGCAGCAAGTGTTGCTACTAATGTCCTGACGCGTAGCACTAAGGTTGCGAACTGAAGCTCACACGTAGTATGGCTTTTAATGGTTTTTTAGGCTTTTAACTTATTACAAATTTCATATTTTAACATTAACTATTTTTCCAAGTATAGGATAATTAAATTAATTTAACCATGAAAAATTTATTGTAAAATTTAGTTAAACGTGTAAAAATAAATATAAATTGATGCAGGACGTCACACATACGATGTAATGATATGCAATCCATGTTTAAAATATGAATCGTAGCGCACAAACATATAATTACACCCTATCTTAACTCCATACACATCATCACCAAATCAATCAAGCAGGATTCTCATCAAAATGAATATCAAACAAGCAGAGGAGCTATTCATCGTTACTGGCAACATAGTAATCCTCACTGAACTATCACATAAATATAATTATCATAAGAGTTTATCAAATTTTAGCACCAAACTATATTAATACATAATCTCCCATATCCATTTCCATTATTCCTTAAAAATAGGATATAAACGCACATCATAATAGAATTCCTTTGCACTAAATTTAAAGTACTTCAACTCATCACATTCCTCAAAATCCATTATTACGAAAATCATCATCAACCAAGCATATCAGCTACATTTTCGAATTAACCAATGACATAATATACTTATCAAATTAAAATAACACTTTATCCTTATAGTCCAATCATAGTGTTCAACTCACTAACATACAAAGATATATCGTAATGCACAAATAAATTATCAAAATCATTTCTAGAATAAGAATTTCTATTCAATGCTTAAATTAAACTCCCCATTCGTATGTAAAACATATCTCAAAGCTTTTCCATTTTCCAAATTAATTTATGAGCAATGATTGGTCCAAATGACAATTCCTAAAAACACTGAATAATTATTTTAGGTAATTGTAAGCAATCCTAAGCATGTTACGAAGCTTAACTAGAAGAGTAATCAATGTTTCAACAAAGAACAATTTACCAAAGTGTAGATACACCTTCTGATTTGAATTCAACAACTTCTGATACTCCTAAATTAAACTGAAATGGTTCCAAATGGTCATCTAAGGTGGTGCCACAAAATCCACAAGCAAAAGAAAAGGAATCAACACCATGGATAATGGCCAAGCCATGGCCGAAAGTGAGGGAGGAGAGGGAAATCCATGCACTCACCTTTTTAGCTTCTAAAATCAACATTTAAGCTTAACAACATCCAATTTCAGCCATGGGTATATGTAGTATGGCCCTAGGAAAAGAAATGGAAAGCATTCATTCATATGCACCAAAGAAGATTTGAAAGGGAAGACAAACTTTAGACCTCCTCTAACTTACCTTAGCTATGAATTGATGAGAGCATGCAACAACGGTGATGAATCAAAAGCAAGGATACGCGGAGGAGACAAGAAATGCACAATAGTGAGATGCAGTAGTGAAAGCTGAGAGAGAGGAAAACTACATGAGAGAGAAGGATTTTGGTTTTTTAGAATTTAGAATTTTAGGTTTTTAGGCATTATAATTAGGATTAGGAAATTATTATTTTAACTTAATTAATTTAATTAGATAACTTACTTTTAGTTAATTATAATTTAATTTAACTAAACCCATTTCAATTTGCCACCCAATGTATTGTAATATTTTCCCCTAATATTCTTGGAAATCTGAATTTGTTAGTTGTATTAATTAAATTACCCAAATTAAAAATTTTAGAATGTCACACTTCACCCCACCATAAAAAATTTTGTCATTAAAATTTAAATATGAGTATACATCAATCAAATAACTATGGATGATGCTTCTGCATAACATCCTCACGCTCCCAAGTGAAAATGGTAAAAGTATCCTGCTGCCATGCAGTCTTCACCAACGACACATTTTTGCTTCTAAGACGTTTGATTGCTCTATCCATAATATGAGTAGGTACTGCTAGAGTAGTTAGATTCTCTCGAATCTCAATATCATCATCTCGCATTTCATGAGTGGAATCAGGCAAATACTTCATCAATTGTGAAACATGGAATACGTCATGAAGGTTAGCTAACTGAGGAGGAAGTGCAATCCTATAAGCCACAACACCAATCCTCTCTAAGATCTCAAACGATCCAATAAATCTTGGACTCCGCTTTCTGCTCTTCAACACTCAACCTTTGTGAGGTAAAACTTTCAGAAACATAAAATCACCAACTTAAAATTCAAGTGGTATCTGTCGGTTATCATAATGACTCTTCTGCCTATCCTGAGTAATCTTTATCTTTTCTCGAATCATATCAATATGGTTAAAAGTCTACTGAATAATCTTAAGCCCTAACGCCAAACTCTCTCTAGTCTCCAGCCAACAAACATAACATGTGTCCTACACTTCCTACCTTACAATGCCTCATATGGATCCATGTCAATACTGTTGTGGTAACTGTTGTCATATGTAAATTCAATCAATGGCATAAAAGTTTGCTAAGAACCAACATGCTCCAATACACATGCCCTCAGTAAATCTTCTAAACTCTAAATAGTTTTTTCAGTTTGCCTGTCAGTCTTTGGGTGATAAGTAGAACTCAACTTTAATCTAGAACCCAACTACTGATGCAAAATACCCCAGAAACGTGAGGTAAAATGTGGATCACGATCAATGATGATACTAGACGGTATTGTTGGTGTATGCACTATGAACTTTCATGATTTTTCATTTGCATCATTTTTCTGCTTATCAATAAAATAAGTATTTTAGTTTAAAATTATTTTAAAACATATTTATCCTTGGAGTAATAGGTCATATGAATGTTATTCCTAAAATGTCCCTAGTCAAGCATTTACATGGGGACATATAAATACATTGAGACTAGTGTGTGAGTGTACTGATGACCTAATCTCACAGATCATAGATATAGATGATATCAAGTCTTCACACGGGTACACATTAAGAGTAATGATGTACTGGACAGACCTACCATAAGAACGTTGCATGGATCGTTACATGAATGTCATAAACGATTCTCAATGTGATAATGATATATGTAGTCCTTCGACCTGAAGTCACTATGATTCCTACATGAGAAGTTTGTTGTTTTAATACAATTAAATGTCTTCTGTAACAAGAGGACTATAAAGGTTATGATTAGGCAATGAACAAATTATGTAGAGGGATGTGAGTAATGTAAATGGGATTTGTCTCTCCTATGTGACAAGAGTGATATCTATAGGCCACTTGATAGAGTAATACTAAGAAAACACATGGCCATGCTAGAAAGAATAAACATTAGATATTTATTCGGATCAAGTCTACTCCGGTATCAAGTAAAATAAATTGGGCCATACAAGGATGATGCGACCATGCCTTGGGCCCAATTAGGATATCATGACAAAAGGAAAAAACATATAGAATAATTATCATTTATAGGTTATGTTGATATTAAATAATATTCAGACATAATGATGCATTGCTAGATGCCGCTCTTATTTTATATTAATAATAAAATAATTTATTATTAATATGACCAGGTATTTTACCTATAGGGTCACACACATAGAGTAAGTCCATCAGAAAATGTTTTGTTTTATTTTAGTTGGACTAAAATAAAGCTATTGGGCCTAACTTATTTAGAATGAGTAAGGAGCCCACTCTTTAGAGAGAACAAATTAGGTCAAACCTAAGCCTATTGATGCTAAATCTCTGAGTCATTAACTTGGTGTGTAATTCTCAGAGGATTTATTCTTTGGCAAGCGCACCAGTCGTTAAAATTGTGTTATATTTGATCATCCCACAGGGATTGTGGTAAGTACCTCAATCTTGGACAGATACAAGCTGAACCAACACAATGATCAAAGGATTCATTCAGTTTTTGTTGATTTTATACTTTCTAAGTTTTTATATTTTTCAGAGACAGTATTAAGGATGAAATACGATTGATAGAAGATAGGTCAGGATTGCTTCAGTTTACAAATTCATCAAGAAACATGCAATTAAAGTATAATCAAACTTCATAATCCAGAGGACAATCCGCTTATGGTTATTCCCTAATTTCTTAGGTAAAAAACACTAATCCTTAAGCATTGAACCTTAATTCCTTAAGTGCTCAATTAACCTAAGAATGTAATGTGAAATTGGAGGTTGAACTCTAACTATTCACCTAAATTGATTAGGCCTGAACTAGTTAGAAAGCTGGAAGTTACCTAAGCTTCAACCATGATTCCTCACTGGTGAAGTTCTTCATCAGATCTAGATTTGTCAATCCAGTAAAGCAGATCCACTCCTCAGCTTGTTCGCCTTAGGATCTAGAAGTTGATTTCCTCACTCACAGCTTCAAGATTCCATTGCTAACCTTCGCAATCCCAACCTTAGGAATTTAGAAATCCATCGACATTGGTTCTATCGAAGGAAGTTGGAAAGACATGGATAAGAGAGTTTAGAGAGCGAAAGGAATTAGAGAGATATTGGAAATGGAAAAATGAATTGTATTCTATGTACTCTGTTCTCTGATGTTGTTACAGAGTATGTATAAGTATATATAGGCATCTAACTTAACTAACTAACTTAACTAATCACTTAGAAAGCTAAGTTAATAACTAAACTAACTAACTAATTACATAATTAAGGAATAACTAACTAATTACAGCTCAGCTCTTAACAAATTACAGTTCAGCATTAGCTAATTACAGTTCAGCATTAATGAATAACAGCTCAGCACTTAAATTACAAAGGTACAAAAGTAAGAGAGAAAGCAGTAGGAACAACATTGGTGCCGAGTGTCTCTTTGGAGGGAACAGTCGGTGTTTAAATAACTTGCCTTCACGCTTGAGCGTGAAGGACTCTCGCTTGAGCGTAAAAGGCTCTCGCTTGAGCGAGCTCGAAGTCTGCACTGTAGTATCGCTCTCTTAGCTTAAGCGTGATGGAGAAGCTTGGGCAAGAGTGATATTTTGGAGTCATGCTTGAGCGTGAGCTTGCTTCACTTGAACGAATTTGACTCTTGATTGAGCGAGTGGATTATTTAATCAGCATTCTGAAGTTGACGCTCGGGTTCTTCATGCAATATTCTATTCCCTTTTTCAGTCGGTGTCTTGAAACATTTCCCAGTCGAATTTCACTCAGATTTTTGAAATCTCACTCGGCTTTTTAGAATTTCACTCGGATTTTCCTTCTTAGCTTGAGCGCGCCCTGATCCTGCACTAATAAACACATAACTGCCTAGCATTTGTACGCTGGCTGCTTAGTGAAATTATAAATAAACTCAATTTCTTAACTAATTAATGTTTTTAATCGGTCTCTTACATAAATTAAGCACTTTTGAAATAATTAAATAAAATATGAATTATTAACAATTTATTAAATAATAAGGCCAAACTAATCACTAAACAATGAATTAAGTCAAATAAAAGGCATAATAATTAAGTCTTTTTTAAGACTTATCACCTATAAATAGAGCATGAGATGCTCATAGGCCGTTCACTAAAGTGAGACACAAATTCACAAAAGTTGCAAGAGCTACACGCTGTCAAACTAGCAGTTGGCAAGTGTTGCAATTCTAGTGGGAGTGCTCGTGTGGACTCCTAAAGGACGAGTCTACAATTGCTTCGGTGTTCTTCAAGAGGTAATCCAAAAATGATTTTTTTTGTGTGTGTTTGTCTTGTGCTTTGAAACACGCCGCTTTGCAAATCCTATAGGAATCCTTGTATTTCCGCTGCTCATGTACTAGGGATTCCCTAACAGGTACACCATGCAATCTGACAATTTCCTTCACACATAATTAAGCAAATTTTTCCATAGTAGCCTTAGAACGGATGGCAAGAAAATATGAAGACTTGGTAAGCCTATCGACAATCACCCATATGGAGTCATTACCAGAATGAGTCCTTGGTAAACTAGATACAAAATCCATAGAAATGGAATCCCACTTCTATACCGGGATATCAAGTGGCTGCAATACACTAGAAGGCTTTTGATGTGTAATCTTGGTCTTTTGAAAAACCAAGCAGGATGCAACAAAATCTACCACGTCACGCTTTAATCCAGGCCACCAAATATTTTTTTTTCAAATTATGGTACATTTTAGTGGTACCAAGGTGGATACTCAACATGCTTCGGTGAGCTTCATTCAACATATGCTTTCTCAAATCATTTCCTTTAGGAACATACACCTTATCCTTAACCTTCCATATACCATCAAGGCCCTCAACAAGGTACATATTTTTGCCTTTAGCCTGAAGCTCCTTCATCTTTTAGAGATAAGAATCATTTTTCTGTTGTTCACACACCATCTTCAGAAATTCATTGGTTATTTTCAAAGCACCAACCATAATTGCATCATTAAGGCACACCTCCACACCGAGGTTCAAATCACGGAACTACACTAGCAATTCATGTTCCTTTAGCATCAGAGAGGAAACATGCATGGAATTTTTGCTCAAAGCATCAGCTACTACATGAGCTTTACCAGGATGGTACCTCAGATCAAAATCATAATCTTTTAGGAATTCTATCCAATGCCTTTGACGCATATTCAACTCCTTTTGATCAAACAAGTACTTGAGGCTCTTATGATCACTAAAGACCACAAACTTTGAACCATACAAGTAATGGAACCATAACTTCAATGCGAACACCACTACTGATAATTCTAGGTCATGAGTGGGATAATTAATCTTATGAGGTCGTAAATTCCTTGATGCATAGGCAATCACTCGATCATTTTGCATCAAAACACAACCAAGACCAAGCTCAGAGGCATCACAATACACTATAAAGTTCTTCTGTAAATTAGGTAATGCAAGGACAAGTGCAGAAGTAAGCCTATGCTTCAGCTCCAAGAAACTTCTTTCACACTCAAACGACCACACAAATGGCTGATTCTTTCGTGTTAGCTTTGTCAGTGGCAAAGCTAAATGGGAAAATCTCTCAATGAACCTCCTATAATGACCAGCCAAGTCAGAAAACTCTGAATATCAGTGACTGATTGCGGTTGCTTCCAAGCCATAATAGCTTCAACCTTAGCTGGGTCAACAGACACCCTAACTTCAGAAATGATATACCTTGCAAATTGGACCCGGTTAGTCCAAAATTCTCACTTGGACAATTTTTCATACAAATGTTTCTCCTTCAACACATGCAAAGCATGACAGAGATGTTGTTCATGCTCCTAAGGAGACTTGAAATAAATTAGGATATCATCAATGAATACCATAACAAATTTATCTAAGTAAGGATGGAAGATGTGATTCATGTAATTCGTGAAAATCACCGAAGTATTAGTGACACGAAACGGCACGACAACATATTCATAATGCCCATATCAAGTCCTGAACGCCGTTTTTGGAACATCCTCGACCTTAACACAAATCTGGTGGAATCCAGATTGGAGATCAATCTTAGAGAATACACAAGCACCTTCTAACTGATCCAAAAAATCATCAATACACGGTAATGGATACATGTTCTTGATAGTCAGCTTGTTCAACTGTCTAAAATCCACCCTAAACGTATGGAACCATTCTTCTTGTTCACCAACAATACTAGAGCACCCCACGGAGAGATACTTGATCGAATAAACTATTTTTCAAGTAATTCATCAACTTGTTTCTTCAATTCAACTAATTCTGAAGGTGACATACGATACGACGCCCTAGAAACTGTTTAGCACCAGGGATAAGACCTATAGCAAATTCAACCTCACTTAGAGGATGTAATCTAGGAACATCCTCTAGAAAGACATTCAGGAATTCACACACAATAGGTATATCATGAACATCAATAGAACTCATCCTCTAAGATAGCAAGCATAAAAAACAGGTAGGAAGTACCACTTACAAAAAAGTTATAAACACGAACAGTCCACCACCACATGATTGACAGATAACCAATCCATGCCAAGAATATTGTCAAGATCCCTCAATGGCCAACAAATCAAATCACTCAAAAATCTTTTCTCATCAAGAATGAAACATACATCCCTACACACCGATTTTGTGCATAGTCGAATACCAGTAGAAGTAGTCACCACCAAAACCATATTAGTCAATCTAGAAATGTGAGATCCTCAATTTAACTACATTTATTTTTAATCATTTAATTAAAATCACCAAGAAATTTTTTTCGCAAAATAGTTAATTAATAATCCATTTTCAAATCAAAATATTTATTTTTCATTAATAACTTCAAAACCATCCCCATATAACATTTCTTTAGCGTAAAAACCAGTTAAAATGCAAAATACGAGTTTTATAGCGTTATACGCATAGTGCTAGCATGACAGTAACAACACCTGATGCTGTCATGCATTTTAGGTCATTTGGCCAACTTCGTAGGGTCCTGAATTGCCTGTTTCAACTCCAAACTTCACAAAAATTTGTTGGCACTATATTACCACTATTTCAGAGCTGTCCGCTTGCCACAATTCCATAATATATGCAAGTAATGCATGAAAATGCATTTAAACACTTATATGCAAAAACCTATGTGGCAAACTACCTAAATGGGCTCCAAATTGCCCAAGGCCTATATGCACACTTTCTAAATGTCACAGGGAACCTATTGGTCCCTTCCGGGGGGTCAAAAACCTGTTGGATCTCTAAATCACCTATTTAGTCCCTAATTTCCACATATTCCCTTCTATTTTCACTATATGCATAATTCATCAAATCATGATATCAAACCATTTTCCAATCACATTACATAACATTCATAAACATAAACAAGACCTGCCCATAGCAATAATCAAGCACACGATCTTGGCTTTATGCCAATAATATACATTGTTCATCAAATTCAACATAATTACCCACAACATCATTACCTTCCAAATTCATCACACAATTCCATGATTTAAATAAGTCTCGAGGCATCATCATCATCAATAATTCATCAAGCGAACACATAGTTATTATCATCATCATATCATAATCACATATCGTCAATATGGTAAACTAATCCATCATTCACATAAAGAGCAATTTATCATTACACACACCAAATACATGTTATTATCAATTTATTTCATAATCTCCATCGCTCCTTGGCATAAGCTACTAGCTTGGCGCTCCCTCTGGGGCATTAATGTCTTCCCTATCATTGATTACTAAAGAGAGAAAACCACAACAAGTGTGAGTTTAGAATATTGTAATTAATATAGAATAACAAATAATAAATGTAACCATTTAATACCTAATATTCTTCTTATTACTTAACTTACCAGATCTATCATATTTATATACCCATTTCTTTCATTTCACATTAGTCCATACTTGCCTAATCTTCAGTATCAATTCAAGAACAATATAAATCGCATACATTGCATCAAACATCATCTATATCCTTATTTCATATTATATTTCTAAACAACCCTCAATTCATCATAAAACATAAATCAATATCAATTTACATATATCACAACTGACTCACATACATATCTGATTCCTAGTTTCTGAATACTAAAGGATCGACCTTCAGCTGGGGGTTCTACTTGGCGCCCGTGAACCTTGCTTGATCCACCGAGTCTTACTTGACTCTCCACCTCAACCACTGGGTAATTCAGTTGGGTCTCAAAGGACCACGGGAGCTAAAAACGAGGGGTAATTCATAGCGTCGACCATCCCACACCATATAATCACATACATAAACATAACATACATGGCTCAGCATCATCAAACTCATATATAATTGTCAAAAATTGACATTTTATAGCCACACAGGGTGGCCACACAGACTTGACCCTTACACGCCATGCCACAATATCTCCATAATTAGTATTTCATCAATTCCAACGAGTTATTCACTATTATAATATCATACATTACAAGAAACATCATCACTTTTCATTTCAAATTTACCATTCATATATATAACATATATTTATAATTCCCACAACTTACTTTATCCACTTTTAATCAATTATTTAACCATTTCATCACATATTCATACCATATATTTAAGTAAATCATCCCTATGTATATATAACATACATAATCAATATCTAGCTAATCTACAAACTTTCTAGCAACTCCTAATTTAATTTATAATCTTCATGAACCTAAATCTCATACCAATCCTAATTAATTACGACCTAAACACCCTCTTACCTAGATTCCAAGCTTCGATAATTTGCTCATGGTATCGGTTGCATCCTACAATCACTTGATTCACTTCCCGGCTTCCAAACTCAACACCCGCTTCGCCAATTGATCCTTTGGCACTCGTTCCGGTACCTACGGTTACCGAAATACAAGAACCCATTAGTACATTGCCTTTTTTACCATGCTAAGCTTAAGACCCAAGCTTTCCATGTCATAAAACACTAGTGGAAAAATGACTTTTAAGCACGGTTCTGGTGACCCTTTAAGCACGCTTGTTCCCACCATGCTTGTAGATAGGGGCTTTTAAGGACGGTTCTCAATCGTGCTTGTAAGGGACTTTTAAGCACGGTTATTCGTGCTTGTAAGGGACTTTTAAGCACGGTTACTAATAACCGTGCTCGTAGGTGGGGGACTTTTAAGCACGGTTCCTTTGAACCGTGCTCGTATCTCCCTTTCAACCGTGCTTGTAAGGGACTTTTAAGCACGGTTATTAGTAACCATGCTCGTAGGTGTAACTTTTAAGCACGGTTCCTTTAAACCGTGCTCGTATCTCCCTTCCAACCGTGCTTGTAAGGTACTTTTAAGAACGGTTCCTTTGAACCGTGCTCGTATCTCCCTTATAAGTGAGACTTATAAGGACGGTTAAGGCACAACCGTGCTTAAAAGTGAGACTTTTAAGGACGGTTAAAAGCATAACCGTGCTTAAAACCTTATTTTTTTTAATTTTTTTTTTATTTTTATTCTTTTCCAAAACCTGTAAACAGTAACCAGACAACCCAATGATGAATAATAATGAAAATGAATAAATTTCAATCAAACTATCTAAACATCAAATATGGTATATAAAATGCACAATAAGTGATTAAGCTACACTAATAGGTATATAACTACACAGTAATAATATAATAAATGACAGAAGTCTATTGGAGTCCTTCCTTGAGTTGAAGAAGGCTGGTGGCCCATTGGTTTCTGATTTCGTCAATGTATCCTTCAGGGAACATTGAGGAAGAGTCTCGAAAGTGCTGCAAAGAAGACATAACCATTAATAGGTAAGCAACAAATTGTAATAGTAATATGTAAAAACCAAATAAATTTAAGTAGGCAGCAAAAACTTACAGTTGTCCATCTATCTTCTATACCAGATTGGACAATGGTGAGCATCGTCTTCATCACAAAATGCCCACACTCAAAGCTGTCATCCTGCCGATAAGACTACAAGGTACCATACATTGATTTCAAAATTGGTTATTTTTTTTGTTACTAATTGAGGTAAAGTAATGCTTATTAATTGAAGTGCTTACTTTTGGGAAGACCCACTCTAGTGTTTTCTTGGTCCCTTCGCTGCATAGTAGATGGTACCCAATTAAAGCCCTGTAAGAGAATAAAACACCAGTTTAGTTAATAGAATGACTTAATCAAATATGTAAAGTTATTTTATTTTTAAAAATCAACTTACCCTTCTAGTATTTTCATGTAGTCCACACCAGGACTCCCATGCAACGAACAGAAGCATGCAACAATGTCGTCCTTTGGGCAAATGACCAACAGTTGCCAGTGAAGGCTGCAATGTACCGTTGAATAGTAATAACACAATCCATTATTAAATTAACAAAAATAACTAAATATTTATTAGACTCTTACTCTCTATGAAATGGCGCAAGGTACACAGTCTTGTCTGAGGCATGCATCCAATTCTGGATGTATGCCTGAATCCCCTCATTGTTGTTCCCACGAAGTTGTATTAGAGAGGGCTCCAGGAAACCATAAGTGTCATCGACACCTCTCTCTATGCAAAGTCTATGTAAAAACCTAATCAAATTTGTAGATGTTTAGTGTTGTAAAAAATATAAATTTAATTGACACTATCATTGAATGAAAAACATTATACTTACAGCTCCCAACACTGAATCACTGAAATATTCAACATCTGATTCCCTGTTAGGACCTCACACAAGTCAGGTCGTGCAATGTACACTGGGAACTCACTCGGGAGACCAAAAATGGATTCCTCCCATGGGACCAGGATAGTGCAATTGCGAAGCCCAGCCGATATGTCCCATAGTTGTTCTATCAGATCAAGGGGGCTCTGGCTTCTTTGATGGGGCAACACCCTGTTAAATTAGTTAAAAAATTAGAAGCAATTTATGATTATTGAAACTATAACTTAATATATAATTGATGCTTGGGTAAAGAGCATACCTGGGGACCAGAATCTGACACAAGTCTGGTCGGCCACATAAGGAAGTGTCCTACAGCCTGGCCGACGAGTCGTACCTCAGAAGTTGGAATAGGAACAACTGCATCTGCCTTGAGGACTTGTACAACTGAAATCCTTGACACACCATCAGGTAATTTCTGATGGTGAACCAAAGGGCCTTGGTTATACATTGAACCAATGGCAACTGACTCTTTCACTCTATCCACAAATAGGTCACACTGACGACAGTCTCCAAGATTTATGTCATCATCATCACTTTCAGGTATAGCACATGACCCCTTTGTGCTGACCCGTCTAGTCTGCATAATTACACAACATTTTGAAGTTATTCAAGAAATAATGATAACGAATCATATGTGATTTAACTAAATAATGTACAATGTAACCTGTAGGTCCAACACCGGTGGCGTAGGTTGACATTGTTGACTAAATGACGCCATCATCTCACTCCGAAACCGTGCCATCTCTTCCTGAAGCAGCCTCTGCATTTCCTCTTTTGCCTCTGCCTTCACTGCGGCAACCTTCTCCTCAAAGCTCTTTTCCAAATCAGATATGGATTGGGAAGGGGTGGCTGCATGACCGAAATAGCTTCGGAGGCCTGCAGAGAAAGAATAATTACAAATAAAAATGTTATCATACAGAATCTAAGACTATTAATGTAAACGTACCATGACCTCGACCAACTGCACGTACTCATCCAGGGTGCTCTGGTCGACCTATGGCGGCGGTCAATATATCATCCCTACCATGTGACACAAATGACCCTTGGGTCGACTGCTCAACCAAGGAATCCTGCAACCAAAAGTCAGTGATTAGTGTTAGGGTTTGATGGACATTTAACGTTTCATAAAAGATATTGATAAGCTTTGTACTTACAATCCTTAAGACAACCTCCTCAACATGTGATGAAGTGTACTGACCACTCTTCTTCATCCTGGCACGCTTCCATTTTTCATGTCTTGTGGGTGGGGAGGGGGGATCCACAATAGTGGCGTCAGGGTGGCTACCTTGACGTTGCCTAGCTTTCTCCTCCATTATCCGATCCTCTAACAATCGGTAACCCCTACGTGACAACGTGTGAGGGCAGTCATTTTTCCCCTTAATTTCCTGTGCTTTCATGCGTCTGGCCTGCATCAGAAACAATTCAAAGACATTTATACGTTATACATTCTCCGATAACTATAAAAATATAATCAGTAAAACATACATACAATAAAGTCGTCCGTGTGCCTGGATGCTACAAACGCATCCCAAATCTGCCGATCTATGGATGTGTATCTATCTCCAGGAAACTCACCCTGCTTCTTCCCGTAGACATACCTAAAATTTAAAATATTTGAATTAACTAATTGATAACTTAAAAAATGATGATTTTAAACATTTATATTTTAAAATTAAAATATACGTGGAGGTCAGGTTGCTCTTGAATGTCCTCCACCGGTCAGCGATCTCAGACATGATCTTCCTACGTAGTGTATCAACTGCAGGAATATCCCAAGCATCCTACAAGTGCCAAATAAACAAGAATGAGATTAATACGCATAACAAATTACAATACGAGTAAATAAATGTATAGATAAATATACTTACAACAACATCAGCCCAAATTGCATTCTTCACGACCTCCTCAACACTACCCCAATCAGGGATAATGATGGACACCTTCGACCGTGCCAAGACACCTAAGTATCTCTGAAACTTGGCGGCGTTGGGTCCTGAAGTCCTCCCGGTGCAAATATCAATGTCAACATGGGTTCTCTGACCCTGATGGTGCCTAAGTGCAACACTGGTCATCCGGGTAACACCTCTCCTCCTAGCTGAGGAATCGGTGCTCTGGGAGTCAGATCTCGCATGTGAATCCTGATCAGCCATAGGTATCTGTTCAAAAAAATAAGAATCAGTTTATAAACATGACGAATGATATATAAACATGATGAATGATATATAAACATGATGAATGATATATAACCATACCCTATGTTTCCCACAGACCCTCCTGGTGGTCATTACAAGTCGCAACTATATCATCTATGAGATCTTCCACAACGTCTGTTGGTGTACGTGTTGTTAGACAAGGTATGTCTAGGACATCAAGACATGGATTCTCAATGTTGTGTCTACCTTGGAGAACAAATGACCATCGTTTATCTGATGGGTCAACAACGTAGAAAACTTGTTTTACTTGAGCTGCCATAATGAAAGGCTCCTCCTTATGACCAACCTTGTTTAAGTCCACTAACGTAAAACCAAAATCATCTATTTTGACACCACTTTTGCTATCAACCCATTTACATTTAAAAACAGGCACTGTGAAACGACCGTAATCAACTTCCCATATATCTTCAATGACACCAAAATAACATAACTCAGCCATGACAGGGTTTTTGTCCTTTGAAGTGGAAAAATGCATTGATTCGGCCACAACCATAACTCCACAGTTCTGCACCGTACTTTTGTCATCTTGAATCCTTGTATAGAAAGAATAATTATTTATGTCATAGCCACAATAAGTGATTACATCAAAGTTGGGTCCTAGTGCCAGTCGATGCAATGTCTTAGAAGCAGATGTATCTTTAAGAAGGGTCATTTTGAACCACTGCATGAACATTTTGTTGTGTTCGTTCAACACCCACTTTTCAGCCATTCTAGGGTTGTTTCTTTTGACTATGTCTTTATGTACAGCTAAATACGGGAGCACAGCGTCTGTGTTGTTCAAAATATAAAAGTGTGCTTGGAGTACTTCATCACGTGACATGCTTTTAATTTTTTTCCCAATGGTACCTTTCCCATCCAACCGCCCTTCGTGACAAGTCTTTGGAATACCAATACTTTCAGCCTGTGACATATAATCTGTGCAGAACTCAATTACTTCTTCTGCAATGTACCTTTCTACTATCGATGCTTCGGGACGACGTTGGTTCTTCATATAGCCTTTCAAAATTTTCATGTATTGCTCAACAGGATACATCCACCTCAAGAACACTGGCCCACACAAACGGACCTACCTCACTAAATGGATGATTAAATGTACCATTATGTCAAAAAATGAAGGAGGGAAATACATTTCCAACTGGGATAGTATAAGAAACCCTTTTTGTTCCAACGTTGCCAACTCATCGTGGGCGATTACTTTGGCACATATGGCATTGAAAAATAAACACACCCTTGTTATCACATGTCTGACATTTTGAGGGAGAATGCCACGAATGGCAATGGGTAGAAATTGTTGCATCGACATATGACAATCATGTGACTTCAAACCAACTAACTTCAGATCCTTCAAGGAAACACAAGTGTTGATGTTGGAACTGTACCCAGATGGAACTTTGACACTACACAATGATTCACACAAACTTTGCTTCTCTTTTCTAGACAAGGTATGACATGCTGGCGGCAAATATGTTCATTTTCCCTTTACTTGTGGGTGCAACTCCTCACGTATACCCAACAACTCCAAGTTTAAACGCGAATTCAGGCCATCCTTCATTTTTCCAGGTATGTTTAACAGGGTTCCAACCAAACTATCGCATACATTTTTCTCTACATGCATCACATCAATACAGTGCCTCACATCAAGCTTTTTCTAATATGGCAGATTGAAAAATATTGACCTTTTCTTCCATGTGTTTTTTGAGATAGACTGCTTCTCAGACTTACCAAGAACCATATTGACTTCTTTCACCTTTTCATATACTTGTCGACCAGACAATGGTGGGGGAGGCATTTCAAACTCTTGTGCACCATTGAACGACTTCTTCAACCTACGAAGTGGATGATTAGGTGTGAGAAACCTACAATGTCGAAGATAAACATTTTTCCTTCCATGATGTAGTCGATCAGAACTAGTTCCCTCCTCATATACAGGACACGCTTTATGTCCTTTGACGCTATAGCCCGAGAGGTTACCATACACTGGAAAATCATTGATCGTGCATAATAACATGGCCCTCAAATTGAATGATTTTCCTGTAAGCCCATCAAACACATCAACCCCCTTTTCCCATAACATTTTCAGGTCTTCAACTAACGGAGATAAGTATACATCAATGTCGTTCCCTGGTTGTCATGGACCAGAAATCATCATTGATAACATAACGTACTTCCGCTTCATGCATAACCATGATGGCAAGTTGTAAACAAACAACAAAACAAGCCACGGACTGTGGTTTGTGCTTTGGTTCCCATATGGGTTCATGCCATCTGTGGCTAGCGCAAGCCTAACATTTCTTGGGTCACGGGCAAAATCTGGAAACATCATATCCATTTTCTTCCACTGTAATCCATCTACTGGATGCCTAACTAGTCCGTCAACAACCCTTTCATCAACATTCCATCTCATAAGCTTTGCATTATTTGTATTGGAAAATAGATGCTTTAGTCTTGGAACTATAGAGAGATACCACAACACCTTCGTAGGAGACCCCGTTTTGCAGAAATTATCAGAATCAACCTCTTTCTTCTTATACCGTGACACTCCACACCTAGGACATCGATTCAGCATTTTGTACTCACCACGGTATAATACACAATCATTTGGGCATGCATGTATCTTCGTATACTCCAAGCCCATAGGACACAATACCTTTTTAGCCTCATAGTTACGATTTGGCAAAGTGTTACTAACTGGGAGCATTTCTTTTAACAACTTAAGCAAGTCAGTGAAGCTTTTATCTGTCCACCCATTTAGCGCTTTCAAATTAAATAATCATAAAACTGCTGACAACCTCGTGAAATTAGAGCAATTCGGATACAACGACTTTTCAGAATCCTCAAATAGACTCGCATATACGTGAGCTCTCTTAAAACTTTCTACCCCTACATCACGGATCATATCCTCAAGTCGGTCATCCATGTTGTCATCAACCTCATGTGCAAAGCTTTGGTCTTTTGTTTGAAAACTAGTACTTGGCACCTCAACATGTTCACCATGCCATATCCATCGCGTATAACTCTGAAGAAATCCATCACACAACAGATGTTCTCGCACCTCTGCCAATTCTAGCTGGCGCATGTTTATGCATTTAACACAAGGGCAAAAATACATTCCATTCACCTCTTCAGCATTTCGTATCATGTACTCTATGAATGTTTCAACTCCACCCTCATATTCTGGACTTATACGTGATGCAGTTATCCAACTTCGATCTATACTCACTGTTTACAATACCAGTAAATTTAACGGTGCTATGAATCTTACTTTCTTCACAAAGGTGGTGGTCCTACCCATTCAGGATGAACATTTTTCTATACTCATAACTGCATACAACTTAGAATTTATTTTAAAATTTGATAAAATTTCGGCAGCATTTCGCATTGGTCTCTAAGTACACGAAATGAAAGTGGTCACATCATCTTCAACCACAATCAAATATGCACCCAAAGAACAATACAAAATTTAACTAACCAAAACTTCATCAAATTTTAAAATAAGTCCTAAAACTTGTACATAGCAATGATGCATAAAAAATTGTTCACCCCAAACTGTCCAAACGGACCATTCAAGATTCAACACAAATGATGAAATCAATTAATTTAATTACCATTTGTGTCGAATCTCAAACGGGAAACTATGGTTCACTCGTATAATTTAAACAATCATAAACTCATTTAAAAGGGACTAAATAAACTTATCAGAACTTAAACAAATGACAAATCAAAATTATCGTAAACAACATTAGCACACAAAATTTAAATTCAAACTAAAGACAGTAATTAGTTTACTACTACTAGTTTTTTTAATTAATCGGGTACAACTTAGATTTACCGTATGGTGTTTTGGGGTGTTGTATAATAAACTAAACTAGTTATTATTATTATAATAAAATTATTTAAAATTATAGAACTAAAATAATTTTGGGATTAATTGATTATGTAATTATACTCTTAACTTGACTAATCAACATTAATTATGGGTTAATTTATTTTGTTACAATGTTCATGTTTAATACAATTTATTATTTTACTCTTACAACTAACATTTTATTTAGTTAAAGTTTAATATTTTTATGTATTTAGCTTAAATTTATAAACAGAATACAAAATAATTTCAACAATCAATTTGTGTTTGAATATGTTAACAGGTCCAAAAGATGTGCAAGGATTTTGATAATGACAAGTACTCTTGAAGAAACAATGCAAAAACAAAGACATGAAATCAGAATTGAAGAAACAGCGAAGCTAATCGATTAGGCCATAGATGCTAATCGATTAGAAGCATTCTGTCTTGGAAGAAATTGCATCAGAGTTGAAGATAATCGATTAGGCCATAGATGCTAATCGATTAGAAGCTTTCTGTCTTGGAAGAAATTTGCATCAGAGTCGAAGATAATTGATTAAGGAAGCCACACAATCGATTAGATACTCACTGGAATTAAGATAATCGATTGCACACTTGAGACTAATCGATTACAGCAATCAAAAATGGAATTAAATGCATCAGGTACACATGATAATCGATTAAGAGAGACATATAATCGATTAGGAAGCCACTGGAATTTAAGGTAATCGATTGCAAGACATGCTAATCGATTAGGATGCTGCGAAGTCAAATTAAATGCATCAGGTACAAGATGCTAATCGATTACAGGTAATGATATAATCGATTAGTGACTCTCTGACTTGAAGCTAATCGATTACAACGCGAGGATGTAATCGATTACGCTAGTGGAAAAACAGATTTAAGTGGGAAACCAGGTCATGTCTCCACCATTCTTCAAATTTCCACTAAGTGCAACGGCTATGAGGAACTAGGGCACACCTAAACTGCTATCATGACTCTATAAATGGAGGAAGAACACAAGCACAAAGAGCAACCAACACACAACCAAGAAGCAACAATTCATAGCTCTATTTTGTGCTTTGTAAGCCTATCTCTTGCATTTTTGTACCTTCAATTGTATATCCTCTCATCTTGAGAGATTAGAATTTGGAGAGCTTTTCACTTGTATATCTGCTCTATCAAGAGAGTATATTGATTGTAAACACAAACTCCAAACACACAAAGTTATTCACTCTAGGTTGAGTGGTTGTTCACTCTAGGATTGAGTGGTTACAAAGGTTGTGGACTCAACCTTTGGGATATTGTGAGATTGAGAGATTGGGTGGGTTGCCCTTATACTTGTGAGGATTGGGTTCTTGAGTGTGGGACACTAGGAAGCCGCAATTGCTCAAAGTTGTATCTCTAGTCTACAATAGTGGAAAATCCTCTAAGTGGGTTGCTTAGAGGCGAGACGTACACCGGATTGGGTGGAACTCGTTACATCGGTTTGCAAGCTTCTCTTCCTTACTCTTTTACTTCTATACATTGCATATTTGTTGGTTGGTATTGTTTGGTTGAGAAGAACATACTTGAACTTGCTTAATTTGCTACACTTTAGATATTGCACACCAAATGTTTGCTAAATTGCTTCAACAACATTTACCTCTTGTAGTGCATTGCATATCATTGTTACTTGCTTTCACTTGCATAATCTCATAAACTTGGATATAGAAATCAATTTCAAAGGGATTCCAAGCAAAAGTTTTATAACTCAATTCACCCCCCCTCTTGAGTATTGAGGCCACTTGAACAACAAGTGGTATCAGAGCTTGACTCTTGGTAGATCAAGCTTAACAGCTTCAAGAGATTAAATGGCCTCAAGTTCTCAAAATGTTTTTCCCGAGGGTGGTGCGATAAATAGACCTCCCGCTTTCAATGGGGAAGGGTATGCCTTTTGGAAAGAGAGAATGAAAATCTTCATTCAATCAATTGACTTGAGAATATGGAATGCCATTGAAAATGGTCCCTATATACCAATGCATACCATAGATAGCAAGAATGTTGAAAAACCCATAGATGAATGGACTAGCGAGGAAGAAAAGAAAGTCCAATATGGCTACAAGGCCAAAAATCTCATTACCATGGCGTTAGGACAAGACGAATTTTTTAGAATAATGACATGCCAAACCGCTAAAGAAATGTGGGATACTCTTCAAGTAACCCATGAAGGTACTAATGATGTAAAGGACTCAAAGATTAGTACCCTTACTAGCCAATATGAATGCTTTAGGATAAATTCAGGAGAATCTATTGTTGATATGCAGAAAAGGTTTACACTTATTATTAACCATCTTATTACTCTTGGCAAAGTGTACACTAACAAAGAGCTTGTGCACAAAATTTTGAAAAGTCTCAGCAGGGAATGGCAACCTCTTGTCACAGCAATAAAACAATCTCCTAGCATCAATGAAATGTCTCTTGCAACACTCTTTGGAAAATTGCAAGAACAAGAGCAAGAACTTAAAGCATTGAAGCTAGCCGAGGAAGAGGAGAAATCCACCAAGAAGAAAGGGCTAGCCCTCAAAGCCACCTCCATGCATGAGGAAGAATCATGCAGTGACTTAGATGAAGAAGAAGAGTTTGGGCTGTTCGTAAAAAGATTTGGAAAATTCATGAAGAACAAAAAGTTCCAAAAGAACTTTAAGCCCCAAGGTAAGAAATCTACCTCCAATGAAACTTCATCTTCACCAAGCTGTTTTGAATGTGGCAAGGAAGGGCACTTCAAAGCCGATTGTCCAAACCTCAAAAAGAAGGGCAAGGACAAACAAAGAAGAAGAAGAGCCTATATTGCTTGGGATGAGAACGATGTGAGCAGCTCCGACGACTCGGAAGATGAGCAAGCCAATCTTTGCTTAATGGCAAATCATCAAGAAGAAGAAAATGAGGTAAATCTTCTTGACTTAGATAAACATGAGCTATTAGATGCATTTGAGGAATTATATGATAAGTTTACAAAAATCTCTAGTAAACTCAAAGCATCTAGGAAAACTAGTGATACTCTTGAATTGCATCTCATGGAAGCATGTAAAGAAAATGAGAGCTTAAAAGAAGAACTAGAGAAAGTTCAAACATGCTCTAGGGATAAACCTTGTGATTTTGCAAAGAAGTGCATAGTGTTAGAAACCAAGGTTGAAGACCTAAATAGGACACTAGAGAAATTCACTAATGGAAGAGATAATTTGAATATCCTACTTGGGCAACAAAAATGCATGTTTAGTAAAACCGGTCTAGGATATGACCAAGAACATAGTAATCATAAAATGGAGAAGCACTACAAAAACTTCTTTGCACCACCAAGCAAGTCCTCCTCACCTTTTATGAAATGCAATCATTGTGGCACCAAAGGACATAGTGCATATAAGTGTAGTGTTAGGAAACTAGGACCAAAGGTCTTAAGAAAGGTGTGGGTTCCCAAAGGAACGTTCCCACAAGCTAACCTTAAAGGACCCAACATAAAATGGGTACCTAGTTCTCTAAAATGATTTTGTTTTGTAGGTATGCTTCAAGGCAAGCAACACCCATTGGTACTTGGATAGCGGGTGTTCGAAGCATATGACGGGAGATATAACCAAATTTACATCATTCACTCCCAAACGAAAAGGAAGTGTCACCTATGGAGACAACACTAAGGGAAGAATCCTAGGCATTGGAAATATCGGTAAGAACTCTTCCACCTCCATAAGTGATGTATTATATGTTGAAGGCCTCAAACATAATTTACTTAGTATAAGTCAATTATGTGACAAAGGATATAGAGTCTTATTTGAATCAAATTGTTGCATAATTGAGCATAAGACTAATAAGGAAATCAAGTTTGTAGGCCAAAGAATTGATAATATTTACATGATTGATATGGATAGTTTGTCTACAAATGATGAACAATGCTTTATTTCAAAAGAGGATGAAACATGGCTATGGCATAGAAGAATAGCTCATATACATGTAGACCACTTGAACAAACTTGTTTCTAAAGATTTAGTAATTGGTCTACCAAAGCTTAAATTTGAAAATAGATTTTGTGATGCATGTCAAAAGGGAAAACAAGTAAAGGCATCTTTTCAATCCAAAAATATTGTTTCTACTCAAAGGCCTTTACAACTTTTGCACATGGATTTATTTGGACCATCCAAAATCAAAAGCTTTGGAGGTAATTACTATGGTCTAGTAATAGTAGATGACTATTCAAGATATACATGGACATTGTTTCTTGCTCATAAAAATGAAGCTTATCATGCATTCAAGAAACTTGCAAAGATTATCCAAAATGAGCAAAACTCAAAAATTGCATCCATTAGAACCGATCATGGGGGAGAATTTGAAAATCAATCTTTTGAAAAGTTTTGCGAAAAACATGGTATAAATCACAACTTTTCAGCTCCTAGAACTCCACAACAAAATGGAGTAGTTGAAAGAAAGAATAGATCTTTAGTGGAGCTTGCTAGAACCATGCTAAATGAAAACAATGTTGCAAAACACTTTTGGGCCGATGCGGTAAACACCGCGTGTTATGTTATGAATAGATGTTTGATAAGGCCGTTTTTAAAGAAAACCCCCTATGAGATTTACAAAGGTAGAAAACCTAACATTGCATACTTTCATATCTTTGGATGTAAATGTTTTGTGCTCAACAATGGAAAGGATAATCTAGGAAAGTTTGATGCAAAATCTGATGAGGCAATATTCCTAGGATATTCTCAATCAAGTAAATGTTATAGAATTTTCAACAAACAAACAAATACTATTGAGGAATCTATTCATGTTAAATTTGATGAAAATAGCCATAACCCTCCGAGAAAGGAAGATGTTGATGATCTTGTAGGTACCTTTCAAGAAATGAACTTACAAGACAAAGAAGAAGAAGTCAACCATGATGGAGGTGCAGCACAAGTTGAGAAACAACAAGATTGGATAACTTTGAAGGATCATCCCTTGGACAAGATCATTGGAGAAATAACCAAAGGGGTAAGTACTCGAAACGCCATTAGAAATGCATGCAATCACTTGGCTTTTGTATCCCAAATAGAACCCAAGAATATTGACGAAGCCATTATTGATGAACATTGGATGTTGGCCATGCAAGAAGAGTTAAACCAATTTGAAAGAAATGAAGTTTGGGAACTTGTGCCAAGACCCAATGATCATCTAATAATAGGCACCAAATGGGTGTTTAGAAATAAGCTAGATGAAAACGGTATAATAACTAGAAACAAAGCTAGACTAGTAGCAAAGGGATACAACCAAGAAGAAGGAATAGACTATGAAGAAACATATGCTCCTGTAGCTAGGTTAGAAGCCATTAGATTATTGCTGGCTTTTGCATGTTGTATGAATTTCAAGTTGTATCAAATGGATGTCAAAAGTGCGTTCTTAAACGGCTACATTCAAGAAGAAGTTTATGTAGATCAACCTCCAGGTTTTGAAAATCATAAATTTCCAAATCATGTTTTCAAATTGAGAAAAGCCTTATATGGTTTGAAGCAAGCTCCAAGAGCTTGGTATGAGAGATTAAGCAAATTTCTTTTAGAACACAAATTTGAAAGAGGAAAGGTTGATACTACATTGTTTATAAAACGCAAACAAAATGACATCCTCTTAGTACAGATTTATGTAGATGACATAATATTTGGTGCTACTAATGAAAATCTTTGTCAAGAATTTGCCAAGATAATGCAGAATGAGTTTGAAATGTCCTTGATGGGAGAACTCACCTTCTTCCTTGGACTACAAATAAAACAAGCCATTGATGGAACGTTCATTAGCCAAACCAAATACTGTAAGGAACTACTTAAAAGGTTTGGAATGGACAAGGCAAATGAGATAGCTACACCAATGAGCACATCCTGCTATCTAGACAAAGACGAAAAGGGTAAGGACATTGAAATCACCAAATATCGAGGTATGATTGGATCCTTACTATATTTAACTGCGAGTAGACCTGATATTATGTTTGCGGTATGTATGTGTGCTAGATATCAAGCATGTCCTAAAGAATCACATTTGACTGCCGTAAAAAGGATTTTGAAATATCTTGTGGGTACTCAAAGTGTTGGTTTATGGTATCCCAAAGGCGTTGAATGTAATCTTTTAGGATATTCTGATTCCGACTTTGCGGGGTGTAAGCTTGATAGAAAAAGCACTAGTGGTACATGCCATTTGCTTGGTAGTTCCCTTGTTTCTTGGCATAGCAAGAAACAAGCAAGTGTTGCATTGTCAATAGCTGAGGCAGAATATGTAGCAGCTGGTAGTTGTTGTGCTCAAATTCTTTGGATGAGACAACAACTTCTTGATTTTGGTATTGCCCTGAATAAAGTCCCCATTAAATGTGATAATACAAGTGCCATTAACATCTCCAAGAATCCAGTAATGCACTCTAGAACCAAACACATTGAGATTAGGCATCACTTTATTAGAGATCATGTGATAAAAGGGGATTGTGTACTTGAACATGTAGAAACTTCTCAGCAACTAGCTGATATTTTCACAAAACCCTTGGCTAGAGAGCAATTCATTCACATAAGAAGAGAATTAGGCATTCTGGACATGTCCAATTGTGTTTGAATATTTTGTTGAATGGCATAATGTATGATATACATCACATTTCATGTTTGGAACCTTGCTGTTTGATATATTTGAAGTTTTTGACTCCATAATCGATTACTTTGATAATCCCAATCGATTACTAAGCTTCTGTTTCGAAGGTAATCGATTAGAACTCACCCATAATCGATTACAAATATTCTGTTTTTAAGATAATCGATTATACATTATCCATAATCGATTACGACGCTTCTGTTTCCAGTTCAAAACGTTTCATCTTCTTCATAATCGATTACCACATTGCCCCAATCGATTAGGACGATTCTGTTTCTAAACTAATCGATTACCGTAAGCCTCTAATCGATTACCCTCTGCACAAAACGTTTGATATTCCCCAGTAACAGTGATCTAATCGATTACCACCTGCCATGTAATCGATTAACGTGCGTTCTGATGGGTCAAAACTCCAATTTCCTAGGCTCACTCGAAACTCTCCCTCTCTTAACTCACTTCACTCCTCCCTAAACTCTCTTTCCTCCTTCCTAAACCTAATCCTCAACTATAAATAACCCCTCATTCACCTTCTCATCTTACACTACCTCCTTTCTCCCAAATCTCTCAAAACTCTCATCACTCTTCATCTCCTCTTTTAGCCTCTTTCACCATGTCTTCCTCAAGGAATGTCAAAAGGGCTAGGTCCTCTGCTGCTCAAGCTCAAGCTCATAATCCCCTTGACTTCTCAAGGTTTTTCTCTTCTCCTAGAGACCTTCAGAATTTCATGAAAAATTTTTCTGAAAAGGAGATTATGACCCCTCACTACACCATAGCTGAGACCTTTGACAACCCAAGCCTTACCTTCACCCAAAGCCTCAACCACTACAACCTCTTCCCCTTCCTATCCCTCAAAGAAGAAGAATACTATCCTGAGCTCATGAGAGTATTCTACTGCAACCTCCGCCTTATCAATGGGATGGTTGAATCTAAAGTGAAAAACACCACCATCAAACTCTCCAATGCCCAGTTTGCAGAGATTTCCAAACTGCCCCTCAACAATGCTGATTTTGATGGAGGCGAACCCGAGGATGAATGGGGCTTCAACGCTCTTACTGCTCGCCAATCATTATGGAAGGCTGACCGTCCAAGGAGCAACCACAAACTAGTTGGCCACTTGACCATGAACAATCGCCTACTCCACTTCTTCTTGGTCAAGATGATTGTTCCCCGTGGTGGGAACTATGCTCTGGTTGAAGAGGATGATGTCCTCTTAATGTGGGCCATGCTGAACCACAAAGAGATCAACTGGGTTCAGTTGATCAAGTTCCACATGCGCCATGCCAAGGACCAACAAAAGCTCCCCTATGGTATCCTCCTCACCAAAATTTTCAAATTCTGTGGAGTAGACTTAGCAGGGGAACTCTCTGAGAAAGTGCCCCCTAGAGCTTGCATCGGCACCCATCACCTCACCAAAATGGGTCTTGTCTTCACCAATGGAGCATGGTACTCACGCATGGAAGGCGCTTATGCCAACATTCCCTTCCAAGCTCCTGCTGAAGAAGCACCTGCTCCTCCTCCTTCTCCACCTCAACCACAAGCTGCAGCCTCTTCATCTGCCCCACAGGTTGACCCTTGTGCATCTCTCTACGCTTATCTTGATCGCCGCTTCGATCGTCTTGAGAACTCCCTCCAAGAGTTTTCCATGACCGAGCAGCAACATTTTGAGATGATGCAGCAGCGCTATGAGGAGCTGGCTCACCAAATTTCAGAAATCCGCTTCTTCAACCCAGACAATTAGATTTTCTTTTGATGTTATGTTGATTTCTGATTGTTGCTTTTCTGCATTTTGATTAATTTACTTCTTGTATTTCCCTTGGTTATTTAATAAAAGTATCTTATTTTGAGTTTATACAATTTCTCTTCACTGCTCCAATTGTTTTTGATGATTACAAAGGGGGAGAAGAATAGATGTTCATATGTTGGATAATATGTTGGATAATACTCTGATACAATATATGAATAATTCTGAATATGCTGTGATAATATGCTCTGATAATATGGATAATAGATGCTTTGCAATTTGAATAATCTTATCTGTTTGTTAAACTCATGCTTTGCAATTTGAATAATCTTATCTGTTTGTTAAACTCCTTTTGATAGGGGGAGAATTATAGATAGAGATAATAAACAATGGATAAAATGAGATAAGACATTGGCTGCTGAATCGTTTTTGAAAATTGTCATCTGCTATTTGAAAAAGAGATAATGTAGCAGAGTTGTTTTTGCAAAAGATAAGCCTATATTATTTAAACTAACAACCCTCAAGAGATGAACATAGTTGTCATCATCAAAAAGGGGGAGAATGTGTTTGAATATGTTAACAGGTCCAAAAGATGTGCAAGGATTTTGATAATGACAAGTACTCTTGAAGAAACAATGCAAAAACAAAGACATGAAATCAGAATTGAAGAAACAGCGAAGCTAATCGATTAGGCCATAGATGCTAATCGATTAGAAGCATTCTGTCTTGGAAGAAATTGCATCAGAGTTGAAGATAATCGATTAGGCCATAGATGCTAATCGATTAGAAGCTTTCTGTCTTGGAAGAAATTTGCATCAGAGTCGAAGATAATCGATTAAGGAAGCCACACAATCGATTAGATACTCACTGGAATTAAGATAATCGATTGCACACTTGAGACTAATCGATTACAGCAATCAAAAATGGAATTAAATGCATTAGGTACACATGATAATCGATTAAGAGAGACATATAATCGATTAGGAAGCCACTGGAATTTAAGGTAATCGATTGCAAGACATGCTAATCGATTAGGATGCTGCGAAGTCAAATTAAATGCATCAGGTACAAGATGCTAATCGATTACAGGTAATGATATAATCGATTAGTGACTCTCTGACTTGAAGCTAATCGATTACAACGCGAGGATGTAATCGATTACGCTAGTGGAAAAACAGATTTAAGTGGGAAACCAGGTCATGTCTCCACCATTCTTCAAATTTCCACTAAGTGCAACGGCTATGAGGAACTAGGGCACACCTAAACTGCTATCATGACTCTATAAATGGAGGAAGAACACAAGCACAAAGAGCAACCAACACACAACCAAGAAGCAACAATTCATAGCTCTATTTTGTGCTTTGTAAGCCTATCTCTTGCATTTTTGTACCTTCAATTGTATATCCTCTCATCTTGAGAGATTAGAATTTGGAGAGCTTTTCACTTGTATATCTGCTCTATCAAGAGAGTATATTGATTGTAAACACAAACTCCAAACACACAAAGTTATTCACTCTAGGTTGAGTGGTTGTTCACTCTAGGATTGAGTGGTTACAAAGGTTGTGGACTCAACCTTTGGGATATTGTGAGATTGAGAGATTGGGTGGGTTGCCCTTATACTTGTGAGGATTGGGTTCTTGAGTGTGGGACACTAGGAAGCCGCAATTGCTCAAAGTTGTATCTCTAGTCTACAATAGTGGAAAATCCTCTAAGTGGGTTGCTTAGAGGCGAGACGTACACCGGATTGGGTGGAACTCGTTACATCGGTTTGCAAGCTTCTCTTCCTTACTCTTTTACTTCTATACATTGCATATTTGTTGGTTGGTATTGTTTGGTTGAGAAGAACATACTTGAACTTGCTTAATTTGCTACACTTTAGATATTGCACACCAAATGTTTGCTAAATTGCTTCAACAACATTTACCTCTTGTAGTGCATTGCATATCATTGTTACTTGCTTTCACTTGCATAATCTCATAAACTTGGATATAGAAATCAATTTCAAAGGGATTCCAAGCAAAAGTTTTATAACTCAATTCACCCCCCCTCTTGAGTATTGAGGCCACTTGAACAACACAATTAACACTTAAGTATTTAATCTATAATTAACAATATTCTAATTTTTCTAATTACATTTTCCTAATATATTAATGGCATTCTCATTTTTCTAATACTATCTAAGCCTAACAATAAAACATTTAATTGATTTGGAAATAAATTCAAAATAAATTCTAAATAAATTCTAATACAAAATAAATTCAAAATACCTAAGCATTTAATCTATACTTAACAACATTTTAATTTTCCTAATATATAACTTATAACATATAACAATCTATGCTAACTAAGCCCAACATTGTATCAACAACAGCATGTTTGGCAGCAAATTCCAACGAAAATGAAAGGGGCTTTTTCTCCAAACATCCCTCAAACAAACTCAACATTGTAAATAAGCATACGTATATAAGAGAAAAATGGAATTTTAGGAAGAACCTTGTAGTTAGAGTGCAATGCATAGTGGAGGGAAGGAAGTGGATGAACTCATGAAAATGGAGAAATTGATGAGGAAGAAAACATTATGGAGGCAACAAGGAGGAGCACGTTCGTAGTGGGGGAAGGGAAGAGGAACAACTCATGAAAATAGAGAGGGATAAGGAAGAAGACGTGAGGAGGTATGGAGGAGAAGACGAACACGGTAATGGAGGGAGAGGGAGGGAGTTGAAAGAAGAAGACTAGTAAGAGGGAGAATGGAGGGAAATGAAATGCAATGTGTGGGGTAATGTGTACCCGTGACAGCCTAGGGAAGTGTAAAAGTGTTACATATAAGGACGGTTCCCCTCACAACCGTCTTGGTAACCACCTTTTAAGCACGGGTCACTAACACGCGTCTTAGTATCCCACTTTTAAGGACGGTTACGCGTAACTGTCTTCGTAGGCCTTCTTAAAAAAATATTTAAATTCAACCTTTAAGGACGGTTCAGAGCAACCGTCTTCGTATGCCTTCTAAGAAAATTTTTAAATTCAACCTTTTAAGGACGGTTATGAGCAACCGTCTTCATAGGTCTTCTTAAAAAAATTTAAAATTCAAATTAATAAAACCTTTAAGGACGGTTCTACAAAAACCGTGTTAGCAGGCCTTTAAGAAAATTTTAAAAACAAATTAATAACACCTTTAAGGACGGTTCCACAAAACCGTGTTGGTAGGATTTTTTAAAAAAATTTAATAAAAATATTTTCAGACCCTTTTACCACGGTTCCCCTTAACCGTGTTCGTAGGCGTTTTTTAAAAAAATTTCTCAACCTTTAAGCACGGTTAACATCAACCGTCTTTGTAAGTCTTTTAGAAAAAAATTTTTAAAAAATTTTACCAGTCTTTAAGCACGGTCCACTAGTAACCGTGTTCATAGATGGCTTTTTAGGACGGTTTCTAGTCAACCATCCTCGTATGTGAATTCTAAAATTACAAAAATGCCACCACCTTTTTTTTAAACACGGTTTTGACATAACCGTGCTCGTATCCTGTCCTCGTAGCCATCTTCTGCACTAGTGAAATGTGAAATCCAAACCCTTCCCAACACATGCAAGATTCGATTTTGAGAGAAGGGAAGGAAGAGGAAAGAAAAAGACTTTGAAATCAAGGGTCCTTCATGGTTTACCTTAGTCCCCAAGCTTAAAATGTGAGTAATCACACGTTTTCCACTAAGTTCTGGCCACTATTTGCAAGGGGAAGAAGAAAGAAAAAAGAGAGAAAAGAGATATATTCTATTCTGTTTTGCATGTCCCTCACTTAAAACTGGTCGCGACGCTGACGCTATGCGTCATAATGGCGCTATGCGTCAGCTTTAAAATTTTACCTTGACGCTACACGCCAATGCCACGCTACGCATCAGGCAAAATCTCCCATTTTCATTTAAATTCATTTAAGGCTCATTTATCTACATCATACTCTCTAATTAGCATTATTTTAAGCCCAATTACATATTTATTTATTTTTTAAAATGATTAAAATATCTAGGATGTCACAAGAAACAGGAAACTTCAGTCACCATCCCACATCTTTAGATATAAAAAGTGTATAGCATCGGAATCAAATATGACATATAAGGAATGATCATCAATCAAACACTTACCCTGTACAAGGTTCTCATCTTGCTTTGCCTCATCACCAGTAATAGCAAAAACTCACCCTACAATGGTAGGTTGCTAGCTACTTCCAGCCTGGGAATAAAAGTCTCGGTAAATTTAGGCTCCACGGCCCCCACTAGAACTACCACCACGATTTCCCGCACTTCCACGGCCTACAACTGTGACATCCTAAGTCGAATTACCATTTATTTTACCCGGTTAATCATTTATACACTAATTTTTCACATTTAGTACAAATCCACTCGGTTTTAATATAGAATAATATAAAATAATATTTACCATTTTTAAATACATTCAAAATAAATAAGGCATACACGAAACGATAGTAACCGATCGAAAAATGAATACATTCATAAAATAGAGTTGGTTAGAAGCAGCGGAAGAGAAATGAAGGCAGGAGGGTACTTCGCCTGAGTGAGACCCTGATACGCCTAGGCGAAGTTCGAGGGAGTCGCTCAAGCGAGTCCTGACTCGCTTGAGCGAAAGCTACTTGGCGAGCCTGATTCACCAGGAAGACTCACAAGTCGGTGTTTCACTCAGCAAAGGGGTCCACTCGGTCAATTTTCTCTCGGGAACAGCTTACCTATACAGCACTCAGAAAAGATTCATTCAATTTTATATCACTCGGAAGACACCTCAACTCCCCTTCACTCGGAAAAGACTCTCTCGGCCACAACTCACTCGGAAACCTTCTCACCTTCATTTGGAAGCACTCTAATTTTCACTCGGATACATCCCACTCTTTCTTCACTTGGAATTATTCTGCTCTTCCTTCACTCGGAATTATTCTTCTTTTCCTTCACTCAGAATTATTCTGCTCTTCCTTCACTCGGAAGGGTCGAGGGATACACACGAACGAACAGACATCAGACCAACTGGCCCTCACTCAGACAAGGATAAATTCAATTCGCTCGGGAAATATTTACCCAGGAGTCGATTTGGCTACATCACACACATGAAAGTAAATACCAATCATAATATAACAGAAATTCACATCAGATTGAATTCACTTCAGCACACAGCATGTGATACCATACACTCAGAAAACTCATTATACACATATATTACATAATTCATTCAAAGTCACTCGGGCCTTGGCATCGGTCCTCCACTTGGCGCGCCTCCAGGGCTCCGACTTCCTCCCTGTCACTGGTTACTAAATAGAAAACAACAGCAAGGGTGAGTGTTTGGCATCATAATTAATCTAGAACGGAATTTAAATAATAAAAGGAGTATAAACTCCGTTCAATTGCTTTATTTTAAGAATACAAGTCACACACGGCAGTTAACTCACACTCGGTAAATTTAACACATTACACTCAGAAATATAACCAATCACGCTCTGTACATATAACAATTCTCATTCGGTAATTTTAGCAAATCACTCATCAAATGTATCAATTCATACTCAATGAATATCACAAATTTCGCTCGGCAATATATCAACTCATACTCATAAAATGTAATAAACAACACTCGGTAAGTACAATTAATCACACACACACACACACATCACAATCAATAATTTAATTGTCACCACTGACTCTCATACAAATTGACGCCTAGTATCCTGATACTAAAGGATCGGCCTTCAGCTGGGGGTCTTACTTGACACCCCGTGAACCTTGCTTGGTTCACCGAGTCCTGCTTGACTCTCCACCTCGACCACTGGGTCCTACTTGACCACTGGGTAGCTCAACTGAGCACAAAAACCATGAGAGCCAGAAATAAGGGGCTAAACATACCGTCGGCCATCCCACACCACATAATCACACATACAATTCATATTTCTCATGTTATAAGTGGACATCAACAACAAACACTCGTCACTCGGGTGACCTGCTTGTCAAGCCCGGCTTCACACTGCCACTCACCGATTGTCACAACATTAACCATTCTAAAATCATTCTCATAAGTCACACACACACAAACCTGATCCTCAACCGATCGGTGTCCTTACTCACACATGCACAAACATACACCCAACTGTCATTCAACAATGTTTTCTTACCATGTTCACTCATTTCAATAACTCGGACACGAAGCATGTCCTATTCTAATTAATCATAACACGAACACCCCCTTACCTCGGTTCCAAGCTTCGATAATCTGCTCCTGGTGTCGATTATATCCCCTGAGCACTGGTTCGTTGTCTCACTCCTGAATGCAGCATCAGCTCCGTCACTCAACCTTTCAGTGTTCGCTCTGCTACCTACGGTTCGGAATACAAAACTCATTAGATTTACACCATCCTCAACTCTAAAGACCACCTTCGAGCTCACACTCACCAGAGGAGTGGAGAACAGACCCACACACAGCCATGCATGGCCACTCGGTTGACAGAGAAACAAAAGGGGCAGGGAAACACAAATGCAAATGGATTAGTGGACTCACCTTGAGACCACCATCACGGAAATGGGATTATTGCTCAGTTTTGATGCCAACAAAGTCTCCCCTCAGAACATGCAACTCGCAACGTGAGGAAGGAGGAAAAGAAGAAGAAACAGAAACAGGAAAGAGGCAGTGGCTCGCACGTGAATGATGAATAAAAGGAAAGGGAAAAGAAGTCTTTTAAAATCCAGGGGCAACCGGTAACCTTCCCAACCAGTTACTACCCCATTTTCCCTTACCTTTTCGCTTAAGCGTTTTCCTCAAACTTTTTTCTTCTTTTAATCAGTCTTCACTTTATTATTAACCAATCAAATAATTCTATTTATATTTACAATATTTAATTATTTATAATCTCCCAATAATTCATAAAAATATCAAATAATTTCCTAAAACAATTATTAATATTCTCCAATATACATAATTTCACCAATTGTGCGGGATGTTACAACAGCACTACCATGGCCTCTAGAAGGAGTAAGACTAACACACTGAGGGAAGTTAGGATGAATGTGGCTTCTCTGACCATATTGATGACAAATAACCTCAAGTCTCTTATTACAATTACGTGCGAAATGATTGCCCCCACAATGGAAGTAAGAAAACTGTGACTGGTCACCACCATGGCTACCAGAAGAAGAAGATAAGGATCCTCCCCGAAAACGGTTTAGACCATGTTGAAACTGCTTCTTAAACCTCCCAGATTAAGGCTTCAAAACTCTCTCCACTTTTCTTTCAGTAATCCTGGCCAATTGATTTTCCTCTAGAATCCTACATTTGTTTACTAATGTAGGGAAATCATGGATTTCCTGGTATCTGATAGTTTCCTTCAACCTAAACCTTAATCTATTTTCATATTTAACATATCAAGAGGATTCAGTTCCCTCATTTGGGAATGAAGGATAAAATAAGCTTAACTCATTGAATTTGGTGGTGTACTCACCAATAAATAAATTCCCTTACTTCAATTCCATAAACTCTAATTCCTTCCAACTTCAAACATTAGCCAAAAAGAATTCTTGTAAGAAGCATTCCTTGAAATTAGCCCAATCAAGTTGCCTCCCAGTGCTTATCATACATTGTTTGGCTTGTAACCACTAGGTTTCAGCTTCCTCTATCAATTGATAGGTGGCATATCCACCTTTTGTGCCTCATTGCACTCAAATGGTCGAAAGATTTACTCCATCTCTTTCACCCAAAGGTAGCACCTTTAGGATTGTAAGTCCCTTTAAAGGTAGAAGGTTTTCTCTTTAAGAATTTGTTAAGACCGTTAGCTACACTATAAAATCCTTTGCTTATTTACCTAACTTTTTAACTATTTAAATAAAATCTTAATAATTTTTTTCACAAATTAGTTAAATAATAATTAATCAAACCTTCTAAGAAGTTACATGACCCCTAAACAGTATCTATATAGCACTCCCAAAGCCTATGGTTCCATTACAATTGGCAAAACATACATAACAGGAACAGGGGCCTGATGCTACGCGTCAGCCCAACCATTCACACCTGGCGCTACGCATCAGGCTGATGCTACGCGCCAGGCATGACATAGCAGCAATGCTGCTGTCATAGATTTTAGGCTATTTGACTAACTTTTGACCTACCTAATTGACCCTTTTTAGGTTCGATTACCATGAAACTTCACGGGCCAAAATTCCATCATATGCCCAACATATGTTGAAAAATGCATTCTAAATTAAAATAATGCATATACATGCACTGTACCTACTAAATGGGCTTCAAACTAGGTAAGGCCTATATGTACAAGTTAGAATTGAGGTAGGGAACCTATTGGTCCCTTTCGAGGGTCCAAAAACCCATCGGATCCCAAAATCACCTTTCTGGTTCCTAAATTTGACATTTTTGCCTATATATAGTATTATGCATAATATGTTTTAATTCATCATCACATCAACCATTCATATACATTCACACTCAACATATAAACAACACACACACTACAATACCTGCCCATATCAAATAATCACACACAATGGCTTCGTGCCATGATCATAATTGCTATCTCTATTCATTATCATTCCCTCACACATATCACATTTGACACCACCAAACCATAATCGATGCAAGAAACCTCAAATCTCACAAACCATAAATTTAATCATCATACATCACAACATACATTAACTAATATTAAAACAATTCATGTCTAAACTATTACACAATTTCTCCTCTCATCATTTCCTTAGCAACAGCTCCTTACTTGGCACTTTTTTCTGGGGCATCCGCAACTTCCCTATCATTGGTTACTAAAAGAAATAGAAAGTCACAACAAGGGTGAGTGTTTGGAAACAAAATCATAATTAATATAAAATGGTAAACATAACACTAAAATAACCAAGTAAATAATTTACCATTAATACTGTTTAATGTCTGAATCCCCTACAAGCTCATACATTCTTTACATCATAGCAAGGTACTATTAACATCATATTTTAAATTTTCATCATCTCACAACAACCACTATTAACATCATATTTCAAGTATTCCGTCAATTTCTATCTCATACAAATACTATATCATAACCAACCGTATGAACATCATATTCATTATTTCCATATCAATTACAAATTCATACATCACCATAGTCATATAAGTAAAGCATCACTAACTCTCATCATGCAATATGACATCTAGTATCTAGATACTAAAGGATTGACCTTCAGCTGGGGGTCCAACTTGACATCTCTCCACCTCAACTACTGAGTCCTACTTGACCACTGGGTAGCTTAAATGGGCCTCAAAGGACAACGGGAGCTAAAAGGGAGGGGTGAAATATATCGCAGGCCGTCACGCACCATAAAATCACATACATGCATCTCAAATCACACATCCACTGGCAATAATCAATAATCAACCATCATATAGGGTGGCCACACAGACCCAACCCTTAAATAACTTATCAAAATGCATGTTAATTCATCAATATTCATCCAATTCATCAACATACGCCCAATAAACTCATAATTCAGGCCCAACTAATCATATACAATTACATACACCTATATCTAGCCATTCAAACTAATTTATCACACTTAATCATGCACCCACAAATAATTATATACCATCCATACCATTCATTTACTAACCAATCATACATCCTAATCATCATGCATATACATATTCATCATATTATCATATTTCTAAATTTTTCTGATTATCACAAACATTTTATTCTTCTAAATTTTAATTAATTATGACCCGGACACTCCCCTTACCTAGATTCCAAGCTTCAATAATTTTTTTCTCGGTGTTGATTTCAACCCATAATCAAGTCATTCACTGCTTCGCTTCCGGTTCCAACACCTACTTCACCAAACAGTCCTCTGACACTCATTCCGGCACTTATGAACACTAAAATACAAAACCCATTAACTTTTCATGATACCCAATGCTTAGAGGTGATTCGCAAGCTTCACATTGCCATAAAATATGAAATCACAACCCTCCATCACACATGCAATCCACAGGTAGAGAGAGAAAGAGAAAGAGGAGAAGGAAAACTTGAAGTTAAAGGTTTCCATTGACATACCTTAGTTCCCCGAAGTCAAAAATATGATTGATTTCCAAGATCTCACCAAAAACTAGCTTGAATTGAGGTCCCAAGTTTTGTTTTGTATGTGTTTTATGTTTCAGCCACTGAGTGTTTTAATTCTGCCCGTGACGCTAACGCTACGCGTCAGTTCTAAAATTTCATCTTGATGCCACGCCTCAGGCAGAAACCTTAAATTCCTTTTAAATTTATTCCTAAATCATACAAAATGCCACATATTCCCAAATGATTATAACTTTAACTTATTCACACATTTATTTATTCTTTTAAATATAAAAACTGATGGTTCAGAGAACAAACTTAGAAAGGGGGTTGAATAAGTCTGTTCACTTTTTCAAACCAAAAAGTGATATTCAAGCACAACAGCATGTTGCACAGCAGACTAGACTTTTGATTATGTGAAGAGCGTGATACTTTAATTCAGCAAGCGTAATTTTACCAAACTTTTATTATCGAGTATAACAACAATAATGCACCAGACTTTTGATAGTAACATGTGAGAAAGAGAGACAATACACAAGCAATTTTATATTGGTTCACCTCCAACCTAGAGAATACATCCAGTACCTTTAAATCTGAAGGATTTCCACTATGTAAAAATGTATTACATCAGGTGTTGAGTATTATTAACTCCAACCACTCCTGGCTTAAACACAGTTCATGCTTCGAGTGTTCTTGACATCGGCCACTCCTAGCCTTGAGTATTCTTAACTCCAGCTACTCCTAGTTAAGCACAACCCGTGCTTCAACACACCAAACCCCTCTGGATTTCTATGAGTATTATTTTGCAGCACCCACTCTAGGCTCAAACCCTGAGTATTCTTTCAAAAGCCTCTCCAGGCCAACAGTGTTTCCTACACTAATAGAGTTTGGGAACACACCAGACTTGTACTACTAGAGGATTAGAATAATTAATTCATATAAAATAAGCCTCTTGACTTAGCAGAGTTAAGTGATAAACCATGAAAATGGGTTTGTAAAGAAAGAGATGGCTTATTTTCCCATAGGGCTCAATACATTCAGAAAGTGAAAGATGATTGAAAATGTACTGAGCCAGAAAGCATGACTTGGGATAATATACAATTAGGTACACAAAGGCATATCCCAAGTTACTATGGCATCTAAGTAGAAAGATGATTGCACATAGTGAGCTTTCCTTGTCTTCATGACAGATCTTCCAAGTAGAGTTACTCGTTAATGAGTTTACTACCATTTTTTCATTTCTCATCAGCTTTTGTATATGAACATCTAGTATTCATTCATGATATTTTCTCCTTCTTTCATCACACTTTGATTATTGTGTTCTAGCTCATCTTCTTCTTTTTCATTTTGCTCTCTAGTATTTCTTTTTAACCTCCACTTACGGTAATATATTTTTCTCTCTTTATATTTTCTTCTATCTTTTTTTAAAAGGTTACTTTGGAGAAGAGATCAATTCTTTTTATATAGAATCATCCTGTTGATCTCAGAGAGAAAGGCCATCAGCCATATGATTGTTGAGAGAGTTGTTGTATATGGGAAAAAAGCCTTTCATGTTGGAGTTGCACAAAGAGTAAGAGCTTTTATTGTCAGAGAGAGTCGTTCTGTACACGCAATATAAATTTAAGAGCTTTGAGATGTGTGCAATCATAGGTAGAGTATAGGTATCATAAGTTTCATGAAGAGGGAAGGCTTTGATTCAGAAGATCTCTAAATGCGTGAGATAAAGGTGAAACTTAGATGCTTTTCAGACTAGATTAGAATGCACCCTGTTTAGTCAATTTTCCTTTCAAGAGTCTTTTCTTTAAGCTTCGATGGAGAGTACTCGTTATCATTGATGCTTCATGTATTAGTCCGCTTCTAAAAATTTGAAGGGAGAAGACAGGGTCTGATGCTTTCGTACTTTCTGAAGCTTGAATGACGTTTTTCAAGTCTGGGTCTGGTGAGTTATTCTGATGCGAGAGAATTTCTTTTGAAGTGAATTACCAGACCTTTTGATTCTTCTTTTGACTTAGATTATAGAGTTCGTGTTCCAATTAAGTCTTCTAAACTTTAGATGTGTAGGCTCCCATTTTCTTTTGTAGCTTCGACCTTTTCCTGAAACACTTAAATACCCACATCAAATGATAACAAACATCTTCATTTAAGTTAGAGTTTATAATGTTAGTTATCAACAAATCTCATGAGTTTTGGTTTAAATGATTCGACATTAACCAATCTTTTCTTCAACAAAAACATATGGGATGTTACATACACGACCCTGCCTATCAAGAACACTAGGTAATCGAGCTAATGCATCAGCCATAGGGTCATTGCCCATACTACTACTCGTCATTTATCAATCTATATTCGTAAACAAATATATAACATTTAGTACTTATTGGCATTAGATAACTCATAGTATTATTATCCATCAAATAACTAAATTGCTTTGAAGGATTCAATAGAGGAAATGATGCCATAGGATCCTAAAACATAACACATAACAATATATATAACAAACATATATACTAAACAATATTATCAGCAGCTCTATTTCATATTAATAACATAGGTCAATCATTAATCACACACATGTTAGATCTGAGTGGATAGAACTACTCTGATACCAACTGTAAAATCCATTCCTAATTTAATTTGAAATTTCAAGTAAATTTTTCATGATTTAATGTTGTAATACACTCCAAAAATTATCTCCATATCAATAGACATCGAACATACTTCCCAACTAATAGCCATATTAATATATTGGTACTATTAAATTATTAAAAACAATGTTTTCATATTGAATAAACAACTTAAGAAACAAAGGAAGGAAGCTGGGTGGGTTACCGTAGGCTTAAGTATGAAAACATGGGTTCTGGATACTCAGTAATCCATTACAGTGTCATTGTAATGGATTACAACCCTTACAATTGAGCACATATAGATTTTTGTCTCTCGTAATCGATTCCTAAGTAGGTGTAATCGATTACACCCGGGAGCAAACAACATTTCCTGCATAATTTGTTCTCTGATAATCGATTACCAGCAGAACAAAGTAATGAAATTCTACAACAAAAGCTTTGAAATTAACTTCTGGCCCCTTAACTTTCCCAAACGGTATCCAACCATCACCAAATTTTGAATATAGTTTATACTACCTATTTATGACATAATACAAGTGGTTTCATCTCAAAATTTCATAAAATGAACGAATTACGCGTTAAAATGCAATTGGGATAATTGAAGTCAAATGACCATTCAAAAGCTATCAAACTTTATTGTTTTGGACCAAAACTAATGCATACATATATTAAATATGGTATGACTTATGACACCAATCCAAAGGTCCAAAAGCCTCCCAAATCAAAATATGGCAACTCAAGTTCCATGAAATCACCTATTTATGCAAAAAAAAACTTTGTAGAACTATATTAACTTCAATTTATCATACATAGTAGTTACATATTCATTTAAGCATGATTATAAACAACTAATAGGTACCATTAAGATCACAAATAGTTACATAAAACCTGCTTATCATTATAGTTCACTATTCTTATGAATCCACAGTATCAATATAAAGTAGCATGCCTATTTTCTTTATGCACAAGTATATATGTATATCCAATTACTAATCATGCATGCTAAGTTACCATTCATGTTTACTCAAGTCTTATCTCAACCACATATAGGTCCATATGCACTTAGCCATCAAAATG
This sequence comes from Clitoria ternatea, assembly GCA_037962975.1. Lineage (NCBI taxonomy): Eukaryota > Viridiplantae > Streptophyta > Magnoliopsida > Fabales > Fabaceae > Clitoria > Clitoria ternatea. Next base: position 238,189,462 of record CM075671.1, on the reverse strand, counting down.
TAACTAGTCAATCCAAAATAACATAGCTTGATAACCATTACTCAAAACACAATCATATACAAATCTACAATATGGACATAACCAAGGTATCACTATGGCATCTTCACACATTTCCACTCGCTTGAATCCCCTATTCTGCATCACCAAACCCTTACTCATTCACTAGAATCACAGGTAAGGGATGAGAATAATTTAAAGCAATAAATAGAAGTCCAAATCTGAATTTTACATAAAGCTATTAACATAACATTATTTAGAAAATTTCATATGTTGAATTTGATGGTTCAGAGTCAAACTTAGAAAGAGGATTAAATAAGTCTCAGACTCTTTTTGCAGATGTATAAAACTTTAATACGCAAGTAATTAGACTTAATAAAAATTAAATTGGTAAATAGCAAAGAAAGAATATGAGAGAATTAGTTCACTTCCAATACAGAAGATATGTTTAGTCCTTTCTAACTTAAAGGATTTCCACTATTGTAAAATCTCCTTTACAATAACAGCACCAGACCAATGCCATAAGTATTCTTGACTCCGACCACTCCTGGCTTAAACCCAAGTATTCTTTCAACAAGCCACTCTTGGCTTAATAACCCAAGTATTTTTTCAAAAGCCTCTCCAGGACACAACTGTTTCCCACTAAAACTAAGACTAGTAACTTACCAGACTTTTACACATTAGCTTATTTTGATGAAAGTGTGTAAGGTTTCTCACAGAACCTAATGTATAAAGGATATATAATAAAGAATGAATACACTAAGTTAAGAAAGACAAGAGACCAAGGTCTATTAGAAGTAGAACAACAAAGAAGGTCTTTGTCTTTGAAAACTAAGAAAAGATTAAAGAGAGTTTGATCACAAAGACTAAGTGTTTTTGATAGGCTTATCTTCTATATACTTTGAAAATGAACTTCTCCAAGAATATATAGGCCACTTAAGATGACTGTTACTGAACTAGAAAGGAGATATGAATGTTGGAAATCCTTTAAAGGAGTTTACTTTGTGCGAATGTACCAGACTTTTGATGATCTAAAGGGATGTCCAAGAGTCTGGTAGCTAGGAGCTTCAACACTTGCATGAATAAGGTGTTCCTTAATATCTTCAGAGAATAAAGCTAATTGTTGGCTTTATTTCTTCTAGAAATCACACAAAGATCAATGCTATAATTCTTCTAATTGATTCTGACACATAAGCTGTCTTGGTTCAGCTTTTTTGAATTGCACAGAGTTGCTACGTTGAGGTCTTTGAAAAACTATATAGGTTGCTTTATTGATTTGTCTCTTATCCTTTTTGATGATAAGCATATTCTTCTTGATAAAAGTGTGACTTCCAATGTATCATCAAAGAGTTTTTAAAACATTTGTGATTTATACTCTGAAGTAACGTTCTTATTGATAATTCTGGATGCCCAAAAGTCTGAGGTCTAATTCTGTTGATTTATGAGACTAAGAATTCTTGAATCAGACTTTTTGGTAAAGTCTAAATTTTGAATTTTTGAAGGATCATACTTTTGATTTTATGCATTCCCTCTATCACTTGTAACTTGTGCATTTAGTATATAATCCATGAAACACATAAATAAACAAGTTAGATCACACATAAGCACACTTCATTTAGTTTAAGTATCTTGATGTATGTTATTAACAAATCCTGGGGTCTGGATATAATAATGTAGTCTGGGGTCTAGTCCAATAATATTAACAGAATTCTAATAAATTACATCATACCAAGTCCATCATACACTATCAATCAACAACATGAAGTCAATTCATAATTTAATATATTAAATGACATGGACTTAAGCATTACTTAACCATGTACTATGCATAAAATGCAATGCGAATCTGACTCAATCACAAGATAAATCATAATGCCATGGTAACCCAACAAGTGAATCGTAGCACTATAGTGGTAGGTATCGGGTGCCAACCAATGAATCGTAATGTCATAAAGGGCGACACCTCGAGAACTGCACAACGAATCGTAGCAAGTATCACCGGTAGTCTCATCAGCAAATCAAGGTGTTGTGCGAATCATAGCGCCATACAAATGCATATGATGTAATGATTTTCAATCTATGTTTAAAATGTGAATCGTAGTGCCAAACATATAATTACACTATAACTTAACTCCATACACATCATCACCAAATCAATCAAGCAAGATTCTCATCAAAATGAATTTCAAACAAGCAAAGGAGCTATTTATCATTACCGATAACATAGTTATCCTTACTGAACTATCGTATAAATATAATTTTCATAAGAATTTATCAAATTTCAGCACCAAACTATATCAATACATAATCTCCCATATCCATTTCCATTATTCCTTAAAAATAGGATATAAACGCACATCATAATAGAATTCCTTTGCACTAAATTTAAAGTACTTCAACTCATCACATTCCTCAAAATCCATTATTACGAAAATCATCATCAACCAAGCATATCAGCTACATTTTCGAATTAACCAATGACATAATATACTTATCAAATTAAAATAAAACTTTATCCTCATAGTCTAATCATAGTGTTCAACTCACTAACATACTAAGATATATCGTAATGCATAAATAAATTATAAGAATCATATCTAGAATAAGAATTTTTATTCAATGCTTAAATTGAACTCCCTCTTTGTATGTAAAAACACACCTCAAAGCTTTTCCACTTTCCAAATTAATTTACGGGCAATGATTGATTTAAATGACAATTCCTAAAAATACTAAATAATTATTTTAGGTAACTTTAAGCTATCTTAAGCATGTTACGAAGCTTAATTAGAAGAGTAATCAATGTTTCAGTGAAGAACAATTTACCAAAGTGTCGACACATCTTCCAATTTGAATTCAACAACTTCTGATACTCCTAAAATCAACACCATGGGTAATGGCCAAGCCATGGCCAAAAGTGAGGGAGAAGAGGGAAAGCTATACACTCACCTTTTAAGCTTTTAAAATCAGCATTTAAGCTTTACAATCCAATTTCAGCAATGGGTATCCATGGTCTGGCCCAAGGAGAAGAAAGGAAGAAGGTTCATTCACATGCACCAAAGAAGACGTGAAAGGGAAGACAAAATTCAGGCCCCTACTAACTTACCTTAGCTAATTGATGAGAGCATACAACAATGGTGATAAATTGGAAGCGAGGGTGCACGAGGGAGAGAGGAAATGCACAGTGGTGAGAGGAAGTAGTGAAAGCTTAGAGAGAGGAAATCTACATGAAAGAGAGAAGAAGTTTTATTTTTTAGAATTTAGAATTTTGAGTTTTTAGGCAATAGAATTAGGATTAGGAAATTATTATTTTAACTTAATTAATTTAATTAGATCACTTACTTTTACTTGGTCAAAATTTAATTTAACTAAACCCATTTTAATTTACCACCTAGTGTATTATAATATTTTCCCCAATATTTCTTGAAATCTGAATTTATTAGTTGTATTAATTAAATTACTTAAATTAAAAATTTTAGGATCTTATATAATGCGTTGTCCACATCCATTTGATGTAGTGCCAGTTATGAATAGCTGCTAGAGCAAGGAGAACCGAACTATTGTCATCTTTGCTGCAAGTAAGAAGGTATCAAAATAGTGAATCCCTTCCTCCTGCGTGTACCATTTTACTACCAATCTGGCCTTATATCTAGCAACAAAACCATCAACTTGCCTCTTAGTTTTGTATACCTATTTTTGACCAATGGGTATATAAATATAAAAATTTAATTATAAATATTAATTATATGTTATTTGATAAAATTAAATTTCTCTTGAACTAATAATTTTTTAATATAATCCTAGTTTGATTATTACAAAAGAACATTTAGGATACTACTTACACATATTTTATATAAGTGTTTCCTATAATATAATTCTTGTTTATTTTTTAAGTATTCTTTTTATTCTTAAATAATGGCCTTTTTTTATTATACTTATTTATACATTGGTCTCTTATATTCAAGTCACATTAACATTTCGATAACTATTATTAGGAGTGGTTTTTTCATTTAACTTAATTTGAACATGTATTGTAACTAGGTTTTAATCAATGTGTTACTTCAATTTAAAGTCTCCATCATTTTTATATAATGAGCGATGAATCCAAAATTTCAATGGCTTCTAAGTTGAAATTGATGGTTCAGAGTCAAACTTATAAGAGGGGTTGGATAAGTCTTAACTTTTTTTCACCCAGACTTTAAAAAGAATAAATCTTTTCGAATATATCTGACTTTAAAATCAATAGACCTTGAGAAGATAAGGGTTAAAAAAAGATAACATAATAGATTTATACTAGTTCACTTTCGAAGCAGAAGCTACGTCTAGTACCTTCAGACTTGAAGGATTTTCACTATGTAAAAACACCTTTTACAATAATAGCACCAAACCAATGCCTCATGTATTTTTGACTTCAGCCACTTTTAGCTTAAACCTAAGTAATCTTTCAACAAGTCACTCTTGGATCAACAACCTAAGTATTATTTTGAAAGTTTCTTCAAGTCACAAAGTGTTTCCCACTTAGTCTAAGAGCTGGTGAACACACTAGACTAGTTACAACACCGTATGAGTGGTAAAAAGAGAGTTTGTGTTACAAAGATAACTTAGTGTATAGAGATATTGAATAATGAAGCAAGGTACACTAAGTTATGATAAACACTAAGTCAAGGTCTACTAGGAGTAGAATAACAGGACAGACTTGTGCTTAAAGTACAAGAACTTAGAACTTTTTACAAACATACTCTAAGACTTTGGATTCTTGTTTTTGAAAAAGACTAGTAAAAATTTAATTCATTGAATCTCTTCAAGGTTTGAAAGCTTCTCATATTTATAGGTCCTTTGAAATAGCCATTGATCAGCTGTTGAAGAGGATATAACCATTGATCATTTTCTAATGTTGAAGAGGTACACTTGTGCAGAGTCTGAGTCAAGCACGCTTTAGAGTTTATACCAAAATGGTTCACTTTCATAATCTATACCAAAAGAGACCTATTTACTTAGCCATTTCAAGCTAATAGGTAAACTCTTATAGACATTGACCTTAGGCTTCTAATCTACCATTGTTTCATCTTTCTTATGTTTTGGGATGTGCAGGCATCTACCTTGATATTGTACATCATCCTTCAATTTTTCATTTCTTTCCTTTTTGATGAATGTCGCAAATTTGAGACAGGAAAGCTTTAGTTGGTTCTTTCATAGAGTTGGAGTTGCTTTTTAGAGTCATTCTTCGAGAAGGCGTGACATTCCAAGGTCTGATTCTACGCTCAGACCTTTCTTTAACATTGCTTTGATAGATGCAACAGGCTTGAAATTCTCAAGACAAGTTTGATTTAATGGTCCCTCCTCTTTCTTCTAATATATACACTTCAGACTTTCTTGAGACACTCATTGAATATTGTTAGAAAAACATATGGACAGAATTTATTTAACCAAGAGTCTTGATATGTGTTATTAACAAATCCTAGAGGTTAAGACTTCTTAGTCTTTCATTTAGACTTAGTTCAGAAAGAAATATTTACACTTAGGTTACCTCATTATATGAATCTCAATTAGGGTAACATAAAACTAAGCTAAATGATTTTTTTAGCTTCTAAGTTAAATGATGAAATTGTCTTTAATAAAAAGTGGCCTACATGTTGATACAAAAATAATTTGATCGAAACAAGTGACATAGCTAACATGATAAAGTAATTTTAGGTATTTTTAATTTTAATGATAAAAATTAATGATTTTAAAGCTCAAAAGATGAAAGTTAAATATGATTTAAAAATTAAGGAAAAAATTAAACCAAAAGTCAAAACATAGCTAACCGTACATTTAAAAAGAAGTACCAAAGTTAGCCAAACATAAAAGATTTTATGCTAACAGGAAATCACAGCTGTAATTTCCTAAAGGAAAAATTATCATTGCCGGGACTTGAACCCGGGTCTCTTGGGTGAGAGCCAAGTATCCTAACCAGCTAGACTACAACGAATTGATGACATTCTTTGCACATTTATGTATATCATATACTTCTAATATTAATTTACATGCAGAAATATCAAACATTTTCTTGCACATAATTTATTGTAAGATTCAAAGTGATATATTGTTAAAACAAGTAAAATTAGAATATCGAAGTAAGACAACCTCCAAATTAGAGGAACAATTTACTACTTTTGTCTTACGTGTAAATCGTTGTGTTCTTTATATGATTGAAGCAACAAAAACATTGTTTTTTAAGCTTTATTTTCCTTTGACTTATATAGCTACAAAGGCACAAATAAGGAAAAGTGAAAATGATTCATTCATTCAAATAGTGAACAACAACAATGACTTATATACAAAATGAATTGAAGGGAAAAACAATTGTAAACAAAATTAGAGAGCAAGGCTAACAGCAACTGACCTATCCAGAAGGTCCCCCACCCCCAAGGGGAAAAGATCTCCACTATGCCAAGCTTGGTAACAAAGGCATGAAATAATTTGGGATAAGAGGCTTTGGTGAAAAGATCAGTAACTTTGTCCTTGAAAGAGATAGGAAAAATTTTAAAGAGGCCTTTTTGTAATTTTTCCCTCATGAAGTGGCAATCTATATCCAAGTGTTTGGTTCTCTTATGAAACATTAGATTAGAAGTTATGCGAATGGGCAACTGAGATACATATCCCGAAGAAAAAATATCAACCATTACAACTCACATAAAGCAGTGCAAATGGATAGATATTCAAACTCTGAATAGGACCTACAGACTTTTGATTACTTCTTAGATTTCCAACTAATCAAGGAACTCCCAAGGAAGAAGCAGTAGCCTGTGATGGATTTTCTGGTAAAGGAGCAACTGTCCTAATTAGCATCACTATATCCTTGTAATTAGAGAGAGGAAGAGGTAGGAAAAAATAGTCATTTCCCTGGACAAGCTTTTAAATACTTGACAATTCTTAATGTAGTAGTGTAATGTTTAGAGTAAGGAGCACTAAGAAATTGGCCCAACTGATTAATAGCAAAGCTGATATCGGTCCTGGTTATTGTCAAGTATAATAACCTTCCTATTAACCTTCTGTACCCCATAACATTACTATGTATAAAGAAAGTGTAGGATCCATTGGTATAGATGCAGGTTTGCAGCCTAATAACCCTACATCAGTGAGCAGTTCCAGGCAATATTTCCTCTGGAAAACAAAAATTCCCTTTTGAGATCCAGCAATCTCTAGACCAAGGAAGTATCTCAGTGATCCCAAGTCCTGATGCCAAAGTAACAATGTAGTTTTGCCTTAATAACAACTAAATTCCTTAAGATTATTGCCCACCAAGATCACATCATCAACATAAACTGCTAAGGCAGTGAAAGAGGTCCTTTGGAATTTTAGAAACAAAGAAGAATCTGAATATGTAGGGGTGAAATCATAAGTAGACAGGGTAAAGGTCAGTTTTTCAAACCACTTCCTGCTAGCATGTTTTAGTCCGTAAAGAGACTTAACAAGTTTGCATGATTGGGTTGATTTGGCATTCACTCCCTCTAGAATTTCCATGCATACATCCTTCTCTAAGTCTTTATGTAAGAATGCATTGTCCACATCCATTTGATGCAGGTGCCAATTATGAACAGTTGCCAGAGCAAGCAGAACCTGAACTGTTGTCATCTTTGCTACAGGTGAGAAGGTATCAAAATAGTCAATCTCTTCCACTTGTGTGTACCCCTTTGCTACCAACTTGTCCTTATATCTGGAAACAAAACCATCAGCATGCCTCTTAATTTTGTATACCCATTTATGACCCATGGGTTTTGACACCCGATGGTGTATCAACTACTTTCCAAGTGCCATTTCTATTTACTGCCTATAACTCATTTTTCATGGCTTTAATCCAATGTGGATTCTAAGTTGCCTCATTATAAGTTTAAGAACCACTTCAGTAACTATGGCTAAGGTGTAAGATCTGTGAGAGGGTTCAAGGTTAGTGTAGGTGTGGTTGGTGGAAAGAGGATGCATAGTTGAATTGGTAGCTGCTAGTATGGGACCGTGGAAGTCTACAAGGTGTGAAGGAGGTCTAGTTATTCTAGTGGACTTTTTGATGGTAATTGGTGTGGGTGGAAGGTCTGCTCGAGTAGTGTGGTCAAGATTTAAGGTGGCTTGTTGCTCTTGAGTTGTGGTGACCACTTATTACTACCCAATTTTGTCTGCACCCATTTAAATTTTTAAAAAATATAAAAAAATAAATACAAAGATAATAATAAAATAATAATAATAAATCAATCTAACATAAATTTAATTCTTAAGAAAAAGAGTGAACTTCCAGGCTTGTTTGAATTTCGAATTGTTGATCTGAGCTTTGATCTTTAAAATTATTAAATCATCATCAGAACCATAAATTTTGAATTCTCTTTAATCTAATCTTAGAGAACTTTTAAAATTCAAATAGAAGGGGGAAGTTTAAAATTTGAATTTATAAAAAAAGAAAGGATTGGATTTTTATGATAGGAGATTAGAAAAAAATAATGAGATAAAGTTTTCGAATATATATATATATATATATATATATATATATATATATATATTAGAATGAGATATGTAACACCCTCGGTTAACTAGGACAAACCCTTCTGCTGGGTTATCCTACTTAACTAAGAGGTTACAAGTTTTTAGAAAAAGTAAGGAATTTTTTTTCTACAAGTAAAATAATGGCGGATCAGTAGAAGCAAGTATCAAATAACTTACATAGTCATTCATAAACTGCAAGTGATTGTACTCTTAACAGAACGGGGCATGCAGGCACCCTTATATATATACAATCATCTATTGTCTTGTTATTTAATTAACTGTAGATTTAACTATCTACATCCTATGTTCGCTGAGCGCTCCTAGCTGGTCCAACTTACTGCTGCTCCTCATATTTCGGTTCCTGGTTTCCCGACTCTTCTCTTATTATTAAGCAGAAAGGGGTGAGTATATACTCCAGACCCCGAGGGTTCCCGGTGCAAGCATACCCAATCAACAGATAATGCAATATAGATAATTTAAATAACACATTTATAATCTATGGCAATAAAAAATGGTTGTCATGATATGCATGAGTTAGGTTCATTATGAATTATCTAAAGTTTTAAGTCTCATAATGCATGTAGGCCCAATAAACCAATCCATCGTCATCGTCATCATCATCATTCTTATCATCTCATTCATTAGAAGCTGTCCTACTCAGGCTATCCCTAGGCATAACGTTTCCATACTAGAGCGATCAGAGCCCACTAAGTCCCTTACACATCATATTCCATCACAAGGTACTAAGGACTCATAAGTCCTACTCATAAACATGGATCCATCTCATCTCATCATTTGTATTTCATAATAATGGGGCTTGGCTCTACACGATCACAGTTGCATTCCGTCTTTAGTCAAGTACATTAGGCTTTCCAGGGACCGTCCGATATTGGGTGCGAATCCAAGCCATTAGATTCCCGACCCAATTATACTCCCAAGATCTTTCATGGGGATCAAACGCAAATGTTCTCCAACGTACCCCGATGTATGCTCTAGTTTTCACAAGAATCCTTTTCATGATGCAATATGCATATTTTAGTTCTTTTTATTACTTTTGACCCCTCGGTATCTATGTGTTTCCTGCCTTGTGATGTTTGTCCTCAAGTTGTTAGGTCCTACCTATTTTTCGGACATTTATGGTTCATTTTCATTTTATTTAGAAAATATACTGGCTATATATTGGCTAAAATAACATTCAGATTAAAGAGTAATAATGTGTTTCTTTAAATAATAATAGTGAGAAAATAATACTATAATAATAATAATAAATAATAATAACAACAAGGCGGTAGGGCAACCATTATGATACAAAAATATAAATGACAATTTTAAATAAGTAAAGAAAATTATGGAGGATAAAGCGCTAGAGGCGACCATCATAGCCAATACTAATAATTTAAATGACAAAATAAATAGATAAATAAATAAAATTGCGAGAGCGGCGGCAGAGCCGACCATTATGCTCAAAATATAAATGGCAGAAATTAAATAAATAAGAAAATAACGAGAGCGGTGGCAGAGCTGACCATTATGCTCAATAATAGAAATACATAAATTTAACAAGAATAAACTACTAAGAGCAGCGACTGAGCTAGCCATTATGCTCGATAGTAATTAATAATAATAATAATAATAACAACAACAACAACAATGATATAGATGGTGGTAATAATAATTTTTGGTTTCATTTTCATAAGTATTAGGGTTAACGTGTTGAGGAAAAATATCACGATATGGATAGTAGTCCACACTTCACAATAATTATTACAACTTTGGACATAACGTGAATTTACATAATAAAGGCAACGTGCCCGTCCATCCTTATATCTTCATTAATCACGTTTTTTGAAACTCATTTACCAGAGTCCACATAGACACCCATGGTCCTTAATATTTACACCACTCAGTACCTAACATGTCCACTTAATCATCACCGTTAGTAGTAGCTAACACAACCAATTAATCACATACATGATAATAAAATATTGACAAAATTTAAGTAGCTTACTTTAAAGGAGAAAAATATCTTAATTTTAACAACAGTTCCCAAACCTGCCCTCGGATAGGTAAGTACAAAAGTACCTTATGCTTTCCAAACACACGGTCCACCCCAGGATACCTGAGAATATACCTCCTTACTTGAGGTGTCGTATTTCCCAGATACTAGACAGAGGGGCGAAAACTCAACTTTCAAACCGTAACGCGATCGATGATCTATCTCCGCAAATGGACTCTACACGACGATTAGAGCTTAGATCGGCCAACATGCAAAAGATCACACGAAGGGAGAGGGTGGTGACGTGATGACTGCCCATGGTGGTGGAGGGTGGTTCGTGACTACTAGAAGTGAAACGGATTGGTAGAAATGAAAGGAAACAAAGATCGGAGGTCGTAGGAAGGAAGAATAGTGAAAATAGAGGTCGTGTAGAGTCATAGGTGGTGTTGGAATTCATGGTTTGGGGGCTGTTTTAGTGGTAAGGATGGTGGTTTTGGGTGATGGAAGTGGCAGAAGAAGAAGAAAGGTGGAGGTTCACGGTGGTCAGAGGTGGTTTTAGCAAAAAACAGAGGTGTTTTGTGAGGTGGAGTTTAATGTCAATGGTGGAGAGGGAGAGAGACAGTCAGCGTAAGGGAGAAGAAGAAGGGTGGTGCAGTTTTTGAAGTGTGGGTGACGTCCTATTTATAGGAAAATCGGGTCGTCAAGTCTAGATTTAATCGGTATCGAATGAAACCTTAGTTACGATTTTTAATACTTAACTTTGAGAGAAATATTGACTTTTTGCAACGGCCAAAATCTGAGAAAGTGTCCAACATAAAAGTTGTAGATCTTATTTTTCTCTTCGAAAAGATATATGCTATGTGAAAATCTGACATTCGGAGCAAGGGTTATGCCAGAAACAAGGAAAAGTGTTTTCCTGTGCTTTAAAATTATTTTAACTTGGAAATATGGGCTCACTAAGAAAAATCCTTTGAGAATCAGCTCTTGTGCTCTACATCAAAGTTGTAAGGTTTTTTCATACAAAGCCATGAAAAAAGAACAAAGTGATTTTGATATCGTATAAAGAAGATATTCGCGTTTTATCCCGGCTAGGCTGCTGAGTGACAAAAATGAATCTTCCTTAAGAAGCTTGGCTTTTCGGGGACGATTGGACACAAACTAGCTTTCGAGTTCTTCATGAGAATTGTAGAGGGGTTCGATACAAGGATAAGAAATTAAAACAAACTGATTCTAAGCTCGTGTAAGGAAGTTATGATTTTTCTTGTAAATTAATGAAGTTTAACGAGATTAAATAACAGGTTTTCAAAGTACAAATCCTTGGTTCTTCAAGTTGGTGATGATAGGTTATGAATTAGGGTTAGAGGCTAGAAATAGATATTGCTAGGTTTTTCATAACGAAGATACCAAGATGAAAATCACTTGATTCTGATATCATATGAGAAAGTTAGGCTTAAAGCACTATAAGTGTTTGAGCCGAACTCAGAGGTTCAAATTTAACTAAGTAGTTTTTCCAAGAACCGAGGTTGATGGGGTCCGAATTAGAGTTTGGGCTCTTTATGAGTCGTGTTTGAATTACCAAAATGTTTCATTGGGGATTTCCCGTGCTGGGATCAGACATCCCGAAGTGTATAAACGAATAACCGAGGGCCCATTTTTCGTATAAAACAGGTGTGCAGGAACTGACTCGATTCTTGCTCGCTTTACATGAACAATGGTACTATTCTAACTAGATTATTATTTAGGTACTAGATTTGGGATCGGATAGTCAATTCTTGACTACTTGTGAGGTCCCTTATTTAGTCTCCCTAATATTATGTTATTATTTATCGTTAAGTATAACCTTGTGTTATTATTATACATAATTAATATTTCTTTTTATTGAGTTTTCTCAAATTGATTATATTATTCTTCTTATAAAAGGTCTCTGCCTTTATTATCACTCACAAAACCCTCATGTTTGAAAACTCATGCGGTTGAGAGTACTCACTGAAAATAGGGATGTTACACTTTCCTCCCCTTTTAGGAATTTTGTCTTGAATATCAAGGCTGAAATAGTTGAGGGTATAGCTTTCTAATTTCTTCCTCAACCTCCCAGGTGGCATCTCCATCATCAGATGGACTCCAAATTACCTTTACAAGAGGAGTTTCTTTGCCTCGTAGCTGTTTTAGACATCGATCAATAATTTTAACTGGTGAAGTTTTAATGGTAAGGTCATCCTTAAGAGTGAATTGATCAGGACTCAAAACATGGTCAGAGCTAGTTATATGTTTGTGGAATTGGGAAACAAGAAAAATATTTTAGAGGTTTGTTAGCTCGGGTAGCAGGACAATACGGTACGCATTGGTTCCTATCTTCTCCAAAATCTGATAAGGCTCTACGTATCTAGGACTAAACTTCTTAGCTTTCAAAGCTCTTCCTACTCCCGTGGTAGGGGTGACTTTGAGGAATGCTTGGTCTCTTTCCTCAAATTCAAGCGACCTGTTGGGATTGCCTTTCCTAAGCTAACAGGACAAGATTCTGTGACTTGGTCACATTCGGATGTAGTAGACCTGAGAGAGATGGATCTGTTATGACAGTCAATGAGGATCTGGTTGGTAGCAAACCAATCCATTCCTAGGATAACATCTAGATCAATTAAGGGTAGACAAATCAGATCTACTTGGTAAACTTTCCCTTCGATGTTGATCAGACACTTCAAACACATGTAGGAAGGATAAATAGGTTTATTGGCAGCAGTCGTGACAATCAACTTATTGGGCAGAGAGGTTATAGGTAACTTTAGATGTTTTACGCAGTTTTCAGATACGAAAACCTCCTGTTATCTAGATCATGATGAAAAAGGCAAAGAAGTTGATGTCATCAAATATAGAGGTATGATAAGATCCATTCTTTATCTTACTGCTAGTCGTCCTGATATAATGAATGTTGTGTGTATATGTGCTAGATTCCAATCTAAACCTAAAGAATCTCATTTATCTACTGTGAAAGGAATTTTAAAATATCTTGTTGGTACTCAAAATGTTGGTCTGTGGTATCCAAAAGGGGAAAATTGCACCATTGTTGGATATTCTGATTCTGATTTTGTCGATTGTAAAACCGATCATAAAAGCATTAGTGGCTTGTTCCATCTTTTAGGTAGTTCTTTAGTGTCTTGGCATAGCAAGAAACAAGTAAGCGTAGCCCTATCTACCGCCGAGGATGAGTATATCACAGCTGGAAGCTGTTGTGTTCAAAGTTTATGGTTGAAGCAACAACTTGCGGATTTTGGAGTATTCCAAGATCAAATTACTATAAAGTGTGATAACACAAGCATGATTAATATACCAAAGAATCCAGTAATGCACTCTCGAACAAAACATATTGAAATAAGACATCATTTTATTTGAGATCATGTGTTAAAAGGGTATTATAAAATTGAATATGTGGTATCAAATGATCAACTAGCAGATATTTTTACAAAACCCTTAACAAAAGAAAATTTCATAAGAATTCGAAGAGAATTGGGAATTTTAGATGAATCATGTTTTGAATAATTCTTTTCTAAAATAATTCTGAGCTGTTAATGGTCAGTGGGAAGTTCTGGCTAGGAAAGACTTGGTACTTAAGAGGTCACACTAGACCCACCTATTTTTCTTGAGAACTAACCTGATTAGAGTACTAAATTTCTTTGAATGGAGTTATTACAGGAAAATAATATAAAGCATGAAAAATTTAAAACATATCAGGGTAATCGATTAGGATAATTGATTAAGTACGATTAAGTTGAAAAAGAAGTTGTTTAATTGATTAGCATAATCGATTAGGGAAAATAAATCTGAAACAGTAGCCTCTTATTCGAATAGCATATTCGGTTAGGTGCCATGTATTTAGATAGCTTAATTGATTACGATAGTTGTAGGAGCCATAAATGAATGCGTTTTCTCGTTCTTCTTTGCGCGCCCATTTAAGTTTCAAGGAACCCCAACCGATTACAACTCTTTATTTGGACCAAAACTCTTCCTTTCCCTATTAATCCTCCATTAATTTTCTCTATCACTCTTCCACTCTATAAAAATCGTGCCTTTCCTTTAATCTCACACCTATCTTTTATTTTTTCTCTCTCTAAAACCTCTATTGTTAAGGTTTAAAAAGCTTCAAGCTTTCAACTTTCTCAACCATGTCTCATGCAAGGAAGAAGCAAAGAGCCAACATTGCTGGAGCATCTTCTCGTTCCTCTAAATATTTCTCACCCTACTTTGAAACCAAGCAAGAGGAAACCCATTACCTCTCTTATTTTGCAAGCAAAGGTATTATTTCACCTTTATGGCTTTCAAAGAACTTCTTTAAAGACCAAGGTTTCTCTTTTCTCAATGTTTTAGAGAAGCATGACATTCTTGAATTTGCTTCTTTATCTGATGAATTTATTTATCCTGATTTGGTCAAAATATTCTACTCCTTTCTATCCGTGAAAGATGGAGTTCTTGAGGCATGTGTTAAAAAGGTCTATATGAAAATTTCTAATGAAATATTATCCATGATGGTCTTATTCCTTTAGTTGACTCTGATTTTAATGGTCACTCTATTGATGATTCTTGGAATTATAATCCAACAGAGGCTAGAACATCACTTTGGAGTGAACACCATGACACCCATAATTCTAGGACTGTTGGTAGGCTTTCTTTGGATAATAAACTGTTGCATTATCGCCTTGCTAAAATTCTTGTTCCTAGAAGTAACAATTATGCTTTGGTTAAGGAAATAGATGTTTTGGTCCTTTGGGCTATGGTAAATGAGTGCCCTATTAATTGGATTGATATGATTAAAATTCATATGGTTGAAAGTGAGAACCAATTAAAACTTCCTTATGTTATCCTTCTCACCAAGCTATTCAAAGCCTTCCACATTGATCTAAAGGAGAAGTTAAGGAAAATCTATCTTTTAAGAATGAAATGGCAGCGGCTCAATTGGTAAAAATGAGAATTTCTCAATATGTCAGAGTATGAGACTTTAATCCTTGTCCTCCTGCTCATGATCCCCCTCCTCGACCAGCACCTCAAGACCACGAAAATGTTATCCTTGAAGCGGCTCAAAAGTTGAACAATCATCTTGATATGTTTGAAGCCCACTTTGATATTCTTGAAGAAGGAAAATAAACTATCATTGCTTGATTGGAAAGTATTCAACTTCATCATCCATCCTATCCAACTCCTCCACCTAACATGGATTAGTTTTCTTTGTATTGTTGCTACTTATGTTTTTAATGATACATGAATCAATGACAATGTTTGCTTTTACTCTTTAGTATGTGGTTCTTTTTGATAATGCCAAAGGGGGAGAGAATATGATGATTTGAAAATGAAAATGATGCATGTCTTTGATGATTTTTTGAACATAATGCATCCCTTTGATGATTTTGAACATAATGATGATATGATTAGGAGATAAAGGGGGAGAAAATTTGATGGTATGATGTGCTATGATGATTTGATGCTATATAATTTGAATATCATGCTATGATTAGTTTTTGTATATGAAAAATTTGATCCTTACTACTATGGATTTGAGATTTATTGAAATGAGACTATAAGGTGTCTTTATCATTTTCCCTATCATTAACACAATTTTTGTCATCATCAAAAAAGGGAGAATGTAATTGTTCATAATAATATATCAAACAAGGGGAGATTTATTAAAAAGAATTTTATTTATTCGTGTTTTGATGATTCCAAAAATATATTTTCAAAAATATTAAAGCATTGAGAATCTAAAATCAGCACTCTAATAATTAAATAAGATAATTGATTAGGTGCAAGGTAATCAAATAAGGTAATTGATTAGGAGCAAGATAATCAACTAAAGTATTCGATTAAGGTTCACAAAATAAATTTTGAAATTATTTAAAATAGAGCTAATCGAATAAGGTATTCGATTAAGGTGAATCTGGACCAGTTTTTATTAAACTAGAACAGAGCTAATCAAATAAGGTAATCGATTAAGGAAAATTTGAATATGTTTTAATTGAAACAGAACCTTGCTAATCGATTAAGGTAATCGATTAAGACACATCTGGAATGTTTAAAATTAAATCAGAACATTGCTAATTGATTAAGCTATGTTATTTTGACTGATTCTCAGCTTTTGCTAAAATTGAGGGATATTTTCAAGGAATCAAATTTGAAATTCATCAGATTACAACGGCTAGTTATCTCTTGAAACACTATAAATAGAGGCCTAAGGCTTCATTAGAAATCACTAATATGCATTAAGCTTTCTCATTCTTTCTCACATGTTTTCAAGAAGCTAATTTGGGTTTATTTCTTTTGCGTTTTTAAAATTCTGATTTTGCTCTAGAAGGGAGCTACATTCTTGTGAGTTGAATTATTCTCTTTGTGCTTTCATTTTAAATTTGCTATATCCAAGAGAGTTTCTATTTTTGATCAACTTTTCTACGCTTAAATTTTCTAAAACTGCTCTATCAAAAGAGAGCTATATTCTTTGAGTTGGTCATCTTACATTTTGCATTTTAAATTTTCTATTCTACTCTATCAAGAGAGTTTTTCTTAGTGCTTTAAATTTGTAAAATGTACTCTACAAAGAGAGCTATATTTCATGATCATCATCACATTTCTTTCTTCTCTTATATTGTTTTTACATATTCATTATAAGAGGAGTGAAAAGGTTTTTGTTTTACTCATTCACAAATTAAGTTGAAAGCATTGTAACAAAGGCAAGGTTGTAGCCTTTGGGGTTGGTTGAGTAAGAATTATGAAAAGGATAAAAGATTGAGGGATAAAGTTCTTGGTAGGGAAGTCAAGAGACTTGTATTGACTCATCTTGTAAATCTTAAATTATTAGTGGAAAATCTCAAGTCAATTTACTTGGGGCCTAGACGTAGGGGTTTCCAAACTAGGATAAAAATTTGAGTATGTCATTTTCTCTCTTCTCTTACCCAATTTAATTTCAAGTAATTTACTTACTTTATTTACTTGCTTCAATTATCATTATTTAATTGTTAAGCTTCTAATTTCTCTTTTCTCTATGTAAAGTAAAGTAAATTTAAAATATAGTATTAAAAGGTAATTAATTTTTAAGACTCAATTCACCCCCTTCTTGAATCATTGAGGCCACTTGGTTAATATTTTCCTCTGTTTTTGGTCTGGCATACGTCGTTCCAGACTGTAACTAGACATTCCAAGTTGTCGAAGGTTAGCGGTACTCTCAAAGATGTGACATCGGTCAACTAAGGTGGAGAATTGGGTGATTTGCTTGCAACATATGGCCTGGCGGATTTCTTATCATAGCCTTCCTTCAAATTTAGCGGATCTCGACGCTTCTCCCATTTGGGTATAGTAGGGACAACATTTAGCTAATTTGTCAAACTTAGTAGCGTATTCCCTGACTGTCATGTTATCTTGTTTCCAATTAAAGAATTCTTGCTCTTTCTGCCTCCTTATGTATTCAGGGAAGTATTTGGCAAGGAATTCAACCTTGAATAGATCCCAAGTGATGGCGTGTCCATCATTCGTTTATAACACTCTGGTTTAAGTCCACCAATGTTGTGCCTCTCCTACCATCATGAAGACAACATAGGTCATCTTATCCTCAACAGTACATCGCATAGCGGTAAAAATCTTTTTGAGATGCTCAATCCATTACTACACTTATTTCGGATTGAAACCTCCCTTGAATTGCGTAGGGTTATTTTTCTGAAAGTCGACTAGTCCTTGGTTCTGCCTAGCAGGGGCAGGAGATGCCACTTGCCGTTCTATTACTTCTATAATTTGAGTAAGGAGTCCATTCATGACGTCGTTGTTTCGGTGAGCCATTGGGAAGTTACTAAAAGAATAACAAGAAAAGAGTTCATGGTTTAGGTTCTGTGGAGAATTCCACATATGGATTTCATCCTAGGTGTTTTATGGATTGGTTAAGCATTCTGTTAGAGTATGCCGAAACCTAGTGGTCCACATCCCAAGTTTAATGAATCAAATATTCTCTGAAACCACCAACGTAACACCCTCGGTTAACTAGGACAAACTCTTTTGCTCGGTTATCCTACTTAACTAAGAGGTTACAAGTTTTTAGAAAATACGAGGAAATTTTTTTTGTACAAGTAAAATAATGGCGGATCAGTACAAATAAGTATTAAATAAACTGCAAGTGATTGTACTTTTAACAGAATGGGGCACACAAGAACCCTTATATATATATATATATAGTCATCCATTGTCTTATTATTTCATTAACTAAAGATTTAACTATCTACATCCTACGTTCACTGAGCGCTCTTAGCTGGTCCAACTTATTGCTGCTCCTCGTATTTCGGTTACTGGTTTCCTGGCTCTTCTATTATTATTAAGCAAAAAGGGTGACTATATACTCCAAACCCCTAGGGTTCTCGATGCAGGCATACCCAATCAACAGATAATATAATATAGATAATTTAAACAACACCTTTATAATCTATGGCTATCAATAATGCTTGTCGTGATATGCATGAGTTAGATTCATTATGAATTATCTAAAGTTTTAAGTCTCATAATGCATGTGGGCTCATTAAACCAATCCATCATCGTCATCATCATCATTCTTATCATCTCATTCACTGGAAGTTATCCTGCTCAGGTTGTCCCTGGGCACAACGTTTCTATACTAGAGCGATCGAAGCCCACCAAGTCCCTTACACATCATATTCCATCACAAGGTACTACGGACTCACATGTCCTACTCATAAACTTGGATCCATCTCATCTCATCATTCATATTTCATAATAATGGGACTTGGCTCTACACGATCACAGTTGCACTCCGTCTTTAGTCAAAGTACATTAGGCTTGCCATGGACCGTTCGACATTGGGCGCGAATCTAAGCTATTAGATGTCTGACCCAATTATACTCCCAAGATCCTTCATGGGGATCAAACGCGAATCTTCTCCAGCGTACCCCAGTGTATGCTCTAGTTTTCATAAGAATCCTTTTCATGATGCAATATGCATATTTTAGTTCTTTTTATTACTTTTGACCTCCGGTATCTATGTGTTTCCTGCCTCGTGATATTTGTCCTCAAGTTGTTAGGTCCCATCTGTTTTTCGGACGTTTGTGGTTCATTTCCATTTTATTTATAAAATATACCAGCTATATCTTGGCTAAAATAACATTCAGATTGAAGAGTAATAATGTGTTTTTTAAAATAATAATAGTGAGAAATAATACTATAATAATAGTAATAACTAATAATAACAACAAGGCGGTAGGTAAGGATGGAAATGAGTCAGACCGTCCGTCAGGGGCCTATGGTCCGACTCATTTAAAGCCTATATAGGCCAAGCTTGTCAGGCTAGAAGGCCAGACTTAGGTTTTTAAAAAGGCCTTTTTAACTAAACAGGTCAGGCCATAGGCTTTCTAAAAAGCCTTTGAAGCCCAACAGGCCGGTCTATTTAATTAAATTAATTGTTAATTAGTTATATATATAATATATTTATTACATAAAATTATATATATATTACATATTTATATTTATATAATATTAATTAATATTACAAGTTTACAATTAAGATAATTAGGAGGGAATGGAACACAAATTTTTTTTAGGTTGGTTTTGGCCTTTTAAAAGTCTCACTATAAACAGGCCTTTTAAACAGGTCAAACCTTCAAACAATCTAGACCAGGTCTTAAAAAAAGCCTATGACAGACTAATAGGCCAGACTCAGACCTAGAAAATTTGATGTAGGCCAAGCTTTGACCTTTTAAAGCCCGGCCTGGCCTGACCCATTTCCATCCCTAACGGTAGGGCCAACCATTATAATACAGAAATATAAATGATGAAATTTTAAATAAGTAAAGTAAATTATGGAGGATAAGGCGGCAGAGCCGACCATTATAGCCAATGCTAAAAATATAAATGATAGAAAATAAATAAATACATAAAATTACGAGAGCAGCGGCAGAGCTGACCATTATGCTCAAAATATAAATGACAAAAAAATAAATAAGAAAATACCTAGAGTAGTGGTAGAGCCAACCATTATGCTCAATAATAGAAATACATAAATTTAACAAGAATAAACTACTAAAAGCAGCGGCTGAGCTAGCCATTATGCTCGATATTAATTAATAATAAAAAATATTATAATAATAATAATAATAATAATAATAATAATAATAATAATAATAGTAATAGAAATGATATAGATGGTGGTAATAATAAATTTTGGTTTCATTTTCATAAGTATTAGGGTTAACGTGTTGAGGAAAAATATAACGATATGGATAGTAGTCCACACTTCACAATAATTATTACAACTTTAGACATAACGTGAATTTACATCATAAAGGCAACGTGCCCATCCATCTTTATATCTTCATTAATCACGTTTTACAAAACTCATTTACCAGAGTCCACATAGACACCCATGGTCCTTAATATTTTCACAACTCAGTACCTAACATGTCCACTTAATCATCACCGTTAATAGTAGCCAACACAACCAATTAATCACATACATGATAATAAAATATTAATAAAATTTAAGTAGCTTATTTTAACAGAGGAAAATATCTTAATTTTAACAATAGTTCCCAAACCTGCCTTCAGATAGGTAAGTACAAAAGTACCTTAACTTTTCCGAACACATGGTTCACCCCAGGATACCCGAGAATATACCCCCTTACCTGAGGTGTTGTATTTCCCAGATACTAGATGGGGGCGAAAACTCAACTTTAAAACCGTAGCCTGATGGACGATCCGTCTCCGTAAATGGACTCTACGTGACGATTTGAGCTCAGATTGGCCAACATGCAAAAGATCACATAGAGGGAGATAGTGGTGACATGATGGCTGCCCACGGTGGTGGAGGGTGGTTTGCGACGACTAGAAGTGAAACTGATTAGTAGAAATGAAAGGAAACGAAGATCGGAGGTCGTAGGAAGGAAGAATGGTGAAAACGGAGGTCATAGGTGTGTTTGAATATGTATACAGGTTCAAGGATGTTCAAAGATTTTGATAATGACAAGCACTCTTGAAGAAATTTGTGCAAAAACAAAGATATAGAGTCAGGTGCTAAGTAACAGCGATGCTAATCGATTAGGTCACTTATGCTAATCGATTAGGAACACTCTGTTTTGGAAGAAATTGATTCAGGCAATGAGCTAATCGATTATGGAAATGAATCTAGTCGATTATGAAGCTACTGGATTTAAACTAATCGACTACGCACTTGATGTAATCGATTACAACTGTCAAAAATAAGATTAAATGCATCAGGTATATTTGCTAATCGATTAAGGGAAGTTGCACAATCGATTAGGAGGCTACTGGAATTAAGGTAATCGATTACAAGACATGCTAATCGATTAGGAAGTTGCGAAATCAAATTAAATGCATCAGGTACAGATGCTAATCGATTACAGGAAATGAAATAATCGATTATGGACTCTCTGACTTGAAGCTAATCGATTACAACGTGAGGGTGTAATCGATTACACTAGTGGAAAAACACATTTAAGTGGGAAACCAGCTCATGTCTCCACCATTCTTCAAAATTCCACTAAGTGCAACGGCTAGGAAGAAGAAGGGCACACCTTAACACTTCAATTGGCTCTATAAATTGAAGAGGAACATAAGCACAAAACAACACCAACAAGCTACAAATCCTTTGCTCTATTTTGTGCTTTGTAAGCCCTATTTCTTGTATCTTGAATTTCATTTGTATATCCTCTCATCTTGAGAGATTAGAAAGTGTGTGAGCTATCATTTGTATATTCACTCTATTGAGAGAGTTACTTGCTTGTAAACACTACATCAAAACACCAAAGTTCACTCTAGGTTGAGTGGTTACAAAGGTTGAGGCTCAACCTTTGGGATATTATGAGATTGAGAGATTGGGTGGGTTGCCCTTATACTTGTGAGGATTGGGTTCTTGAGTGTGGGACACTAAGAATCCGCAATTGCTCAAAGCTGTATCTCTAGTCTACAATAGTGGAAAATCCTCTAAGTGGGTTGCTTAGAGGCGAGACGTACACCGGATTGGTGGAACTCGTTAAATCGGTTTGCAAAGCTCTTCTCCCTTACTCTTTTACTTTCATATACTGCATATTAATTGATTGGTGTTGTTTGTTTGTGAAGAGCATACTTGAACTTGCTTAATTTGTTATACTTCAAATACTACACACCAAGTGTTTGCTAAATCGTCTCAGCAATATTTACCTTTGTAGTGCATTGCATATTATCCTTAACTTGCTTTTACTTGCATACTCTCATAAACTTGGTTATAGAAATCAATTTCAAAGGTATTCCAATCAAAAGTTTTAAAACTCAATTCACCCCCCCTCTTGAGTATTGAGGCCACTTGAGCAACAAGTGGTATCAGAGCTTGACTCTTGGTAGATCAAGCTTAACAGCTTCAAGAGACTAAATGGCCTCAAGTTCTCAAAATGTTTTTCCCGAGGGTGGTGCGATAAACAGACCTCCCGCCTTCAATGGGGAAGGGTATGCTTTTTGGAAAGAGAGAATGAAAATCTTCATTCAATCAATTGACTTGAGAATTTGGAATACCATTGAAAATGGTCCTTATATACCAATGCATACTATAGATAGTAAAAATGTTGAAAAACCTATAGATGAATGGACAAGCGAAGAAGAAAAGAAAGTTCAATATGGCTACAAGGCCAAAAATCTAATTACTATGGCTTTAGGTCAAGATGAATTTTTTAGAATAATGACTTGTCAAACTGCTAAAGAAATGTGGGATACTCTAAAAGTAACTCACGAAGGTACTAACGATGTAAAGGACTCTAAGATTAGTACACTAACTAGTCAATATGAGTGCTTTAGATTAAACTCTCATGAATCAATTGTTGATATGCAAAAAAGATTCACTCTCATCATTAATCAACTCATTACACTTGGAAAGACTTACACTAACAAAGAGCTCATTCATAAAGTGTTGAAAAGTCTTAACAGAGAATGGCAACTGCTAGTTACCGCCATCAAACAATCTCCTAGTATAAACGAAATGTCTCTTGCCACACTATTTGGTAAGTTGCAGGAACAGGAACAAGAGCTGAAAGAATTAAAGATGGCGGAAGAGGAAGAAAAATCTTCCAAGAAAAAGGGTCTCGCTCTCAAGGCTACTCCCATAAATGAAGAAGAATCCGGAAGTGAACTTGATGAAGAAGAAGAGTTTGGACTATTTGTGAAACGCTTTGGGAAATTTATGAAAGGCAAACGCTTCCAAAGAAGCTTCAAAAACCCAAGTAAGAAACCTATCACTAAAGAAAATTCTTCCTCACCCAATTGTTTTGAATGTGGCAAGGAAGGGCACTTCAAAGCAGATTGCCCAAATCTTAAGAAGAAGGGAAAAGAGAAAAGAGGAAGAAGGAGAGCATATATAGCATGGGATGAAAATGAGATAAGCAGCTCGGATGACTCAGAAAATGAAGAAGCAAACCTTTGCCTCATGGCCAACCACCAAGAAGAAGATGATGAGGTAAACTTCCATGACTTAGATAAGGATGAATTACTTGATGCTCTAGAGGAATTGTATGATAAATTTATAAAAGTCTCCAATAGACTTAAGGTGTCTAGAAAAACTAGTGACACTCTAGAGATGCACCTTATGGAGGTTTGCAAAGAGAATGAATGCTTAAAAGAAGAATTGAAAAACGCTCAAACATGTTCCAAAAGTAAACCTTGTGATTTTGCTAAGAAATGTGTTGATCTAGAAAATAAAGTCCTAGATCTAAACAAAACCTTAGAGAGGTTTACAAATGGTAGAGATAATCTGAATGTACTACTTGGAAATCAAAGATGCATGTTTGACAAAACTGGTTTAGGGTACAATTCTGTTAAAAAGGAAAAGCATTACAAAAACTTCTTTATACCCCCTATGAGATCATCTTCGCCCTTTATGAAATGCAATCATTGTGGATTCAAAGGTCATAACTCTTCAAATTGCAATGTTAGAAAATTAGGGCCAAAGGTTATAAGAAAGGTGTGGATTCCCAAAGGGACATTACCACAAGCTAACCTTAAAGGACCCAACATAAAATGGGTACCTAGTTCTCTAAACTGATTTTATTTTGTAGGTATGCTTCAAGGCAAGCAACACCCATTGGTACTTGGATAGTGGGTGTTCAAAGCATATGACGGGAGACATAAGCAAATTTACATCATTCATTCCCAAAAGAAAAGGAAGTGTCACCTACGGAGACAACACTAAAGGAAGAATCCTAGGCATTGGAAATATTGGTAAGAATTCTTCCACCTCCATAACTGATGTATTGTATGTTGAAGGCCTCAAACATAATCTACTTAGCATAAGTCAATTATGTGACAAAGGATATAGAGTTTTATTTGAATCCAATTGTTGTATAATTGAGAATAAGCTAAATAAAGAGGTCAAATTTGTTGGAAAAAGAATTGATAATATTTACATGATTGATGTGGATAGTTTGTCTACAAATGATGAACAATGCTTTATTTCAAAAGAGGATGAAACTTGGCTATGGCATAGAAGAATAGCTCATATACATGTAGACCACTTGAACAAACTTGTTTCTAAAGATTTAGTAATTGGTTTACCAAAGCTTAAGTTTGAAAATAGATTTTGTGATGCATGTCAAAAGGGAAAACAAGTAAAGGCATCTTTTCAATCTAAAAACATTGTTTCCACACAAAGACCTTTACAACTTTTGCACATGGACTTATTTGGACCATCCAAAATCAAAAGCTTTGGAGGTAATTACTATGGTCTAGTTATAGTAGATGACTATTCAAGATATACATGGACATTGTTTCTTGCTCATAAAAATGAAGCATATCATGCATTCAAGAAACTTGCAAAGATTATCCAAAATGAGCAAAACTTAAAAATTGTATCCATTAGAACCGATCATGGGGGAGAATTTGAAAATCAATCTTTCGAAAAGTTTTGTGAAAAACATGGTATTAATCATAATTTTTCAGCTCCTAGAACTCCACAACAAAATGGAGTAGTTGAAAGGAAAAATAGATCTTTAGTGGAGCTTGCTAGAACCATGCTAAATGAAAATAATATTGCAAAACATTTTTGGGCCGATGCGGTAAACACCGCGTGTTATGTTATGAATAGATGTTTAATAAGGCCTATTTTAAAGAAAACCCCCTATGAGCTTTACAAGGGTAGAAAACCCAACATTGCATACTTTCATATTTTTGGATGCAAGTGTTTTGTGCTCAACAATGGAAAGGATAATCTAGGAAAGTTTGATGCAAAATCTGATGAGGCAATATTCCTAGGATACTCTCAATCAAGTAAATCTTATAGAATCTTCAACAAACAAACAAATACCATTGAAGAATCTATTCATGTTAAATTTGATGAAAATAGCCATAACCCTCCGAGAAAGGAAGATGTTGATGATCTTGTAGGTACCTTCCAAGAAATGAACTTGGAAGACAAAGAAGAAGTCAACAATGATGGAGGAGCAACACAAATTGATAAGCAACAAGATTGGGTAACCTTAAAGGATCATCCCTTGGACAAAATCATTGGAGAAATAACCAAAGGGGTAAGTACTCGAAATGCCATTAGAAATGCATGCAATCACTTAGCTTTTGTATCCCAAATCGAACCCAAAAACATTGATGAAGCCATTATTGATGAGCATTGGATGTTGGCCATGCAAGAAGAGTTAAACCAATTTGAAAGAAATGAAGTTTGGGAACTTGTGCCAAGACCCAATGACCATCTAATAATAGGCACCAAATGGGTTTTTAGAAATAAGTTAGATGAAAATGGTATAATAACAAGAAACAAAGCTAGACTAGTTGCAAAGGGATACAATCAAGAAGAGGGAATAGATTATGAAGAAACGTATGCTCCCGTAGCTAGGTTAGAAGCCATTAGGCTATTGCTAGCTTTTGCATGCTGTATGGATTTTAAACTTTATCAAATGGATGTCAAAAGTGCATTTTTAAACGGCTTCATTCAAGAAGAAGTTTATATAGATCAACCTCCCGGCTTTGAAAATCATAAATTTCCAAACCATGTCTTTAAATTGAGAAAAGCTTTATATGGTTTGAAACAAGCTCCAAGAGCTTGGTATGAAAGACTAAGTAAATTCCTTTTAGAGCACAAATTTGAAAGAGGAAAGGTTGATACTACACTGTTTATAAAACGCAAAAATAATGACATTCTTTTGGTACAAATTTATGTTGATGACATAATATTTGGTGCTACTAATGAAAATCTTTGTCAAGAGTTTGCCAAGATTATGCAGAATGAGTTTGAAATGTCCTTGATGGGAGAACTCACATTCTTCCTTGGATTGCAAATAAAACAAGCAAATGATGGAACGTTCATTAGCCAAACTAAGTATTGTAAAGAACTACTCAAAAGGTTTGAAATGGACAAGGCAAACGAAATAGCTACACCCATGAGTACATCCTGCTATTTAGACAAAGATGAAAAGGGTAAGGACATTGAAATCACCAAATATCGAGGTATGATTGGATCCTTACTGTATTTAACTGCTAGTAGGCCCGATATTATGTTTGCGGTATGCATATGTGCTAGGTATCAAGCATGTCCTAAAGAATCACACTTAACTGTCGTAAAAAGAATTTTGAAATATCTTGTGGGCACTCAAAATATTGGTTTGTGGTATCCCAAAGGCGTTGAATGTAATCTTTTAGGATATTCCGACTCTGACTTTACTAGCTGTAAACTTGATAGAAAAAGTACTAATGGCACATGTCATTTACTTGGTAGTTCCCTTGTTTCTTGGTATAGCAAGAAGCAAGCAAGTATTGCATTATCGACGGCTGAAGCAGAGTATGTAGCCGCCGGTAGTTGTTGTGCTCAAATTCTTTGGATGAGACAACAACTTCTTGATTTTGGCATTGTTTTAAACAAAGTACCCATCAAATGTGATAATACTAGTGCCATTAATATCTCGAAGAATCCTGTAATGCACTCTAGAACCAAGCACATTGAGATTAGGCATCACTTTATTAGAGACCATGTGTTAAAAGGGGATTGTGTACTTGAGCATGTTGAAACTTCTAGGCAACTAGCAGATATTTTTACAAAACCCTTGGCTAGAGAACAATTCATTCACATTAGAAGAGAATTAGGCATTCTTGACATGTCAAATTGTGTTTGAATGATGGAGCATTTTGATAAAAATATGTTGTATGGCATGATCAGAAAAATGGTAGTACTCATTAATATTATATGTCGTGTTTGGAACTCTACTGTATGAAAATTCTGAAGTTTTTGAATCAATAATCGATTACATGCATCCTAACAATCGATTACTATGCTTCTGTTTCCTTTATAATTGATTAGTCAAAGCCTCTAATCGATTACAATGATTCTGTTTCTAAGCTAATCGATTGCCCTTGATCCACAATCGATTACACAGCCTCTGTTTCAGGTACAAAACGTTTCCTCTTCTCCATAATCGATTACCATCCTGATCCAATCGATTAGGACTGTTCTGTTTCTTAACTAATCGATTAGTCAAAGTCTCTAATCGATTACGCACTGCACGAAATGTTTGGAATTCCCCAGAAACAGTGAGCTAATCGATTACGCACTGTCTAGTAATCGATTAGCCTCGGTTCTGAAGAGTCAATATTACAATTTCCAAGGTATACTCGAACCACTCCCTCTCTTAACTCCCTTCACTCCTTTCTAAACCCACTTTCCTCCTTCCTAAACCTAATTCTCACCTATAAATACCCCTCTCTTCACCTTCTCATCTCACACTACCTCCTTCCTCTCAAACCTCTCCAAAACTTTCAAGCACTCTTCTCTCTTCATCTTCTTCTTTGCCTTCCTTACCATGTCTTCATCTCGCAATGTCAAGAGAGCAAGGTCTTCCCTAGCTCAGGCCCATAACCCCCTTGATTTTTCAAGGTTCTTTGCTTCTCCTAGAGACCTCCAAAATTTCATGAAAAACTTTTCTGAAAAGGAGATAATGACCCCCCACTACACCATTGCCGACACTTTCGACAACCCCAGCCTAACCTTCACTCAAAGCCTTCACCACTACAACCTCTTTCCTTTCCTCTCCCTCAAGGAAGAAGAGTACTACCCTGAACTAATAAGGGTATTTTACTGCAATCTCCGCCTTGTGAATGGCATGGTTGAGTCCAAAGTGAAGAACACAACCATTAAGCTTTCCAATGCTCAATTTACGGAAATCTCCCAACTGCCTCTTAACAATGCTGATTTTGATGGAGGAGAACCGGAAGACGAATGAGGCTTCAATGCTCTAACTGCTCGTCAATCCTTGTGGAAAGCTGACCGCCCCAGGAGCAACCACAAGTTGGTAGGCCACTTGACCATGAATAACCGTTTACTTCACTTTTTCTTGGTCAAGATGATTGTTCCTCGTGGAGGGAACTATGCTTTGGTAGAAGAGGATGATGTCCTCTTGATGTGGGCAATGCTGAATAATAAGGAGATCAACTGGGTTCAGTTGGTCAAATTTCATATGCGCCACGCCAAGGACCAACAAAAACTCCCTTATGGTATTCTCCTTACTAAAATTTTCAAATATTGTGGAGTAGACTTGGCTGGAGAATTATCAGAAAAAGTGCCTCCTAGAGCTTGCATTGGCACCCATCACCTCACCAAAATGGGTCTTGTTCTTACACATGGAGCATGGTACTCACGAATGGAGGGCATTCATGCCAACATTCCCTTCGAAGCTCTTGCTGAAGAAGAACCCGTTCCTCCTCCTCCTCAATCACAAGCTGCACCCCAAGCCTCTTCATCTGCACCCCAAACTGACCCCTTTGCATCTCTTTACGCCCATCTTGACCGCCGCTTCGATCGCCTTGAAAACTCCCTTCAAGAGTTTTCCATGACCGAGCAGCAACACTTCGAGATGATACAACAACGCTATGAAGAGCTGTCCCACCAAATCGCTGAAATTCACTTTTTTAATCCGGATAATTAGATCCTTTGTTATGTTTTTTGCTTTAGGGTGCTTATGTTTGTTCTTTTTCAATTCTGCACGTTTTGCTTCATGTAATTCCCCACTATGCTTTGAAATTCAATAAAATTTTCAGTTCATCATATATCTCTTTAATTGCACGAATTATTTTTGATGATTCCAAAGGGGGAGAAGAATATCTGTTCATATCTTGTCTTGTCTAACTCCTGCTTAAAATCTGTTTCATCAATTCCTTTTGATAGAGGGAGAGTTAGTAAGAGATAAGAGATAAGAATTGTTTGCTGCTGAATAGTTAAGAGATAAAGATTCTGATTTTTTGAAACTGGTCAATAGATAAGATAATCTGCTATTTGAAACTGATTACAAAGAGATAATGCAGCAGAGATGTTTTTGCAAAGAGATACAATTAAAGATAAGTTTAAAATTGCTTAACTAATAACCCTCAAGAGATGAACATAGTTGTCATCATCAAAAAGGGGGAGAATGTGTTTGAATATGTATACAGGTTCAAGGATGTTCAAAGATTTTGATAATGACAAGCACTCTTGAAGAAATCTGTGCAAAAACAAAGATATGGAGTCAGGTGCTAAGTAACAGCGATGCTAATCGATTAGGTCACTTATGCTAATCGATTAGGAACACTCTGTTTTGGAAGAAATTGATTCAGGCAATGAGCTAATCGATTATGGAAATGAATCTAGTCGATTATGAAGCTACTGGATTTAAACTAATCGACTACACACTTGATGTAATCGATTACAACTGTCAAAAATAAGATTAAATGCATCAGGTATATTTGCTAATCGATTAAGGGAAGTTGCACAATCGATTAGGAGGCTACTGGAATTAAGGTAATCGATTACAAGACATGCTAATCGATTAGGAAGTTGCGAAATCAAATTAAATGCATCAGGTACAGATGCTAATCGATTACAGGAAATGAAATAATCGATTATGGACTCTCTGACTTGAAGCTAATCGATTACAACGTGAGGGTGTAATCGATTACACTAGTGGAAAAACTCATTTAAGTGGGAAACCAGCTCATGTCTCCACCATTCTTCAAAATTCCACTAAGTGCAACGGCTAGGAAGAAGAAGGGCACACCTCAACACTTCAATTGGCTCTATAAATTGAAGAGGAACACAAGCACAAAACAACACCAACAAGCTACAAATCCTTTGCTCTATTTTGTGCTTTGTAAGCCCTATTTCTTGTATCTTGAATTTCATTTGTATATCCTCTCATCTTGAGAGATTAGAAAGTGTGTGAGCTATCATTTGTATATTCACTCTATTGAGAGAGTTACTTGCTTGTAAACACTACATCAAAACACCAAAGTTCACTCTAGGTTGAGTGGTTACAAAGGTTGAGGCTCAACCTTTGGGATATTGTGAGATTGAGAGATTGGGTGGGTTGCCCTTATACTTGTGAGGATTGGGTTCTTGAGTGTGGGACACTAAGAAGCCGCAATTGCTCAAAGCTGTATCTCTAGTCTACAATAGTTGAAAATCCTCTAAGTGGGTTGTTTAGAGGCGAGACGTACACCGGATTGGTGGATCTCGTTAAATCGATTTGCAAAGCTCTTTTCCCTTACTCTTTTACTTTCATATACTGCATATTAATTGATTGGTGTTGTTTGTTTGTGAAGAGCATACTTGAACTTGCTTAATTTGTTATACTTCAAATACTGCACACCAAGTGTTTGCTAAATCGTCTCAGCAATATTTACCTTTGTAGTGCATTGCATATTATCCTTAACTTGCTTTTACTTGCATACTCTCATAAACTTGGTTATAGAAATCAATTTCAAAGGTATTCCAATCAAAAGTTTTAAAACTCAATTCACCCCCCCTCTTGAGTATTGAGGCCACTTGAGCAACAATAGGGAGTCATGGGTGGCGTTGGAAGTCACAGTTTGGGAGCTATTTTAGTGGTGAGGATGGTGGTTTTGGGTGGTGGAAGTGGCGGAGGAAGAAGAAAGGTGGAGGTTCACGGTGGTTGGAGGTGGTTTCGACGAAGAACGGAGGTGTTTTAGGAGGTGGAGTTTGGCATCAATAGTGGAGAAGGAGAGAGAGTCAACATGAGGGAGAAAAAGAAGGGTGGTGCAGCTTTTGAAGTGGGGGTGATGTCTTATTTATAGGAAAATCCGACCGTCAGGTCTAGATATAATCGGTACCGAATGAAACCTCAGTTACAACTTTTAATACTTAACTTTGAGAGAAAAACTGAATTTTTGCTACAGCCAAAATCTGAAAAAGTGCCCAACATGAAAGTTATAGATCTCATTTTTTCTCTTCAAAACAATAAATGGTACGTCAAAATCTGACACTCGGAGCAAGAGTTATGCCCGAAACAAGGAAAAGTGCTTTCCTGTGCTTCGAAGTTATTTTAACTTGGAAATATGGGCTCACCAAGAAAAATCCTTTGAGAATCAACTCTTGCGCTCTGCATCAAAGTTGTAGAGTCTTTTGATACAAAGGCATGAAAAAAAGAACGAAGTGATTTCAACATCATATAAGGGAGATATTCATGTTTTACCGCGGCTGGGCTGTTGAGTGATGAAAATGAATCTTCCTTGAGAAGCTTGGCTTTTCGGGGATGATCGGACATGAACTAGCTTTTGAGTTCGCACGAGAATTGTAGAGGGGTTTGATACAAGGATAAAGAAATTGCAACGAACTAATTCTAAGCTCGTGTGAGGAAGTTATGATTTTTCTTGTAAATTAATGAAATTTAACGAGATTAAATAACGGGTTTTCGGAGTACAAATCCTTGGTTCTTCAAGTTGGTGATGATAGGTTACGAATTAGAGTCCGAAACTAGAAATAGAGATTACTAGGTTTTTCATAATGAAGCAACCAAGATGAGAATCGCTTGATTCTGATATCATATGAGATAGTTAGGCTTAAAACACTATAAATGTTTGAGCCGAACTTAGGGGTTCTGATTTAACTAAGTAGTTTTTCCAAAAAACGAGGTTAATGGGGTCTAAATTAGAGTTTGGGTTCTTCAAGAGTCGTGTTTGAATTACCAAAATGGTTCATTGGAGATTGCTCGTGTTGGGATCAGACATCCCGAAGTGTATAAATGAATAATTAAAGGTCTCTTTTCGGTATAAAATAAGTGTGCTTTACGTAAATGATGGTACTATTCTAACTAGATTATTATCTAGGTACTAGACTTGGGATCGGATAGTCAATTCTTGACTACTTTGTGGGGTCTTTATTTACTCTTCCTAATATTATATTATTATTTATCGTTAAGTATAACCTTGTGTTATTATTATACACAATTAATATCATTTTTTATCGAGTTTTCTTAACTCGATTATATTATTCTTCTTATAAAAGGTCTCTGCGCTGATTATCATTCACAAAGCCCTTATGTTTGAAAACTCACACGGTTGAGACTACTCATCGAAAACAGGGATGTTACAAGATAGAGCTTTATATATATATATATGTGTGTGTGTGTGTGTGTGTGAATGAAGAATCAATTTTTTTAATATATATAAATATCTATTATAAAAAGTGAGGGGATATATATATTTATAGAATATAAATGCAAAAAAAAAAGAATAGAGGAATTCACGTTAGGGGGTCACGCATAACAAAAACCATTATATATATATATAAAGAATATAGACGTTGGAGGCAAGGGATAGAGGAACAGGATCAGAATTTTCTAATCACGGTAACATATACATATATTAGAAGCACGCTATTGAGGAAGAAAAAGAAGGAACATTCCTACTGCGTTTTGAACGTCATGATAATACGAGGTAAGATCCCTATTTTTTTTCTATTCCTTGTCGTAATTGTTTTGATCCTTATTTCCTAGTGAATTATAACAAGATAATATGCGTGATTAAATGTATCAAATCCTTTCCCATCTAGGAAGATTTAATACTTAGTAATATAAAATTTCTTCAATATTCGTTACTAATCAAGTTAGAAATTGATATTGACATGTAAAAAAATTAAAATCTTTATGTTAGAGATTAATTTGGATGAGATATCCTGTTAATCCATGTTTTAATTTTTTTTCAAAACCATAAAAATGAATTTGATATTGACATGTAACAAAAATTAAGATCTTTTATGTTAAGGATTAATTTAGACGAGACGTCCTTTTAACCTAGGTTCTATGTTTTTTAGGCCATATTTTAGTAAAGTCAATATGTAACAAAAAAAATAAAATTTTTATGTTAGGGATTAATTTTGATAGGACGTCCTATTAATCTATGTTTTAAGTTAATTTTTTTAGAATTAATATTAAAATATTTATATTAGGGATCAATTTGAACGTAACCTGTTGATCTAGTTTTTCAAATAAAATATTTTTTTCAAAATTAATTTAGACCATTAAGTTTTTTACTCTAAAAATAATAAAATCAATAAATCCAAAGTTCTTTTTTATACAACATTTGAAATCAATTTGGGTGAGACATCCTGTTAATTAATGTTTTCTTAAATCTCAACGTTTTCTTAAATCTCAACGTTTTTAACTTATTTTACATTTTTAAAATAATAAATGAAAGAACTACGTAACCCTAATTTTTCCTCACGCTTGGGGAATATGTAGGAACATGAGTCATTCCCGTCGGGCCCAAAATTTAAAATATAAATATATCTCATTAATTTATAAAAATAAAATTGTAACATTTTAACGAAGACCCGATTAATTTGGACGAGACGTCCTGTTAATCACCAACCAAAATTATAATTTTAATTATTAAGTCGACAATAAATCCATAGGTATCTTTAAGAGGTTTAGATTGCAAATTATTAGGATTATTCAAA
Organism: Clitoria ternatea; assembly: GCA_037962975.1. Classification (NCBI taxonomy): domain Eukaryota; kingdom Viridiplantae; phylum Streptophyta; class Magnoliopsida; order Fabales; family Fabaceae; genus Clitoria; species Clitoria ternatea. Next base: position 238,155,227 of record CM075671.1, on the reverse strand, counting down.
AACTTAAACAATTTAAGGTAACAGTTTAAAACAGACAGCGTAGGGCGCTAATACCTTATAATCAGACTCTCGAACTTAAAATCTCAATTTAGGATCAGTACCTTTACATTAAGGTTTTTTTCCAATGTTTTACTTTAAAAACATCGGTGACGACTCCACGGGTTTTGGAAGGGATCCGAGAACTTAATTTCTTTTTACGGTCGACCTCCTACCGCAATCCCGATTGCGACACAACTGAATCAGGTGGAGGAGGAGAATCTAGACTTGGCAAACACTAATGTATAATGGGGTTTTAAGGACAGTTAAAAATGACTTTTAAACACGGTTCTACAACTGTGCTTGTTCCCATTGTAGTTATAGATAAGAGTTTTTTACCACGGTTTTGAACCATGGTTATAAACCCCTTTTAAGCATGGTTATTAGTAACCGTGGTTAAAGGTTCAAATTTTTAATTTTTTTACTAATGTAAGGAATAATACTAATGTTTATGTATTTATTTAGTTGAAAATATCAATTTTTTATTTTAATATCAATTTAAATTGCCCAAATTGATAAATAGAGAATACAAAATAATTTCAATAATCAATACCTAAGCATTCCTAATCTATAGCTAACAAAATTTTAATTTTCATAATCAGATTTTCCTAATCTATAACTAATAGCATTCTCATTTTCCTAATACTTCCTAATCCTAACATTGCATCAACCAAACAAACTCCTAACCAATAGTGCATAACCATAAAAGGAAAATGAGGTTTTAGGAAGAACTTGGTTGCGCGTGGTATGAGAGAAAAAGAAGAAGATGTTCATCGTTACGTCTAGGTAGTAGAGAGAAGAAGAAGATGTTCGTGGTGCAAGGGCGAGCATGCGCAGTGGAGGAAAAATGAAGAAGTGCGTTTGTGTGGAAGTGGAGGGAGGAATTCGTGAAAGTGAAAGTGGTGGGAGGGATTCGTGAAGCGTGAAAGTGTAGAGAAGAGGGAGAAGATGAAGCGCAAAAGTATAGAACCCTTTCAAAACTGATTTTAAGTGTGTGTTTTGAAATGTGTGCATGGGAGACCTTTAAGCACAGTTATAAATCACCCGTGTTAATAGGTAAGACATTTAAGCACGGTTCTTTAAATACCCATGTTAATAGGCAAGACATTTAAGCATGGTTCCTAAATACCCTGTTTATAGATGTATTTTAAAAAAATAAAATATAAACACATAGTGCCTACAACACGGTTTATGTGGGAACTGTGTTCAAAAAACTTATAATTACAAAAATGCCATAGTGTATTTTTCAAACATGGTTTTCCTATCACCGTGCTTATATCCTGTCCTCATAGCCATTTTTTGCACTAGTGAAATGAGGGTTAATACAAAGGTAGGTTAGTGAAGGTGATGTCTTTGGCTTATTATTGGTAATGGAACTGCTAAATGGTAAGACATTTTCAATGAAGTGGACATCCTTGGATACAAACACTTCTTGATTGAAAAGATCCAACAAAACATATCCCTTTGTGCCAAGTTTGTAGCCTAGAAACAATGCCTTCCTTCCTCTAGGATCAAGCCTCCCTCTATGCTCTTTGAGGGTGGAAACATAATACAGACATCCAAAGATTTTCAACTCCTTTAAATCTGGTTAAGTGCCATAAAGGACAAAATAAGGTGATTGGTTGCCCAAAATAAAATTTGGCACTCTGTTCATCAAGTAGGCAGCATCTCCTACTACATAGGTCCACAAATACTTTTGTGTATAGGAATGGAACAAGAGAGGCCTTGTTACACCAAGAAGAGTCTGATGGCTCCTTTCCACCCTTCCATTCTGCTGAGGTGTTTACACACAACTCCTTTGGTGTAAGATTCCTTTAGAAGCATAGAATGAGTCAAAAATTCTCCACCATTATTAGTCCTCACCATCTTAACTCTTTTCCTAAATTGTGTTTCTATCATTTCAATAAAATTCTACAGGGAACTTGTTGCTTTTGACTTCATTTTCATCATGACAAGCCATATGTACCTACTATGATCATCAAGGACAGTGAGAAAATATCTGTGTTTATGTATCCCTAGTATAAATAGTGGCCCCTAAATATCAACATGGAGCAATTCAAAAGGAGCAGAAGCTTTACTAGTACTTAAAGGAAAAGGCAGTCTCTTCTGTTTGGATGCAAAACAAATATCACATATCAAATTTTTATTTATTGAAACAAAAGGATGATCCTTAACCAAGACTTGCATCTTAGGAATAGACAAATGTCCTAGTTTATAATGCCAAATGGTAGAATCAGGGATTACAACTAAATTGCTCAGCACTTTACCATCATACTTTTTAATAATTCTATCACATAAAGTCTTTAATTCATACAGAGCATTCTTGGATTCAACCAAACCAATCATCTCCATTTAAGTTGGATATTGTATGACACATGTATTCTGCTTGAATAATAATGTTTATGCATGTTGAGCCGCTAGCTTATGTATAGAGACTAAATTAAAAGTGAATTCTGGCAGATACAAGACATCCTCTAACAACAAAGTTGGGAACAATCTGGCAGTGCCTGAGTGTGTGGAATTAAGCTTATCTCCATTTGGTAAATAAACAACAAGTAGAGATATGCTTCTCAAAGACTCAAGCAACTCTTTATGAACATATATGTGATTTGTGGCTCCTGAGTCTAGAATCCAATTTCTATATGCATGTTATGAGCTACATGATAGAACAGAATGGTTACCTCCTCTAGTATCAGTAATGGAAGTCACATGATTAGCCATACTTTAACTTTGTTGAGTTTCCTACTAAATAAGTGTCATTATGCTTTTAAACTATTCACTTATGAAAAGTGCATCTCTATTGTCCTCCATTTTCTCATCCTTCAAAGAATTTCTTTTATCTGTATCATTTTCAGAGTTATCCATATATACATTATTAGCATTACTCGAACCTTTGAATTTAAAAGTAGAAGGGAACCCATGCTTCTTATAGCAAACATCCATAATGTGTCCTAGCTTTCCACAATAGTTGTAGACTTTGTTCTTCTAATTTGGATTATGTCCTCTTCCTCTTCCACAACTTTTCCTACCCTCAGTCATGTTAACAATTACTTCAAGATCTTCACTACTATACACTCCTCTCTATCCTTCATGTTGTAAGACAAGAAAGAAGACCTTATTGATTCCTATAAGGGATTCCATCAATAAAATCTGTGACCTTACCATGTTGAAATTCTCATTTAGTCCTATAAGGAAACAAATTACACAATCCCGAACTCGATAAACTTTGGTGTTTTCTACTACTTCACATTTACATCTCACAGAGCACGAGCACAAATGGAGCAACTTGTAATTCTATAATTCCTCCCGCAGAATCTTCGTCTCTAAAATAATTTGTCATAAACATGGTTCCTTGCTTGAAACCATAGATCTCCTGTTGTAGTTCACTTACGTGCACCAAATCTCCTTGTGACAATTGTTCTTTCACTTCCTTCCACACATCAAAATCATGTTTGATGAACATTGCACTTTGAGCAATGGATTGATTCACCAAGCTCAAAATCCATGAATGTACCAAGTTATTACACTGTTCCCAAGCTCCAAAGCTCTAATCAAAAGAATCCAGAACTGGAATGCTTCCATTAATGAATCTCTACTTGTTCTTTGATATTAAAGCACATTTCATCACCCTCGCCCATATGTGGTAATTATGAACTTCAAGAATTAGATTCACTAATGCTACAAAGGTGGATTCACCAAGATGAACATAATATAGACTTAATGGTTTCAGATTTGGATCTTGAACCGTCAAAGAAGAAGAAGGATTATGAACATTGTCGTTGGGACGCACCATTTGTGATCTTGATGGCAGAGCCCTTGTTCAGAGGTCTGATACCATCAAATGAAACTAACATTCATGAAAAGAGAGAGAATTAAACAAAGGCATAAATGAGGAAAAGTGAAACTGATTCATTCATTCAAATGGTAAACAATAATAATAACTTATATATAAAATGAATTGGAGGGAAAAATAGTTACAAACAAAATTAGAGAGAAAGTCTAACAACAGCTAGCCTATCCAAAAGGTTCTGTTATCCAACGAGATATTTGAGTGAATAGATAACTTAGGAAAGATATGCATTACAATATCCATGTTTAAATTTGTCCATGTTTTTGAATTCATAGACTTACATCTAGTTTAATATTCACGCTACCTAACTAAATGTGTTATTTTTCTTCAAAATAAATAAATAAACGTGTTATTTTACCTCTTAATAATGGAGAAAAGAGTATTTAACTAATTTCATCTTTAACTTAATAAAACTATATAAAATTAAAATATTAAGAGAAATTTATGAGTTATAACAATGAATTATTTCATGAGTCTAGTTATAACTGTAAGTTGAAAGGTGTAAAATTTAAATATCATTTTTTATGTAATTTTATGCTTTTCTGTTTTCCTGTTCAGTTTGTTTTCTATTTATGCTTTTCTGTTATAACTCCTACCTTTAGTTTGTTTAGTTTCTTTTGTTATTCTTGAGTTTATATAAGCTGTAATTATTTTCTTTGATTAAGTAGAAAACAATCTTTGTTTAAAAATCTCAATATGTCATTAGATCGTGTTAAGACCCGCTTGGCTTCCGCTCTCTGATTTCATCAATTTTCTTTCCTCTCTTGATTGTTCCTTTTTTTTCATTGCCCTTTAAGCATCTTGTTTTCTTTTTTGTTTTCACATTAGATTAACCCTTTTCCTATTCAAGATTCTACGTCTTGTTTTCCTTTTTGTCTTCGTATCAGATTAACTTATTTTTTATTCAAGATTCTTGCCATAGAGGAAGAAACACATGTAGAGACCACAAAGACCACTCCTTAGGGAGACAAATCTCAATATATTGATCCCCTACTACCTCCATCCTGGAGAAAGTCCATGAATGATCCTTGTTTCTCCACCTCTAAATGTCAACAATTATCACACATAGAGCAGAGGTATGTTTAAAGCTTTATGGTCAAAAAACAAACTTGAGTTCGTGGATAGTACATTACCAATGCCAAAAAATAAAGATGCAAATTATAAAGCATGGTAGAGATGCAACATTATGTTTGTCTCCTAGATCACTCGATCACTTTCCCCTCAGATTGCGCAAAGTACAATTTATATAGATAATGCTAAGAAGATATGAGATGAACTTAGGGAAAGATTTACAAAAGGGAATTATTTTAGAATTTCTGATTTACTTCAAGAAATACACTTCACTAAGCAGGGAGAGAGAAGTGTCACTGATTTCTTTTCCGAATTAAAGATTTTATGGGATGAGTTAAATATGATGAGTCCTACTCTGAATCGTTTATGCACAGCTAAATGTACCTGTGATTTAATTAAATTAATCCAAAAGAAACAGGAAATTAAGCAGGTGATATATCTCTTGAAAGGTTTAAGAGAAGTTTATGGTACTGTGAAATAAAATATTTTGATAACGGATCCTCTCTCATCCATCAACAAGGCTTATGCCTTAGTCTTGCAACAAGAAGGACAACTGCAAGGAAATGGAACTAATGACTCAAAGGTATTTTTTACCTCCTTATATCAATAGAATAATTAAGGGAATTAGAGGCCACAAGGGGGAGGGAGTAGCAACTTTGGTAGAGGAAGAGGTAATGGAATCTTAGGTAGAGAAGATGGAAATACTAGAATAGGAAGAAGACATAACTATAAAGGTAAAGGATGCACATATTGTAATAAATTTGGCCGCATAGTTGACCAATGCTACTCAAAGCATGGTTTTCCTTCAGGGTTTAAACCAAGAAACAATTCTATAGTTAAAAATTTTATGGCACCCGAGGGAGAACAAAGTCAGTCTGAAATTATTAATTTTCTTCAAAGTTCTCAGGGAGTTCAGTTTAAACCTAGACAACTTTAGCAGCTGCTCTCTATGTTGTAGCAGTCCTGTACTAAACCAATAAAATCTTTCCTATAACAACAAAATCCTTAGTAAGTCAGATCAGTTCAGGGAATGTTGGTGAATCTTTCCCACAACAACAAAATCTCCTTTCAGGTAAATTTCTTTTAAAGTTGGCTACTTGGATACTTGATAGTGGAGCTACTGATCATGTTACACATGATTCTTTCTTTCTTGTCACTTTTCATGCTATTAAACCTATACATGTCAATCTTCCAAATGGACTTACTGTCACTACTAAATATTCTGGTTGTGTATAACCTTCTAAAAACCTATGGTTGTATAGTGTTGAACTGGTCTGAACCGGGGTCTAGGATCCGGTGTGGGACTAGCCACAAATGTATAGGTGTTTTAGGGTTTGTACACCGGTACCATGGGTATCCGGTATTGTAATCCAGCCTCTCAGTGGGAGAAACCGGTCTTGTTATCCTGGAGATCCTTCACACCAGCGTTTCGAATTGAAGGGGGCGAAAGGTGGTGCCACCTGTGAAGATTCTCTGACGCTCAAGTTAGAAGAGTATAGGAAACTCAGTGAATGCTTAAGCAATGCAATAGTAAGGGTGTGAGATAGAACAACGTAACCTTGCATGTATATTGGAAGATGCTATTTATAGTTGAACGTAGGAAATGAATCGTTGGATACAAGTGGGCCCCTTGGTTCTGATAGCGTGTAGAGTGTGTCAATCAATATGACTCAGTACTCAGAGTGTGTCAGGGAGGTAGGTCAATTATCAGAGTACGATCCTGTGATAGGGATGGAGGATAATCACCTTTCCGCATATTTCGCTAATAATTGTACTTACTCTCTGAGATAATTGATATAGACACATTCCGCTATGCAGGGTATCTTCGCTGATAAGTTATAATGAACTCTTATCTCATAGTGATCCTGAGGCAAACGGTTATACACGTCGTAGAAATGAGAACAAATAAAGCATCTATCATGGCGAGGACGAATGAAGCATTCAATGAAATGAGAACGGATAAAGTGACATCGGATAACCGTTATGGCACTGTATTCCAGTCACACCGTTTCACCCTCTAAGTGGTCACTCTGACATCATATCTTTGGGGACCGGTATCCAGACCAGATCAAGTGTTTTATATATTCTTGATTTTACTTTCAACAAAGTCTCTATTTCCCAACTTGTCTATACTTTGAATTGTAAGCTCACTTTTTATCAATCTTATTGTGATATACAGGACATGCCTTCATTGAAGATGATTGGGTATGCTGAATTGAATAAAGGATTCTATTACTTAAAGGCACTATAGATTCCTACTATTACTTGTTGCCTTAATACTAAAACTGATTCTATATATGCAAATAGTTTGAATTATATGAGTGATATTTGACACTTAAGGTTAGGTCATCCATCAAATAAAGTTCTTGATCAAGTATGTACCAACTTTCCTTATGTCAAAATAAATAAAAATAGTGTTTGTGATACATGTCATTTAACTAAACAAAGCAAGGTTCCTTTTTCTTCTAGTGTTACCGCTACACATAAACCTTTTGAATTGGTTCATATGGATATTTGGGGACCCCTTATAAGGCATAAATATTACTACCCCCTCTTTTCATGGACATAAATATTTTCTTACCGTGGTTGATGGTTTTATAAGGCACACTTGGTTGTTCCTCATGAAATTAAAATCTAAAACTAAAAACCTCATTAAAAGCTTTATCATCTTTTTTCATAATCAACTTAATGTTATTGTTAAGACTATTAGATCAAACAATGGTGTTTTCCCTATCTTGAACTCTATAACAAATATGGTATTTTACATCATACTTCAGGTGTTACACCATAAAAAAATTCAGTTGCGGAGAGAAAGCATCTTCATATTTTAAGTGTAACTCGAAGTCTCCATTTTCAATCACATTTGCCCAAAAAATTTTGGTCCTATGTTGTTACACATGTTGTCTATTTAATAAATAGATTAACTTCGCTTGTTTTTAAACAAAGATCTCCCTTTGAAATATTTTATGAGGAGCCACCTACTATTCTTGATTTAAAGGTTTTTGGGTCTTTATGCTATGCTTTAACTTTTGAACAAAATAGATCCAAACTGGGATTTACAGGAATTGGATGTTGATAATGCCTTCTTACATGACAATCTCCATGTAGAGGTATATATGGATTTACCACTGGGTCTTGTTCCATCTTCCCCAAATCAAGTGTGTCATCTCACCAATTCTCTCTATGGTCTCAAACAAGCCAACCGTCAATGGTTTGCCAAGCTATCTAGCTTACTTGTTTCAATTGGTTTCTCTCCTTCCCTTTCTGATCACTCTCGCTTCACCAAGCAACATGTTTCCTCTTTCACAACCCTTCTTGTGTATGTTGATGTCATTCTCATTGGAAATTCACTTTCTGAAATAAATACTATCAAACAGCTTCTACATCACAAGTTTTGCATCATCTTGGTAAACTCAAGTATTTCTTAGGTCTTGAAGTATCTTGGACCAGTAAAGGCATCCATATATATGCCAATAGAAATATGTTCTTCAATATTCTTTGAGTCTGGCATGCTTGCTTCTAAACCATGCTCTACTCCTATGATTAAAGGAAACAAACTGCTATATGATGATACTGCTCCTCCCTATGACCAAACTACCTATAAAAGACTTATTAGACGTTTACTGTATTTGAACTACGACCAGACCCGATATTTTGTTTACTGTTCAACATCTTATCCAGTTCATGTAGACACCTAAACATCCCTATTTTGATGCCGCTACTCGTGTTCTGCGATATATTAAAGGTTGTCCCGCTTAAGGTCTGTTCTTCCTAACAAATTCTGACTTACAATTGAAGGCTTTTAGTGACTCGGATTGAGCAACCTGCCCTACTACTCATCGATCTATTACTGGATACTATATTTTTCTTAGATCATCCTTAATCTCTTGGAGATAAAAAAAATAAACTATAGTTTCTCATTTATCTTTTGAAGCTAAATATCGTGTCTCGGCCTCCACCACTTGTGAGCTTCAATGGCTAACTTCATTGTTAAAAAATCTTTATGTTTCTCATATCAGTCTTGCTCTTCTTTATTGCGATAGCCAGTCCGCAAAGCATATTGCTTTTAATCCTAGTTTTCATGAGCGCACCAAGCACATTGACATTGACTGTCACATTGTCCGTGAGAAGCTGAACGTCAAATTATTCTATCTTCTGCCTAATGTCTTCTTTCAATCAAATTGTTGACTTCTTCACTAAGCCTTTGGAAACAACCACTTTTCAAACCTTGATGTTCAAGCTGGGATGTTATCCGTCCACTCTCCAGCTTGAGGGGAGGGCTGTTAGGATATATTTTTATGCTTTTTTGTTTTTCTGTTAAGTTTATTTTCAGTTTATGCTTTTTAGTTATAACTCCTACCTTTGGTTTGTTTAGTTTTTGTTATTCTTGAGTTTATATAAGTTGTAATTGTTTTCTTTGATTAATTAGAAAAGAATTTTTATTCAGAAATCTCAATAATACGTTAAATAATATACATGGATGATTGGTAAGTGTGTTTTTTCCTTGGTAAAATATCTAAATTTTAGGTATGTGTATCTAAATTTGTACACAATCTCATAAATATTTTCGGTAAATATACATTCATATCCTGAACTTGAACAAAACTCACCATGTGTATGAACTGTTGGGAGTGTTTCCGAAAAAAGTTTAAGCATTAAAGTGTAGTGAAGTCATTACTCGTTAAGGAAGTGGCGTTCGTATGGCTGGGAGGCGAGGGAGTACTGTAGTAGTTTTGAACTTTAAATGTTGTAATGAATTTTGGAACCATATTTTAAATGCTCCAGCAACCACATCTCATGACCTTACGAGGTGTATTTAAAGAGTGGTGCATGGGATTGGTCGCTTGTGAAACAGAGATACTTGAAAGGCCAATGGAGTTCTACTATTCAATGGTGAAAATGGTACTTGCAGTGGCTATAATAATGCCATGGTGTTCATCACTTGCTATGGACATTCACCTCATGAGGCAATTGACAGCCAAGTATAATGTGAGCTGCATTCTAGTTTTTGGAGATTCAAGTGTTGATCCTGGCAATAACAATGCTCTTAACACTACCATTAAAAGCAACTTTCCTCCTTATGGAAAGGACTTCTTTGACAGCCGTCCCACTGGAAGGTTCACTAATGGAAGACTTGCCACTGACTTTGTTGGTAAAATATTCAATTATTTTTGGGTTAGATACAAAAAAGATAAATTTATTTATTTTATAGGATTCTTATCAAATATACAAGTCTATCTCTCTTGTGCTATCTTGTCTAGATATAATTTATTTTTTTAATAACAAAGAATCACGTGTCTGTGTATGAATCTATATCTCTTTTAATATTTAATATTTTTTATTCAAAACTTAAGATAAGCTACTTTATTTACTAATTCATAGTTAATTTTACTGAAATAGATAAGTTAAAAAAACATTTTGGCAAGTGTTATTTTTTAAATATATTGACATAAACTAAAAAATACTCATAAAAATTAAATTATATGTTAGTTTGGAACCTAATTCTGTTCTGGTAACGAAAATAAAAGCCTGAATCTAAAAGAGGCAACGGGTGCAATCTAGTTTAGGCAAGACTCATACAACTACACTATATATCCATTTCACAAACGGCATGCATGTGTTTCCATAAAAATATTATTCACATACCAGAAATTATATTTTTGTGTACAACAAAATTTTACAAAACTTTATATAACTACGTGAAAGAAAAAGAACAGAGAAATGTGAGATAACAGAAAGAAAAAAATTAATGTGAAAGAAACATTCACATATATCACATGTTACTAATTTGCTATTTTTCTTCTCATATTTTGAAAGGAAAAAAAAGAGCCTATACTAAATAAAAAAATATGTAAGATGAGTCACAGTATTTCCATACACATGTACACAGCTGAAGCAGTGGGGTACAGAAAAGTGATTCCACCATTTCTTGACCCAAATTTGAAGCTGGAAGATCTTCCATATGGTGTTAGTTTTGCATCAGCAGCTACAGGATATGATGATTATACTGCTGAAGTTTCGGTACATATACATATTATTCTATAATCTTTTCTCCAAGGCCAAGTATTTGAATATTTTTGTCACCAACTTCAGTTTATTTGATGAAACAGAATGTTCTGTCTGTCTCCAAACAGCTGGAATATTTGGAACATTATAAGATCCACTTGAGAAAATTGGTGAGTGAAGAAAGGGCAGAGTTCATTTTAAGGAATGCAATGTATGTTATTAGTATGGGTACAAATGACTTCTTGCAGAACTATTACTTGGAACCCACACGCCCTAAGCAATTCACCTTGCAACAATTTGAGGATTTCTTGCTCTATCGCTTCACTAGAGGTGTTGAGGTTCACTCTTTCACAACCTTAATTTAATTCTCACATACATACATTAAAGCCTCTCCCAGTTACTTCACTCTTTTGCATTTATTTTTGTTGTTAAATTATGAAGTATTTTTCTTGCATTGGGGTGAGCCTAAATATATATCCACATATCTATACCCTGTTCACTTATCCTAATTTATAAACAATTCTCATATATACTGATATTTTAACATTGTGAAAAGTTAGAAGAACAAAATAATGTTGTACCCTTCAACATTAAGAACTATAGTTAGTCATTTATAAAAAAAATATAAAAATACCATAGTTAAATATATAAAAACTATGATTTTAACCATGCTCGTTGCTTTCCGGTAATTAAGTATCACGTTAAAAGTTATAAAACCAGCTCCTATCGATTTTTTTCCCTTTGATAATGGGAGTTAAATGTACTACTGGTTTTGTACTTTACACGGTTTATAAGTGGGAAATAGAAATAAACATAGAAAACGAATAAGTGAGAAAAAAACATTGAGGTAGGTAGAAGTTGACGTCTCATGACTTGTTGCTGGACGGTTTTATTATACGATGTGATGTGTGTTCAATTTTTTACCAACGGACCAATCTACTTTCCGTTTAGTACATGAGAAATGTTTATCAGTATTTGGGTAATGATTCAGAAATTATAAACGATTTTTTTTTTTTACTTTAAAAATCATCATTAATATCATTATTCATAATTTTTAGGATAAACTAACCATAATTTTTTAAAGAAATTATTCTCGATTCTTTAAACAGTGTCTTGAAAAAAGGATGATGTGATTGAATATTTACGTGATGCAGGCAATGCATAGGTTTGGTGCGAGGAGGTTGGTTGTTGTAGGGGTGCTACCTCTGGGATGCATGCCACTTATGAAGACAGTTTGGAACCAGCAAACCTGTGTTAAAACTTTAAACGACGCCGCTTACTCTTTCAATGCAAAATTGATACAACAAATACACAAATTGAAGGCAAAGCTGGGCTTACAAGCTGTTTATGTTGATGTTTATGGTCTAATCCAAAGTGCACTAACCAACCCAAAACAATACGGTTAGTTCGTCAACTTACCACCATGCTTCGCTTTGTATCCTTTTTCATGTTTGGCTTGTTATCATTGAAATTTCAAGGTCATCAGAGTTTCGGTTTCAGTGGGTCAATTGTTTGTTGCCCTTTACTTTTGGTTGATGATCATGATCATGTTGATTGTGGTGAGCTTGATTGGTTGAAATGAATTGGGATTGAAAATGGTTGGATAGTGAACTACCTGCCTTGTTCGGGAACATATACTTGGAGAAGAATTACCGTGGAATTTCTTTGTAGGGTGGGATATTCTGAGGAGCAAATGCACACTTTGTTTTAAGGCAAATCCTAAGTTGTTATTGGAGGGTTTTGTGAAGAACCTCTATTTGGTTGAGTCGATTGCTTAAGTTGGGATTTGAGATGAATGTGATTTGTTCTTATTTTCTGAAGTATTCATCTATCATGCCAAATAAGCATGCTAAAAATTTGTTAGGAGTGATTGGTTTTTTTCTTTTTAATTTTTGGAATGAGATAAGATGACATTGTTCACGTTTTGGGTGGTGGTAATGACAACTATAGATAGATAAAGAAATGGGAATAGGGTGACGATGATGATAAGAGAGATGCAGTTAAAATAATATTTGATTAATAAACCTGTCATAGGCTAAGTAATTTATAATTAGCAATGCTAGTAACATTAGAAAATGTTAAATTTTTGTAATACGTAAATAAAAGTTAATGATTACATAGTAAAATTAACATTAATGACTATTAACCAAACGAAATGAATTTTTAATAAAGGATGAACTTATTAACCTATGATCGCAAAATAAGAAATAAGTAATGTATTTACTATGCTATATCTTGAAAAACTAAAACAAATATAGTTTAGTTAATATAACTAACCATACAACCTACATAGTTAGCATAGTGATTTAGCACCATGTCCCTTAGACATGTGACTATAGATTTAATCCTTGACTCGTGTGAGTGAAATAAATTATTTGATTAGTCACTTAACACTTTATACGTTGATCGTTAAAATTAGAAATTAGTTTCTAAAAATAATTAAGCACACCATCGATTAAACTTATACAATTGATTCCATCACTTATTTTCACAAGATTAAAGGTGTGTTTGGTTTTTTAACGGTTTGACCAACCCAAAAATAGATCTTCCAATCAAACAGAGTTTTAACTGTTTCCAGCAACATAAAAACCTTTAGATTTTTCTATTTTATCAAATGGACCCTTAGTGTCCAACAAGTCTAGTAATAGACTCTACTCGGTTAAACTACCCATTCCCGGATTAGATAGCCAATGAAGCATGATATAAGGTCCACCCGATTCTCGGAATTGTTTCCTAGCTGAATACAGGAAGTGTTTCTTATTTTGAACCAATGAAAGAAAACAATAAAGGAAAATATTCTAATTAAACTACATCTACATCCTATGAAATACTTTTGTTTGTACACATTGAACCCATGTGAATGTGATCTTCTTTATTTTAATGCTCTGTCCTCGTTTCGTTTGTAGGATTTATCGAAGGCTCAAAAGGATGTTGTGGGACAGGGACAGTAGAATATGGGGATTCATGCAAAGGGATGAGTACTTGTTCAGAGCCAGACAAATACGTATTCTGGGATGCTGTTCATCCAACGGAGAAAATGTACAAGATAGTCGCTGATAATGTCATGGAATCTGTTACTAAAGAACTCAGCTCCTAGCTACCTCAAACAATATACCTGTGATCTACCAGGGTTTCAAATAATTTACCTGTATCTTACTATGTATGTTGCAGACCCAAAAGAAACACTATACTAACGCAAAGGATAGTGTGAAACGCAAGCGTGCATTTATTGATATTGATAAAAATTATTATTTAATAAAATAAATCAAAGGATAAGATGAAGAGGAATTATATATAAAGTTGAGCTAGATACCAATACCTAAGTTAAAGTTGTGGGAGATTAATGGGTTTCTTAACATATGATTTATATTTCAATCACAATATAGATAAGGAAATATAAATAACATTTCCAAAAATTCTGGTTGTTGAAGATTATTGGATTCCTTGATCTTGTGATTGTATCTCTTTATATTTTCATGTTTCATGGGATGTTGCAAAACCTGCATCATTGAATTGCTTCTTTCATATTCCATTTTCAATCTCAAAATTTCTCCTGTTTCAATATGAAACCTTTGGCCTTTTTTCTTTTTGCTCCTTGAGACTTGAACCAAACAGAAATAGGATACTCTGCAGCATTTGACTCTAAGATGGTAATTTTTAGATTTCCTTTATTATGCCTTGTAATTCCTGTGTGAGGCATCCTCTTCTGAAGCTTCTGTTTTTGTTTCAATGTGGGAAAGAAAAAGGAAAATAAAATAAAAAAGAAGAATAACAACACGTGAATGAAACCGAGAGTGTTGAGAGGAATGGGAAAATGGACTCTTCCTTTCTTAAAATTTTAATAAAACAATAGAAAACTAGTATAATAAAATAAGGAACATTTTCGAAACAAGAGATATTTTTGGGATTTTATAAGGTAAAAGGAAAAAATAGCACCAGAACCTTTTAACTTTCTTATTTTTTCTGGTATTCTTTTATTAAAAGATGGTGCCTCAACGAAAAAGAGTGTTCACAATATTACTCGTGGATGATCAAGGATTAAAATCTCTCAGTCAATTTCAAAATCCATACATAAAAACATAAAGTTTCAAAATTAAAAAAGAGTCGAACATCTATTATACATGTTAAACCAATATCTGATATCAATTGTTGAATTAATTCATATAGGAGTGTTTCTACTGAACCCTTAAAAAATTGGGGGTTTTGGAACCCTTAACATGTTGCCCACTTTATTAAAAGACATGTGAAATATTTATACATTTAATATTTTATATATTTTAATAATTCTAATTTTTTAAAGTTACAAATTAACTCCTTCCTTCTTCTTTATCATTTCCTCTTCTAAAATTTCCCTCAATCTCAAACCCTCAGAACTTGGATGTTGTGCCTCCCTCTACTATTTTCCCTCACAAAGACTCCAGACTTCCTTCCTCTTCATCCTTCCTCTTCTAAAATTTTCCCAACTCTCAAGCATTGAGGAGCTCATGAAAACCCTCAGAGCCTTCCCTCTTCTATTTTCCCTCACAAAGACCCCACCACAGCCTCCAAATCGCGGCTTTTATTGTGTCTCTGTCGGAGCTTTCTGTAACATCCCAATTTTAATAAAAGTAACCGCGCAAAATAAAAAGCCATTTAAAATGACAAGTAAGATCTGTCCACTAATTACACTTAACAAAATTAACTAAAAAGAGTGAAGTGATTAGCGTTAGTGGGTACTGATGGGATTGGGTGACGTGAGCAGACTGCTCCTCACGTTTTCCCACCCCACCATTCCTTCCTTCATGCATGCGTTATAAGTGGACGATGGTTCTCCTTGCCATTCGTTCTTCAGAGTTCCCTGCGAATTCCTTCTTCTTCTCTTCTCATTCTCTGCTCTCTATTTCATCCCCTGTTTCCGAAGACGAGTGACGGTGTTACAGAGGAGTCAGAGCTCCCTCACACGAGTAGAAGAAGAGCGTCGAAGCAGAAGCAGAAACAGCCCTACACCATTCGTGGCTAGCATTCCAGTAAAGGCTAAGCGAGCGGGAGCACTGAGTGAAGCAGCGAGGAAAGGAACCAACACCCAAGCAGAAAAGCCTCTCGGAGTCTCGTAGTTGGTAGGGGGAGTACCTTACATGTTAAATGCATGGATTATAATTGGGTTTCGAGTATTGAAGCGATAGCCCTGCATCCTGTTGTATGATAATGCTTGCATGTGAAGTAACCGAGTGTGAGACAAGTAAGGATGAGTGTTGCATGTTAGTATCGTCCTTGATGATTGCATGTTATGTTGTGATTATTGGGAATGCGTTGTTGAATCTGTTCATATTCATATGATGCATGCGTTGATTAAGTTCTAACACTGTGGTATATTGATTGCATGCTAACTTGAGTTGATGAAAACGCCCATAGGAGCTTGATATTAAATGACACCGACTGCACTAGACTGATATGCTGCTATAATGATAATTGCATGGAAGTTTGTATGTGCTAAATTAACATGCGGAGTCCTGAGAATGTGTGTTACCGACTGCATGTGAAATATGTGTGATTGAATAAGAGGATGTGTGCAAAAGAATTTAATGCTGTATGTTGAACCCGCGTGTGGTGCATGGGATGCGTTGTGCTAAGAGCACGTAGTGTGGGACACTACCATCGGTCATAAAGCGTGGGACGCTATGAAATCCTTGAGTGGGACTCAAGGTAGCCCTGAGTGGGACTCGGGCTGCCTGTGAACACCTTCGTTGGCGCTAAGAGCGTTGGTGTCACCTGTGGGCAAACGGTTGGGTACCTGTAAAACGGCCAAGCAGCTGGGAGCTGAAATGATAGCTGAGAACTATGTACAAAAGGCTGAGAGCCTACGTTGCAACGTCAGGATCGATTACACACGAACGCGGAACCGAGTGAATGATTTGTGTATATTAACTGTTGATATCGCTGGAATTGATTATGCATGAGATGAGGAATGTATATATATATATATATCTGTGTGCATGTGTTATTGATGCTAAGTGAAACCTGCCTTATGAATGTATGTTATATTATCAGAGAGTTATGTATATATATATATATATGGCCGAGTGAGAATCAGGGATCCTGACTGTTAAATATTCCAGAGAATCATTCTGATTCATGGACCTTAGTATCATGCCACTGATTGTCGTATGTTAATATTATTGAGTTGGTGTGTGTAAGGGGCCGAGTGACAATTGGAGGATCCTAATCGGTAAGGATCTTGTGCGTGCGTTCTGGTTGATCAGTTATACTCTGACCTTAATTACTGCTACGTGTGACTGTGTGTACATATATATAGTTGTATAAATGTGAAACAACCTGAGTAAGTATCTATCATTTAAAATTTAAGATACTCACCCCTGCCGTGGCAATTTCCTTTCAGTGAACATCTCTCGTAATGAGGATTGGAAGAGGAGCGGAAATGCCGGGTGAAGTGTTAAAGCACTATGGAAGTTTTATGACTGTACATATGCTGTATATAGTGTTTTGGGTTAAGCCTTGGCCGGCTCGTGTTTTGCTGTTAGTCTCTTATGCAGAGTTTATTCCCTTATAATGGGAACATGGCAATATGGTCGTAGATCCGTGATATGCACTCCTATATATATATATATATATATGTGTGTGTGCCTATGTTATGCCATGCTGCATGTCTATTTTATGCTGTGAAATGCCTGGGTAACCTTTATATATACGTGTTCACATTCCCGAATATGTAAGAAATGATATAATTTAACGTGAAGGAAGCCAATTTAGGGTCTAGAGGGTGAGTTTGTGACTCTGTCACCGAGTGGGGAAGGTTCAGACGTTTTGAGTGAGTGAAATCAGATAGCTTCGAGTGAGAGTTGACATAGAAGACTACCCCTAACAACGAGTTATTAGGGTCAATGTTGAGAGTCTAAATACACGTTCTGAGTGGTTATTACAAGGATTTCCCCGAGCGTAGGATAATCAACGAACCCCGAGTGAGAATTTGCCGAGTGATGATTCTTCCGACTAGAGAGTGACCCCTTAGACTCTTGGGGACCCCCGTTGTAGTAAGCTGTTAGTGACAAAAGAATCCAAGTGAGTCTTAGCCTAGTAGAATGTTTAGAGTCGGAAGGATATGGTCACCGAGTGAAATTAAGTAAAAATACCCCGAGTGACAAAAGGACGTAAAGATTACTCTGAGTGAGGAGCCCCATAGATCCTGAATGAGTGTTAGTAGGGGCCATTTCAGTATTATCCGTGTATGTGTTCTGATTGATGAAATCATAGAATGAGTTACATTTTTCGAATGGGACTAGTAGGCGTAAGGGCCAAGTCTGAGTGAATCAGGTGATGAAACCCGAGTGCGGAATTACCGAGTGGAATGAGCGAATACTGAGTGAAGCTTTCGCTTGAGCGCGTGCGCGTTGCTTTGTGACTGCCTATGCGATTCCCCTTCTTCCGCTGTTAGTTCCTTGTAATTCTTTTGTACTCTCGTTCTTCTTCCCCTCTCATTCCTTACGGTGGCATTCTAGTTTAATTGTGGAAAAATTTCCTCTGTTTTTCTCGTCTATGATTTGTTTAAATTAGGGTGTTACACTTTCCCTCTTCTATTTTCACTAAATTTCATTGTGTAGTTCTTCTTTGGTGTCTTTGTCCTTCTCTCTGCAGTCTCAACATCTCCTGTGGCTAACGTCGCTACTGCGCCTCTCAAATTGACCTCGCCACAGAGTCCATCAGATATTGCGCGACTCAGTTGCAGATTTTCTCTTCTAACTCTCAAACCCTCAGTACCTTCCAAGACTCATCGAGATCTCCCATCTCAAAGCCATTTGGAGCCATTCTCAAGTAACTATCTTTTCTCTTGTCTTCATTTCCACTTTCATTCCAATCACTTACTCACTCGCTCGGTTTTGGTTCGCAGGAATCTGCTACCGTTATTGTAGAAATAGCTCGGAAACACTTTCCCGCATCATCTGAGATCCCTCCATAACTACTGTTGTTGTCGTTTTGGCTAGACAAAAACAGGTCTTTTCTTTCCTTTCACTATATTTTTAATACGCTTAACTTTGAATAAGAATTAAAATGGTGATTTCTTGTTTAAATTAAAATAAGATGAATAATATGATTTACACTCTGCCTGTTGCATACTGTAATTGCTATTATATGTGATGGATCAAGTAGTTCAAAATGTGGATTTGTTGTTAATTAATGTAGGCTTTTGGTACCTTTTTATGCTTGCCTAAAGGAATCTTAGAATATAAATCATGTGTTAATTTGTTTTGAAACCATGAATGATCTCGCTCTATTTTTTTGTTTTAGGATGGAAGGCGAGTGCATGTTATTGAAAGAG
The DNA here is from genome assembly GCA_037962975.1 of Clitoria ternatea. NCBI lineage: Eukaryota > Viridiplantae > Streptophyta > Magnoliopsida > Fabales > Fabaceae > Clitoria > Clitoria ternatea. Next base: position 238,135,953 of record CM075671.1, on the reverse strand, counting down.
ACTTGAATGAACTAGATAGAATTGTGGGTGAATTTCTACAACTTGGGGGTTATCTCAAGTTAATTGAGTTGGGTCTTGAAGGCAAGCAACAAAAAATGTTAAATATAAAACGTGTACCAAAGTAATGAGTAGTGAGTTTTAGCTGTGATATGTGAACTCCTCTGCCTCTAAGTTGTTGTTGCAGATTGTGTTGATGAAATTCATGTTCAACAAATCTTTGGCGCTCTTTTTAAGGATGGGAAAAACACCAAGCTTTCTGACCCGTTGGAAACATTTGATTCTGATGTTTCTGGAAGAAGCTTTCACAATGGTCGTTTCATTCACAGGATAGTGAGAAATTTTAATGTCTTTTAAACCACAACCTTTTAGTAGTTATTTTGTTTTGGAAAAACACAAACTCCTACTAAAAAGAATTTCTCATTATATGAATTTCAATGTAAATGAATATTTTATATTAAACCCTTCCTTCTTTTTCAATCTTTTATTGTTCCTAATTTTTTGCAGTGTCAAATTAGAACAAGGAACTATCGTATCTATGCTGGAAGAAAATAGAATCGTGAAGGGGGTGTACTATAAAACCAAGAGTGGTCCAGAACTCACAGCAAAAACTCCTTTTACCATAGTATATGTTCAAAATTGAGACGTGCTCTAAGCAATCCAAAGGTACCAATGCTAGATGCTAGATTTCTCTTTGTGTTGCTGTCATAAGATAATAGTTTGGAATTATTCATGTTGTTTTCTGTTATCTTGTCTCACATTGTACCTAAATTAAATGGGTTCACCACTTCACCTGATTCGTGTATGATCAAATGTTTCATAACAGAAAATGATACAATTATATGTACAGGCTGATGTACCATCACATTTTGTTGGTCTGGTCCTAGACAACTATAAATCACGGTCATTCAAATCACGACTATTTTTGTCCACACTACTACAAAAAAAGGCCTTTGTCAGCGGTTTCGTCGTAGCTATTGTCAACGGTACAAGCGTAGACAATAATGGCACTATTAATAGCACAAAAAGCAACGTCAGCGCTTCAACCGCTGACATTAGTTATGTATTGTCAGCGGTTGTAACGCGAAACCGCTGACAATAGTCAAACAATGTCAGCGGTTTATAATGCAGAACCGCTGACAATAGTCAAACAATGTCAGCGGTTGGGATGTGGAACCGCTGACAATAGTCTCACAATGTCAGCGTTTAAAGTTATAACCGTAAACAATAGTTGGTTTTTTAAAATTTTTAATTTCCTAAACCTGTATTAAATTTAATACATTAATTTTTACGCTAAAGTTTAAGAATTATAAATATAACAACAATACCTAAAAAAGTAAAACACCAACTAATAATTTTTTATAATACAAAATCTTTTAATACAACTGATACACATTACAATACTCTTGCCTTATTTCTTTACATTTTCCATTTTGAATCTTAGACTTGCAACTCAACAAACACATTTTACACCTACATCCTTATCAGAATTTCTTAACTTAAACCAAAGACAGCTAGATGATAATGCTATCAATGTGATTCTGCAGACTAAAAATGATTTTGGAGATAAATTGAACTTAGGTTGCTGAATCTTGGGTTGCCATACATTTATAGTGGCTTTAGCTCCATAATACTTGTCTCCTTCAACATATGCTATTGCTATTGCTGCTGAACCATTACGAAGTGTAGAAATGATATCTTCATAATTTTTACCCTGTATTTAGATAAACATTTTGATCTACTAATTCAATACAATGACATTAAGATCCCCAAAAAAGCATATAAAAAAATAGGCAAAAAAAATTTCCAGTGAAACACAGAATAATGACAAAATGTCTCCTAAGGTTCAGGGTCTTTTATATATATATATATATATATACTTCACGGGTCTTATATATATATATAAAGTGAATTATTTTCACCTTCTTTCTCGCTATACATTTTTAAAATGCATTTATAATTCTACTACTATTATTTAAGCAAAAAGTTAACTATTAGCATTCTTAGATAACTAGGTAGCTTTTTCTGCACAATACAATGATGACAAAATCAAGTTACTTTCTATGCAAATCCTGGGTCTCAGCATCAACGACTCACTGAACACAATTTGCTTCAGAACTTTTCGAACTATTGTGAATTTAATACCTCTAAAACTTGCAGTGGGTCTAATGATTCTCCATGATTATGGAGAAGGCGAACCGCAGCAGTAAACATGGGATCTTTACCAGCTTGTGGATCTAAGTACATTTCAAGCAACCTGACGACATTAAACAAAAATGTAAAAGATATGCTTTCACAAAATTACACAATAGCATAAAAATAAAATATAATTTCATTGAGTTTATATGAAAACAAGTGCAACTTTGAAGATAATTAGAAACTTACAAAGCCAGAATTTGTAGGACCAAAGTCTCTTGCCCCAGTCTTCTATATAGAATAGCCTGTCAAGTAAGATCAAATTAACAAAAAAACAAAAGTTAAGAATGCCAAACATCCTTTTGAAACATAAGGGAGTTTTCACCACCCCTCCCAAAAATAGTCTATGATCACCTATAAAGCTCAAATATTTCAAAATTAGCAAATTATCGATGCCATGCCCATATCCCATACCAATACAGCTACGATAGTCCCTGATACACATAAAAACTATCCTCTATTTTTTAATTTTTACCCAATACAGTTGCAATATGGCTTGGTACTTTAAAAGGATTAAAATTAAAATTATATATATATATATTTCTATCTTTTCCTATCTATCATTTAAGTTCTAGTAAATCCTGGCTTTCATATAAAATCAAAACTTCTTTTGTGTAAGACTGCATATGCTTTTTGTGATATTCAAACATAAGTTGGAGGTGTATTTTGCAACATTTTCATAGGGGAAATAAAAGAAAATATTTTTGTTATGAATTATGATCACATCTAGGGTGTAGTGTATCTTGAATTTTTAAGAATTTATATCTCTATATCCATGTCATACTGTACCTCTGTCCTATCAAATATCCAGGCATCTTAGACAATCACAAAGAATCATCAGTAACACCCCAAAATTGGATAAACAAAGCTCAGCAGAACACAGTTGTAAGACTTAAAACTACCTTTTCTAACCACAATTCTGATCCTTCAATCAAGTCAAGAACTTCTTCTAGATCATACAAGTCTGAGGATTGCAAAAATATCTGCAATCTTTCCCTGATAGGAGTCTCAAAGATTGTGTTTGCTAAAGCTTTTGCCTCTATATTTCCACTATCAAGTTTTTAGACATATTTTCAGATTCAAAAGCTTCAATTGCTGATTTGACAAGTGAAAGGGCATACAATGTAGCAACTGTGTATCATTACAGTCCTGGTATTCAATCAACCACTGGAGATACCTAAACAACAAAGAAGCCGCAGTAAACTAAAGAGTCAGAATTTTAAAAATAAAATATGAATTCACATTACAATGGTAACAATAATCGAGCCTTAAGCTCTTAGGTAGAATCAACTAAACAGATCAATCAACCCCACTGGGCTCAATCAAAACCCAAATTCTCAACAAAATTATCTAGAGCAAAATCATTATTTTTAGTTTCTCAGTCTCACATGACCGAAAGGAGGAATTGTATGGAAGGAGAAATAGAATATCAAGCATAATTACTTGAAATTACTAAAATAATAAAAGACAAATCTGTCTATAAAATAGCATACCTCTGTAGAATTTCTACCTTCTGGGGATTAATAGCTATAACAACGTCATCTACGGTAAGAAAGTAAATAGCATATCACTATAATTAATGAAAAATAGTGGCAGAAAAAAATTGAAATACAGAGAGAAGATATACAGTATATCTATTGATAGGTTGTAGATTTAAAAAGTAACAAACTCATTTCTTATAGCAACCATATACCCAAATAGAACCATAATACACCAAAATCTACCCATTTTAATAAACCACAAGACCCTATAATTAATGCACAACATAATCAGTTATTCATGACTCATATTTCTTAAGAAAAGCTATATGGTACACACAGGACATGGACAAACACACCAGTTGACACAAATTTTGTATCATAAAACACTTCTACAAGACATGCACAATAGAAGTCACTTAAAACATCCAGATTTACCAAAGTATTTAATACAATGCAAGTCCCAAATCTTTAAACTCACAATGGAGCACAATAACGCCTCTAAATTAATTAAAGTCTAGTAGGAAGGACATTCTACATAAACCATATTAACCATAGAAGATTACCAAAGTAGATTGTAAGTTTCATGATCAAGACACCAGAACCAGAAAACAGAATTCAGTTTTCATCTGCACCAATCACCATAACAAGACACCATACATGAACGAAAAAACACATTACATTGAAAGGCTATCATGGATATAGAACCATGAAGTAGAAAAGTGTGACCCTGGTTAATGCTGAAGTTGAAGAATATCAAATAGAACAGAAACCAACCCTTCTTTGTTTTTTTTACTGGCATCGGATTCTCTGTACCATATGTCTTTTTCACAAGTTAACCCTATGAAATGTTGGATTCTGATTGCTCCATCTGGTACATATACACATGACCAATATTTCTGTCATGTCCCTTGATATATAACTTAGTTATGTTGTATTAAAAAATAAAATATCAGACTTAAAAATACTTAATATGAACGGTGGTGCTTATTTTCATAAAGTTGATCAAAATCTAATTGATAACATTATTGAAATTGAGATACATGGTGTGCTAATATGATTTGTCCTGTGCAGTTGGGCTTTTACTGTTTTATAGATTTCCGAGTTTTCTAACCATCCAATTTTTTTAGTGTGATCAGTATAGTGGTGAATTGCCTTAATTCCAAGGAAATGTGATAAGAAAAGCATTGAATGTGGAATCAGGCTTTTAAATCAAAGTTGATATAGGTGTGGGAGGATACATATATAAGGGAAGTGAGAATTCTCATATTAGAGAAATTGGAAGAGATTAAATGGTATATAAACTTAGGAAGGAGAATTTTTTTTTTCAGGCAAGTAGGTTCTATCCAAACACAACTTCTTTAATTCATAATCAAGCTTACATGATTAAATCATGCAAATCCAAATGCAAAACTCCAAATGAAATATACTAAAATCATTAGAGAACTCAACGTGAACCCCCAAACCAAACAACCCGAACCCACAGCCCCCTCCCAAGGCATCACCACCACCCAGCAAACCACCGAAGATAAGCCAGCCACAACAAACTCCCACCCCATACTCCTGAGCCTACCCCCAAACCAAACAACACCGCCCTGAACCCATAGCCCCCCAACCACCAACAACCCTCACCCAACCCGAAACCCACAGTCCCGAGCCCACCCCAAATAAACAACCTCAGCCCCCTCCCAACCCTAAACAACCCATACCCAACCCTCACCCATAGTAGCGATCCCACCCCTAATACGCAGATCCCACAACAGAGAAATAACATAGGCCAAAAACAAAATAGAACGTGGGGTTCTTTTACCTTAGGAGCAGTGCAGGAGGGTGGTTGTTCTTCATATCGGAGGGCGGTCATCGAGCTTCAGATCGGAGGGTTGTCATTCACCGTCGAAAGAGGAAGAGTCTTGAGGCTTGTCTTTCATAACGAGGAAGGGGGTCGGTGAGGATGAGGGTGGTCACGTCTTATGAAGACAAACGTGTAGTAATGGAGGAGAACAAACATAAGTGTGTTTAGTTTAGGGTTAGTATTTTCTTTTAAAAAATCTGATTAATGAGGTTTGTGTTATATACCTTTTTGTTTATTTTATCAAGAAAAATTCATTTGTCCTAGTGGAAAAGCATGGATTCAATTTGCATAAGAAGCATGGTTCGAGCCTTGCTTTTCTTATTTATAGGTTTTATTTAATTAATCATACTAATGTCAGCGGTCCTTTGAAAAAGCGCTGACTAAAGTGATTAGGGATTATTGTCAGCGGTTCCGTTTAGGAACCGCAGACATTAGTGTGAATTGTTCATCAATTTCTACGGTTCCGTTAAAACGCAGATAATACTAGCGCATCCTTTTGACATTTTTGTTGTAGTGCCAATCAGTGGAATTGGGACTACTTGATCTTATAGAGGAAAACAGGAAAATTTTAGAGTTACTCCCCATGGCTCTTCTGTCTCTGAACCATTAGTTCATGACAGAACTACAACTCAATAGAGAGATCAAAATTTGACGGGATCCTGCAGTATATCCCCAAACCCAAATTCATCAAATCAAGAAAATGAATTATAGAGTGCTAGTGTGTTGTAAAAACTTTGTCTCCTGACTCTCAAATCTATCATAGATATCATTTCAATTTTTTGATCATGTTAACATGGACTGTTATTTGGGTACAGACCCTCAATGTTAAATGGAAGGCCATGCCTGTATATTATAAATATGATATCATATCTTCAAACTTTTGTCTGAATTCTGAAATGCAAATGTTTGCTTTCTGATTAGCTAGGTACTTCCTCTACAATTTGTTTTTTGATTAGCTAGGTACTCTCACCACTATGTTTAATTCACATACTTAATTAAGTGGGTGAAAACTTTAACAAGAAAAGATTGGTATGTAATTAACTAAAAAATTACAAGTCAAATCTAAATCATTCTAAAATAATGTAATCTATTGAATCAACTAATAATTTTAGATGATGAAAACATTAATGCAAGCATATATTTGAGATAGTTCGGTTAATCACATATCATGTTTTAAGCAGTAAAAGAAAAAAATACATACGGAAGCCTTATGTTTTCATCATTAAGAGCACTACCTTGGCCAACATTCACCCTATGTTTAAGGGACATACCCTAATCATCCATAAAATTAAACACTTGTTAGTATAAGAGTTCTAACTGTTTCATCAATTTCTCTTCTGCATTCTTAGAAATCGTGGAAAAAGGTCTGATTTAATTAACTCCTTTTGTATAAACTCAAGAATTAACAACCCCGCTCCTCACTCTCACATCATGCTTATAAGTTGAAAACGTTCCATCCAATTATTGACAAACCCAACACACACTTCTCTCTATAACTTAATAAAGATGGAAACATGATCATTAACCAAAATATCCAAGTAACAACTTGTCCAAAACATAATCATTAAATATCATAAAGTAACAACTTGTCCATAACTATCAAAATATCATTATAATGAATATAATAATTGGTAATAATAATAATATCAAAATAATTATACAAATTACCATTTTTTATTTATTATTTTGAAAACAATTTTTTGAATTTTTGAATTTGCATTGAAAATAAAGGTGAAAGGGTGACGCAAGAAATTATTAGCTGAAAAACAAAATGACACTTTGCCTCACTTTAGTATCAAATGACACTTTGCCTACATAACCTCTCATATTCCAAACCATTAAATAGCACACTCTCTTACTACTTAAAGCATTTTCTTTCTCTCTGTAACCAGACCCTCAAACCTTTTGGCATCCCAAACACTGTATTCGTCTTCCTAATCAGACCTTCCAACATTTCATCAATCTTAAAACTTTCTTCGACATCAGATGACAAACTCTCATTCCACCAGACCCGACTACGAATCAATGACGACATCTGAACTCATTATGGTACTACATAGTGTGTACGAGATGGACGTCTTTGACCGGGTTGAACACAAGTTAATGGTGAAGAACGCCAAAAAAAGAAGAGATAGAGCAACTGAGACAGGAGACTGAGACACACAGGATTGGAAAGGCTATGGCTGAACTCAAGTTGAAGTAAAAGAAAGGTGAGCATGTGTCAGTCCTCAAATTTACAATAAATTTCTTAATAAAATTGTGTCAAAATAATAAAAAATTAGCTTAATTTATTATAAATTTAGGTTTTAAGTGTAATAAATAGAAGTTATTGAAAATTATCTGCCTTGATCAAATTTCTCTAGTTTTACAATGAAAAATTAAAGAAAATCAAGAGAAAATTGAAGAACTGGAGAGCTGACGCATAGCATCAATACCACACGTAGCATGAGAACTTATGATTCTGACGCTACGCGTCACAGCCATGCGTAGCGTCAGAACTATGTGGACTCCATTTCCAGGTGGACAAGCACTCAGTCAAAAGGCCAAATAATGGCCAATCCAATCAAGCAAAATGCCAAGCCGAATTGGGAGACATGTGGAACCATTGTCTGGGCATTATTGGATTTAATTAATCTTAATCATGGCCACTTAATGACAAGTTTAATGGGAGCTGAGTCAGGAATCTGACACGTAGCATCAGGACCCTTCCTCAGCCCTATAAATAGGCCTTCTTCCATCACTTCCAGCATCCCATTCTGAAAATTCAGAACTTCATTCTTTTCTTTTCACTTGAGCTATGAGTGCTCTTTTGTGAGTTTGTAAGTCTAGAGTGATTTCTAGATACTTGAGAGTGTTGTGTAGCATTGAGAGTTTTTTTTGTATTGTGAAGTGTTGCCACACCTTTGTAATGTCAGCATCTGTAAGTATTGCTTTTTCTTTTACCATGTGTAACTAAATTGTTTATGTTTGAATTTGGTGAATCATCTATTATATGATATTGTGATTATGACCTCTGCGTGTTTATGATTCAAGTACCATGTTAGTATTTCAATCTTTTATTAGTGTGAACGTTAAACGGGAGAATGATTTTCATACATATTGAAACTTGTTTTATTAGTGTGAATGTCAAACGGGAGAATGATTATTCATTCTGAATTAAAATCTGTTTTAATGAAAGTAAAAGTTGAAATACCCTTAATATGCCAATTACTAGGACTAGAATTGCCATAAGGCCAGGACTTAATGCAAGTTTTTACTGAGAAAGCTCACGAGGGATCGGACTTTACGGTGACTACTTAGAATTTATATCATGAGGGATCGGTTATAATGACTTTAAGCTGGAATGACATAAACTTGATAATTAAATATGTATGTTTGTAATCATTTCATTATATTTTAGTACGTAATTCTAACATAATTTGTCAATCTGTGCTTTTACCTCAAGTATCTGAGTTATTCTGAATTACATCTCAACTTTCTAGATAGATTTTATCTTTATCATCTTTTTACCTTATGAACAAATCAATCATCAAATTTTGTGAATATTGTATAAATTGTTTATGAATCATTCTTTTGTGAATAAGTTTTGATAAATTTACTATAGTAAATAAGAATTACTGTAAATCACTGAACATTCAATCCTTGTGGGAATGATATCTAAAATTAAAAACTACAAACGATTGGTACGCTTGCGAATTAAAAGACCCAACAGTATTTTAGGGTCTAATAAGTTTTCTGGCGCCGTCGTCGGGGATTGAATTGATTCAATAAAATAGTAAATTTTTAATTACTGTGGTAATTTTTTTAACCTTAGTTAATTTTTTTAAAATTTTTTTATTTTATTCATTCATTCATTTACTTTAGTTTATTTATGCAAACTCGATCTTCTATAGGGAAAGTGTTCTTTGATCCTGAGATCGAGAAGTTTGTAAAGAAACTCAAAGCTTTAAAATCTTAAAAAACAAAACCTTCTTCTTCTTCAACTTCATCTTCTTTTGAAAATTTTGAAAAATCTAATATGGCTGTTGAACAAAGAAGAACATTGGGACAATTTACTGCTATAAATGGACCACCCCATGTTTTGGGGATGTACCAAGGACGTATTACTATTGTAGAGATTAAACTAGCTACTTTTAATATTATTCAAAATAATCAATTTACTGGTTTAAATAATGAGGAACCGTATGAACATTTAACTATTTTTTATGAGTTATGCAGCATAATTGGTTTCAAACCCAATCAAAAAGAATCTGTTTACATGAGATTGTTTCCTTTTTCTTTGATTGGGAAAACTAAAGAATGGTTTAAATCTTGTCCACCTGGTAGTTTTGCAAATTGGTCCGATAAATTTTTGGAAAGATTTTATTCACCTTTAAAATATATTGAAGCAATGACAGCCATACATTCTTTTTTACAAAATCATGATGAATCACTTGAAGCATGGGAAAGATTCAAAGCACTTCTTAGGAAATGTCCAAACCATAATTTGGATGATGTTGGGAAGGTAAGAATCCTTTATCATGGTTTATTGCCTCAGTTTAAGATGATGTTAGATGCATGTGTAGGTGGTTCTTTAATGAAAAAAACTGTTGAAGAAGCAATATCAATCATGGAGTCTATGTCAACCAGTGATCGTCAAGCAAAGCATGAAAGAGGTAGTACACCAAGAAAGCCAGGTATGCTTGAGTTGGGAATGAATGATGTAGTTTTAGCTTAGCAAAAATTGCTAACACAACAAATGGAAACAATGAGAAAACAATTGGAAAAACTTCAAATTGCTCAAGTATCATCACCACCTCCCACTCAATTGAAACAATGTGTGCATTGCATGGGCGAACAACCATGTGGTTACTGTGCCCCTGATGGAAATGATCAAGAACAAGCCAATTTCCTGATTCACCAAAGAATACCTTTAGGTACTTTTCCTATCAATCTTAGTGATTCTTTTCCTAACAATTACCTACAGGGTTGGCAGAATCAGAACCTTGGCTGGAAACAAGATGTTGGACCTTCCAACAGACCTCCTAACAATCAATTCAAACAACAACAACCACAATCTGATCAAACAGCAAGGCTAACCAGGATAAAAGAATCTATCCAATAATTTCTATAATATATCAAACAAATGAAGCCGCACGTAAAATGTCGAATATGTAATTGGGACAGTTAGCAAAAGAAGTAGCCGACATGAAAAGCTCTGGTTTTTCTACAAATACTCAAAATCCAAGAGAGCAATGTAAGGCTATTTTTACAAGGAGTGGTAAAGTTATAGGAAATAATTGTAAAGAAAATGAAGAAGAAGAAGAGAAGATAGAAAAGAATGAAAAAGAAGAAGAAAAAGAAAAGAAAGAAAAAGAAAATAAAGAAAAAATGAAAAAGAAAAAAATAAAAAAAATAAAAAATAAAAAAATCAGTATTTGGGTCAGACACCTCCAGTTAAGGATCTACCTTATCTATATGCACCATCAAAAAAGGACAAGGAAAAAGAATATAAAAGATTCCTTGAAATCTTCAAGCAATTACACATAAACATCCTATTTTCTGAAGCATTGGAACAGATGCCAACATATGTAAAGTTTATAAAAGAATTACTTACCAAAAAGAGGAGGTATAATGAGGAGATTGTTGAACTTGAAGCAGGTTATAGTGCTATTTTGCAATATAACATGCTAGAAAAGTCAAAAGACCTTAGAAGTTTCACCATTCCCGTCTTCATTGGAGGTGTAAATATTGGGAAGACCTTATTAGACTTAGGGGCTAGCATTAATCTAATGCCTTTAAGCATGATGAAGCATATTGGTGATCTAGATCCACAAAGAACAAAAATGACTCTCCAATTGGCTGATAGATTAATCAAAAGACCTTACGGTATTGTGGAAGATGTTCTTGTAAAAGTTGACAAGTTCTACTTTCCTTTTGAATTTGTGGTTATAGACATGGCGAAAAGGATGCTGAAGTCCCCTAATCCTGGGAAGGCCATTTATGAAGACTGCTAAGGTGCTTATTGATGTAGATAATGGGAAACTGGAAATAAGAGTACATGATGAAGAGGTGAACTTTAATGTTTTCAAAGCCATGAAACATCCCAACTCAAAATAAGACTGTTTTAAGGTGGATGTTCTTGACAAGTTTACCTTTCCATATCCAAAGGTATGTCAATTTCTGACCCTCTAAATAAGTTATTAACTAACTCTATGGAATGCTTGAGTGAAGAAGAAGAAAGACAGGTGGACAGGTATCTTGAAGACCTTGATCACGGGAAAGAAATTTCCCCTGAATCAAGAAAAATTAAAGAGATCCAAGAAGTATCTGTTGAAGAAATCCAGATGCCTGAATTGAAAGTCCTACGTTCCAATCTAAAGTACATCTTTTTGAAAGAAGGTAATCTAAAACCAGTAATTATTAGTAATTTGTTAAGTGAAACAGAAGAATAAAAACTGGTAGAAGTGTTGAAAAGAAATCAAGAAGCAATCGGATGGACACTTGAAGATCTGAAAGGTATAAGTCCGTCATACTGCATGCATAAAATTTTGGTGGAGGGTAATTTTAAACTGTTGCTCAACCTTAAAGGCGCCTCAATCCTACCATGAAAGAGGTAACCAAAAAAGAGGTTTTGAAATTACTGAAAGCAGTTATTATCTATCCTATTTCTGATGGTGCATGGGTAAGTCCTATACAAGTTGTTCCAAAAAGAGTGGTATGACAGTAATTATTAATGATAAAAATGAATTAATCCCAACAAGAACTGTCACCAGTTTGAGAATGTGCATTGATTATAGAAAAGTAAATCAAGCAATAAGAAAATATCATTTTCCACTCCCTTTTATGGATCAAAGGCTTGAAAGATTGTCTGGACAGGTTTACTATTGTTTTCTTGATGGATACTTTGGATATAATCAAATTGTTGTTGACCCTCTTAATCAAAAAAAGACTACTTTTACATGTCCTTTTGGCATATTTGCTTACAGAAAGATGTCATTCGGATTGTGTAATGCACCTGCTACTTTTCAAAGATGCATGTTTGCTATTTTTGCAGATCTAATTGAAAAGAGCATTGAGATATTCATGGATATTTCTCAGTCTTTGGGAATTTATTTGAATCATGTCTAACCAACTTGGACATCGTATTGAGGTGGTGTATTGAAATAAATTTAGTGCTAAATTAGGAGAAATGTCACTTTATGGTGAAAGAAGGAAGTGTACTTGGTCACAAAATTTCTTCTAGAGGTATTGAAGTAGACCAAGCCAAGATTGAGGTAATCTCTAAACTCTCACCCCCTGTAAATGTAAAAGGTATTAGGAGTTTCTTAGGACATGTTGGATTCTATAGAAGGTTTATTCAAGATTTTTCAAAAATTGCTAAACCTTTAACAAATCTTCTAAATAAAGATGTTGAATTCAAGTTTGATGAAGCATGTCTTAAAGCTTTTAATTCCTTGAAAGAGAAATTGGTTTCTGCCCCTGTAATTGTTGCTCCTAACTGGAATTTATCCTTTGAACTTATGTGTGATGCAAGTGATTATGCTGTGGGAACAGTTTTAGGTCAAAGATATGAAAAAGTTTTTAGGGTTATACACTATGCTAGTAAAGTTTTAAATGAAAATCAAATAAATTATGCAACTACTGAAAAAGAATTACTAGCCATAATATATGCTTTTGAAAAATTTAGATCATACTTGATTGGTTCAAAAATAATTGTTTTCACTGATCATGGGGCAATCAAGTACCTTTTGACCAAAACTGATTCTAAACCTCGGTTAATCCGATGGATTCTACTCATTTAGGAATATGATCTTGAAATCAAAGATAAAAAGGGTAGTGAAAATATGGTCGCTAACCATCTTTCCAGATTAATGAATGATGAGGTTACTACCAAAGTAAAAGACATCCTGGAAGAATTTCCTGATGAAAAACTTTTTGAAATAACAAAATGGCCATGGTTTGCTGATATGGCCAATTTTAAAACAGTGGGAATAACCCTCATCTAGTCAAAATTAGTGTGGATAATTTGCTATGTCGTTATGTACCCGATTGGGAAAAGAAAGATATGTTGTGGCATTGCCACAAATCACCTTATGGAGGACATTTTAATGGAGAGAGAACTGCTGTAAAAATTCTTCAATTAGGTTTGTATTGGCCCTATATTTTTAAGGATTCTCACTCATTTGTGCAAGCTTGTGATAACTGCCAAAGAACAGGTAATGTCAATAGGAGGCAAGAAATGCCTCTCATAAACATTCAGGAGGTTAAGTTATTTGATTGTTGGGGTATTGATTTCATGGGACCCTTCCCCTACTCTCAATTCAATCAATATATCCTTTTTGTAGTTGATTACGTTTCAAAATTGGTAGAAGTAATCGCTTCACCTAATGCCGACATAAAAACTGTAGTGAATTTCTTGAAAAAAACATTTTCTGCAAGTTTGGAACACCAAGAACCTTGATCAGTGATGGAGGATCACACTTTTGTAACAAAGTTCTTTAGAAGGTGTTACAACATTGTGGAGTGAGACATAAAGTAGTCACAGCATATCATTCACAAACTAATGGACAGGTTGAAATTTTAAATTGTTAAGTGAAAAGAATTTTGGAAAAGACTGTATCTTCCTCCAGAAAAGATTGGTTACAAAAGCTTGATGATGCACTCTGGGCATACAGAACTGCATTCAAAACTCCTATTGGCCTTTATCATTTCCAAATGGTCTATGGAAAAGCTTGTCATTGTGTTTGAATATGATTACAGGTTCAAGGATTTTGATAATGACAAAGGAATTTTGAAGAATATCTTGTAAAGATAAGATTCAGCATTAGACCTACAAAAACAGTGTAGCTAATCAATTTGAGAGACAAAGCTAATCGATTACAGAGCTTCTGACTTGTAACTAATCGATTACACCAGTATGCTAATCGATTACCAACATCAAAAATTAAATCAAATGTATCAAACATATATGCTAATCGATTGCAGGACTTCAGCCAATCGATTACCAAGCCACTGAAACGCACTAATCGATTACATGGGTGTGCTAATCAATTACCAAGATCAAGAATTGAATTAAATGCATCAGGTGCTATGGCTAATCGATTCCTGGGCAAGATCTAATAGATTACCAAAGTTCTGACTTTAAGCTAATCGATTAGATGGTAAATACTAATCGATTACAGCACGAACTGGACTGAAAAATTTGAAGAGTAATCGATTACAGCTCGAGGCGTAATCGATTACGATAGTGGGAAAACACATTTTAGTTGGAAACAGCTTATTTTTTTCACCATTTCTCAGATGCCCACTACATGCAATGGCTAGGAACTCCATTATGCTCATCTCCAAGCTCTATAAATGCAAGACTCCTTCACGCTACTAAAAGCATCAATTATATCTATCAAAGGAAATCAATTCTTGAGTCTTGTGAGTTTTATCCTTGTATAGTTTCATTTTTCTGAAACTTAGAACTTCAACTTGTATATCCTCTCTTGTTGAGAGTTAGAATTTGAGAGAGCTTTCAATTGTACATCTACTCTATTAAGAGAGTCACTTGCTTGTAAACACTACTCTAAACACAAAGCTTTTCACTCTAGATTGAGTGGTCACAAAGGTTGGGGTTCAACCTTTGGGTATTGAGAGTTTGAGAGATTGGGTGGGTTGCCCTTGCGCTAGTGAGGATTGAGTTCTTGAGTGTGGGACACTAGGAAGCGGCAATTGCTCATAGCTTGTAATCTTTAAACTTCAATAGTGGAAATCCTTCAAGTGGGTTGCTTGAAGGCGAGACGTACACCAGGGTTTTTGGAACTCGTTAAATTGGTTTACAAGCTCTTCTCCCTAACTCTTTTACATTTATATACTGCATTGAATTGATTTAAGTTGGTTAATTGGGATTTCCATGCTTGAGCTTACTTGAATTAGTTAACCTTGAACATTGCACACCAAGTGTTTGATAAATTGCCTTATCCATATTTGCCTCTTGTTTTGCATTATCTTTTGTACTTTACTTGATCTTACTTTTATAATCTCTAAACTTGTGATAAAAGAATCAAGTTCAAAGGCATTTCAAGCAAAGTCTTAAAAACTTAATTCACCCCCCCTCTTGAGTATTGAGGCCACTTGAATAACAATCATCTTCTAGTAGAGATGGAACATAAAGCATATTGGGCATTAAAATTCCTCAACTTTGATTCAAACGCAGTATCTGACAAAAGAAAGTTGTAGTTACTTGAGTTATAGGAAATGAGAAATAATGCTTATGAGTCATTTAGAAGTTACAAAAATAAGGTGAAAGCTTACCATGACAAGAAAATTAAAAATAGACACTTCATACCAAGTCAACAAGTTTTATTGTTTAATTCAAGATTAAGACTATTTCCTGGTAAATTGAAATCTAAGTGGTCAGGCCCTTTTGTAATTAAGGAAGTTAAATCTTATGGAGCAGTTGAAATTGAAGATCCAACTTCCAAAAGAAGTTGGATGGTTAATGGGAAAAGATTAAAACCATATCTGGGTGGTGAGATCAATAGAATCACTACCATTTTTTATTTAACTGATCTGTGATATGTAGGGTGTCAAGCTAGAGACAGTAAATCAAGCGCTCAATAGGAGGCTAATAAATCAATTTTAACACACTTCTTATAGTTTTACACTTGGGGTTTATTATATAATTACTATGTTTAATAATAGTATTTTAATTAAGTTTTATGTTGTTTAGTTAAATTGAAGTATTATGTATATATGTTTCAATTTTTGTTTTTTATATGTATCTTGAGTATCTTGCCTTGTTTTGGCCATAACTTGGGATTTTGTGACCCAAATGGGCTAATCTTGGAGCCCATGGAAAGATACGACAGAGGCCTACATTATGATGATCAGATTTGGTTATTTTGTATCTAAAAAATGAAGAAATAGAGCTTGAATCAATCAGCCCTCATGTGTCCCACCAGCATTGACATTGTTCACCAAAATACACATATCTGGAGTTGTGGATGTCCAAATGACCTTATTCTTGCGTCGAATTCTCAATAAGGCAGAGATCTACAATTTCATCTTGAAGATTTTGCAAAATTCGGACATCTAGATGGTCATATTTGACTCGTAAGGTGGAGAAGATAAAGAGGAGAATGAATTTCAACACCTACCATTATCTTCTTTTGAATTATTGAAATTTCAAGCACACCAATATTGAAAAAATGCATTAATGATCAGAAATTAAATGTATAGAGTCATGATACCTTGCCTATAAATAGATGCTTAAAGTTGTAAGGAAGATACACAAGAGATAAATAAGAAATACATGCTTTAGTTTTCATTACATTTCTATATCTTTGCTTTAGTTTCTTAAGTTTTAGTTCTTTCTCTTACTTTATTTCTTTGTTCTATATTCCATCCCTCAAGTTATAGTTTTCATTTCCCTTCCTCAATATCAAGTAAGTTAATTTTATTATTTGATATTTACTTTTATAATCAAAGTTATAGTTAATTTAATATTAGCTTTCATTGTTAAAAATTATCATGGAAGCTTAATCTTTTAAAATCAACTCAAGCAATTTAATTTTTCTTTATGTTAACTTTGAGTTCTTCCTCTTAATATTTTGATTGAAGATAATTACTTTTCTTTGTTTCTCAAACACTTATGATGGTAGATTATTTAAGTGTATAACCGATTGGTATATAACTAAACAATCTATAATCTAAACCGATGTTGGTTGGTTGATCAATAATCAATTTGAGAACAAAGATTAAGTCACTAAATAAGAGATTTCTATTTAGTTTCTTAACTCAATCAAACTAAGGTTTTAAAGTTATTTTAGTAATTAATAAGAATATATCGATTGATTATTCTTATTAGTTCATTAATTTGATTCTAGAAGATTTTCTAGATTATAATTATTTAAAGATTCCAAATGATTCAAGATTGAGAAATTAATTATACTTAATCATATTTGTGATCAATGATTATTTAAGAAGATTTATTAATTCCTTGGGTTGGTTCTTTCTAAATTTGATTATTCTCACTCATAAATTTACTTTTTACACTATTATATAATTACTTAATTTTCCTTTCAATCTCAACATAAATCCCCCCTTTGTTATAACTAAATTAAGTGTAACTGATTTAACTAAGGTCCTCGAGAGATGACTAAGGTTGTTCACCTTATACTATATTAATTTAACTTTTTATTTGACCCGACAATGACAACGTGTCGTTACCGGGGACCTTTGGTCCTAATTATTTACATTCAATTACCTAATATGTTTATATTTTTTTGTAGGTGTGTTGAAGATATTCAGGTTTGGTTGAATATGAGCATATAAAAAAATTAAAAAAATCCACTTTATTATATTCTTATTTATTTTCTAGTAATCTCATTTTTAACCATTAAAAAAATATAAATATAAAAAAATCTTTAAATTTTTAAATATATGTTCTAAGCATTACATAATTAAAATGATAACTTTTTCCTTTTATTACATAGTTGTAGTTTTTTGTTACAATATCTGTATATGTATTGTGCATGACTAGATCTAATCCTGAACCACTATATTCTTTTGATCCTGAAATAGATAGAATATTTCATCAATTAGTTAGATCATCTAAGAAATTATTAGACAACAACAACAACAACAACAACAACAATAATAATAATAATAATAATAATAATAATAATAATAATAATAATCTAGCTAATAGCATAAGTAGTGAAACTAAACCTTCAACCTCTGAGTATTTGTATAACATGGCTGAAAAGACATTAAAAGAACTAGCTACACCAAATGTCACTAATCAAACATCATGCATCTTATATCCCGAGGAAGATGTTCCTTTTGTGCTTAAAACTAGTTTAGTTCATTTGTTACCGAAGTTTCATGGTCGTGCAGATGAAGATCCTCATAAACACTTAAAAGCATTTCATATCCTTTGCTCTACCATGAAACCTGAAGGGGTTTCAGAAGAACATGTAAAACTTAAAGTTTTTCCTTTCTCCATAGCAGATATCAGGATTGGTTATTTTACCTTCCTCCTAGCTCTATTACAAGTTAGGATGACCCAAAGAAAATGTTTCTTGAAAAAATTTTCCCCGCTTCAAGAACTTCCTGAATTAGAAAAAAAATATGTGGCATCCGGTAACATGACCGGGAAAATCTTTATGAACACTGGGAAAGATTTAAAAGATTGTGTGCTAGTTGTCTCCATCACCAAATTACAGACCAACTTCTCATACAATATTTTTATGAAGGTCTTAATCCAATGGATAGAACTTTAGTTGATACAGCTAGTGTAGGTGCTTTGTAAAATAAAACTACAAATGCAGCAAAAACTTTAATTGAGAACATGGCTGCTAATGCTCAACAACATGCCACTAGAAATAATTCTGTAGTAATTAGAGGAGTCCATGAAATTGAAACTACTAATGATGGAGATAAAAAATAGGAAAGTAAATTTGCTGAACTAGCAACACTTATGAAAAATATTATTGTGTCTCAAAAACAACAATCTACAACCCCTGCTAAGGTATGCTTTATCTGTACTTCATTAGATCATTATACCAATTATTGTCCTACACTACAGGAAGCTAAAATTCCTGATGAAAATCCTCAAGTATGTGCTGCCAACTTATATAATAACAGACTGCCAAAACAACAACATAATAATTATGATCTTTCTTCTAACAGATATAATCCTGGTTAGAGGAATCACCCTAATTTAAGATGGGGTAATTCCTCACAACAACCTCATGCACCTTTTCAAGCAAATACTGGACCAAGCAGACCTTATCAACCTCCTCATATTCAACAACAAGCTACACAAATAGTTGTACCTTCCACTGAGAAATCAAATTTGGAGGAATTGATAAAGCAAATGTCAGTAGACAATTTGAACTTCTAAAAAAGAACTGAGGCTACAATTCAGACTCTTGAAAATTAGATTGGTCAATTAGCTACATCTTTAAACCATTTGCAGTCTCAAGGTTCAGATAAGTTACCCACTCAGACAATTGTCAATCCTAAAAATGTAAGTGCAATTACTTTAAGATCTGGTAAAGCTATCCATGGACCAGAAAAACAACAACAAACTGAAAATACTATTGTCATAAAAAAACATGCAGAAAAAGTTTTAGATAGTTCAAGTAATAATAGTAATGATATATCTCTTACAAATCCTCCTTCTGCAGCTGGTCTTGATAAACAACATATCCCTCTTCCATTTCAACAAAGACAAAAATCTATACAAAATAAGAAAATAGATGAGGAGATCTTAGAAACATTTAGAAAAGTAGAGGTAAATATACCTTTATTAGAAGCCATCAAGCAAATCCCAAGATATGCCAAATTCCTTAAAGAACTATGCACTAATAAAAGAAGACTAAAAGGCAATGAAAGGATTAACATAAGTAGAAATGTGTCTGTATTAATTGAGAAACCTTTGTCACATATACCAAAAAAATGTAAAGACCCTGGGACGTTTACCATTCCATGCATAATAGGCAATAACAAATTTAAAAATGCCATGCTAGAATTAGGTGCATCCATTAATGTTATGCCTATGACTGTATTTACTTCACTTCCCTTGGACCTTTGCAAACTACAGGTGTGGTGATACAATTAACAAATCAAAGCTCTGTACATCCTAAGGAATCATTGAAGATGTCCTTGTTAAAGTTAATGATTTAATTTTTCCTGCAGATTTTTATATTCTAGATATAGAAAGTAAGACTTCCACCAATAAAGCTCCAATAATTTTAGGTAGACCATTCTTAAAAATAGCTAGGACAAAGATAGATGTTCATGTAAGAAGACTTTCCATGGAATTTGGAGATAGTGTGGTTAGATTCAACATTTTTAGATGCTATGAAGCATCCTACTGAGGACCATTCTATTTTTCAAATTGACTTAATAACTGATTTAGTTGATGATAATATTATTAAATTATTTGATGATATTGATTTTCCTGTAATGTCTGATTTTTGTGATTTATTTGTTTGTGATTCATGCATGGATTCTCATCAATGCAATGTGTATGCTGAAATTGAGAAATATCTGCTTAATGATAATAATGATCCAAACTCCCTTAAAACAGAACATATAGTTCCAGATGTTGTTTCAAAATAATCAAAGTGTAATAATTTGATTAAAGTAGTTACAAATACTTCTGATTATGTTGAAGTACAAGTTGCTGAGACAAATTCAACCAAATTGATTCCTTCAATAATGCAGCCTCCTATGTTAGAGTTAAAACCTCTTCCTGAACATTTAAAGTATGCATATTTAGAGGAAGATAAGAATCTTCTAGTGATTATTTCTAACAAATTAAATGTTGATCAAGAAACAAGGTTATTGTAGAATATTAGGAAGCATAAGAAAGCAATTGGTTAGACTTTAGCAGATGTCCCAGGTATTAGCCCTTCCATGTGTATGCATAGAATTCTATTAGGGGAAGAAGTTAAACTGGTAAGGTAACCACAAAGAAGACTTAATCCCTAGATCCTTGATGTAGTTAATGCCCCTGGAACCTTTCAACGATGCATAATTAGTATCTTTGCTGATTTTCTTGAAAATTGCATGGAAGTATTTATAGATGATTTCACAATATATGGTTCATCATTTGATGCTTGCTTAAATAGTCTAGATAAAGCATCACATAGATGCATTGAAACTAACCTTATTCTTAATTATGAGAAGTGACACTTCATGGTAGAAGAAGGAATAGTTTTAGGTCATGTAATATCTAAAAAAGGCATAGAAGTAGATCCTGTAAAAATTGATGTAATTTCTTGATTACCTTATCCTTCTTGTGAGTGAGATATTTGTTCTTTTCTTGGTCATGCTGGTTTTTATAGAAGGTTTATAAAAAACTTCAGTATGATAGCCCTTCTGTTGTCTAACTTACTACAAAAAATATAATATTTGACTTTAATGACAAATGTAAAGAGGCTTTTGATTGCTTAAAGAAAGTTTTAACTACCCCTCCTATCATCCAGGCACCAGATTGGTCACTTCCATTTGAACTTATGTGTGATGTATCAAATTATGCATTAGGAGTTGTTCTTGCTCAAAGAGTAGGTAAAGTACAATATGTTATTTACTAAGCCTTATGAACTTTGGATACTGTACAAATAAACTATACTACCACAGAAAAAGAACTACTTGCTATTGTGTTTGCACTTGATAAATTTAGATTTTATTTGCTCGGTTCAAAAGTGGTTGTATTTTCATATCATGCAGCATTAAAGTTCCTTTTAAAGAAACCAGATGCAAAACCAAGATTAATTAGGTGGATGTTGCTGCTCTAAGAATTTGACATTGAAATTAGGGATAAAATTGGAGCAGAAAATTTAGTGGCTGATCACTTAAGAAGAATTGAAAAAGAACTTGACCCAATTTCCATCAGAGATGATTTGCCTGATGAACAACTTATGGGAATATATGATTTTGCTGATTTGGTAAACTACTTAGTTGCTTTTGTTACTCCCATACATGCATCTAAACAATAAATAATAAAACTAAAAAATGATTCTAAATACTATGTTTGGGATGATCCTTACTTATGGAAACTTTGTAGTGATCAAGTCATTAGAAGGTGTGTACCTAAAAATGAATTTCATTCCATTCTTACATTTTGTCATACATGTTCATGTGGTGGACATTTTGGACCTCAAAGTACAGCAAGGAAAGTATTAGAATCTGGTTTCTATTGTCCAATAATTTTTCGTGACGCATATAGATTTTGTAAATCTTGCGAACGATGTTAAAGAATGGGAGACATATCTCGTAGAAATGAGATGCCTCAACAACTCATGTTATTTTATGAAATTTTTTATGTTTGGGGCATAGATTTCATGGGACCTTTTCCTATATCTTTTGGTTTTGTTTATATACTACTTGCGGTTGATTACGTGTCTAAATGGGTTGAAGCTAAAGTTACTTGAACTGATGATTCTAAAGTTGTTGCATGTTTTGTTAGATCACATATATTTTGTAAGTTTGGTGTTCCTAAAGACATCATTAGTGATCAAGGATCACATTTTTGCAATTGTAAAATGGAGTCCCTTCTTAAAAAATATGGAGTTATGCATAAGGTTTCAATACCTTATCACCCCCAAACAAATGGGCAAGCTGAAGTGTCCAATTGAGAATTAAAAATAATCCTTCAAAAAATAGTACAACTAAATAGGAAACATTGGAGCAAAAGGTTAGAAGATGCTCTTTGGGCTTATAGAATAGCTTATAAAACACCTATTGGAATGTCACCTTATAGGATTGTTTTTGAAAAATCATGTCGCTTACCTGTAGAAATTGAGCACAAAGCTTATTGGGCAGTAAAACAATGTAACTTGGACTTAAATGAGGCCGGTAAGGAAAGGAAACTCCAACTACAGGAACTGGAAGAAATTCATTTGGAAGCTTATGAAAGTTCTAAAATCTATAAAGAAAAAGCCAAATCCTTTCATGACAAACAGGTCTTGAGAGAAAACTTTTTCATTAGACAAAAAGTTTTATTGTACAATTCACGTCTAAAGCTCATATCTGGTAAACTTCGCTCTAAATGGGCAGGCCCATTTGAAATAACTAATATCTTTCTTTATGGTGTGATTGAAATTTCAGATAAAGCGACAAACAAGGTTTTCAAGGTAAATGGGCACCGACTTAAACCTTTCTTTCAAGGATTCCAAGACACATAGATACGGCGATGTATTTGTGTGATGCCAAATATTTTGACTAATTTTTCCTAATAACAATATTTATAAAAAATAAAATAAAAAATAAAAAAATGGAATTCATTAATTACATTATCATTTTTTCAGTTTTAACACTTGTCTCAATCATTATTACTATTATTGTTTTGGCATTATTATCATTTTATTGTAATAGTTAAAAAGTCATCGTTTGGCTCGTGACGTTAAACAAGCGCTTGATAGAAGGCAACCTATCACCTTTTCACCTTCTTCATCTCTACTATTCTTTATAACCTCATTTTTTATTCTCTCTTTTTCTAAACAGCTACAACTTTAAAGTAATCTGACAATGGAACAAACCCTTGCAAAACTTAAGGAAAGATTCCCTACACTTTTTGTAAAAATTTACAAAGCTGAGTTCAAAGGTTAAAACTACTCACATATTTTGGCATTCCAGAGGATGTTCGTTGGCTTATTGAAGCAAAGGTACATCTTTCTAGTGAATTACATAAGTCTTATATAAAACATTTACCAGGTATGGGACGTAGTTCTTATTCTAAAAAACAAAAAGCTAAGAGGATAGGAGTTTGCCATAAGTGTGCAAGATGGAACTGTGATACACGTTGTAGAAACCCTGGAATGGTATCTATAAATTGGGAGGACAAAATTAAATTTATAAAGGATAGATTGAGTAAAGAGTACAACTTGGATAACTTAATCCAAACTCTTGAGATGCATTCATATGGAATTGTTCAAGGAGTCCTTCTGAAATTATATGATTTATTCATTCAAGCCTTGGGAATCTGGCGTTAAACGACCCTAATTGCTAGTTTATAAGAAAACTGGATGGGTAGCAAAAACCTCGACTCATAGAAGGCGTTTAAGTCGTTACTAGATGTAAAACCAGAGGAAGATATGAGCCACAATCATAACTACTGTACATATTTACCATTATTTTCAATGTTTTACTTTTTTGAATTCACTTTGACTTTTAAAAATTACCTGTTTTTATTTTCTTCAATCATGTCTTTTCAGATTTCTTCAGTACCATCATTTCTTTTTATATGATAATAATTATGTGAACTTTTTATCTTTCATCAATTATTTCATCTCAGTTTTCAACTATATAAGGGCGTATAACTCTATATAGAAAACATAACAAAAAAAAAGATGAAAAAAATCAAATCCATTTGTGTTTGATGGATCCAACAATGGTAATTGTAAGGAGTACCTAATAGCAGCTACTAAGTTAGGAAAACTATTGGCTGCAAAAGAAATAAAGGTCTTATATAGAGAAAGAGTACAGGGTTTGAGAGGCTCCATGGCACTATCTACACTAGTTGATGGAAGCAACGTTTCTAGTATCATCCTACAATATGTTGGTATTACACCAGCTCTTGCTGTAGGAACTAAGGTAAAAGTTACAAGCATCCATCAACGAATGGCTCGTATAGTTATAGGTGTTGAAGCCTTTATTGCACTTCCTGGGGGTTTTGGTACTTTTGAGGAAATATTTTACATTGCATCATGGTGTGGCATGAACCTTTATAAAAAGCCATTAGGATTGTTAAATATTAATGGTTTTTATGACAGTTTGTTAATGTTTTTAGATAAAGCTGTGGAACAGGGCCTTATAACTCAAGATGATCGATCATTCATTCATGCTTCTTCAAATGCAGATGAATTGATTGATATTTTATAGAGCTTTTTACCCCAACCTGAACCCCTCTTAAAGTAAGATAAGGATCATACACACAAGCGCAAGAATCCAGAACCAGACACCACCTTTCGGTTATAACTTCTTTCTCACCTTTATCTATATTAAAAAATAAATAAAAATATATATATAAATATAAAAAAAGACTATGGAAATCATATAAGACACTGAGGATAATGTCTTGAATAAGTGTGGGGGTCTGATTTATATATATATATATATTATTATTTTGTGAGGGATAGACAGAGTAAAGATTAATTTGGAAAAGTTACATCTAAAGTCATAAAGATGCATCTTTGAGAACCAAAGTCTTGAGATGTATCCTTCACTATATAGTTTCAGTATCACTTTTGTTTAATTTTTTTGTTTTAAAATAAAAAATAAATTTTTTTTGTGTCATGAGTACTTTTGTTGGGATGGGCTGAGTAAAGAGTTCATACTCTTGAGACGCATCCTCACAACAAATCTCACTCAGATAACTACAACCGTTTCACCTTTCTTATCAAAACCATTTTTCATTAAAAAAACAAAATATATATATAAAAAAAATACACACACAACCACTATCTTTGCTTTAGTGTCGGGTATCCTTTGCCTTTACCTTTACTACGATCATTTCCATCCGGTATTAACCATTCTGCAACCATAAACATCATCTTCATCATTCTCTAACTGCCACACTTTGCCTTCATCCTTTTCTTTCAGATCGGAGCCACACCTCACCACTAGTTAATCATCAAGTTCTGTATTTTCTCTTAATGGATGATATAGCAGAGTCTTTCTATAGGCATACGAATGAATTACGATGTATGTTATTGCTCTTGATGCTACTCATGGTTGTGTTGATGATATTTTTCTTTTGGGTTCTAACATAAGTCCCATGAAACTGGGTTATATGACACAATCAAATTGTTCAGTTATACTAATCATTTCACATGCAACTAAACTGACCAATTTGTTGTAGGTATCTTCGTTACTAAGCGCCCTTGAAAAAAAATACAGAGCAAGAAGCATAAGGAACAAGATCCGGCACCAATATTTGGTTATGATTTATTTTTCCTTCTTTGTTTCTTGTTCAAAAAAAATCATCATTTCCAGTTTTTCATTTTAAATTCTACATGCTTTTCACTGATTTTTTTTAATTTGTCTAAGTAATGAGTAATTACATCACCCTTGTCCAATATTTCATGACCTGTTGTGAATAATTTCCTTGCATATTAATTCAATAAGTTGTTTGTGAAGATCAAATTGTATATGAATTGTGATAGATTGACTACCCTCAATGAGATTTTGAGCTTAATTGGATAGACCAGATTATGTCATCTTTCTTTTGTTTTTGATTGACCCTTATTTATTAGTATTCTAGAACTTGACTTGTTTCTTTTTGATGTATTATGTTCCATATGCATGCTTTGATGTGATTAAGGCCATTTTTGTTTTAACCAAACACTAGCCATATGTCTTACCTTGCATATTTTCCATTGTTACCCACGTTGAGCCTATATCCATTTCTTGATTCAGCTACATAATTAGCCAATAGCCAAAAAAAAACATGGTCACCTTTGCTTAGGAATTGATTAGGAGTTTTGGAATTACTATGAATAAAGATTCTTGATGATTATGGAAACGTACCCAGGATATGTATATTGTTGTTTCATTGTTCAAAAAGAAAGTAAAAAAATAAAAAAGAAATGTTAAAAAAAAAGAAGAAGAAAAAGAAGAAGTGGTGAATATATGTATGAAAATAATTAGAAGGATTTATTCTCATGTTTTATCCTCCATCATGTTTCATTTTGCTAAGTATTGAGTTTCAAAATGAACTTCCACAATCACTGAATCACTTACTCCATCGCTCTTTTTCAACACTAAGTTTAGCTATACTATTTCATTTTATCCACCCTATATCACCTTGGCCCCATTACAACCTTAATAAAGTCCTTTTGATCTCTGCATACATATGTGTTCAAATATGAAAATTAGAAATTTGTCAAGCCTATGGTAGTGCTAATTTATTTGGGTGATTTCTGAGAGTATACACAAACCCAAATAATTGAGATATAGAAAGCATGAAGAGAACATCTATCACATTTCCATCCACTCTTTGATTTGATCACTCAATTTGTGTAACTATATGTAATGCTCCTTATTCACACTTATCATGACTTCTTGATATAAGGGATGGTGTGTATTACTTATTATTTTAGATTTCAAAAAAATGTCAAAAATCAATTTTAAAAAAAAAGCTTTTCCTGTTGTTTCTCATTTTAGTTTTTGGTTTGGTTTTGCCCTGGAGTGTAAAAGCTTAAGTGTGGGGGAATTTGATAAATCAATTTTAATACACTTCTTATAGTTTTACACTTGGGGTTTATTATATAATTACTATGTTTAATAATAGTATTTTAATTAAGTTTTATGTTGTTTAGTTAAATTGAAGTAATATGTATATATGTTTCAATTTTCGTTTTTTGTATGTATCTTGAGTATCTTGCCTTGTTTTGGCCATAACTTGGGCTTTTGTGATCCAAATGGGCTAATCTTGGAGCCCTTGGAAAGATAAGATAGAGGCCTACATCGTTATGATCAGATTTGGTTATTTTGCATCTGAAAAAATGAAAAAATGGAGTTTGAATCAATCAGCCCTCATGTGTCCTACCAACATTGACATTGTTCACCAAAATAAACATATCTGGAGTTGTAGACGTCCAAATGACCTTATTATTACGCCAAATTCTTAATAAGACAGAGGTATACAACTTTCATGTTGAAGGTTATGCAAAATTCGGCCATCTAGATGGTCATATTTGACTCGCAAGGTGCAAAAGATAAAGAGGAGAATGAATTTCAACACCTACCATTATCTTCTTTTGAATTATTGTAATTTCAAGCCCACTAATATTGAAAAAATGCATTAATGATCAGAAATTGAATGTATAGAGTCATGATACCTTGCCTATAAATAGATGCTTGAAGTTGTAAGGAAGATACACAAGAGATACATAAGAAATACATGCTTTAGTTTTCATTATATTTCTATATCTTTGCTTTAGTTTCTTAAGTTTTAGTTCTTTCTCTTACTTTATTTCTTTGTTCTATATTTCATCCCTCAAGTTATGGTTTTCATTTCCCTTCCTCAATATCAAGTAAGTTAATTTTATTATTTGTTATTTACTTTTATAATTAAATTTATAGTTAACTTAATATTAGCTTTCATTGTTAAAAATTATCATGGAAGCTTAATCTTTTAAAATCAACTCAAGGAATTTAATTTTTCTTTATGTTAACTTTGAGTTCTTGCTCTTAATATTTTGATTGAAGATAATTACTTTTCTTTGTTTCTCAAACACTTATGATGGTAGATTATTTAAGTGTATAACCGATTGGTATATAATTAAATAATCTATAATCTAAACTGATGTTGGTTGGTTAATTAATAATCAATTCGAGAACAAAGATTAAGTCACTAAATAAGAGATTTCTATTTAGTTTTTTAACTCAATCAAACTATGGTTTTAAAGTTATTTTAGTAATTAATAAGAATATATCGATTGATTATTCTTATTAGTTCATTAATTTGATTCTAGAAGATTTTCTAGAATATAATCATTTAGGGATTCCAAATTATTCAAGATTGAGAAATTAATTATATTTAATCATATTTATGATCAATGATTAGTTAAGTAAAGATTTATTAATTCCTTGGGTTGGTTCTTTCTAAATTTGATTATTCTCACTCATAAATTTACTTTTTGCACTATTATATAATTACTTAATTTTCCTTTCAATCTCAATACAAATCCCCCCTTTGTTATAACTAAATTGAGTGTAACTAATTTAACTAAGGTCCTCAAGAGATGACTAAGGTTGTTCACCTTATACTATATTAATTTAACTTTTTATTTGACCCGACAATGGCAACGTGTTAGAGGCAACCCATTATTTCTTCTATATTTTTATTCAAAATTAAAAAAAAATGTGAGTGTTATAAATTTTAACTTTGACTTTTAAAAAACTGAAAGAAAAAAGGTGTTTGAAAATTAAATTTTGAAAATGAAAAATAGAGCCCCACGCGTAGCGTCCCACTGACGTGTAGCGTGGAGGTAAAAAGAATAAAAATTTAGTTAATTTGTTAAAAATTTAGGTTTTAAATTCAATAAGTGGATGTTGTTGAAAATAATCTGCCCTTAATCAATTTTCTCTAGTTTTGCAGTAAAAATATGAAGAATTTAAAGAGAAAAATTGAAGAACTGGGAAGCTAACACGTAGCATTAACACCACGCGTAGCGTAGGAACTTCTAATGCTGACGCTACGTGTCACAGCCACGCGTAGCGTCAGAAGCTATGTGGACTCCACTTCGAGGTGGCCAAGAACTCAGCCTTTAACCCATTATTGGCCTCTCCACTACTCACAAATGTCCAAGCCGAAGTGGAGACAGGGACACATGGCCAAGCATGATTCATTTTAATAATCCAACATGGCCACTTTGAGCTGTTTAATGGGAGCTGAGTCAGGGACCTGGCGCGTAGCGTCAGGACCCTTCCTTAGCCCTATAAATAGGGCCATTCTCCACACATCCTTGGCATTCAATTCTGAAGTTTATTCTTTCTTTTCTCTCTTTTCACTCAAGTTTGAGTGTTCTTCTTTGAGTCTCTAAGGTTGGAGTGATTTCTAGATACTTGAGAGTGTTGTGTAGTAGTGTGAGTGTTTGTATTATGAAGTGTTTTCAAGTCATCGTAATGTCAAACTCTGTAAGTACTGTTCTTACTTTTATTATATGTAACTAAATTATTTATGTTGGAATTTGGTGAATCAATCTATTATATGATGTTGTGATTATGACCTCTACATATTTATGATTCAAGAACATGTTAGTATTTCAACTCTTTATTAATATGAACATCAAACAGGAGAATGATTGTCATGTGTATTAAAACTTATTTTATTAGTATGAATATCAAACAAAAGAATGATTATTCATGCCGAATTAAAATCTGTTTTAATGAAAGTAAAAGTGGAAATGCCCTTAATATACCAATTATTAGGGATAGAATTGGTAATTATTGTAGCCATAAGGCCAGGACTTAATGCAAGTTTTTATTGAGAAAACTTATGAGGGATCAGACTTTACGATAAATACTTAGAATTTATATCATGAGGAATCTGTTATAATGACTTTAAGCTGCAATAACATGAACTTAATGATTAAGTATGTATGTTGTAATTATTACATTATATTTTAGTACGAAAATCCAAATTCCAACATAGTTTGTTAATCTATGTTTTTACCTCAAGTATCTGAATTATTCTGAATTACATCTCAACTTTATAGTTAGATTTTATCTTTTCCATCTTTTTACCTTATGAATAAATCAATCATCAAATCTTGTGAATATTGTATAAATTGTTTATAAATTATTCTTTTGTTAATAATCATTGATAAATTTACCATAGTAAATAAGAAATTATTGCGAGTTACTAGACTTTCAATTCCAGTGGAATGATATCTAAATTTGAAAACTACAATCGATTGGTGCGCTTGCCAATTAATAACCCAACAGTAACATGGGGGTTAACATGTGGGTAGAACAGAAGCCCACGCGTAGAATCCCAATGACGCGTAGCGTGGGCAGAACAGAGCTAACGTGTAGCGTCCCATCCACACGTAACGTAGCCCTTGTTTTGAATTTGTTTTTAATTTTTGTGTTTTATTTTTTTGTTGAATGTATATATTGTTTATTATCTATATTAATTTTAAAATAAAATAAAATAAAATATTTTTGACCCATTTTTATTTTGTTTTGTTTTTCTTTTAAATTAATAAAATTTCTTAAATTGTATGTTTGTTATATTTTCTTACTTAAAAATAAATAAATTTGTTAAATTTTGTAAATATTTATGTTTTATGAATTTTAATTTTTGTATTACATGTGTGAATTTATTTTCTATTTTTCTTAAAAACCAAAAAAATATGCATGTTTAAGATTACTAGTATGAGTGATGTAATTGTATTTTATTATAAATTGTTAAAAAACCAAAAATATTGTGTGATGCATGTTATTATGTGTAAATTGAGTGATTTATTTTATTTAAATAAATTTTCTTTTGCAGATGGCACCGAAGAAATCTATTCCTACCACTGGTCCTAGGAGACAAAGAAGGGCCACTGACACAGATACCACCTCTGAAGATCCTGATCTTCAGGGTGAGGAGCAGTTGGGACCCCGAGATCCGACTAGGTTTAAGACTAATGCCAAGTGGGCGAGATATCATCAGATCAAGAGCCAGAAATTAATCTGGGAGAGGGTCCTTGATCTTAGTGCTGGAGACTATCCTGAGCTTTAGGATGAGATACAAATGAGGAGGTGGGGTCCCCTATTTTCTTTACCTACTGAAGGGGATCCCATCTTGGTCATGGAGTTTTACGCTAATGCCTACAGGACACGCCAAGATTCACCGAACATCAGTCAGCAAAGGACTGGTTTAGTGAGGGGTCGATATATTACATATGATAGAGACACTATTAGTACCCTACTGGGTAATCCTTTAGAGCCTACTCCCAAGGGTGATACTTGTTTCTGGAAGGAAAACAGAAACAAGGTTGCTACTAAGGATGGTGATCTAGGATACTTCCTAGATCAGGTTGCTCATTTCTTAAGTGAGGATGGGATCTTCTTTAACCTTAGTAAGGTTGGAAGAACTCCATCAAACTTTCTTAAGACCCAGATGACCCTGATAGCTCAGGCGTGGATGTATTTGATGCTCCATAATATTACCCCTGTCACCCACCTTTCTACTCTTCCAGTTGATAGATACTGCCTTCTCTACTCCATCCTTCAGGGGCACACCATCGATATTGTTGATC
Organism: Clitoria ternatea; assembly: GCA_037962975.1. Lineage (NCBI taxonomy): Eukaryota > Viridiplantae > Streptophyta > Magnoliopsida > Fabales > Fabaceae > Clitoria > Clitoria ternatea. The sequence goes on along the minus strand of CM075671.1, from coordinate 238,104,190 downwards.
TTATCTCTGAGCAGATTCACTTATATGCCCTTGGGTATAAAGTGAATTGTCCTGTTTCTTTCCCTCTCATCATTTGTGCCTTACTGAGGAGGCGGGGAGTACAGGTACCATCACCTGAGTTCACCAGCTCTTCGGGGAGAGTCCCAAAAGTTTCAGTGAACATGGATTACTTTGTTCATCAGTGTAAACTTCCACCTCTTGAGCAGGAGGCTCAGCCCAGACAGAGACGGAGGAGACCACCAGTCCAGCCACCATCTGCCGATGCCATTACTGAGGGATTCGCTAGGATGAATGTACAACATCAACATATGATGCAGATGATGGCTGCTTCTCACCACGCCTATGTACACTTACATGATGCATTTTATCAGTATAGGATACAGGGAGAGGGAGTACCATTTATGACACCTGCTGACTTTGCTGCTCATGTAGCTTAGCCAGGTGACCAGCCCACATATCCTAAGGCAGGTGGATCTTCCAGAGCTTATGATGACATTGAGGTTGATGTTGATGAGGAGGAGGGGGATGATTATATAGAGGACTGAGAGCCATCTTTATTATTTTTATACTTTTTTATTACTTTAGCAGTTTTGATTTCACTTTGATATTTTGGGTATTTACTTTAGTTTGATATTTGGATTATATTATGGTTTGTTTTTATTTTATGTGGTGTGATTTGATCTTATTTTGCATATTCTTTTAAATAAAATAAAAATAATAAGTATTAGCAAATTTTTGTAAATACAAAAATTTATACACTTAAGGTTTTTACACAATAAAACTATTTCTAAAATCACTTATCGATTTTTTGTAATTTAGGAATTTTGATAAAATTAATTACAATGATTTTATTAACCATCGAGCTAATTTTGAAAAACCGGTGAGCTGAGAGATCTCTAAACACTTGAGGGTTTCGGTATAATTTCATTCAAATTAATTTTGCTCAATTCTTTGATTTGTGTTGTTGTACAGAAGATCCAAGAGCATGATCAAGGCACATTTTATGATAAACACAAAGCTAAGGCCAAAAAAGCTTACCATGGTAAAATCATATTTATCCTTTGATAGCCAATTTTGAGTCTTAAAAATAATTTCTTTGGCACCCCTAAATTTGTAAATCATTTTTAACCATTCACTTTACTTGATTGAATAAAAGAGCATTTTTGTACAAGAATGTTTGAGGGGAGTGAAAATTATAACTTAGTTCTTTTCAAGATTATCACAATGCATGTATATAAAAAAACAAGAAGATAAATATACATGCATAACAAGAAAAAGGAATAATGAAAAGGATTAAGTTAGGGTATTCACCAAGAAGGGAAATGAGATTTGGGCCAAGAAAAAGCCTAAAAATTGTAAAATACTCTTTTATGATTTTAGGTTTTTGTTTTCAAGAAAAACCATAAATTCTTGTAGCCAAGCCTTATTACAACCCTTTAAAAGACCTTATGACTTTTGTTTAAATCTGTATTAATAACCATTGATTAGAGGAAAATTTAAAATTAAATTTGTTTGATTTAATGATCGATTGAGCTGACAGATTACCTTTGTATAGAGATAAACACTTGTGAAGTAAGCCTGAAATTATGCTTGATTTGTTAATAAGACATTATAAAAAATTTTGTCATTAAGCCTTTATTACATAAGATATCTATTTTTTTATTATAACAAATGGTAAATTGTGAAATTACTTTTTATGGTAAATTCTCGGACTATTTCAAAAATTTGATATCAAATTTATTTTTAAGTTTTTCTCTTGCTCGAGGACGAGCAATGTCTCAAAGTTCGGGGTATTTTTAGTCCTCAAATTTACAATAAATTTCTTAATAAAATTATGTCAAAATAATAAAAAAATTAGTTTAATTTATTAGAAATTTAGGTTTTAAGTGTAATAAATGGAAGTTATTGAAAATTATCTGCCTTAATCAAATTTCTCTAGTTTTGCAGTAAAAAATTAAAGAAGATCAAGAGAAAAATGAAGAACCGGAGAGCTGACGCGTAGCATCAACACCACGCGTAGCGTGAGAACTTCTGATTCTGACGCTACGCGTCACAGCCACGTGTAGCGTTAGAACTATGTTGACTCTATTTCCAGGTGGGCAAGCACTCAGTCAAAAGGCCAAATAATGGCCAAACCAATCAAGCAAAATGCCAAGCCAAGTTGGGAGACATGTGGAACCATTGTCTGGGCATTATTGGATTTAATTAATCTTAATATGGCCACTTAATCATGAGTTTAATGGGAGCTGAGTCAGGAACCTGACGTGTAGCGTCAGGACCCTTCCTCAGCCCTATAAATAGGCCTTCTTCCATCACTTCCAGTATCCCATTCTGAAAATTTAGAACTTCATTCTTCTCTTTTCACTCGAGTTGTGAGTGTTCTTTTGTGAGTTTGTAACTCTAGAGTGATTTCTAGATACTTGAGAGTGTTATGTAGCATTAAGAATTTTTTTGTATCGTGAAGTGTTGCCACGCCTTCGTAATGCCAACATCTATAAGTATTTTTTTACTTTTACCATGTGTAACTAAATTGTTTATGTTGGAATTTGGTAAATCAATCTATTATGTGATGTTGTGATTATGACCTCTGCATGTTTATGATTCAAGTACCATGTTAGTATTTCAATTTTTTACTAGTGTGAACGTCGAACGGGAGAATGATTTTCATACATATTGAAACTTGTTTTATTAGTGTGAATGTCAAACGGGAGAATAATTATTCATGCCGAATTAAAATCTGTTTTAATGAAAGTAAAAGTTGAAATACCCTTAATGTGCTAATTACTAGGAATAGAATTGGTAATTATTGTTGCAATAAGGCCAGGACTTAATGCAAGTTTTTACTGAGAAAGCTCACAAGGATTGGACTGTACGGTGACTACTTAGAATTTATATCATGAGGGATCAGTTATAATGACTTTAAGCTGCAATGACATAAACTTGATAATTAAATATGAATGTTTGTAATCATTTCATTATATTTTAGTGCGAGGATCCTAATTCCAACATAATTTGTCAATTTGCCCTTTTACCTCAAGTATCTGAGTTATTCTGAATTACATCTCAACTTTCTAGATAAATTTTATCTTTACCATCTTTTTACCTTATGAACAAATCAATCATCAAATTCTGTGAATATGGTATAAATTATTTATAAATCATTCTTTTGTGAATAAGTTTTGATAAATTTACCATAGTAAATAACAATTACTGTAAATCACTAAACATCCAATCCTTGTGGGAACAATATCTAAATTTGAAAACTACAAATGATTGGTGCACTTGCCAATTAAAAGACCCAACAGTATTTTTGGGTCTAACAGTATGCAGCCGTGGTTAGGGCAAAAGAAACCCTGTTCAACATCATCAAGAAGAATGGGGTGGTAGATGTCAACATGGTTCCCTCGTTGGTCACCCGCAGCGAGGAACTCGAACATGAACATGAAGCCCTGAAGAAGGAAAATGTTCAGATGCAAAACGCAGTCAACCATTAAACTGAGTTGGTTGAGTATTACAGGGTGGAGAACAACAGATTGATCGATGAACTAGAAGATCAGGATATTTCATCATCCTCTTCATCAAATACCATCTGAATTGTATTTTTTTATTTTGCAATTACAATGTATTTTTTATATGTTGTTTTAGTGTTTTATGTACTGCGTGTTCAGGATTCGATATCTCTATTTTGTGTTATATTAATAGCAATGGATCTGGCGTTTTGATACTCTGTTTCTTTTTTTTATACTCTATTTTTATTATAATCGGTCATCTCTTTTTTTCTTTGTTATTCATATGCATAGGGGTGATGACATGCAATTGCCCTCTTCAATTGCATGAACACCCTGCCAATTATATTCGTATGCATATAACAAAGTACATGTGCCCTTTTCCCAGCCAGGCCCGCGCGTTAGTACACTGCAAAGGGGTATTTGGATATTGGGCCCACTCTAATTCCCTCTCTTGGGTGAAGCAGTATATACACACCCAAGTAGTATAGGGGGTTTATCCCATTTTCATGACATTTTTTATGGCTGCATGTTTCGTGTAATAACAATTTGATGTTGATGTTATGAGTACTTCATGATATGTTTTTGTAGTTTGGGTCAATCCAATGTAAAACAAAAAGTCAGTATTAAGTGGGGATTTAAAGAAGTCTGGTCAAATTAAGTCAAAATCAATAAAAATTTAATTGCTTTTGGGTTTTTACAGGTTTAGTTCTTATCAGATTTCATTGAACATGAGTTAAAAAAAAAGGAATTTATTGATTTAATTTTAAGGGATTGGAGATAACCTTCATTTACCAAACCTTCATTGATAAATTATTAATATTTTCTACATATGCAACTCAAACAGCATGTTCAAAGCAACTTCAATAAGGCCAAACCAAATAGGCCAGAAATGGTTATGATCATGTAACTTATAGTAAGTTACTAGCCTATGAATCAGATTGTTATTATGTTTTGAGACTCAAAATAGAGAAGATAACAATTGAACATTGATTCACTACTGCTCAAAGATGCATTGGAATTCCTACAACAAAGTCGAAAACTCCCTAAAAAATGAGCACAACCTACAGCTGCTACAATTCTCACTGGCTATCACATACTCATATTTTATCCTTTATGCCTTTATCAATCCAAATCATACTCCAAGATAAAGTGCAACATACAGATCAAGAACTTTCTTTTTGTTACCAAAGATACATGTAATTAGATTTCAACATGAGTCACCCTTTACACTAAGATAGAATCGAACCCTGATGTCGATTTGTCATTCATCAGTGATTGGAGTAGCAACTAGCAGGAAGTAATTTCAATTAAACCAATTCCATCCCCCCCTTCCAATCACTACTTATAGGATGTTTTCAGACATGAACATGTACTAAATATGTACCAAAATTATTCAACTCTATTCAACTTTATTCAAATTAAAATTAACAAAAATCATGGGTAAACAAGAAACAATGGCATACAAGCAAAACATGAAAAATAGAGGCAATCTGTTGGCAATCAGTTTCAACTATGAGTTCTCTGAAACAGAGATTAGAAGACAGCTCCAACACCCACAGAACCCCCATAGCTTTTATTCTTATAGCTGGTAACATGATTTGAACCAAGGCGGCAATTCCAATGACTTAGCTGTGTGTGAACCTTTGTAACTGAATTATGCGACCATGTTACCATGTATCAATATTTCATTCCAATAAAGCCATAATATCTTCCAAGTATCATACACCTACATTGAATATCACAAACTACTATTGATATAATAAAAAAGAAATTAACATACCCTATATCAAACTAATATTGCCATTGTATCATGTTGAATGTTTTTTAATTTTATTCTTTTAAAGTTTTCAAATATAAATAACTTTACTTTAAATATAACTTTTAGCAAAACCCAAATGCAGGAGATCAACCTTATCCATAATCTGGTTAAAAGAGAAATGCTCATCTAAACACTTTTGGATAATAATAAAAATAGAAACTTAATTAACCATTCTAACAGAGTAACATAAAAACTAACAAAACTAATTCTACTTAACTAAAACTCATTTGGACAATGTGCAGTTTTTAAAAAAATCCTCCTCTAATATAGGAGAGTTATATTAGTACATTTAGTTGTCACCAAACTTATAATTTGTCCTTCAAAAATACCACTTAATTATGATGGAACAGAGTTTTGAACCCTTGTGGCAACAATGAAAAAATGAAAACACTAATTACTACTATAAAGAAAAACAAAATTTAGTTACTAACATGAGAGTTTTTCTAAAGTTTGTAACTTCACCATTTGGTTTGTAACTTCCTTGAGATCATACTCTGTCGTCACTTCTGCAAGTCATTGTGAATTACTAACATAGATAACAACAGAAAAAAGGTTAAATACCAGTACTTAAATAAACTTCAAATGAAATGATCATTGGATAAACTTACAAGTGTTAACTCCATGTTGTGTCACTTGGTTCAGGACGTTATTGTATGTAGCAGTCTTATAGCTACCACCTGTTGATCCACTTGGAAATATCTATATTTCATAAAATCATGCTTCAAAACTATAAATAAAAACAAAACTAAAAACTTATACAGCATCCTAATCAATCCATTAATTTTATTTCATGTTTGTCATTTTACCTGTGGCCATTGGGCAAAGGATGGTGGTGCATTTGGTCCTTGAGGATACATGTGAATTCCTGTTGATGGTGGATACCAAGGCACCCTATAGTTAAAAGGTGGATACATATATGGAAAATTATGAGGTTGTGGAGGAAAATGTTATCTCGAATGAAGCTGAGTATTCCCAACATTAACAGAAGGCACAACATTCACATTCTGCTAAATAAATGAAAACCACATCATTACCAAATACAAATCTTTAGTATATGAGTTCACAGCAATTAATTATATTCATAGCAATACCATAAATTACATACACTTGTTTCAGGGAGCTTTTGTTTCACTTTGATTTTTTTTCTCCGGCGCATCATTAGCCTCTGTGTCTTTCTTAATTGCTTTGTCACTTCTCTATTTAGATACTTTCCTCTTACCTTTAGGACAATCACCATCGTCTCTTTCCTGAAAGATATATTTAAATTTGGATAAATAAATCAATAAAATAAGTTTATCATTATGTTACAACTTAAATTATGCTAAGTACTTACATCACCATGTTCAGTCTTTTTGGTGTTACTGTCGGGCACTGTACATGACTTCTTAGCTTGTGAACTTTTATATAACTTTGCCCATCTTTTCCTCCTTTTAAATTTTTTTTCTTTGTTGGTGCACCTTTAGTCTTCGCTACAGAGGGATCACCAATGCCATCAATAAATACATTCTGCCTACCATGTGAATCAAACCGTTTTTGTACATCACAAATCAGCTTAAGAATTTCTTCCCTCACAAACTTAAATGCATCAACACTTTTGCCACCAATGTTACAAATCATGTTATAAGTAGCAGATAAAGAACCACACCTAGTAAAATACATCGTATTAGCCTGTAACTCATCAGAAGGGGTTGAAGATATTACCTCACTCTTAGCATGCTTTGATCACCGTTTACAAATTAAACTACTAGGTATATGGTTAATATTCTTATTTTTTTATCACACAAATGATATGAGAATAAGGGATACCTCAAGACTCAAATAATTTGCAATCACAGAGAAATGATGACTTTAGGGTATCATACACAACTTCAACATCACTACCGGCCTTGCAATATTCAGTTAACCTAAAACATACTTTATGATTATCTATAACGCGATCAATCGCATTCAATGCAATAGATCCTTCAATCTGATCCCTCACTTCTAAAAAAATCTTTTGTGTGTAAAGCTGGGCAGCTTCACGTTCAATCTTATGAAGAGAAGTGGTCATCACAGGTTCTGTGAATAATGACTTGAAATCTGCACACAGTTCGTTGTTCCTATACTACCGTAAAACTTCCTTAAACTTTTGTAAGAACTCAAAAATACTATGTTTCCTCCTAACATATACCTTTATCATGGTATTCATAGCTTCACATTGAGATGTTGTCCTTATATGACCAAAAAATATATCACGTGGGTATGCAGTTGCCCAACTCTGCTTCATACCATAAGTTCTTATCACCCATGGATTCTTATCAACTCCATGTTTATTCACCATACTATACCAAAATTCTTCAAACTCATATGGGATAAAATTAGAATACGTTGCTTTTTGAAAATCCTGTAAAAAAGCAGAATTCTTTACTTTATCGCATGCATTTTTGTACAGGTGTCATACATAAAGACGATGGGGAATTTGGAAACACAACACGTATTGCCTCCCTTATACAACTATCTCCATCAGTTACCACAGCTTTAGGGTGCCTACCACACATAGCTCTTAGAAACATTTCTCACAACCACTTATATGCCTCAACTGATTCACATGAAACCAAGGCGGCACTAATTATAACAATTTGAGAGTGATGATTACAACCAGAAAAGATCACTAAAGGTCTGTTATATTTGTTTCTCTTGTAAGTAGTATCAAAGGCAAGAACATCACCAAAATATTCATAATCAGAAATGCATCAACTGTCAGCCCAAAAAAGGTCCTTTAGTTTACCATCTTCAGTAGTTGAACATGTATAACTCATTAGTGGGTCGTTGTCAGCCTTTCCTTGTAGGTAGCTCAACGCAGCTTTCACATCATCATTCCTAATCTTGAGGTTTTTTCTCCCATCAAGATAGTTGTATAAGTCTTTTTTGTAAAACCCAAGTTTGTTGTATCCATCTTTCTGTGCCAGCAAGTACCCAATTATGTGACAAGTTCTAACACCAGCTGAGTGCAAACTATCAACTTGAGCTTTATCGACGTCAGCCATGACACGATTAGCAAGAATTAAGTGCGCATATTGGGCTGGACACAATACATGATAATGACTCTCAATAAAAGAACTCACCTTCTACCTTGAAATCTTGAGATCATAGTGTATTTGTAACTTAGCACGACACTTAGTGTGAGTAATTGCTCTGTATGGCCTTTTCCTATCAAGCCTCCTAAAGTGTTTTTTATTTCTCAATCCTTCTCTATTACACACAAATTGTCGTATTACAACATTACCATGTTCATCCTTTATAACATCATCTTTTCTAATAACAAAGCCATGGCACTTGGCATAACTTTCATAAAAAAGTATAGGCCTCCTCTTCCCTACCAAATTGAATGCCACAAATCTAATCAGCATTGAGGTCCATTATATCCCTGTACTTATTAGGATTTGAAACAAGATCTGTACTTCATTTTTCAGTCTTATCATCAAGCCTATTTTCATCCCTAAGTTTAGTCCTATTGTCAACAAATTCTTCACTTTCAAATTTCTTATCACCATTGTCTTTACTGGTGATAAAACTATCTTTCTCACTAAAATTAGAATCATCATCCAAATGCATAAATGAACCACCAAGACAATCATCCATCTGATGGACTCTGTGGCGAGGTCAGTTTGAGAGGTGCGGTGGTGACGTTAGACATAGGAGATGTTAAGATGGCAGAGAGAATGACAGAGACACCAAAGAAAAAGAACCACACAGTCAAATCTTAGCGAAAAAGCAAACGAGGGTTTTTGATAGAGGTGTGAGACAGGGGGAATAGAATAGTACCTTGTAAGAATGTTGGAGAAACGAAGTGGGAATGGCAACACGATTCTTAACCTTGAAACCGGGAAGAACAAGACTGCGTTCTAATAATAGCTTTGAGGCACTTCAAAGTCGTGATTTGTTGAGACTATTGTAGGGTCTTTGTGAGGGAAAATAGAAGAGAGAAAGCTCTGAGGGTTTCCAATCGGCTCTTAAAGGCTTGAGGCACTTCAAAGGCTTTCGTGTTTCCGCATTTTGGTGAGACTAATTTGGAGCCGGAGTATACAAAGGGAGTATTGGAAAGGGTGGAGAGGAAAATAGAACAGGGTCGGAGGAATGGCGAAGGGAGTATTGGATAGAGTGAAGAGGAAAATAAAAGAGGGTGGGAGGAATGACGAAGGTAGTATTGGAAAGGGTGGAGTATTCTTTCAATAGGAACATGCATAGAGGGAAAGATCAGCTTCTGAAGGCTAAAGAGGAAGGAAGTCTGGAGTCTTTGTGAAGGAAAATAGTAGAAGGAGGTACAACATCCAAGTTCTGAAGGTTTGAGATTGGGAGAAATTTTAGAAGAGGAAATGATAAAGAAGAAAGAAGAGGTTAATCTGTAATTTTAAAAATTTAGAATTATTAAAATATATAAAATATTATGTGTATAAATATTCCACATGTCTTTTAATAAAATGGATAGCATGTTAAAGTTTCCAAAACTCTAATTTTTTAAAGGTCCAATAGAAACACTCTTCATATAATCACACATAACACATTGACATATTCATATTCATAGCACGTTCTAATGTTATGAATCAATTGTAGTTAATGCAATAAATGAGTACCTTAAGAGAACCTTTGATTCTTAACCATCGTGGAGCACAATGAATACGTATTCTGATGGCTTTAATTTCTTATAGGTGTAATTGTCCAATGAAGTAACAATTATCTCAGCCTAATCAAATGAGAGTAGAAACTACTCATTGAACACTTAACAAATGAGTCAACTCATCTTAGATCATTCAGATTAAAAGCTCAACCACATAAACCATCTAAATAAATATTCAATATAATTAATTATATTACATAGTTAATAGCATTATATTTCATATAATTTAAAATTAATAATTATAAAATATGTAGGATAAATATTCTAGTTGTTGATAATGAAATCAATGGTGGGCAGGCTAGCCAAGAAGAGGTTGTGGTATGCCTTCTCTGTTGGGTGAATTGAATCCCAAAATACATACTTGGATGGATCAGAGCACACAATTGAAAACCTATTACACATAACGGATGCTTCAATGTACCCACTTCCACAGCACCCATTATTAACCTCATCAAATCCTGCCAAAGACAAACAAAAGAAAACACAATAAGGGATTTATTTTTTTGTTAAAATGGAATATATTAGTGACAAGCAAGATATATAATATATTTTTTGACAAACCATATTTGGTATGTGCTTGAATCATGTCGGCTATGGGTCCATATATGTCAACATAATAGAGTTTAGCATCTGGGGTAGACACGTTGAGCTGCAATTGCATTTTTTGCAGTTCATGTTGAAGAAGTAGATTGAAATCTCTTGCGGGGGAGGAATATTTGTCAATGCAACCACGTTGTAAAAATACGTTTGGGGAATTCAATGTGATCATCAGTGGTAGGCATCCCATCGGAGGTATTCCACTTACTGCAATTTTTCGAGCACCCTCTCCCAACAAATCCTGATCACCAATTTCACAATCAGGAATCCTTACTTGGTGCGAATAGCATACATGTATTAACATTTAGATACACACCTAAACAACAACAAAATGCAAAAACAAAAACAACAATAAATATATTTAATTTTTCAATAATCTATTCATTCAAAGTAACAGTGAAGTAGAGATATGGTGTGAAAGTCGAAGTCTTAGACTCTTATAGAGAGAAAGAGAGTAAAAAAAATTGGAACAAAGGGATAAAAACAAGATTTAGAATGAAATAGAAATGACACAAATTTAAATATATATATATATATATACATATATATATATAGTTTTTATAAAATAACTTAATAAATATCTATAAATATGAATATCACAATATTTATATCTGTCTTATTTATTAAATGATAATAAAAATATTCATTATTAATTGATATCTATTTAAAAATTCAAATCATTATTTGTGGGTTTTGAAGGTCATATTTTTTTTTTACAAAACTCCTAATAAAACATGGATCCATAGACAAGCCCAGATGTGTGTCACCAAGACCATATTTCCACAAACACCCCTGCCTGTCTTGGACTAAAACCCAAGCCCTTCTGATAGATAAGAATTTAAAAGTCAAATCATTTCTGTTACCAAAAAAAAAAAGTCAAATCATTTATAAGGTTAGATCCCGTGAAGTAGCTCAAGTAATTAAGAGACATTTGAAGTCACCTTAAGCAGTAGGGTCGAAGCCCCTGTAACACCCTCTTTTGGATAAAAAAAATATTTATAAGGTTAATTAAAACTATACTCTATTTTTTACACAAAAATAAATAAATTATGTTGTATTCGAAAACTTGTCCGTACGATAAATTTTGTGATCATTTAAACCGTTACAAATAAAAAATATGAGGATCAAAACCTATATATATATATATATATATATATATATATTATGAAACCTATATTTTTTAAAAGACTAAAATAAAAAAATGACTATATTTATTTTTCAGTCAAATAGAATATTTTCTAACTTTAACCAATACTTGGATTCGATAATCTGTCCCTGAATTTACCTTGTAGGACCTCAATTTAATTAGATGCAGGAGGGACGTTTTTGTTTTTTCATTAGGTCCCCATCCTCAACCAAAAAGTTTATATAAATAGTAAAACCAGTACAAAGTGGTAGGGTCATATTTTAGTTTATTTAGTTTCTTTAGTTAAACATATCATATTTTAATTTATTCAAGAAAATTATAAGTTTAATAGGCTCACTTATTTGAATAAATATAAATAATATAATAAAAATTATTATTTTAACTATTTTGTATAAAATTTATATATAATTCTGAATTTATATTATATTATTTATTTATTTATTTAAATACTTAAACTTGTTACTACAAGTAGATTTTTAAATAGCTTTTTGACTAAATAATTTTAAAAAAAATCTGATAACGTCTCAAAATTAGACCTATATCAAGTAAATATATCAAACTCTCTATATTAAAAAGTAGATGGGATCAAATTTTATCTATAACCCATAAATACTGTCATTCTACACCGTTGATGTATCCAGTTTCAAGATAACGGGTAGTGTTGGGAAATGGGTTGCAACTTATAGTTTCAACTAACTGTTTGGAAATTTTGATTATTTGATGCAACACTTTGTTGTTGAAGAAGTGTTACTACATTTTAAGCAAATTAATGTGGTGCTACGGTATATGTTAGGTTAAGGGTCTACGTATAAATATGCATATATTATACTCCTCTCTGATCAGTAACAAAAATTATTAGTCTGTGTTTTTTTTATTATTATTTTAATTATAAAATTATTATATTTATTTTTTAAAAACATATATAAATGTTTAAAAACATAAAACTATAAAACAGCTTTAGAATTAAAACTTGTTTTACCAACAAGTTACACCCACTCTACAAATATTCTCTTCACTCAAATCATCATGATGCCTTTTATAAAGATAAATCTGTGAAGTTTACGATAGTCAAAATATATTAGGTTCGTTTATTTAAACTTATGTTTAAGTGCTTTTTAAAAAGTGTATCTTTTTATAAGTGTTTTTTAATAAGCACATCAGAGTTGTTTTTTAAAATAAGCTGGAATTAACTTATTTTCAGCTTTTACTTATTTTTAAAATTTTAAACAAACATATCAAATTTTAAAATAAGTATTTTTTTAATTAAAAAGACACTTATCTCTTAAAATAAGTTTAAACAAAAGAGCTCATTGTTTCCCTCGGATTAGGAAAAGGGTCCCATGAGACCTCATCCCCTCTATTTTAGAGAAAATATATTTGATATTCTGGTTCCATTTGATTTTAGGATATCATAGTTACCTTTTAATAATTGGGTCGAAACCAAAACCCTGTATTTTCTTATCTGTTATATAAATAAGGCTTCAAAGCTTTCTTATAAGGTGACATTTTTGAGTCTTAACCCTAATTTTTCTAAACTAATTCTTTAGGGTTTTAGTCCTCTTAAAGTGAACACATACTGTATCTTAAAATGATGACACTATCAATGTGGCAAGGGTGGAACATTGACGCACCTAGTAGGAGGTGGTGTTCAATACCCATTACCCTTTGGTTACTCATAGCACCAACAACCCTTATAAGTCCTTAACTCTGACAGGAGTCTTATGTTTTACCAACAAGACTCATATGACATAGAAGTTAATGTCAATGATAATTTATAAGTAGGACCGATTTTAAGAGTAGTTTAAAGGTGCTAAATACTTTTAACAAAAAAAAAGGTGCCTAAATACAAGACTCATAAATAAAAGTGATCTGAAAATGTTAGTTTTGATATATTTTGAAAAAATTATTTTATGTGAGTAATATGAGTTAATATTTTAAAGCTTCCTCTATATTTAGATATTAAAATTATTTTATAAGACAAATGTCACATAAAATATTTATCTACTACTATTTTGCCAACCACTAAAACATCTTTTACGTGTGAGACTTATCACAATTAAAATTCACAATTCATCAGGATGATGATTCTGTGAATGTCGCAGACCAAGACAAAACTAAAAGTATAAAATAAAATTAAAAACTAAAATCCGGAATCAAACGCGACCATGCTATCTCATTCTTGGTGTAGCAAGCAGTGTTTTATCTCTTGTTGAGGTGAAGAAGCATGGTTCAGGAGTTTGTGGGGTTGAGTATTTATTACTTATGCTATCTACCCTCAACATTGCGCCACTCTTCATTATTGGCCACCATTGAACTCAACTCCATCTCTTCGTTTTTACGCCCCCCATTCATCAAGTTGCAGATAAAAGTTTCAATGATGAAAGCAATTGCCAACTATCTTTCACATCCAATAAGAGTATAGAATTTTAAATATAAAATCCCAGAAAAACAGAAAGAATGAAATCGTATTCATATGTAAACCAGCTACTTATAGACAAACAAAAAAAGAAAAGAAAAGACAAGAGACCAAAAAAACTACTAAAACTCTTTCACCATTACCCCTGTCATAGATCAATTTGAGATGGTTGGACTTTTTTTTTGTTAAATTCATTTATGGTTTCTTATCTTTTAAATTTATTTTAAGTTGGGCTGGATATGTATTTTTAGTTTCAAGTTAGTCTTTTATCTTTTTTAAAAAAATTAATTTGATCATGTTGATAAATTAATTTAAGAAATTAAAAATTTTGACAAGTGGGTGTTAAACCCAGAAAGAAAAAACTCAGAACCCTTTTGTTACTGGATCAAATACACCTTTTATTTATATATGGTATAACATTAAACATATGTTATGAATATGTAAAAGAAAAATTGTCCTTTTTACAAAATTTACAAAGGTAAAAATGAAAAATAAGCTTAAGATAATTATAAAGTGTTAAAAAAAATCAAAATCACAGGTCATGTTTGAAAATGTTTTGTTTTTCTTTCTCTTAAAACGGTTTTATTTTAAAAAACTGTTCCTCAAAATAAAATAAAAAATTATGTTCGATGATAATATCATTTTCAGTAGCAGTTTTAAATATTTTTTAAGAAAAAGTTGATAAAGTTGTCCTTCTGTCATTATAAATTATAATGGCAGAATGTACCCTACACACGGCCAGCAGTAAGAAAATGGTCTTACTTGATGCAAGAATATCAAGGGTCGTGAGAGAGGGAAGGGACAAGTGTATACATCAATGAAATTATTTTCATCTTTGCTTTATGAAACAAACTTTGAAAAAACATCTAAAAAATGTTGAATAAATAAAAGAAGAATATTACAAGTGCAATAAATATTATACAACAATAAACACTGTCGTACTGTATATGTTATTATAAAAATTACTTTTTCTTTAAATAAAAACCAAAAGTAATTCTTTTAAAACATATACATGATTGATAATTCCAATAATATCTTTCTTGTGTACAGAACAAATTTTGATAATGATGTTTACCATTAAAAGAGATTAGTGTTTAATTATTTATTTTTGCAAGTACACCGTTGACTAAAAACACAAAGTTATAACACAACATGGAAGATTGTTTTCTTTAAAAGATTTTATGTCTCTATCACGTCGTGATCAGATTTATCTTTTTTTATTTTTGTCTTTTTTCATGTTATAACTCTGGGAACTTGTTTGGCTAATAGATATGAAAATTCTAAAATTAAAAGTTAAAAGGAAGAATGAAAGTATACCAGTATGAATTGTTTGACGTGTTGAATGAGGAAGTGGTGGTAAGCAGAGATAGTGTAGTTGCCTCTTCGTATTGGTAGAGTGAAATAATTTAGAACGAAGTCATTGGTGCCAGCACTGATGAAATACCCTGCCTTCTTCACATGATTTTCCATTCTTTCCTTTCCCACTGCATCCCCTACCCTCTTCTTGCATTCCCTAAAATATTCCATCTGCTTTGCTATTGGAATTACATTCTGAAATCAACACACAATTCAATTAATTAATTGGAACCGCTTTCATAACTTCAAAATGTAGGTGCACTTAGATTTTTGGTATTCTTGTCAGGTTAAATTTCAAGTCTTTTGTACCTCATTAAATATACAACTATCAACCATCACATTAAATATCATTTAATACCATTCTTTTTAGATAATATCTACTTACCATTGTTAGTCTTGAATGAAGACTAACCCCTTTATTTAATTAATTTTTTACTCTTTATTTTTTGTCTAATATATAATTTTTGTTTATCTTTCTTCTTTTTTTCTTCCTATCTCTGCACAACTGAATAAGTAACAAGTTGGATCAATGTTAATAAAAATAAAAAATAATAAAATTAAACCAATCAAATTTATCTAAATTTATTATGATATCTAATTTAATTATTCGATTAACTCACCCGACCATAATCTATTCTTAATTGAGTAGATAAGTTTAGATAATTGGTGAAGAAGCTTGAGTTGAAACAATAAATATCCTATTCGCTTATATAATACCTACCAACACCAAAAATACCAGCAATTTAAGTGGTGTATACCATTATCGTTTTTGATAACTTAAAGTTCCATACTAATTAATGATAAACATATATATGATTTAGAGATAAAACTACTGATTAGAGAATAAAACAAAAAGGCTTCAATGATTCTTTGTGAATTATGTACGCGTCTTTAATTTCACCAATGAGAAAAAGTTTGGTTGTTGGGAAGTGAAGTAGGAGTGAGAGACAAAGACACCAAGAAAATTATCACATGTTTGGAATCATCATATCATCATTGGTCTTACTAAAAAAATATGTAGAAGAGTTCTTACCAGTTGATGGAAAGATTAGTCAATACTATAAATGGTGTGATAGTTTGGATATGTAACAAATTATATCTCATCATTCAATTATAAAATAAAATGAGTAAAAAAGAGGAATACACTGATGGTTGGTGTAAGTGGGTCAAACCCAGAACCAGCAGAAGCAAAAGTAACTCCCGTCATTAACTCCTCAATATTAAGGTTTGGATCCAAATAAGGTGGAAGAAGTTTCTTGAGACCTACATATGAAGCTGCATTTTTACACATAATAACATATGGTTATTAACTAATTATTCAGTTTAAATATTTTAAAAAAATTGTAAAATGTCTAAACTAGAATATCATTCCCATAAGTTCATTTGAGTTAGGATCAGATCCTAAAAATATTTTAAACGTTGAAAAAATATCATGGTCTGGTTCTAATCTTAACTAAATAGATATTTTCAGACCTAATCCCAACAAATTTATACATTCGCAACGGGTTTTATTATTTTTTTCTATCGAAACCATCATTGATTTTATTATTTAGTGCTGAACTTGCATGAATGATAAGTTAAAAGAAATGAATGAATTACCAATGTAATCAGTGGCAAGCTTCCCATTGGTAAATCTTCCAGTTGGAACTTGGTTGGAAAAATCCCTGCCATATGGTGGAAAGTTGCTCTTGAAAGGTGTCCCTATGTAGTTATTATTTCCTGCGTCTACCGTGGAGTCTCCAAACACATAAAAGCCAGAGAACTTTCGGTTCACAGCTTCAACTTTGGCCATGAAACATAACAAGCAGAGAATGAAAATCTTCATGACCAAACAAGTGCGTATCGGAAGTCCTGGGTTTGAATTCAAGGAATTAAGAATTTTGAATTTAGAATAGTGAAGTCATGAGTGGCTCTTTATAGACTTATAGCTCACAGGTCAAGGACAGGTCTAATTTTCTTGACCAAAATAACCCTATCAAATATGGGTTGCATAGTAATTTTATATATAAGAAAATGTGTATGCGATTTTACGTTGCTTTAGTTGGCAAATTATATGTTTATTAATGAATTGGTCCAGGCCGGGTTCAACAACCGTTCTCGTGATAATTTTTAAATCTCTCATTTATTCACTAATATTATTATCTCCTCGATTCCAATGGGGAATAAAGATTTTGAAGTGATTCCTCATACCAAATTACTAACCTTACGCATTGTAGGGGCGAAAAGGGTGTCACTTATAAAGATACTCTGATACTCAAATCAGTGAAAGTTTTTCAGAGCTAGCATAAGGTTAGAGAGAATGTTCTTGCATGTTACCTTAATGCATGGAGTTTTATACTTGGAGGGAGTGGAAAGACCTTCTTGCTTACCAAGTCTTTTATACATGGTATCGGTACTTATTTCGCTCTTCTGTAATAAAGCTAACTCATGATGAAGATGTTTCACAGTGGCACTACCTGTACATCAGTCACTTGTCAGGCTACTTATTATGCACGATAGAGTACAAGTTGAGTCTGAGCCTTTAGTACTAAGTGAACAACTTGCAACGGAGTCAGTTTAGGGACCTTTCGTGTGACTACGGATTCCGGTCTCAAATCGTTTCATTACGTGAGACGTCAATGTTATGAGAATGACTTACACCGGTCATCATATCTTAGGTTACAGATAGGGATGGAAATGGGTTAGCCCAGACTGGGCTTTGAAAGGCATGGGCCTAGCCTATATCGAATTTTTAAGGCCTGAGCTTGGCCTATTAGCCCGTCATAGGCTTTTCTTTAAGGCCTGGTGTGGCCTGTTTGAAGGTCTGGCCCGTTTAAAAGGTCTGTTTATAGTGAGACTAACCAACCTAAAAAAAAAATTATGTTCCATTTTTTCCTAATTTTTTAATTGTAAAGTTATAATATTAATTTATATTATATAAATGTAAATATGTAATATATATATATATATATATATATATATATATATATTATTTTATGTTACAAATATTATATATATATATAACTAATTAATAATTAATTTAATTAAATAGACTGACCTGTTGGGCTTCAAAGGCTTTTTAGAAAACATATGACCTTTAAAAGCCTAAGCCTGAGCCCGACAAGTCTGACCTATGTAGGCTTTAAACGAGCGAGACCATATGGATTTTAGTCAAATTGTCCTTAAGTTCAGGAGTCAGGATCGGATAAATTAACCAAATTAAGATTTGACTAATAAAAAAATTGTTGTTTTAATAAAAAAAATTAATTATTTTAAATAGTATATAAAATTAATACTATTTCTTAAATTCTTTTATTTTTATAATTAATTATTAAATGATCAAATGCAGGTTTTGAGATAAACAAAGCTGTGATTGTCTGGAAAATTAAACATGTTCTTAATCAAACGTTCCCTTCCGTCTTAACTTCTCAACTAACTGATATAATAGAAGAATTTTCTAACCATGCACACATATCGGATAATTGTAGATGATAATTATTTTAATTAAAAATTTAATGTATATTATTAATAAATTATGACTCATTTGATAATATATATCTAAATGGTAACCTTAAACCTTTTAAGTGTGATTAATTTAAAGATGGTACATGATTACTAAAATATCGTTTAATGTAAATCAAATCGGAATTCTTCTCCCCGCCTCAACTCGTATTACGAATTGCTATACAAATTGATACGTGTGATATAATAATTAATCATTAGGAAACTGATCACTTATAGCATGAAATAAATAAATAAAGCATTCTTGCATAACATGTTTGAACAATAATCGAATCGATAGTCTCGATTATTGCGTGTGTCTAGGTCATGCATGTTTATTCAACTAATTATAAAAGTCGTAAAACATAATTAGTACAACAATAAACATCAAACTCAACTGATTTATTTCAAAACAGATATAACACGCAACAGCTTACGTTTGACAATATCCATTATATATCCCCATGGTTAACTATCTTCATCAGTGAAATATCCCTAGTATCAAAATAATTAAGTGATATGTTTAAAATAAAAATTATTATATAATGCAATAAAAATATCCCACTCACTTTAAGAAAATATCTATATAAATATTTTATATTTTCGGTTTGAGTTTCAATCACTAAAAATGATAATTTTTTGGTATAATAAATACAATTATTTAATTATAAACACAAGAAAAATATTATTTTTAATAACTTAAAATCAATCTTTAGGACTGAAAGTAAAATCCCTAAAAATTAAACTGATATAAATTGCAAAAAAAAAAACAAGGAAAAAAATATAAATTTAGTATTTTATGTTTATTTATATTCCTGATTTGGTCATTTAATCTTTTTTAATCAATTTAATTTTTACATTTAACTTTTTTGTAATACTATTACTTTATATTAAATATCCTAACACATTTTTTGTCAATGATTATTATTGAACGAGAGTAGTTCTTTTGATGCTTTCTGAACATTTTTCATTAAAAATTTAAACTTATTGAAAATATGAATCAAATACCCAAATGCATTTCAATATTGAACATGACAAAGACATGTTGATGTACATGTGCAAGAGTATCAGTTGTAATGTGAACTTGACAACAAGACAAAGCTCCATGTCTCATAAAAGATGGAAGAGGATGAAAAGGAGAAGACAAAACTTTAATGGTGTGATTGTATTTATCAAATAAAGTAAAATATTTAAAATATAAATAATTAAATTTTAAAAAAATTAAAAGGCTACACCAGGAATTGATCAATAAACATTAAAATATCAGTGTTTTATTTTTGCTTCACAACGTAGTTATACAGAATGACATGAAATATGATACGTACGAAGTGGACTCAATAAGCTTCTCAATTTTAATCTTCACAACTAGAAAACTGTTATTTAATGATGAATTTAATGATTGAAATAATTTTGTCTCTACTGTGACAATACAAAAATGAAACCAGAATTGATTTCTAAATTGATAACAAAAATTATAAATTAAAAAATCAGTCTATGATAGGTTTCACTGTCTTGATTAAGTTAGCTATGGGATTACTAAAGGCAATCTGGTGCAGCTGGAAAAATAAATGAACTGATCCTAAGAATTATCAAATATTTCTTGTCTGCTTCATTACTCAAACATCCACTATTAAAATGGTAACATTTCTTGGGGAGAAGGATAAGTATGCCCTAAAACTAATTGGGTTGTAGAGACAAAAGAAAATACATTTTAAATAAAATCTTTAAACCACTTGGGCTTCATGGTCATACGCTTGGGCCTGTTGTAAACGGATAGTTTGGGGTCCAATTGGGGTGTATCACTGCCTCACTGATGAGATTGGGCCATGTCTTCATGGGCCAGAGCCAAAGAAGACTTTGGAAACTCTTTAGGTGACACAGAGGACAGATTTGCGTGATGGGTTGGAATGCTTTTTCTAAAGGAATTAAGTGGGTTGGCAGAGGATCAGTTTGAATGGATGGTGAGATTAGAGTTACTTGGGGGATGTGAGAGATTGATGGCTGAGAATTTAGGACAGGGGCTCGGTATTGGGAAGTGGAGAAGTGGGTGGCTTATCTTGGGATACAGAAAAAGGGTTAGATTCTGACAGGGAGATAGAAGGGTTATTTGCTAAAACAAGGGGAATGGGGTAAAACAGTGTAGGGAGAGAGACCATGGAAAGCTCAAAGAGAGGAAACGTGAAATACTGGGTGCAACCGACAATGTCCTGGGAGGGCAAGCTCATAGGCGACGCGACTGATACGTCGATGTATCTGGAAGGGACCATAAAACCAGTGAGAAATCTTTGGAAAGGGCCGTCGGGCCACCGTGTGTTGACGGTATTTATGGAGGCGGAGCCAGACGAACGCACCCTTTTCGAAGGAGATGTCCTGGCAATGTCAATTCGCTTAGGTAACCATTCACTGTCGGGTACTGAGCAGAGTCATACGAGCGTTATGGAGGATGACACAACGTTCTTGGAGGGACTTTGAGAGGGACAGTACTAACACCGAAGTATCCACAAAATCAGTGATGACCGGTGGGTTTCTTCCATATAAAGTGCCGAAAGGAAGCATCCCGATTACCGAGTGGTAAGCAGAGTTATACCAGAATTCTGCTAGGTGAAGAAAATGGAACTAGGACCTTGGATGATCAACGCAGAAACAACAAAGGTAAGATTCTAAAGTCCGATTTAGCACCTCTGTTTGGCCATCCTTCTCTCGATGGTAAGCTGTACTAAATTTTAGTGTTGTACCTTGTGATTTAAACAGTTGTTACCAGAAAGAGCTCAGGAAGATGGGGTCACGGTCAGAGACGATCAAAGAGGGGGTTTGGTGCAAACAAAAAATCTTGACGGCAAAATGGTGGCTCAAGTTAGAGGCAGTGTATTTGGTGGGGAGTGCCAAGAAATGAGCTGACTTTGTAAAATGATCGCAAATAACCCAGATTACTGTATAGCCAAAAGAGTTGGGTAAGTGTGTTATGAAATCCATAGAAATATCTTTCCAAACTTTGTGAGGGACTGGAAGTGGTTGAAGGAGACCTTTTTTTCTTCTGTATTTCATATTTAGAGCTCTGACATATTCAGTAATTTTTGATGAATAATTTCACATCCTTTTACAGGCCTGGCCAGGAGAATGAGGTAGCCAATCGAGCCCGAGTGGGTTTAATTCTTGAGTGGACAGAAGTCGGGGTAGAGTGAAATTCATGAAGAAAAGTGTTGCAGATGTTGTTGTGAGGAGGTATGAAAATTTTCCTTTTATAAATACAATCCCATTCTTGCTAGTGAAGTTTGTTCGGTCTGATGCGAGTTTGACCCATAATTGTTTTCCTTCTGAGTTTCGAGAATGATAGGATTGCAAGGAGGAGAGGAGTGAAGCGATCACAAAAGATATGCTGAGTAAAAGGAGAGGCTCATCGACCCAGGTTTGAGACAAGGCATCTGTAACTCGGTTTTCTCTTCCAGGGCGGTAAGATATATCAAAGTTGTAACCTTGCACTATAATTATCCATTTTTTTATTCTAGGGTCTGAACAGTTTATGATAAAAAATGTTTCAAACTCCGTTTATCAGTGATAATGTGAAAGTGGGTTCCTAAAAGATATTGACGCCATTTTTTAACTACTTTTGTAACAGCATATAGCTCTCAAACATAAGTGGAAGCAGCTGACATTCGAGGACCCAATTTCTTACTGAAAAACATAAGAGGATAACCCCCTGAGTCAAGACCGCGCCAATAGCCACTGCGAGAGCGCTAGTTTCAACCACAAAAGGCTTGGAGAAATCTGGAAGAGTCAAGATAGGAGTAGATGTTAGCTTGTGTTTTAATTCTTGAAAAGATTTTGTAGCCTTTATAGACCATGTCAATTCTGAATTGCTGAGTAAAAACATGAGGGGAGGGATGAGAGAGGAGTAGTAACAAACAAATCATCGATAAAAACTGATGAGGCTGAGAAAACCACGTAAAGCTGTAAGAGAACGAGGCAAAGGCCAATCCATGATAGCTTGAATTTTGTCAGGATCTGGGGATACCTTATTAGTAGAGATAACATGACCCAAATAGTGAACCGTTGAGGTAGCAAAAACACACTTAGAAATCTTATCAAAAAATTGATGAGTTGATAAAAGATGTAAAATTAAATTTAAATGAACAACGTGATCGGTGAGCGAAGAACTATAAACAAGGATATCATCAAAAAAACTAAAACAAACCGACGAAGGTAAGGGCAAAGTTGATCATTCATTGTAGCCTAGAACGTGGACGGGGCATTGGCAAGCCTAAATAGCATAACTAGAAATTCGTAGTGGCCATCCCACATTCGAAATGCAGTTTTATAAGTGTCTGGGGGTGCACACGTAACTTATGATAGCTAGAACAAAGATCCAACTTAGAGAATACTGTAGCAGATCCTAGTTCATCTAATAGTTCATCAATCATAGGGATTGGAAACCTATCTTTAATAGTGATGGCATTTAGGGCCTGATAGTCTACTCAAAACGCCAGAAACTATCCTTCTTTTTTACCAATAAGACCGCAGATGAAAAGGGACTCTTGCTAGGAATATAATGCCCTTGTTAATCATATCTTGTATTAGGTGAGACATTATGGTTTTTTGGGACTGCGGGTAGCGATAAGGTTTAACATTGATAGGAGAAGAAAAGGGTAAAAGGAGGATATGGTGGTCATGAGGGCGTGGTGGAGGTAAGCCTTGAGGTTTAGTGAAAACTGAAGCATAGGATAAAATTGTATTGGCAATGGAAGGAGTTAAATTGGCTAAGGAAGGGTGAGAAAGGTCAAGGATATCTGGATTGGTGCTGGAATTGGTAGTAGGAAGAAAGGTTAGGAGATGGCAAGAAGCTATTGAATTGGATTGTAAGAGCTAACAAAATTGAGAGAAGGTAAATGAGGATATGGATGTGAGTTTTC
Source organism: Clitoria ternatea (assembly GCA_037962975.1). Lineage (NCBI taxonomy): Eukaryota > Viridiplantae > Streptophyta > Magnoliopsida > Fabales > Fabaceae > Clitoria > Clitoria ternatea. Next base: position 238,080,302 of record CM075671.1, on the reverse strand, counting down.
ACCAGAAAGGGTAATGGGTTAGTTTTGGTGGTTAAAAGTCATACTGGGGATTGAGAAATCTGCTGTAATTGGGCCCAAGGTTTGGAGCCATTCAATACCTAGCAATATAACATCCTTAATTTTTAAATAAATTTCAATAAATCAAATAAAATTTTGCAAATAATTCAAATTTCCAAAACAGAATTTGAATTAAATAATTACAGTAACAGTTTTACAAAAGCCGACCGGCTCTTTTAAAATAAAAAAAAGACAATGACTCGGTATTCACAGGAGTCGGCCAATGCTTCTACCAAACCATACTCCGAGCAGCAGAGTGACTTCTCATATCATGGTTGGGCCCTTCATTCACTGAAAAATAACAACAGTAGGGGGTGAGCATAAACATATCAAATAACAGTTATTAAATTGGATTAAAATTCTAATTAATAACTATACTCATAAAGCAAAACCGATCACATAATACCATCACAACTCATTCATTAAACAAAACTGAGACATATACATATACTCATCATAACAGCATGTTATTCTCACTAGCACATAAATCAGTGCATACACATACTCAATAATGATCAACCAAAATAGGATCATTATTAAGTCTTTTAAATTTTGTGTTGCAACACTGGCTCCCCGAGCCATAATTCAGCTCCTCGCTGATCTGGCCGTTTTACAGGTACCAAACCGCTCTGCGCCCATAATGTAACACCGAGTATCACTCCCAGAGTGATAGCGGTCCTCTACTCAGTGCTACGGGCCGGCCTTGAGTCCCACTCAAAGGCGTCCGTAGTATATAGGAACCACTACAGGGTCTATGCCTTCATCAGGCCGTCCACATCTGGACCGGCAACACAGCCCCCTGCAGTCCTGTGTGCGTTTGAATACAGTTGATATATCAAATAAATATCAATCATCAAATCACATATCAACACCATTTCATGTTATCAACTGATCAAATCATTAGCATAATCATCACATATCAACGTCAACTCATATCATTCCACTCGGTATAACAATAAGCATATCATGCAGTTATATATATCATGAAGAGTTCATGAATATATTTCATATCATCATCATCAATCACATACCGACATTCTCAATATCATAAACGACAATATCACATATAAACTCAATAGGAATGGAAAATAATTAACATAAAGTATGTTATTCAATTGGGGTCTCATTTCATACATATTTCACATATATCATATCAATAATACCTCAATCCATTCATAAACCATCTATTTGAGATGTACGCTTCCCTTACCTGGAATTAAAGAGTTCCAGCAGCTTCTCAAATATTATCCTGGTCGTTACTCAAGAATTCTGACTAGAATTGTACTTCTGCACCAGTCCCAAGCTTTCCTCGTAAAGAGAAGGAAATGAAGACTTAACTTTTTTCTTGCTTGTTGGTTTCCAGTAAAGATTGGGAATACGAGAATTTTAGATGATAATTTTACTTTTCAAAAGTTCTTCCATTAATCCAACAATGGAAGTATTTATATACACATGATTCATGCAGAAGAAACGTGAATGAATAGAAGTATTCTGACACACGTCTCTTTAATGATAATGAAGGGAATAAGATATTTAATGAAAAGGGACAGCACATCAAAAAGGGTCTCACTCTTAGTAAATATCTGAGAAAGGATTTTACTAGAACGTAGAAGAATAGGATGATGTGGAAAGCATCCATAGTAAAATATTTATTAATTTTCGACTCAGTTTCTGCGTATTCTGACTCGGTTCCAGCTTATTCCGACTCAGTTTTCTCATTCTAGGCATCTCTTTCTGAGAGAACTTATCAAAGCCTCTTTCCGCTCAGAATTCCTTCATTCAGAAATGGCCTACTCATAACTGTCTTATTTGAAAATATATCAATCAGACATCTCACTCGGTTATACCTCTTTCCGAGTCAGAGTCTTACTCTTTCGTCATTTAGAAGTTTCTCCACTGAAGGATTACTCGTAATTGAAGATAGTCTTGAAGACAAATCTGAGCACAAGCTTTTCAGAAACTGTAGACCAATTCGAGCACGCATTAATTGGAGTTTATCACTCGGATATTTATTCTTCTCGGAATTATTTACTCAGAACATACTCAATCAGATTTAAAGTCTTTCTTTATCCAGAAACACTCTTCCTGGAAAGACTCACTCGAAATGTCTCACTCGAAAGTTCACCATTCAGAATTATCGGTCCGAGAAGTACTTCCACTTCTCTCAGAAACAACCCATAATGAATCATTTCACTTAGAGATGTTTCCGTTTCACTCAGATTTGCTTCACTCGAATGTGTCTCAATCGGACACAGCATTACTTCGTTCAGGAATAATTCTCTTATGATGTTTCACTCGGAAACATCTTAAATTCACTTGGAATTAGTCTTTTGTCTTATTTCACTCAGAGTCAGATTCATTTTACTCGGAATCGAATAATTCTCACTCGGAAGATCTTGTCTTTGACATTTTTTACTCGGAAATTCATTCAGAATTCTTCTTTAATCCTTTTTAATTTATTTTTCTAAAAACACTAGTGCAAAAAAGGGATATAAGGACGGAATACGAAGACGGTTATCTCAAAACCGTGTTTAAAACCACGCGGTGGCAGTTTTGTAAATACCAGAAACTCTTAAAAAAATTTAAAACGTATCTACTAACACGGTTAAACAATTAACCGTGCTTAAAAGCAATATATAAACACGGTTCAGATGGAACCGTCCTTAAAGGGTTTCATAATTATTATTTTTTAATTTTTTAATTTAGCACATACGAAGACGGTTCTGAACAACCGTGCTTAAAGCTTTTTTTTTTAAATTTTTTTTAATAAGATATACGAAGACGGGTGGGAAAAGAACCGTGTTTAAAGGTCTGATATATAAAGACGGGTGAGTTAGAACCGTGTTTAAATGTGTGATTTAAACACGGTTAGCTTTCAACCGTGTTTATAAGTTGTATTTTAAACTTCATTTAACGCTTTCCTTTTCCTCTACACCCGTGCCCATCTCTTTGTCTTCCCTCCATTTCTCTTTGACGAGTCATCTTCCCTCTATTCCTCTGCACCTGTGCCCATCTCTTTGACCTATACCACCCCAGTCGAGCTCCACCACACCACTACCCCCATCAGGAACCACCATCACCACACCACGCCTCGTAACACCCCAACCCACCCCTAACCTCCCCTCGGTCCACACCACCACACCACAGCCAGCCACACCCGAAAACCAAGCCCCAAAATAGAAAACCAAGACCAACAAAAAATGAAAGGAAGAGACAAAACCTTACCTTTTACAGATCGGCTTCAAGCTTGCACCTTTCCTTCAGATCTACACTCCAACCGTGTAAAGCTTGGGCCTTTGGGGATTGATGTCGTAGTTTTATATGGCATATAGGGGTATCGTTGCCTTTTCACTAAACCACGTTCAGTGAAGGGAGGTCAGTCCCACTTCACGGCTGTGTTGGTTTTGGTTGTTTTCTTTACTATCTGTTTTGTTTCTGATTGAAGAGAAATGGCGGCGGAGTCTATTTACAAAAAGAGATGTATTCCCGTGAATGATGGTCCAAGTTAGGCCAAATACATGTTGATCTCTGATTCAATCTGAATTTGAGCATCATTTACAGGTGCAAGCACATGGTTCAGATGCCATGGTCGATGAAGAAAATTGTTGTTTTCTTCCTTCCACATCAGCCAAGGAGTCAAATTACTGAACCTCCATTCTTTCTTTTCATGAAAGGAACAGGTAATGGGGAAATACTTTTGCTCAAACTTTCAGTAGTAGTATATTTTATCTATTTTTCATTTGTTTCATTCTGGAAAAAGGTTTGGACATCAGTTTGAGACAATTCTTTTGGTCTTTTCATTTCTTTTACTTTTGAAGTCTGAAAGGTTTGAGTATTCTCTGTCCTTTTCTAAAGAAAGTTCTAAGCAATTTTCCACATACAGGTTGGTACGGTGCTGGAGCTAACCATTATGAGCCCCTGATTACTCATCCTTCTTCCTTTGTTTCCCAAGAAAAGGTTGCTATGGTACTGTAAGGTTTCCTGGCCTGCAATTTGTGGAGTAGAGATTGAGTAGAATTAGAATTTCTTCACCCTATTTATATGGCCACTCCTAAAAAGTTTGGCCTGCAAGCAATGTGGTTCTCCTGCGTCTGTGTCCCAAGGGAAGGGGAATCTCATTGGGTAGCATTTATTTTGTTACTGACATTTAGAATCAATCATCTTTGTTACTGATATTGTATTAGTTTCACCGGCTTCTGTTTTGTTGTTCCTGTTGTTGAGTTAATTAGAGGGGTTATACCGTCTAGGTAGTGTGTTGTTCAAATTGGAAGAGCTGTGTATCTCAGTGGATTTCGTCATATTAAGTGGCTTCATTTCTGGGCTTCTGTATGTGTCTTGTTACATTGCATTTTCAATAAGTGATGTTATCCACCCCAGTGGATAATAATGCATTTCTCTTTATTTGGCAGGCTTCCTAAATGATAAAAGCTCCAACCGAAATGTGCTTCTGTTGTTTTAATCTGTGAATAACCATTTTTTAATACACAGCATCAGCAATTAAAATGAAGTTTTGGTAAGAAACAAGCACGGTTAAAAAGGAACCGTGCTTAAAAAGGAAGATACGCTTAAAAGTCACATCCAAGCACGATTAAAATGGAGATATGAGCACGGTTCAGAGGAACCGTGCTTAAAAGTCCCCCACCTACGAACACGGTTGAAAATAACCGTGCTTAAAAGGCACATACTGGCACGGTTAAGAACCGTCCTTAAAAGTCCCTATCTATAAGCACGGTGGGAACAAGCACGGTTCCAGAACCGTGCTTAAAGGGTCATCAGAACCGTGCTTAAAAGTCCTTTTTTCACTAGTGAAATCATAAAAATCGGGATGTTACAAGCACCACATCAGCTCCTTCAATAGGTAATAAATAAAAGGAGATAGAAAAGTCTTGGGTTTAGATAAATAAGGGAACCTAAGGGCATAGGCTAGAACAAATAATGTGGGCTCCATTACCAACCATTACAGGAAAAGTCGGGATAGGGTGCATGGGTAATTTAAGGTGATGGGCAATACGTGGTTGTAAAATGTTGTGAGAGCTACCTGAATCAATGAGCACATGGACAGGGAGCCTAAAAATGTAGCCTTGGAAAGTTAAAGTTTGGGGGAAAGGTTGGCTAGTAAGAGCTTGGGGTGAGAGCTGGAAATTTATGGCTTTCTGGGAAGGTTTAGGGAATGTTTTAGGGTCACAGGGGGGACTTGTGTCAGGTTGATGGTCTGTAAGAATAGGGTCATCTTCAGTCATAAGTAGTAAGAAACAGTTAGGGGTACATTTATGGCTAGGGATGAATTTCTCATCACAGTTGTAACATAAGCCTAGGGCTCTAGCTCCTGTATTTGAGAAGAAGTTAGGCGTTTGATGGGTAAGAGGTTGGGATTGGAGGAGTTGGAGGGTTTAGGAGGGTTGGGGAAAAGTTAGGGTAATTAAGAAGGGGCTCGAGAGAATTTAGGGTGAGAATCTTTTAGCTTTGATTCAACTAATTTTGTAAGGCCAATAACTTGGGTGATGTAAGTGGGTTGTAATATAGCCAATTCTCTCCTAATGTCTATATGGAGGCCAGATATGAAACAATTTAGCAACATTTTAGGTGAACAACCCACAACATGATTAGAGAGTTTCTCAAATTGAGTTTGGTAATTAGTGACTGACCCTTGTTGACAAAGCTTGAAAAGTTCAGTCTGATGGTTCTCGTAAGTGGAGGGGCCAAATCACAAGTCCAGGGCTCGAATAAATTTGGTCCAATTCGTCAGTTGGCAATTATGATACATCCATTTGAACCAACAGAGTGCCCCCTGTAATATCCTAAAATTAGGATTTATTAGGCAAAGCAAGAACTAAAGGGGAATTTAAATGAAAATGAGAGGTTAATTTAAATAAATACGAAAATGACGTCTATGTCCTTAACCCTTTTAAATTCAATTTCCCTTCTCATTCTCTTTTATTTTCACGTTTATGCAACAGAGAGGGGGGAACTTACTTCTTCTTCTTCTTCTTTTCTACCCTACAACACCATAATTCTTCCTCTCCTCCAATCTCTTCTCAATTTCATCAAGTTAAAGCAAGAATCCATCTCCTCCATCTCTCCTCTTTCACGTGGGAAGCTTGGATTTAAGAAGAGGAACTCCAAATTTCTTAATTTGAGGTAAGAAAATAAACTCTCATCTTGGGATTTGAATTAATCATGTCTTCACCCTTTAATTCTATCAATTTTATGAGTTTCAAAGCAATTGGAATCTATATGCATGAGTGGATAGCTTAGGTTTTCAAGAACCTTAAGCTTCCATGGAAAAAGTGTGTAGAAATGGTTCTTGATTGCTAATTTTGCAAAATTGATGCTTAATGATTTCCGTTCCAATGAATTAAGGTGGTTTCAGAGAGTTTTGGAAGGTTTTAAAGTGATTTGGAGGCGAAGTTCGAAGTTGACGTCTTGGTTCATAAGTCGTTTGATTTTGAGAAATAGAGATCGGAACTTACGACTTGTGGTTTATGAGGTTCGATAGCTCTCAGAGCTTTTGGGAATTCTTCATTTCGAGGTAGGGGGAGCTTTTACATAATTGAATACATGGTTATAGGCAGATTCGATGTATATTAATGTATTGAATTGTGAATTATGTGTTTTATGGACTAGATGCTTATGTTGTGTGCCATTCATATAAATTTGATATATTGCATGAGATGCAAGGTATGCTTTGAAATCATTGAGTTATATGATTGTATGATATGTTTATGTTATACGAAATATGGGTTATCTCATGGAATAGTACTTATGCATAATATACTTGAATGAGCATATTTATGTGTGAATTTAGCATATGATGCTTGAATTGTGCAGTACATGATATTAGAATAGCATGAGATGCTTATGAGATCATTTGATAGTTTGAAATGAGATGCTGTGTGCATAAAAGCGTGGGACGCTTATGCATTGAATTGAAATTGATAGTATTTAAATGCATGAGATGCGATATGTATATTTGAAAGACCTTGGGTGGGACTCAAGGCAAACCTCTTGAGCGAGGCTAGGCGTTAGCCCATGACACTATCATTGTCGCTGAGAGTGATTATGTCACGTGAGAGGGTAAACGGTTTGGTACCAGTAAAATGGCCGGATCAGCTAAGAGCTGAGTATATGGCTGAGAGCCAGTGTTGCAACACAAAGTTTAATGATGATTATTTGGATCTAATTGAATTGAGAATTGTATATGCACATATAAAGCATTAATATAAGGATAATTGGATAATTGGATTAGTGCTATAGTTGTCATTTGTTATGTATAATGCTCACCTCTATTTGTGGTTAATGTTACAATGGATTTAGGACGTGGTGGAAACTGAAGAGAGATCACTCAGCTGAGCATGGAGCATTATGTATATATGTGTACTGTACATGATGCACATAGTTATTTTGTATTGCCTTGGCCGGCTCCTGTGTATACCTATTTTGTTAGGTGTATATGCATATGTATGGTTGAATGTTAGTGGACTAGATGGTTGATAGCTTCACTTGGAAGCTTAGAATCTATCCTTAGCATACACTTGTAGTATGTGATGAATAATGATGTTTACTTGATGATGTTGAAGTGTGGAGACCATGGATGGTCCCACCATATGTATATGAGTTTGCTATATCTGGGAATTGTGGACATAAATATGAGATGCTATATTGATGCATACAATGTCCAGGAATTGTTCTGGTATGAGAAATGACAACTGGTTATGTATTAGAATCATGATTATGTGTTATGCATATGGTTTTCATGCATAATTGAACAACTGAGATAGTCAAATATCAACTTAGGAGGATTGAATGGCATAGAACAGATTCAATAGTGACTATACATGATTTATGACTAGTGTAAACTGAAATAGGCCAATTTTATGGAAAATTGACCCTTAGGTTGCACAAAATACCTCAAAATGAGCCAAATACATTTTTCCTCATAACTCTCTCGTTTTTAAGAATTTTTGAGTGTGACCAGTGGCCACACATCATAAATGATGTACTTTAGTTGGTATCAAAATTTGGTAGAGTTTGGAGTTGATATAAAAGAGTTAAGATGCTTAGAAGTTGGAAAATTGGGCAAAATCTGTATAATTGCTATCTTGAATCGATTCAAAACAATCTTGAATCGATTCAGGGGCCACTGGAAGTGTTTGAATTGATTCACATGAGTTTTGAATCGATTCAAAGCCCCCTGGAAGTGCTTGAATCGATTCATACGGGCTTGAATCGATTCAAAGCCCTGTTATGGCCATTGTTATGTTGTTTTTCTAACTACTGCATTTCTTTTGCTATTTTTGGCCCATTTGAGCATCTTAATGACATTTTTGGCCTCTGACTTCTCTACAGAAGTTGTAGATAATTATCTTACGGAGGTGTGAAAATTGGTTTTATCTCAATTGGAGTTTTCTAACTCTCATGAGGCGTAAAATACCAGACCCACTGCGTTGTAAAACTCAAATTTAAGAGGGTTTTGAACCCAACTTTTTTTAGTTGTCAAATTGGGATTGATAAGCGATATTTGTGATATATCTCACTATTTTTAAGACTAAAAATGAACTTTCTCATATGTCCTAATGTTGAAATTTGTCAATGCCCTGTTACACCCAAATTTGTACATGTTTGGAACCTAATTGATGTATATTGAGTCTTGGGTGGTTTCCCTCACTTATTTATGCAAAATTTGATTATTTGGACTTATAAAACCCACCAAATCACCACCCACGACTCATATTAAGTTGTATGGTCCCTAAACTCTTGTTCTGATTTTCGGATTGAATCACAAAAAATTTCCTTGTGTTTTCAGGCTTATTTTTATTAAGTTAGGATGTTTTACCCCCTCTCATATAGAAGGCCACCATGGGAAGTCTCAATTCTGGGGGAACCTGATAAAACATAAGAAATTGATCAGCTTAAAAAAGCCAATCCAAAGGTTCTGAGCCATCAAAAAGAGCTAATTCCAATTTTGAAGGGCTTATTGGTGTAGTGTTAGAGGTGGACGAAAAGGGAAAGGAAGGGTTAAATGGAGATTGGGGAAAAAAAGGTTGGGGAATAGATGTGGTGGTCAGAAAAGTAGAGAATGAAGGGACTACCTGGGAAAAAGAATCCCCTTGTAAGGGTAAAATAGGAATAGGTTGGGTAGGGTTGGTTTGAGGGGCAGATACTATAGGGATAGTAAAAGGAAAAATAATGAGGCTATTTGTGGAGATAGGGATAGTAAAAGGAAAGATAATGAGGCTATTTGTGGAGGCAATATAGGCAATGGTGACAGGGGGAGAGGGAAAAGGTGATGAATTAGAAGTGGAAGCATGAGCTAAAGGGTTTAACTGCATAGAAGCGACTTGCTCTAGGAGGCCACCTAAAAAATTGGTCATGGCATCATGGCGAGAATCCATGGTTTGTTGAAGGTTTAAATGTCTAGACTCCTGAACATGGCGTTGATTGTCTAACTGGGTTTACAGTAATCCCAGTTTATCGGAGATAGATTGTAGAGCTTCCTTAATATCCTTACTAGTTGCAGGCTTAGGAGGCATGAGGAAGGAGAAATGAAAGCACCAAAATGATAGTTTTCACTACCTTGATTAAGTTAGCTATGGGATTACTAAAGCCAATCTGCTACAGGTGGAAAAATAATGAACTAAACCTAAGAATTATCAAATATTTCTTGTCTGCTTCATTACTCAAACATTCATTATTAAAAAGGTAACATTTCTTGGGGAGAAGGATAAGTATTCCCTAAAACTAATTGGGCTGTAGAGACAAAAGAAAATACATTTTAAATAAAATCTTTAAACCACTTGAGCTTCATGGTCATACGCTTGGGCCTGTTGTAAACTGATAGTTTAGGGTCCAATTGGGATGTATCAGTCTCTAAATTAAAAATTAAAAAATTGGTTTCTAATTTAGATATAGATTAAGTTAAAGACCAAACCTTTAATTAAAGTCTAAAAAATTAGTACGTAAATCAGAGACTGAAAAATTAGTATAGAAACTAAAGACCGGAAAATCGGTTTGTAAATATTAAGTAAGTTAGTGACCGATTTTTTTATTATCTACTTCCATTATTTAATTTCAGTCCTTTTTTATATAGCTTTGCCAGGACAATAATTTGCAATAAAAGGAATGGGAAATCGTTTTAGATCACTAAAGATGCTTTTGTTGTATACCATGAAGACAGAAATGGAGGAATGAAAATGAATTAAACAACAAAAGAATAGAAAAGAGTAGACTTTTAGAAATGAGGGAAAATTTTTTAAAAGTAAAGTCCTGTGTTACATTATCGGTTAGTTTATCAAGTTTTTGGATTGATCTCTATGAGAAGTATCGACTTTATGGTTGTTGTTTATTATCAATTTTATAATATTTTTAACATGAGTTTATTTGTAATTTGGTATTGAATTGCCTAGTTATTTTGGAAGTTAGTCTTTATTTTGTTATGATTAAACTATCATCATTGATTGGAAACTTACAAGCTAATTTTGATGTTTTATCATAGGTTTACCCTATTGAAAGAGGCGTTTCTGAGCTTGAAGAGTTGTTGCTGCTTAAGCAAAAATGCAACTTCTCATGCCAGGGTACTAGTATTAAAATTTTGGTTTGTTACCTTGGCACAACTTGCATTAATAACCCTTGTTTATGTTATTTTGGGCTTATATAAAAAGGTTTAAGTCACATTTTTTTGTCATCTTGGCATAGGGAAGAAACACCCACTATGTTTGGAGTACTTTGCCATAATTTAAGGATCTTGTGAATCTCGTCTTTTAAGGCTCCGTCTAGGGACACTGTATTCTTCGAGTTTTAGAGGTGAAATACACATTATATTCTTCGTCTAGGGATACAGTTGATTATAATGGATGTTAAAGTTATTCTTAATGTAAACATTATTATTTAGTACTCAAGGGATTATAATTTATTCACTAAAGGATTAGGATCTAGTAACTTTGATGTTACACTCACTTGATTAGATGTGTAAATATGCATATAAAATCTTAAAGAAATAACTTGAATAAGGTGACTCTGATCCTAACGTTTTTATTTTTCATTTACTATATTTTTACAAATTTTGATATTAAAACCAATCAATTTCCAACAACTAATTCAATGAAAAAACTAATGAACATATTATATATACATTCTTTATGATTTACAAATGTTACATGTGGTATCCCGACTAAGAACCTAAGTGATACGTGGCTCAACAAAACACATAGCGGAAGACACAAACTACAAACCCTAGCAGACTTAAGAATAGACCTATAGGTCCTCCACAATGGACATGGTATCTTTCCCTTCCTATATATGAAGATATGAGTCGGGAACCATAAAATACCGACCCCAGAGCATTACTTAAGTAACCTAAGCATATGCCAATTCATCATTATATTCAAATTCCTGGACATACGGAGGACTAAGTTCTCAACGTAAGACCATGACAAACTAAACCTCCAGTGAGGTATCAGCTATCTATCTTCTAACAATCAGACAATTATAACTTACATATCGTTATACATACTAAGTGATGAAATTAAGCCTCACATGCATAAATACTTAACAACTTAGGTTAACCAAAGAGCTATACCATAGACTTTATATATATATATATATATATATATATATATATATCTATATATATATATATATATATCAGAACTTAATATTGGGTGGCACTTACATGTGTACACCAATCTGAGCCACCCAAAGGACTATATAAGACTTCATATAAGAAATAACTCTAGGCCAATCAAGGGGCCATATCATCATTTTATACATCAATCAAACACACATCACAACAAAATAGTTAAATACCAAATTCGTCTTCAACATTACATTGCATCCATCTTTGTGCTCACTTTGTGGTATCATCACCTTGAAAACTCACTAACATGAAAGTTGAGGGGTGAGTACCACTCTAAGCAGTAAATAACAATTATACATAAAGAAATATTTACCTATTGAGCCATGTAATTTAAAATATTATACCCATAATATAATGACACATAAGCCAACAAAACACATCTTAATTATCAACTAAATTTTTAATTTTATATCAGTCATTAATTCAAAATTCCAAAACAATACCAAATACATATTAATCGTCAATTTAACCTCAACATCGATCATCAGTTAAACATTAAACATCACCACATATAATATCAATTTAATTCCAATTACCATCAAATACATATTAATCATCAACTCAATCTCAGCACCAATCATCAGTTCAACATCAGACATCACCACGTATAATATCAATTCATCATTGGCCATAATATATCAAAAAAAGGAAGCCATTAGCGAACCGAAGCGCTAGACGAAACTGAAGTGCCATATAACAAAAAATCATGAGCGAACCGAAGCATTCTCTCATAACATAGACATCATAGCCTTTCTATTAACCTCAATACTCATCAATTTAACAACCACCAATAATATATATAATATATATCATTTACACAAATCATCAATAATACATAATCAACACAACATGCTTCAACAACATAAAGCGCCACCCTAGGGCGTAACCAATAAAAATAAAATTAATATCAATTACTCATCAACAATATTAAGCATTAGGCTTTACTTTACAATCATAAACTCATGGCACAAAATCCCATTTTTACAGTATCATCAACATTGACATGACTTATCATTGGTAACACATGCCAACATAGTAATACCAAAATTAACATAATCATTAATCTAGTTATCAACAATAAATCATCAACAACATAACACCAACATATTAGGCTTTACTCATATGGTACCACAACAAGGCATAACCAATAATTTTCTATTAAAAACCATATCAGGTAATTATCAACAATACCAAATATTGAACATCACTTCACAAATATTAATTTATAGCATAACTTTAACTTTCACAACATTATCCATATCAACATAAACCACTTATCAATCGCGCACATCAAGCAATATTTTCAATAACAATCTACGAATTAAATTCTCATGATATCAATACCGTCATTTATCAAAGTCAGAATAACATTTTATAGCACAATAATAATTATATTTGTATTTTATAAAAATCAATATTTTTTAGGCGTCAATATTTAAAATAAACTCTTTAATTTAAAAACCCACGCCAACATTAAAATTACTACTCGTTACTACAATGATAAACCCCCTCATACGTTATAAGTACCTTAGGGCGTTATCTGACTTTTTTGAAATGATTATGATTCTCGATTCAACTTTGAACTTACACCAAACATCTTAGGATCTTTATATGCATGACATGTTTAAGCCAAGATCATGGCATACATGCTCTCCTAGGTGGTGGCCGCTCAATTACAAGAATGGCGATGGAAGGAAGCTCTTCACATGGAACCCTTCGCATGTATGATAAGAGGATGATAATGGCACCAATAAGATGAATATGGTGTTTGGGGGTAACGTGATGGAGTTATAGGGTTACAGTGTGGTGAGGGTTTCTTCTAGGGTTTCCTTATACAAGGAAGAAAAATGGTGGTCTGAAATCAAGAAGATGGTGGTAGAGTAACTTATAGTGGTGATGGAGAGATAAAAAATAGTGGCATGTAATTTAAGAGAAAAGCCTGAGAGTGAAAGTTTTGGCCATGGGAAGCAAAGAGAAATGAGTGAATTGATAAACTGTTCCACAAGTGCACAGTTTATGAAGTAATAAAAAGTTATCGTTCCCACAGAGATTGTGCCCAATTACTAATTTTTACAGTGGTTCAATTATCCAGACAAAATTAGATCGATGTAAACATGTGGTAAAATTAATTCAAAACTAAGAATCCTAATAGAAAACTCAAAGCCTTATTGGAATGAAAATCAAATTACTTTTTAAAGAACAATCGAAGAAATGCTCTTAGGAATTCAGGGGTTCATATGAGAATACCAAATTCAAGTGCAATTCATTTCCCCAATTATGAAATTTGGTTTCTAAGGTAGGTTTCCCTAAGTTAATTAGTAACTTTATCTTGAAACCTTACTGGTGTACCTAATCATCAAAGAACCGTATTCAATTCATCAATTAAGTCCGTTACGCTTTGTGAAAACCTAATTAGTTCCTCAAATGGTTTTTCCTACTCTCGTAACCCAAAACCCTAGGTTCAGTTTCATGCTTTTCAAACCATATGTCAATCTTTCGATTACCATATCATTTATTATCATCTACGCTTATCTTTAAGTCTTGTAAAAGCATTAAGAATTAATGAATTGAATATAGAACAAGATTTCATAAATAAAGAACGAAGAACAATTAAATCTGGTGCATGAACATACTACCTTCTTATACCAATAATGGAGTGTATTTTGCCATAGAAATGATGATTACAAAGCCATAAATGATTAATTCAATTCCCAACATGAAGAGATCATAAATTACAAACAAGGGTTCAGAAAAATAGAAGAAGAGCTCTCACTATATCTTTTAAATCTTCATCCAAATCTTACAATCCGATGTTCCTTTGAGTTGATCCTTGAATTTCCATCAAATCCTCTTCCAATGAGAGAACAATTTATGTATGTGTGTTACTTCAAACAGGTTTTAGAGGTGAAATGCACATTATATTTTTCGTCTAGGGATCTCGTTCATTATAATGGATGCTAAAGTTTATTCGTAATGTAAACACTATCATTGAATACTCAAGGGATTGATATTTGATGTTATAGTTTATAATTTATTCATTAAAGGATTAGGACCTAGTAACTTTGATGTTACACTCACTTGATTAGATGTGTAAATATGCATATAAAATCTTAAAGAAATAACTTGAATAAGGTGAGTCTGATCTTAATGATTTTATTTTTCATTTACTATTTTTACAAAATTTTGATATTGAAACCAATCAATTTCCAACAACTAATTCAATGAACAAACTAATGAACATATTATATATAGATTCTTTATGATTTACAAATGTTACATGTGGTATCCCGCCTAAATTCCCGGAATTAATTTTTAGGGTTTACAAAATTTAGAGAATTTTTTTGCGAAGGATAACACAACTCCGGTAGACTAACCCTAAGAGCCTAAGTGATATGCGGCTCAATAAAACACATAGTAGAAGACACAAACTATAAACCTTAACGGACTTAAGAATGGACCTATAGGTCATTCATAATGGACATAGTATCCTTCCCTTCCTATATATAAAGATATAAGTCGGGAACCACAAAATACCGACCTCAGAGCATTACTCAAGTAACCTAAGCACATACCAATTCATCATTATATTAGTCCAAAATTCCTGGACATACAGAGGACTAAGTTCTTAACATAATACCATGACAAACTAAACCTCCAGTGAGGTATCAGCTATTTACCTTCTAACAATTAGACAATTATAACTTACATATCGTCATACATACTAAGTGACAAAATTAAGACGTAAACAGCTTAGGCCAACCGAAGGGTGATACCATAGACTTTATATATCTATATCTATATATATCAAAACTTAATATTGGGCGGCACTTACATGTGTATGCCAATTTGAGCCACCCAAAGGGCTACATAGGACTTTATACAACAAATAACTCTAGGCCAATCAAGGGGCCATATCATTATTTTGTACATCAATCAAACACACACCATAACAAAATAGTTAAATACCAAATTTGTCTTCAACATTACATTGCATCCATCTTTGTGCTCATCTTGTCGTATCATCACCCTGAAAACACACTAAAATGAAAGTTGAGGAGTGAGTACCAGTAAATAACAATCTTATACATAAAGAAATATTTATCCATTGGGTCATGTAATTTAAAATATTATATTCATAATACAGTGACACATAAGCAAACAAAACACATTATCAACTAAATTTCCAATTATATATCATTCATTAATTCAAATTTTCAAAACATTACCAAATACATATTAATCGTCAATTCAACCTCAACATCAATTATTAGTTAAACATCAAACATCACCATATATAATATCAATTCAATTCCAATTACCATCAAATACATATTAATCATCAACTCAACTTCAACATCAATCATCAGCTCAACATCAAACATCACTACATATAATATCAATGCAATTCCAATTACCACTAAATACATATCAATCACCAACTCAACCTTAACATCAACCATCAGTTCAACATCAGACATCATCACGTATAATATCAATTCATCATCATTGGTCATAACATATCAGAAAAAGGAAGTCATTAGCGAATCGAAGCGCTAGACAAAATTGAAGTGCCATATAACAAATAACCATAAACGAATCGAAGTGTTCTCTCATAACATAGACATCATAGCCTTTCTATTAACCTCAATACTCATCAATTTAACAACCACAATAATATATATATATATATATATATATATATATATCATTTTGATTTCTGAAACAGAACACAACTTCTGTTGGAGTTTCCTATGCATGTTTATTTTTCTAGGTTGTGTAGATGTCTTAGAAGTTTTCTAGGTGATTTCTCCATTCTTTCCATTTTTTTCCTTTGGCCTAATCTCGAGGTAGAATCACATTAGCTAGGTCTTATATATATATATATATATAGGGCCTTCAATGGGACATTATAATTCCTTTGATGATTATACAAGTCACTTAGATGTTCTCATTTATTATAGTTTGGTTGCTAATCGACTTCTAGATATTAGTTAGTCTAAAGATTTTAGTTCTTCCCCTTAGCGTCAATGAAGGCAAATCTGCTCAAGACCTAGGGTATACCAGTTTCTCCCTTGTTAGATTTGTTATCATCATATAAGATAGTTGTGTTTTTTTAGAGTAAGATGTTTCCTTTCTCCAAAACCTTGAAAGGTCACTTTCAGCTAAGGTTATACATCGCTTAAGTTGCACTTTTCCTTTATTAGGTAATTCGAGGACCTCAGTTGTTCAAGTATGGATACTTTGTGTATTATCTTTTAGAAGAGCTTGCTTGTCAATATGCATTTGTGATATAAGGTTCTACCATGTATCATGGAATTTTTGTTCTAGCATGACCAATGTACATATTGTTTGACCAATGTACATACTATTTAATGGGTTCCTGAGATGTATCTTTCTCATTCATGTATCAAACGACATGCATCTAAATTTTGAACACTTATTCATATCATTTTTTTAAGATAAATAGTTTTTACAAACTACTTATTACAAGGGGTATTTACAGTGTGGTTTAGTTTTAAAGTAGAAAATAAGTTAAATCGCATGTAAAAAATTCTTATGGTTTGGTTTAGTTTATTAATTTAAGAAAGTTTATGATAACTAAACTAAACCAATCCATTATAGTTGGATTGGTTTGGTTTCACAACTTTGAACTTTCTTTTTAAGTGTTTAACACCTAGGTATGTAATTAATAACCATAATAAATTCAAACAATACAAAATATATTCTAAATAAAAATGTAACACATACACTAATAACTATAACTCAAATTAACTCAAATAGAATATAATTCGAAGTTCTAAATGGTATATGTCAAATGGTAAGATCATGAGAGGAGACATAAGAGAGAGTGAGACATGGAATGATGAATGTGAAGGATTGAAGTTGAATGAATTGCGACACATTAGATTTTTTTGGTTACAACAAAAGTTATTTAAATCTAAGGTGTCAAAGTAAATAAAAATATGTGTCATGTAATTTGATTTGGTTTTAAGCAAGAGAATAATTTTTTATGGTTGACAATTTGGTTTTATTGAGTTTCATAATTTGCCATAGTCTGAACACCCTTATTACCACCCTCTATAATCATTAAGTTTAAAAAGTTTTAAAATAACAAAGATGCAACTAATTACCAACAACTAACTACCAATCACCCAACACCAAACAGATAAACTAGCAAAAGTTATTACTACCTCCGGTTCCAAATATAAGCAAATATACCTAACTTTACACATATTAAGAATAATAGTTGGAGGTAGTTATTTGTATTAATGTTACCACATATTTGATTTAATTTTCTAAAATACCCTTAGTATCATTTATTACATAAAGAATTAGTGGTCTTAGAAATATATATGATGAGGACATATTTGGTAAACAACCATTTAATGATATTGGGAAAGTCTAATTTTGCTTATATTAAAGGACCAAAAAATTCCACTAAAAATTTGGTTATATTTGGAACCAAAGGTAGTATTGTTTAACATATGATATTGGGTTTAAGTATGAGAAGAAGTGTTAATCTTGGTAGGGGTCATGAGATGTTTTACTGTGTAGGGGCATGGCCCCATAATTTATTTCATTTCCTTCATCTTACATATGCCTGCTATTGTATTTTTTATTTGGATATTAAAATGTCTTTTTCAATTTCTTATTTTATAAAGTTCTCATTATGTTTTTAATTGTAATACTATAAAAAAAATTAGAAGATACAAGATATTATTAAAAGAAAAAACTTACACCTTCCCTATATTATATTAGGACTGCAAAGTAATATTTTATTTATTAGGTCACCTCTTTAAAAAAAATTAACGCTTGCCCTGATAATTTAGAATAATATTTTCAGTATTTCATCTTCTCCCTCCGCAACTTTTTCTTTTTCTTTTTCTTTTGTTTTTGAAGGCCATCTTCTACTTGATATTACAAGTTAGTGGAAAAGGATGCTTCCACCTTTTTGTTTGTTATGCTTACCTTTTGAGGGGGGTAAAGAGAGACATGTAAAGTATATGTTTCTCCAATTAAGTCAATCTACCTGTACTTGTATGAAAGTTTGATTTTCTATCTTGTTAAAAAATAGACTCAACCTCCAAATATAAAAACACTAAAGAATAGTTTTTATATATAATAAAATTCTATTTCATTGTTTCCTTACGTTTATAGACATACCAAAGCAAAACAAGGTTTGCTGCATAAATTAATTTGGTCTTAACTCGAGGTTTCAAGTTGATGGTATGAATAGGTGTATCAAATTTTAACAAGGAAGGAGGTTATATGAAATGAAACCAAAAATAAGTGGGAACAATATCTTGTGCCCAATTCATTCTACTTTAGAGTGACACTGGAATGGCTGAATCTTTTGTTCCACTGTCTCATTGTCCTGTGTTGTCGTCGGTGCCACAGAAAGCAATAATAATTTCCATACTATGCACTACATATATGGTCTAACAACATCAGCCAATATTTAATTATACAAGGACGAGATTTGGTGAGAGGAGGACCCAAAAGTTTAATGGTGAACCGTTGCTAAAACGCATAAAGGTTTCCTCTTAATTGAATTCATTTTCACACCCATACTAGTCTGCATGTTTTAGAAGAGAAAAATTCAACTTTTATGGGTTCAATCTTAGCTGTAGTTAAGTATATATAAAATTTATCAAACGGCCAACAATTTTGTACACATCATTTTCATTCCAGTGCCTGAAGGTACCCTTTTCCATTTGTGTTAGGCTGTAAACAAGATTTGAATATGTTGTTCAGCTTTCATGTGACCGGTTTTTTTGTGTCTCTCCAATTAAATAATAATTTATTAAATGCTCATATAGCCTTACAGTTCATTGATGATGGATAAGGGTTTCACTTTCAGGCAAAGACTTGAAGCTTCCATTCCATGTACCGCGAGCTCCTGGCAAATATTGCATACACGTGTGACCTCTAATTATATATACAAGCGATAAAATGTGGTTGAATCGCTTAGTGGCACACATAAAAGAAAAGATGTAGTCAAAATTAAAATGGAATGTTGGAAAAACAAAGTCCCATTAGTTTAGATAAAGAGGATTCTTCCAAATAATCTTTTCAAACGATGAATATTTCTATTCTGGTGGGATTAATTATTATATTAATAATTTTTTTATATAATGAGAATCAAGCATATACTTTTTACATTAATAACTCATTGGTAGATTAAAGAAGGGATGTAAGTAAATGAGTCCGATTAATCACTTTGACGTAGTGAAAATAAAATTAGAATTATTTTTATTAAAAATCATGTAAAGATAAAAATTAGGATAAATGAATTTTAATGATATTTTTAAATATTTTTTTTATTTTTACTTATTTAACTAATGTTTTGGGATTAGGGATGGCAACGTTTGAAGCCCGCTTTCCCAAATAGGCCCGGCCCGTTTTGGCCCATCAAAAAATGGGCCCTTGCAGGCCGGGTCGGGCCCGGCCCGTTGGCCTTTAGTAAAAAATACTTTATTATATATATTATAATTTATAATACTTATTTACTATTAACTTTTAATATATATGTTTTTATTATTGTAGACTTTATTTGATATTATTTATTTTGGACTTTATATTATTAGTGTGTGTGTGTGTTTAATTTTTGTTTTAAATATTGATTGATTATTTAATTTGAAATTAATTTTGATGACTATTAATTGTTTCTATTTAATGCAAATAAATTTAATTTAAACTTTTAATGAAATAAATTAGATTAATTATAAAAAAATTGCTTTAAAAAAGTGAAATCTATTTTTTATATCTAAATTTTTTTAAAAAAGGCTTAAAATAGTCCAAATAATAATAAAAATATAACATATATAATTTAAAAAAAACAGGCCGGCCCGTTTTGGTCCGCGGGCCACATGGTATACGGGCCGGGCCAATGTTTTTGGCCCGTTTTCATATTTTGGCCCTGCCTGGCCCGGCCCGTATTTTGACGGGCCCTCACGGGCCTTAGCCCGGCCCGGCCCTTTGGCCCGTTTTGCCACCCCGACTTGGGACTATTGTTATCACTTTGGTTGGTAAACATAGTGTAAAATACTAAAATTTATATAATCATAGGTTAATAACCTAAATGGTTGGTTTTAAAATGTTTGACAATAAAGAGCATCTAAGTTTAATGGTTCATTATATTTGTGATCACTTGTGGTTATAGTATTTTGTTTAAAATATTCTTCATTTACTTTGAAGTTAAAGTATATTACAAGTTTGCAGTATCTCTCAATTGAAAAACTAGTTTCTACTCAAGTTTTCAAACCAATGAACTATTATTCTTTCTTTGTTGAATAGTTGATTTGAAACTAAGACGAAGATTGAATTTTCAACTGTGAAACACTATAATATTATAATATATTTTAATTTCAAATTGAACAGATATTATCTCAAAGAAAATACTATGGCGATATATGATCACAGAAACAATAGACAATTAAAGTCAAATCTTGAAAAAGACATGAGCTACTACTCATCAATCAATAAGATTTTAATGTATAACATACTTCTACATGATTGATTTAAAAGTTTATGTGATTGATCATTAACTCGATATTCATAGTAAAAAAAAATACTATTATCACTTAGTAAGGGCTGAAAAATCTATTCACTTTTTCAAAATACATATTCAAGTTTAAACTAAATAGGATACTTATCACTTTAATTATGTTTTAACTTGATTTTATGTTTAAGAAAATTCATTGTTATCAAAATTGAACTGATCAGTCTGTTTGGTTATACCATGAATCAGTTAGGTAACTAGTTTGAATCAATTCTTTATTATTATTAATTTAACCACGGTTCATTTAAACTGATACCTCCATCAATTCAACGACTGATTTTGAAAGCATTAAAAAAATCCATTCACTTTCAAATATTATAAACTTAAATTGAAAAAATTAAAAAGTATTTGTGCCAATCAGATAGATATTCATACATTTATCAAATTATCCCACGATGCTAATTTAACTTAATTCATTTTAAGGACACTAATTTTAGGTAAAGCTTTTGGACTCTGTAGCTATCTGAATACTGTTATTCAAATGCTCATTCCAACAACTGTACAATTATATTCAGTATCATTAGGACCCTTAAGGTAGAAGAGCCATAATAACCCAATGATAACCGGTATCAACTAGAGGTTAAAACCCAATATTAAGGCATATACAGAATGTATCTGAAGATTTCTTAGGAATGATTGCGTATGTGTTAGCTTTCCCTATACATTACAGAAAAAACTGACACAAACATCATCTACCATTGACATCTATAAATACCAGACATTTACTACATGAGATATGTTTAATCTACCTTTAAGCTTGAACTCTAGTATTGCATTCATAGTGACTTGCCTATCAGAGTATCTTTATATATGACACTATATTTCGTCTCTATATGTGAGATATTGAATCGAATTAGATATAATACAATGAGATATTTTGATCCCACTAAATTTCAGGATATAATATCGGATCTTACTAGATTGGTGAAATAGAATACATACCTAAGCTCGGTACCCCATACCGGACAAATCGTTAGCACACTTGATAGAACACGTTAAAGTTATTCTTATTACCACACTCGTTTAGTATGGACGCGAGTGAGCATAAACCCCCATCTCCGAAGGGAAATATGCGCCGGGTATAAAATTAACAATTCCAGTATGATGTGGTTTTAAAGCAATGTGCTATGTGAAAAAACAAATTCGATAAGCAAAAACTACTTAACTTAGACAATTGTTCAAAAGTGAAATTTTGTCATTACCTTAAAATACAAAATGATTCAAAAAACATAAAGGCACAATGGCCAAGGAAATTCAAGCAATTGCAAAGAAAACATTAATCTTGTCAAAGTTTATCTTGGTACAAGATTACAAAAAAACTACAACATATTTTTATCAAGGAGGCGAGGACAAAAGAAGAGACCATGCTAAAGGTTAAAAAAAAATACTGGGTAATACCAGATAACATCTATAGAGTGTGTCATGAATGACTTAACATTTGTCAATTTTCCTCGTACTTTATGGAAAAGTACTTACAAAGGCATTATTGTGAAGATCTATCCTTAACCTCTATAAGTACCACACATTTACTACAATTGAGGTACATTTAATCCACCCTTATATTAGAATGTCATATATTGTGCTGACTCAAGCATTGAAGTTGTAACATCCCAGGTAGTAAATTTAAATGAATTATGTGATAGGGAATTATTAAATAAAATTATTTTAAAATACTATGAATTAAATTATATTAATTGACGAGATTTTAAGTTGACGAGGAGATTAATGAATTAATTAATGATGAATAATTAAGATATTAATTTTAAAATTAAATTGCATTGGTGAATTATTAGTCACTGGAGGGTAAAAGTTAAAATATAATTATTATTATTAAGGGATAAAAAAAGGAGAAATAGAAAATAAAAGAAAATAGAAAAGGCAAGGTGAAATTACCAAAATGCCCTTGAGTACAAAATTAATATACATTCCATTTCTTCTCTATTTTCACGAGGATGTTCAAGAGAAAGAAACAGAGAAATACCATTGTCATGGCCTTGTGATATTTGTGCCAATTGACCTTTGATTTTGCGCTAAAACTTCAAATTGAACACATTTTTGGAATCCCGGAACGAGGTGAGTTCATAGGTACTTTTAATTTCACAATTTCCCTTTCCCCTTCTCTAAGCCAAATTTGGGTTTCATGGGATTTGATGTGGGGGAGGCTCCGTTTTTACTTTCATGGTGAAATTGAAGCTCTAAAATGGTTTTGGGTGAAGTGGGTGCTAATGTGTGATTAATGAACTGTTGTTTCAACGTCATAGGTGACGGGTCAAAGGTCGGGAAACCGTTAGCAGAAACGAGCTACGAAACAGAGATTAAAAGCAACAAACATTTTACAAAGTGGTGAAGTTGATTTCTGAGTTAGAAGTCCGAGAGCACGAGGTTGAGGTAAGAGGTATGTACTGGGTTAAGATTAATGTAGAAATTTTGCTTGTGCTGTTGGCGTATAGGAAAGTTGTACATCATAACCGCTACGAGTTGTTTTAATTTAATTTAATAATCTATGGTGATTAATTAAAGAACGATGACAAAATAATGAATAAATTGACATATGATTAATGGTAATAGTAGTTGTGAAATTAAGAGAACTAAATTGTAGTTGTTATGAATAATTCAAATATATATATATATATAATATGATATGATATAAAGGTGTAAATATATGAATAATTATGTATGTGTGTGATTAGAGAGAAATGTAGTGAATTGTGATAACTGAGTATGATTGCAAGTATATAATATTGTTTTATTGCATGAGTTGCTCATATATATGTGTGTTGATGAGTGATAGTATGATGGTGGATAATTGTGTATGGCAATGATGATAATGATGTGATATATATATATATATATGATGAAATGGTGTGATTTGATGATTTCAATATTCATGATGAAATGATATGATATAATGATGGTTATGATTATTGATGTTTGAGAATGAATAAAATTATTGATAAATTAAAGTTTGTTGAGCGATGATGATAAATGACGAATTATAAATAAGGTTGTTGATGAGTTGGTTACCTAAGTGACATATATGATGGTCCTAGGGTGATGCCTTTATTACCAGGATTGAGTTTTGATGAACTAGTTAAATAATGATGAGACTTGGTGATTCATAAATGTTGTATTGCATGTTGTGTAATGTAAACGGCCGATTGATATAGATTACCCCTCATTTTTTGCTCCAATAGTCGATTATGGCCCTATTGAGCTACCTAGTGGTCAGGTAGGACCTAGTGGTGAGGTAGGGAGTCAGGTGGGCTTGGTGAGCCGGGTAGGGTCCATAGGGTGTGAAGTAGGACCCCCAGCTGACGGTTGATCCTTTTAGTATCTGGATACTATAGTCGTATTATTATGATTGATTAAGAGTAATGGTGATAATAGTTGAGATGATGTTGATTAAATTGATAATGAGATGGTGTTGACTAACTTGATGATGAAATGATGTTAATTAAATTGATGATGAGATGATGTTAATTAAATTGATGATAAGATAATGTTGATTCAATTGATGATGAGATGATGTTGATCAAATTGATATTGAGATAATGTTGATTAGATTAAAGATGAATTTGATGTCAGTTATGCTTGTATGATTTGACTGAATAATGTATGACAAATGCGATAATTTCAGATTTAATGATGTATGTGTACCACTCTATGGTTGTAATTAATGTGGTGATGTAAATTAAATTTAATTGATCACGAAATATGAATGGTATATGAACTATAGAGTTAAACTACTATAGTGAATAATAATTGTTAATGAGTGATGACTGATGAGTTATGGTGAATTGAACTTTAAATAGTTGTTTATGCCTGAGTTGTTGAGGTGATCCCTTTTATGGCCATAGTGCTAGGACAAGATGCTTGTGGTTCATGTGAAACGATGGTCATAAAAGTGATGTAGGTGGTTTGGGGAGGCAAACGTGAGCTACCCATAAATTGATGAGGGTTAATTATTGTTCTGTCCTAGAACCAGGGTCAAGAGTTGACCGTCTTGACCGGTATCCGGAGTTACCTTACTTGCTCTCAGTTTTACACTGTCTCAGTGGAGTACGATATTTTACACCTAGGTTCAGTGGGAATCCTAAGTTCTTCAAGTATAGGGTGAATCTGGTATTCGAGTCTGTACCGAGGTCAAAGGAACACACCGGAGGTGCACCTGTAAAAGATTCTCCGATGCTTAAGTTAGTACAGGTATTACAGGAAATAAGGGTATTACAAAGGTAACTCTTAGATTAGTTCAGATCCTTTCATTATAATAAATAAGATGTATTTATAGGGAATACCTGAGTAGGAGAAGTGATTGGACCCTTCTCCTAACTTACTGTAGCAACAATGTTCATAGAGACATGTTACCCATACCGATTCTGACTCATTGTCTGACTACTAGAATGGGACTGAAGTCTTGACTATAGGTCCATAGTCATACTGGTTTTAGACTCTGGTTGTGACAGTTTAACCAGATCATTCTGGTAACTTTGATGATGTGGCATCATTTAGTAGCACCCCATCTATGTGTTATGGAGTTCGGTTAGCACCCCAGATCAACTATAATTAATTAAATGAAATTTAACTAGAAAGGTAGCTAGATTATGCTTTTCCTAGTACATATGTATGTTTCTGTATTAATCTTTAATTCCAGTCACTCACCTCTTTGTTGTTGTTTTTAAGTGACTACTAACAGGTTATTGATGAACACCGCAGAGACGACCACTAAATGAGACCAATGTGGAGTCAATGCCAAGGAAGGGAGTGATGATGATGTAATTATAATGATGATTCAAAATGAAATTGGTTTTCTTTGGTATTGAACTTGAATACTTGATTTGGATATGTGTAATGCTAAGTGTTTGAATTTGAGTGTGGTAGATTAAATGCATGCATGTTGTGTGTGTGGAATTTACATGTTGAATGACACTGAGCCATTTAGTAGTTAGATAGACTATGTTGAAGAATTGACAACTTGATAATTGACAAGGTATACTTGATTGTTTGCAGCATTGAGCCATTGATTTACAAATGTATAAATGTGGGCAGGTCAATTATGATTGCATATGTGCATGGCAGAGGTCCATTGTATGGTTATGTTGAGAATGATGATGGAAATTATAAAATGATGATAGATAGATAGAGTTGCATTTATAAGTGAGAAATAATGGAATTTAGCAACTAAATAAGTGTTTTAATGATTGGGGGGTCTGGAATCCCCAGAATGTCTTAATAGGTTCCTAGGATCATTTAGGATTAGTGTGATTGGGCATTGATTGATTTAGAGTCCATTTACAAGGACTTGAGTATGGTGTTGAGCAAGTTTTAGGCGATATGCATTTTACGCTTAACTTTGTCATATGTAGGAATTTTTTAGTACAGACTGAACCAACAGGTATGGAATATGGGAAATATAGAACCCATGAAGTTCTAGAGCAATCGGAGTTCAAACAGGCAAATTAGGAAGCGAGAAAGTTATTTTTGAGGCATAATTACTGTAATTTTCATTGAAGTAAGGCTACTCTTACTCAAGCGAGATTCAGGGTGAGTTTAGGGGAGTTTTTAGAAGATTCTCACTCAAGCAAGTCATTTCTCGCTTAAGCGCAAATTGGGCTCTCGCTCAAGCGAGCCCATTTTCACTTAAATGAAAATTTGTAACTTTTTCCATGTATTGCGGCTGATCTAGGCCAAGTTAGCTCTTGCGTTCTTCACAAAAGTTGTAGATAATGGAGTCACAAATGTTTTCCCACTAGAATTACCTTAATCGGAGGTCCGTATCTTAAGTTATACCCAAAATATTACAAGATGTTCATGCTAAAACTCGTATGCATAACAAATTTACAATTTCATGAAAATGGGGGCTTTAAGGGCATAATTGGACTTTGACTTCTTCATAACAATTGTGGAAAATTGAGTTATGAAGGTGTATCATTTGGAATCACCTCAATTGAAGTTTTATAGCCCCATTTAGACATATTTTACTGAATAGTACGCAAGGAATTAGCGTGCTAAAAATTTTTCTTCACACTTTTTTACTCTATGGTTCAAATTGTTGATATCTACCATAATAATTAAAGTGAATTCTACATAAATTAAGTTTAAATAAATGATTTAAAATCTAATAATTAGGCGGGAGGTTGAAGTGTCTTCACAAGTAAACTATATTTCACCCATCAACTTGAGATATCAGATCAAATTGGATGAAATACAATAAGACTTCTTAACCCTCATTGAACTTAAAAATATAATATCAGATCCCATTAGATTAGTGTAATAGAATACATACGTGAGCCTGTACACCATACTAAACTGTTGATATAGATTTTTTAAAAAAACATATCTTATTCAAATTTAAACTAGATTTTTCAAAATAAGGTTTTGTCAACTAAATTTTATCTTATATATATATGTATATATATATATAGAGAGAGAGAGAGAGAGTATTTAACGAGAATAAAATGATACAATGAAAAAATGAGAACAATTAATTATGATCATCCAAATCAAATTAAGAGATAAGATTAATTTAAATTAAAAGTACTAACATGTACTACTCTCTATCTTATCTAAGTTCATATCTTATATCTAATTTAATATCTTATATGTTGTTTTAAAAAATGTCATCTTATATCTAATTTGATATATTTTATCTAATTAAATATCTTCCCTGTACAAAATTAAACAATGCACAATAAAAAATAATACCACGTGACACTTCCTACCCAAAATAAAATCATGTTAATTATCTTTGATTTTTTTTCTCTAAGACCACCATAGTTGTAAAAACTCCACCGTCTTCTCTCATGGAAGATAAGAGTAATATGTAAAACTAAGATATAAAAAAAGATATATAAAATAAGAAGAAAAAAATTAACAAAAATAACTAGAATTTTATTTTGATAAAAATTATTTAATACAATTATAAATGTATCTACCTTTAATAAAATTCTACCGTATATCAAAATATATCTATGGCAAATGTGTTCATTATGCTTGGTGTGTGTTTAAACTTTGAACAAAATATGCAAAGTTGTACACATACATTGGATATCCGGACAAAAGTTGACCACGCCAATAATAAGCATTTTGCATTTTCAATTTGAAGGATCTTTATCAATTATTTGCCATGGTACCCATATCATGAAAACTAGCTATGTGTACATACATGTCACTTAATTTTGTCAGTTTAGTTTCACGTTTATGTTTGATTGCTATATATTTTAAAAGAACAAATAAATACATTACATATTGACATTTCTCTAACTAATGAATTGAATAAATTCCACATTGTATACCAAATGATTTCTCTAATAATGGATTGCTTGTTGTGATATTGGTAGATCAATTAAAAAAATAATTTCTCTAGCTAATTTTTAAAATATATAAAATACTAGATATAATAATGTAGAGGAAGAGAGATGAAAAAGGAAGGTAAGTTCAAAATCAAAAAATCCCAAATATAATAATATTACAAATTTTGAAAATTTTAAGGAGATAAGAACATGTTATTATTTTAAATTTAAATAGAAAATTTTAAGGAGATAAGAACATGTTATTATTTTAAATTTAAATCAATCTTGTCTATTTGATTTGATAGTCAAGATTAATTATTTTTATTTTTATTTATTATTTTATTCTTATTAGATACGCTCCTTATATATAGTCAAATCATAACTTGAAATTTAGGTTAAATTAAAAAAATATCTTATCAATTGATTAATTCACTTTGGTTATCTATTTTTATATTTTGATAGGTGTATTCAAGAAAATAGGTTGCGAAAGAATGGATTTTCTTTTATTTGGTAGAAGATAAAATAAAGTTTCCCTCCAAAAAAGAAAATTAAAATTTCCCCCTCTAATATTTTCTTCAATTTAAAATTTGAATATTTTTTCTCCTTTCATTTTCCTTCTCACTCTCACTCCAACCAAGCATACCTTTATTTGCCGAGACACTAATTTTACTTTATTCTTTCTGTTTTATTTTTTGTTTGTTCAACTTCTTTCTGTTTTTCTTAATCTTTTTTTTTGGGAAGATGTTTTTTTTAATCTTTGAATCATATCTATTTTTGTTTGGTCGAAGAATGATATGGGATACAAAGGGCCAACAAATAAAGAAACAGACGAGGCCCAAGACCATTAGAAGTGTACTCTTTCCATGTCAAAATCAAAATCAGGCTATCTCCAATATGCTCAAGTCACTTATATGTTGTTATTTTACGTTATCTTAAATCTTAATTTGGTCTTGAATATATTTTTAAATATTAATTTAGTGTCTTGTATTTTTTTGGGTCAAAGTGTCTTATATTTTAAAACGGTTATTTTTGTTAAAAAATATATTTTAAATCAGTTTTTCAATAACTAATTTTAAAAGGTAGGCTTCTGTTAATTTTTTAGTGAAATTTTGAAACTGTTTTTAAATGTAAAAGATTAAATTAAAACAAAAAAAAATTGAGAACTAGTTAAATCCTCAAAATTAACATATGAATTTGTTTCAGAAAACCCAGAAGTTTGCAACACGCTTGTGGCATTTGGTTCATGGAACCGTGAAGGCAGCGCCGCATTTTGAGACAAACATTTTTCTTGAGTTGTAAGAAGCCTCTATTTTTTAAAGACCCCAACCGTGTGGCGTAGTTTTTTAATAATTTGTTTTTGTTATCATCTTTCTATTAAGTATTATTTAATCCATCATTTCCTCAATCAAACTCACCATTCTTTCGCTCCAAGAATTCTCCTTCCTTCACGCCACCAATGCTGCATAACCGCTTTGTTTTACCTTTCCAATTAAAATTAAATACACTCATTCCATCACAAAACTTTCTTTTTCAGTTTTTAAGATAGTTTCATGAATAATTCCAGTCAGTTAATTTACGTAATTGGTAAAAAGTGATTCAATAATCTAACATTATATGTGTCATCAATTTGGTAATAAATAAATAAGTCGCAGGTTATACTTCCTTTCATTCCATACTTTTTCGCATATACTCAAGTAATTGTTTGCATCTTGGGTTGGCTCTTATGCCGATAAAGCATAAAATTAAAGATGTTTTTCGTTTAACGAAAATTTAATTATTACAAATAGTGTAAAATTAATATTAACAATTAAATTTTTTATTTTTATAATTGATTCCTAAACGGCGGGTATAAAATTCAGCAATTGTCAATAATCACTTTTGTCCAATTTTTATCTGTTACATTTGACCCACTATTATAATCTCTCTTTTGTGGTTCTGATGTATAGTAATGTACAATATTTACCATCAATTATGTTAAATAATTTCCTCAATAGCTTGTAAACCTTCAATGGGTAAAACAGTAAATTTTGATTCCAGAATTTTAAAATTATTTCATATATTTAATATAAGAATCGAACCACTTACACTTAATTAAGAAAAAATTACTCATTTTCGCTTAACTATACACCTTAAATTCCCATGTAAATTTCATTTGGGTCATTGGTTTTGGTTTGACTTATAAAACACTAATTTCGTTGTGCCAAACCTATATAATTATGTTTCAAAATTCCAATAAAAAAAGCAACGAAGTCCACCCTTGCCAGCTTTCAAATGCTTGTGCCTCTCTGTTCCGTAATGTTCTACCCACGAATTTAAGGAATGTTATTCCAATTCATCGCATAGAGCACACAAGATCTACATTGGGATAAAGTCCCAAATGATTGAACAAGTACACAAGTCAAGCGGCAAGCAATAAAAAAACGGAGCCATTTTTTCAAAACATATCTTAATGTTGAAAATCCAGAAATCCTCCACAAACTTAGTTGGTCAGTGTATTGATGCACAAGTTTCCAGCTGTGTTTACATTCATTTATCACATCAAAGCAAAGCTTATGAGCTGTCAAATAGCCTTCACACAGCATATATATAATCCATCTTTGCATATCTTCACTCATAATAATATACGTTTTACTCTCTTAAACCGACATGGATATTCAAAATAACCACCATGCAACTTCTCAAGGTATTCTTGAGAATGTATGGGCTAAAATTATCAGTACTGATAGAGCAGAGAAAAGAACAGGTGGTGATGCTTCAGAGTCTTCTAACTCTTGGGAGGAACTGCCCAATCTCGATGGAAGAGAAGGGTCCATGGAAATTCTGCAAAGGCTTCCAAGTTTGGGGAGATGGATATCAATGGGAGCTGATTTTTGGGAAGAAGTGTTGGATGGTATTCTGCCTAATACAAGCAATACAGAAGATTGTGGGAATAACAATTTGGAGGCAGGAAATGGTATTGAATGCAATAAAATGGTGGAACATGTTGTGAGAAGAGAGAAGGTGGTTACAAAACACTACAGGGGAGTGAGGAGAAGGCCATGGGGTAAATATGCAGCAGAGATTAGAGACTCATCTAAGAAAGGTGCAAGGGTTTGGCTTGGAACATTTAACACAGCTGAAGAAGCAGCTTTGGCTTATGATAAGGCTGCTTTGAGAATTAGAGGCCCAAAAGCATACCTTAATTTCCCACTTGAGAGGGTCACAAATGCTTTAGAATGTGACAAGAAAGGGAATGATCTTCCTGCTGCATGTGCTTCTAGAAGTTGTGATGTGTATTGCACTTACATGGGTAACACAGAAAAAAATTTCAACTCTAGGAAGAGAGGATCAAGGGAGGGAGAAGAGTTTGATTATGTCAGGAATGAACAACCAGCAACAAAGAAAATGGTAGGGTTGGAACACATGCTAGAGGATGAAATAGATGCTTTTGTATTTCAGGACCTTGGAAGTGATTATTTGGACAGTTTGCTGTCTTCTTTTTAAACAAATATTCATTCATTACAATAGTTGATTGATTAGGTCACGGTTAATTATCGCATATTAAGTTGTATATCTTTTGCTGTATTTGTTGAGTTAATGATTGTCTTAAGATCATGATTCATGTGTACAATAGCAGTTCAGCAAGTTTTTGTCATTTACTAGTACGTTTTTCCCCTTGTTAACTCAACCATTTTCTGAAGAGAATATTCGTACAATATGTATGTAGTATAAAGAGAAAGATTGAGAGAAGAGATAGGTGGTAACTAGTAGCTAGATAAGATGAAAATACATAAGATGGATGTGACAGAGAGAGATAAAAAAAATTGCGTGCCTGTTCTTATTTTTATATATATTCTTTTAAAATTGATGATATTATAAGTGATAAATTTAAGCGTAAATTTATAGATTAAGTTGAAACAAATATTTTGGGCTAATATTGGTCTTGGTTAGTGTGTGCTTATTATGATTCAGTTCAATTCCAACAGGTTGTTAACCCTTAACATAAGGAATTGAATTCGGCCACGGTTTGTGGTCCTTCCTCATAATTTAAACGAAAATTATGCAAAGAGTCTTGACAAATGTCTAATCAAGATATATCGTGAACACATAGTGATGAATGAAATCAGATAAGAAAATATTAGTTTAATCTAAAAATAATAGTACGTACTTTTATTTATTTTAACTAAAAAATTTATATCTTATCTCCTATAAAAATTTGAAAAGTTAATTATTTTTTAATTTGATACTTTTTTAATTTAATAATATGTTTTATCTAATTTAATATCTACCATATACAAAATTAAGGTTCTGTTTAATTACAAAAAATTATTCTAGTTTTTAAGAAAAAGTTTTCTGTTTGTTTTCAAAAATTTTCATTTCCTGTAATAGAGAAAAACTTCTATGAAATTTTCACTTTTCACTTTTTCACTTTTTAGTTTTCTTGGAAATTTTCTTTAAAGACTTCTATGTTTTTTCTTAAAAAAATAAAAAAATTCAGTTTTCAGTTTTCTATAAGTTTTTTTTTTAATATTCCGTAAACAAACACCTTTTCTATTTTTCTAACTTTTTTAAGAATAGTTTTCTATTTTTCTTAGAAAACTTGCAAACTAAAAAATAAGAGCACATGACACTTGCTACCCAAAAGTTCATCATTTTCTCCCATGAAAAATGAGAGTAAAAACTCTATGTAGGATGATAATAATTTATAAAATTAATATATATATATATAAGGATATATGAAATAAGAAGGAAAAGATGACAAAAATAACTAAAATTTTATTTTGATAAAAAATTATTTAATAAAACTATAAAGTATGATGAAATCTTTAATGGAGTCTAGAAAATAATTATTTGATCTTCAAAACCTAAAAATGTAACATCCTAAGTTAAAATTTTTTGGGAACAAGTTAATTGAGCCCAATAGCTTGTACTTCTCTTATGCACCTTTCAGTATATTGGGTGTAACTCTCTCTAGTGTTAACAGAAACGAGCCGTTCTTGTTCCAAATTTTCTGTATCAAAAATATCTAAAATTCTTAAGTTGATCACGAAACCCAAATGTTACTCGATTGGTTCTAGTTTTAAAATACCACACTGCTTCACTATCGCATTGATTCAGCTTGACCCTTTTATAGTATTTTTGGCATTTCTCCTTCATAGGACGCCAAAATCGAATGATTCTTCTTTTGAAAATTTCTAGACACATATATCTATAACTTTGATGAAGAATACAAAAGCTAATTTGATGGTTCAGAGAACAGACTTAGAAGGAGGGTTGAATAAGTCTATTCACTTTTTCAAACTAAAAGTGATATTTAATCAAAATAGTGATTTGCAAAGCAGAGCAGACTTTTACGAATCAGTAAAGATATATGCGAGAGCAACAGACTCTTGTAAGAGTTAGGGAGAGAAATAACACACAAGAGATTTATACTGGTTCACTTCCAACACAGAAGCTACATCTAGTACCTTCAGACTTAAAGGGTTTTTCCACTATGTAAAATATGTCTTTTACATAAATAACACAGATCATGCGCTTGAGTATTATTGAATCTAACCACTCCATGCTTAAGCACAGACCGTGCCCTTGAGTATTTTTGACACTAGCCACTCCTAGCTCAAACTGAGTATTCTTTTACAACACCCACTCCTAGGGAAGACCTAAGTATTCTTTCCAAAGCCTCTTCAGGCCAATGGTATTTCCCAACAAGTCTACCAGACCTGTGCTTATACAAAATTGGAAGAATTAATACAATTAAAATAAATAAGTCTTCTGACTTAGCTGAGCTAAGTGATAACTATGATAAACAGGTTTGTGAAGAAAGAGAAGGACTTATTTTCAAATAAGACTTAGTATATGTATAAGATGTAAGCTGAGACCGAAATGTACTAAGTCTGAAAGCTTGATTAGGAATGATATACTTACAGAAAGTGTTGAGATGAGTAAAACATATTTCTAACTTGGATTGCTAGTGCTTCTGAAATGGGAATGGATTGCACATAACGAGCTTTTATTTTCTTTATGGTAATATTCCTTGGTCTTAAATTTTTTTCTTGAACAGATTGTCATTTCTTCTTTTTCATGGGCTTTTGTATACAAACATTTTTGTTTGTATTTTTCCTTTTCTTATTCACACTACTTATTGTGTGATTTGCCCATCTCTGTTTTTATTTTCTCTCTAACAAGCTCCCCCCCTCTCTCTCGCTCTCTCTCTCTCTCTCTCTCTCTCTCTCTCTCTCTCTCTTTCTTTTATCCCATACTCTTTGTGTTTCTTGCTCTACTTCTCTTTATACCTTGGAATGGAGAGGTTGATTCTATATATATGATTTCCTTGTTGAGCCCAGAGAGAGAAGATGGCTGATAGGTGACTATTGAGAGAGGATACAACCGTTGAGAGGGTTGTTTCATAAAGAACAAAAGCTTTCTAGTCAAAGAGAGACGTTCTGAACAAGTAATATAGGTCAGAGAGCTTTGAGACTTATGTAATCATAGGCAGAGTAGGACTAGCATAAGTTTTCACTTAAGAGAAGGGTTTTTGTTGAGAGGTTCTGTGAATGCATAAAGCATGGATAAAAACTTAATGCTTTTAGGATGAATCAAGGTCTGCCTTGCTTGGTCAGTCTTCTCGTAAAACTTCAGTATGTCCAAATCCAGACCACCAATATTCTTTGCACCAGATTCATACAGGAACGTCCTTTGAAGTGATACAGGGTCTGGTGATCCATAAAGTGTTGATGATGAGACTCATAAGAAGCAGTTAAATTCTTGTTGGAGAATTTGCAAGAGGTTTAACTTCTATTTTGATAAGCGTGAGGATAGAGTCTGGTTGATAAAGATTGGCTTGAGGAGAAGACTCTTCCACATCCTTGATACTTGCAGTATGGCTTGACAGGTCTGGGTCTGGTATGAGTCCAGATGAGCTTTTTTATTTGGTAGAGTTCTAGATCTTATTTTCTTCTTTGATGCATCCTTTTCTTTGTTTTGTCTTACTAGACTTGTGTTGTTGAGGAGCTTCCCCTTTATTTTATAGCCCATGCTTCGTATTCTAAAACACTTAGATAGACTATCAAATGATAACAAACTATGACTTGATTAAATTAGAGTACTTAATGTTGGTTATCAACAAATCTAAGATTTCTTCAGAAGTCTTGTTGGTTCTAACATAATTCCTAGCCTATTTTTCCTAATAATTTTTCTAAAATATTGATTCAAAATTCGTGATTAGCTTGAAATAGTTTTCGTAATTGGGAAGGGCTAAAATCATTTATTTTGGCTTTTTGGCTCCATATTGTAGGGTGGATCTCGAAAGATATGAAAGATCTCCTTCCTGATATCAAAATTTCACGTATTGTATATCATTTTGAAGAGGAAATGAAGATCTATAACTTTTGTGTCATGAGTTTTTTCTAATTTTGGACGCATCATAAAATTAATTTTTTTGCAAGTTTTGCCTATAGATACACACCACATTAGCTTAACACTAGCACATAGACCAATTGACTCATGATACTTGGCTCCACTTATCCCATTCTGATTGGACCAAGTCCCATTACTTATTTAACACTATGAACAACTTAAGAAGCAAGTTTTGGTACTCTGTTCCTTATTTTTCCTAGCTGAGACTTTATTTCCTCTTCCTTCAACATTCCACTTGCAATTTCTTAAGGAATTCACCAATTGCTCTTGGCAATTTTCACATGGTACCACTTAGTATCTTCATGCTTCTTCTCTACTTTAAACCCATCACACTAAACCTCAATTAAACTTTATTCTCCCTTTTTAATTACATGTTGGACTGAGTGCACAAAGGAGCAAAATTGGTGTCATTCTTTGCCTTCTCTTGCCGTTAGCTTCATCTAGGTAAAGGATCATGCATGCATGTCTCTCCTTGGATTTGAATTGTGATTTTAAGCTTTAAAAATAAATTCTTGCATGTTGAAATCTTGAGTCTGATGCTGGTCATGTGATGCCTACAAAAATAAATGATTATGCATGTTACTAAAAATTGTTAAAACCTTGTTTTTGTGAACCCTTTTGGCCAAAACTGTCAACCCCCGAATCCCAATATAATCAAGATAATTAATTAATAAAAATATGAATAAATTTTTCACGTTTTAAATATTTCCAAGACACCACCATGATTACATCAAGACTCGAATCATAGAAAATTGAAGAGTGAGATTTAATAAAATATAACTGGATCATTAAATAGTTTGCCCATGATTGTATACAAAAATAATAGAGTTTAAAGCAAAAGAAGAATATGTATACAGGGCACACGCCTAGTCCCATATATGAAGATATGAGAAAAGGCTTGGCAAAGCATGCAAGCATACAACACTAGCCTATTAGGCCACAGCTAATCTTATACATAAATCATAAACATGCAATGCCTAATATACAAATACATATATTTATAGGGTCATGCATAATACATCTCTAATGTCCACAATTTCATAATTGACCACATTCGATTCAACCTTAAAGTCATAAATCTTCAACACATATACATTCCCAAAGTGGCTACATAATCAACACCATTATATCCATCTATTAGGTATGAATCCCAATACCCTCAATATTCATACATCATCCGTATTGGTACATATTCA
This sequence comes from Clitoria ternatea, assembly GCA_037962975.1. Taxonomy (NCBI): domain Eukaryota; kingdom Viridiplantae; phylum Streptophyta; class Magnoliopsida; order Fabales; family Fabaceae; genus Clitoria; species Clitoria ternatea. The sequence goes on along the minus strand of CM075671.1, from coordinate 238,043,171 downwards.
TAATTCATCCATTAACATCAATAAATAATAACATCACCATATCCATTATATACATGACACAATAAATTACAACACTGCCAGCCAAGGCATTCCATTACCACTATTTTACCTTCACAAAAGCTTTACTTTAAAACCATCCTTATCCCATGACATTCCTGCAACAATACTAGAAAGTAGACCACATGGGAGAGTGAGTTATACATTTCAAATGACGATATGAATATAATTGAGATAATGTGCATATGCATATCAACCTCATGTATGCTTTTCTAAACATACCCACAATCATCATAACTTGTCAATTCAACGACACATACATACTTCATATTATTTCATCTATTCATAGTAAAGAGAGCATATACACATTAGTCATACGCTACAATGGGCCAACGTCAACATCATCGACCATTTAGGTTCTTTCTCAAAGCCACCATGGGCTATCATCACAAGCATCAAACATGATTAATTAAGCCCAACATTCTAATGGGCCACAACACACATATCGTCATAGTCAACATCGTTTTATATATATTCATATCATTTGTTAATCATATGTGGTCTTTTAGGTATTTAATTACTCATTTCACCAACACCACACCATAATCTCAATCATCATCAATCATCATCACCACCTGACATATCTCCATGCTATATGCAAATGCTCTTAGGCTAATGCATATACAGAATGGAATAAACATCAACAAATATGGATCCGATTGTGGGAATAAACACCAAATTGCAGGTTCAAGCATGATCACATACCATGCCTCTACTACAGTAGTATAATGTGTACACATATCTCATAATGCATGCATAATCACCAATTTTACTAGTACCAAACTGCATCACCCATTTTGCAACACTGGTTATTTTCACCATGACTGTGGTAAACAACATAATCAATAATATAAGGTGTTGCAGGCCAACCATGATTCTCAACATGGCATCTGTGATCCAAAGGACCACCGGGGATATCTGTTCCTCCAAAGCAACCCCCCATAAGGGTCAACCACATGCAGCTCCCTGTAGCTCAGCATAGGCAGCTTCATGACTTACACACCGAGTCATAAGGGAAACAACAGAAATGCTCATGCACTGAGCCACCCTCCCACTGGGCTAACCGGGGGAATCCCTTAATATTCCTACACTGGAAGCTATGATATGCCATGGATACAATGCAATGCAAATCAAATGCATTTCTCACACTGTGCATCCTAAATGCCACTCGTCAATCATCATCATCATAATCACCAGCACAACGATATACATCTTAGTGGATTTTATCTTTGATGGTTTTAGCCATTGTTTTCAAGTTTTAAGTGTGGCATTTTCATCTCGATATATCATTTATATTATACATGCAAGTCACCACTTGCAAACAACCATAATGGCATCACAACATCGCAAAATAATCATTAATATTAGTTAATCTTTCATCAATACCACCACATAATCATTTAGTGGATTTTCATTTCATTTGTCATTGCCATGGTTTCACAACTAGTGTGGTAATACAATAATTTTATTAATACAATTCAAACCACACCTACAAGCCTATGCTTGTATCAACTCAATGACATTCACAATCATCTATAATAACAATCAACTTTTATTCAAGGGATTGATCAACAACATCACCCATCATTACCCCTAATACAATTTCTTATTTTCACATAATAAAGGGGTTTTAAGTACTAATAAGCTCATGTTAACTTTCAATACTAAGACATGAGAAAAACTCATATTTTGTCTTAATAATAGTGGGACATGTCAGAAATATCACCTATTAGTCCCAATTTGACAACCATAAAAAGTTACGTTTAAAACCCTTTAAAACTTAAATTTTTCAACACAGTATGTTCGGTATTTTTCACCTAATGAGAGTTAGAAAAATCCAATTAAAGTGAGACCAATTCTTACACCTTCGTAACATAATTATCTACAACTTTTATGAAGAACTCGGAGGCCAAAAATGTCATTAAGATGCCCAAATAGGCCAAAAATAGCAAAGAAAACAGAGCAGTTAGAAAAACAGCATGACAGTGGCCATAACAAGGCCATGAGTCGATTCCCATATATGGGGAATCGATTCATGCATTAAAAAATCTCAAATCTGACAAACAAAAGGGTGGGAATCGATTCCCACATGCATATGAATCGATTCACGCTTCCAAGTGCCCAAAAATAGTGAAACAGATGAATCGATTCATCCCCTGGTATGAATCGATTCACATGATTCTGCCAAATTGAACAGTAAATCCAGAACACTTTGAATCGATTCACACACTATTGTGAATTGATTCATGATAGTACAGAGCCTATTTTTATGTAGAAAGTTTACATTTTTGGAACTTCTAATCCCCCTAACTTTTTCATATGAATTCCAATGCCCTCTAAATTTTAACACCAACTTATATATATTGTTTGTGACGTGTGGCCACCGGCCACACTCAAAAATTCCAAAAAATAAGGGACTTATGTGCTTAAATGTGTTTTACCCATTTTGAGGCACTTTTGTGTAGCTCAAGGACCTATTCTCATTGGAATTGGCTCATTCCAATTCCTACAAATCATAAACAACCTATATGGTCTATTGGGACTATCCCATGCCATCAAAACCACATAAAACTCTATTTGCCCTGTTCACTTCCATGATTATGCATTAAAAATACACTTTGTGAACTACAATATGACCCAAACCATCTATAATTCATTTCATTATGGGTCTTTCATTACAATGCATCAATTCCCATCAAAGGACCCCTAACCATTCATCACCATTTCATATATATATATATATATATATATATATATATAATTTCCAAAATTCAATAATTTGCCAAGCCTATCATCCATCACATCATCAATTCAACATTCAATATAATTATGGCAAGGTAATGCATGAGTTCATACATATACATAATTCAACAATTATATACTCATGCAATTTGAAATGCAAACTCCTCTCCTACCTCGAGAGAAGAATCGTGATTCCAATGCTCTGAATGCTCCACTTCATCATTCGACATTGAATCTACATATTGCACACATATACACATGTAATTAATAAGCCATTATAAGGCATCATCTTCTTAAAACTCATAGTCAAGTCCTAGACTTGTCTAAACTCTTACCCATAAGTCTTCCAAATCATCTTATGGACCATTCAACTATCATTATAATCATTCATGTCCAATATAAGCCCTTGGTTCCATTTAAGACCATCATTAATCAACAACCTCAATGGCATATGTCAAGGCCTAAGACTCCATCAAATCAAATATCCATCTCCCTAATCCACTATCAATGGTTTGCTCCCATTATTAACATCATCATAAATATCAATAATCAAAAATAAATTTCCTTTAATCATATACATACTCACATGTACTCATCTTCAAACCTCAATAATCAACACCAATGCTTCAAACATTCATCTTCTCATATAAAATCATTCTAAGGCATCGAAAATCATCAAAATCACCTATTTAGCCAAAACCCCCAATTTATCATACCTAGGGTTTCCTCTAAAATTTCCCATCAATAATTTACAATCATCAATTTCAACCATTTGTATACATTCGTAGGTTAACAACAATACATCCCACTCATCATCAACAACAACTCTAAATCCCCAGGGTTATCCAACCTAGGGTTCATATTCTCATCAACACCTACAACTTCTAACACCACTATTTTAAGCTTAAGCAACCATAAACCACAAATAGAGGAGGAAGGATTCAAAGTCTTACCTCAAGAGTCCAAGCTCTCACAAAAACAAAAATAGGGAGGGGGAGAAGAGCCCATTTAATCTTTGCCCCAAAGTGCCATTCAAGCTCCATGAATCCATGCTCAAGTATTAAGTTTGGCAAGAGATGAAGGTGAAGGAGGAGGGTTCGGTTCGGCCAAGGAGGGAGGGAGAAGAAGAAGAAAATATGGAGAAGGGTGAGAGAAGGAGGTACCACCGAAAATGAGAGAAAGAGAGCGAGGTTAGTGTAAAAATTAGACATTGTCCAATGGGTAAGACAATGTATCATGGCCATTTGTCCATTGGGTCATAGAACCCCATTAACCATTGTGTAATAACATGAAAAGTAAAAAATAAGAGAGAGGGAGAGAGAGAGGTCACGGCTGAGAAAGATAGGAAAATGGGAGTTTTCATTTTCTTTTTATTCTATTTTGGCTCGTATTTTCCCCGTTTTGCAACATATATCAAGTCTGATTAATTATTTTCTTAACACTAAATATTATTCCAACTATACCATCGTAACCACAATAATTTTCTAAACATTCTAGACCCATCAAATATCTAATTTGACCAAGTGGGTCCCACATCATCTGTTAAATCACCCGGTTTCGGTAAATTTTAGTTTACCAATAATTCACCTTTAATGTCAAATTAATCCTCCCATAATTATTGGACCATAAATAATTAATTACCATTAATCAATAAATTTATTTTCTTTATAATCTAGGTTGTTACAAAAACCCTTGCCATCTATTTTCTTGAAATTTTGAGTATAAATTTTAGTTTTGATGTATCAATGAATAATGCATGTATCATGGTGGTTCATGGCTGTGATAAGGGTGCTCTTTAAATAAACGTGTATTGAGTTGACTAGTAACAAAATTGAGTTTGCTTGTGTTGCTTCTTAATCGTGTGATGTACTAGAGTTTCTTTTGGTATTGAGCAAAGTTTTTAAACTTAAAAAATGGTTTTTTGAGACGTGGATAATGCTGTTTGGAATTTCCCTTTTTTGGTCATGAATAAGTTAGTATTATGTTACTTTAACAAAATATGATGATGGACCTTAGAGGTGTTTAGGATTGATTAGTACATGGAAACTGAATGATAAAGATGTATAAAATGCTTGCCGTGTTACTTGAATTAGTTTAAAATTTTTTAGTTATATTGTTATGCATGAATATGAGGTGTTAAAAGCTAAAAATTAATGGTGTTGAAAGTTGGAAATTAATGGTGTTAAAAACTAAAACTTGGAGGTGTTAAAAGCTGAATGGTAAAGGTGTTAAAGGCTGAAAAATAGTAATGTTAAAAGTTTGAATTAACAGGTGCTAAAAGTTTGGGATAACATGTGTTAAAAGCTGACAGCAGGTGTTAAAAGCTGGCAACAGACATGAAAAGCGAAATTCTGGTGATGTTAAAAGCTGTAGTTTTAAGAATTAAAATCTAAACTTTTTAATAGGTGTAAAAAGATAAAATTTTAGTGGTGTTAAAAATAGGTTTTTGAAAAATGCTTAAGGCTGAATTTTGGATATTAAATTTTTTAGTAATAAATTTTATTATGGTAATTTGGATTAAAAGGGAATTTTTATAAGTTAACCATGGAGTAATTAAATTAAATGAAGTCCATTACATGATTTTATATAAGTATCTAAATGTTGAAGTTTTACAAAGTTTTTAAATGATTTAAGGACCTTTAAGCAAAATGTTTTGAATATCTGATCGCTTAAGAATAAAAGAAAATTTTTATATGATTGTCGCGACCGAGATCGTGGTGGGATGACTGACCCTTAAAACATTCATTGTAAAACGGTTCGAAATCCTTTCGAAAAAACAAGGAGTCGCCACCAATATTTTTCAAAGGTAAAATACTGGAAAAACCTCTTTTAAAAGCACTGGTTATAAAAGTAAAATTCTAAGTTCAGGAGTCGAATTACAGATGAGGAAGGTATTAGTACCTCACAACTGTTTATTATAAAACGGTTACCCCAAATTGATAACGCTCATTATAAGTAGCCCAGAAATTATTTTTAAAACTTCTTTAGAAAAGGAACAAGAAAAACAGACAAGGAGGTTCCGAAATAAGACTAACAGGAAGTCTCATCTAAATTAATCTTAAATCGAACAACTTGACCAAACAATGACAGTAAAGTACTAAATAGTGACAATAAAGGACTAAACATGACAGTAAGAAACCAAATAGTAACAGTAAGAATCCTAAACAGTAACAGTAAAAGACTAAATAGTGACCGCAAAGACTAAACAATGACAGCGAGAAACTAAATAGTGACAATAGAAACCAAACAATGACAGTGAGAAACCAAGCAGTGGCAGTAAGGATTAACAGGACATCCTGTCCAAATTAACCTTTAATTGTAACACAAATTAGATATTAACATAAAATTAAATAGGATGAGATAAAATAAGTTGATTAATTAAAACAAACGATTAATAGGACGTCTTGCCCAAATTAACCATTTTCTATGAGAAAAATAAAATATACTAAAAATATGAGAAGACTAACAAGACTTCTCGTCTAAAGTAATCCATCTTTTTTAAAAACATCATTATTATTGTATATTGGAAAATATGTTGAGATCAACAAGACGTCTTGTCTAAATTAATCCCATTTAAAATATTATTATTTAATAGATAATAACCGATTGAAAATTTGAAAAGGTTAACAAGACGTCTCGTTTAAATTAGCCTCTTTTTTAAATATTATTAAAAATATTGAAAACATGAGATTAACAAGACGTCTCCTCTAAATTAACCTTATTTTATAATAAATAATATTAAAAATATTAAAAACACGAGATTAACAAGACGTCTCGTCTAAATTAACCTCATTTTATAATAAATAGTATTTTAATTAGAGAGATTAAAAATAAGAGGTTAACAAGATGTCTTGTCTAAATTAACCTTCTTGCGATAGAATAAGGTTTTAAAATTAAGTATTAACAACATAGAATTGATCGAGATAATAACAGAGACTTGAAAATTAAACAAAGGAAAGTGCACCGTATAACATCCCAGATTTTAAAAAAATAAAAGAATAAATTAAGTAAATAAATATTGAATAATTACATGTAAATTATTTAATGTCCCAGAGTATTGAGAATAATTAAATTAATATTTTTAGGGACTGTTGGTGATTTATTGAGATTGGTTAAGCTGAAAATAAGTCCATTGAGATATGAGTATCGGACCAAGTACCTCTGAATAAGATGATATTGGTCAGGGCTATTATGAATAATATTGGGAGTCTGAATATATACTCAGAATAATTTTTAGATAAAGTATTGAGCCCGAACGAAGGTCCTGTTGGTCTTAAAATGATGAATCTTTTAATAAAGTGTTAAAAATTAAAGCCAAAAGCCAAAATTTCTCCTCCTTTTCATGTGAGATTGCTGAGCCCTTGGAAACACATATTGTTTCTTCACTTCTTCTTTTATTTTCTCCTTAATTTCCTTTTATCATCTTCTTCTAAAACCCTAGCCAAGAGGTGATCTCTCCCCCTCCATTTTCGTTTTCAAGGAGCTTGGAAGGAGACCATTGGAGCTTGAAGCCTGCTCCTTTTTCCCCTCCATTTTCATACTACCCCTCCTTCCTTCTTGAACCCACTTTGTCTTTGGGTGTGAGGTAAGTATACTCCCCATTTTGTTAAGTTTTTGGCCATGGGTGTGTGTTATTATACTTTGGGGGAGCAATGTATATGGAAGGGTGTTTATTAGAAGTATTTAATACATAAACCCTAGAGTGGGTTGCCATAAATGGGAATATTTATGAGGGCTTAAGGGTGGAGGTGCAATTATAGATGGAAGGTGATGAAGATTAATGATGCTCTAATGTATGTTGTTGGGTTTTAGAGAAACCCTAGCTTTTAAGAATTGGAGAAAGTTAGGAATATTGGTTGGAAAGTGTGATTGAGAGCAAATACAAGCATTTGGGTGTATGGGCATTAATTGGTATGGTATTTTGTGAAGGTTAGGGCTATGGTTGCCTTGTAGCTTTTGAATCCAATTGATGTATCTTAATGAGAAGGAATTCCCAAACCCTAATAAATGATAAAAATGATGTCTATAACATGTACAGTGCATGTTATGAAATTATAGATATGATTATGATTAAATAGAATTGAAATGATGTTTTAGATTGATGATTGATTGGGATTCTATATGCATGATTTTGTAGGATCCATTCTGAACGACGAGGAGGGTGCGTCTTATCAATCAGAATTCTTCTCTTGAGGTAGGAGAGGAGTCTTATGTTCTAAATGCATGAATTTGAATGGTATAGGATTGCCATATATGTTGATATACATGTTTGTCTTGCTTGGAGTGCTATATGATGTTGTGTATGATGTTGATGATATGTTTTGGCATTATGCTTGATGTATTTTGAATGATTTTGGTGTGTTATATGGTGGTGTAAATCGTTTGATGTTATGTGGTGATATATATGTCCACCATAAGTGTAAATTGTTGGTGATGTGTGGTAGAGAATGGTTGAAGTCTTTGTATTGATGATGAAAGTGAATGATATGAATGAGAGCTATCAAAAATACCACACAAAAATTTAAACTAATAAGAATAACCAACAATAATGAACCCACTAAAAGTCTTGTGGTGATGTTGGTGATGATGATGATGGTGATGTATGATGAGTGGCATATATAGGGTGCATAGAGTGAGAAACGCATATGATTTTCATTTGCATCCATGGCATACTGCATAGCCACCGATGTTGGAATATAGGGGAGTTCCCTCGACCGACCCAGTGGGGGGTGGCTCGGTGCACGAGCAAGTTTTATTTTCCCCTGTGACTCAGTTTGTAAATCATGAAGCCGCCCATGTATTACTTCAGGGAGCTATATGTGGCCGACCATTGTGGGGGGTGGATCTCGATGAGCAGGTGACCCCGGTGGTCCTTGAGATCACAGCCAGCATGATTTGATATCTGGCCGGCCCGTAACACCATATGTTGAATATGTTGTATACCGCGGTCATGGTGAAAATGACCAGGTGTTGTAAGATGGGCGATGCAGTTTGGTACTGGTAAAACAATTGGCAAATGCATGTAAATTTAAGAATAAGTGTACACATTTTACTACTGCAGTAGGGGTATGGTTAGATGATCATACTTGAGGCCCATAATTGGTGTTTATATTCCCACAGTCAGATCTACAATTGTTGATATATTCCATTGTGCATATGCATTAGCTTAAGAGCGTTTGCATATAGCAAGGAAGTATGCCAAAGGAGATGAATTATGATGATGGATGTATTGGAGATGATATAATACATTAAGACAACATGAAGATATAAATACCTATTAATAAATTATGTAAAGTGATGTATTACGTGATAGTCCAATGTTGCAGGACTTGATTATGAATATGCTTGTATACCTTGCTTAATTTAAAATGATGTTGAGTTATGTGTGTGATAAAGATATAATGAGAAATGAGGTGTTGTGTATATGCAAGTATACATGTTTGATGCATATTTACATAATCACATGGTATTCATATTCATTCTTTTGGAATGTATGACTCACTCTCCCATGTTGTCCATTTTTAGACTTGTGATGCAGGGCAATTGTGGGGAGAGTGGACATTTTGAAGTACATTTTGGTTGAGGAGGTAAATAGTAGTATAGGAAGTTCCTTGGCCGGTAAAATCTAGACTTTTGTATAGCATATAGGATGTATGTATGCTTATTTTGTTATCTAGATTAGAGATGATGATTTTGAAGGTCATGTAGGAAAATTGGACCTTGGTGTGTATGGCCAATTTTCATTTGTGACCCAAATGATGTAAGATGATGAATTATGATGTTGGATGATGTTAATTCTTATGAGTGAGTGACATGTTTTATAATTTATAGTATTTGATGAAGAATTTGTGAGAATGATTTGAATGGCATGTAATGAATGAAAGGGAGTTGAATTTAATATGTGTGAAAGAGTGGGTAGACTCCCAAATGCATAATAGAATATGAATAATGCATTAGAATAGGCTAACATAGCAATAAATGGTAATTGGCATGTTAAGTTGCATGAAAATCTCATGTTTTCCCATTTTCTGCATAACTCGCTCAAGCGAGTGAGAATCTCGCTCAAGCGAGATCCTTCGGTATCAGTGTTTTAGCCACTGGCTGAAATTTGCTCAAGCGAATAGCCTTCTCACCCAGGCGAGATTGGTCTGGAATCAGTGGATGGTCACTGGACCATTTTCGCTCAGGCGAAGTGGCTTAGGTTGGAGACTCGCTCAAGCGAGGAGAAGGGAAATAGATACTAGACGATTTTCACCCAGGCAAGATTTGCCTCGCCCAAGCAAAAATCAGGCAGAGAGTTTCCAATGTTACTAGAGGAATCTCATTCAAGCGAGATGGAACTCACTCAAGCGAGATTAGCTCCTGATGCAAACCTCCTCTCTCGCTCAAGCGTCTCGCTGGCTTGCCCACGGGGGATTCCCGAATCTCACTCAAGTGAGATGGGGTCTACTCAAGCAAAGGGACCCCCTGATGCTTAAAACTCCATCTCGCTCAGCCTTTATCGTTTTTTCTCAAGCGTGTGTACACGAGCTCGCTCAAGCGAATGTGGTACTCGCTTGAGCGAGTGGCAGCCTGATACACATATTTGTTTTGTTTTAAATGATTGTATTTCCTTTGCACTAAATCCTCTTCTTGCATCATCTGAACGTTTGTTTGGAAATATTATGGGTCCTTGAACCCCATGAAATCTCCCCCTTTTAAAATAAATCATACAACAATCAAATTAATTAATTCTTCCACTATTTCTAATTGGAAATTTATTATAAAATCTTCTTTTAATCTACCTCTTATATCTTCATATATGGGAGTGGCTTTTTATAGATCCAGGTGTTGAGTTAAATGCTTTACCACTCTAGTTATTTGACTAATTAATGCTTTAGAAAACATGAAAAAAATTTCCCCGTATTTTTAGGGCGTCTCAACCTGGTATCAGAGCAATGGTTTGCTCTTGATACGACCATAATTGATGTTATTAATGTAATTGTTGTTTATGATTGAATTATATGAGCTGTGATTGATTGATTTATGGATTATTTGGGTGAGTTGTGATTGTTATCATTGAATTGAGATAGATGCACTCGTTGTTGAGTCCGGCCAAGAATACTTACACTATTTACCTCTAATGATGAATGTGTTGCGATCATGTATTGAAAATGATATGATTATATGATGTAGTACATGATAGGCTTATGAGTGCTAAATTTCTTGAATTCATAAGCCGAAAGGTTATTGTTTGGTCTAGTTTACTCATATGTGAGCCATGTTTTAACATATAGGCTTGAAATATGGCTGGTAGACCAAATCGTGAGGCTGCTGCTATGGCAAATGCCTTAAATCGATTTGCCAACCTCTTGGAAAGACAAGGCCAGCTGAACGTGGGACAAGGCTCCCAAGGTCTTGATCTATTTCTTAAGAGGAAACCTTTAGAGTTTCATAGAGGTTATAAGCCTGAAGATGCATATGCTTGGATTAATGACTTGGAAAGAATTTATGCTAGCTTTGAGTGTTCTGAAGCGCAAAAGGTAGAGTATGCGGTATTTATAATCTGCGATGAAGCCGGGGCTTGGTGGCGTCTTACTAGGGGACGCATGATATCTGCTGATGTTCCTTTGATTTGGGAAAACTTCAAGGTGGAGTTCTTGAAGAAATATTTTCTGGACAGCTATAAAAGCAAGAAGCTTAAGTTTATGGAACTTAAGCAAGGTGACATGACGGTGGAGAGGTATGCCTCCAAGTTTGAGAAGCTATGTGCATTTTATCCGCCCTATTAACAAGAGGGTACTGAAGCTTCCAAATGTATGAAGTTTGAAAATGGATTGAGGCCTGAGATCAAGCGGGCTATTCGACATCAAAAGATACAAAGCTTTCCGACACTTGTGAACAAGTGTCGCTTATATGAAGAAGACAATGTGGCTCCTTCGAGTCAAAGAAGGCATGAGCCTAAGTTGAAAGGCCAATTTTCTAGCTTCAAGAAGCAAGGGCACTTCAAGAAGAAGTTCTTTCATGGTGAACCCTCCAGTATAAGAGGACGTAGTGCTCCTAGAGGTGGTTACGGTGGTGGTAACCAAGGCCGTGGAAATGTCCAAGGCCTAACTTGCTATAAATGTGGTGCTAACCATTTGGCACGAGATTGCCCATGGGACGATGTGTTGTGCTACCAATGTAACCTACCCGGGCATATTCATCCCAATTGCCCATTGAACACAAGAGGTGCTAATGTTGACACTCCTAACTGCATGAATTATGATGCTAACCGTGGAGGCCGTGGTGGTTTTGGAGGCCGTGGCCGTGGAAACGGTAATGGTTATAATGGTGGCCGAAATAGTGGCCGTGGTGGAAATCATAACGGTGGAAGAAACGGTAATGGTTGAAGAAATGGCCATGGTGGAAGGAACGGTAACCGTAATGGTGGTGATCAACTACAAGCTGTTGGTAGAGTGTTTGCAATTACTGGTGAAGAAGCCGCGCAAGCTGAAGATCTTATTCGTGGTGAGTGTGAAATCCTTGGTATTTTGGTAAATGTTATCTATGATTCTGGTGCTACGCACTTATTTATTTCTTAGGACTGTGTGAGGCGCTTAAGGGTGCCTGTTTGTATGATGAAGGGTTCCATATTGGTGACCATACTGACCGGTACTTGTTTAAGATTGATGACTCGATGTAAGAATGTCGAGATGGACCTTGAGGGTAGAAAGTTTGTTGTATCCCTCGTATGTCTGCTTATGAAGGACCTGGACATCATTCTAGGCATGGATTGGTTGTCTACTAACAAAGTCTTGGTGGATTGTCATAACAAGACAGTGATCTTCCTGACTTCAAATACTGAAGGCTTTGATGTGCAAGGTATCTCTCAGCTTCTTATGATGTTCTGCTTGGTTGATGGGAATGGCGCTTCCCAATCTTGTGAAATTCCTATTGTTTCAGAATTTCCCGATGTGTTTCCAGATGAGATTCCTGGATTGCCTCTTCCATGAGAAGTGGAATTCTCTATTGACCTTATTCCTGGTGTTGAGCCTATTTCTAGAAGTCCTTATAGGATGTCTCCTATAGAGTTGGCCGAATTGAAGAAGCAAAGGGAGTTTATTCACCTAAGTGTGTCTCCTTGGGGTGCTCTTGTGTTGTTGGTGAAAAAGAAGGACGGAAGCATAAGATTATGTGTCAACTATCGCCAACTCAACAAGCTAACTATTAAGAACAAATATCCTCTTCCTTATATTGATGATTTTTTGGATCAATTGAAGGGTGTTGTGGTATTCTCTAAGATTGACTTGTGTTTTGGCTATCACCAAATTCGGGTTAAGACCAAAGAATTCCGAAAACTGCCTTCTGAACGCGATATGGACACTATGAGTACGTAGTGATGCCATTTGGAGTGACAAATGCTCCTGCAATTTTCATGGATTACATGAATCGCATCTTCCACGAGTATCTTGACCAGTTTGTCGTAATGTTTATTGATGATATTTTGGTGTACTCCAAGAGTCATGAAGAGCATGAAAGACATCTTCGTCATGTATTGTCTATTCTTCGAGAGAAAGAATTGTATGCTAAGCTCTCTAAATGTGAATTCTAGATGAGTGAGATCTCTTTTCTTGGTCATTTGATTTCTACTGATGGAGTTACCATTGATAGATCAAAAGTTGAAGCTGTTATGGCTTGGGAAAGACCGACATCCGTGACAGAGATAATAAGTTTTCTTGGTTTTGCCGGTTATTACCGAAGGTTTATTGAGGGATTTTCTCGCTTAGCTCTGCCGTTGACGAAGTTGACCCGTAAGAACTAACCCTTTGTGTGGACCCTTGAATGTGAAGAAAGCTTTCAAGAGCTAAAGTTGAGACTTACTACCGCACCGGTGTTAGCGCTACCCGATTTGATGACTGATTTTGTGGTGTATTGTGATGCGTCTATGCATGGTCTGGGTCGTGTATTGATGCAGTGTGAGTGTGTGATAGCCTATGCGTCTCGACAGTTGTGACCACATGAGGTTAATTATCCCACACACGATCTGGAATTGGAGGCGGTGGTGTTTGCTTTGAAGTTGTGGCGACATTACTTGTACGGTTCTAAGTTTGTGGTCTTTAGTGATCACAAGAGCCTTAAGTATTTATTTGACCAAAAGGAACTAAATATGCACCAACGACGATGGATGGAGTTTCTAAAAGATTATGAGTTTGAGTTGAGGTATCACCCCGGAAAGGCCAATGTGGTTACAGACGCTTTAAGCTAAAAATCGTTGCATATCTCTATGATGATGGTGAAAGAAATAGAGTTAATTGAACAATTTAGAAATTTGAATATGGGCGTAGAGGCCTATACTTCCAAGAAAATATCGCTTGAAATGTTGAAAGTCACAAATAAGTTTCTTGAATATATGAAGGTACAACAACCGAATGGTGAGTATTTGATTAAGATGAAGAAAACCTAAGATAAAAGGAAGAATTTGTTCCTAGTGGAAGGTCAAGATGGCATTTGGCGTGTGAAGGGCCGAATTTATGTTCCCTCAAGTGGTGACATGAGGAAATGTGTACTTGAAGAAGCTCATAAAAGCGTATTGAGCATTCATCTTGGTTCCACCAAGATGTATCAAGACTTGAAGAAGAATTTTTGGTGGCCTGGTATGAAGCGTGATGCGGTGAACTTTGTGGCATCTTGCCTCGTTTGTCAGAAGGCGAAGGTCGAGCATCAAAGACCGTCTGGTTATTTGAGGCCTTTGGAAATCCCTGTTTGGAAGTGGGATAGTATAGCTATGGGTTTTGTTTCTGGACTACCCAAAACTCATGCTGGAAACGATGCCATATGGGTAATTATGGATCCGTTGATGAAGTGTGCTCACTTCTTGCCCATAAATATGAAGAGTTCCTTAGAGGATCTGGCGCAATTTTACATTAAAGAAATAGTGAGGTTGCATGGTGTGCCCTCTAGTACCATTTCTGATAGAGACCCACACTTTACTTCTTGATATTGGGGAAGTCTACATGAGGCCATGTGCTCTAAATTAAAGTTGAGCTCAGCTTATCACCCTCAGACAGACGGACAATCCGAGAGGACTATTTAAAGTCTTGAGGATTTGTTACGTGCATGTGTTCTAGAACATGAAGGTTCATGGGTGAAGTATTTGCCTTTAATTGAGTTTACCTATAACAACAGCTTTCGTTCTAGTATTGGCATGGCACCATATAAAACGTTGTATGGAAGGAAGTGTAGAAGCCCTTTGTGTTGGCTTGAGGTTGGTGAAAACTTGGCCTTAGGGCCAGAGATTGTTTAAGAGACTACTGAGTAGATTAGAAAGATACAAGAGAATATGAAGATTGCTCATGATAGACAGAAGAGTTATTATGATAAGAGGCATAGACCACTTGAGTTCCAAATGGGTGATCACGTATTCTTGAAGGTTTCGCGTGATAAAGGGATTGGAAGGGCGCTGAAGAGTGGGAAGTTGAGCCCTAGATTCATTGGACCTTACGAGGTATTGGAGCGGATTGGTGACATTGCTTATCGGATAACACTCCCTCCGCATCTCACAAATCTACATAATATATTTCATGTATCTCAGTTGAGGAAATATGTACATGATCCCCTACATGTGATTCCTATAGACGATGTCAATATACAAGATGATTTATCTATTCCTCCTATTTCTATTTGTGTTGTTGAGCATTCTGTGAAGAAACTACGGAACAAGCTGGTACCTTTGGTAAAGGTCGCTTGGAAACACGGAAATATGGAGACGTACATGTGGGAACATGAGGACGACATCAGAGAACGATACCCCGACATGTTCGAATCCGGTATGTTAAATTTCGAGGATGAAATTTTCTTTTTGGTGGGGTGGATTGTAACATCCTAGATTTTAAGAAAAATAAAAGAATACATTAAGGAAATAAATATTGAATAATTACATGTGAATTATTTAATGTCCCAGAATATTAAGAATAATTAAATTAAGATTTTTACAGACTGTTGGTGATTTATTGAGACCGGTTAAGCTGAAAATAAGCCCGATTGAAATATAAGTGTCAGACCAAGTACCTCTGAATGAGATGATATTGGTTAGGGCTATTAAGAATAATATTGGGAGTCTGAATATATATGGGGAATAATTTTCAGATAAAGTATTGAGCCCGAATGAAGGCCCTGTTGGTCTTAAAAGGATGAATTTTTTAATAAAGGGTTAAAAATTAAAGCCAAAAGCCAAATTTTCTCCTCCTTCACGTGAGATTGCTAAGCCCTTGGAAACACATGTTGTTTCTTCATTTCTTCTTCTGTTTTATCCTCTATTTCCTCTTATCTTCTTCTTCTAAAAGCCTAGCTAAGAGTTGATCTCTCCCCCTCTATTTTCATTTTTAAGGAGCTTGGAAGGAGACCATTGAAGCTTGAAGCCTTCTCCTTTTCCCCCTCCATTTTCGTACTACCTCTTCCTTCTTCTTGAACCCACTTTGTCTTTGGGTATGAGGTAAGTATACTCCCCATTTTGTTGAGTTTTTTGCCATGGGTGTGTGTTATTATACTTTGGGGGAGAAATGTATGTGGAAGGGTGTTTATTGGAAGCATTTAATACATAAACCCTAGAGTGGGTTGCCATAAATATGAATATTTATAGGGGGTTAAGCGTGGAGGTGCAATTATGGTTGGAAGGAGATGAAGATTAATGATGCTCTAATATGTGTTGTTGGGTTTTAGAGAAACCCTAGCTTTTAAGAATTGGGGAAAGTTAGGGATATTAAAGTGTGATTAAGAGCAAATGCAAGCATTTGGGTGTATAAGCATTAATTGGTGTGGTATTTTGTGAAGGTTAGGGTTATGGTTGCCTTGTAGCTTTTGAATCCAATGGATGTGGCTTAATGGGAAGGAATTCCCGAAGCCTAATAAATGATAAAAATGATGTCTATAACATGTATAGTGCATGTTATGAAATTATAGATATGATTATGATTAAATAGAATTAAAATGATGTTTTAGATGGTTGATTGATTGAGGTTCTATATGTATGATTATGTAGGATCCATTTTGAACGACGAGGCGAGTACGTCTTATCAATCAGAATTCTTCTCTTGAGGTAGGAGAGGAGTTTTATGTTCTAAATGCATGAATTTGAATGGTATATGATTGCCATATGTGTTGATATACATGTTTACCTTGCTTAGAGTGCTACATGATGTTGTGTATGATGTTGATAATATGTTTTAGCAACATGCTTGATGCACCTAGAATGATTTTGGTGTGTTATATGGTGGTGTAAATCGTTTGATGTTATGTGGTGATATATATGTCCACCATAACTGTATAATGATTGTTGGTGATGTGTGATAGAGAATGGTTGAAGTCTTTGTATTGATTATGAAAGTGAATGATATGAATGAGAGCTATCGAAAATACCACACAAAAATTTAAACTAATAAGAATAACCAACAATAATGAACCCACTAAAAGTCTTGTGGTGATGTTGGTGATGATGATGATGGTGATGAATGATGAGTGGCATATATAGGGTTCATAGAGTGAGAAATGCATATGATTTGCATTTGTATCCATGGCATACTGCATAGCCGCCGATGTTGGAATATAGGGGAGTTCCCTCGGCTGACCCAGTAGGAGGGTGGCTCGGTGCACGAGCAAGTTTTATTTTCCCCTGTGACTCAGTGTGTGAGTCATGACGCCGCCCATGTATTGCTTCGGGGAGCTATATGTGGCCGACCCTTGTGGGGGGTGGTTCTCGATGACCAGGTGACCCCGGTGGTCCTTGGGATCACAGCCGCCATGATTTGATATCTGACCGTCCCGCAACACCATATGTTGAATATATTGTATACCGCGGTCATGGTGAAAATGACCAGGCATTGTAAGATGGGCGATGCGGTTTGGTACCAGTAAAACAATTGGTGAATGCATGCAAATTTAAGAATAAATATACATATTTTACTACTATAGTAGGGGTATGGTTAGATGATCATACTTGAGTTCCACAAATTGGTGTTTATATTCCCACAGTCAGATCTGTAATTGTTGATATATTCTATTGTGCATATGCATTGGCTTAAGAGCATTTGCATATAGCAAGGAAGTATGCCAAAGGAGATGAATTATGATGATGGATGTATTGGAGATGATATAATATGTTAAGACAACATGAAGATATGAATACCTATTAATAAATTGTGTAAAGTGATGTATTATGTGAGAGTCCAATGTTGTAGGACTTGATTATGAATATGCATGTATACCTTGCTTGATTTAAAATGATGTTGAGTTATGTGTGTGATAAAGATATAATGAGAAATAAGGTGTTATGTATATGCAAGTATACATGTTTGATGCATATGTACATAATCACATGATATTCATATTTATTCTTTTGGAATGTATAACTCACTCTCCCATGTTGTCCATTTTTAGACTTGTAATGCAAGGAAATTGTGGGGAGAGTGGACATTTTGAAGTACATGTTGGTTGAGGAGGTAAATAGTGGTATAAGAAATGCCTTGGCCTTCAAAATCTAGACTTTTATATAACATATAGGATGTATGTATGCTTATTTTGTTATCTAGATTAGAGATGACGATTTTGAGGGTCATGTAGGAAAATTGGACCTTGGTGTGTATGGCCAATTTTCATTTGTGACCCAAATGATGTAAGATGATGAATTATGATGTTGGATGATGTTAATTCTTATGAATGAGTGACATGTTTTATAATTTATGGTATTTGATGAAGAATTTGTGAGAATGATTTGAATGCCATGTAATGAATGAAAGGGAGTTGAATTTAATATCTGTTAAAGAGTGGGTAGACTCCCAAATGCATAATAGAATATGAATAATGCATTAGAATAGGCTAACATAGAAATAAATGGTAATTGGCATGTTAAGTTGCATGAAAATCTCATGTTTGCCCGTTTTCTGCATAACTCGCTCAAGCTAGTGAGAATCTCATTCGAGCCAGATCCTTGGGTATCAGTGTTTTGGCCACTGGCCAAAATTCGCTCAAGCGAATGGCCTTCTCGCTCAGGCGAGATTGGTCTGGAATCAGTGGATGGTCATTGGACCATTTTTGCTCAGGCGAAGTTGCTTAGGTTGGAGACTTGCTCAAGAAAGGAGAAGGGAAATAGATACTGGACAATTTTCGCCCAGGCGAGATTTGCCTCGCCCAAGCAAAAATCAGGCAGAGAGTTTCCAATGTTACTAGAGCAATCTCGCTCAAGCGAGATGGAACTCGCTCAAGCAAGATTGGCTCCTGATGCAAACCTTCGCTCTCGCTCAAACGTCTCGCTGGCTCGCCCAAGGGGGATTTCCGAATCTCGCTCAAGCGAGATGGGGTCCGCTCAAGCGAAGGGACCCCCTGATGCTTAAAACTCTATCTCGCTCAGCCGTTCTCGTTTTCGCTCAAGCGTGTCTACGCGAGCTCGCTCAAGCGAATATGGTACTCGCTTGAGCGAGTGGCACCCTGATACACATATTTGTTTTATTTTAAATGATTGCATTTCCTTTGCACTAAAACCTTTTCTTGCATCATCTGAACGTTTGTTTGGAAATATTATGGGTCCTTGAACCCCATGAAATCTTCCCCTTTTAAAATCAATCATACAACAATCAAATTAATTAATTCTTCCGTTGTTTCTAATTGGAAATTTATTATGAAATCTTCTTTTAATCTACCCTCTCATATCTTCATATATTGGAGTGGCTTTTTATAGATCCAGGTGTTGAGTTAAATGCTTCACCACTCTAGTTATTTGACTAATTAATGCTTTAGAAAACGTGAAAAAAATTTCCCCGTATTTTCGGGGCATCTCAGGCCGACAGGAATTGATTCTCGCTCCTACATATTCTCAAACTTTCGAGAAATCAGGGTTACGCAGTTTTTTTAATGGAAATTAACTTTTAAAATATTTAGATTATTTTTATTGATTTGATTTTTAATAATAAAAGAAAGTAAAATTCATGAGGAAGGAGAAATACAAGGCGAAGAAGATCGCATGTGCATAAACCTTCAAGATCTTATTAAGTGCATGTAGGTAAAGTAATTTACACGACATCAATCACTAGAGTTTTGATTTAGCAAAAAAGATTATTCATCTTCATAAAAGATATGTTTAGATTTTAATATATTGTTATTTAGAAAAAAGTAAATTCATCATAAACAAAAACTACTTAATTCTATTTTAGGAGAGATATTTTTGGTTTTAAGGTTTTATTATAGATTTATCACTAAATATAAAAAGATGTTTAACCTTCAATATTTCCAATTTTTTAACTTTAACAAAAAGATTATTTCATCCTAAAAAGAAACAATGTCTAGACTTTACTAATTTAAATAATTATTTACTTTTATTTTAGAAAAAGATATTTTTAGGTTTAAGATTTTTATTTTAGCACAAGCAACTTATTATGTTTTGGAAGAAAAGTATATTTAGCTTTTAATATTTTTTTCATTATTTCTTTAAATTTAAAATAAATAAAAGAAAACTAATAATTTTTATTCATTTTTTTAAATGAAACAACAGATACCTAATAATAACTGAAATAGTAATAAACAATAACACTAAAAATATTTATTGGCTTTTTCCTTAAGAACTTAAGAAACAATACTCTTTTTTCTTGTTTTAGCAAAAGGAAAGAACTTGGGCACTTTTTGGGCTTCAAGTCCATTATCAAATAACCAAAAAAAACCATCAGGGTCAGGAATTAAAAGTTAAGAGTGGAGAGGTAGTGAGGGACGACAGAGAGAGTGGAAGAGATAGAGTGTGAGTGGAGGAGAGAGAAACATGAAGAAATAGGGAGAAAGAAGAGGAAACCGGAGGAGATCTGCATGGCGTCGACGTCGGAGGAGTCTGGCCAAATGAAACAGCATCGAACTTGAGGCGTGGTCACGTGAGGAGGGGACGACTAGTTTGGGCTTGCTGAGAGATCGTTGGTTCACAGAAGAGGTTCTGGTCTGCGACGGTCGCAGGTTGGTGTTGAAATTGGTCACTGTCGGGGTGGAGCGGAGGTAGGGAGCTCTTCTCCTTTTGCTATTTCTGTTTTTATTGTTTGAGTTTTGGGTTTTGACGATTTTGGTTTTAATGGTTTTTGTTGATGATGGTGATGGTTAAGAGGATGGTGATGAAGGTGATTTTTGTGTTGTTTGTTTTTGGCTTACGGTTTGATGATGAAGATGAGATGATGAATTTGATTGTCATTTTGGGTTTTTGATTTTTGATGAATGGTGATGAGGATGCATGTGGATTGCTGTTGTTAATGGTATTGTGGGTTTGCTCAATTTTGTTGGTGAAGGAGGCTGGGAGGATGAAGATGAAGTTCGGGTAATGGATCCCTGATTTTATGAGTTCCTTTTTCTTTTATTTGAAACTGTTGGAGCTTTTTTAAAAGAAGGTATCTTTTTGTTATTGTTTATAGTTTCTGTCTATTTTGGTTAAAGCATTTCAATTGTTCCCATACCTCTGTGCCTCTTTTTGAATTTTCAATGTTTCTCCTCCTTTTTAGGTTGCCTCGTGCTTATAATAGAATGGGAAAGGGAGCTTGTTGTTGTTAGGAAAATGAAGCTTCAGGCCGTGGGAGACCGAGGAGGATGGGAGGGGATGGGTCTTTCTTTATTTTATTTGTTAAAGAAAAATCTAGAATATAAATGAATAACAGGCACGAAAGGGTGATGTTCATAGTTGCCCCTCTTTACTTTATTTTTGCGATAATGGATGATTTGTTTATATCGCGGAAAGAAAGTACAGATGTGGACACCATCTCCATAGTCAAGATCTTGATAAGAATAAATTTAAAGAGGTGCAGGCTTTGACAAATAGAAAAATTAAACAATACTAACTTCGGCAATGAAAGCTTGAGGAAGTGCTAACTTTGGCAAATGGAAAACTTAAACAATGCCAGCTTCGGCAATATTAAAGAGTGCTAACTTTGGCAATGAAAGCTTAAAATGACGCTAACTGTGGTAGACAGAAGACTCAGACCATGATATCTTCAGTAATAAGAAAGATTTAAGAGTGCCAACTTTGGCAATGAGCACTTGATGTAGTGCCAACTATGGCAAAGAACAGACCTAAGCAATGCCTGCTTCTGCAACAAGAGAGGTCTAAAAGTGCCAACTTCGGTGATGATAACTTGGAGAGATACCAACTTTGGAAAACAGAAAACTTTAAACAATGCCAACTTTGGCAATAAGAAAGACTTAAAGAGTGCTAACTTTGGCGACTGAAGTTAGAGCTTTGCCCGAAAAATGAACAAATCAGAGGATATTTCCTTGATATAAAAAATACGGTAGCCTAGAGAGGGATACTTAAAGCTTCAAAGAAAAATAAATGACACAGGGGATTGTCCCAACATGTTTTTTTAAGGACACAACCTAGGAATGGGTACTTGAAGCTTTTTTGCTAGAAATCAAATGACTAGGGGGATGCCCCTGGCTCAAATTGAGAAATGGAATAGCTTAGGGGGGTACCTGAGGCTTTTTGACAGAAAATAAATGACTTGGGGGATGCCACTTGCTCAAATTGAGAAAGAGAATAGCCCTGGGGGTACCTGAGGCTTTTTGATAGAAAATAAATGACTTGAGGAGACGCCATTGGCTTAAATAGAATAGCCTAGTAGGGGTACCTGAGACTTTTTGACAGAAAATAAATGACTTGGGGGATGCCTCTGGCTCAAATTAAGAAATGGAATAGCTTAGAAGCGGGTACCTGAGGCCTTTTGATAGAAAATAGATGACTGGGGGCATTCCCCTGGCTTAAATTGGAAAAAGGGATAGCCTAAGAATGGGTACCTGAGGCTTTTTGACAGAGAGTAAATGACTAAGGGGACAAAGGGCTTGAAAAAGGCTAATCCTTGGTGATGAAACCTTAAAAGGGTGTCAACTTTGGCAGTGTGGGAATTTAAAAGATACCATGTTTGGCGATAGGGAAGTAAAGGATGCCATGCTCGGCGACTGGAAATGCTACAGGGTGCCTCATTCGGCGACTGAAAAGTAAAAAGGTGCCTCGTTTGGCGATTGGAAAGAAAGAGGGTGTCTCATTTGGCGACCAGAGAGTCAAAGGATGCCTCGTTCAGCGATTGGGAATTTAAAATGGTGTCTTGTTTGGCGACTGGAAATTTAAAAAGGGTCAATCTTCAGCGATGAAAAAGAGAAGGTTGAAAGGTGCCAGTTTTTGGAGATTGAGGAAAAGAAACTTAAAAGATGCTAGCTTTAGCGACTTGAAAGATGCCCGCTTTAGCAATCTATGAAAAGAAACCTGAGAGAAACCAACTTTGGCAATTGAGGAAGAAACTTGAAAGATACCAACTTTGGCGATTGAGGAAGAAACTTGAAAGGTGCCAGTTTTGGCAATTGCGGTTCCATTAGGGAAAAGGACTTGATTGAGGTGTCAATACTTGACATGATTGTTTGCTACAACAACCTGTAGAAAAAGGGTAAGCAGTGCGGAGATAAAACAAATTGGAATCTAAGAAGACCCCTTATAGAACCATAATCCCTATAGACTATAGGCCACTCATGATTGAAACAGAACGAACGAGGTAACTGTAGCTTCAAAGAGCATGTCTGGTCCCGTCCTTATAGTGATTGCTTGAGGTGAGATCAAGTAACAGGAGCGTCTTGCCCTGACAACTTTAAATAATCATTATTTTATCATTTTATATATTAAGGGAAAACACATGTTTTATCAAATAAATGAAACTTACAAGATGAACACATATCGAAAGGGTAAGATTTTATTCATGAGTTGAGTAGGTACAGGAAAGTAAAGTAGGGAAAGCAAAAGAAACACATGGCGTCATATAGGAAATATTGATAATTGGGTGAAATAGGGAGGGTTTTACAGATCCTCCAGTGAATCCCTGAGAGCAACGCACATCTCAATCCCACATCACGACTTCAAGTTCATCCTTCAACTCTGCCTTTGAGAAGGTAGTTCAACCATGATCCATGTGCCCCATTCTGGGCTCAAACCTTTTTTGTATGGAAAACTTTAGTTACTCTATCGAAATCTTGACCCTGATTTTTGTTTGAGCCACTTTTCAGGTTTTTGACTCACCGGGTCGCTCTAACTTTTGCCTAGGCCACCTCTTCAGGTTTTCAGCCTAGTGAGCATCATTTTTGCTTTTCTCTTTCTTTTATTCCCTTCTTTTTGTTCTTTTGTTTTTTACATTCCTTCCTTAGGCAGAATATTTCTTGACCGCATTTGCATTTATGGGCATGGGCAAGTCCCTGCCGTCCATGTTGGTGAGTATTAAACCTCTTCCAGAAAAAGCTCTCTTTACAACATACGGTCCTTCATAATTGGGGGTCCACTTGCCCCGATTATCCTTTCGGATTGGCAAAATTTTCTTAAGGACCAGATCCCCTTCTTGGAATTGTCGAGGTTGCACCTTCTTTTAAAATGCCTTTTTCATACGCCTCTGATATAGCTGACCATGGCAAAGAGCGGTTAGTCTCTTCCCGTCTATCAAGTTTAGTTAGCCGTTTCGAGCTTGGACCTACTCGGCTTCTTCACCTTGAGGGATGTGATTTCCACTTCAAAAGGCAAGACTGCTTCCATGCTATACACCAAAGAGAACGGGGTTACCCTTGTTGAGGTCCGGACCATGTAGAGCAAAAAGGAGCATTTCACTGGCTGCCTCGAGTACTCCATTCATCTTAGGTCAATAGGGAGAGGAATTATGGTGGTGGATTTGAAGCTCTCACAGAGTTCCCTCATCATCTTATTGTTTAAATTGGTACCATTATCAGTAATGATCTGACTTGGTAAACCGTATCGGCATATCAGTTCCTGTTTGATGAATCTAACCACAACATTCCTTGTTACATTGGCATATGAAGCTGCCTCTACCCATTTGGTGAAATAGTCAATTGCAACCAGAATAAAATGATGACCGTTTGAGGCTTTTGGCTCGATGGGCCCAATGACATCCATGCCCCACATTGGGAAGGGCCATGGTACTGATAGGACATTCAAGGATGATGGGGGTGTGTGAATGTGGTCAGCATATATTTGGCATTTCTGACACTTTCGGATATATGCAAAGCAGTCTGCTTCCATCGCCATCCAATAGTACCTGGCCCTCAGGATCTTCCTTGACAAAACATGCCTATTTGTATGGTCCCAAAGGATCCTTCGTGAACATCCTCCATGATCTTGTTAGCTTCAATGACATCAACACAACAAAGGAGTACAGAGTCATGATTCCTTTTATACAGTACATCACCGTTCAAGAAGGAACCCATGGTAACCTGTCTTAGGGTTCTTTTGTCATTCTCCGTGGCACCCTCGAGGTACTCCTAACTCTGGATATATCTTTTGATATCGTGGTACCATGGTCTCCTATCCAACTCCTCCTCTATCACTTGGCAGTCTGCGTGTGACACCTAAAACCCAAATTACAAATTCAAAGAATCATTTTGAAATTTGTAATTTAAATTGAGGTCACGTCAAAATTGAAAAATACAGAATATTATCATGCATACTAGTCGTGAATGAATAAAACATAATACATTTATATTACAGAAATGATAGATAAGATTACAATATGAGGTATATAATAATATTATTACAACACATTAAAAGTCAAATAAGGTGAAAGTCCAAACAATAAAACATAAAAGCTTCATCAATTTCACCACTCTTCATTTTGTGAAGCATGCACTATAGAAATAATGTAAGAGTGAGATAGAATATAGAATAAATATAAAATAAGTAAAATTACATAAACATAATCAACAAACTATTATGATATGATGAATATGCCAAACAAGGTTATTTACATTTAATAATCTTTAATTTAGCTAAATGATGTCATGCTGGATCCATTTTGGTTTAGTGGGAATACAACAGTAAAAAGTCTTATAGAGACACAAGTAGGACTTAGCATAACGTCACGAATCTCTACCCTTCGTAGCGCTCAAGTACTAAAGTATACAAGTAGGACTTAGCATATACCATGAATCCCTACCCTTCATGGCGCTCAACGAAAATAAGACTTTAACTCATCATAGAGTAACCCCTACTAGGGCCGGCAATCATGGAACCCTTAAATTCCATGGTGCGTCCAAATGCTTATAATGCATGAATGCCTTTAGTTCTCTTTAATATACCATGATATTAATACTTCCACAATCACTTGGAAAGCCATAAGTCCTCAAAGGACACATCACATATATCAATTCTCAAAATCATGGATTTACAGTTCAACAACATATCTCAATAAACCACAAGACATTCATATATACATTAATTTAGTCATTCATTATTATTCATCACAAAAATATACATATTGTATGACATTCATAGGACATTCAATATCATCCATATTAATCAATAATCCCTCAATAATTCATAATCAAATCATTACCCACATGGAACATATCATTTTCATCCATCATAACCATCATAGGTAAATTTTAGAAATTTACAATAGCAATATACATTAGTAAAAAGGACATAACGTGAGCAAATCAAATCCTTTTAGAGTAATTCCACTTTATGTAGTTCCATAACAAAATTATATACAACATTCATGAAGGCCAAAAATTCTAATTCCTTACACAATTTACTCCATGTTATAAACAACACACTGACTTTTACAAATTTTTACTGCATGTATATAGTTTAGTAAAATAGGCATATCTCATTGTAAAAAAATTATTTTAAGATAAAACTTATACCAAATTTTCAAAAATAGAATTATCTATAACTTTTATGAAGACCATGTGTCATAATTCTTTAAGTATAAAATGCAGTTTCAAAATTACTTTCTGACTTCAAAACAATAATTTCAGTATTACAGATTCAGTTACAGCTTTGACAACCTTTGTAAAAATTGTAAATCTCTCAATAAAAAATTATTTTTACATGGGACTAAATCCTATATGTTCATAACTCAAATATCTAAAACTTTTATGAAAGGAATAAAAATTAATTCCTTATAAATTATTCTCAAACAACAGACAAGCACTGACTCATACTTAGCTTCCAGAAACGTCATACTTTAATAAATAAATTATAACTCAAGTTTTACTTATCATTTTTAGAAGATTTTGGTCTCTAAATTTATAGGACATAAAGATCTACAAATTTTATGGATATATCATTTTCAATTTCGAAATATATGAATTACCAAACTTTAATTAAAGACACTCATTTTCAGAAACAATTCAACAACATGAGCACATGAGAATAATTTAAGCATAAATTCCATATTACTTAGAATTTGATATAAGACCAAATCTAACAAAAACATAACTTCTATATGTACAACTTTTATGAAGATAAAGATGGCTAATCATACTCACAAAATTTAAAATCTCAACATATATCCAGAACCAAGTCATGAAACATTCAAAAGAAACATACTTCAGTAAGTTGACCATAACTTATGCTATACATATCCAAATTAGTTGGTTCAAGTCTCCAAATTCAAATAACAAAAAGATCTACAAATTTGATGAAGACGTCAAAGTCAAATTCATATATTTTCAGCTTCTAAATTAAGTAAAATTTACAAAAATAAATTTGGAAATCCTAGAATAGGACATAATTCTACCCATTCCATATTTATTCATAACCCTATTCACTCTTACCTTAATAGAGGATCCTAGAGTGGTCGAAAGTGTTCTCTTATTATCCTAACTTCAGATCAAGAGTGACTTTGATGGAGAAAATGAAGGAAAATGAGAGATATGTCTTCACTAACTTAGCTTGTTATAAGATTTCAGACTTGGGAACAAGATGTAGTGTTGATTTAATCATGCAAATGACAAGTGGGGGACAAGCTTTTCATAATGGGATTTTAGTGAGATATTAGGTGCATTATGTGTGGTGATAATGAAGGTTTTAGGTGAGAAAAATGGGCTGCATTGTTGACCAGCCTACATAATGTAGCTTGTATGATTGAAGTAAATATCAATTCTGACACAGTTTCAGTATTTTGGGTATATCTCTCTCATATCTTAATGGAGTTTAATGAATTTAGTCTTTTTGGAAAGATAAGACAAAGAGGAACAACTTTGTAGTTGATTACTTGCTTAAATTTGGACTCTAACTAGGCATTAAAATATGTACAAGATGATATGATTGAAGTAAAATACCAATTCTGAAACAATTTTAGTATTTTGGGCATATCTCTCTCAAATCTTAATAGATTTTAATAAATTTGGTCTTCTAGAAAGATAAGAAGAAGAGGAATAACATGGTAGTTTACACATTTTCAAATTTTGACTCTAAATTGGAATTAAAATATGTACAAGATGATGCATTTTGAGTAGAGTATATGGTAATTTGATGGGAGTAAATGGAAAATGCAAAGAAATTAATAACTAAGAAAATAGGTAATAAGTTATTTGGTTAAATTTTACCTAAGGTATAAAGTTAAAATTATTTACAATGGTAAAAGGTTAAATTGAAGATGTTGTCCCAACCAAAATTTATGTAGAAAGTTGAGATAAAATGGATAATATCATTGATGGTCTAAATCAAAATGATTATACATAAGAGTGAAATTTTTGGGATGCTACAATTCTCCCACCCTAATAAAAATTTCATCCTCGAAATTTAATACAACACATCCCTCAGTGGAACAATTCTAGGTATTGCGTCCTCATATCATCTTCGCGCTCCCAAGTTAAAGTTACATCATTTGCTTGTTTCCATGCCACCTTCACTAATGGTACATCCTTGCTTCTCAGGCGTTTAATCGACCTTTCCATAATCTGTGTAGGTTTTGTAAGAATGGTCAAATTCTCTCTGACTTTAACATCATCAGTAGCAATCACATGAGTGGGATCCTGTACATACTTCCTCAATTATGACGTGGAACACATTGTGCAAATTTGCAAGATGAGGAGGAAGTGTAATTTGATAGGCCACCGGGCCAATCCTCTTTAGAATTTCATATGGTCTAATGAACCTTGGGCTCAACTTTTTAGTTGAAACCTTCAAAAATACATGATCTCCAACTTGGAATTCAAGTGGTTTCCTCCTTTTATCGTAATAGTTCTTTTGTCTATCTTGGGATGCCTTCATCTTCTCTCTGATTATTTCTATTTATTTAGTAGTCTATTACACAATTTCAGGCCCTATCGCCAAACTTTCACCAGTTTCTAACCAACAAAGGGGTGTTTGACATTTTCTGCCATACAATGCTTCAAATGGAGCCATACCAATACTGCTATGGTAGCTATTGTTATACGTGAATTCAATCAATGGAAGAAACTGCTCCCAACTACCATTATGCTCAAACACACAAGATCGTAGTAAGTCTTCAAAACTTTGTATGGTACATTCTGACTGTCCATCCATTTAAGGATGATAAGCTAAACTTAATCGAAGTCTTGAACCTAACTCCTAATGCAAGCTTCCCCAGAATCAGGAAGTGAACCTCGGATCTCTATCTGACACAATACTAGATGGTACACCATGTAGTCTCACGATCACTTTCACATATAATTGCACCAACTTTTGTAGAGAATTCTTCATATTCATTGGGAGGAAGTGAGCAGACTTAGTCAATCTGTCTACAATAACCCAGATTGCATCATTGCCTGAATGTGTTCTTGGCAATCTTGACACAAAGTCCTGTATTTGCATGTTGTTAACAGGTTTTGATAATGACAAAAGGCACAACCATAAGAAGAACTTCATGA
Source organism: Clitoria ternatea (assembly GCA_037962975.1). Taxonomy (NCBI): domain Eukaryota; kingdom Viridiplantae; phylum Streptophyta; class Magnoliopsida; order Fabales; family Fabaceae; genus Clitoria; species Clitoria ternatea. The sequence continues at coordinate 238,013,738 of CM075671.1, read as the reverse complement.
ATCAAAAACAAATGAAAGAATCATAATTAATGTATCAAATCAAGAGACTCAAGAAATCATAAAGAAAACATTCTACAAGATCAAGAAATCAAGAAAGCAATGCATAAAGACAAAGGAAAGGAACCATGGATCAAAACACATCAAGGAAAGATCATCAGGCATGGAAAAACACCAAAAAGCATTGCCTGAATCGATTCACACACGAATGAATCAATTCAGAGCCATGGAAGTCACAAAAATTGGAAACAGTATGTCCTGAATCGATTCACCAACACCCTGAATTGATTCACATGAAGCTGACAGCCCAGGAACAAAATACAAAATAGCTTAAGTCGATTCACCAAGGCCTGAATCGATTCATACGAATCTGAAACTCCAAAATATACAAGTCAGAATGTCCTAAATCGATTCAAGAAGATGTGAATCGATTTAAGAAGTGGGAAACATCCCTAAAAAGACAGATTTAAGTGGGAACCAAGCACCCAAAACCCACTGTACGCAAAGACAAGCTGGAACCCTTACTTGCAATGGCTAGAAAGACTTTGGGACACCTTCAAGGCTCTATAAATTGCTCTCCAACCCAAGCACAAAACAAGAAACAAGAGGCAATCAATTCTACATTCATTCTTTGTGCTTTGTGAGTTCATATCTTTGTATATTCTGAAATCTTGAGATTTAACTTGTATATCCTCTCTTGTTGAGAGTTAGAAGTTTGAGAGAGCATTTAGTTGTGTATCTACTCTATTTAGAGAGTTCATATCTTGTAAACACTACCAAACATAAAAGCTTTTCACTCTAGGTTGAGTGGTCACAAAGGTTGGGGTTCAACCTTTGGGTATTGAGAGTTTGAGAGATTGGGTGGGTTACCCTTGTGCTAGTGAGGATTGAGTTCTTGAGTGTGGGACATTAGGAAGCTGCAATTGCTCATAGCTTGTAATCTCTAAAATTCAACAGTGAAAATCCTTCAAGTGGGTTGCTTGAAGGCGAGACGTACACGGGGTTGGTGGAACTCGGTAAATCAGTTTGTAAGCTCTTTTCCCTTACTCTTTTACAATTATATACTGCATTTGATTATTTTGTGTTGGTTGATTGTGATTTGCTTACTTGAGCTTGCTTGAATTAGCTACTTCAAAGCACTACACACCAAGTGTTTGACAAATTGTTTCTGCAATATTCACATCTTGTTTTGCTTTATTTCTTGTACTATACTTGCCTTCACTTGCATAATCTTTAAACTTATGATAAAAGAATTAAGTTCAAAGGCATTCCAAGCAAAGTTTTAAAAACTCAATTCACCCTCCCTCTTAAGTATTGAGGCCACTTGAATAACAAGTGGTATCAGAGCTCGACTCTTGGTAGATCAAGCTTAACAACTTCAAGAGATAAAATGGCCTCAAGTTCTCTAAACCTTTTTCCTGAGGGTGGTTCCACAAATAGACCTCCCGCTTTCAATGGGGAAGGATATGTGTTTTGGAAAGAAAGAATGAAAATCTTTGCTCAATCAATTGATTTAAGAATTTGGAATGCCATTGAGAATGGTCCTTTTATACCCATGCATACTATTAATGGTAAAAATGTTGAGAAACCCATGGATGATTGGACTAATGATGAAGAAAAGAAAGTACAATACAATTATAAGGCTAAAAATCTCATTAATCTAGCATTAGGTCCCGATGAATTCTTTAGGGTAATGACTTGTTAAACGGCTAAGGAAATGTGGGATACCTTGCAAGTAACCCATGAAGGTACTAGTGATGTAAAAGACTCTAATATTAGTACCTTGGCTAGTCAATATGAGAGTTTTAGGATAAATTTCGGGGAAACCATTGTAGAGATGCAAAAGAGATTTACCCTTATAATCAATCATCTTATTACTCTTGGTAAAGTTTATACTAATAAAGAACTTGTGCATAAAGTTTTGAAAAGTCTTAGCAGGGAATGGCAACCTCTCGTCACTGCTATTAAACAATCCCCAAGCATCAATAAAATGTCTCTTGCCACTCTCTTTGGAAAGCTACAAGAGCAAAAGCAAGAACTAAGGGATTTAAAGCTAGTGGAAGAAGAAGAAAAATCCTTAAAGAAGAAAGGCCTAGCTCTCAAGGCCACTTCTACACATGAAGAAGAATCATGTAGTGACCTTGACAAAGAAGAAGAGTTTGGATTATTTGTAAAGCGATTCAGAAAATTTATAAGAAACAAGCGATTCCAAAAGAACTTCAAACCCCAAGGTAAGAAACCCATTTCTAATGAATCCTCTCCCTCACCAAGTTGTTTCGAATATGGCAAGGAAGGGCACTTCAAGGTAGACTGCCTAAATCTTAAAAAGAAGAATAAAGAGAAGAGAGGAAGAAGAAGAGATTACATCACTTGGGATGAAAACGATGTAAGTAGCTCCGATGAGTCTGAAAACGAAGAAGTAAACCTTTGCTTGATGGCAAATCATCAAGAGGGAGATAATGAGGTTAGTCTTCTTGACTTAGATAGAAATGAACTGCTTGATGCATTTGAAGAGTTGTATGATAAATTTATCAAGCTTTCTAGTAAATACAAATTGTTAAGAAAAACCATAGATACTCTTGAAACGTATCTTGTAGAACTTGACAAAGAAAATGCATGTCTAAAAGAAAAATTAGCAAATGTTCAAACATGCTCTAAGGATAAACCTTGTAATTTTGCAAAGAAATGTAATATCCTAGAAACCAAGGTCTTAGACTTAAATAGAACATTAGAAAAGTTCACTAATGGTAGAGATAACTTGAATGTATTACTTGGAAACCAAAGATGTATGTTTGATAAAACTGATTTAGGATACAACTCTACCAAAAAGGAAAAACACTACAAAAACTTCTTTGTACCACCAAGGAGATCATCATCACCTTTTATGAAGTGCAATCATTGTGGCTTTAAAGGACATAACTCTTTAAATTGTAATGTTAGAAAACTAGGGCCAAAGGTTATAAGAAAGGTGTGGGTTCCTAAAGGGACATTACCACAAGCTAACCTAAAAGGACCAACATAAAATTGGTACCTAGCTCTCTAAACTAATTTTGTTTTGTAGGTATGCTTCAAGGCAAGCAACACCCATTGGTATTTGGATAGTGGGTGTTCAAAGCATATGACGGGAGACATAAGCAAGTTCACATCATTCACTCCTAAAAAGAAAGAAAGCGTCACTTATGGGGATAACACCAAAGGAAAAATTCTAGGCATTGGAAACATTGGTAAAAATTCCTCTACTTTAATTAGTGATGTATTATATGTTGAAGGCCTCAAACATAACTTGCTTAGCATTAGTCAATTGTGTGACAAAGGATATAGAGTTTTGTTTGAATCAAATTGTTGCATAATTGAGCATAAGGTAAACAAGGAAGTCAAGTTTGTTGGTAAAAGGATTAATAATATTTACATGATTAATGTTGATAGTTTGTCCACAAATGATGAGCAATGCTTCATGTCTAGAGAGGATGAAACTTGGTTATGGCATAGAGGAATAGCTCATATACATGTAGACCATTTGAACAAACTTGTTTCTAAGGAATTAGTAATTGGTTTACCAAAGCTTAAATTTGAAAACAAATTTTGTGATGCATGTCAAAAGGGAAAACAAGTAAAGGCATCCTTTCAATCTAAAAACATTGTTTCCACTCAAAGGCCTTTACAACTTTTGCACATGGATCTATTTGGACCTTCCAAAATCAAAATCTTTGGTGGTAATTACTATGGTCTAGTGATTGTAGATGATTATTCAAGATATACATAAACCTTGTTTCTTGCTCATAAAAACGAAGCATATCATGCATTCAAGAAACTTGCTAAGATTATCCAAAATGAGCAAAATTCAAAAATCGCATCCATAAGAACTGATCATGGGGGAGAATTTGAAAACCAATCTTTTGAAAAATTTTATGAAAAACATGGTATCAATCATAATTTTTCAGCTCCTAGAACTCCATAACAAAATAAAGTGGTTAAAAGGAAAAATAGATTTTTAGTGGAGCTTGCACGAACCATGTTAAATGAAAATAATATTGCGAAACATTTTTGGGCCGATGCGGTAAATACCACCTGTCATGTTATGAATAGATGTTTAATAAGGCCTATTCTAAAGAAAACCCCCTATGAACTTTACAAGGGAAGAAAACCAAATATTTCATACTTTCATATTTTTGGATGTAAATGTTTTATGCTTAATAATGGAAAAGATAATCTAGGAAAGTTTGATGCAAAATCTGATGAGGAAATTTTCCTAGGATATTCATCATTTAGTAAATCATATCGAGTCTTTAACAAACAAACTAACACTATTAAGGAATCAATTCATGTGAAATTTGATGAAAATGGCCATAACTCCCCGAGGAAGAAAGATGTTGATGACATTGTAGGTACCTTCCAAGTATTAACATTGGATAATAAAGAAGAAGATATCAAAGACAAGGACACAACACAAGAAGTGGAAACTCAACAAAAGGAATGGATCATCTCAAAAGACCATCCTTTGGATAACATCATAGGTGATATCGCAAAAGGTGTAAGTACCTGTCGCTCTTTTAATACTTGCAATCATTTGGCTTTTGTCTCACAAATTGAACCTAAAACCATTAATGAGGCTATTATTGATGAGCATTGGATGTTGGCTATGCAAGAAGAACTAAATCAATTTGAAAGAAATCAAGTTTGGGAATTAGTGCCAAGACCAAATGATCATCAAATAATAGGTACTAAATTGGTTTTTAGAAACAAATTAGATGAAAATGGTATAATCACTAGAAATAAGGCTAGATTAGTAGCTAAGGGGTATAATCAAGAAGAAAGAATAGACTATGAAGAAACATATGCTCCCGTAGCTAGGCTAGAAGCCATTAGATTATTGTTAGCCTTTGCATGTTGTAAGGATTTCAAATTGTACCAAATGGATGTCAAAAGTGCTTTCTTGAATGTATCCATTCAAGAAGAAGTATATGTTGATCAACCTCCAGGTTTTGAAAACTATCAATTTCCAAATCATGTTTTCAAACTAAAGAAAGCTTTATATGGTTTAAAACAAGCTCCAAGAGCTTGGAATGAAAGATTAAGTAAATTTCTCTTAGAAAACAATTTTGAAAGAGGAAAGGTTGACACAACATTATTCATTAAGCACAAAAAGAATGACATACTATTGGTTCAAGTATATGTTAATGATATCATTTTTAGTGCTACTAATGAATCACTTTGCAAGGAGTTTGCTAAGTTAATGCAGGAAGAATTTGAAATGTCTATGATGGGAGAACTCACATTCTTCCTAGGATTACAAATTAAGCAAATAAAAGAAGGTACTTTCATTAGTCAATCAAAATATTGCAAGGAGTTGCTTAGGAAATTTAACATGGACAAGGCAAATGATATTGCCACACCTATGGGCACTTCATGCTATTTGGATAAGGATGAGAAAGGTGAGGATATTGAACTCACAAAATATAGAGGTATGATTGGATCCTTACTTTACTTAACCGCTAGTAGACCGGATATCATGTTTGCTGTCTGTATGTGTGCAAGATATCAAGCATGCCCAAAAGAATTACACCTTATTGCAGTAAAAAGAATAATGAAATATCTAGTTGGTACTCTAAATGTTGGCTTATGGTACCCCAAAGGGGTTGAATACACTCTAGTTGGATATTCTGACTCTGATTTTGCAGGATGTAAGCTTGATAGAAAAAGTACTAGTGGTACTTGTCACTTACTTAGTAGTTCTCTTGTATCTTGGCATAGCAAGAAATAAGTGAGTGTTGCATTATCAATAACTAAGGCATAATATATTGCAGCTGGTAGTTGTTGTGCTCAAATCCTTTGGATGAGACAATAACTCCTAGATTTTGGTGTTATGCTAGATCATGTGCCTCTAAAATGTGATAAGACAAGTGCCATTAATATTTCAAAGAATCCTGTAATGCATTCTAGAACCAAACATATTGAAATTCGACATCATTTCATTAGGGATCATGTATTAAAGGGTGATTGTGTGCTTTAACATGTTGAAACCACTAAACAACTTGCTGATATATTCACCAAACCACTCACAAAGGAAAAATTTATTCACATTAGAAGGGAATTAAGAATCCTAGATATATCACATTGTGTCTGAATAATGCATATAATGTTGATCATAAGTGGTTGATTGAGTTAGGAGGCAAAAAGTCTCATAAAAATTGAAGTTTTGATGATCCAAAAGAGTTACAATATGCCTTGAATCGATTCAGCAGTTTAAAAATGTAATTCAAGGAGAAATAGAATCGAATGAATTGATTCACACCCTCTCTGAATCGATTCATAGACCTGATTGTTCCCATTTTTCAAAAACAGAATCGATTGAATCGATTCATAAAACCCCCGAATCGATTCACAACTTTGTTGCTCAATAATTTTTACAAATAGTGAGGTCTAAATCGATTCATGTGCAGTTTGAATCGATTCAAACCCCTGATGCCTCCTCAACTTCAAAAACAGTAACGTCTAAATTGATTTACGCACCTTCTGAATCAATTCAAATGACAAGTTTGGCCTATTTTACGCTGTTTTTGGGCTCATTTCTCCATCACTCTTTAAATGTTTATCTTCCTTCTCTCTAAAATCATCTCCCTCTCACTCTAAAAACTTCCACTTCAAACCTCCATTACCCATGGCTTCCTCCTCTCAACCTAGAAAGAAACAAAGAGCAAATGTTACTGGTGCCACCATTCCTTAACATTCCAATCTCTCAAGGTTCTTCTCCACCCAAAAGGAGTTAGAAAGGTATCAAAACTCTTTTTCTGAAAAACATCTCGTCTCCCCTCATTGGCTTGATGTTAAATTTTGTAAATCCTCTGGTCTCTCTCTCCTTAGTACCCTTTACCAACAAGAGCTAGTTGGATTCATGGCTCTTGAGGAAGTCGCCATATATCTAGAATTAATCTGTGTTTTCTATTCCACTTTGCGCCTTCAAGATGCTCGGTATTATGCCAAAGTGAAAGGCAAAACCATTCTTCTTGACAATGAAGTGATGAACCAAGTCGGAAAGCTTCCACTTAACAATGCTCACTTCTATGGAAAAGAACCCTCTCCTTCTTGGAATTACAATCCCTTGGAGGCAAGAACTTTCTTCAAGCTTGCCGCTCCCGCTAGCACCGTTGGAACTCTTAGCCTTGATCACCGTCTCTTGCACTATGTACTAGTAAAAATCCTCCTTCCTTCAGGTGGAAATTATGCAAGACTAAGTGAGGCACAAATTTTGCTGCTTTGGGCTATCATCCATCAAAAAGAAATAAATTGGATTGATGTTGTGAGGCACCATATGATTGAGGCTCAAAACCTTACTCACTTTCCATACGCCAACCTAATTACAAAGCTGCTACGTCACTATAAGATGGACTTGAAGAATGAGGTCAAGGAACTCGTAGGACCCGAAGGACCCATTGGAAGATCTCATCTGACGAAGATGAATATCATTCAATATCATGGGCTATGGCAATTTCTCCGCCGTCCTTGTGATGATGATGAAGATGCTGCTCCTCCACCTCCTCCACCCGCTCCTGCTGATGATCTATTTGCTAGACTCACTACCCATATGGATAGCCGACTGGATGCTATAGAAGCAAATTTCAACTCTCGACTTGACAAGCTTGAAGCAAATATGGAAGAACGCTACACCGAGCTTGCAACTTAGATTTCCAGCATCCATTTTCCTCAGCCTTGATTGGTTTTCCATTTTATGTTTTGGCTAACATTGTTTTGCTTTTATGTTCAAACTTGGTTGCCCTTCTGAGGTATTTCTTTTGGCTTTAAATTTGGCACTGATTTATGGTTTTTAATATCATTTTGTTTGGATGTTATATCTATTTGCTTGGATTTAATATCGTTTTGTTTGGATGTTATATCTATTTGCTTGGATGTCTTGATGATCTATCTGCGTGCATGTTATGATTATTCGCTTGGTTGTTAATCCTTGTTCAAACATTGATTAATTCTTTTTCGAGTAAACACCCCAGTTAGTCCCTGACCCCAACAAAGTCGGACACTTAGGTCCTCCAGTTAATAAGTGAGTCCTGTTAGTCGTCCACGTCCGTCAACGTCGGACAAATAGATCCCTGCCGTTAATGAAGTGTTAACGTCCGTGAGTTTCAGCTGACGTGGATCGTTAAATTCCAACAGGGATGCTACGTCAGAGCCGGCAGGGATCTATTTGACCGACATTGACGGACGTGGAGGACTAACGGGACTCACTTATTAACTGGAGGATCTAAGTGTCCGACTTTGCTGGAGTCAGGGACTAATACGACGCATAACACCACATCTAATACGACGCCGTTTTGGACAAACCCTATCTATGTTCTTCTAGTCCCCCCCAATTTAGTGAGATCTTGTTTGGTTCCAAAATACAGTATTCGGGGTTCTTAAAATATTTAAAATTTTGTAGATATGAATCCATAATTGCAACTGTTTCATTTTGAATATTATAGGATATGCATATGGATATTTATTTTTGATTAAATTCTCTTTTAATCCAAAAAAACAAAGAATATAGCAAAGCAGGATAAAAAAAATTAAAACAATGAGTAAACACCCCAGTTAGTCCCTGACCCCAGCAGAGTTGGACACTTAGGTCCTCAAGTTAATAAGTGAGTCCCGTTAGTCCTTTGTCATCGTCGGAGAAATAGATCCCTGTCGACTCTGACGTGACATCCCTGTTGGAATTTAATGATCCACGTCAGCTGAAACTCACAGACGTTAACACTTCATTAACGGCAGGGATCTATTTGTCCGACGTTGACGGACGTGGAGGACTAACGGGACTCACTTATTAACTAGAGGACCTAAGTGTCCGACTCTGTTGGCGTCAGGGACTAACTAGGGTGTTTACTCATTCTTTTTCCCTTAGTTTACATTGTTTTTAATTATGACAAAGGGGGAGAGATATTAGAAATTAGAACAAAGAAACATTGTTTTGGCTGTTTTGGGAGAAATGCATTGTTTACAAAGACCAAATACACATTGTCTCAAATAAATGTCTAATTGAAAAACAAAAGGGGAGATAAGGAAGATATGAAAAACAAAGGAAAACACACTCTGATTTTTCAAATGGTTCACTATCATTGCTTCTTTAAATTGTTGACATTAACACCCCAAGAGATGGCCATTGGTTGTCATCATCAAAAAAGGGGAGAATATATTTGCATGTTGTTAACAGGTTTTGATAATGACAAAAGGTACAAGTATAAGAAGAACTTCATGAATCAAAAACAAATGAAATAATAATAATTGATGTATCAAATTAAGAGACTCAAGAAATCATGAAGAAAACGTTCCACAAGATCAAGAAATCAAGAAAGCAATGTATAAAGACAAAGGAAAGGAACCATGGATCAAAACACATCAAGGAAAGATCATCAGGCATGGAAAAACACCAAAAAGCATTGCCTGAATTGATTCACACATGAATGAATTGATTCAGAGCCCGGGAAGTCACAAAAATTGGAAACAGTGTGTCCTGAATCGATTCATCAACACCCTGAATCGATTTACACGAAGCTGATAGCCCAGGAACACAAAATAGAACAGCCTGAATCGATTCACCAAGGCCTGAATTGATTCATACGAATCTAAAACTCCAAAATGTCCAAGTCAGAATGTCCTGAATCGATTCAAAAAGATGTGAATCGATTCAAGAAGTGGGAAACATCCCTAAAAAGACAGATTTAAGTAGGAACTAAGCACCCGAAACCCACTATACGCAAAGACAAGCTAGAACCATTACTTGCAACGGCTAGAAAGACTTTGGGACAGCTTCAAGGCTCTATAAATTGCTCTCTAACTCAAGAACAAAACAAGAAACAAGAGGCAATTAATTCTACATTCATTCTTTGTGTTTTGTGAGTTCATATCTTTGTATATTCTGAAATCTTGAGATTTAACTTGTATATCCTCTCTTGTTGAGAGTTAGAAGTTTGAGAGAGCATTCACTTATGTATCTACTCTATTTAGAGAGTTTATATCTTGTAAACCCTACCAAACACAAAATCTGTTCACTTTAGGTTGAGTGGTTACAAAGGTTAGAGTTCAACCTTTGGGTATTGAGAGTTTGAGAGATTGGGTGGGTTACCCTTGTGCTAGTGAGGATTGAGTTCTTGAGTGTGGGACACTAGGAAGCTGCAATTTCTCATAGCTTGTAATCTCTAAACTTCAATAGTGGAAATCCTTCAAATGGGTTACTTGAAGGCGAGACGTAGATCGGGGTTGGTGGAACTCGTTAAATCGGTTTGCAAGCTCTTCTCCCTTACTCTTTTACATTTATGTACTGCATTTGATTGTTTTGTGTTGGTTGATTGTAATTTGCTTACTTGAGCTTGCTTGAATTAGCTACTTCAAAGCACTGCACACCAAGTGTTTGATAAATTGTTTCTGCAATATTCACATCTTGTTTTGCTTTATTTCTTGTACTATACTTGCCTTCACTTGCATAATCTTTAAACTTGTGATAAAAGAATCAAGTTCAAAGGCATTCCAAGCAAAGTTTTAAAAACTCAATTCACCCCCCTCTTGAGTATTGAGGCCACTTAAATAAGAAGTCCATCATAATGTCATCCCATTTCCAGACAGGAATCTCTAATGGTTACAGTTCACCAGCTGGCTTTTGGTGTTCCACCTTGGCTTTTTGACATACCAAACATGAAGACACATATTCAGCTATTTCTTTCTTCATCCTTGGCCACCAAAAACTTTTCTTCAGGTCTTGATACATCTTGGTTAATCTAGGATGAATACTCAATATACTTTTATGTGCTTCTTCTAGGATTGTCCTTAGATCAACATCATCTGGTACACAAATTCTGCTTCTAATCCTCCAAATTCCATTTGATCCTTCTTGTAATCCCATATCTTTTTAATTTACTTGAGCTTCTCTTAATTCTCTTAAGTGCAAGTCCAATCTCTGCTTTTCATATATAAGCTTCAAAAAGTCATTAGTGATCTTCAAAGTCCCCAATACCATACTTTCTGAAGATTTAATCTCCACACTTAGATTTAAATCTCTAAATTTCTCTATCATCTCTATTTCTTTCACCATCAAAGATGTCATATATATGGATTTTCTATTGAGGGCATTTGTTACCATATTTGCTTTTCCTAGATGGTACTTCAAATCAAAATCATAATCTTTAAGAAATTCCATCCACCTTTGCTGCCTCATGTTTAATTCTTTCTGATCAAACAAATACTTTAACCTCTTATGGTCACTGAACACCTCAAACTTGACTCCATACAAATGGTGTCTCCAGATTTTCAAAGCAAATACCACCACTGCCAATTCTAGATCATGCGTCAGATAGTTCAATTCATGCGACCTCAGCTGCCTAGAAGCATAGGCAATCACCTTCTGTTGCTGCATCAAAACACAACCCAAACTCATCTTAGAAGCATCACAATAAACCACAAAGTCTTTTTGTGGATTAGGTAAATTTAATACTGGAGTAGATGTAAGCTTCAATTTTAGTTCCTGGAAACTTTTCTCACATTCTGGCGTCTAAAAAAAAGGTTGATTCTTTCGGGGTTAGAGGAGTCATCGGTAAGGCAATTTGAGAAAACCCCTCAATGAATCTTCAGTAATAACCAACTAATCCTAGGAAGCTTCGTATCTCAGTAACTAAATTAGGTCTCTTCAAGTTTGTTACAACTTCTATTTTAGAAGGATCCACAGACACTCCTTCGCTTGAGATCACATGGCCTAAGAATTTTACCTCTTTCAACCAAAACTCACATTTAGATAACTTAGCATATAACTACTTCTCTTTCAGAATCTGCAATACCACTTGAAGATTCTTTTCATGCTCCTCCCAAGTCTTAGAATAAATCAGAATATCATCAATGAAGATAATAACAAACTGATCTAAGTATGGATAAAACACTTGATTCATGTACTCCATGAATACAGCTGGGGTATTGGTCACTCTGAAAGGCATCACCAGATACCCGTAATGACCATAGCGTGTTCTAAAGGCTATCTTTGGAATATCCTCAGACTTGACACGAATCTGATGATAACCCGATCGTAGGTCAATCTTGGAAAATACTATAGCACATCTCAATTGGTCTATTAGATCATCAATTCTGGGAAAGGATAGTTATTCTTCATTGTTAATTTATTCAACTAACAATAATCTACACATAATCTCATGCTTCCATTTTTCTTCTTGACAAGCAATACTGGCGCTCCCCATGGCGACATACTAGGCCTGATGAAATGCTTCTCCAATAACTCTTCAATTTGCTTTTTCAGTTCTGCTAGTTCAACAGGTGACATACGATATGAAGCCTTAGACACTCGTTCTGCTTCTAGAATTAAGTTAATTGAGAATTCTATTTGACGTTCTGGAGGTAAACTTGAGACATTTTCTGGAAATACTTAGGGAATTCAGAGACAATTGGCATCTTAATTGTTTTAGATTCACCCTCTCCTTTGGAAAGAGAAAATAAGGCAAACAATTGAATTTCTCCTTTTAAACCAAAGATCTTGGGATTGTCAGAAATAGTGTTTCTTTCTGATGGAAATATCACGGTCTTGTTATGACAGTCCACCAGGACTCAATTTGTCGATAACCAATTCATCCCTAGAATTACTTCCAGATCCTTCAAAGGCAAACAAACAAGATTGACAAGAAAGTTTTTACCTTCTACGAGCACAGAACAATCGTTACACACTTTAGTAGTCCTATACATCATAAACTTTACATATAATTGAAGACTTCTAATACACTCCTCAGAAATAAAAGAATGTGTAGTACTAGAATCAAAAAATATAGATAAAATGGTACCGTTGATCTCACACTTACTTTGCACAAGGTTGTCTGCTTGGTCTGCCTTTGAACTATTGATGGCAAAGACTCTTCCCGTTACTGGTTGTAATCTCTTTTCTGCTGACTCCTCAGCCTTTATCTGAGGTTGAGTTCCCTGCCCATTTCCATTACAACCTCCTCTATGGGTAGCACTTCCACGGTTATGTACCGCATTATTGTTGTTGTTGTTATTGCTAATAAAAGGATATCGATTCGGAGGATAATTTGGGTGGATGTGACTTTTTTGGTTACATTAAAAACAAATCATGTCCTCTGAGCGTCTACGGCAGTCACGGATATGGTGGTTTCCTCCATATTTAAAGAATTTTTGACTTTGTTGCATCTAAGGATAATTTCTAGGCATTCCTACAGAAGATAAAGATCCTCCCTGAAAATGATTTGGATAGGACGATCCTTTCCTCTTGAAGGTAACTGGCTGAGGTCTCAGTTGTCTATTGATCTTCTTTTGAGCCAATCTAGCTTGGTGGTTTTCTTCAAAAATTTGGCATTTATTGATCAGGATTGAGAAGCTCTGAATTTCTTGATAACGGATAGCCTCTTTGATTTCAGGATTCAAACCATTCTCAAACATGATGCATTTTGAGGCTTCAGCACCTGCCTGTTGGAAAGGAGGGTAAAAGAGGGACAACTCTTCAAATTTAGTAGCATACTCACCAACAGACATTAAGCCTTGTTTCAGCTCCATGAATTCCATCTTTTTTCGGCTCTTTATACTTGTTGAAAAATATTTCTCTAGAAAACAGTCTCTGAAGTTAGCCCAATCCAATGGTCTGCCGGTCTCAGTCATACGAATCCTCGTATGGATCCACCAGTTCTTTTCCTCTTCAATCATCATATAGGTGGTATACTCTACCTTTTTGAATTTTGTGCAGGGTAAAGATTGGAAGATGCGTTCCACTTCCTTAATCCACAGATATGCTACCTCTAGATTATAGTCTCCTTTAAACTACGATGGCTTCCTTTTCAAGAAGTGATCCAATTCGTGAAGTCCTCTAGTATTTCTTGGTTGATTTTGCCTCTCCAAGGCCTCAGCCAAGCGGTTGAAAATGGCTGCCATAATGTCATTATTGTTTCTTGCCATCCTACATTTATAGTTCGGTATATACTAATTCTAAGGGAAAGTATATCGTATACAACTACAAGATTATAACACAACTATAAGTACTTTACAATTTATCAGTTAGGCAAAAAGTCATATAGTACATACTTAACATATTATAAAGCAAGTAACCAAACAATTCATGTAGTATATCAAAGAAAAAATACATGTCATAGCAATTAGCCCTGAATTTTTTTGAAAATGCTCTAATACCACTTCAGTTGTGACACCCAAAATCTAAATTATAAATTCAAATTAATTAACCCAAATTTTTGTAATAATTTTTTTGTGTTTAAAGAATCATTTTGAAATTCGTAATTTAAATTCTAAGGTCACGTAAAAATTGAAAAATGTGGAATATTGTCATGCATACTAGTCGTGAATGAATAAAACATAATACATTTATATTGCGAAAATGATACATAATTACAGTACGAGGTACATAATAATATTATTACAACATATTAAAAGTCAAATAAGGTCAAAGTCCAAGCAATAAAACATAAAAGCTTCATCAATTTCACCATTCTTCATTTTGTGAAGCATGCACTGTAAAAATAATGTAAGAGTGAGATAGAATATAAAATAAATATAAAATAAGTAAAATTGTACAAACACAATCAACAAATAATTATGATATGATAAATATGCCAAACAAGGTCATTTACATTTAATAATCTTTATGTTAGCCAAATGATGTCATGCTGGATCCATTTTGGTTTAGTGGGTATACTGCAGTAAAAAGTCTCATAGAGACACAAGTAGGACTTAGCATAATGCCATGAATCTCTACCCTTTGTAGCGCTTAAGTACCAATACAAGTAGGACTTAGCATATACCATGAATCCCTACCCTTCAAGGCACTAAGAGAAAATAAGACTTTAACTCATCATAGAGTAACCCCTACCAGGGCCGGCAATCATGGAACCCTTAAATTCCATGGTAATGCTTATGATGCATGAATGCCTTTAATTCTCTTTATCAATTTAACATACCATGATATTAATACTTCCATAATCACTTGGAAAGCCATAAGTCCTCAAAGGACACATCACATATATCAATTCTCAAAATCATATTTACAGTTCAATAACATATCTCAATAAACTACAAGACATTCATATATACATTAATTTAGTCATTCATAATTATTCATCACAAAGATATACATACTGTATGACATTCATAGGACACTCAATAACATCCATATTAATCAATAATCCCTTAATAATTTATAAATAAATCATTACCCACATGGAACATATTATTTTCATCCATAATAACCATCATAGGTAAATTTTAGAAATTTACAGTAGCAGCATACATTAGTAAAAAGAACATAACGTGAGAAAATAAAATCCTTTTAGAGTAATTCCACTTTCTGTAGTTCCATAACAAAATTATCTACAATATTCATGAAGGCCAAAAATTCTAATTCCTTACAGAATTTACTCCACATTACAAACAACACACTGACTTTTGCAAATTTTTACTGCATGTACACAGTTTAGTAAAATAGGCATATCTTATTGTAAAAAAAATTATTTTAAGATAAAACTTGTACCAAATTTTCAAAAATAGAATTATATATAACTTTTATGAAGACTATGTGTCCTAATTCTATAAGTATAAAACGCAGTTTCAAAATTGTTTTCTGACTTCAAAACAGTAATTTTAGTATTACAGATTCAGTTACAGCTTTGACAACCTTTGGTAAAAATTATATATCTCTTAATAAAAAATTATTTTTACATGGGACTAAATCCAACATGTTCATAACTAAATATCTAAAACTTTTATGAAAGGATCAAAAATTAATTCCTTATAAATTATTCTCAAACAGCAGACAAGCACTGACTCATACTTGGCTACCAAAAATGTCATACTTTAATAAATAAATCATAACTCAAGTTTTACTTATCATTTTTAGAAGATTTTGGTCTATAAATTGATAGGACATAAAGATCTACAAACTTAATGGATATATCATTTTCAATTTTGAAATATATGAATTACCAAACTTTAATTAAAGACACTTATTTTTAGAAACAATTAAACAACATGAGCACATGAGAATAATTTAAGTATAAATTCCATATTACTTAGAATTTGATATAAGACCAAATCTAACAAAAACAACCTCTATATGTATAACTTTTATGAAGATAAAGATGGCTAATCATACTCACAAAATTTAAAATCTCAACATATATCCAGAACCAAGGCATGAAACACTCAAAAGAAATACACTTCAGTATTTTGACCATAACTCATGGTATACATATCCAAATTAGTTGGTTCGAGTCTCCAAATTCAAATAATAAAAAGATCTATAACTTTGATGAAGAAGTCAAAGTCAAGTTCACATATTTTCAGTTTTGAAATTAAGTAACAAGTTATAAAAATAAATTTAGAAATCCTAGAATAGCATACAATTCTACCCATTCTATATTTTTTCACAACCCTATCCCCTCTTACCTTAATGGAGGATCCTAGAGTGGTTGAAAGTGTTCTCTTATTATCCTAGCTTCAGATCAAGAGTGTCTTTGATGGAGAAAATAAAGGAAAATAAGAGATATGTCTTCACTAACTTAGCTTGTTATAAGATTTTAGACTTGGGAACAAGATGTAGTGTTGATTTAATCATGCAAATGATAAGTGGGGGATAAAATTTTCATAATGGGAAGTGGGATATTAGGTGCATTATGTCTGGTGATAATGAAGGTTTTAGGTGGGAAAACTAGGCTGTATTGTTGACCATTCCCGCAGCCTTCATAATGTAGCTTGTATGATTGAAGTAAATATCAATTCTGACACAGTTTCAGTATTTTGGGCATATGTCTCTCATATCTTAATGGATTTTAATGAATTTGGTCTTGTTGGAAAGATAAGACGAAGAGAAAAAACTTTGTGGCTGATGACTTTTTCAAATTCAGACTCTAATGAGGCATTAAAATATGTACAAGATGATATGATTGAAGTAAAGTACCAATTCTGAAATAGTTTCTGTATTTTGTGCATATCTCTCTCAAATCTTAATGGATTTTAATAAATTTGGTCCTTTTAGAAATCTAAGAAGAGAAACAACTTTTTAATTTACCATATTTTCAAATTTGGACTCTAACTAGGGATTAAAATATGTACATGATGGAAGTAAAGGGAAAAGGCAAAGAAATTAATAACTAAGGAAATAGGTAATAAGTTATTTAGTTAACTTTTACCTAAGGTATAAAGTTAAAATTATTTACAATGGTAAAAGGTTAAATTGAAAATGTTGTCCCAACCAAAATTTATGTAGAAAGTTAAGATAAAATGGATAATATCATTGATGGTCTAAATCAAAATGATTATACATGAGAGTGAAATTTTTGGGATGTTACAATGCGGGCTCGTGACGTCTCTCTATCTCAATAAGAGGCATATCAAGTCTCTGCTCAAATTAAACATTGATGCTAGGGTGGCCAGAGGGTCTGTCATTTAATTATCATCCCGGAGAACGTGGCGTAAAGAGATCTTATCGAGCTCCCTGATCTGCTCCTTGATATGAACCTTATAGGGAACCAACTTGCTGTCCCTGGTCTCCCATTCACCTTTTAGTTGGTGTGTGACCAGGGGGAATCCCCGTAGACTTCTAACTTCTTTACTTTTGCATCTAATGCTGCTTGGGTCCCTAGAGAGCAAGCTGTATACTTGACGATGTTATTAGTACAGTCAAAACACAGTCTGGCATAGATAGGGGTAAACTTTTTATCTGGTGAAATTAGGACGGCCCCAATTCCATGCCCCAGTGCATTAGAAGCTCCATTAAATATCAAGATCCATTTATCTCCCCGGGTATCCTCTTCACTAAACAACGTCAAGACATCCTTATCTGGGAACTCAAAGTGCATGGGTTGATAGTCATTTATGGGTTGATGCACTAAGTAGTCTGCTAGAGCACTTCCTTTTATGGCTTTCTGAGTCACATAGTGATAGGTGTCTAGTTTGCATTAGTTTTAGGGTTCTTGTGTTATCATTTTTAGTTTATTTTTGTTAGTTTTCCCCTTAATCCCATTGATTTTCTTTTATTCCACACATGCTACTCAGGTGTCTATGTTTTGAAGGAAATGCTTTGTTGTAGGTTCATAAACAAGGAAACAAGGGGTATTTGATGAAGCATTAGATGGAAACAAAGGATTCAAGACTTTAAAAGCATAAAAATAAAGCCATGTAGACCCTTGAAATGCACTATAGAGAAAATATACATAAAAAAGAGCACTCCAGGAGCATTTTGGTAAAGTTAAGAAAAACCCACTGCCAGTGGGAAATTCCCATTACAAGTGGATTCCACTGACTTGAGCCAAAATGCATAAAAATAAAGACAGAAAAATCCACTATCCGTGGGTTTTTCTCACTGGCCATGGACCTTGCTGGAAAATAGAGTTTTATGCAAAGAAAAAACCCACTGGTCGTGGTTTTTACTGTTTCAAAATCCACTGACAGTGGGTTTTTCCCATTGGTCGTGGATCTTGCTGCCTGGAACCCAGAATTGAAAATTTTTGGACCCCTGTCACGATCCACTGGCCGTGGGTGTTTCCCATTGCTAGTGGATTTTGCACGTTTTGCATTTCCCTTATTTTGTGGAGCAATTTCTGAGGGATAGGGAAGGGGGCACTCCTTGGAAACACAGATAGAGACTTTAGGCACTTTTTAGGGAGGAAAATTAAGAGCTTTCTCAGGGGATTTCAAAGTTCAAGGACCAACACCAAGGAACATCGGATCGTAGCGTTTTGGGTGGAGATTTAGAAGATAAAAGTAAGAGCTTTTCTTCTATTTTTAGAATCTTTATTTTGTATTTGCGTTTTCTCCTATGTTAGGAATTGAATTTATGGCTTGTTGCTTTGTAATATTCTATGATGAACTAAACCCTTTCTCTCGGGATTAAAGGGGTAATATGCATATGTATTGAATTGACTGTTTTTCATTTTCTCCCTTTTATGAAATTTATGTTTTCTATTCAATTTCATGAATGCTTAATTCTTTTACAAGACTTCGAGAGGAGCATAGTTGATTCCAAATGATGTAGGCTACGAGAAGAGGTATATTGTTTGAAAGCATGAAATTGAACCTAGGATCTTAGGTATTGCGAAAGTATACGAGATCTTTTGAGGGTTAATGGGTTTTCACAAAACATAATGGACTTAGTTACAAATCGTACACGGTTCTTTGGAAATTAGGTACATTAGTAAGACTTCGAGAAAAGGTTGCTAATTACATTAGGAAAATCTACCTTAGAAACTAAATTTTATAATTGGGGAAGTGAATTGCATGAAATTAGATACTGGTATATGAACCTCTTAACTCCCAAGAGTTTACCTTTGATTGATTCTTAGAAAGCAATTGATTTCCATTCCAAAAAGGCATTAAGTTTTATTTCTGTTTTTAGTTTGATTTAAAGTAATCCTTCCTTTAATTGAACTAATTTGTCTGGATAATCGAATCATTGTAAACCGGTACTTGGGCACAATCCCTGTGGAGAATGATAATCTTTTATATTACTTCGATACACCGTGCACTTGCGGTTGGCTATCAAGTTTTTGGCGCTGTGGCCGGGGATTGTGTTTCCCCTAATATTGGCTAAGCAGTGATTTGATTAGATTAGGCATTTAAATTTTTTTTTTGCATAATTTTTTCTATTTGTTTTTTTCTTTACATTATTTTTTTTGGTTTTTCTTTTCTTGATTTTTCTGTAGAATTACACTTGGGTTCTTTGTTATTTTGTGAATTGTGTAGGTCCTTTTATGCGAACAAGTGCTAGTTTTGAAGATATCTTTGACCCTAAAATCGAACAGACCCTCCATAGAGTCAGAGCTCTTTGGAGACAAAGAGAATAAAGCAAGCAACAAGTTTTAAGTTCAATGACCCAAGCTTAAATGGATAATCCTGATAATAGAGCACTCCAGGATTTTGTAACACCCAATGCAATGGGTAGGAGGCCTAGCATCACAAGGCCTACCATTGAGGCGAATAACTTCAAATTGAAGCCCTTTTTGCTCTCAATGGTTTAGTAAAACTATTTTGGAGGATTGTCACCTGAGGATTCAAATTTGCACCTCCCAATCTTCCTTGAGTACTGTGGTGAATGGCGTCTCAAGTGATGTGATCTGGTTAAGGCTTTTTTTGTTCTCACTGAGGGATAAAGCTAGAGCTTGGTTGTGTTCACTTCCAGAGGGGTCAATTACAACTTGGGAGCAGTTGTCTTATACTTTTCTCAACAAGTACTACCCACGCAGCAAAATGGACTAACTCTGAAAGCAAATCATCATGTTCACACAGAAAGATAATGAAACCTGATGCTTGGGAGAGGTACACAGAGATGCTCAGAGAATGCCCACACCATGGAGTGCAGCGGTGGTTAACTGTCCACACCTTCTATAATGGTTTGACCTTAAACCAAAGGGCAACCTTGAATGCCGCAGCTGGCGGTGTCTTTATGAGTAAGAACATGGAGGAAGGGTACAACCTTATAGAAGAGGTGGCACAAAACACATACCAATGGTTATCTGAATTTGCCATCAAAAACTCCAGGTAAGTATTCTTTAGATGCTATTTCCTTACTTACTGCTAAGGTAGAAGCTTTAACTGTAAAATTTGATAAGTTGGGAACAGGTACTGCTAATGTGGTATATGAGTTATGTGGTGTTGCAGGTCACACTATTATAGGTTGTCAGGTTGGTGTAACCCAAGGTCCCGAGTCTGATATGCAACAAGTGGATGCCATAGGTAGCTATGGTGGAAACTTTAGGAATAATTACAGACAACAAGGACCTTATGCTCCATAAAAATCCAAGTTGGAGTCCTTGATGGAGACATTTATAACCACGTAAATCCAACAAAATAATGAGTTCTCTGAGGTGATTAAGAACTTAGCTTCAAAGGTGGATTCCCTAGCCACCCACAACAAAATGTTGGAGACCTAGATTGCTCAACAAGCCTCTAACTTCATAAGAGCACCAGGGACATTTCCTGGAAAACCAGAGATAGGCCCGTCTAACCACATTATGGTTGTCACTCTTAGGAGTGGTACTCAATATGAGGGTCCAACCGGCATGACAGACTCAGAAGTTAAGGTAGACAAGAAAGTGGATGAGTCTTCCTCCCATCCATTGACTAAGGAAGAGAAACCATGTGAAATAAAAGAGGAGGTTAAGCCATATCAATCTCCCATACCATTTCCTCAACGATTGGCTAAGGCCAAGTTGGATAAATAGTTTGGTAAGTTCCTAGAGGTATTAAAGAAATTATATATTAATATTCCTTTCACTGATGTTTTGCAGCAAATGCCTGCCTACGTAAAGTTTCTAAAGGATATTTTGTCCAACAAAAGGAGGCTAAAGGAGGATGGTACTATGGCACTTACTGAGGAGTGCAATGCATTGATCCAGAAAAATATGCCACCTAAGCTCTAAGATCCAAGTAACTTTTCTATCCCATGCATGATTGGTGACATGCCAATAAATAGAGCTTTATGTGATTTAGGAGGTAGTGTTAACCTGATGCCCCTGTCTATTTCTAAGAAGCTGGGATTGAGCGAACTAAAACCTACTAGGATGTCCTTACAACTGGAAGATAGATCTATTAAGTATCCTGTAGGTATTTTAGAGGATATTCCTATTAGGGTAGGAAAATTTTTTATCCCTACTAATTTTGTTATGCTAGAGATGGATGGGGATTCTATGATCCGCATTATATTAGGTAAACCATTTTTAGCCATTGTAGGTGCCATGATTGATGTTAAAAATGGTAAGTTGTCTTTGACTGTAGGGGACCAAAAGGTTGATTTTAATTTGATAGATGCTTTGAAAAAACCTTTTCATGATAATGTTTGCTGTAGCATTGAACTAGTTGACCAAGTGGTGAAGGAAGAGATTCTTCCTAGGGACCCACTTGATTCTATTTTTCTAAATGAGTTTGCAACACATTAAAAAGTAGTGAAGGTAATATACCACTGAGGTCATGTGTGAAAAAGTGGTAGCCCAAATGTTGAACTTAAGCCTTTACCTTCCACAGTAAGGTATGAATTTCTTGGCCTTATTAGGTTCTTGACTGTGATTGCGGTATAGAGTCTAGCTGAAGACATTAAACTTAGCACTTGTGGGGAGGTAACCCCATGTTTACTTTTCCATTTGGTTGCATAATGTTTCTTTTTAAGACATGTTATTCTTTCATTTTTTCCATTTCAAATGCATGATTGTTTTTCCATTTATACATATGCATCAATAAACATAGGATTTTTTTTATGATTGCATGATTTTCAATGGTTAAAACAGTGACATACACTAGCAGTGGAAATTTCCCACTAGCAATGGACTTCACTGATTTTGAGAGCTGGACTTCTTTCCTATTTTCAAGTATAGATGATGCTGAGGATGCTCTTTTAGACACAGATCCCACTACCCACAAAGTCATCACCAGGGAATTTCTCACCTCCCTCTTCATGAGAAGATGATCCTGTATCAGTTAAGTTTCTTTTTACCATTATCTCTTATTATTGCACATTGAGGACAATGTCCAAAATTAGTTTGGGGTATGGGTAAACCAAAACTTAACCTAATAATTTTTCTTGTTTGTTGTCATTGTCACTGCGTTGCATGATTTTTTTTGGTTGGGTCATAGGATAGCATTGCTAGTTCCGATAGTGATTGCTAGAGTTATAGGGTGCGTTTAATTTTGACTAAATGAACCACATGCTTATTAGGAACCTGAAAGAAAAATAATATATATATATATATGATAAAATTTCTTGATGATGATTTCCTGATTGTTAGGATGAAAGACTCGTGATAAATCCACGCTTTCTAGGATCTGGACTAATAACCATAGTGAGGTTTTTTAGCCTAAAAGGGTTTTGCAATGATTAAAAATTTAACTCTTATTTCCTTTCTTTGAGTGATTCATACATGTTAGGCATTCTAGAACTTGGCTTTAGACCGATTCAAAATGGTTGGTGAATGCATGTCATGGAATGAAAAAGGCACTTTAGGCCTTATTCTTTAGCCACAGAAATTGTTTATTAAATCAACTCATTAGTTGCCCCTTTTGAGCCTAATGCAATTTCCATATTTCTTTTTCAAATTGCCTTTTTGCTTCCTAATTTTCATGATTCTTGTAGAAGAAGTAAAAGAATAGCAACTACAGAAAAAGTTTATTGTTAATAAAAAAAGGTATAATGAAATTGTGGATATTTGGGTTTAAAAAAATGAAATGAAAAAGAGAAAGAAAAGAAAGGAAAAGAGAAGGATGATAATAAGAAAAAAAAGTTAATTACTAAAAATTTGAATTATGATCCTAAGAGTGTTTGAATGTGAAACATAATGCTTATTATGTCTTGCTTTGAAACTTGTTTTTCTCAGGAATGGTTTAGCCCTTTGTGTTTCTTTTTCTTGATTTCCATACCTACATATTGAACCTTTGGCCACGTTACAACCTTTAAAAGGCCTTTAGACTATGACATGTATTCTTGATAACTGTGGAGTCTACGGTCAATTGTCAAGCCTATGGTAGTGTTTAAGGTGTTAATGTATAATCTCAAAGGATTATATTCTTTTTGCAAGTGCACCAATCATTAAATTTGTAATATATTTGATCATCCCACAGGGATTAAGGTAATTACCACAACCTAGGACTAGTACAAGTTGAACCAAAACACAAGAAGATAGAATTCATTTTGTTTATGCTTTTCTATTATTTTTATGTTTTTGTAATTTCAGAAATAATATAAAAGGTGAAGTGTAATTGATGGAAGATAGGTTAGGATTGCTTCAACTCACAATTTCATCAAGAAATATGCAATTAAGGTTCAATCAAGCTTCAGACTCAAGAGGACAATTCACAGATGGTTAATCCCTAATTCCTTAGGTAATTAATCCCTTAGGTGTTTAGTGACAAAGAAATCTAATACGAAATTAGGGATTGAACCCTAACTATTCACCTAATTACTAGGCCTGAATTAGTTAGGAAACTAGAAGTTACCTAAGCCTCAACCATGATTCCTCATTGGTGAGATTCTTCAATTAGGTTTGGATTTGTCAATCCAGCACTGTAGATCTACTTCTCAGCTTGTTCTCCTCATGCTTCAGAAGATAATTTCCTCAATGCAGATTTAAGATTCCATTGGAAGCTTCAACAATCCCAACCATAGGAGTTTAGCAACCCATGGAAGTCATTTTAGAAAGTGGAATGTGGAGAGCCATGGAAGAGAGAGTTTAGAGAGGGAAATGTTTAGAGATAGATTAAAAATCAGAAAAATAAAAGTTGTATATTGCTTCTCGCCTGTTCTCTCCATTATTTACAATATAGCTAAGGCAAAAACTAACTAAACTAACTCTAATTAATTACAAAGGGAAACTTCATGACAATTAAACTAACAAAACTAATTAATTGATTACAAAGGAATGACTAATTATAACACAATAATTAAATTACTAGTATACAAATATAGTCAGCAACTAATAAAATAATTAAAGGTAACTACTAAAACAATTCACGTTAAAGGAGTATGAAATACTGGGCAAACAAGCTTCACGCTTAAGCGTGATCTATATGCGCTTGAGCGTGGTACATTGACTTAAATGCCAGGTGACTTCACTTGAGTGCCGGGTGACTTCATGCTTACTGGATCTCCGCGTATGTATGCGGGGAGGCCAACGTATGTATGTTGGGCCACTGGACTGGCACTTTGGTCTTCTTTCTCTTGCGTGTATGTACGCTGGATTCTAGCGTATGTACACTGGATTTCCTGTAACTAGATCCTACAAAATACAAACAGTTAAATGCCTAGCGTATGTACGCTGGCTTTCTAGCATATGTATGCTAGGTTAATGAATCTCTCACTAAACATATTTTCTTATGTGCTTATCTTTTTTAACCATTTTCTTGTATAATTTAAACACATTTGAATTAAATAATTAAAACTAGAAAGAATGACAATTTATTACAAAATAATGCCAAACTCAACAATATTTGATGGATTAAGTTAAATTAAAGATGAAATTATTAAGTCTTTTCAAGACTTATCACATCCCCAAACTTAAAGCTTACTTGTACTCAAGCAAAGACTTAGATTAATTAAATCAATTACACTTACTCAAGACAATTAATCTTCCCTTAACTTAATTCATACCATAATTATTGAATACCTTTCATGCTTTCTTTCTGCATCTTCTGAAAATATTATTACTCACACTTCCCTTGGGAACAAGTTGGTGATGCTTTCCTCACATGGATTAGTGTTTCACTCTTCTCTCAGTGTACAGGGTCAATTGCATGCACTCATCACCTGCATAATTGTTAGATTAACATAAGCTTGCAATAGTTCTAAACATCATGACATATACTAACACAATTGGATCTGTAAGGGCTTTTTAAGCTTGTAATGAGGTTAGGCTACAGGCTCTATTTTTGTTTTTCTAGTCAATGTTGGGTTAAAAGATGTACCTACTGATGCCTTGCCTCAATCTTAACTCAAATACCTCTACTAACCAACTCTTTTGCTTTTATTTTTTTTATTTTTTTTTCAGATGAAGGATAACTCAAGTACTTGTGGTGTTTTGCACCTTCTTCTCTTTCATTCCTTTGGACTCTTTCTTTCTTTCTTTCTTCTCTTTCATTTTTTTTAATACCATTTTCCTTCTATATAGGAATTGCTTTACTGATTTTTCACTTTTCTTTTGCTTTTGCTGTTCTTCTTTTCATTTTTCAAAATCCTCATCTATAATTAAGGTCAGAGTGTGTCTTTTAATTGCTGTTAGGCACACTCTTCATCCCCAAACATAGAACTTGCTAGTCCCTAGTAATAAGATAAGACTCAACAGTTTATCAGTGGTACATCAAAGGATGATTCACTTGGTTTTTCTCAGATAAATAAGCTTGTAAAGTTAGGTGCATAATCAGAATGAAAGAGGTCTCAGGCTCAAACATAATTATTAGGTCAACGGATAATTAATAATATTAAGGATGGCTAAATTTGGCCCTGACTAATTTTCAAAGAAGGATTTCATCATTTCCAATTGGCAAACATATAATCATTGGGAAGCATTGAAGCAAATTCTGTCTCACTAAACAATAACGCAGGCACACTCAGAAAAGAAATGATAAAGGCTCAAAAGCTAATAAATTATAGGTAATCAACCAATCATGTCCTTAAACTTAATGCGAGATTACAAATTCAGATTGCTAACTAGCATGGTGAATATACAAATAATACAGGATGGGAATAGTTATGGACAGGAATCATGAATCAAGCAATGCGAATCAATTAATTTATCCAATGGATGCTGAGAATCAGCAAACTTTAAATAATTAACATGAATTCTAAATTAAATACAATTAATACCTTTCATAAGTTAATGGGATGAGGGGATAGATTACTTCCCTTCTTACCTATATGGCAAGGGTTAATGAGCGATGGTTTCAAGAATTGAACAATACAAAGCAGAAAATAAATAACAATAAATAACTTAACATAGAAATAAAATTTCATTACCGAAAAAGGAAATACATTGTTCAAAAAAAGATACTATAATAAAGTTATTACAACACAAAAGTAATTCATAAACAAAAGCAAATTAAATAATCAGTCTTCCTCTTCTTCATCTTCTTCATCAGCAGCCTCATCCATAGGTTCATCATTTTGTTGCTCAGGGTGGGGTGGAAATTCAGTTGCCAAAGGTGTATCATCAGGGGTATTGGTGAACCCAATGGAAGCCAACCATAAGTCTCTGTTAGTTGGAACTCTCATTTCTTCAGTGTGGTCCACATTCAGTGTAGTGGCAATCTTCCTTAGCATAAGATCACGGTTTAGGACCAAATCATAGGTCCCTAGCTGTATTTTCTTCATGGCTTGGATTTCTTACATTACCATAAAGAGATCAAAAGAATTACCTTAACCTGTTAAAGGTGGTGGTGCAGAAGATGATGGTTTGGGTTATTTGTGACACTTTGGCTCTTAAGGCACAAAGTGGTCAATGTGGTCTGTTACCTAGTACTTATCCATAATTCTCTCAGGCTTCACCTTTGTTAGTTCTTCATAGTTTAACCTAACCTGATTCTTTTTGGCCAACAAAGTGAAAATGGAGCAATATGGCAATTGGAGATTTTTTCGTTGGCTTTCACCATCTCCTCCAATATTAACTCACCCAAATTAACATACAGGCCCTTCATTAAACAGTAAATTAACACCAACCTCTTAATGACAACCTCAGTAGCATGAGCCACAGGTTACAGGGATGAAAGGACGTAGTGGCACCATAAGAGGGGGAGATGATTCAAACAACTTTTCTTGACATATTTTGGTGCACCACTCACTTTTGTTACATATGCAACCCCTTGTTCACAACATTCCTCTAGTATTTCCTTTCTAAGATTCTCATTTTTAGCCCTATGTAAGATGTCTACTATCCAAGTGTATTGACATCCTTCACCATCTAAGATAGGTACTTTCAAACTCTTATTCAATATATGACCAGAGAGAGGAATAATGTCTCATCTCAAGTAGGAAGAAAAAGGTACCTTATCTTCAATAGAATTGCCCCTTAAATTGGCATAGAACTCCCTAGTGAGTTCTTGATAACATTGCCTAAGTTCTCATCAAATACTGTCATCCCCTTGCAAACATAGCAGCCTTTACATCAATATCAGATCAATTATCTTCGTCAAGGACCAGAGCCCTTTCCCTTATTACTCCTCTATTTTTGAATTTTTTCTCATATTCTTGGACAGCCTTGAGATCCCTAAACTTATTCTGGTCAAAATCCTTATTTCTCTTGGACTTCTTTTCCTCCTTAAGGCTTTTACTCTTTTTGGGTGGTGGAGAAATAGGGGTGCTTGAAGTAGCCACCCTTTTTCCTTTATCTTTTGGGGTTTTCTTCACACTTTCAATTTCAACAACTCTTTCTATTTTTCTAATGAGTCTTTGTGATCTTGTGGACATTGTGAATGTTAAGGATGGTATTTATAGGGCCTAAATAGGTGCAAATGAAAAAACAACACAACCACAACAAAATGAAAATGTAAGATGAATGGACATGATGGATACATTAAATTCAACATTGAAAGAGTGGAATATAATAATTCTAACTATTAACTGGAATCAAGGAATGAAAAGATGTTACCTTTTGATGAATTCTAAAGATTGTGCCTTTTCCTTTTCAAAACCCAAGTTTCCAACATAAAGGGATGTGAGTTAGGGTTTTGTACGCTAGGAGGGGGTTTTATACTGCTGAACCCAGCGTTTATATGCTTATGTTTTGATTGGTGCAGGTGATAACAGGCTGACACACCCTGGGCTACGTATAGGTATATTGAATCTTTGGCGTACATATGCCCATATTAAAGCACAACAAGTGGTAACAGGTATAGGCCACGCTATAAGTGTACAAGATCACGCTTAAGCGCATGATATGCTTAGGGGGGTCACGCTTCAAGCGTGAAAGGGTCACATTCAAGCGCGCTATTTCATTCTTAAGGTTCAAATTACCAGTGTTATTCAAGTGGCCTCAATACTCAAGAGGAGGGATGAATTGAGTTTTTAAAACTTTGCTTGGAATGCCTTTGAACTTGATTCTTTTATCACAAGTTTAAAGATTATGCAAGTGAAATCAAGTTTAATGCAAGAGACAATGCAAAATAAGAGGTAAATATAGCTTAGACAATTTGTCAAACACTTGGTGTGCAATGTTTAAAGTTAACTAATTCAAGCAAGCTCAAGTAAGCAAATCACAATCAACCAACACAAAACAATCAAATGCAGTATATAAATATAAAAGAGTAAGGGAGAAGAGCTTGCAAACTGATTTAACGAGTTCCACTAACCCCGGTGTACGTCTTGCCTTCAAGCAACCCACTTGAAGGATTTCTACTATTGAAGTTTAGAGATTACAAGCTATGAGCAATTGCAGCTTCCTAGTGTACTACACTCAAGAACTCAATCCTCACTAGCACAAGGGTAACCCACCCAATCTCTTAAACTCTCAATACCTAAAAGTTGAACCTCAACCTTTATGACCACTCAACCTAGAGTGAAAAGCTTTTGTGTTTGGTAGTGTTTACAAGATATGAACTCTCTAAATAGAGTAGATACACAAGTGAATGCTCTCTCAAACTTGTAACTCTCAATAAGAGAGGATATACAAGTTAAATCTCAAGATTTCAGAATATACAAAGATATAAACTCACAAAGCACAAAGAATGAATGTAGAATTGATTGCCTCTTGTTTCTTGTTTTGTGCTTGAGTTGCAGAGCAATTTATAGAGCCTTGAAGCTGTCCCAAAGTCCTTCTAGATGTTGTAAGTAATGGTTCCAGCTTGTCTTTACGTATAGTGGGTTTTGGGTGCTTGGTTCCCACTTAAATCTGTCTTTTTAGGGATGTTTCCCACTTCTTGAATCGATTCACATCTTCTTGAATCGATTCAGGACATTCTGACTTGGATATTTTGGAGTTTTAGATTCGTATGAATCGATTCAGGCCTTGGTGAATCGATTCAGGCTATTCTATTTTGTGTTCCTGGGCTGTCAGCTTCGTGTGAATCGATTTAGGGTGTTGGTGAATCGATTCAGGATATACTGTTCCTAATTTATGTGACTTCCAAGGCTCTAAATTGATTCATTAATGTGTGAATCGATTCAGGCAATGCTTTTTGGTGTTTTTCCATGCCTGATGATCTTTTCTTGATGTGTTTTGATCCATGGTTCCTTTCCTTTTGTCTTTATGCATTGCTTTCTTGATTTCTTGATCTTGTGGAACGTTTTCTTTATGATTTCTTGAGTCTTTTGATTTAATACATCAATTATCATTATTTTATTTGTTTTTGATTCATGAAGTTCTTCTTATGCTTGTGCCTTTTGTCATTATCAAAACCTGTTAACAACATGCAAATACATTCTCCCCCTTTTTGATGATGACAACCAATGGCCATCTCTTGGGATGTTAATATCAACAATTTAAAGAAGCAATGATAGTGAACCATTTGAAAAATAGAGTGTGTTTTCCTTTGTTTATCATATCTTCCTTATCTCCCCCTTTGTTTTTCAATTAGACATTCATTTGAGATAATATGTATTTGGTCTTTTTAAACAATGTATTTCTCCCAAAACAACCAAAACAATGTTTCTTTGTTCTAATTTCTAATATCTCTCCCCCTTTGTCATAATCAAAAACAATGTAAACTCAGGGAAAAAGAATTAATCAATGTTTGAACGAGGATTAACAACCAAGCGAATAATCATAACATGCACGTAGATCATCAAGACATCCAAGCAAATAGATATAACATCCAAACAAAACGATATTAAATCCAAGCAAATAGATATAACATCCAAACAAAATGATATTAAAAACCATAAATCAGTGCCAAATTTAAAGCCAAAAGAAATGCCTTAGAAGGGCAACCAAGTTTGAACATAAAAGCAAAACAATGTTAACCAAAACATAAAATGGAAAGCCAATCAAGGCTGAGGAAAATGGATGCTGGAAATCTGAGTTGCAAGCTCAGTGTAGCGTTCTTCCATATTCGCTTCAAGCTTGTCAAGTCGAGAGTTGAAATTTGCTTCTATAGCATCCAGGCGGCTATCCATGTGGGCAGTGAGTCTAGCAAATAGATCATCAGCAGGAACGGGTGGAGGAGGTGGAAGAGCAGCATCTTTAGCATCATCACGAGGACAGCGGAGAAATTGCCATAGCCCATGATATTCAATGATATTCATCTTCGTGAGATGAGATCTTCCAATTGGTCCTTTGGGTCCTACGAGTTCCTTGACCTCATTCTTCAAGTCCACCTTATAGTGACGTAACAGCTTTGTAATTAGGATGGCGTATGGGAGGCAAGTAAGGTTTTGAGCCTCAATCATATGGTGCCTCACAACATCAATCTAATTTATTTCTTTTTGATGGATGATAGCCTAAAGCAGCAAAATTTGTGCCTCACTTAGTCTTGCATAATTACCACCTGAAGGAAGAAGGATTTTTACTAGTACATAGTGCAAGAGACGGTGATCAAGGCTAAGAGTTCCAACGGTGCTAGCGGGAGTGACAAGGTTGAAGAAAGTTCTTGCCTCCAAGGGATTATAATTCCAAGAAGGAGAGGGTTCTTTTCCATGGAAGTGAGCATTGTTAAGTGGAAGCTTTCCGACTTGGTTCATCACTTCATTGTCAAGGAGAATGGTTTTTCCTTTCACTTTGGCATAATACCGAGCATCTTGAAGGCGTAAAGTGGAATAGAAAACACAGATTAATTCTGGATAGATGGCGACTTCCTCAAGAGCTATAAATCCAACTAGCTCTTGTTGGTGAAGGGTAGTAAGGAGAGAGAGACCAAAGGATTCAAAAAATTCAACATCAAGCCAATGAGGGGAGATGAGATGTTTTTCAGAAAAGGGGTTTTGATACCTTTCTAACTCCTTTTGGGTGGAGAAGAACCTTGAGAGATTAGAATGTTGAGGAATGGCAGCACCAGCAACATTTGCTCTTTGTTTCTTTCTAGGTTGAGAGGAGGAAGCCATGGGTAACGGAGGTTTGAAGGGGAAGTTTTTAGAGTGGGAGGGAGATGATTTTAGAGAGAAGGAAGAGAAATATTTGAAAAGTGATGGAGAAATGAGCCTAAAAATAGCGTAAAATAGGCCAAACTTGTCGTATGAATCGATTCAGAAGGTGCGTGAATCGATCCAGACGTTAATATTTTTGAAATTCAAGAGGCATCAGGGGTTTGAATCGATTTGAACTGCACATGAATCAATTCAGACCTCACTGTTTGTAAAAATTAGTGAGCAACAGAGCTGTGAATCGATTCAGGGGTTTTATGAATCGATTCAGTTTTTGAAAAATGGGAACAATCAGGTCTATGAATCGATTCAGAGAGGGTGTGAATCAATTTATTCGATTCTGTTTCTCCTTGAATTATATTTTTAAACTGCTGAATCGATTCAAGGCACATTGTAACTCTTTTGGATAATCAAAACTTCAATTTTTATAAAAATCTTTACCTCCTAATTCAATCAACCAGCTATGAGCAACATTATACATATTATTCAACCACAATATGATATATCTAAGATTTCTAATCTCAAGAGGAACATCAACTAATCAATATATTAATCATCAATACATTAAAAATCAAGTATTTGTCAAGATTACCTAGCATTCAAACACAGTTGGATATATCTAAAATTCTTAATTCTCTTCTAATGTGAATAAATTGTTCCTTTGCTAGTGGTTTGGTGAATATATCAGTAAGTTGTTTAGTAGTTTCAACATGTTCAAGCACACAATCTGTAACATCCTGGTTTTTATTTAATTACTGATTAAGGTTAATTAGAGAATTAAGATTTATTGATTGAATAATAATAATAATAATAATAATAATAATAATATGTGGCCAGGCAGAATTACGCTGGTGCCCTTGGTGGTTTAAGAGGAGCTTCGGTCCTCTCTCCCTCGTGATTCCCACGCTGATGGGACTAGCATTAAAAGAAGAAGTGACTGTTGATTGAGAGTGAGAGTGGACGCTGGGCAGAGCAATAATGGAAGCTTCAGCTTCACGTTTTTCTTACCCACTCTTTGCCTATTTCACCTTGTTATGCTGTAAACACTCTCCATTCTCTCTTGAACTCCCTGGTGACTCTTCTTCTTCTTGTTGTTTCTTCATCTTCATCTTCGTCTTCTCCTTCATCTTCTTCTTCCACTCGCACGCTGAGTAGAACCCGAGTGGGAAGTGGGAACACGAAGTGGGAATAGCGTGGCTGTGAGAGAGATCTATGTGAGGCTGTGTGTTTTGGAGGCAGAGATCCTCTTCTATTCTGCCTAACAGCGTTGGGTGCCTGTAAGCGTGGGGGTCCTCCACTGTTGGTGAGGACTGAGCTATTTGAGTATGGGAATAGTATTTGGAATCCTCCACTGGACTGAGTATGGGGCGATGTTGTGCCTTAGAGGTTTGAAACTCTCCACTACTCTATGAACAGAGTATGGAGTGTCATGGAGGTAGAGTTGTTCGTGTGTCCGAGTGGCTCGATGTTCCTCTATGCAGGGTACTATGCTGACTTCGTGGTGATGCAAGCTCAGGGAGCTTCTGGGATCTTCATTCCAGGTAGGGGGGCTGATTTACATCTCAAATGTATGGTTTATGGACGGGTTCAAGGTGGTTTTGCTTAAATATCTTGTGATATGTTTGAAATATGTTGATTGATGTGTTGTTTTACATGTAACGCCTGGATAGTTATGATATTTATGATCTGTCTAGTGGTTTGGTGGTCCTGTCCATGAGATGTGTGTTGTTAAGCATGTGAATGCTAAGTGAATGCATGAAAATATTGGCTTTTAATGAGTATGCTGAGTGCATATATTATGAACCAGTGTGAATACCGAATGCATGTAGTGTGTAAATGCTGTACTAGTTTTGCTTATCATTCTCTATGAATTAGCATGAGATGCTTGCTATGAAAATGTTAATGCCGAGTGGGTTTTATATGAAAAGCATGTGATGCTTGTTGCAAATGTTAATGCCGAGTGGATATTATATGAAATAGCATGTGATGCTTGTTGTAAATGATAATTCCGAGTGGATGGCATTGTGATTGTCGAGTGCATAAGATGTGGTTTGGTTATGTTAATTCCCATTTGGGATTTTATATTAAAAAGCATGTGATTTGCCAAGTGCATGTGATTGCCGAGTGCATGTATTGTGTTAGTGCTATGCTGATCCCTGTTTATGAATAATAATGATAAAATGCATTAGATGCATGTTATTAATATTTGAATGCCGAGTGCATATGTGTGGAAAACATATTGAAAGACCTTGGGTTGGACTCAAGGAAATGCCGAGTGCATTAGCGTTGGACGCCTGATGAAAGAACCGTATGCATCTGATTCGCCATTGGAAATGCCGAGTGCATATAGCGTCGGACGCGTAATATTGAATTGGAAATCAGATAAATACGAGTGAAATATAATGAAAGACCTAGGGTTGGACTCAAGGCAATGCCGAGTGCATTGGCGTTAGATGCCTGATGAATAAGACCGTATGCATCTGATTTGCCACTGGAAATGCTTGGAGCATATAGCGTTGGACGCTTAATACCGATCGGCAATCAGATGAATATGTGTTGAAATATATTAAAAGACCTCGGGTTGGACTCGAGGAAGTGCCGAGTGCACTAAGCGTTGGACGCTTAAAGACCTTGGGTTGGACTCAAGGCAAGCCTACCGGGTTGGACTCGAGGCTGCCCGTAACACTTCCGTTGTCGCTTGGAGTGACTGTGTTACATGTGAGGGCAAACGGTTTGGTACCAGTAAAATGGCCGAATCAGCTTGGAGCTGAGAAAAGGCTTGGACCCTATGTTGCAACAATAAAAATTGATAATAAATAACCGGATCCGGGTGAAATGAATGTGTGCACACTTATGATTGTCATTGAGCTCAATGTGAATTATATGAATATGTGGATGAATGCATGTATACTGATGCTATGCCGAGTGCACATTTATATCTGAGTGGATGGATGCACGTATACTGATGCTATGCCGAGTGCACACTTATATCCGAGTAGATGAATGCATGTATACTGATGTTATTGTTGAGTGCACACTTATGTTGTTGATGAGCTCAATGTAATGGTATATATATGTATAAATGCTGTTGTGAATAGCATGATTAATATAGCCATGAATGATTGGTGTGAATTCTGACTGGGTGAATATATGTAAATTGATACTGTTGCTGAGTGCAAGGTGATTATGAATAATATGAATAACTCAGTCTTGATTGAATTGCATGAATTGCATGAATCCCGAGTGGATGATGTTGTTAGGGTATCCATATTGAATGGCAGGGTGCATTATTACTGAATGGAATGTGATTGTATGGTTGAGATTTGAGGATTAAATCTGAGTTAATAACTGTCATTTAATATGTAGAAGCTCACCCCTACTGTGGCTATATTTTTCAGTATATGCAGGTTAGACTGGAATGTTGAAATGGCCTCAAGTCCGAGTGATGGGCACTCCAATTATGGAAGTGCACATATAGTATGTATATTATAAATAGATATGTTAAGCCTTGGCCGGCTCTCTTGTAATCTGAACAGATTTAATTATATGGGTTGACTTTCGGGTTATGAACAAGTATACATTGTATGTATATATTTTACATTGTTATAAAGTTACCCGAATTGTTCATTATGTGGTGTTGAGAGAATAATGCTAAGTCAATGAATTCCGAGTGGAATATTGATGGGAGAGCCATTACCAAGTAAGGCTTAATTTGTGTGGCCTTTTTCGAGTGATGAAGGCTTAAAATGGTTCCGAGTAAGATGTACTCGAGTGGGATACTTCCGAGGGAAGACTAGTCCATATGTTACCGAGTGAAAATATGAGTAAACCCCGAGTGGGGAAGGGTTTGAATATTCCCGATTGGGAAATCCCGAGTAAACCTCTTCCGAGGGAAGAGTAATTATGGTGGTTCTGATTGAGGTATTCTAGGAGTCCTCTTCTGAGTGAATGAGGCTATATATATTCCGAGTGAATGTTATATATTCCGAGTGGATAAGTTTTAAATAAGTCCGAGTGACTTAACTTGGTGAATACCTCCGAGTGAATTGAGGTTGAAATATACCGAGTAGTATTGGATTGGGGAAATACTCCGGGTGAGGGAAGCTTATGGACTCCGAGTGGAGTATCCGAGGGAATCATTTCCGGTGTGGAGATTATGACGCTTCCGAATGAAGCATGTTGACTTTGAATAAAGATAAGGTATGGCTGGGTTTACCGGGTGAAGTATAACCCGAGAGGGGATAGTTCCCGAGTGAACTTAGGTCCTGATTCCGAGTAATGGAATTACTGAGTGAATGGGTTTGCTACAGCGAATAAGGATTCGCTTCAGCAAGAAAAGGGCTTGCACAAGCGTTGTAACTTCCGCTGGTCTATTTGACCGAAGCTGAGTCTTGCCCATGTGTGGCTTCTGACTCGGCTTCCCTTCTCTGATCGGTTTTGCTTTCCCTTGCCTTACGTTTGATTTTATTTGACCCCGACTGCTTGGTGAATTTTGGAAAAAAATTTCCCTGGTCTCGTTTTGGGTTTATCTAAGTCGGGTTGTCTCACAATCACCCTTTAATACATGATCATTAATGAAATAATGTCAAATTTCAATATGCTTGGTTCTTGAATGCATTACAGGATTCTTTGAAATATTAATAGCACTAGTATTATCACATTTAAGAGGCACATGGTCTAACATAACATAAAAATCTAGGAGTTATTGTCTCATCCAAAGGATTTAAGCACAACAACTACTAGCTACAACATATTCTCCCTCAGTTGTTGATAGTGCAACACTTACTTGTTTCTTACTATGCCAAGAAACAAGAGAACTACTAAGCAAGTGACATGTTCCACTAGTGCTTTTCCTATCAAGCTTGCATCCTGCACAATCAGAATCAGAATATCCAACTAGAGTGCATTCAACCCCTTTAGGGTACCATAAACCAACATTTTGAGTTCCAACTAGATATTTCATTATCCTTTTTATTATAGTAAGGTATGATTCTTTTGGATATGCCTGGTATCTTGCACACATACAAACAGCAAACATGATATCCGGTCTACTAGCAGTCAAGTAAAGTAAGGATCTGATTATACCTCTATATTTTGTGAGTTCAACATCCTTACCCTTCTCATCCTTATCCAAATAGCATGAAGTGCCCATAGGTGTGGCAATGTCATTTGCCTTGTCCATGTTATATTTCCTAAGCAACTCCTTACAATACTTTGATTGACTAATGAAAGTGCCTTCCTTTGTTTGCTTAATTTGTAGTCCAAGGAAGAAAGTAAGTTCCCCCATCATGGACAT
Source organism: Clitoria ternatea (assembly GCA_037962975.1). Lineage (NCBI taxonomy): Eukaryota > Viridiplantae > Streptophyta > Magnoliopsida > Fabales > Fabaceae > Clitoria > Clitoria ternatea. The sequence continues at coordinate 237,976,908 of CM075671.1, read as the reverse complement.
CTCGAATTTGTCCTGCATTAGCTTAGCAAACTCTTTGCACAAAGATTCATTAGTAGCACCAAAGATTATATCATCAACATATACTTGAACTAATAGTATGTCATTCTTTTTGTGCTTGATGAATAATGTTGTGTCAACCTTTCCTCTTTCAAAATTGCTTTCTAAAAGGAATTTACTTAATCTTTCATACCAAGCTCTTGGAGCTTGTTTTAAACCATATAAAGCTTTCTTTAGTTTGAAAACATGATTTGAAAATTGCTAATTTTCAAAACCTGGAGGTTAATCAACATATACTTCTTCTTGAATGTATCCATTCAAGAAAGCACTTTTGACATCCATTTGGTACAACTTGAAATCCTTACAACATGCAAAGGCTAACAATAATCTAATAGCTTCTAGCCTAGCTACGGGAGTATACGTCTCTTCATAATCAATGCCTTCTTCTTGATTATAACCTTTAGCTACTAGCCTAGCTTTGTTTCTAGTAATTATGCCATTCTCATCTAATTTATTCCTAAAAACCCATTTTGTTCCTATTATTTAATGATCATTGGGTTTCGACACTAATTCCCAAACTTGATTTCTTTCAAATTGATTCAATTCCTCTTGCATGGCCAACACCCAATGTTCATCAATAATAGCTTTATCAATGTTTTTGGGTTCTATTTGTGATACAAACGCTAAGTGATTACATGCATTTCTAATAGCATTTTGAGTACTTACACCTTTTGTCATTTCACCTATGACTTTGTCCAAGGGATGGTCCTTCAAAGTGACCTATTGTTGTGGTTCCTCATGTTGTGTTGTTTCTCCTTCTTTTTCATCCAAGCTCATTTCTTGGAATGTACCTACAAGATCAACAACATCTTCTTTTCTCGGGGAGTTATGGCTATTCTCATCAAATTTCACATGAATAGACTCCTTAATGGTATTTGTTTATTTGTTAAAGATTCGATAAGTTTTACTAGATGATGAATATCCTAGGAAAATTGCCTCATCAGATTTTGCATCAAACTTTCCTAGATTATCTTTTCCATTATTGAGCACAAAACATTTACATCCAAAAATATAAAAGTATGAAATATTTGGTTTTCTTCCCTTGTAAAGTTTATAGGGGGTTTTCTTTAGAATAGGCCTTATTAAACATCTATTCATAACATGACAGGCGGTATTTACCGCATCGGCCCAAAAATGTTTCGCAATATTATTTTCATTTAACATGGTTCGTGCAAGCTCCACTAAAGATCTATTTTTCCTTTCAACCACTCCATTTTGTTATGGAGTTCTAGGAGCTGAAAAATTGTGATTGATACCATGTTTCTTGCAAAACTTTTCAAAGGATTGGTTTTCAAATTCTCCCCCATGATCGGTTCTTATGGATGCGATTTTTGAATTTTGCTCATTTTGGATAATCTTAGCAAGTTTCTTGAATGCATGATATGATTCATTTTTATGAGCAAGAAACAAGGTCCATGTATATCTTGAATAATCATCTACAATCACTAGACTATAGTAATTACCACCAAAGCTTTTGATTTTGGAAGGTCAAAATAGATCCATGTGTAAAAGTTGTAAAGGCCTTTGAGTGGAAACAATGTTTTTAGATTGAAAGGATGCCTTTACTTATTTTCCCTTTTGACATGCATCACAAAATTTGTTTTCAAATTTAAGCTTTGGTAAACCAATTACTAATTCCTTAGAAACAAGTTTGTTCAAATGGTCTACATGTATATAAGCTATTCTTCTATGCCATAACCAAGTTTCATCCTCTCTAGACATGAAGCATTGCTCATCATTTATCGACAAACTATCAACATCAATCATGTAAATATTATCAATCCTTTTACCAACAAACTTGACTTCCTTGTTTACCTTATGCTCAATTATGTAACAATTTGATTCAAACAAAACTCTATATCCTTTTTCACACAATTGACTAATGCTAAGCAAGTTGTGTTTGAGGCCTTCAACATATAATACATCACTAATTGAAGTAGAGGAATTTTTACCAATGTTTCCAATGCCTAGAATTTTTCCTTTGGTGTTATCCCCATAAGTGACGCTTCCTTTCTTTTTGGGAGTGAATGATGTGAACTTGCTTATGTCTCCCGTCATATGCTTTGAACACCCACTATCCAAATACCAATGGGTGATGCTTTCCTTGAAGCATACCTACAAAACAAAATTAGTTTAGAGAGCTAGGTACCCATCTTATGTTGGGTCCTTTTAGGTTAGCTTGTGGTAATGTCCCTTTAGGAACCTACACCTTTCTTATAACCTTTGGCCCTAGTTTTCTAACATTACAATTTGAAGAGTTATTTCCTTTAAAGCCACAATGATTGCACTTCATAAAAGGTGATGATGATCTCCTTGGTGGTACAAAGAAGTTTTTATAGTGTTTTTCCTTTTTGGTAGACTTGTATCCTAAACCAGTTTTATCAAACATACATCTTTGGTTTCCAAGTAATACATTCAAGTTATCTCTACCATTAGTGAACTTTTCTAATGTTCTATTTAAGTCTAAGACCTTGGTTTCTAGGATATTACATTTCTTTACAAAATTACAAGGTTTATCCTTAGAGCATGTTTGAACATTTGCTAATTTTTCTTTTAGACATGCATTTTCTTTGTCAAGTTCTACAAGATACGTTTCAAGAGTATCTATGGTTTTTCTTGACAATTTGTATTTAATAGAAAGCTTGATAAATTTATCATACAGCTCTTCAAATGCATCAAGCAGTTCATTTCTATCTAAGTCAAGAAGACTAACCTCATTATCTTCCTCTTGATAATTTGCCATCAAGCAAAGGTTTGCTTCTTCGTTTTTGGACTCATCGGAGCTACTTATATCATTTTCATCCTAAGTAATGTAAGCTCTTCTTCTTCCTTTCTTCTCCTTATTCTTCTTTTTGAGATTTGGGCAGTTTACCTTGAAGTGCCCTTCCTTGCCACATTCGAAACAACTTGGTGAGGGAGAGGATTCATTAGAAATGGGTTTCTTACCTGGGGTTTGAAGTTCTTTTGGAATCGCTTATTTCTCATAAACTTTCTGAATCGCTTTACAAACAATCCAAACTCTTCTTCTTCGTCAAGGTCACTACATGATTCTTCTTCATGTGTAGAAGTAGCCTTGAGAGCTAGGCCTTTCTTCTTGGAAGGTTTTTCTTCTTCTTCCGCTAGCTTTAAATCCCTTAGTTCTTGCTCTTGCTCTTGTAGCTTTCTGAAGAGAGTGGCAAGAGACATTTCATTGATTCTTGGGGATTGTTTAATGGCAGTGATGAGAGGTTGCCATTCCCTACTAAGACTTTTCAAAACTTTATGCATAAGTTCTTTGTTAGTATAAACTTTACCAAGAGTAATAAGATGATTGATTATAAGGGTAAATCTCTTTCACATTCATATTGACTTTTCAAGGTACTAATCTTAGAGTCTTTTACATCACTAGTACCTTCATGGGTTACTTGCAAGGTATCCCACATTTCCTTAGCCATTTGACAAGTCATTACCCTAAGGAATTCATCAAGACCTAATGCTAGAGTAATGAGATTCTTAGCCTTATAATTGTATTGTACTTTCTTTTCTTCATCATTAGTCCAATCATCCATGGGTTTCTCAATATTTTTACCATTAATAGTATGCATGGGTATAAAAGGACCATTCTCAATGGCATTCCAAATTCTTAAATCAATTGATTGAACAAAGATTTTCATTCTTTCTTTCCAAAACGCATATCCTTCCCCATTGAAAACGGGAGGTCTATTTGTGGCACCACCCTCGGGAAAAAGGTTTAGAGAACTTGAGGCCATTTTATCTCTTGAAGTTGTTAAGCTTGATCTACCAAGAGTCAAGCTCTGATACCACTTGTTATTCAAGTGGTCTCAATACTCAAGAGGGAGGGTTAATTGAGTTTTTAAAACTTTGGTTGGAATGCCTTTGAACTTGATTCTTTTATCACAAGTTTAAAGATTATGCAAGTGAAGGCAAGTATAGTACAAGAAATAAAGCAAAACAAGATATAAATATTGCAGAAACAATTTGTCAAACACTTGGTGTGCAGTGCTTTGAAGTAGCTAATTCAAGCAAGCTCAAGTAAGCAAATTACAATCAACCAACACAAAACAATCAAATGCAGTATATGAATGTAAAAGAGTAAGGGAGAAGAGCTTGCAAACCGATTTAACGAGTTCCACCAACCTCGGTGTACGTCTCACCTTCAAGCAACCCACTTGAAGGATTTCCACTATTGAAGTTTAGAGATTATAAGCTATGAGCAATTACAACTTCCTAGTGTCCCACACTCAAGAACTTAATCCTCTCTAGCACAAAGGTAACCCACCCAATCTCTCAAACTCTCAATACCCAAAGGTTGAACCCCAACCTTTGTGACCACTCAACCTAGAGTGAAAAGCTTTTATGTTTGGTAGTGTTTACAAGATATGAACTCTCTAAATAAAGTAGATACACAAGTGAATGCTCTCTCAAACTTCTAACTCTCAACAAGAGAGGATATACAAGTTAAATCTCAAGATTTTAGAATATACAAAGATATAACTCACAAAGCAAAAAGAATGAATGTAGAATTGATTGCCTTTTGTTTCTTGTTTTGTGCTTGAGTTGGAGAGCAATTTATAAAGCCTTGAAGCTATTCCAAAGTCCTTCTAGTTGTTGCAAGTAATGGTTCCAGGTTGTCTTTACGTATAGTGGGTTTTGAGTGCTTGGTTCCCACTTAAATCTGTCTTTTTAGGGATGTTTCCCCATTTTAAGGAACTTTTGTGTATAAATGCGTTTACCCATTTTAAGGCACTTTTGTGCAACTCAAGGACCTATTCTCATTAAAATTTTCCCATTCCAATTCCTATAAGTCATAATCTACATATATAGGCTATTGGAACTATATATGCCATTCAATTCTCATAAAAATCTATTTGGCTCTATTAGTTCCTCAGTTATACATTAATATCAAGGCATAGCTTCACACTTTAAACAAATTTCCTATCAACATAAACATCACTCCCATTAAAGGGACACTAAACATTCATCATCAATTCATATATACATATATATATATATATATATATATATATATATATCATTCTCAAGAATCCACCATTGCCAAGCATAATATTCATCACATTATCCATTATCTCATCATTCAACATAATCATGGCAGGGCAAGCATGAGTATCATCACATACCATAATCATTAATTATATAACTCATGCATTTGGAATGTAAACTCCTCTCCTACCTCGAGAGAAGAACCGCAATCCCAGTGCTCCGATTATTCCGTGTCATCGTCTGGAACACAATCCTACCAACAAAACAATTTTTGTATATGAAATTAATAAGCCATCATAAGGCATCATTTTCATAAATCTCATAATCAAATCTTAGACTTGTCTAAACTCCAATCCATACGCTTATGTTTAGGCTTCGGGAATTCTTTTCCCATAGTCAAGATTCCCTAAATCTTAAAGGGCTAAACAAATCTAACACAACAATACCATGGCCCTTATCCTTAAGGCTTACAAATCATCACATGAATCATTTAACCATCATCAAAATTTATTCAAACTCATTATAAGCCTCTTGGCTCCATCTAAGACCATCACCAATTCAACAATTTCAAAATGGCATACATCACCAATGGTCACCCTCCAATATTATCTCTCTATCACAAATAACAACACTCAACATTGATCATCATTTACCCATTCTTAAGATTAATTCCTCAAACCATCATACCTAGTAACATGCACATATCATCATACACAACCTTATGAAGTTAGTTTAAAATTTTACCAACCTTATGAACCAATCCCAATGCTTCTAACAATTCATTCTCCTTATATAACTCATTCTAAAGCATTCATAATCATCAAAATCATCAAGTGGGTCAAAAACCCCCAAATCATCAATACTTAGGGTTTCTCTCTAGATTTACTAACAACAATTATCTCTCACCCATCTCACTAAATCCATATGAATACAATAGTTTCCCATTTATTCTCAACACAAAACCATAAACCAAATCAATTCCCAAACCATCTAAGTGTAGGGTTTCACATTTCCTTCAACACCTAAAACCTCTAACACTACTATTTCCAAGTTTAAGCAATCATAAAACCATAAATAGAGGAGCAAGGATCCAAAGCCTTACCTTCTTTCCATGCCATGTCCAAAAACGAAAATGATGGAAAAGAAGAGAAAGATACTCTATACAAGTTTCCATGCTCCACAAATGCTTCACATCTCCTAGTTCAAGTATTGATTTTGGCAAGAAATGGAGGTGGAATGGTGGCACACGGTTTTGGAGGTGAAGAGAGTGGAGGAGAAGAAGAAAAATGAAGGAGAAGAGAAAGAGGAGAGTGTCACCGAAAATGAAGGGAAAAGAGAGAGAGGGAATGTGTAAATATTGGGTTTTTACCCATTGGATAAGGCAATGCACCATTAACCCATTATCCATTGTGTAAAAGTTTAAAAAGCAATTTGGGAGAGAGAGAAGTGGACGGCTGAAGTAAGGAGAAGAAAAGGAAATTTTCATTTTCTTTTATTCCAATTTAGTTCATAATTTCCCCGTTTTATAACTTGCGTCGTGTCTGAACAATTATTTCCTTAACACTAAAAATTATTTCAGCTATATCACCCTAACCACAATAATTTTCTAAACATTCTAGACCCATCAAATATTTAATTTGACCAAGTGGGTCCCATATTATCTGTTAAATCACTTGGTTCTGGTAATTCTTAATTCACCGATAATTTACCTCTAATATCTAATTAATATTCCCCATATTTGCTAGACCATAAATAATCAATTATCATTATCCAATAAATTTATTTTTTTTTAAATCCAGGATGTTACAATCCACCCCACTAAAAAGAAACTTCGTCCTTGAAGTTCAACATCGGTATACATCGTAAGGCCACACTTCTGCCACACATCAATAGGGTCCAATGACATCGTTAAGTAATATCGAACTTTCCAAAGTCCAGCAGAACATGATCATTATCATTCCTTTATCTAAGTATAAAACTTCATATATGCAAAATGAGTCACCACTCATCAATTCTCAAGTTTGTTCTTCATAACTCTCATATTCTTATCCAGTACCATCAGATAGGTTCAATACATTCTCCGTAAGTAGTTACAATACTACACTTGCCCGGTCTATATGTTGCTACATCCGACATATAGGAAGGCGTCCCAATCCCATAGTGGTTACCACAAACACATGAGATTTGCGCATAAGTGCATGTTGCCACAATGCCTATGGCATGTAGAGACATATTAGGATAAGTACCTTCATGTATTATTGCTCACATTATTTATACCAACACAAATAATATCACCTCACAAGAGACTTTGTGAGAAGTTACACAAGTCCATGAGTAATATACTCACATCATATTATCATTTAATTATGTTCCGGTGTAAGCCATGCCACACCATTCATCATTTGTTAGTCACCATAACCATATATTGACATATCAACTATAAATTTCCAATCATCATAGGGTAATCACCCCACCATTGGACTTCATCCATCCCGAAGTCATAGCCAAATAACTTAGAAATCATTTGTCTAATCTGAACATTGTCGGCTATAATCCGATTCAGGCCTAATCAATTTAACAAACTCATATCAAATATATGCTCCCAAGGTTAAAATAAGGTCCACAATCATATAATAATCTTCCACACTAGTGGTTTTCCTCATTTATCATAGCCAAAGTCCATATACTGGACATACGATTCATATTGTGTCACATCAGTATGTGGTTTCTATCACCAATATAATTTCTTTCCAAAGCAAAAAGGGAGGTATCTATAAGATTAAATTCCATTTACCAGCTCATGTTCACATACATTACCTCTACATCATATCGTAATCCATAATCAATCTAATGTTCATAACATTAAGGGCATATAATCTAGCCTAAAATCATACCATAAAGTCATATATCATTGCCAATACTGAATCAAACCTCAAATTCAACATCATTATTCACTGAATACTTAGGGGTTTATGTTCGCATTTCTAATCCAATCACACACCGGCTCTAGCCTCATCAACTCATTCCATAATTTATTTCACTATAGGTCAATTATTCATGAGATTTAATTCATTATTAGGCTTAGAAACTTCGAGGGTTACCTAGCACCCATTGTGGAATACTCCCATAATACATAAAATCATTAAACATGGTTCATAGAAACATCATAAAGTCTAGACCACCATAGGGTCTAATTCCAAAGGTTCGATCTATCAAGATCATATTGAGTTATCCGGGGTTACCACACATAGTGGGTCACAACTAAATTATCCATCCACTCGGTTCAAAATATAAAACTGAGACATAACCCCAATCAGGTGCACACAAAGCTCACGTGTCACTAATTTACCACTCATTCATGTTCTCTATCTAAAGAGATACAACAAATCACTTGCACTATGTAATACAAGATTCTTGTGCTCAAGGATATAAAATCCATAATTCAAAATAGCACCATCAATCATATTAATCCATGAATATTCACATTAGGGGGTTTTCTCAATATCACTCATTCAATCGATTTTAACACGGGAATCATTCATGTCTAACATCTCCTATCCGTGATCAACATACGACATAGGTTTATCATCAAATCAATTCATATTCAATATATTATATCCATGATCACACATGGCATAAATTCATCATCAATTCAAATCATACTCACTATATCAATATTCAAATGCATAATATCAATGTATTCATCATTCGAAGGAAATAGTGTAAGGAACTTGGTTGGACTTACACAATTAAACATATCGATCACATTGAGGAATTTATCCATATGTATTCAATCTCATGATTCATTAAGTTTTCCAATGAGCAACTATGCTCCACAAGTACACCACACAACCTCAATGATAATGGCACATACTCCCATAAACAACAATCATAACTTATGAATAATAATTCACAAGAATCCTCAATAAGCAATAATGCCACTATAATCAATTCATAGTTCTTAGACAACCAGTCGTTTATAGTCCATATAGGGCAATCAATATCTCTACATGTCATCACCCTCTAGACGATTTACCATTCTTAAATCTATACAAAACAACCACATTTCAACGATCACCAAAACATTTCATTATTGAGCAATCATGCTCTAATCATCCATAATATCAATCCATTACAGAGAAACCATGCTCTAATGTTAATTAATAGATCTAATTCAGAGCAAAATATGCTCTGATACCACGATGTCAACCCTTGATTTTCTGGACTCGAATTCGATGTAATCAACATAATTAAATAATAAAAATACACGTAAATTTTTCACGTTTAAAATAATTTCAAAACACCATCACGAATACATCAAGACTTGAATCACAGAAAACCAAAGAGTGAGATTTGGTAATCTATAACTAGATCGGCACATAGTTCGGCTATAATGGTATACTGAAATAACAGAGTTTATATCAGAAAGAATGTGTATACCAGGCTCACGCCTAGTCCCATATATGAAGATATAAGAAGAGGCTCGGCAAAGCATGCAACTATACACCACTAACCCATTAAGCCACATTAGAAATCATAATCATGCAATGCCTAATATATATATATACATATACATCTATGTGGTCATGCAACAAACATCCCCAATGTCCATAATTTCATAATTGACCATATTTGATTCAACCTTAAAATCATAAGTCATCAACACTTATACATTCTAAAATGGGCTACACACCTAACATTATTTTATTCATCAAGTAGGTATAAATTCCAACGCATCTCCCACTCACATTATCATTTACAATACATCCATCAATATCATTAATTATCGACACTATGAGTGACTTATGCGTATAAATGTGTTTACCAGTTTTGAGGCACTTTTGTGCAACTCAAGGACCTATTCTCATTAAAATTTTCCCATTCCAATTCCTACAAGTCATAATCTACATATATAGGCTATTGAAACTATATATGTCATTCAATTCTCATAAAAATCTATTTGGCTCTATTAGTTCCTCAGTTATGCATTAATATCAAGGCATAGCTTCACACTTTAAACAAATTTCCTATCAACATAAACATCACTCACATTAAAGGGACACTAAACATTCATCATCAATTCATATATATATATATATATATATATATATATATCATTCTCAAGAATCCACCACTGCCAAGCATAATATTCATCACATTATCCATGATCTCATCATTCAACATAATCATGGCAAGGCAAGCATGAGTATCATCACATATCATAATCATCAATTATATAACTTACGTATTTGGAATGTAAACTCCTCTCCTACCTCGAGAGAAGAACCGCAATCCCAGTGCTCCGATTATTCCGCGTCATCGTTTAGAACACAATCCTACCAACAAACACATTTTTGTATATGAAATTAATAAGCCATCATAAGGCATCATTTTCATAAATCTCATAATCAAATCTTAGACTTGTCTAAACTCCAATCCATACGCTTATGTTAGGCTTCGGGAATGCCTTCCCCATAGTCAAGATTCCCTAAATCTTAAAGGGCTAAACAAATCTAACACAACAACACCATGGCCCTTATCCTTAAGGCTTCCAAATCATCACATGAATCATTTAACCATAATCAAAATTTATTCAAACTCATTATAAGCCTTTTGGCTCTATCTAAGACTATCACCAATTCAACAATTTCAAAATGGCATACATCAAGGCCTAAGAATTCATTAAATACTTATCTTATTTCATTTATCCATCACCAATGGTCACCCTCCAATATTATCTCTCTATCATAAATAACAACACTCAACATTGACCATTATTTACCCATTCTTAAGATTAATTCCTCAAACCATCATACCTACCAACATGCACATATCATCATACACAACCTCATGAAGTTAGTTCAAAATTTTACCAACCTTATGAACCAATCCCAATGCTTCTAACAATTCATTCCCCTTATATAACTCATTCTAAAGCATTCATAATCATCAAAATCATCAAGTGGGTCAAAAACCCCCAAATCATCAATACTTAGGGTTTCTCTCTAGATTTTCTAACAACAATCATCTCTTACCTATCTCACTAAATCCATATGAATACAATAGTTTCCCATTTATTCTCAACACAAAACCATAAACCAAATCATTTCCCAAACCATCCAAGTCTAGGGTTTCACATTTCCTTCAACACCTAAAACCTCTAACACTACTATTTCTAAGTTTAAGCAATCATAAAACCACAAATAAAGGAGCAAGGATCCAAAGCCTTACCTTCTTTCCATGCCATGTCCAAAAATGAAAATGATGGAAAAGAAGAGGAAGCTGCTCCATACAAGTTTCCATGCTCAACAAATGCTTCATATCTCCTAGTTTAAGTATTGATTTTGGCAAGAAATGGAGGTGGAATGGTGGCACACGGTTTTGGAGGTGAAGATAGTGAAGGAGAAGAAGAAAAATAAAGGAGAAGAGAAAGAGAAGAGTGTCACTAAAAATGAAGGGAAAAAAGAGAAGGAATGTGTAAATATTGGGTTTTTACCCATTGGATAAGGCAATGCACCATTAACCCATTATCCATTATGTAAAAATGTGAAAAGCAATTTGGGAGAGAGAAGTGGACGGCTGAAGTAAGGAGAAGAAAAGGAAATTTTCATTTTCTTTTATTTCAATTTGGTTCGTAATTTCCCCATTTTATAACTTGCGTCATGTCCGAACAATTATTTTCTTAACATTAAAAATTATTTCAGCTATATCACCCTAACCACAATAATTTTCTAAACATTCTAGACCCATCAAATATTTTATTTGACCAAGTAGGTCCCACATCATCTATTTAATCACCTGGTTCTGGTAATTCTTAATTCACCGATAATTCATCGATAAGGTGACATGCCAATTGGAGTCTTAAATACTGTCCTATAGGCCCATAATGCATCATCTAATCTCACAGACCAATCCTTCCTATATTTCCCTACTACCTTCTCTAATATTCTCTTAATTTCTCTGTTAGAAAGCTCAACTTGTCCACAAGTTTATGGATGATAGGGAGTGGATATCTTATAGAGTACCTCATAATGTCTCAGGGCTTTTTCCATGATTCTATTGCAGAAATATGACCCTCCATCACTAATGAGGACTCTAGGGACTCCAAATCTTAAGAAAATATTCTTCTTTATAAACCTAAGCACCACATGTGCATCATTAGTTCTGGTAGGGATTGCCTCCACCCACTTGGAGACATAATCCACAATAACAAGGATATATTCATTGGAGAATGACTTTGGGAATGGTCCCATGAAATCAATGCCCCAAACATCAAATGGTTCTACAACCAAAATATTTTTTAAAGGCATGCCAGCTTTAGCAAAGAGGCCTCCACTTCTTTGGCACTTATCACACCTTTGCACATATACTCTAGCATCCTAAAAACTTATTGGCCAATAAAAGCCACACTGTAACACTTTTGCTATTGTTCTAGAGGCACCATGGTGTCCTCGATAATAGGAATCATAACAGTTCCACAAGAGTCTTTCTTGCTCTGATTCAGGCACACATCTTCTAATAATTCCATCTACTCTTATCTTATATAGAAATGGATCATCCCATAGAAACGTTTTACTATCATGAAAGAACTTTTTCTTCATCTGGGATGTCCACCCTTCTGGTACCACGGATGCACTTTTAAAGTTTGCCATATCAACATACCATGGCCCCGTGGTAATTGCCATCATCCTCTCATCTGGGAATTCCTTTTTTATCAAGATAGAGTCTGATTTACCTTCTAGATGAGAGAGTTAATCAGCCACTGAGTTCTCTACTCCATTTTTATCTCTTATTTCTAAATCAAACTCTTGGAGTAATAGAACCCATATGATCAATCTTGACTTTGATTCTTTTTTAGCTAGCAAGTACTTGATTACTGAATAGTCTGTATAGACAATGACCTTAGCACCAATCAAGTAAGCTCTGAATTTATCAAATGCATACACCACAACAAACATTTCTTTTTAAGTAGTGGTGTAGTTTATTTGATTCTCATTCAACACTTTACTAGCATAATAAATAACATGTGTTAATTTTTCTTTTTTCTATCCTAGTATAGCTCCTATAGCAAAATCACTAGCATCACACATGAGTTCAAATGGTAAAGACCAATTAGGTGCTGCAAGGATTAGAGCTATAATTAATCTTTGTTTCAGATTTTCAAAAGCCTTGACACAATTTTCATCAAAAACAAAAGCATGATCTTTCACTAGTAAATCAGTCAAAGGCTTTATTATTTTCAAAAAATCCTTTATAAATCTCCTATAGAAGCAAGCACATCCTAAGAAACTCCTCACTTCTTTCATATTGATTGGAGGAGGAAGCTTTTCAATGGTATCAATCTTAGCTTTATCTACTTGAATGCCCTCTGCAGAGACTTTGTGGCCAAGGACTATCCCTCTTCTAACCATAAAATGACACTTTTCCCAGTTGAGGGCAAGATTAGTCTCTTGATATCTCACCAGCACCTTAGATAGGTTGTTGAGGCAGACATCAAAGCTGTTTCCAAACAGAGAGAAGTCATCCATGAACACATTAATGAACTTCTCTACCATGTCCTCAAAAATTGCTAGCATACACCTTTGAAAGGTTGCTGATGCACTACACAAACCAAATGGCATGCACCTATATACAAAGATTCCATATGGACAAGTAAAAGTTGTCTTCTCTTAATATTTTGGATCAACCACAATTTGGTTGTATCCAGAATATCCATCAAGAAAGTAATAATACTCATGACCTGACAGCCTCTCAAGCATTTAATCTACAAAAGGTAAAGGGAAGTGGTCTTTTCTAGTTGAGTCATTTAACCTTCTATAATCTATGCACATCCTCCAACCTGTAGTTGGTCTAGTGGCAATAACTTCACCATTTTTATTTTTTACAGTGGTCATCCCTCCTTTCTTAGGCACCACTTAGACCAGACTGATCCAAGCGCTGTCCGAGATAGGATAGATAATCCCTACATCAAGGAGTTTAACCACTTCTTTCCTCATAGTCTCTTTCATTATGGGGTTTAACCTTTTTTGTGGCTGAACAACTGGGGAATAGTTATCCTCCATCAAAATTTTATGCATACAAAATGATGGACTAATCCCCTTTAAATCAAAAATGTTCCAACCAATGCAGATTCATGTTTTCTGAAAACCCTATCAGTTTTTCTACATCCTCCTCATTTAATTCAGCATTAATGATTACTGGATGTGATTCATTATTTCCTAAGAAAACATATTTCAAATGAGAAGGCAAGAGTTTTAAATCATGTTTTTCATCAAATACCTCCTTACCCTTCTCAAGTGCAGTATTATTTAAGTTTTCTTTAATTTCAACTTCTACTTCCCCTACTTCATATGCTTCTAGTAGGTTCAGTAACTCATTATGTGAGTCATCCAACTCCTCAGCCTCAGAGTCAAAATCATCCTTTAGAAAGGCTTGTAAAGCCTCTTCTTCAGTTCTTAACAGCATAGGAGTCTTATAGCTTTTAATTTCTTCAAGCATAAAACAATCCATCTTTTCAGCTGGATGTTTCATAGCATTAAAGACATTAAAAGTTACTTACTCCTCCTGAACTCTCAGCATGAGTTCTCCCTTCTCTACATCAATTAAAGCTCTTCTAGTAGCTAAAAAGGGTCTCCCTAAGATTAAGGGAATCTCTTTATCAGCTTCCATGTCCAAAACTATAAAATCTGCTGGAAAGATAAACTTATCTACCTTCACTAACAGATCTTCCAACATCCCATGAGGATATTTGATTGACCTATCAGCCAACTGCAAGGACATACGAGTTGGTTACAGGTCATTAATTCCTAATTTCCTCATTAAGGACAAAGGCATAAGGTTTATACTGGCTCCTAGGTCACATAAAGACTATTGCAAAAGGTATTGTAAAAGGTCAAGGATCTTCTAGCTTTTGAGGGAGTTTCTTCTGAATAATTGCACTACACTCTTGAGTAAGGGCAATCATTTCATCTCTCTTAAGCTTTCTCTTCTTAGACAAAAGTTCTTTAAAAAATTTAACATATGAGGGCATCTCTTGCAATGCCTCAACAAAGGGAATATTTATATGAAACTTCTTGAACACATCTAAGAACTTAACAAACTTTTGCTGCTCTATCTGTTTCTTAAATCTATATGGAAATAAAGCATTCTTTAATTTCTCAGGAGTTAGCTTGACAGCTTCCTCCAAGATCAAATCATTTTTTTCTTTTTCTTTTGATGAACTTGGTTTTCTTTCTCTTTTTCTGTTTCTACTTGGTTTTCAGTTTTATTAACTTCCTCACTTTCCTACTCTTTTTCTTTTTTTACAGTATTTTTATTACTTGGAGTAGGAAGAACCAAAGTTTTTCCACTCCTAGTGGTTATTGCTTTGTAATGTTCCCTAGGATTTACCTTAGTATCTCCAGGAAAATTGCCAGACAGTCTCTTAACTAACTATTTTGATAGCTGTCTAACCTGGTTTTCCAAATTTTGGATGGACGCTTCTTGATTTTTAAAGCTGGCCTGAGTGGCCTGAATGAACTGAGATAGAACATTCTCAAATTCATACTTTTCTTTAGGGGGAGGGGGAAGAGGTTGTTGTGGTCTATTTGTGGTTTAAGTTTGTGGTATATTTTGATTCAAATATGAACCCTTCTGCCATAAAAAATTGGGGTAGTTTCTATAGTTTGGATTAAAGGAATTAGAGGGATAATTCCTTTAATATTGTTGCCCCATGAAATTAACTTGCTCAACAGGCATATTTGGATCACACATGCCATTTTTATGATCTCCACCACAAAAATCACAACTAATCATGCAGACTTGACTAGGGTTTTGGAGTTCTGAAATTTGAACACTTAATTTCTCCTAAGCCTGAGTCATCAACTTACTTTGAACCAAATAGGCATCTTGTGCTTCTAATTCTAGTACCCCTCACTTAGGGATTTGGCTCATTTCACTAACTAAACATTCATTTGAAGCCATAACATCAATTAGCTCTATGGCCTCTTCTACAATTTTAGTGGCCAATGAACCTCTAGCCGAGGCATCAATCAAGACCCTAGTAGCTGGTCTTACTCCATTATAAAAGATAGTAACTTGTTGCATATTAGGGATCCTATGATGAGGACATTTCCTCAAACTCTCTTTGTGCCTATCCTATGCTTCCATTAAAGATTCACCCCCTCTTTGCTGGAAACAAGTGATTTCTGTGTGCAACTTGGCATACTTGGAAGGAGGGAAATATTTAATCATAAATTTTCTTTGTAAATCCTCCCAAGTGGATATATTGCCTTTTGGTTGGCTCTATAACCAGGCTTTTGCACGGTCCCTTAGAGAAAAAGGAAATAATCTCAATTTTATTGCCTCATCGGGGACACCATTCATTTTCACTGTATCACAAATTTGGAGGAAGATTCCTAGATGCAAATTTGGATCCTCAACCTCACTTCCTCCGAATTGATCATTTCTAACCAACTGCAGCAAAGCCGGTTTAAGTTCAAAATTATTAGCTGTAATTGAAGGCCTAAGGATGCTGGATTGCGATCCTTCTTCAATAGGCCTAGAGTAGTCACCTAGTGTAACTCTCCTCTGTTCCATTTCCTGCTATTCGTTTTGGCTTTTCTCCTTTCTAAGTCTATGCTCTAACAAATCAATATCAGGATCAAAGAAGAATGACTCTCCTCTGCTCCTTGACTGTATACACTAGATATTTGACATAATCAATTTCAATGCTACTGCTACTGCTACACACAAGCTACTGCTATACTAAAATGAAATTTAACTACTGCTATATATAAAAACAAAATTAAATGGTTCAGTCTAGTATCGGTCCAAGGATTGTTGATATTACTCAACAATCTCTGGCAACGGCGCTATTAACTTGACGCATATCTCCTGGAGGATTATATTCTTTTGGCAAGCGCACCAATCATTAAATTTGTAATATATTTGATCGTCCCATAGTGATTGAGGTAATTACCACAACCTAGGACTAGTACAAGCTGAACCAAAACACAAGAAGATAGAATTCATTCTATTTATACTTTTTTATTATTGTTATACTTTTGTAATTTCAGAAACAATATAAAAGGTGAAGTGTAATTGATGGAAGATAGGTTAGGATTACTTTATCTCACAATTTTATCAAGAAACATGCAATTAAGGTTCAATCAAGCTTCAGACTCAAGAAGACAATTCACAGATGGTTAATCCCTAATTCCTTAGGTAATTAACACTAATTCCTAAGCATTAAACCTTAATCCCTTAGTTGTTCATTGACAGAGAAATCTAATGTGAAATTGGGAATTGAACCCTGACTATTCACCTAATTACTAGGCATGAATTAGTTAGGAAACTAGAAGTTACCTAAGCCTCAACCATGATTCCTCATTGGTGAGATTCTTTAATTAGGTCTGGAATTGTCAATCCAACGGTGTAGATCTACTTCTCAGCTTGTTCTCCTCATGCTTCAAAAGATAATTTCCTCACACAGATTCAAGATTCCATTGGAAGCTTGAGCAATCCCAACCATAGGAGTTTAGCAACCCATGGAAGTGGTTTCAGAAAGTGGAATGTAGAGAGCCATGGAAGAAAGAGTTTAGAGAGGGAAAATGTTTAGTGAGAGATTGAAAATTAGAAAAATGAGAGTTGTATATTGCTTCTCGCATGTTCTCTCCATTATTTACAACTATATATAGCTAAGGCAAAAACTAACTAAACTAACTCTAATTAATTACAAAGGGAAACTTCCTGAAAATTAAACTAACGAAACTAATTAATTGATTACAAAGGAATGACTAATTATAACACAATAATTAAATTACTAGTATACAAATATAGCCAGCAACTAATAAAATAATTAAAGGTAACTACTACAGCAATTCACGTTGAAGGAGTATAAAATACAGGGCAAACAAGCTTCACGCTTAAGCGTGATCTATATGCGCTTGAGCGTGGTACATTAACTTGAATGTTGGGTGACTTTACTTGAATGTCGTGTGACTTCACTTGAATGTCGGGTGACTTCACGCTTACTGGATCTGCACGTATGTACGCTGGGAGGCCAGCGTATGTACGCTGGACCACTGGACTGGCACTTTGGTCTTCTTTCTCCTGCGCATATGTACCCTGGATTCTAGTGTATGTACGCGGGATTTCCTGCACCTAGATCCTGTAAAATACAAACATATAAATTCCTAGCATATGTACTCTGGCTTTCTAGTATATGTACGCTAGGTTAATGAATCTCTCACTAAACATATTTCCTTATGTGCTTATCTTTTTTTAACAATTTTCTTGGACAATATAAACACATTTCAATTAAATAATTAAAACAAGAAAGAATGACAATTTATTACAAAATAATTCCAAACTTAACAACATTTGATGGATTAAGTTAAATTAAAGATGAAATTATTAAGTCTTTTCAAGAATTATTAGGTATGTTGATTTGAGCAATTTTATACACAAACTTAAAACACTAAGAGGGAAGGTGAGAAGAAGGTACCCTCGGTTTAATCTTAGTGAAGTATGGATTGTTCATTGTTTGGATTTTAGCTTGACATTTTCAAGTAATCATCTTAAAGAAAAACATAATGAAAATAATTTGAATTAATTTGAGGTTCCTTAATTTTGCATGGGTTATTTATTCTTAGTTTACCATCCTGTAGATATAGTGATTGCTTGAGGACAAGCAATGTTCTAGTTTGGGGTATTTTGATAGGTGTCTAGTTTGCATTAGTTTTAGGGTTCTTGTGTTATCATTTTTAGTTTATTTTGTGTTAGTTTTCCCCTTAATCCCATTGATTTTCTTTTATTCCACACATGCTACTCAGATGTCTATGTTTTGTAGGAAATGCTTTGTTATAGGTTCATAAACAAGGAAACAAGGGGTATTTGATGAAGCATTAGATGGACGCAAAGGATTCAAGACTTCAAAAGCATAAAAATAAAGCCATTTAAACCCTTGGAATGCATTATAAATAAAGGATACATAAAAAAGATCACTCTAGGAGCATTTTGGTGAAGTTAAGAAAAACCCATTGCCAGTGGGAAATTCCCACTGCCAGTGGATTCCACTGACTTGAGCCAAAATGCGTAAAAATAGAGACAGAAAAATCCACTGGCTGTGGGAAATTCCCACTGGTCGTGGTTCTTGCTGTATGGAAATCCACTGCTAGTGGGTTTTTCCCACTGGCCATGGATCTTGCTATCTAGAACCCAAAATTGAAGATTTTTGGACCCCTGTCATGATCCACTAGTCGTGGGTGTTTCCCACTGCTAGTGGATTTTACACGTTCTGCATTTTCTTTATTTTGTGGAGCAGTTTCTGAGGGAAAGGGAAGGGGGGCACTCCTTGGAAACACAGACGGAGACTTTAGGCACTTTTGAAGGGAGAAAATTAAGAGCTTTCTCAGGGGATTTCAAAGGAGATTCAAGGACCAACACCAAGGAACATCGGATCACAACGTTTTGGGTGAAGATTTAGAAGACAAAAGTGAGAGCTTTTCTTCTATTTTTAGAATCCTTATTTTATATTTGGGTTTTCTCCTATGTTGGGAATTGAATTTATGGCTTGTTGTTTTGTAATTAATTCTATGATGAACTAAACCCTTTCTTTTGGGATTAAAAGGGTAATATGCATATGTATTGAATTGACTGTTTTTCATTTTCTCCCTTTTATGAAATTTATGTTTTCTATTCAATTTCGTGAATGCTTAATGCTTCTACAAGACTTCGAGAGGAGCGTAGTTGATTCCAAATGATGTAGGCTACGAGAGTAGGTATATTGTTTGAAAGCATGAAATTGAACCTAGGATCTTAGGTATTGTGAAAGTATGTGAGATCTTTTGAGGGTTAATGGGTTTTCGCAAAACATAATGGACTTAGTTACAAATCGAACATGGTTCTGTGGAAATTAGGTACATTAGTAAGGCTTTGAGAGAAGGTTGCTAATTACATTAGGA
Organism: Clitoria ternatea; assembly: GCA_037962975.1. Lineage (NCBI taxonomy): Eukaryota > Viridiplantae > Streptophyta > Magnoliopsida > Fabales > Fabaceae > Clitoria > Clitoria ternatea. The sequence continues at coordinate 237,956,905 of CM075671.1, read as the reverse complement.
AAATCTACCTTAGAAACTAAATTTTATAATTGGGGAAGTGAATTGCGTGAAATTAGATACTAGCATATGAACCTTTTAACTCCCAAGAGTTTTCCTTTGATTGAGTCTTAGAAAGCAATTGATTTCCATTCCAAAAAGGCATTAAGTTTTATTTTTGCTTTTAGTTTGATTTAAAGTAATCCTTCCTTTAATTGAACCAATTTGTCTGGATAATCGAAACATAGTAAACCGGTACTTGGGCATAATCCCTGTGGAAAATGATAATCTTTTATATTACTTCAATACCCCGTGCGTTTGCGGTTGGCTATCACATGGATTATGTCGTATTCAGTTAATAGAACCTGCCATTAGGAAATTCTTCCATTCAAGGTAGGCTTTTCAAAGATGTACTTGATGGGGTCCATTTTAGAAATCAGCCAAGTTGTGTGACATAGCATGTATTGCCTCAAACATCGAGCAACCCATGATAATGCACAACAAGTTTGTTCTAAAGCAGAATATCTTATTTCGCAATCAGTGAACTTCTTGCTCAGGTAGTAAATGACATAATCTTTCTTCCCGATCTCATCATGTTGCCCTAACGCATAACCCATGGACTCATCCAACATAGTTAAATACAAGATAAGTGGCATTCTAGGAGTCAGAGGCACCAAGATTGATGGGTCTTGCAAATACTGCTTTATCTTCTCAAAAGCCGTTTGACAGTCTTCGTTCCATTGCCCCTGTTGGTTCTTATAGAGCAATTTAAAGATTGGCTCATAAGTCGCTATCAGTTTCGAGATGAACTGGGCAATGTAGTTCAACCTGCCCAAGAACCCTCAGACTTTTTTTTCTTTACGGGGAAAAGGCATTTCGAGGATTGTCGTGACCTTGTCGAGATCAACTTCTATTCCTCTTTCACTTACTATAAACCCTAGCAGCTTGCCTGATCTTACGCCAAAGGTGCATTTGGCCAGGTTCAATCTGAGTCTAAATTTCCTCAATTGCTTAAAAAGCCTTCGCAGATCAACAATATGTCCTTCTTCAATTCTAGATTTGGTGATGATATCATCCATGTAAACTCCTATCTCCTTATGCATCATGTCATGGAAAAGGGTCACCATCGCCCTTTGGTAGACTGCCCCAGCATTTTTCAGGCTGAAGGGCATCGCCTTGTAACAAAAGGTACCCCACAGTGTGATGAATGTGGTTTTCTCCATGTCCTTAGGTGCCACCTTAATCTGGTTTTACACCTAGAAACCATCCATGAATAAGAAAATGGAATGTTGGGTTATGTTATCAATCAAGACATTGATCTGTGGTAAGGGAAAGTCATCTTTAGGACTAGCTCTGTTCAAATCCCGATAGTCCACACACATCCGCACCTTTCCATCCTTCTTCAGGATAGGGACGATGTTGGCCACCCACTGAGGGTACTTTACCACAGCTAGGAACCCAGTGTCGAACTACTTCTTAACCTTCTCTTTGATTTTTAGGAGCATATCTGGTTTCATTCGGCATAGCTTCTGCTTTATCGAAGAGAACTCGGGCTTTAGGGGTAGTTTATGCTCGATAATGCTAGTATCAAGTCCAGGCATATCTTGATAGGACGAGGCAAAGACGTCACGAAACTCTACTAACGGCTTAATCAAATCTTTCCTTCCCTCTTTACTCAAGGAGGTGTCGATCTTGACTTCCTTCTTATCCTCCTCATTCCCCAAATTAATAATCTTAATTATCTCTAGATGGGGTTGAATTTCTTTGACTTCCTATTCCAACAACCTTGCTAACTCAGGCGAAGGATCACAGGCTTCGTCACCCTCTTCATCGGTGTAGTCAACCAGGTGATCAAAGTCATGAAACGGGATTGAGAACTCACCATTCTCAGGAAAATCATTTTCAGATCTGTAATTTAGTGTATCACGACAAATGAAAAGGGGAGCAAACAAGTAAAGGGAAAAGGATTCAAAGCAAAAATAAGGAAAGCAAGAAAAGATATTATAAAATTTGATGTGCATCCATTAATGAGAAAATAACAAATAAGCTTTTTTGTGTTTTTTTATTTTTATGAAATTCGACACATATTCATTGATAGGGAAATGATAGAAGAAGTCCCTTTTTTTATGAAAGTCGATATGCATTCATTGATGAGAAAATGATAAAACAAGCTTTTTTGCCTTTATTACATAAAAAGGTCCCAAAGCCTTAGGCATAGCAGAGGGACCAACAAGTTACTAAAGCATTATCAATTACTTTGATGAAATATTCAAAGTCGTGGGGAGTTCGACGGCTTCCCAGTTATAGAGCTCCTGGCCTGGTGGGCAAGCAATCACAAAATTCGTATCATCACAAACACTATCTTTAATGGCAGCCACTGGATCCAGAGGTAGCAACCCTACATTTTGGAAGCTTTGGTAGAGATCATAGATGGGGACTCTTACAGTATGAAGTTCTCTTCCAGCAAGACGGGCGACCCTTCTTTCTCTTTTCTCCTCCTTTACCCTTTTTTTTCAGTGGTTATAGGTCGATATCCTAACTGAAACCATTTTTGTTCTCAAGGAGGTGTACAGGTTCTACTTCCCCGTTCAAAGCACGTCCTAACCCCTTCCCAGGCTTATACCCTTCTCGCAGCATCATCTTCGCCATCACTAAGGATGCACCTGGCATGTAAGCTCTAACCATTATGGTTCCTTCCCCTATATATGTGGTGTTTGCTATCTCCAATGCTTGGAAAGAGGTCTCGAGGGCCTCTTCCACTTCCTTGATGTAAGGGGTCGTCAGGGGTTTGCTGACTAGAAAGTCCTTCTCACCAGAAATAATTATCAACTTATTATTAATTATGAACTTTAGCTTCTGGTGTAGGGTAGAAGGGACTACCCTAGTTGAATAGATCCATGACCGACCCAACAAAAAACTGTAGGCAGGTGTGATGTCCATGACCTAAAAAAAGACCTAGATGCACAGTCCGACCTGTATTGGCAGCTCGATTTCGCCTATAACCTGCCTCTGAGTACCATCAAAAGCTCGCACTACCATAGCGCTTGGCTTTATATAAGTTCCATCGAAAGGTAACTTGGCCAATGTAGACTTAGGCATAACGTTGAGGGATGACCCGTTGTTGACAAGCACCTTTGCCAAGATATGATCTTGGCACTTTACGGAGATGAAGAGGGCTCTATTGTACCCCATCCCCTCTAGCAGTATCTCATCGTTGGTAAAGGTCAGATAGTTTTTTGGAATAATATGCCCTACTATTCCCTGAAACTTATCAACGGGGAGGTTATGATTAACATGGGTGTCGTTCCACATCTTTATTAACGTCTTTCAATGTGGCTCAGAGTTCATCAGTAACGACAATAGAGAGATTTTGGCGAGGGTATGATTCAGCTGGTCTAGCACTTGATATTCACTATGGCGAATAAACTTTAAAAACTCTTGGGCCTCTTCATTAGCCACGGCCCTTTTAGCTTCACCACCAGTCTCTCCTCCGCGACGGCCCGAGATTCTTTGAATGAAACCGGGGTAGGCATCTAAATGGTGATGACTGGCTACATAGAAATGAGAGCCGCTGGAGGGCTCTTGCTGTAGAAAATCACTAGGGGTTTTGGGGCCCGTATCCCTGATTGCTCCTGGATCATGTTCACCTCACCTCTGTGGCACTCACAGGCTTGCACAATTTGGCTATCCATAAGCTCTTGAAGGACCTCATAGAAGCCTTGACGTTCGACAGTCTGGTCATTGTCATGCTCTTCACTCCAGGGGCCCTCTACTAATCCCCGCTCAAGCAAATGGGAATGAACTATCCTCAATGATGCCTTTACATCGGCAACATTCCTGATATACTCCTCATCTTCCTCCACAACATTGATCCCTGAACCCCCGTGATTGGGTAGGGGATTCGTGGCCACGTTCAGATTGCCTTCTTGAAAATTGATCCAATTGGCCTTGATTAGGTCTCTCACTTTATATTATAGGGCCACACAATTTTCCATGGAGTTCCTCATTGCTCCAGTATGGTAATCGCACCGGGCATTATGATTATACCCTCTAGGGTAAGGGGGTTGCACTGGCTTCAAAGGGCAGGGTACCACCAGGGTATTTTAGATAAAGAGGGGTAGAAGCTTAGTGTACATCATCAGAATAGGGTTAAACTGTATAGGGGTGTATTCATTGTTGGGTCTTATTGTATTCTGATTGGGATTAGGTGGCTGGACTGCTTGTCGTGGGGGACGATACAACATGGGTTGTGGAATTGGTGCTCTGATAACAAGCGGATGAAAGTGAGGGGTATAAGAGGTCGAGTTATGAGCGGCGGCGATAACATATGGATAAGGTGCATAAGGACCAGCTGGCTAAAAAGTGGCTGGGGTGAACGGTCTTAGCTGGGCCTTTCTTTGATCATAAGAGATGGAATTGGTTTCCCTATCTCTCATTCTACCCTCGCCTGGCGCCAGTCTTTTTATAGTGGATGCCCCGGATAGGCCTCGAGTAATCTTCCTCGCCCTCACCCCGCTCTCTATCCTTTCTCCAATGGTCATGATGTCGGAGAAGTTAGATGAAACACTACCAATCATCCTGTCATAAAAGGGTGGCGGGAGCGTGTCAATGAACATTGTGACCACTTCCTTCTCCGATAACAGGGGGTCAACCTGTACAACAGTCTCGCACCAGTGTTAAGCATATTCCTTAAATGTATTATTGTCCCTCTTTGCCATGTTTTGTAGCTATACTCTATCTGGCGCCATGTCCAGGTTAAACTTATATTGTTTTATAAAGGTGTTCGCCAGGTCCTTCGAACAACGAATATGGGTTCGCTCAAGGTGGGTATACCAAGTGAGGGCGGCCCCAGCTAGACTGTCCTAAAAATAGTGGATTAACAGCTTGTCGTTGGAAGTGTGAGATGCCATCTTCCAGCAGTACATCGTGAGATGATTCCTCGGGCAAGTCATTCCCTGATATTTGTCAAAATCTGGTACTTTGAACTTGGGCGGGATAATGACATCGGAGACCAAGCAGGGTACAGAGTCCATCAACTCAAAGCCTTCCACACCTTTTATAACCCTCTGTCTCTCCTCTAGGATTTCTATCTTCCCTTTTTGTTGGGGGCAGCAACCGTTCTAGGGCCGGCAGCTGGGTTTATCATCTGGGTCATGCCTTGCAGGTTGGTGGCGTAAGAGTTCATATACCCATGTGGGTAACCGTAATATGGGTAGAAAGGCGCAATTGAATGATATTGATTTACTGGGCCAATGCTTAACATGGGACCATGGGGTTGAGTCATAGCTTGGGCAACATGGGTTGGCTGGGCTATCTGGGTAGTTTCAGGTGGTTATGGGATTGTTGGCTGGGTAGGGTTGGAAAAAGGGGGATTCATCGCGTGTTGGTCATTGGTGTCCTGTGGGTTAGTGAGAAATAGGGGAGACTATCCCGGGGGTAAACCGTAAGGCGGGAAAGGCACGAGGTTGTTGTCTGGGCCAGTAGAAGTATGTTGTGGTGCTAAGACATGCCATAGGGTGGTTGGGGATCAACAACTTGGTTGGGTCTACCAATGTTGATAGTAAGAGGAGGGGCCATTGGGTTTCCAACTTGAGCCTGCGTTGGACCAAACCCTGGGGGTGTACTGGAGTAGTCAGCTACTATTAGGCTTCCTCGTTACTTATAGAAAAACTCCCATCTGTGGTTTTCTTTTCTAAAAGCTTTGTCAGCTCTGCTACCTGCTCTCTCAATCGGTTGACCGCATCCTTAAGACCTTCGTTAATAAGTTCTATTTCATCCATGAGTCTCTTTTATAGTTTGGTTTCGTAGGGGTGTTTCCCTATGTTGTCTTTTGGAAAGGAAAATGGGAATTAGTTAAAAGGAAAATGTTGCATAAAACAAAGCGATAAAAAAGGGAAAAAAGAAAAAGAAAAATGGGTAAGTAAGATTGTGCATGAAACGATTGCGGAACTCGGTGAGTATCCTTTTGACTGTTCCTTAGAATGTCACGTTCAAAAGTACTAAGTGAAGTGATGAATGGAAATTAACACAAGATAGTTGTGGAGACAAAAGAGTCATTCATTATGAATTCCACAAAATACATCATTGCGATAAGCTTTTATTTTAACAAGGGAAAGTAAACTAGTCATTCCTAGCTCGGGCAATCATAGCCCTCGTCCTACAAATCTATTCTCTACAGTAATTCAAAAAGGTTACAATCTCTGCGGGGGTAGTGAGAGGATTCGTCATGTCTTCGGCTACTTTGAGTAGGTGCGGGATGTCTTTGAGAGACTCATTAGCCAAATGTGCCAGGTTGGCAAAGCGGCTCATCCAGGAATGAATGACTTCATCTTGTCGTGTCATTTTGGCTTCCATAATGCGTATAGTCTCATGACAGTCTTGTTCCACTTCTATTGCATGTCGACACTCTCCGTTTATTCCTCGTTGGCAAGCTTCTACCACCTCATTAAGTTGCTATTCCACCCTGTGGATTTGTGACTGCAGTAGTTCCTTTTATACTAGAGCATTTCGCTCATTTTCTTTAGCTTTTGCCAACATATCCCTCAGAAGTTGCTTATCTGCTAGAATGGTGTCCCTCTGCCTACTCTTCATCCTTAGTTGGGAGTTGGCTACATGGAGGCATTGCCCTGTTTCCTCAGGTAGTCCCTTCCGGGCTTCCGTTTCTTTCTGACCTCCTCAATGATCTGCTTGCTCTCTTGATTTTCTCTCTTTTGGAGGGCGCAATATTGTTTAGACTTTAGTAATTTTTCCTCTAGCTCCTTGTTTTTGGCGGCTAGTTCCTCTATTTTAACTTTCATGGCTTTCGCCGCTTCATCTTCAAAGGCAGGCGAGGGAGCAGGTGTGCTTGCCAGGAGAGAGGAATGGCTCTTGAATGGTAGCTTAACAATAGAGACCTTACTTAGGATCCATCGGTGATACTCTTCTTTCATGGCGTGGCTTCAGACTCCTAATTCATTCCTCTTCTTATGGACTTCCTTCCAAGCATTTGTTATATTCCAAATTACAGAAGTGTAGTCTCCCTTTGAGTAGTAGAGGATGAAAGGAGCAAGAAATTCTTCGTCGGGTGGTCCGAGTAAAGGGTAAGCTAACTGGGGTTTAGCTATAACAGGATTATAATTAATGCACCCTTAAGTACCCATGAGAGGAGCAGGTAGTTTCCATAGTGGTGAATAATGATGTCAACCTTCAGCCACTCCAGTACCATCTTACTTTTTCAGCGGTGAGTCCCACTAAATAATTAGCCCATTCATGCCCATTTCTGGCTGCTAGCCGACACAACTTCAGATCTGAGACTGGGCATTCCATCTTGGCCGCTTGATTAAAGATATGAGAGGTGAGCCATATATACAGTGCAGGAAGGCAGCAAAGGATCCTCTTCCCCCCTTGGGTGTGGCAAAAATCCATGGTGTAATAGATATTTGCCAAAATGGCTATAACGAGGCTTTCACCTTGGAGCTTACAAGCAAGGAAGACATCGATGGCATCATAATCAATGTAATTATCAATGTTAGGGAACAAGACCACACTATAAATAGTGACCGCTGATGATGCATGATTTATCTTTAATTCTCCATTTTAAATGTGTATAATTTGCCATCACTTAGTGTGTAATATAATGCATTTTAACACATTTTCATCATTTGATCTTTATGTAATATTTGATTGTTAATTTGTGCCAAAAGAAAATAGATCAAAGAAACTCAAGAATGCCAATCCAAAATGAAGATCAAAGTGCCTAAGGATCAAAGGAATCAAGCTATATGCAAAAAGATCTCAAAAAGGGTGGAAAAATACACAAAATAGGGAGAATCAGGGGGATGAATCGATTCATCCCCCTCCTGAATCGATTCACACGGATTTAAAGCACCCAGGAAGTGAAATTTTGCAAATTGAATCGATTCATTTGAGTTTCAAAGGCAATGAATCGATTCTTCCCTCCTTTGAATCGATTCACACGAGTAATTTTAGCCTAGAATTGCATTTTGGAAAGCTTGAATCGATTCATATCACTCTTGAATCGATTCATAAGTTCAATATTGGCCCAGAAACACGTTTTCAAGCTTCTGGATGGTGGGCAAAGCACTCAAGATGATCATGGAGCACTAAAACTTGATCATGGAGCACTAAAGCATGATAATGGAGCACCATGGAATTGTAAATTCAAGAGTGCATCTCCCATTATGAATTAATTATGGCATTAGTTTTGCTTTCTCATTCCTATAAATAGGCACAAGAGGAAGGCTTGTAAGACAACACACACCATTCTTCATTTTCCTCCTTCATACATTCTGCCTCTCTTCTTCTCTGTTGGAATTCTTCCAGCAAGTTCTTCATTTCCGGGTTAGTTTTGTTGTTTGTAGTTGTAATTATGGAGGGCTAAAACCCTTAGATTGATTTTCTTGGAGAATGTTGTAATGTAATTTTGAGGTCATTAATTTTAATATAGTATGCTTTTATTATTGTTATTTCTTCATAATCATTCTCTACTTATTTAATTCCATTTTGTTTAATTGAATTTGTATGCTTAATCGGTTTAATTATTCAAATGGAGTAAAATAAGATTTCAAATTAGAATGGATTAAGAAAATATGCATGCTTAATGAATATTTTCATAATCACTTTTAATAATTATGGTTTTCTTAATTCCATAATTTGAGAATAGATTATGTATATAGGCGATGTTCTTATGTATGCTCAATAATTCCTAGATTTTAAGATCTTGACTCCTTTTGCTTAATTAGGATTCTTGATTCAAATATTCATTTTTAAATGAAAGTAAAGGAATTGTGAATTGAAAAAGACGCTTAGTTGATCAATTCAAATTGAGCTAAGAAATTGACATTAATAAGTATACAAGTTATCTTTAATGAACCAAGGATAAATTTATTTACAATACTCCAAGAAAATCAATCGCTTGTTATTTATTATTTTAAATCCTTTATTTACCTTGTTTTAATTTTAATTATGAAAACAAAAATCAATCAAAACCCCCCCCAATTGTATGTTAGTGAACTTATGTTTGTAAAAATTTTTAGTTGTTTAGTTTTAATTTTTAATTGTTAAAAATTAGTTTAAGACTTGATTTTTCCTAAATTTTTGTGTTGATCCTTGAGAGAACGACCTAGGTTGACACCCTAGTACTACGTTAATTAATTTTAATGTACTAATTTGACGGAATCACGACTGCAAAAAAATATTCACGTCAAATTTTGGCGCCGTTGCCGGGGATCAACGATCTTTAGGAAAAACTCTTGTTTTAAATTAATTTTTAAAAAAAAAAATTTAAAATTTTAAAAAAAAATTTCTTTTGTTTGTTTGTTTGTTTATTTTATTTCTTTTGTATGATTTAGGATTCTTATGATTTATTGCTCATCATGATCAAATATCTTGTTGTATGCTATGTATGACTAGAAGAACTTTTGAGCATTTATATTCATTTGATCCTGAAATTGAAACAACTTTTCATAGGTTAGTTAGAGAAGCTAGATTTAATAATAATTTTGTTGATATTGATAGTGATAGTATTTTTTCTGAATCTGTTGAAAGTACTGCTAGTTTTTCTGATATGGCTGAACCTTGTGAAAGAACTCTTAGAGAACTAGCTGCTCCTGAATTCACTTACGAAAGTTTGTGTATTCAATATCCTGATGAGGATGTCCCTTTTATTCTTAAGACCGGACTTATACACCTGTTGCCTAAGTTTCATGGTCTTGTGGGTGAAGATCCGCACAAACACCTCAAAGAATTCCACATTGTGTGCTCCACAATGAAACCCTAAAACGTTCAAGAAGACCATGTCTATCTTAAAGAGTTTCCCCATTCTTTAGAGGGTGTTGCTAAGGATTGGTTGTACTACCTTGCTCCAAGATCAATCACAAGTTGGAATGACTTAAAGAAAATGTTCTTGGAAAAATTCTTTCCTGCCTCTAGAACAACTGCAATCCGTAAAGACATATCTGGCATTAGGCAACTCTCTGGAGAAAGTCTTTATGAATATTGGGAGAGATTTAAAAAACTTTGTGCAAGTTGCCCTCACCACCAAATTTCTGAACAACTTCTTCTTCAGTACTTCTATGAAGGTTTACACCACGTTGATCGCAACATGATTGATGCGGCAAGTGGAGGAGCTTTAGGAGATATGACTGCTGCTGAAGCAAGAAATCTGATTGAGAAGATGGCATCTAACTCTCAACAATTTGGTGTGAGAAATGATTCTTTCAAACCCATGTTTGATTCCAATTCTAGTTTATCTGGAATTAAACTTGAGAGCAAACTTGATGCTCTCACCACTCTAGTCACACAATTGGCAGTAAATCAAAAATCCATGACTGCTAAAGTATGTGGCATCTGCTCTTCACAAGAGCACCCCACTGATTGTTGTCCTTCTCTACAAGAGAAGGATAATAATAGACCCCAAGCCTACGCAGCTAACATCTACCATGATAGACCTCCACCACCACAAAACCATGACCTTTCCACCAATAGATACAATCCAGGTTGGAGGAACCATCCAAACTTGAGATGGGGCAACCAACAACAAAATCCCTAAAATAATGTACCAACCTTCCAAAGACCTACACAACCATCCACAAGTGGCCCTTCTTTGGAGGATCTGGTAAAACAAATGGCTACACAGAACTTGGAGTATCAACAGAGGAATGATGCTACCATCCAGAGTTTAAGCAACCAAATTGGGCAATTGGCTTCATCATTAAGCCAGTTACAATCTCAAAACTCTGACAAATTACCATCTCAACCAGCTGTAAATCCAAGAAATGTGAGTGCAATTCAGTTAAGATCAGGTAAGAACCTTGAAATACCCATACCCAAGGACCCTGAGAAACAAAAAGATGTGCCCACAACAGTTGAGAATGATGAACCCTCTTCAAGCTCAAGGAAATCTGAGAAGCAACCACCCCAAGTTCCATCTCATATCCCTCTTTCTTTCCCACCAAGAGCAATTCCAAGTAAGAAGATGGAAGAAGTGGACAAAGAAATTTTGGATACTTTCAGGAAAGTAGAAATAAATATACCTCTTCTTGATGCAATCAAACAAGTCCCCAAGTATGCCAAGTTTCTAAAGGAACTATGTACTCACAAGAGGAGACTCAAGGGTAATGAAAAGATACGCATGGGAAGAAATGTATCTGCACTGCTTAGTAAAGAAGTTTCAAATATCCCTGAGAAATGCAAGGATCCAGGTACGTTTTCTATACCTTGTATTATAGGCAATAACAAATTTGAAAATTATATGTTAGATTTAGGAGCTTCAATCAATGTTATGCCTATGTCTGTTTTTAAATCTTTGTCTCTTGGAAATTTACAACCTACTGGTGTAGTAATTCAGCTAGCCAATAGGAGCATTGCTTACCCTGCTGGAGTTATAGAAGATGTTTTGGTTCAGGTAGAACAACTTGTTTTCCCTGCTGACTTTTTTGTACTTGATATGGAAGAAGGTATGCCTCAAATTCCTGTTCCTATCATTTTGGGAAGACCATTTTTGAAAACAGCCAAAACTATAATTGATGTCCATGCTGGAACTCTTTCTATGGAATTTGGTGACACTAAGGTAAGATTTAACATTCTAGATGCCATGAAACACCCTTCTGAAAATCATTCTATTTTCCAAATTGACATTATTGATGAACTAGTTTTTGAACATTTTTTTGATGTTGATTTGGAATGCATAGATGATTCATACAGTTGTTTTGCATGCAATAATTCTGAGAATTGTCATATTTGTGCTGAAATTGACAAATACATAACTGCTGATTTAGAGTCTATAGAAATACCTGTTCTAAATGCAAATTTTCAAGAAGACTCTAACAAAATTTTTGAGATGCAAGAATCCAAATCTGCTTTGTTAGTTCCATCTACTTTGCAGGCACCTAATCTGGAGCTAAATTTCTTACTTGAAAACCTCAAGTATTTATACTTGGGAAATGATGAAGAACTCCCGGTAATAATCTTTACTTCTCTTGATGAAAATCAAGAAGAAAAATTGCTGCAAAATTTGGAAAGGCACAAGAAGGCTAGACCACTATCCAATCTGCTTCAAAAGGATGTGGTATTTGAGTTTAATCCACCTTGAGGGAGTTTTTCTTACCCATCTCTTTACTTTTTCATTATATTGTCTATTTTGTATGCTCTGTCTTACATTGAGGACAATGTATGATTTAAGTGTGGGGGTGGGATCATTCGTGTGTGTGTTATTGTTTGATTAAATTTTGTGTGATATTAAAAAAAAAAAAAATTAAAAATAAAAGATTTTGTGTGTGTTTTTGTTTTAAAAAGGCATGTTTTATTGGAATTTTAAGATATGCATGAGTAACAAGTAAATTCTTTCATGTCTGATATGAGCTTAATGATATGTTATAATTTGAACTCAAACATTTTTGGTATGTTGAGAATGACATGATAATTGATAGATAATCATATATGATAGAATTATACCTTGTGAGATTTTTGAGCCTTAAAATTTGATGGATCACTTTAAACCATCTTAATCCTTTCATGTGTGATTAATTCCTGAAGGCTTACATCTTAATTTTTGTCTTGTTTCTTGATGATACTTGAAACTCATATGAATGTATTTGAAATGATACAGGCATTTTGTTCAGTTGAGCCACTAAGCCAGATAAGCCTACCATGAATAAATTATCTCTTGCTAGCCATTTTGAGCCTTTTTAACTGTTTCATTGTTGCAGCTCAAAATAAACCATGGATGAAGAACCAAAATATACCTACCTTAAGAAATATATTGAAGCTTTGGAATCAAGTCAAAACAGGCATTCAAATAAGTGTGGGGGTGTGCAAAAAGGAATTGCAACTCTTGTTCCAAGTGTTATGCAATTTCAGTGTTATTAAAAAAAAAATTGCCAAATACCATACAATAAATGTTTTACCCTCACTGTTTGCCAGTAAAAATTAATTGCTTCATTATTCTTTTGGTATATATATATATATATATATATATATATATATATTTCATCCATTTTAACCTTGGCCACATTGCAACCCTGTGAAAGCCCTGTTGATCTATACATGCATTTGTGTTGATTGTGGAATTAAGAAACTTGCCAAATTTTTAGACTGTTTGTTTTTCAGGAATTGTTTTGAGTGTATACACAAACCTTAAACACTTGAGAGTTGAGAGTATGTCTTGTGAGGTTCTATCACTTATGATCTTCATTTCAGTTTAATTTAATTTTTACATGCCTAAGGGTTTGAATGATTTTTATATATATCTTGATGCTCTGTATCTTTCATGTTGAAAACTCTTGTTTCTTTGTATATTTCTAAGATTTCATGACAAGCATGCCAGTTCTGTGTGTTGTTGTTTTCAACTTAATGTTTTCAAATAAATTGTGATACTTGTTTTTATTTTGATTTTGCCCGGGAGTGCAAAAGAATAAGTGTGGGAGTATTTGATGATGCATGATTTATCTTTAATTCTCCATTTTAAATGTGTATAATTTGCCATCACTTAGTGTGTAATATAATGCATTTTAACACATTTTCATCATTTGATCTTTATGTAATATTTGATTGTTAATTTGTGCCAAAAGAAAATAGATCAAAGAAACTCAAGAATGCCAATCCAAAATGAAGATCAAAGTGCCTAAGGATCAAAGGAATTAAGCTATATGCAAAAAGATCTCAAAAAGGGTGGAAAAATACACAAAATAGGGAGAATCAGGGGGATGAATCGATTCATCCCCCTCCTGAATCGATTCACACGGATTTAAAGCACCCAAGAAGTGAAATTTTGCAAATTGAATCGATTCATTTGAGTTTCAAAGGCAATGAATCGATTCTTCCCTCCTTTGAATCGATTCACACGAGTAATTTTAGCCTAGAATTGCATTTTGGAAAGCTTGAATCGATTCATATCACTCTTGAATCGATTCATAAGTTCAATATTGGCCCAGAAACACGTTTTCAAGCTTCTGGATGGTGGGCAAAGCACTCAAGATGATCATGGAGCACTAAAACTTGATCATGGAGCACTAAAGCATGATAATGGAGCACCATGGAATTGTAAATTCAAGAGTGCATCTCCCATTATGAATTAATTATGGCATTAGTTTTGCTTTCTCATTCCTATAAATAGGCACAAGAGGAAGGCTTGTAAGACAACACACACCATTCTTCATTTTCCTCCTTCATACATTCTGCCTCTCTTCTTCTCTGTTGGAATTCTTCCAGCAAGTTCTTCATTTCCGGGTTAGTTTTGTTGTTTGTAGTTGTAATTATGGAGGGCTAAAACCCTTAGATTGATTTTCTTGGAGAATGTTGTAATGTAATTTTGAGGTCATTAATTTTAATATAGTATGCTTTTATTATTGTTATTTCTTCATAATCATTTTCTACTTATTTAATTCCATTTTGTTTAATTGAATTTGTATGCTTAATCGGTTTAATTATTCAAATGGAGTAAAATAAGATTTCAAATTAGAATGGATTAAGGAAATATGCATGCTTAATGAATATTTTCATAATCACTTTTAATAATTATGGTTTGCTTAATTCCATAATTTGAGAATAGATTATGTATATAGGCGATGTTCTTATGTATGCTCAATAATTCCTAGATTTTAAGATCTTGACTCCTTTTGCTTAATTAGGATTCTTGATTCAAATATTCATTTTTAAATGAAAGTAAAGGAATTGTGAATTGAAAAAGACGTTTAGTTGATCAATTCAAATTGAGCTAAGAAATTGACATTAATAAGTATACAAGTTATCTTTAATGAACCAAGGATAAATTTATTTACAATACTCCAAGAAAATCAATCGCTTGTTATTTATTGTTTTAAATCCTTTATTTACCTTGTTTTAATTTTAATTGTGACAACAAAAATCAATCAAAACCCCCCCCCCAATTGTATGTTAGTGAACTTATGTTTGTAAAAATTTTTAGTTGTTTAGTTTTAATTTTTAATTGTTAAAAATTAGTTTAAGACTTGATTTTTCCTAAATTTTTGTGTTGATCCTTGAGAGAACGACCTAGGTTGACACCCTAGTACTACGTTAATTAATTTTAATGTACTAATTTGACGGAATCACGACTGCAAAAAAATATTCACGTCAACCGCCAATGTATCCATGAAAGTCTCCCAATCTTCCATTTTGGCTAAGGTATGCATATGCTTCTCAAAATATTCTCGGGTAAACCCTGGGATAAGATTTCTATTCGACTGTGTGACCCTTAATAGTTCTGGATCAATCTTTAGGATTCTAGCAAATGAGGCAAGGACAACGTGATGCTCGAGGTGGCAATACGGCTTATGATCCCCTATAGGCATTCCCAGAATTTGTTCAAATTCTTCCACTGATGGTGCTAACTAAAAATCTTGGAACGTGAAGCATCGGAGAGGTGAGTCGTAGAACTGAGCTAAGGCAATGATCGCCTCGACTTGCACTTCAACTTCCAGCAATTTTAGGATCCTCCCGTATTTCCTCGAGAAGACCATTTTTCGATTTAGATTCAACTTTTTGCCCAAAGCTTGCAAACTGGTTGTATCAACCTTTCTAGCCTTGACATGCAGTAACTTCCTCAATTTGGTGATATTTATACCACAACTATTCAGCCCCGTGTTAATTTCCATATCGCTCTTAAAGGTACCCACCAAGTTTCGAATAGCTTCCTACAAGAACAAAGGAAAAAGAGAAAATCAGTCGTCAAGAAATGACGTGCCTCGTAAATCGTTACTTTCCTAGTTACTCACTAAAAAACATTTTTATACTCAGGAAAGTAACGATTAACAAAACTCATGACAAATCAAGAGTCCCGTGGGTTACGGACCTTCCGATCATCGTCAATATTTTTAATTTTTTTATTTGATCTTATAATGATTTTTTATTTCTATTTTTTGATTTTTGACGATTTAGAAGATCCATAATCCCGGACCCAAGTACTCGAGTAAAATACGCATTAAAGGAAAGGACCGCTTGCCCATTAAAGGATCACTAATTAAAAGGTGTGTCGTGTTTTAAAAGAAAAAAGTAATCCACTAAACGTGCAAGTAGTCTACCAATTTGGATTAGAAGGGAAAGTGAGAATGAGAAAAGGTAGAGGTAAAGTCTGTCCCTTTATGCCCTAAGATGGGTTTTTTTTCTGAAGACCTCCTATCAGTTCTAAGGTTTGTCTAACAGTGATACCTCACATTAGGTGGCTTGCACTAACTATCTAAAGGTCACTAGAGCAAAGATCCTACTCATGATGTTGACCACAACAATAGGAAGTCTACTAGGTGTGGGACACCATGAATAAGTCAAACTCTAGCTGAGGTTCTCACGATAGCCAGACAGCATATACATCCTAAATGACACCGCTACCAACCTCCCCTAATCTTAAATTTCATTTAGGCCAGGGTATAGGGTCCCACTCAAAAGTGTGTGCAAATTATAAGTATAGTGTGTAAAAGGGGCATCGAATACCTTTACCTTACCAATCCTTCACAAAGAACAAACATAGAACAATATAATAAAATAAAGTTGCCTATCCTAGGGTTCAACAACATACAATCATTAACAGAACATAAATGACAAAGTATAAACAAAGTAGAAACCTCATACAAACATTGACAAAAAATAAAATAAAATAAAGGAAGAAGTTAAATAATTAACAGGCTACTTAAAACATGCGCTATCAACTTGGTCGGCTTGACTCTCTAAGTCTCCCCAATGGAATCGCTATCTGTCGTGACCGAAATCACGGCGGGACGGCCGACCCTTAAAACATTCATTGTAAAACGGTTCGAAATCTTTTCAAAAAATTAGGGAGTCGCCACCAATATTTTTCAAAGGTAAAATACTGAAAAAACCTCTTTTAAAAGAACTGGTTATAAAAGTGAAATTCTATGTTCGTGAGTCAAATTACAGGTGAGGAAGGTATCAACACCTCATAACTGTCTGTTAAAAAACGGTTACCCCAAATTGATAGCGCGTATTATAAGTAGCCCAGAAATTATTTTTAAAACTTTTTAGAAAAGGAACAGGAAAAATAGACAAGGAAGTTTTGAAATAAGACTAATAGGACGTCTCATCTAAATTAATCTTAAATCGAACAACTTGACCAAACAGTGATAGTAAAGTAACAAATAGTGACAGTAAGGGACTAAACATGATAGTAAAAAACCAAACAGTAACAGTAAGAATCCTAAACAGTAACAGTAAAAGACTAAACAGTGACTGTAAAGACTAAACAATGATAGTAGAAGATTAAACAACGACAGCAAGAAATTAAACAATGACAGTAGAAACCAAACAATGATAGTGAGAAACCAAGCAGTGACAGTAAGGATTAACAGGACATCCCGTCCAAATTAACCTTAAATTGTAACACAAATTAGATATTAACATAAAATTAAATAAGATGAGATAAAATAAGTTGATTATTTAAAACAAAAGATTAACAAGACGTCTCCTCCAAATTAACCATTTTCTATGAGAAAAATAAAATATATTGAAAATATGAGACGACTAACAAGACGTCTCATCTAAATTAATCCCTCTTTTTTAAAAACATTATTATTATTGTATATTGGAAAATATGATAAGATCAACAAAATGTCTCATCTAAATTAATCTCATTTAAAAATATTATTATTTAATAGATAACAACCGATTAAAAATTTGAAAAGGTTAACAAGACGTCTCGTTTAAATTATTCTATTTTTTAAAATATTATTAAAAATATTAAAAAAATGAGATTAACAAGACGTCTCGTCTAAATTAACCTCATTTTATAATAAATAGTATTAAAAATATTAAAAATACAAGATTAACAAGACGTCTCGTCTAAATTAACCTTATTTTATAATAAATAGTATTTTAATGAGAGAGATTGAAAATAAGAGGTTAACAAGATGTCTCGTCTAAATTAACCTCCTCGCGATAGAATAAGGTTTTAAAATTAAGTATTAACAACATAGAATTGATCGAGATAATAACAGAGACTTGAAATTAAACAAAGGAAAGTGGACCCGACAGAAATTGATTCCCGCCCGCTCCTACGTATTCTTGAACTTTCGAGAAATCAGGGTTACATAGTTCTTTAGGGGAAATTAACTTTTAAAATATTTAGATTATTTTTATTTATTTGATTTTTAATAATAGGAGAAAGTAAAATTCATGAGGAAAAAGAAATACAATGCGAAGAAGATCACACGTGCATAAGCCTTCAAGATCTTATTAAGTGCATGTAGGTAAAGTAATTTACACGACATCACTCACTAGATTTTTGATTTAGAAAAAAAGATGTGTTTAGATTTTAATATATTTTTATTTTTAGAAGAAAAAGTAAATTCATTATAAATAAAAACTACTTAATTCCATTTTAGGAGAGATATTTTTGGTTTTAAGGTTTTATTATAGATTTATCATTAAATATAAAAAGATGTTTAACCTTCAATATTTCCATTTTTTTAACTTTAACAAAAAGGTTATTTCATCCTAAAAAGAAACAATGTCTAGACTTTACTAATTTAAATAATTATTTACTTTTATTTTAGAAAAAGATATTTTTGGATTTAAGATTTTTATTTTAGCACAAGCAACTTATTATGTTTTGGAAGAAAAGTATATTTAGCTTTTAATATTTTTTCATTTTTTCTTTAAATTTAACATAAATAAAAGAAAACTTATAATTTTTATTCAATTTTTTAAAAAATGAAACAACAGATACCTAACAACAACTGAAATAGTAATAAACAATAACACTAAAAACATTTATGGGCTTTTTCCTTAAGAACTTAAGAAACAATACTCTTTTTTCTTATTTTAGCAAAAGAAAAGAACTTGGGCACTTTTTGGGCTTCAAGTCCATTATCAAATAACCAAAAAAAAACCATCTGGGTCAGGAATTGAAAGTTAAGAGTGGCGATGTAGTGAGGGGCGGCAGAGAGAGTGGAAGAGATAGAGTGTGAGCGGAGGAGCGAGAAACATGAAGAGATGGGGAGAGAGAAGAGGAAACCATAGGAGACCAGCGTGGCGTGGACGTCGGAGGAGTCCAGGCAAGCGAAACAACGTCAGACTTAAGGCGCGGTCGCGTGATGAGGGGACGACCAGTTCGGGTGAGAGATCGTTGGTTCACGGGAGGGGTTCTGGTCAGCGACGGTCGCAGGTTGGCGTCGAAGTTGGTCACTGGAGCGGAGGAAGGGAGCTCTTCTCCTTTTGCTATTTCTGTTTTGTTGTTTGAGTTTTGGGTTTTGACAGTTTTGGTTTTAATGGTTTTGGTTGATGATGGTGATGGTTAAAAGGATGATGATGAAGGTGATTTTTGGGTTCTTTGTTTTTGGCTTGGGGTTTGATGATGAAGATGAGATGATGAATTTGATTGTCATTTTGGGTTTTTGATTTTTGATGAATGGTGATAAGGATGCAGGTGGATTGTTGCTGTTAATGGTATTGCGGGTTTGCTCAATTTTATTGGTGAAGGAGGCTGGGAGGATGCAGATGAAGTTCGGGTGATGGATCCCCGATTTTGTGAGTTCTTTTTTCTTTTATTTGAAACTGTTGGAGCCTTTTTAGAAGAAGGAATCTTTTTGTTATTGTTTATAATTTTTGTCTGTTTTGGTTAAAGCATTTCAATTGTTCCCACACCTCTGTGCCTCTTTTTGAATTTTCAATGTTTCTCCTTCTTTTTAGGTTGCCCCGTGCTTGTAATGGAATTAGAAAGGGAGCTTATTGTTGTTGGGAAAATGAAGCTTCAGGCCATGGGAGACCGAGGAGGATGGGAGGGGATGGGTCTTTCTTTATTTTATTTGTTAAAAAAATCTGGAACATAAATGAATAACAGGCACGAAAGGTGATAAGTGTTTTAGAACACTATTTTTTACTGTTTAAATTATTTAAAATTAAAAGTTTATCATATCAATTTTTTAAAAAAATTTCATAGTTTTTGTTTTCTTTTCATTTTTTTAAATGTTGTGTTTTGTCTAAATTTATTTAAATAGAATATTTAAAAATATTATTTATAGAATTGGAATAATTATGGATTAGTGTTAAAATTTAGTACTTTAAAATTGTCAAAGAAATTAAATTATAATTCCATTTCTATAAAATAAATATTTTTAAATATTTTATTGAAATTAATTAAAGTATTTTGTTTTTCCAAATACAAAATTAAATTGATACACATCCATTATCTCTTTCTTTTTCATATTTTACTTTTCCTCCAATAAATGAATTAATTCCTACTTTTGATATGTCTTTAACGTAAATGCATAGGCTGAATGGTAACATGGAAAGCTTAAATTAATCAAATTTCATTTCTTCTGCAGCATGAATTTCACGTTGAAGGCACTCTCCCAATGCAAGGTCAATGTATCAATTTTTATTTAATGAAAAGCCATGTTCCACTTTGCACCTCTAATAATTCCTATGGCTACCAAACATTCCACTTCCTAATTATTTTAATGCAAAAAGCTTCTACCATTCTCCAAGTGCATTCACGTTGAAATGGTATTCTAGAAAGGGTCTCATTGTTCAATTTTGACTAAGTCAAATGCCTTCTATTTTCAAAGGGTACCATAATTCAATTTTGACTTAGTCAAAATTGAATACAATGGTAAACAAAATTTCTCTCTCCATGTGCAGGTTGAATTTCAAATCACAAGATTCTATCTCTTCTCCTAAATCTCACGCTGGAAAGCTATGCAAAAAGGGGTTCCTTTGATTTGATTAATGTATCAAGGCAACAAAACATCACTTTCTCTCCCATTTTCACGCTTCAGCTAGCAAAATTACATCTCCAAGTCTCCTTGCTTCACGTTAAATGCCAAGGGAAATGGTTCATGTGCTTCTAATTTTTTATAAGCAATAAAGCATCTCCCTTTAATGAGATAATTCACGCTACAGCAAAAGCAATGGTGCCTAAATATTTAATCAACTCATGGCTTCCCACTTGGACAAAAAAATTCTACACGGCCAAAGCTTGCAAAGTCCACTCATTAAAAATTAAATCCACTCTCCCTTGTTTCAAGGATGTCACGGCTAAGTGGAAATTATAAGCTCAGTGGATCAATAAAAAATTCTTGATGAGATGAGCAACGGGCAGTATAAATAGGAGAGAGCAGAGAGCCATTAGACGGACAGCAGCTAGGAAATTTAGAGTGATTGGCACTAGGAAAATAAGGAAGAAATTAGAGAGTTTTAATTGGTCTAGAAAATTTATTTCTCTATTTATTTGTTATTACTTTGTAAAAAAACAAGGAGTGGTGAAATTGAGTGTTTCAATTTGTGTATTGTGGAAGGATTCTACAAATACAACAAAGAATTACAGTGGTGAAATTATTTGGCTTTTTGGAGAAACCCGTAAGTCTTTTTTTTTTACTATGTGTTGTATGTTTTCTTTTCCTTCCATTATATATATGAATTTTAATCACATCATGAGTAACTAAATTAATTATCTTGGGATGATGGGGGTGTGACAATATTTTATGTTAATATTGTTTTGACTTTGAATTAAATAAATTTTTGTTTTCCGTTTAGTTCAAATTATGCTCAATGCTCTTAGTAATTCCTAACAAGAACCTAAGTGATAAAACTGTATACTTGCGGGTATATTAGTAAGTTTGGGTAATTAATAAAATTGAAAGATTTATTGTTACTAGAAAGCTTTTGAACTAAGCCTAAGATTTTGAAATACTTTTTGTGACCATGGTAAAACTGTAAAAGTAATCAAAAATCTTTTGGGGAATAAATAAGGGATTTTCACAAAACAATAATGAGCCTTTCTTAAGGATTGAACGTGGTTCTCCATATGTTAGGTATATTAATAGGATTCTGAAAGGAACATATTAATCAGCTTAAGGAAAATCTGCCTTGGAAAACTTAATTTGATTCTTATTTATGAAAAGTTAGAATTATTAGCATAAAATAATGTTTTGATCCCCCAGAATCTCAAGATACTCTCAACTCTGATTATTAAGTGTTTAGAAAATTTTGTTTCTGTATTTATTTTTATTCAGTGTAAACTTTGTTTTGCGTTTTATTTTACAAAAACATTAAAAATCAATCGTGTAGATAATTAAATTTCAATATGCTGGTACTTTGAAAACAGTCCCTGTGGATATGATAATCTTATATATTACTCGACATAACCCGTGCACTTGCGGAGCCCTGTCAAAAGGGTGGTGTTCACAATGATTTTCTGGGTTTCCTTGAATAAGAGAAAGTTATCTCTTTTAATAAAATTAAGAAAAATCCTTTTATATTATAATTAAGTATTTTAATAATTTTTTAAAAATTTAAGGCCAAGAGGTTAAGTTTCCTCTAACACACGAGTAATATTATGAAAGGGATACTAAATTAATTACTAAATTTTAGAATTTATGAAGATTGCAAGTGTCAAGAATGTGATTTTAAAGTAATGTATAAATTATTAAAAATAATTATTGATAATTTATAAATTTCTAGCCATGAAAACCAGAAACGGTGATTGAATCGGAGTGTTCGAGCTTCGAAATCGAGGATTCTAGGTAGGGAAACATTATATTTTAAATGTGTAGATTATGAACGGATAAGGGGATATAGTTTGATTTATGAATTGGTTGATGATCTTTGGAATTGATTGTGATTGTGTGAATTATTGATTGTTTCATATCCCTTTTGGATGATTGTTTCTTATGTGAATTGATGTCTTGGTGTCGTTCATATATGTTGCGATGATTATGATGATGATTTACATTAGATTGCAATGGCTATGATGATATGGAATTAATGATTCTAACAATATTAAATTGATGATAAATTGGTGGTGATTGATGAAACTAATTGATGATTATTAAGTTTAAGGTAACTTAGTTGTGATTGTGAACGGATTGAAATTATTGGTTGTTGAATGCTATGCTTATTTATAAGTTGAGTTGAAACCCTTGATGATGGTAATCAGGCGGTCTAGTGATGATCGATAATTATTTGGCTTAGCATTTGCATTCAAATTCTTATAGGACTGTAGGGGCCTGTGATATCAGCCCAGATGAGAGAACAGTCTGATGATAAAGCATAGACCCTGTGGTGGTTTCTTTGGATTCTACAGCCGCCTTTGAGTTGGACTCAAGACTGGCCCGTATTGCTGAGTTAAGGTGCTGTTGTCACTGAGAGTGACTGGTGTTGCAGTACGGGTGAGCAGTTTGTTAATCAAGTAGCCTCAATGACTCAAGAGGGGGTGAATTGAGTCTTAAAAATTAATTGACTTTTATAATTTTATATCAATCTTACTTTGCTTTACTTTAAGAAATAAAGAAATTAATAACTCAATAAATAAGTAATAACAATTGAAACAAGAAAGTAAAGCAAATAAATAAATTAAAATTAAATAGAGTAAGGAAAGAGAGATAATGGCACACTTAAATTTTAATCCTGGTTTGGAAACCCCTACGTCTAGACTCCAAGTAAACTTACTTGAGATTTTCCACTAATAAGAATTTGAGATTTACAAGATAAGCCAATACAAGTCTCTTAATTTCCCTACCAAGAACTTTATCCTTTACTCTTTTATCATTCCCATAATTCTTACTCAACCAACCCCAAAGGCTACAACCTTGTCTTTGTTACAATGTTCCAACCCAATTTGTGTATGAGTAAAAACTAAAACCTTTCAACTTCCCTTACAATGATAGACAAGGCAAGATAAGAAGTTATGTAATTATGATCACGAGATATAGCTCTCTTTAAAGAGCAGATTTTGAAAATTAGAAGCTATAATAAAAACTCTCTTAATATAGTAGAATAGAAATTTTAAAGTGCAAATCAAGTATAATCAACTCAAAGATGTAGCTCTCTTTTGATAGAGGGGTTTTAGGAAATTTAAGCATAGAAAAGTTGATCAAAAACTATGGCTCTTTAGATAAAGCCAATTTCAAAATTTAAGCACAGAAGAGATTGACTTACTCACAAGAATGTAGCTCTCTTCTAGAGCAAAATAAGAAAGTTAAAAGCGCAGAAAAATTTATCAAACTTTTGCCTTTTGAAAATGTGTGAGAAAGAATAAGAAAGTTTAATGCATATGAGTGATTTCCAATGAAGCCTTAGGCCTCTATTTATAGTGTTCCAATCTGGGAAACTAGCCGTTATAATCTAAAAATCAAATTTGATTCCTTGGCAAAATATCTCTTAATTTTAGCAAAGCTGAGAATCAGTAAACATTCACAGGGTAATCGATTAGCTTAATCGATTAACAACGTTCTGATTTAATTTTAAAAGTTCCAGATTCATCTTCATTAATTATCTTAATCGATTAGCATAGTTCTATTTTAATTAAAACACATTCAGGTATGCCTTAATTGATTACCTTATTCGATTAGCAATGTTCTGTTTTAATAAAAATTGGTCCAGATTCACCTTAATCGATTACCGTATTCGATTAGCTCTGTTTCAAATATTTTTAAAATTTATTTTATGAGGCTTAATCGAATACCTTAGTTGATTATCTTGTACCTAATTGATTACCTTATTCAATTTGCTCTGTTTCAAATAATTTCAAAATTTATCTCTTAGGCTTAATCGAATACTTTAATTGATTACCTCGTAGCTAATCAATTATCTCATTTGATTACGGGAGTGATGATTTGAGATTCTCATTGCTTTAATATTTTTGAAACATATTTTTGGAATTATCCAAACTCGGATAATGAAAAACTTTATTTATTAAATCTCTCCCTGTTTGATATATTATTATGAACAATTACACGGTTCGGTACCAGTAAAACAAAATTTATTATATGTTGTTAAAATTTATACACTAAAGTGTAATTCCCATCATTCAAGTCGGATTCACATGCATATGCATTTGCATATAAATATTGTGATTTAAATGCTGCGAGACACCTTATGGTGTATGTTGATATAGTTGATTGCATTTGAGGTAATGCAATCATAATAAATGATAGTGTGTGTGGTAATGCTCATGATGAATTGTTGATTGTGTGTGGAACTAGATATTTGATTGATTCAATACCTGTCATTTAATATATATATATATATATATATATATATATATATATATATATCATTTTTCAGTGAATGTGGATCAAGATGATGCTTGCTAATTGCTCCGTTGGAGATGCTATGGTCTTGGAGACCCATATGAATATTTATAGTGTAGCTTTTGATATGGTACCACATTGGTCAGCTTTGTTGATACATATTACATGTGTTTTGGTATAATGAGAATAGGTAGCTGATAACCTCACTTGGGGTTTAATAGTTGTTTTGTTCCTAAAAACTTACATGTAGGAAGTAGTAAATTAAAAGTATATTACGTTAAATTATATATATTCTACCCAGGAACTTTCTTGAGAACCATATAGCGATACCTATATGTGTTTGGGGCTTCCGAGTGATCAAATCGATTCGCAAAAATTTGAAAAAATTTCCCCGTGCTTTTATTAAAAGGGTGTGATAAAAATGTTTTTGATTTTTTCTAAACTTTATTTAATAATAATAATATCCAAACCAAAGATTCAAAGGGTATTATTATTATTGTAAAATAATTTGATTTTAATTTCTATATAAGATTTTATTTTAGAATATTTATTCAAAATTTTAGGATTATTTTCAACGTAAAATTTCATCTAAAATAACATTAGATAATATTTAAATAATCAAATTTTTAAATTAAAAATTTTATATAAGATTAAACTAATAATTTTACCATATACTATTTCGATGTATAAACAAGATATCTCAACATGTGGTATTTTAAATTTGAATGAAATTGTTTAACTTATAGGGTAAGAGTTTTATTAATGAGTGTTTGATTTACTCTTATCTTTCATAAGAGAAAGTGATGAAGTTTCTCTAACTATGGTGGTCTTAAAAAAAAGTCAAAAACAATATGTACGGTTTATTTTTATGTAGTTAATATCATGTGCTCTTGTTTTTTATTGTAAATGATTTAATTTTGTTTAAGAGGATATTAAATAAGATAAAAAATATCATTAAATTAAAAAATAAATTAGAGATAATGACATAACTTTTTAAATTTTTTTAGGAGATAAGATATAATTTTCAAGTTAGAATAGATAGAGGTAGGTGCTATTATTTTTTAATTTAAATTAATTATGTCCTTTGATCTTATCTGAATGATCATTATTAATTGTTCTCATTTATCATCATATCACTCTATTTTCACTAGATACTGTTAGAGAAAAGTTTAAACTCATATTTGAGTAGTCTGAACCCCATGAGATTTGTTAATAATTCACATCAAGACTCTCAGCTAAAATGGAGTCTGTGTTATTTGGTTGTCATTCTATTCAAGTGTGTCAAGAGTCCATAGAGCTCAACTTGCAAAAGAAAAGGGGGAGTCTGTAAAAGATCAATTTGCTTCTGTAGTATGTAAAGAAGTCTGCACCTTTCCAAGCTTCACATGATCAAGTCTCTTTTTGTGTCTTTAGACTCTTCAAGTTCTTGAGAAAGATCTTTCTTTTCTAAATATGAAGCTGCAAGAACTTTCGCTTGTCCTCTCTGTAGCATTAAAAAGGCAATCAATGGAAAAATTCAAGGCTTTTCTCTTGTGTATCAAGAAAACTGCCTCAAATGTCTCAAGATGTCAGAAAAGTTGAACCCTAAGGTCAATTGCTATAAAGTGTACGTGCTTTACTAACGTACATAAGCAAAAGGGATCTTTTACTGAAGACTTTCGAAGTTGCCTAGATAAGGAAACTTTTCTAAAGCATGTGCATGCACTTGTACTATTAGTGTAGTCTTCAAGAGACCAACATCCTTTGAAGCTAAACCAACGAATATTTTCAGAAGGACTATAAATACAAGAAACTTTTGGAAACAAGAAAGAGACTCTGCCTATCGTAATACTTGATCATTCATTTGTTTTCTCTCTAAAAACTAAAGTCTGATAGACTTTTTCTTAAATTCTCTAAGTTCTTGTGTTCACTACATAAGTCCTCTTGAAGTTGGGTTTATAACCAGGAGTGGCTAGTGTCAAGAATACTTGGGTATAAGCTAGAAGTGAGTGGAGTCAAGAATACTTGTGCACTAGGCTGGTGCAAATTGTAAAGGCATTTTACAATAGTGAAAATCCTTCGAGCTGAAGGGACTGGACTAGCTTCTAAGTTGGAAGTGAACTAGGATAAATTTTTGATGCTCATTTTCCTTATCCTTTATCTCTGGTCTGTTAAAAACTATATTCATTTAAGCGGTCTGTACACAAATTATTTTTGAAAAAGATTTTAAGACTTATTCAACCCCCCTTCTAAGTCTAATTCTGTACCATCAGACACATTATATATAGGCTAAAATACATTTTCATCCCTTTTAAAGTTTAGGGTATTGAAAAAATCCCCTTAAAAAATTTATAATTTTGAAAATTTAGAGTTTTGGAAAGTAAGGAAATGTTAGGCTTGACTGTTAACTGATGAGGTGACTAACGTCCGTGCCACCTTATCAGTAACACATGTCGTATTACGTGGCAAGAATGAGTTAAATGGTAGTTTGAACAATTAATTAAGTCATTAGTTGAGTTAATTTATAATTAAGGTAATTATATTTTTCTTTCAAAATGTGCATTTTTAAAAGTAGAGTGTAACTTCCCTCGTCTTCTATTCACTTTGAGTGTTTATGCAACTCTTGTGCTTTCTTTATCTTCTTTCCACTATGACTATCATGCAAGTTTAAAAATTGTGTGGCTATACAAGGTCGTGTAGGACGTCGTGTGGGACATCAACAACAAAAAGAGAGTGTGGGTAAGTGTTTCAAGTGTCCAGACACGTTTTTTAACTGTTGTAGCATCGAACCCTAGTAATTTTAAATTTGTTGGGAATTTATGTTTTCAGGATGGGTTTGGGGTGTGGAAAGACCACATGTTGGTTGTCTTTTGTGGGTGTATTACATTTGCTTGATTAAGAAATCATACTATAGTGTTTGTGTACATTTTATGTCGGATTTCACTTAGTGCACTTACTGCTTTAGTGGTTTTATTTGGTTTAGGTATGAGTTTTACAATTGTCATACACCATAAAGGGAAATTTGAAAAAGGTCTAGTTGTGTACATTGATAAAGACATAGATTCCATTCACAATATTGACTTGGATAGATGGTCTTATTTTGAGGCAACGTCATTGGTCCAAGACCTTGAGCATAAAGGGGATTTTAAATTGTGGTAGAAAAAATTAGGAGAGTCTAAGTACAAAAGTGTCACATGGGACTCACATGCATTAGAAATGGGTGAGTATGCAATTAGTAAGAAATATGAGCTTGATATGTGTGTTGAGCATTTGATGCATGAGGTTGAGGTGGTTGTTGGTTTAGCTGGGGCAGAAGAAGTAGTTGTCCAGGAATCAGTGGTCTAAGAAGATGTGGCCCAAGAACAAAGTGTGGTGCAAACCCAAGAAACCCAACCAGGCAACAAAACCAGGAAAACAAAGTCTAGCCTCTATGTGAGTCCCAATAAAGTAGTGACCAGGAAAAAAATTTACATGTTTACGCTACAGAGGTTGAGGAGTTTAAGGTCTAGTGAGGTGTCAACTGAGGTGCCAAATGGTGGGCCAAGTGAGGGATCAACTAATGGGCTAAATGAAGGGCTAAGTGAGAGGGCAACTAAGGGGAATACATTTGAATATGCAGGGAATGTTTTTGCTGAAAGCTTTATGTGTAGTCTGAACACTGAGCAGGTTGAGGTTCCAAAGGTAGATGATGTGTCTAAACCCGAGTCAAGAGCTGAAGCCGGTGTAGGGGTTAATTTTGAATCTTCAGAAAAAAAATGTTGGAACCAACACTAGTGAGGAGGCTGAGTGTGGGACATACTTTAGAGATGAAGACCTACATGATCTTGGGGTTGATGATTATGGAGACATAGATGACAAGTATGACACTGATGAGCTGCAAACCGATATGGAAACATATAAGGAATATGAAGGTAAAATTGAGGCATTTGATGAAGAAAAAAATAGGGGAGAAGTATGAATTAAAAGTTGGTACAGAGTTCCAGTTAATGGCTCAATTTAGGTCGGCCATTAAAGGAGTACAACTTGTACAAAGGGAGGCAAAGGATGTTTGTAAAAAATGAGTCTGAACGGTGCCACATGAAATGTATAAACAGAGACTGGCTGGAAGGCATTTGGGAGTAAGGTTGCGAGGAGAAATGTTATAATGTTGAAGAGTTTTAAACCTTAACACTACTATCTTAAGGTTTTTGAAAACAAAAACCAAATGGGTTGCCAAGCTTCTTTTAAAGCAATTAAAGGTAAATACCAAAATTTTAGTAATTGAGATAATTGAAATTTTTAGATCTTGGAATGTTGTGCAATTATCTTATTGGTCTACTTATAATGGGAGGAGAATTGTACACGAGATCTTAGAGGGTAAGGCTAGTAAGTAGTACGACCTGTTGTGGAGTTATAATGTTGAGTTGAAGCAAGTCTTAAGTTGTAATAGATGCAAGTTACAAGTGGAAAATCCAAATAGAGATCTTCAACTACATTTTGGTTCATTTTACATGTGTTTAGATGCCTGTAAGAAGGGTTTCTTAGATGGATACAGACTTTTTATTGGTGTAGATGGGTGCCATTTGAAGAACAAGTTTGGTAGTCAGCTTTTAACCACAGTTAAAAGAGATATGAATGATCGGTACTTCACATTGGCAGTGGCAGTGGTGAATGTTGAAAAGAAGCAAACTTGGAAATGGTTTTGAGCCTACTGTTTGAGGACATTGGTGATGTGAGAAGTAGGAAATATGTCTTTAGGTTTAGGGTTATTAGGTTCACCATTTAGATTGGTGACTTATTAGGTTCACCAATTTTAAATTAATCAGTCTAATTCAATTTTCTAACTTAAATATGTATATATTATTGATGTGCATATTATTTTGTTTTATTAAATCCAATTTCATGATACTCTCCACTACAAATTGATTAGCGGCTTCTAAGAAAGCATCACATATTATCTTTTAATTTGAATTTCTTATTTACTCCTCATTTTTCTTTTCTTGTATTGATATTCAATTCCAAGTAACACCTAACATAAAATGCTTCAAACAGAGGTAATTCTAGAATTGAGATAAATATATTAAAAATCACAACACTTTTATATTGGTTATTTTATAAATGGTGTAGAAGTTTTATGGATCTACATAAGTTCTTCACAAAATCGATGTGGAAAGTCACTTTCTAATCAATTATCTATCAAAATCAATGTTGAAAGTTACATTCAACATTGATTTTGAAGCTAAATTGATGTAAATTCAACTTTTTATATTGGTTTGGACATAGATTCTATATTATCTGAATTCACATTACTTTTAAGACTTGTGTAAAAAGGTCAAAATAACTCATGTAGAATTTCTAATTTACAAATTGCAATAATGTTTTATAAAAATTTCTCTTTAATTTTTTGTTTTCCAAATTAATAGTAAGGATATTTTAGATAAAATTTACTTATAAAAAAGTGTCAATAGACATATAAGAGGGACAATAACTACTCCATAAATATGTCATTTATATTTCATACAACATTGACTGCACTTTGGTTATAGTAGCGATAACCTGATTCACATATGCATGTCATGTGTGTCATATTTCATATGTCATTCCAACCTTGAGAAGCCTGTTATGAGGAATTGCCATCACTTTATCCACTTGTCGGAAGTTCTTTCTCAGAAAGCTATAAACATAATTGATAACTATCTTATTGAAGATGGATGATTTTGGATTTGCCACTACCTCTGCTTCCCCTAGCATATGGACCACACCTTTCTCCATTGCTTTCTCTATAAACTTTATCTCCTTTTCAACTCCCTCCATGTGTGAGGAAGACAAACTATATGAGTTAGCCACCCTCAACATTGTAATGGAACCAGAAGAGCTACCATTAGAACTATGTTTTCCTTCTTTAGTTAATGTATCATCAATAGTGTAACCATGTGAAATATGTGCCACCTCATTCTCATTTGTATGAATATGAATACTTGTTATTTGTTCAACAGTTGTTGTTGTCGCCTCAGCCTCATGCATAATGGTTTCTTGTGTGATAAATTCCTTCAAATAATGCACTAATTGGAACTCAAACTCCTCATGATCCCCAAGCACATCTCTGTATCCATGCCTCAGGACACAACAAAATATGTTGTGACCTCTAGGCTCCATGCGTCGAAATAGAAACCTCTCTTCCAATGCAACTGTTGCAATAGGAATTGCTTTGATGGAAACAAACACAACAACTGAATGAATGGATGGTATGTTGGCAATAAAGTGTGAAAATATAGGAGGAATGCCTTGTACTAGCTCTGAATATAGTACTCCAATTCCAGGCATGCGGTTTATGTTTTCCTTGTTGACTAGCTTTCCTAAAGACTCTACGGAAATCTTGTTGTTGAGTTCAAACATGTACCTTTCCTTTTGCACATAATGCCATATTCCCATCAGTGCTGTCAAGAAGAAAGCCAATACAAGAGGAACAAAGCCTCCCTTTGTGAACTTAGTCATTTGTGATGATAGATAAAGAAGCTCAATGCAACCAAATGGTAAGAAGAGAGCAACCAGCCATATGTTTTTCTTCCATATAACCAACATAATAAAACAAACCAGAAATGTTGTGATTGTCATATCACAAACTACTGCAATCCCTACATCAAACATTATAGAACTCGGTCACTTGTCATGTTGTGATAATATAATAAAGCTTACAATTTTATAGCTTTATAAGTAGATAGTTACCATATGCATGACTCATTTTTGTAGAGGTCTTGAAGGCAGCACTGACCAGAATACAAGCAATCATCAACATATAGTTGATATCAGGAATGTACACTTGACCTTTATGCTTTGTGGAAGTATGCACAACCTTAACCTTTGGGAAACAACCCAAATTTTGGGCCTGGGATATAATAGAAAATGCTCCAGAAACCATTGACTGGCTGGCTATGATGGAAGCAAGAATCGCAATAACAAATGTTGGCCAATATAAGTGCCCTACATGTTATTCATGACAGAGAGGAAAGGATCAAGAAAGAAAATCCAATTAAACCTTTGATTATACTAGAAGAATTTTTAATATATCAATGGACATTTGGCAAAAATATTAATAATCACTGTACCTGGTACGCATGCATAGAAAGTATTAGACGCCTTGTCTGGAAATTTTCGTAAAAATGCTGCTTCTCCAATATATGCAATCACTATTGCAGGAAATACGACAGAAGAAAAGCTAATCTGCAACATATATTACAATATCAATTTAATTGTAATTATAACAAAATGAAAATGCATATATTTGTTTACTTACTTGAATGGCTCGCACATTGAAGTGACCCAAGTCAGCAAACATTGCCTCAGATCCTAATACATTTAGATAATAGTTAGAATTAAGAACGATGCAACTTGATTAATAAAATATTGATTGTTAGATGCAATGCAAATTACCTGTGATGCATAGAAAGATTCCACCAAGTGACAACCATCCCTGTTTAAACCCATTTCGTTTGAAGTAATCATAAATACATTTTGGATTAAAAGCACGCAATACTCCAATGTCATGTTTAACCAAATTGTAAAGACCAATTCCACTAATGAGAGCAAACCATAGTATGAGAATTGGAGCAAATGAAAGTCCCACTTTGTCAGTACCAAATCTTTGCATAGAAAAAAGAAAGACCAATATCACTATAGTGATCCCCACAACAGCATCTGAAAAATTTACCAATTCAAATATTATAATTTTTATAATAATCATTATAGTAAATATACCAAAAAGAAATAACAAAAATATGAGATTGACAAATTAAGTATAATCCTAATATAAATGTATACCTTCACCTAATGAGGCACTGATCCCACTTACTGCAGAAAGAACTACATTCATATACGACAAAAGAATAAGATGTTAGTTCAGAAAATCTTTTACTTTATTTAATAATTAACTAGAATGTATACACAATTTTAAATATTAGAGCATTTAATTTATATTCATAGTATGATAAAAGAAATCTGGGAAAGGAAAATTATTTCACAAAATAGTTCAGTTAAAAAATTGTCTAAATTAATTACGCATGAAGTTTTATACAATATATATATGTGTACACACACTAAATAACTACAGTATGTTATAATTAAAATATGCTATATATAAATATTAATGATTTAAAATACTATTTTATATTATTGTAAAATTATATAGTGATTAATTAGGTAGATTCTATACTAGAATATGGAAAAATAATAATAAAATTGAAAGAAATCATAAACGCATCTTTTATTTCCCCTACCTATTACCACGTAATAAAATAATGATATTTATAATGTTATTAACTAGTTTTTTCTTTAATTTTAGAAGGGAAAAAAAAGAGATTGAAAATAGTTATGAAATCTCTAAGCTTGATGAATGATCTAGGCCTATAGTGGTGTTGGTATTGTTAAAGAAAAGTCTAAAGAATGTTGAATCATTTAAACCAAAACTCATAAGATTTGTTGATAACTAGCATTAGGAATTCTAACTTAAATGAAGACGTTTGTTATCACTTGATGTGAGTATTTTAGTGTATGCCTAAGCTACAAAAAAAAAGGGAGCCTACGCATAGAAAGCTCATACATCCAAAGTTTGGAAGACTTAATCGTAACATGAACTCTTCAATCCAATACAAAAGGAAGAATCAAAAGTCTGGTAACTCGTTTCAAAAGAAATTCTCTCATATCAAAATAACTTACCAAGACTCAGACCTGAAAGTATCACTCAAGCTTCAGAATATATGAAAACATCATACTCTGTCTCCCCATCTTGAATCATCTCAGAAATGGTTTGGTACATGAAGCATTAACGGTCACAAGTCATCTCCATCAAAAGCTTATTGAAAAGATTCGCAAAAGGAAGATTGACTAAATAGGGTGGATTCTAGTCCAGTCTAAAAGCACCTAAAGTTTCACCTTTATCTTACGCATTTAGAGATTATCTGAATCTAAGCTTTCCTTCTTAGTGAAACTTATGCTACATCTACTCCACCTATGGTTGCACACATCCTGAAAGCTCCTATATCTACATTGCTTATGCAAAACATCTCACGCTCTCTCTTTGACAACAAAGCTTTTATCCTTTGTGTAATTCCAACAAGAAAGGATTTTGTCCCTTGTATAACAACTCTCTCAACGGTTATATAATTGACAGTCTCTCCCTAAACTCAACAGGTTGATTCTATATAAATAGAATCGATCTCTTCTTCAGAGTAGCCTCTTGAAAAATATAAAAGAAAATATGAGGAAAAAAAATCTATTACCGAGAATTGAGGATAAAAAGAAATACTAGAGAGCAAAAATGAAAAAGAGAGAAAGCTTGTGAAAAGAAGAAGATGAGCTAGAATACACCATAAAAGTGTAATGGAAGAAGAAGAAAATCATGAACGACTATCAGACGTTCATGCACTTAAGCTCATATGAAATGAAGAAATGGTAGTTTACTCAACAATGAGTAACTCCACCTGGAAGATTTGCCATGAAGACAAAGAAAACTCACTATGTGTACTCATTTTTCTACTTAGATGCCATAGTAACTTGGAATATGCCTTTGTGCACTTAAACGCATATTATCCCAAGTCATACTTTCCAGCTCAGTACATTTTCCAACCATCTTTCAATTTTTGAATGTACTGAGCCCTATAGGAAAATAAGTCATCTCCTTCTTTACAAACCCATTTTTGTGGTTTATCACTTAGCTCTACTAAGTCAAGGGGCTTATTTCATTTGAGCTAATTCTTCTAATCCTCTGGTAATACAGGTCTGGTATGTTATTAGACTCTGTTAGTGTGGAAAACATTGTTGGCTTGGAGAGGCTTTTGAAAGAGTACTCGGGGTTCAAGCCAGGAGTCGCTCATGAAAGAATACTTAGGTCTGCCCCAGGAGTGGGTGCTGTAAAATAATACTCATAGGAATCTAGAGGGGTCTGGTATGTTGAAGCACGGGCTGTGCTTAAGCCAGGAGTGGCTAGAATCAAGAATACTCAGAGCATGAGTTATGCTCAAGCCAGGAGTGGTCGGAGTAAAGAATACTCAGGGCCAAAAGTGGCTAATGTCAAGAATACTCAGAGCATGAGTTGTGCTCAAGCCAAGAGTGCTGGAGTCAATAATACTCTAATGTAAAATGTTTTTTACATAGTGGAAATCCTTCAGAATTGAAGGTACTGGATGTAGTCTCCAAGTTAGAGGTGAACCAGTATAAATCGCTTGTGTATTGTCTCTTTCTCTCTTACTCTTTACTATCAAAAGTCTGGTGCATTATTATTGTTATACTCGATAGTAAAAGTCTGGCAAAAATATGCTTGCTCAATTAAAGTATCACGCTCTCTGTCTCATAAAAGTCTGGTCCACTATACTTTACATATTAAAGCTTAAATATCACTTTTTGGTTTAAAAAAGTGAACAGACTTATTCAACCCTTTTCTAAGTCTATTCTCTGAACAATTAGGTATCTTAGCCCATACTAGTAGCTACACATTATCTTGAATCAACATGAGCACAACATTATTGCTCCCCTAGCAGAACCCATGATATCTCAGCCCAAACGGTATCAAATAAAGGTTAAGAGGCGTATTATAGGCATAAGTCAACATTTGTAAAACATGTAAGTTTTTCTTCTTTTTATGAAAAAGTAGACACAAGCATGATTGTTAGATTCGTGTTCTGAGACGTAGAATTAATTCTACGTATCGCCAGCAGCTCCCCGTTCTAAAACGCATGCAGAAACAAGTCCAGGCAGAGATGCTGCGAAGTCGTGAGTCGGGACGTCAAGACGTGGATTCACGACCGTCTCCATCTCGCGTAGTCGGGGATGGAATAACTGGGTCAAGCAGGTAACCCGATTTTAAAAATAACCTGGCCTACTCTAAAACCCTAATTTTTTCTTTCTCTTTCGATCTGGTCCTATTTTTTGTAATTCCTCCTCGATCCCTACATCTCAGAGCTCGTCATGCATCGTCGACCCTTTCCCTCTCCACCACACCTCTCTCTGACATCGTCGCACCTCCCTTCGGCACTGTCGTAGCCTCCGACGATGTCTGTTTCTGCATGCGTCATGCTGTGTTTCAATGTGCTCTATTTCTAGCCCTCTGTTTCTCTTCTCCCTTCTTTAAGCTCTTGTTTTCGTGGTAGTCCTCTCCTCGTGGTGGTGGTGGCCCTTTGTTTCTCCTTTCCCTCAATCTTTCTGTTCGCACCTTTGTTTTCTGTTGGCTATTTCTCACTTCACTACGCGTTTTTGTTGGCTCTTTCTCACTACACTACACCTTTATTTTCTATTAGCTCTTTCTATTGGGTTGGTTGGCTTCTCTTTATTCCTCTATAATTAAAAATGTCAAGCAATGGCAGTGGGTGTTTTATGTTTTTTTGATGTTAGACTTGACTTTTATGATTGATGATTATGTTTCATGACATTGAGTTTATGTTTTATGTTTTATGACATTAAATTTGGTTTAAGATTATAAAGTTTATGAGTTTAGTTTTATATTTGTCATATTTATATATAGTTTAGTATTTCTGGTAGACTTTTCTGTCTCGTCTTACATCTCACGAGTCTACATTTCGCAAATCCTCGTCATCTCAATGTAGACTCTACGTCTTAACAACCTTGGACACAGGTATCCTAACATAGGGTCATTACTTCACTTTTATAAATATTACTTATTTCCTACATATGAAAAGTACATTCAACCTAATACAAACACTTAGCTCCTATATTGACATCGTATTGACTTGAACATCAAAGAGTAGTTACAGGTAATATCTTTGCCTTTCAACGTAAGATACTGATGTGTATTGGATGGAATACTAAGGGATCTTAGGATATAATAAAAGATCCTCACTATATCAATGTAAGAGATCATAATCAAAAGTCTAAGAGTGAGCGAATATCAAGTTAGGCCAGTTTTCCTTAAAAAATTACACAAGAAAAATTTAATCTGATCTAAGTTAGTTAGGATTAAATTGGATGATCAGATACCTGATTAAATAAAACATGTTATAATTTTTATGAAAACACAAGTTATAAAAAAAATCAAACATAAAAAATCCATATCAAACACCACAATATGTAACATCCTAAATTTAATTATTTGGTTAATTTTATTAATCAATGATTAAATTAGGAATGTTAAATTGATTTATGGCGGTTAAGTTAATTTTTGAAATTTGTCAGGGAAAGTTTCGGGTAACTAAAAGTACCCAATTGGTTTCAAAGTTTAACCGAATGCGTAAAAGAACATTTTCGCCCTTAATTTCACTAATTGCAAATGGTCAATTAGCTTTCTTTCCCTTTGTTCCAATTCACTTTCCCATACATGCATAGGAAGAAAAGGAAAGGACATTTTCCTTATCCCTCACCAACCGCGAGCACCATTCCCTTCTTACATCTTTTTATTCTTCAATTTCCTCCAAGCAAGATAAGAATTAAAGTTCCATTCATTTCTCTTTCTTCACGGTAGTGTTGGTAAGGCTTGGGGTTTCTCACTTTCTTA
The DNA here is from genome assembly GCA_037962975.1 of Clitoria ternatea. NCBI lineage: Eukaryota > Viridiplantae > Streptophyta > Magnoliopsida > Fabales > Fabaceae > Clitoria > Clitoria ternatea. The sequence goes on along the minus strand of CM075671.1, from coordinate 237,919,477 downwards.
AGTTACCAAGGTGAAACTCGATGACACATTCTTAACTATGGCTTGATTCTTGAAACCCCTTTTCTAAATTCTTCAAATTGATGATCTTAGTGAGCTTTGGCGATCATTAAAACATACGAGAAGCTTTGGGTGTGTTACACTTCTTAAATTCACCATTTCAAGTAAGTTATACAATGACCCAATGTTTAGTTTGGCTCTGTTTCACAAATTTAAGCTTAACTCCTTTGATTTCCACGTTTAGGGGTTATTTTGGAGCCATTGTAAACCTTGGACGGTATTAGGGTTTTTTTGGAAGTGAGTTTCAAAAGCCATCAGTGTTAATCAGTAAGCCGAAATTCTTTGAATTGGTGGTTTTAGCAACAAAATATGATTTTGGTAGCGTTTGAGTTACTAGAAGTAATTGTTATTTATTTTAAGAATTGTCGTATTGATAAACTAATGATCAAAAATGAGATTGATGTATTCAGAAAGTGTGGTTGAGTTAGGAATCATTGATTTGAGGTAGGGGTAATAGTATATTTTAAATGCATAGATTATGAATGGATAAGGGGTAAATATATACATATTCATATATATATATATATATATATGTGTGTGTGTGTGTGTGTGTGTGTACCATAATTGATGAATTATGATACTTTGATAAAAATTATGATGATAATGGTGTTGGTTTGCATTGGCTATTTACCCCCTTAATGTGCATTGATATGATTATTAGCTATCTAATATGATTGGATGTCGTTCACATATGCTTGTGATAACTATGATGGATGTTGTTGCATTGGATTGCAATAAATGGTGATTGATGATATTGAATTGTTGGTGATCATAATAATAATGATTAGTGACATTAATTGATGATAAATATGTTATGAGGTTGATTATGAATAAATAAGCTTAAGGTAGCTTAGTTAATGTGTGAATTAGTTGTGGAACGTTGACTATGGCATGCTATGCATACTGATGAGTTGAAATAAGAACCCTTGGTAATGGTAACCAAGTGATGGCCCCTGGTGATGGTAATCAGGTGTTTTATATAATGATTAATGGTTGTGTTGAATTACATAATGTCCAGGAAATGTATATATTACATATGCTATTGAATTGACATGATGGATAGTGAATTATACATATTGTAATGCATTTGAGATGTTGAGTTTGGTGAATTTGGTTTAGTACCATGAGACTTGATATTGGTGATTGCATATGTATGAATTTATGCATCATCATGAACTGAATAGGTCAAATTAAGACCCGGAAGCTTTTGGAACCTTCAGATAGGTCCAATAGCTCATACGTAACATTTAGAAAATGGGTGGAGTGGGTTAGACCCAATTAGATAGGGATTGAGTGGTTTGGTCTCTTGGAAATGGCCTAAATTGGCCAATTCATATTTTTATGCATAACTCATTTGATTTTGAGAATTTTGAGGTGTGGTCAGTTGCCACACATCATAAATGATATGTTTTATGTTATGTCTAAGTTTGATAACGATTGGATGTAATTTGAGGGAGTTAGGGTATGTAGAAGTTGGATTGGAGACCATTTTGCTACATAATTCTACTATCTGATATGCTAGTAATTGATTATAGTCGATTACCTGAGATCTCAATTGCAGGATTTTGTAGGAAGCCCTCAGATAATCGATTATGTAATTGTTTACCACAGGGGGGTCTTTTGAAACCTACTCAGGCCTTAACGAGTAATTGATTACACTTGTAACATCCCGATTTAAAAAAATTAATTACCGAATGAGATTAAGCCACTAAACTAAAAATAATTGCACAAGCATGAATTACTTATTAATTAATTTTAGCTTAAGAATTAGATTAATGGCTAATTGATTCTGATTTGTGTGTGTACGCCACGTGAAGAGCTGCTGCTTCACATTCTTCCACCCCACTCTTCTCATTCTACGTGTATATATGATCTGAGCCCACTGCTGTCCATTCACTCTAATTCCTCAAGACTTCCTCTTCCTCTACTTCTCTTCTTCTTCGTTCTTCTTCTCCTCTATTCTCTATTCCGTAAACTCGCGACAACGGTGTTGTAGGGGATTCGGAGTTCTCTCAGTTGGTGAAGGACAATCGTCGAAGTGGAAGAAGAACAACTTCCTATTCCCAAGCTGATTAAAGGGTACGACTGTGTTCGATGGAGACTGAATGAGTGAGAGTGGTGAACGAAGCAAACAGAGCATCGGACCAAATGTCGGGAAACAGAGGAGCTTCTCGAGTCCCTTCAGTAGGTAGGGGCGCTTGCATGTCAAATGCATGGTTTATGGACGGTACCGGATGAACGTATTGCCTTACGTGTATGCGAATATGTTTATGATGACTGTGTGCAACGCGTGATTGTCAATCTTTGGATACCATATGTGTGGTAGTAGAGTCCTGTTAGCAGTTACACATTTGTATGCATGTATTCAGGGTTATTGTGCTGAGTCCTGATAGTCATTTTACACATAAACGCGTGTGATGCATGTTCCTATTATTGTTAATACCGAGAGGATATGTATGTGTAGATGTTGGTTGATTTCATCTGGAATGCTATAAACATGAACTGTTTGATTACTGTGTATGCTGGTATGATTGATAAGTGAATATGGGAACTGTGTTGGATAGGTTATGATTCTAATGGTTACATGGAATGTGCTTGATAATCGAGGATGCTCGCTGATAAAACACATAAGTTGCATGTATAGGAACGGGGGACCCGTGGGAGGTCAGGAACCCCAAAGAAATGATCTCCAGCTACAGACCCTTGGCTAGATCCTGTGAGAGCTCGTGGTAGCCGAGGGAGCTAGAGTTAAGTCTTGAGACGTCAATGGGAGACCGGTACCACGCGGGAAGGGCTAATGGACGAAAGGCCAGTAAGGGAACCTGTAACTGAAAATCATTGTTTAAGTCGAATCCGTAGGCATGCATGTAGATGCAATGTTAAATAGAATAGTACGATTCATATGATTCGGGAGTGATATGAATGATTTCCGAATGAGTTGATGTATGCTTCTGTATGAATGAAAATGAGCTTCACGTGATATGTATGTGAGTGTATGTTATTGAAAATATCATAGTCTGCATGGCTTTAATATAAATTCAGTGTATTCCGAGTGAACATGTGTGTGTGTACTGATGCTGATGCTGAGTCACTAACTGTCATTTTATATGTAAAAGCTCACCCCTACTGTGGCTATATTTCAGTGAACATCACACGAGACGGTGAATAATGGAAGAGCTGCAAGCTGTGTGAAGTGCTTATGTACTGTGGAATTATATATGTATATGTAAAAGGTCTTGTTATAGCCTTGGCCAGCTCTTACTTTGGTTCTTTATCTAACTATACCAAAACTGAACTCTCTCGGGTTGAGAGTATGACAATGTGCATGTAAATATATATATATACATATCATACTGTATGTTCATCCTATGCTGTGTGTGGATGTCCGGGTGGTGTACGTTACACTTACTAAGTATGTGAGCCTGTATGATTCTAAGTAAATAAAAGTTAAGTTAATTCTGTGTAAGGCGTGACGAGTGACCTTCTTCCGATTGAAAGGTATTTTGATGATTCCGAGTGGAAGTCAACCGAGTGAATGTTTCCCGATTGCTGCATTGGCAATACGAATTCGAGTAAGCCTGTAGTAGTAAACTTACTAGAGGGAGAGTAAGATTTAGATGATAAGGAGCAGATTTTAGTCTTGCAAGGTCCTTTGCATATAGAAGAATTTATATGTATTCCGAGTGGCGGAAAATTAGAGTATTTCTGAGTGAGTGAAGTTGTACGATTCCTTAAGTAAGATCTGACTTGGCGAGGAAGCTTTAGTGTGACGTAGACTACATTTCTGTGAGATGGGCACGGAAAACATTCCCGAGTGAAGGGATTATGGGAGTCAACTTCCGAGTGAGTCTTAGTTGTGAACCCCTAAGAATAAAATAGGGTGTGAGTGAGAGAATGCACGAGTGATTCGTGAGCATAAGACTTTTCCGAGTGAACCTAGACTCTGATTCCGAGTGAAGGAAAACCTGAGTGGAGTTACTCACCACAACGACTAAGTGTCCGCTCCAGTGAATGTGAGTGGAAAGGAAAGTCTCTAATTGGTTTCGCTTACGCGAATGGATGCTTCGCCCAAGCGGGATGAGTGTCTCGCTCAAGCAAATTTGGCTCTCGCTTGAGCGAGTAAAACGCTGTTGGGTTCGCTTAAGATTTATGTCTTCCGCTGTTTCTGTGTGATCGATTTTACTTTTCTTCTCCTTTCCTGTCCTGATTTCTACTCTCCTTAACCCTCAATTGCTTATTTTGGTCTTGTACACCGTTGATCTTTGAAAGAAAAAAAAATTGTCCCTAGTCTCGGTTATTCTAAAATTAAAACGGGTTATTTCATTTTGGTATCAGAGCGGACTTAAAAGGTCCAAGGCCAAGGTATGCTTACTCCTAGTAAGCGGTGATGTACATTATGACAAGTTGTCATAAATTGTTTGTAATATCTGAAGGCTTTGATGCCTAATTAAGTATCATTGTATGGCCATGTGTTTATGAGATGTTGTTCTGAGGGTAGAGGATTGTTCCTATCCTGTCCGATTAATTATGTAATGTTTAAAGAATTGTATGATAATGTGTTATAGTTGTTGAATGTTGGGCTGAAATCCGATCGGTAGTAAGCAATTTTGTAAACTTATCCTTGAAAGGGGTGTTGATTTCAGGCCATGGCGAATCGTCATAGCATGGAAGCCATAGCCGTGACATTCCAATGTTTCACTGACGTATTCGAGAGGCAGAGCCAGCCTCGAACTGAAGATGGCCAAGTGTTGGATCGCTTCCTGAAGAGGAAGCCGAGTGAGTTCCAAGGGGGATTTAACCCCGAGGCAGCTTACAAGTGGACTCAAGATTTGGAGAGAATTTTTGGGGGCCTTCACTGTACCGAGACCCAGAAAGTCGAGTGCGCAGTGTACATGCTGGGGGACGAAGCGGAAAATTGGTGGAAGATCACCAAGAACCGATTGACTGATACCGACACCCAACTGACCTGGGAAAATTTTAAAACGTGTTTCCTAGAGAAATATTTCCCCGACACAATAAGGAGTCGAAAGGAATTAGAATTTATGGAACTGAAACAGGGTTCCATGTCTGTAGAAGAATACGCAGCCAGATTTGAAGAGTTGTGCCTGTTTTATCCGCCCTTCCAACAACCTAGGACTGAGAGTTCTAAATGCCTTAAATTTGAGAACAGACTGAGATCGGACATTAAAAGAGCTTTCAGACACCAGGAAATTAGAGGCTTTCCAGTGCTGGTGAATAAATGTAGAATTTTTGAGGAAGATAACAAGGCCCACTCGGGCCAGAGCAGCAAGGCAGACCCCTCCTTGAGGCCTCAGCAGTCACACTTCAAGAGACCAGGTAACGTTGGAAGAAGTGGACCCTCCACTAGATATAAAGGTCGAGGTAACCAAGGGGGTCGGACTGGTGGTCGTCCAAAATATGGCAAGTGTTTCAAATGTGGTGGCGACCACTTTGCTCAGAATTGTGATGGTGGGGGAGATGTGGTGTGTTTTCATTGCAATGAGAAGGGGCACATTCGCCCTGACTGCCCTTAATTACATCAAGCAAACGCCAATGTGCATCATGGAGGCTTCCGAGGGAGAGGCCGTGGAAATGGTGGCTGCGGAACTGGGGGCAGAGACATTGAAACTCAAGGAAACATGATGTTTGCCCCAAACGACAGGAGAAGAAATACCGACTAACCAGCTACCAGGAGAGTTTACGCCATCAACGCCGAGGAAGCTGTACAAGCAAATGACTTGGTGCAAAGTAAGTGCTCGCTCGGTAGATATACACTTAATGTAGTTTTTGATTCTGGAGCTACCCACTCCTTTATAGCTGACGATTGTGTGAGACGTTTAAAGTTGCCGACTGTGTATATGAATCGGACTTTGGAGGTAGCCAATCCGACCGGCGTAAAAATGTTGACATCAATGATGTGTAAGGATGTAACATTTACGTTGGATGATCGGAGTTTCACCTTCAATTTAGTATGTGTACCTCTAAGAGACCTTGACATTGTACTGGGCATGGATTGGCTTTCAGCCAACAAGGTATTGGTGGACTGTCGAAACAGAAGAGTAATTTCCCGAGGCAGACCAGTGATGACTACACGGCACAAGGTATAGCTCAGTTATTTATGATGCTTTGTTTGACTGAGGGAGAGGTTAGAGCCCGAGTGAACGAAATTTCGACTCTTTGTGAATTCCCCAAGGTGTTTCTGGAAGATGTGCCGGGTGTCCCTCCAAATAGGGAAGTTGAATTCTATATAGACTTAGTCCCTGGAGCCGAGCCGGTCTCCAGTGCACCCTATAGGATGTCCCCAGCAGAATTGGCTGAGTTGAAAAAGCAAGTGGATGAGTTACTCGGCAAACAGTTCATTCGACCGAGTGTATCACCATGGGGCGCACCGGTGTTACTTGTTAAAAAGAAGGATGGCAGCATGAGGTTATGTATAGACTACCGACAGCTAAATAAGCTTACGATTAAGAATCGGTATCCATTGCCCAGGATAAACGACCTAATTGACCAGCTGCGCGGTGCTACAATCTTCTCGAAGATCGATTTACGATCGGGATACCACCAGATCCGGGTGAAGGACTCGGATATTCCCAAGACTGCCTTCAAAACCCGGTACGGCCACTACGAGTATGTAGTAATGCCGTTTGGTATGACAAACGCCCCTGCTGTATTCATGAATTACATGAACAGCATCTTCCACCCATATTTAGACCAATCCGTAGTCGTTTTTATTGACGATATCTTGGTCTATTCCAAGACCCCTGAGGAGCATGACGAACACCTCCGTTTGGTACTTCAAATATTGAAGGAGAAACAGCTATTTGTAAAACTTTCAAAGTGTGATTTTTGGATGGATAAGATCCACTTTCTCGTGCATGTAATTTCTAAGGAAGGCGTCTCGGTAGATCCTTCGAAGGTGGGAGCTGTAATAGCATGGGAGAGACCCAAGTCGGTCTCGGAGATAAGAAGCTTTATAGGTTTAAATGGCTATTATAGAAGATTTATTGAAGATTTTTCTAAGCTTACGTTGCCACTGACCAAGTTGACTCGAAAAAATGTCCCTTTCGTGTGGAGTTCCGAGTGTGAGAGTAGTTTCCGAGAGTTAAAGACTAAGTTAACAACCGCTCAAGTGTTGGTATTGCCAAATTTGCAAGAGAACTTCATGGTCTACTATGATGCGTCGGGACTCGGCCTGGGGTGCGTACTAATGCAGAAGGACCGAGTGATAGCTTATGCCTCTCGGCAATTGAGGCCGCACGAGCAATATTATCTGACTCATGACTCAGAGTTAGCAGCTGTAGTTTTTGCATTAAAGATATGGAGGCATTACTTGTACGGTTCCAAATTTGAGGTGTACAGTGACCACAAGAGCCTTAAATACTTATTCGATCAGAAAGAACTGAACATGAGGCAGAGGAGATGGACGAAGTTTTTAAAGGACTATGACTTCGAGCTGAAGTATCATCCGGGTAAGGCGAATGTTGTAGCCAACGCATTGAGTGGGAAATCCCTCCATGTGGCAGTAATGATGGTGAAGGAGGTGGAGTTATTGGAGCAATTCCGAGACATGAATTTGCGTGTTGACGTCCCTTCGTCTCGGAGGATAACGCTCGGTACGTTGAAGATTGCCAATGAGTTCCTGAAACTGGTATTTGAACAGCAAAAGTCAGATCCCTACTTGGCTAAGATGAAGGAGATTCAGGCCAAGGGTAAGGACTTGTCTCTGACCGAGGGATCGGATGGAATTTTCTGAGTGAGGAATAGGATATATGTGCCGGGTGAAGGAGAATTAAGGAGGATGGTGCTTGATGAAGCCCACAAGAGTCTGTTAAGTATCCACCCGGGTACTATGAAGATGTACCACGATCTAAGACTACAATTCTGGTGGCCTAGATTAAAGAGGAATGTAGCGGAATATGTGGCTCGGTGTGTTACCTGTCAGAAGTCGAAGGTCGAACACCAGAAACCGTATGGTGCGTTGCAACCCCTTAGGATCCCCGTATGGAAATAGGACTCAATTGCTATGGACTTTGTAATGGGATTGCCTAAAACCCGAGCGGGTTATGATACCATTTGGGTCATTGTTGACTGATTGACGAAAATTGCACACTTCCTACCGGTGAACATGAGATATCCGTTACAGAAGTTAGCCCAAATTTATATCTGCAAAATTATCCGACTGCATGGTGTGCCGACTTATGTCGTATCGGATAGGGATCCTAGATTCACGTCCCTGTTTTGGATAAGCCTACACCAAGAATTAGGCATGAAACTTTGGTTAAGTTTCGCCTACCATCCCCACTCGGATGGACAATCCGAGTGAACGATACAAAGTCTGGAGGACTTACTGAGGGCGTGTGTGTTGGATCATGGTGGTAATTAGGAGCAGTACCTCCCTCTGATCGAATTTACATACAATAATAGCCACCACAGCAGTATTGGCATGGCACCCTATGAAGCACTGTATGATCGAAAATGCCGAACCCCACTCTGCTGGTCGGAAACTGGTGAAAGTTTATTATTGGGACCGGAAGTTGTGAAACAGACTTCAGGGCAGATCCAATAATTAGGGAGAAGATGAAGGCGTCTCAGGACAGACAGAAAAGCTATCATGATAAATGGACTAAGCCACTTGAGTTTTCGGTCGGTGATAGGGTGTTTCTAAAGATTTCACCGAGTAAAGGAGTCGGACGAGCCTTGAAGAGTAAGAAGTTGAACCCCCGATACATTGGACCCTATGAAGTATTAGAGCGGGTCGGTTCTGTGGCATACCAAATAGCATTACCGACTCACCTATCCTGATTACATAACATGTTTCATGTGTCTCAACTAAGGAAATATCTACCCGATTCCACTCATGAAATGTCGGATGATGAGGTAGAGATCAAGGAGGATTTGACCACAGTAGTAATACCAACTAGAATTGTGGACCGGTGGGTAAAACACTTAAGGAGCAAGGATGTACAACTGGTTAAGGTAGCGTGGCAGCAAAACGACTGTACCTCCTATACCTGGGAGCGCGAGGATGCCAAGAGGCAACAATGCTCCGAGTTGTTTGTCTAAGGTAAGATACCGTTTGAATTTCGAGGATCAAATTCTTTGAGAGGGGGAGAATTGTAACATCCCGATTTAAAAAAAATAATTACCAAATGAGATTAAGCCACTAAACTAAAAATAATTGCACAAGCATGAATTACTTATTAATTAATTTTAGCTTAAGAATTAGATTAATGGCTAATTGATTGTGATTTATGTGTGTGCCACGTGAAGAGCTGCTGCTTCACATTCTTCCACCCCACTCTTCTCATTCTGCGTGTATATATGATCTGAGCCCACTGCTGTCCATTCACTCTAATTCCTCAAGACTTCCTCTTCCTCTACTTCTCTTCTTCTTCGTTCTTTTTCTCCTCTGTTCTCTGTTCCGTAAACTCGCGACAATGGTATTGTAGGGGATTTGGAGTTCTCTCGGTTGGTGAAGGACAATCATCGAAGTGGAAGAAGAACAGCTTCCTGTTCCCAAGCTGATTAAAGGGTACGACTGTGTTCGACGGAGACTAAACGAGTGAGAGTGGTGAACGAAGCAAACAGAGCATCGGACCAAACGTCGGGAAACAGAGGAGCTTCTCGAGTCCCTTCAGTAGGTAGGGGCCGCTTGCATGTCAAATGCATAGTTTATAGATGGTACCAGATAAACGTATTGCCTTACATGTGTGCGAATATGTTTATGATGACTGTGTGCAATGCGTGATTGTCAATCTTTGGATACCATATATGTGGTAGTAGAGTCCTGTTAGCAGTTACACATTTACATGCATGTATTCAGGGTTATTGTGCTGAGTCCTGATAGTCATTTTACACATAAACACGTGTGATGCATGTTCCTATTATTGTTAATACCGAGAGGATATGTATGTGTGGCTGTTAGTTGATTTCATCTGGAATACTATAAACATGAACTGTTTGATTGCTGTGTATGCTGGTATGATTGATAAGTGAATGTAGGAACTATGTTGGATCGGTTATGATTCTAATGGTTACGTGGAATGTGCTTGATAATCGAGGATGCTCGCTGATAAAACACATAAGTTGCATGTATAGGAACGGGGGACCCGTGGGAGGTCAGGAAACCCAAAGAAATGATCTCCAGCTACAGACCCTTCGCTAGATCCTGTGAGAGCTTGTGATAGCCGAGGGAGCTAGAGTTAAGTCTCGAGACGTCAATGGGAGACCGGTACCACGTGAGAAGGGCTAATGAACGAGAGGCCAGTAAGGGAACCTGTAACTGAAAATCATTGTTTAAGTCAGATCCACAGGCATGCATGTAGATGCAATGTTAAATAGAATAGTACGATTCATATGATTCGGGAGTGATATGAATGAATTCCGAATGAGTTGATGCATGCTTCTGTATGAATTAAAATGAGCTTCACGTGATATGTATATGAGGGTATGTTATTGAAAATATCATAGTCTGCATGGCTTTAATTTAAATTAAGTGTATTCCGAGTGAACATGTGTGTGTGTACTGATGCTGATGCCGAGTCACTAACTGTCATTTTATATGTAAAAGCTCACCCCTACTGTGGCTATATTTCAGTGAACATCGCACGAGACGGTGAATGATGGAAGAGCTGTAAGCCGTGTGATGTGCTTGTGTACTGTTGAATTATATATGTATATGTAAAAGGTCTTGTTATAGCCTTGGCCGGCTCTTACTTTGGTTCTTTATCTAACTATACCAGAACTGAACTCTCTCGGGTTGAGAGTATGACAATGTGCATGTAAATATTTATATATATATATATATATCATACTGTATGTTCATCCTATGCTGTGTGTGGATGTCCGGGTGGTGTACGTTACACTTACTAAGTATGTGAGCCTGTATGATTCTAAGTAAATAAAAGTTAAGTTAATTCTGTGTAAGGCGTGACGAGTGACCTTCTTCCGATTGAAAGGTATTTTGATGATTCCGAGTGGAAGTCAACCGAGTGAATGTTTCCCGATTGCTGCATTGGAAATACGAATTCGAGTAAGCCTGTAGTAGTAAACTTACTAGAGGGAGAGTAAGATTTAGATGATAAGGAGCATATTTTAGTCTTGCAAGGTCCTTTGCATGTAGAAGAATTTATATGTATTCCAAGTGGCGGAAAATTAGAGTATTTCCGAGTGAGTGAAGTTGTACGATTCCTTAAGTAAGATCTGACTTGGTGAGGAAGCTTTAGTGTGACGTAGACTACATTTCCGTGAGATGGGCACGGAAAACATTCCCGAGTGAAGGGATTGTGGGAGTCAACTTCCGAGTGAGTCTTAGTTGTGAACCCCTAAGAATAAAATAGGGTGTGAGTGAGAGAATGCACGAGTGAGTCGTGAGCATAAGACTTTTCCGAGTGAACCTAGACTCTGATTTCGAGTGAAGGAAAACCCGAGTGGAGTTACTCACCACAGCGACTAAGTGTCTGCTCCAACGAGTGTGAGTGGAAAGGAAAGTCTCTAATTGGTTTCGCTTACGCGAATGGATGCTTCGCCCAAGCGGGATGAGTGTCTCGCTCAAGCGGATTTGGCTCTCGCTTGAGCGAGTAAAACGCTGTTGGGTTCGCTTAAGCTTTATGTTTTCCGCTGTTTGCTGTGTGATCGATTTTACTTTCCTTCTCATTTCCTGTCCTGATTTCTACTCTCCTTAACCCTCAATTGGTTATTTTTGTCTTTTACACCCTTGATCTTTGAAAGAAAAAAAATTGTCCCTGGTCTGGATTATTCTCAAATTAAAACGGGTTGTTTTAACACTAACTATATAATCGATTATCACCCTGTTAGGACGTCCTAAACTCATGTTTTTGGCTATGTAAGGGAGGGATTTGGATATCCTTAATCCTAGAACATGCATTTATGAATATGTGGAGTCATGAGGACATGTCCTTGGGCAGACGTGGAATTTCAAAAAAATTCCCCTTAGTTTTTAATTAATTAAGCATTACGTGCTCACATAATATAGTACTTGCTAGTCTTTAACACTCATCATTAACATAAATATAATAAATCTAAGTCAACAAATTGAAGTTTTCAAACCAAATTGAATCTATTTCAACAATACATTTTGAATCAAAATAAAACAATAGCAATAACAAGGTAGCTCAATCTATTTTTCCAACAACTTTATTGTTTAGTCAAATATGGTACCAGTGATAACTTATTAACTTAATAACTTATACGTGAATGAGTTCCTTTTGTCAACAGAAAAAAATAAAATAGGTTGGGTCTCCCACATTTTAGGCTTAAGTTGCGTTAGTTTATTTAGTGCAAGTATGCGACACAAAAACATATGTAATAATAATGAATAATATAAAATTTAGTCAAGTACTTGAATTTTCTAAGGTCAAATTCTATATCCAATCGATTACAATCAGTTCTAGATTGAATTGGGTCAAATTTGATCCGATTACTAAAAAAATCCAATTCGACTTAGTTGAATTGGATTAGATAATCGGATTAAATAGGTAAATTTGATCCACTGCTCAACCCTACCAAAGTCTAGTATTCCACATCGAATAGATCAATTAATAAAAAGTTAATAAAACATTAAAATACTAAGGTTTCGTTTATTTACAGAAAATTATTCTAGTTTTCTAGTAAAAGTTTTCTGCTTGTTTTCTAAAATTTTTATTTCTTGGAATAGCTAGAAAAATTCTTAGAAAATTGTTCCACTTTTCAGTTTTCTTAGAAAACTTCTTTAAAGACTTCTCTATTTTTCTTAAAAACTAGAAAACTCATTTTTCAGTTTTCTATAAGTTTTCTTTAAATATTTTGTAAACAAACATCTTTTCTATTTTTTTAACTTTTTCAAGAATAGTTTTCCATTAGAAAGCTTGTGAACTAAACACGACCTAAATGTTCCTGTCATAAACGGGCGTTGAAAACATGTTATTAAATTTAACTTTTAAAAATTTAATACGGATATTAATTAAAATAAATGAAATATTTTGAAATATATTTTATTTAATTTTAAAATAAATTAGAATTTCTTCAAATACAAAATATTCTCATTATCTAGATTAGGTGAATTAGGAAATACAAAATTAATTCTCGCTTTACTAATTGAAAAACAAATTAATCAAAATAAACAAAATTATAGAAAATTATAAAACTTGACTAGCATAATTTGTTTAGCTTATGAGACTATTGGCTATGCTAGGATTTTTGGTCCATCTTAAGTAGCCCATAATGTAACATCCCGTGTTTTTATATTTTAAAAAATGAATAAATGTGGAAATGGATTTAAAATATGAAATTTGAGAATATGTGGCATTGGTGTAAATTCAGAATGAAATAAATGGGACAAAATAAGATTTTATCTGACGCGTAGCATCGAGGTGAAATTTTAGACCTGACGGTAGCGTCAGCCTCACGATTAAAATTTAAAGTCCAGAAATAGCTACGCGAGACAGAGAGAAGAAAAGAGAGCTTAAGTCGGTTCTCTTTTTTTTTTTCTTCCCTAAAGCTTAAAACCATGAATTAAGCTTAAATTAGCATTGAAACTTGGAATTAAAAGTGTATTGAAGAAAAAAAACATGAGGTAAGCCCTTGAAATCCTTCAATTTTTAGTTTTGGTGAAGGTTTTCTTCTATTTCTAGTTTTCTTTGAAATCTGAATAAGCTTTGAAATTTGAGATTTATGAACCGGTTAAAGAGTCCTTTATGACTCTTAGATGAGAGTTTAAGTGATGGAATTGAGTTTGGTCTCATGTAAGTTATAAATAAAATGTTAGAGGTTTGATAAAATTAAGAGTTTCTTGGAATAACTAATAGTAAAAGTAAGCTTATGGAGCTTTAAGAATTGACTTTCAAGTGTTTCTTAAGTTAAGATAGAATTTTGGTGGTTAAATTCCTAAATCCTTTTTTATAAATTTGGTATATTTAGTGTTATTGGCGTATCGATGCTTACGGATAATGGAAGAGCATTGGAATCGAGGTAAGGGAAGTGTTGTAGTATATATTTGAGTAAGGTTATATGAGTTTTATACTATGAAATGAGTTAGGGTAATTATATGAATTATATATATAAGAGTACATGGTTTAGGATGTGTTTATGACTACATAATGTATACGGTGATTATGATTGGTGGAATGATAATTCGTGTGATAAGAATAATAAATAGGATGAGAATTGAAGTATAAATTATGCCTACAATAGTGTATGATAGATAGTAATGAAATATTGAAATATATGTGATATGGATGATATGAAATTGTTCTTGATGATAAATATGATTGAGGTCCATGAGATTTATATATTGCATATATAAGGAAAACGATGAGTTGTAATTATGTAATATGAAATTATGGTGAAATGAAATTGTTGTTATTCGTATGTGATGAGAATGAAGAGAATGGATGATGTATGTTATACATGAATGTTATATGATATGAATGATATGAAATTCAATGTTGTTTATGATTTTAATTGTGATAATTAAGAAGATGGCTTTTACACCGAGGAATGGCTTTTATGCCGAGTGATGGCTTTTGTGCCGAGAACTATGTATTATTAATGAGATTAATGGTTATATGATGTATATACATGTGATATGGTGTGGACAGCCATTCGGTATATGTTATCCATCGCTTTTGGCTCTAGTGGTCCATATAGAGATCCTAGTTAAGCTACCCAGTGGTCCAGGTAGAGATCCAATAGTTAAGGTGGGGAGCCAGTGTATGGCTCGGTGAACTAGGTAGAGTTCACGGGATGTCGGTGTGTGACTCCTAGCTGGTGGCTACTCCATTAGTATCCAGATATTAGGTGTCATTATATATAATTTGACCAAGAGAGTCAGTTATAAATGATTTTGATTAATGGCATTGATTTGTGATATGTATAAGATATTTGAAATTGATTGAGAATTGTAATAATCATGAGTATTGAGATTTGATTATGATGATAAGTGACTTACGAAAGTATGATCAATTTGTGATAATGATGTTAAATGATATGATATGAATATCGGGAAAGTATGAATGATGATTTAAGGAGATATGTTTATATTGGAAGTGGTTAGGAAAAGACTATAGGATAGATAAGCGAGGGGGATATGTGAGCTCCTCCAAGTGATATTGTTCTTAATTCAATTATTTGCATTGTATTATAATGCTAGATACTCACCCTTACTTTTATTCTTTCAGAAATTGAAAGAAGGGATAGTGTAAATGAGCAGCAGAGCAATGCCAGGACATTTATGATGATGAAATGTATATATATATATATAGAGAGAGAGAGTATGAGTGTGAATGTGTTATGAATTTTGATGCGGTGTTTATTTATGTCGTTATTAATATGGCTATATGAGTTGATTGTAGGTTGCTAGCTAATGGCATTGAGTCATTAGCATTTATATGTGTGGTTTGATTGAAATGTGGCATTGAGCCATTAGTTAGCTATCTATGCATAATGACCAGGAATTGACTATATACATACGGATATGGCATAAAGCCATGTGGTATTTAGAATCATGCATTATTGACAAGAAATGTTTGTTTGATTAATAAGTGATTATGTTGGTAAAAAGTTATAAAAGAATTAGGAAATTTGAAGGTGAACATTAATGAATTTGAAGTAATAGTGGGGAACTAGATAGGTGATTATGAGATCTGATGGGTTTCAGGATCCCTGGAAAGTATCATTAGGTCCTATGGGACATTTAGGATCTGTGTGAATTGGCCTCGGGCCAATTGGAACCATTTAGGGTGTTTAGTGCAAGGACTTTGCACAAAATTAAGTTAAACTACATTTTATGCATAACTTGCATTGTTGTTGGAATTTTGGCAAACAGACTACACCAGCAGCTTCGAAATAGGGGTAATATGATGCCCTTAAAGTTTAGTGAGGGTTGGAGCTGAATTGAGTAAGATAGACCCCTAAGAAGTTGGCCAAAAGGTCTAAAATATGTAGCAATAGCAGGTGCTGCTACTGATGTCCTCACGCATAGCGTTAGCTTAGCGCGTAGCACTAGGGCTGCGACTGGAAGCTCACGCGTAGCGCCAGATCCCCTGTTTCAGAACTTAATTTTCTTTCAAATTAAATGGCTTTAAGGACTTTAAAGAATTATATACTTACTTTTGGGACTTTTTAATGAAAATATTTATTTTTATGATTATGATGCAATTTAATTGTTTAAATGTGAAAAATTTATTAGGAATTTCTGTTCAATTGCTTAAAATAAATGAGAAAATAGGTGCAAGATGTTACACATAACCTGATCAAACCCAGTCCGATTAAGACCGCCCATTTGAATTGTTAGCTCTACGAGGCGGGGTAGGTAACTCGCATTCACATCCTTAGTCATATAACATATATTAATCATAAAAAAATGTTGTGACCTTTTTAAGAAAGGAACAAATAAAATGGCTATGAGGACAGGATACGAGCACGGTTATCCTAAAACCGTGTTTAAAACAACGCGGTGGCATTTTTATAAATATGAAGAAACGTGTTTTAATTTTAAAAGTCATATACGAGCACGATTGAGACATGACCGTCCTTAAAAGCCATTTATGAACACGGTTACGAATGGACCGTGCTTAAAGGTTGGTTAATATTTTTAAATTTTTTTTTTAAAGACTTACAAACACGGTTGCAATGAAGTGTGCTTAAAGGTTGAAATAATTTTTTTAAATTTTTTTAAAAAATCCTACAAAGACGGTTAAAGGGAACCGTGCTTAAAGGATAATCTACTAACACGGTTGTCAGGGACCCATGCTTAAAAGGTATAAAAAATTAAGCTACTAAGACGGTTCTGAGGGGAACCATGCTTATAGAGTTATTCTCTAGGTTAAAAGGCTAATCATTATTCTCTTTCATCGCTGACAAAATCCAAACTCTTCCATCACCGTCACAGACTCCGCTTCCTCCACCTTCGTGCAATGCCTGAATCATCACGTATCCAGCGCCACCTCCGACCTTGACATGCTCAATTCCATGTCCTTCGGCACCGTGTCTTTCAAAGAGCTCCTATGTCTCTGCAACGAGTTCTACAAGAAGAACCACGTCGATCTCCTTCAACTCGAAGATCGCCTCAAGAACTACGGCTACGTTCCCGGTACTTCCTGAAACAAACTTTTCTGCTTCGTTATTACTTTTCTGTTCTTGATTTGGATTGTGAATTCTTTCATACTGTGGATTTAGTTCTAGTTGTCGAGGAGGAGGAGGAGGAGGAAGATGAACAGCTTCAAGATCTGGAAAACAGATTGGATAGTCTGGATTCTTTCTATGGATCGCTCTCCCTGGCCGGTTGTTCTAACTTCAAGAGTTTCGAAGAAGATGCTTTGTATCCTTATCTTACGTCTCTTTTACTTTCTGTAGCTACATTTCAAGTTCTCATTCTTAGGTTAATCTTCAGGTTCCATTTAGTTTTTGAACTGATAATATTTTTCAACTTCTGAACTAATTTTATATGGAATTGAAAATATGAAAAAAAGGGAAGAAGAAAGAATTTTATCAATATGAAATTAGTATGATTGATTTTAACTTCTGGATGGTAACGGATGAAATTTACGCATGTTTGTCCTTTCATTTTGAAAGTTTTCTGTGCTCTACAGGTTTGGGTAAGTGAATCCTATGGGTTAAAGTTTCCTCGAGAATACTTCTCTTGAAGCAACTCTTGTATTTTGACCGGTATACATGGTTGTTGGCTCCTAATTTGAACATGCTTCGGGACCAGAGGATTTCCATTACTTCCGATAGTTATATGGTACACAAAATAGTTATATAGTAATAGAAGCTCTTTTGGTTTTGGTGGCATGGCAAGTGTGTTTTGAATTCGACGTAGTTCTTCTTGGCAGGTTATATGATGATTTCCCCTTGCTGTAATCAAGGAGCAGAAAGTTTATGGTGACTGGTTGTTGTTGTTTTTTTTCTGTTGAAATATTACTAATTTCTGTTTAATTCTGATTCCATCTATTTTTCAGTCTACTGAGAATTCATCTCATTGACTAACACTCTTTTCTTTCTTATACTGTGTTTTGAAGTTATTTTGTTGTAACTATTTTGTTGATGTTACCATGAACACCTTATGGCAGGCATCTAGTTAATGGATGCTCACATTACTGATTCGGATTGGGAAACTTCCAGTGGTAGCAGCAGCAGTGAGGATCAATAGGATGTTGATTTTTAATATGGTGGACTTTTGTAATGTTGGATGATGGAACTAAATGTGAGATTATTACATTGGAAAAAGATAAGCTTTTGCCAGTGACTCATAATTTTCTTTAAGATTTACAGTATCCATACTACCCAATATTTTGAAGAAACACGGTTTTAAGGAATAAAAAAATTTTAAGGAATAAAAAAAATTTTAAAAAATTTTAAGGAATAAAAAAATAAGGAATAAATAAAATTTTAAAAAAATAAGGTTTTAAGCACGGTTATGGTGTTAACCGTGCTTAAAAGCCCCCTACGAAGACGGTTGTTGTGAGAACCGAGCTTAAAAGTCCCCCTACTAAGACGGTTATTCTCAGAACCGTGCTTAAAAGTTGCCACATACGAACACAGTTCAAAGGAACCGTGCTTAAAAGCCTCCCTACGAAGACGGTTAAAAATAACCATGCTTAAAAGGTACATACAAACACGGTTCATAACCGTCCTTAAAAGTCCCTATCTACAAGCACGGTGGGAACAAGGACGGTTCTGGAACCGTGCTTAAAAGTCTCCTAAAACCGTGCTTAAAGCCCCTTTCTCCACTAGTGACTTTAAAGAATTATATACTTACTTTTGGGACTTTTTAATGAAAATATTTATTTTCATGATTATGATGCAATTTAATTGTTTAAATGTAAAAAATTTGTTGGAATTTTTGTTCAATTACTGAAAATAAATGAGAAAATAGGTGCAAGATGTTACACATAACCTGATCAAACCCAGTCCGATTAAGACCGCCCATTTGAATTGTTAGCTCTACGAGGCGGGGTAGGTAACTCGCATTCACATCTTTAGTCATATAACATATATTAATCATAAAAAAATGTTGTGACCTTTTTAAGAAAGGAACAAATAAAAATTGCATTTCAACACATCACGTTCAATTAAAATAATCAATCGATTTTTGAAATGAAGAATTGTTTCTATGTAAATTAGAAATTATTATTGATTCATATCATATAGTATATATTGATTGTAAAATAATACTTTCATTCAATTTAATTTTAATCTTAAATGTACAAATATAAAACACTAAAAAAATTATTTTTTTATGCAACGCATGGATCAAAACACTAATTAATATGTGTGATATATATATATATATAAATTACCAATATTTCATTTATTAGTATCTCACCTACCTACTTTAATAAATTTACGTTGATAGTATGTATATTGGGTCGTTTAGGTAATTTTTCCATTTAAAAAAATAACGTTTATAGTCAAACTATTTTAATATGGAATGGAATTACTAATGATTTTTTGAAAGAGTATATAAATAAAATGAGGTGGAAAAGAAGAAGGAAGAAATACTGAACCTGACATTGAGGGAGTAAAAATCCCATCTCCTATGACCATTGAAGTTCCGAGCATGGTTATAAGAACAAGCATAACCCTTGCAAAGTAACTATTCTCAACCTTTTGCTTTAAGTTTCTGGTTCCTTTCAGCTTGGATGGTATCTCAAGTGTGTAATTTGAAAGCTCCATATCCTCTCGTTGCTGATTTGGAATCAAGCTCACTTTGGCATGCCTACATATCAGTGAATATAGGGCAAACGCTCCACCTAATTAATGCAAAATTGGAAAACATTATTGTTATTCATTTCAGTCAAGTTTACAACTTCCTTTCAAAAGAAACGCGTTATCATTATTAGCTTATGCGAAATTTGACCTCAAATTTTGTTTACTTTATTCCCCCTAACTACAATAAAATTAGGATAAATAATATGTTTGAATCTTGCATGTTTATTTAAGTTTTAATTTCATTTCAAACATTTTTTCTCTCAAATATTGAAATCTAAAATAAATCTGAATTTTCACTTGCAAGCTAAAAATCTTCAATCTCAACCCAATTGTTTACAATTTTGTTTTTTGTGTAATTTCATACAGAACCAAAAAAAAAAGGTACTCCCGTGACTTCTTCAAAATAATAAAATGAGCAGCAATAATTAAGAAAAGAAAACTGATTTGAATCAACAAACAGTGCCGATCATGTAATTTTTGTGGTGTACTGATGAAACTTACCATTGCCATTGTCGTTAGCATGCAATACGATGAAGACATATTTGAGCATGGGTATGGTCACAATGGTGTAGATTATGAGAGACAAGACTCCCAGAATGTCATCAGTGTGGTGAATTCCATCAGCAAAAATGCTTGACAACACATAAAGTGGAGATGTTCCAAGATCACCATACACAATGCCTATGCTTTGAAATGCTAAAATCAGAGTACTCTTCCATCCCAACTGTTAATATTCATCATCCAGAATTTAATAGTGATTAACTTGAGATTACATGAATACAATAGTTTTACACAGTACAATAAGAAACTCACAAAAGTTTATTTCTACGATTTAAATACATGGATTCATGAACTGATTCCCACAACAGTTTGAAAATTATTCGAGATTTATACTTATTAGAAATGGAGTGAGTTACAATTAGCTTCCCTAAATTTTTCTGGAAAAAAGAGACAAAAAATTCAAGTAAGAAAATGGTTGTGAGAGAAATTAATTAACCTTAGAGAAGTGGGTTGGAGTGATGGAAACTCTTCCAGCCTCCAAATTGAGGGAATGTGCCCATGATAGTGTCTCCCTTGTTTTCGCCTCTTCCCCCATTGCCCAAACAATTAATCTTCTTCTAATGCTTCCCTTTGTCAACTTTCAAAATAAAGATTACGGTTTTGGTTGTTGTTTTCTTTACTGTGCCTTCGAATTTATAGTGGCTCAAAGTTAACCGAGTGTTTGTTTATCAGTAGTAAGATTAGGTTAACTTTAACCATGGTTACAAATCCCTTTTGATAAGTGTTTCATATAAAAATAATCCTTGACCCTTGTACTATTTTCATGTAATAATATTATAATATTATAACAAAAAAATAATAATAATAATAACAACAATGGTAATTAATTAAAATCTTTTATTTTAAAAATTGATCGTATTTTCATTCACAGTAACTTCAAGTTGTCATATATCAGAATATCTTAAATAGAGGTGAATAATAAGTTTCTATTGTTTACCGTAAGAAGTTGTTAATAATTACATCAAAACAAAATAGACTCAATGTATAATTGAGACTGGAAATTCAATAAAAAAGGAAATGTATTTGGTGGGGAGTCTCATCTTAATTTACTACATTTTACGATTTTATATTTTAAAAAATTTCCCATTATGCATAATATACATGAATAAAAATGCGCAAATATTAAAGTAGGCATCAAAGGAAGATGGTCTTTTATTGAATGAAAAAGAAAGATGGTTATAACTATTAATTTATTATATATATATATATATATAATCTTACTCTCTTTAATTTACATTAGTGTAATTTAAAAATTAAATTGTAAAATTTATAATTTTATATAAATTGTATAATTTTAATTTAAATCATGTACAATATAAAAATAACATGTCCCACAATTGAACCTTTTTCTTTTCATTATATAAACTTTCTTTAGAGTAAACCAAATTCTTTAAACGCTTCATATCATTTTTGTGTTTTAATTCTGTCTAAGAATATGTTGCATAATGAATCCAACCTTATGTACATATTCTTTATAAAACTTTTCACCATTTTCTATTGTATCACACAATTTTTATATTTGGCTTTAATTCTTTGTTGCAAGTGGCATCTATTCATTTAACTTATATATACATATAAAATTTATATTTTATGTGATTTTAGTTGTTAAATTAAAGCTAATTATAAGACAATTTGTAAATACAAAAAAATTATAAATAATGAGTAAACATTTTTTAAGTATATGCAGATTATTCAGTACCATATTTTTTTCTTCAATTTTTTTCATGTTTTAATGTTCTCACATTAATGTTATCAATATCAAATCTTTTAATCCTATATTAATTAAATATAATAAATTAATTTCTTGAGATCTTTAGTCCGATAAAACAAGTTTAATGTCTGTTTGGTTTATAGTTAAGGAAACAATGTTTAAAAAAGAGATAAAAGTTAATATTAATCATTCACGTCGTTAGAGATAAACAAAACTTTATTTAACTCCCCTACTTATAAACTCCGTTTGCAAACTCTCCATTTACAATCAAACGGTGCCTTAATCAATTGCCACCCAAATCTCCATAAAAAAAATAGTACCTAAAAAATTGCATAAAGGAATTGCTTTGGTTATGGACCCGTAATTAATATTTGACGCGTGAATAAAAAACAAATAAGGCAGACCAAGCACCCAAAAACTAACCCTAAGTCAAAAACATAAATAAAGATGGAAACTTTGGGAAAGAATAGTTGCTATAATAATTGATTTCACGTCAATTCCATTACTAAAGAGGTTTTAATTTTAATACATTTCACTCAATCTTATATTTGAAATAATCGATCTATCACGTTAATAATTTTGATGTAAAATATATATGATCGTTCTTAGTTTCATGTTCTTTTTATCTAATATTTTATGTTTTTTCTCTTCTAATAAATAAGGTGGTGTAGTTTTTTTATAGAAAAAGATAGATACAAATAATTTTAAGTTAGGCTAAATGGTAAATTTAGCCCCTAGAATTGTTGAGATTTTGGTTTTGCCCCCTGAAATGATTTTTCTTAGTATTGTCTCCCTAGAAAATTTTTAAACTTAGAATATAACCCCTTCCGTTGACTGCCTCTGCCAACTGATGAGATGGAGCCTAGTCACATGCCTGTCATTACATATGTGGCATGTGACTCATCATATTAACCTAGTGGAGCCTAGTCACATGCCATGTCACTGATTAACCTATTTTAATTAAAGGTTAATGAATTTGGAGAATATTAACAAAATAAAAGAAGGGAAATAAACACGCTGGTCACTACTTCGTCTTCCTCACTTCGTCTTCCTTATCAGTATGAGCACTTAAAGTCTCCATTGTCTCTGAAAATGTTTCTATTTTCTTCTTTATCTCATCTATTGCAAACTTTATAACATCCTTATTTCTAAGAGCAACCAAGAAAATCAACACGGAAACAAAAGCAGCCAAGAAAGTAGCATTTGACACCCTCTTCCACGTCTTGAGGGATTTCATACTCTTATCAAGCTTCCTCTTTTTGGTTTGTAGTTTCTGCAACATCAAAGCCTGCTGTGCATAAACTGATTGAAACAATGAGTAAAACTCATCTGTGAAGGGGTCACCGGCATCCTTAAAATTCATAAGTTCTTGCAAGGTCTTCACATACGTCACCCCTTCAACATCAAAAGATTGCAAGTTTGGATCTTTCACATACGCAGCTTCATAGGAGCTCAAATCAACAGCATAGAGAGAATGGGTACCCATTTTAACGGGTGTTGGGGTATTATCAGTACTACTACTATACTAGATTGCCCTCCCATCTGATACCTCAGAAGAACACAAAAGATCAAATCCAGCTTCTAAAAATGTAAAATCCAAAACAAAACAAAAAAACTGATATTTTCCCCTCTGCCTCTCACCAATCAATCACAGATAGTCCTAAGATTCAGCAAATGCTTCCAAAAATTGGTAAAGTTTCAAAATTTAAGAAGCTGGGCTCAACTGGATCTGTTGCTAGCTTGAGGCGTGAGAAAGAAAGATGTGTTGACTTGGGTTAGATCTATTGCTAATGGCTATAAATTATAAACACCCCAATCAAAGTTTCAATTTTTCAGACTTTCCAGGTGGAGATTGATGCCCCGATTTTGGGAAATTAGCAATACTTTGCAGAACCAAGAAGACTTCACTGGCTTGTGAAGTTGCAGAGTATGTATGAAGTCAGACATGAATCGCTTGGTTGTGTCTTTGGTTCCTTTGTTGATTGCTGGGTTGGGCGATATGTGTGTTTTGTTTGTTTGAGGTAGAATTAAAGACAAAATTAAGAATAATGAGTATTTCTATCGTTTTATTAATCCTCACTTCGTTCGTGTTGGTGGTGACCAACTTGTTTATTTCCCTTCTTTTATTTTGTTAATATTCTCCAATTCATTAACCTTTAATTAAAATAGGTTAATCAGTGACATGACATGTGACTAGGCTCCACTAGGTTAATATGATGAGTCACATGCCACATATGCAATGACAGGCATGTGACTAGGCTCCATCTCATCAGTTGGCAGAGGCAGTCAACGGAAGGGGTTATATTCTAAGCTTAAACATTTTCTAGGGAGACAATACTAAGAAAAATCATTTCAGGGGGCAAAACCAAAATCTCAACAATTCTAGGGGCTAAATTTACCATTTAGCCTTTAAGTTATAATAAAATATGTTATAGCCTAGACTATAGGCCCTGTCGGTCGATCAGACCTATTCTTATCTCTAATTTACAATAACTTTAAGTTGTCATTTATCAAGATATCTTGAATGTAAATGGATAGCAGGTACCTACTATTTACTATAAAATGCTATTAATAACTACATCAAGACAAAATAGAATCACTATTTCAATTCCTTGATTTGGGATTATAATTGAGACTGTAAATTCAATGAAAAAGGAAATGTATTTGGTGGGGAGCCTCACCGTAATTTACTACATTTTACGATTTTATGCTTTAAAAAGTTTCCCATGCATAATAAACATTAATAGAGACGCGCAAATATTAAAGACAGTAAAAAGTAGGCGTAAAAAGGAAGATGGTCTTTTATAGAAAAAAAGGAAATACATATATATATATATATATATATATATATATATATATATATATATATATAATCTTACTCTTTTTAATTTATTTTGATAGGGTCTTTTATGTAAATTGTATTTTATATATTTTAACAATTAGGTATGATAAATGAATAAATGTTACTTTTGACGTTTCTATTTAATTGTTCAGAGAAGGAATAGTTAAGCATATTAAGAAATGTAACTAATATGCCTATTTTTATTTTTAATATTAATAAGAGTAGTATTGAAAGAGCAACCCTTAATACTCTCTTAAAATTCTAAATAGACAATTAATACTCTTTTAAAATTCTAAGTCAATAATTAAATAGAAACAAAATTTTTATCTTTAGATAGATAACTAAATAAACAAAGGGAATATTTAATCATAATTGTATTAAAAATATGATTTTAGTCATAATATTACAATTTCATGAATTTTTTAAAATAAAATATTGTAATTTAGGTTATTTATTTAATATATTTTACCAATCATATATATTAAAAATAATTTCAAATACAAATAAACAAATATTTTTAAAAAATATTTAAAATTAAAAATTCTACATGCTAGAAAATAAAATATTTAACATAAATATATTGATTTATATAACTATTACATAGTTTAGAGAATAATAATGTTAGAAAAAAAAATAATAACTGTGTGTATGTTTAATAAAAATAATAAAAACTGAAAAACGTGTTGAAAATCGAAAAGTTGACTCAAAGCTAAGAGACAAGAACTAAAAACAACTAGTCTAGTTGATAAAATTGAATGTTCTGTAACATCTACTTATAAAATTTGGGGGTACATTAAATTCCCTAGGACTAAACCTATTTAACTTCAAATTAATTGAAGTCACTAAACCAAATTTCTCCTTATTTTCCTTTCCTCATTTCTTAATCCCTCATTGTCCTATTTCTTTCTTATTGTTTTTCTTTTCCCCACTGCGTGCCTATTCTTTTATCACGCTTCTTTCCCTCTCAACAGCTCTATCTTCACCTTTCTTAAATTCTTACGAATTGCCATTGATCCTTTTGTGTCTCCATCTTTAATTTTTCCCCTCCTTCAATTTTGTTTCATCATCACCTAGGTAATGCATGTTAACTTCCAATTTTCTTTCCTTATCACTTCGGGTTCCACCATATACAGGCTATTACAATTGGGTTTCTTTCTTCTTCTTCTTCTTCTCTTAGGGTCATGAATTGCCATGGGAATTGTAAAGTGAAGCTCGGAAGCCACCATTTCATGTCTCAAAGCTTGTGAGGTAAGGCTTGGACCCTCTACATATTTCTACTCTTTTCTGTATTGGAGAAAACCGGGGACCCAAGGCGTTTGATTGGCTTATCATGCTTGGGTGTTGTTAAACAATTGTTAAAATCTGAATTCGGAAGGAAATCGGTAAAAGGTCATGGTTTTAATGGCGTTCGGTGCAATATCAAAGTTGTTCGATAAGTCGTCTTACCCCACAAATGTATCAAACTAGCATCGTTAGCTTCGAAAATACATATTTAAGTTGTTTTGGGTTAACAAAATAATTATCGATGATTTTAAGAAATTCAAGTTACAAAGCTTTGAAGTCGGAACTTGTAATTAGTGTTCAGAAGGTTGTATTGGAGAGCCAGAACCATTGTGAGGTACGTTTCGACGTACAGGGGGGTTTATCGCTTGAGTAGCGAATAGTAAATTAGGTTCTGGATTTGGGTTTATGATTTGAAGCAATTAATCTTGCTAATGAATCTTGTTTTATGTTTATAGTATTTGATGAATGATTCCACTTTTCGCCTATATAGTGCTATTCTGAAATAAAGTGTAGTTGAAGGGTATGAACCGATGATAATTAGCCCTAGTGGCATGTTATATGTGATGTTGATATGGATAATTATTATGTTGTAAATTAAAGTGATGTGATATTTATTAGGCCTTGTGGCAATTATGATGAATGAAGATTGTTGAAATTAATATTGTGGTATGGTTTAGAGAAGTAGGCTATGATGTCAGTATTGATATTACTTACGCATTAAGATTCATATCATATGCATTGTGCATTTCATGACATCATATGTATTTGGCGCTACAATTCACCCGACACTACGATTTAAGGATGAGACTGCCGCTTATAGTGTTATGATTCATTAAGCAATTCTCGAGTACCAATTAGGATACCGCTTATAGTGCTACGATTCACTGTGCAGTCCTCGAGTACCATTGCTTTTAGTGCTATGATTCACTATGTGGTTACTCAGGGTGTCACCGCTCATAGTATTACGATTCATTGTGTGGTCATCCAGATGCCCCTCGATTATAGTACTACAATTCACTAAGTGAGTTATCATTAGTACTATGATTTGTATTATAAAGTTGGATCCGTATAACAAGCTTTTATGCATTGAAAAGAAATACTTTTAAAAGTACATGGCATATTAATTATGATATCATTTGAAATTCTAGAATTATTGTGTAGTGATAGAGTTATGGTGAAATATGTATAATCGGTGATGAATGATTTTGATTTTAGAAGCATAGTGCTCATTGATTTTGAGGATGGTTGATTGAAATGATTTATATGTGAGGTGCAATTGGTACAATTCTATATGTTGTCAATATACAAGTGTTTACATGTGCCTTATATAGATTGAGTATTTGACATTGTGTTTAAAATTGACAAGTATGCTCTGATGGGTTCTAAATCTGAGGCACTATTTCCTATTACTACTTTGAGTGGTACTCACCCTCTACTTGTGGTTTTTAGTAAACTTTTAAAAGGGCGATGAGAATACCACCTAGTGATGCTAGAGTGCAAAACAAAATGTAGTGCTATGAGGAAAGACTGTGTAGTCAACACTTTTGCTAATGATACTAACATTTTGTGTGCCTTGAGATGGCTAGTATGAACTTATGTAAATATGAATATATGTGTGTTTATGTTATGCATAATTATGATATGATCATGAAGCTTGATATGTGGATATATATAGAGAGAGAGAGAGGGGGGGAGAGGATGTATTATATGAAAAAGGCTCTCTTATGTGAGAGTGAGAGTGAGAGGAACAAATCTGGGCTGAACAACTATACAATGGATGATTGAGATTTATCATATGAGTTTTTAAAAAGATCATGTGACCTTTTAAGTGATCATGTGGTTTTTAAAAACTTTTAATCTCAACCATCTATATGGTTATACGATCCAGATTTGCTTCTCTTACTCTCACATAAGAGAACCTTTCTCATAAGATACACCCCCTATATATATACACACATACACACACCTATGCCTTGATTATGTATGGACGTTAGTATTTAGTTTTATGAGAAGTAAGACAAATTTTCATGGCAATATCAAGTTGTAGTAGGTTTATACCATTTGAAGTGCCTATTTGAATGGAATTAGGTTAGTGTTGATGAAGCATGTGGCTTGGAATGGCATTTATGGACAATTTTGTATATCTCATTCATTTTTGAGAATTTTTAAGTCCAAAAAATTCATATAGGTCATAAATGGTCTGATTGTGTATGTGTTAAGATTTGATAGCAATTGGAATTGAAATGAAAGAGTTAGATAACTCTGAATTTCACAAATTTGTCATTTCTACATATTCTCGCTTAAGCGGGCTTTCTATGTACTTTGGGTGTTGATTGTGTGATTCTTGCTTAAGCAAGGAAACCCTCGCGTAAGCGATGCTTGAATGGAGTCTTACTATGTGTTTCTCGCCCAAGCGACGGACTTTACGCTTGAGCGAGATTGTGATGGAATTTTTAGTTGTTGATTTTGTGTGATTATCACCCAAGCGAGAGACGTCTCATTTGAGCGAGACCTATACTGTGAGTTTGTGTGTTTCTCACTTAAGCGAGGATGGTCTCACTTGAGTGAGAATACTTTGGTTGGTTTTTGCCTGATTCTCGCTTGAGCAAGGATGTTCTTGCTTGAGCGAGATACAGGGACTGGTTTTTATTTGTTTTTCGCTTGAGCGTGGATGGTTTCGCTCGAGCGAGTGGGTAATGTTTGGATTATGTTTGTTTTTCACTTGAGCGAGGGTGGTCTCACTCGAGCTAGTGGGTAATGTTTGGATTCTGTTTGTTTCTATGCGTATTTTTGTGTTATTTTATTTTGACACCACCCTTAGGTTTCCATTGTTTTTCTTTAGATATAATAAAGGCGAAAAAATATTTCATTTTTATCGAAACCTTGAGGTAAACTATGGAAACTTATAAGGGGATGTTGCATGTTCAATAAAAGTATTTATTATCTATATGATAAATGTAAAAGGACAAATACAGAAGGACACCATTATTTATTTTTACACTTTAAATTTAATAATATATTCACGTAATTATGAATTTTAATTTTCATATCATGATTCATCTAAAATCATGTTTTTTTTTTTTTGCATCTTAAAAACCAAGATAGATTTTTTTCAATTTTTATTATATAAAAATTGATAGATTATAATACATTTACTTATTTCATATATAGTGCGGAATCTTCATTAAAAAATCCAACATCTATTACTAAATTTAATTAAAAAATATTTATATCCAAAAAGTGAAAATGGTTTATATAAAATTTTATAAAAAATAAAAATTGTTATGTGTGAGGGAAAATAAGGTTTTAGATGTTTATGGGAATATAGAAGGTAAAAATAAAATTATTAAAGGATCGGAATGGAAGAATAAGTTTTAGCTAGTGGCTAAAAGGTGTAGTAACATTTTTAAAATCCAATTAGTTAATTGAAACTATTCCTTCCCTAAATATCATTAATTTGCTTAAAGTAAAAATTTTGCTAATAAAATAAATTTTTGACTAACTGAGATGTCCTATAAACATATACAGAATATTTGTAAACATGTCTAATTTTATCTGCATAAATTTGGATTTAGTTTTTTTTTTAAAAAGAATGATAAGAAAATTTTGAAAATAACAAGTTATGATGAGAAGGATATGCTTACTTTGCTTCTTTCCCATCTTACCAAAAAAAAAGTGATGTATTTGTCCTATGATCAGGCTCTCAGTCTCACTTTTTTAAAACTAGGGGGCAATGCTGCTTTGCAATGTTTTCTCCTATTGGTATTTCATTACAAACCATAAGTGCACGACAGAGACTACTCAGTACGCATTGCCTGGCTTCTGGTACAAGCAAATTTTGTTTTTGTATCAAGAAGGAAGAGACTGGAATGAATAGGGGTTTTGGGGGGAGGATTCTCTAGAACTGTGGAAGAGAATATGTGGTTGGGAAGGGGAAAGAAAAAGGAAAGAGGAAATATTGTGAATTCAAATCTTTCTTCGATACTTCTAAGAAAAACTAATAAATTAAAATTTATTTATAATTTGCATGTTAATAGGAGATTGGCTGATCCAATCTATAACCGGGGCATTGTACAAGTTTGCAACTTTAAATACTAGAATCTATATTTAGTAATTTATCCTTTATTTTTCAAGTAAATTTCACTAATTTAATTTCTCATGTAAAGAAATTAATGTATCCTATTTCATATAGGTTTTCATTTTATATGTCTCTTGCTCCTTTATGATATAAGTGTAATAATTTTATTTTAAAAGCATCAATTTGATTTTAACCTGTGGTTTTGTGAATTTTTTGTGAGTCAAGTTATAAAAAATGATAAAAAGAAGAAGAAAGTAGATCTATTCTAATTTCAGCTTATCTAACACACTAAAAACCTAAACTAAACTTACCAAGTTGGTTCAAGGGTTATAACATAACACATGTTATAATAAAAAAAGCTATTTTCTTGGGGGAAAATTCAAGAAAAAGGTAAGTAGCACATTTGGTGGGAGAGGAAATTTCATTGCGATTCAGCTCAAATAGGGTGATTAAACCATATAAAAGAAGATTGGAGTTTGTGCATCCTCTTCTCTAAGATGGCATGTGGCATGATGTAATGTAAGACAAAATCTTCGTTAGCTTAACGATAATTTAAACTGTTATAACATAGACAAAATGAAGGAAGGGACTCAGTTATAAATACTTTTTTATGTCAGGACCAAAATCTAACTTTTTTCTTTGTACGATGACAAAAAATCAAGCATTTGGATGGATTTTTCATTTAATTTTTTAAATTCCATGACTAGCTGAATTTTGAGTAAGTATTAATAATGTGGCAATATTTGGACCAAAAGCTTGATGTACCTTAGGAATTTGACAAGAACTACAAGAAAACTGTTGTTTAGTGACCAATTTTAGTGACTAAAATATATCAGCCTCTACTGTGACTGAATTAGAGACTGATTTCATATAAAACTATACCAAATTCTTATTGGTTTCTAAATCAGTCACTAAAATTAGAGACCGAAAAAACAGTCACTAAATTTGTCAATAGAGACCGAAATATCAGTCTCTAAAATAGTGACCGAAATAGCAGCCGAGAGATTAGTCACTAAATTTAGAGACTGATTTTAGTGACTGATTTCTTCGTTTCTAAGTTTAGTGACCGATTTAGAGACCGACAAGAAGTTGGTAAAATTTTATATAAAATTGGTCACTAATTCGGTCACGGTCACAATATAGAATGAAAAATCAATCTCTATTTAAAAATCAGTATTTTAAAAAAATTATTTTTCTATTGAAAAACATCTAATAAAAATTCATGTTATCACATAAAAAATAATTTTTAGAAAAATGGAATTAAAAAAATATATTTTTAATTGTAAAAAAACTGAAAAGATATTTATTTAAAAAAACTAAATAAAAGAAAAAAACATTTTTTAATAAAATAAATTTTATTTATTTTGAAATAATTTTTCATTTAAAAAATTTTATTTTAATAATTTTTTTATATTTAAAAACATCTAATATAAAATTTATGTTATTACATAAAAATATATTTAATATAAAATTTATGTTATCACATAAAAA
The DNA here is from genome assembly GCA_037962975.1 of Clitoria ternatea. Lineage (NCBI taxonomy): Eukaryota > Viridiplantae > Streptophyta > Magnoliopsida > Fabales > Fabaceae > Clitoria > Clitoria ternatea. The sequence continues at coordinate 237,887,743 of CM075671.1, read as the reverse complement.
ATATTTTTAAAAAACTGAAATTAAAAGAAAAATATTTTTTAATTATATAATAATAAAGACTTAAAAATTAGTTTCTATTTACAAAATGTTATTTTAAAAAATAATTTTTCTATTTAAGAACATCTAATTAATATTCAAGTTATCGCATTAAAAATATTTTTAAGAAAATAGAGTTTAGAGACTAAAAAATCAGTCTCTAAAGTATAGAAATGTTGTGACCAAAAAAAATCAGTCTCTAATTTTAAGTTTATTTTTACCTAATATATTACAAGTTATTGACCGAAAAATCGGTCTCTAAGGCATAAAAAAATTACTATACAGATATTTTAAGTTTATATTTACCCAAAATATTAAAAGTTTCCGGGCTCAACTATTTCCCCCTCTCTTTTACTTTCGTGTTTTCCAAATTCATCAGTAAAACCCTAACTTTCTATCCAATTCCCAATTTCCATCCCGCTCTCCTACTTTGCACGTTGCTCCACCTTAACCTCAGCTCCTCCCAGCAGCTTTCTCCACTAACCACAACAACCGTGACTGAACTGTTCCCCACTATATTCTTGTACCTACATTGTGCCATCCCCAAATGACCTTTGTAGCCTCCCTCCCTCTGTCGTAGACTCCCTCCGCTACAGACCACCATTGGAGACTATCGTTCTCCTCTGCGAGCTCCGCCATGGTCAGAGAATTAGGAGGCTCGTGTCATCGCTGCTGTACCTCTGAGTCGTGCTCTTCTTCTCCGTCATAAGATTTCATAGCTGTGTGTTACTCTTCTCCCTCATCCTGTTGTACGGTGGAGCTTTCTTACTCAACTATTGACGCCCCCATAAAGCCTCCGTCCTCAATCGTCCGCAACGCTCGTGCATAGGTCCTTCTTCCTCGCAAACCCATACTCCCCTTTAAGTCTAATTTCTATTTTTGAAACTGTAATAGGATACATAATAGAGTCATCACTATTGACTACATCAGGATATTTGTAATAGGCTAGTTTCTAATTACTTTCTCTTATTTGATTTTTTACCCTCTTAATTTGAGCTTTTCTAGTTTCTTTTCTTTCAAAGTAGGACTGTTATTTTATTTGCATATATTTTGATTCATTCCTGTTGTTCACGAGATATGGTAAATTGACTAGTGCAGAGAAAATTGAATGGAACAACCCGTAAAATGCTTCTATGTGAAGATTTATCTCCGTCCATTCTGTCCATAATTGATTTCTTATGTTAACTTGAGGACATTTACCAATGCAGGGGATTCTCAACATTTCATGCTCTATTTGTATCATTTGCATCAATTATGTTGAAGGTATGCTGAAGGAGATGTAAGCAAATTTTATCTTTTTTGATTTGATAAAAGTTGATTCTCAAACTGTTATACATTGTAACTAGATTTAAGTTGAAATTGTGCAGTGTGAATGGTAGGATTTAGGAGTTAGTATGTTGAGTATTACATGTTGGGACCTGTAATTTGAACTGTCAAGCCACCTGTTAGTTCCCCTGTAGTCTGGTGCACGTGCTGGTGGCACACCTGTCTTCCTTATATTTTAATTATCCTGTTTAATTCAATGGCTCTTCTCCAATTATTTATTTTTTCTCTTTAATTGCATGAAGTGCCTCCCAGCGTGAATGTGTGGAATTTTCACCCTCCAATTGCCTTTCTTTTCTATGCTGTCTCACGTGAATTATTTGTATAACATAATCAGCCTCCTTCAATCCCGATTGCTCTCTTTATTGATTTACGTGAATTAAAATTTTTTTTCCCTCAACAGCGTGTAAGTCTCATATATGTGTATTCAATTTTTTTATCCCTTGCTGCCCCTGAACGGTATTCTTATTAGTAGCATTATTATTAGCCTAGTATGATTTAGTGGTATATAGGTCTTAGAATAACATCCTTTATTACATATTGATTTTAAAAAAGTAATTAGTAGTTATCTAAGTTGTTTTGCTTTTCCACTTTCAGTTTTCCATTACTCTCTTTTTCCTTATGTTATTCCATTTTCTTCCACTATTTACTACATAATTGAAGTTAGACTAAGACTCCACCAAATCATTTTCATCAATTTTGAAGTATTTAAAGGTTTGTATTTTAAGATGACGCTACCCTTAAAGATCAAACTAGAGGATAAATCTTCAAGTAATATCTGTCAAAACATTAATCTCAAAAGGTAGTAATTTATTTAATTGTTAGAATATTGTAATTATAGCAAATTGTAATTAGAACTGATTGTATTTTATTATAATTAATTCTGTATTGATGTTGTGCATTTCTTCTTTGCATGCTTCTTACTGATTTGTTTTGTCTTTCTTTTTTTACACTTCATGTTATCTCACTAAATGCTATGCTCAACCTATGCATGCTATTAGTCAACTTTGCTTTGTAGTCTTAATTTTTGCTAGGATAATGGTATTTGTATTTATACTATTCATTTTCATGTATAAAAAAGTATTGTTTATTTTAAGCAATTCATTTAATAATAAGTTTATATGTTACTATTTATTTATTTAGGTGCTTGGGTATGTTACAATTTTGTGGATTTCTTATTTTTTGGTTATGTTATAAGTTTGTAGACTTATTTATAAGCAACTACAGGCTTTTTATGTTTACTTATTTTTTATTTTTTATTTCTTATTTAGATATCAATCACAAAGGTGCAACACACTTGGTTTTAAATGACTGATCATCTGTGGTGGTTTCCATGATATTCTAGTTCTGTATCCCTTTTCAATTAAATATTTTTCCTCGTCATTTAATTTTTTCCCTTTTTTCCATCATAAAATTTCTTTTATTAAAAAACCAAAATAATGACAATAATATTTCTTAACTGTTTTATTTTATTTAATAGTGTGAAACTAGTTGCTTTTTTTTGTTAAAGAAATTTCACTATGTACTTAATTGATAACATGAGCAACATTAACTAATTCAGACCATCTAATTGATAATTTACTTCTGCAGGTTGTAACTCTAGCTAGCTAGGTGGGAATCATCTCCATACAGTGAGACTCAGTTTATTGTCTTGTACCTATTAATTAATCAGTGACCTCACTAAGGTACCTTATTCCATTGACCATGTAGATAAGTTGTGAGGTTTAATATGCCTATTAATATTGATACCATATTTAATTTGTGTTTTAATTCTATATAAAGAATATATTTACATATTGTTAGCTTAATTTTAAGTTGTAGATAGTTATTACATGAATGAAAATTATATTATGATTAAATTGTTTTGCTTTAATATATTACAGAATATGGATATTAGGCAAAATCGTAATTGGATGTACAATAGACTTCTTCCTGGCCGAAAAGGGCTTACTGATGCATTTATAAATGGGGTGGGTAAATTTGTATCTTTTTCATGCCAACAAGCTTGTATGTCCAATGGAAAAATTAGGTGCCCTTGTTCTAAATGTAAAAACCTCAAATTCTTAGATCCTGAAGAAGTTAAGGTTCATCTTTATCAAAAGGGATTCAAACCTGAATATTCATATTGGATATGCCATGGAGAAAGTAATCCTAACTTATGTCATGAGGGTACTAGTAACAATGCTCAAGAGAGTCATAATGAACAATTTAGTAGATTTGAAAGTATGGTTTATAAAGCAGTTGGTGAAAAGTTTCAAATGCCTCAAGAAAATGATGAGTCTCTAAATATTGAAGCTAAAAAGTTTTATGACTTATTACATGCAGACCAAAGGCCATTATGGCCTGGATGTACTGATCATACTGAATTGTCTGTTGCTGTTAGATTGTTGACAATAAAATCAGAGGGAAACATTTCTCAACGATCTTTCAATCAAACAGTGGCTCTTATGCAAGAGACACATCCTGTAGATAATGTAATTCCTGAAAATTTCTATAGGACAAAAAAAATAGTTTCAAAACTTGGGCTCACTGCAAAAAAAATTGATTGTTGTTCCAAAGGTTATATGTTGTTTTATAATGAAGATGTGTAATTAAAAGAATGCAAATTTTGTCATAGACCCCATTATGTGAAAAAAAAGATTGGAAAGGAGAAATACAAAGAGGTTCCTATAAAGAGAATGCATTATTTACCTCTAATTCCCAGGCTTAAGAGATTGTATGCTTCAATGAGTTCTGCTCCATATATGCGATGGCATTATGAAAATAAATGAGAAATAGGAGTGCTTTGCCACCCATCAGATATGAAGCTTGGAAACACTTTGATGAAAGATACCCTGATTTTGCAACTGAACCTAGAAATGTGAGATTAGGCTTGTGTACAGATGGTTTTTCACCATATAGTCGATCATCATCACCTTATTCTTGTTGGCCGGTAATTGTCACCCCTTATAATCTTCCACCAGAACTGTGCATGACAATGCCATATATGTTTTTGAGTTTGATTATTCCTGGTCCAGATAATCCAAAAAATAAACTAGATGTCTATTTGCAACCTTTGATAGATGAGTTAAAATTATTATAGAATGAAGGTGTGTTAACTTATGATATCTCCAAAAAAAAAATTTTATAATGAAAGCTGCATTGATGTGGAAAATTAATGATTTTCCTGCATATGGGATGTTGTCTGGTTGGAGAACATCAGGTAGGTTTGCTTGTCCATGTTGTATGGGGTCATCGAAGGCTTTTTGGTTGGATAATGGTGGTAAATGGTCTTGGTTTGATTGTCATCGTCAATTTTTGACTATGGATCATCTGTATCGAAGAAATAAAAATTCCTTTTACAGGAATCGGGTTGAAAACTCTCCAACTCCATATAGGTTATCTAGGGATGATGTATGGGATAGATTGTGTCAACATTGGGCAAGTGAAGAATACAAAAAGAAAAGTGAACAAGGAAAAATTAATCGATCATCTGATTGTGGAGGATTTGGAGGATCACTTCATACTTGTGGTTCCATTACCACATCTCAACATCGATCTAACTTGGTAGGTTTTATCAATGCTTTTAGGATTTATTCTATCTTTAGTATTATAAAACTATTTTTATTTTTTACCTATATGTTAGTGATTTAAATACTTTTTACATTTTTTTTAGACAAAGTTGAATGGAATTCCTCCTACTCCTTCTGAGTTATTTCGTCATACACATCAACGTAAAAAGGATAAACAATGGGTCGATAAGAGATCAGCACACATAAATGTTAGTTATATATGATTCTTCAAGTGTTTTAATACATGTTTGTTATTATGTTGTTAGAATTAATTAGCATCTTGTTGATTTATTATTAGGAGGCATTTACATGTACATGGGAAGAAATGTCACATGCATCTGCTGAGGGAACACCTCCTTCCAATGAGTTGTCTGTATGGTGTGAGGTGGCTGGTATAAGGAAAGGAAGAATATATGGGCTTGGATTGGAGTCCACTGTGGTGGCTAGAAGAACATTTTATCATGGTTCAAGTTCTACTTTATCTGATTGGGTAAGAAGAGATGAAATTCAGGAATTAAAAAATAAATTACAAGTTGTTGAAACTGAAAGGGATGAGCTTCGGACTAGAGTGGAAAATAATGAGAGAGATATTCAAGCAAACAATGCACTCTTACATCAATTGATGGAAAAGGTCAATTTTCAACCTCTTGGAGCTCAACCATCTAGTGTTCAACCAATTCCAACAAGTAGGGAGGATCCTAAGGATAATGAGAATGATTCTGAGTCGGATTCAGAATCAGATTCAGAATGAGTGAAAATGATGAATTTCAAGAATATTAGTTGGAAATGAAATTTTTTGTGATGAATTTTAAGAATGTTAGTTAGTGAAATTTTTTGTGATGAATTTCAAGAATGTTAGTTGGTAGTGAAATTTTTTGATGTGAAAACAACATTAGCTATATTTAGAATACTTCTGTGTATTTAATGTTTTGATAAGCTTATGAAGTTGTAATTAACTCATTATATGTTTTATGTATTATGTGTATAGTATTGATATTAGCTTAATGTATTGTTTACTTATGAAGTTGTAATGAACTCATACTATTGATAAATGAAGCATATTAGGTTAAATGCAAAAACAACTCAATGATATGGTGAACATTGATAGAAAAAATCAATAAATCGGTCTCTAAATCAGTGGCTAAAGTTAAGTTGTCCACTAATTTAGGGACTATTATAGAAAATAAATCGGTCACAAAATTCGTTTCTAAAACTCAGTTACAAAATTGGTTTCTAAAAATCAGTCACAAAATCAGTCTCAATCATTCTCTAGAAATTAGTCACAACATCAGTGTAACATCCCAGTTGAAGCTAACTACCGAATGAAAAATGAACCATCAAGTTTCAATTTCAAATGAGAAAGCAACCATTAATTGTATCTAACTATCACGCGAATTTAAGCCATTGAAAAGGAGTAAAATGATTTAGGAGTTTTAGCAGCCCAACCATCCTGAAATCAGAAAAACACTAACTAAATAAAATATAAGGGGTAGTGATGGACAGGTGATGGGCGTGGCGCGCATGGCTGTGGGATCACGCTCTCCCAACCCACTCTCCCCTTCCTCGTGCGAATATATGTATAAGTAGACATAGGCCTGGTCATAAAAGACTCACTGTTCCTTCAGATTCCTTCCTCCGTCACTTCATCCTCTCTTTTCCCTCTTCGTCTCCATCCTCCTTCTTCCCCCTGTCTTACTCCTCGCTCCTGGAGATCGTGACTGCAGTACTGAAGGACGGACCACACTCCATCCCAGAACCAGGCGCAGGATACGACGGAGCCAAGGAAGACCGAACGAACCAGGAGAAGGACATCGGACCCAACGATCAGAGCAGAAAGGTTTCTGAGGTTCTTCTATAGGTAGGGGGCGCTTGCATGTCGAATGCATGGTCTACGAACGGTACCGGATGAACGTACTGCTGAGTGTGTGTGTGTGTGTGCATGTGTTCACAATCATTAAAACTGATGCATGATTTAAGATTCTGGCAGTGATTTCATAGGGATGATGTAGTCTGTTAGTGAATGATAATGATGAATGATATGCATGGCTCTATCTTCTTATCACTGTGGAAAATATGCATGTGTATGTTCTTAGTTGGTTTGTTCAATGTTGTTATTTTGATGACCGATTGTAACGTGTGTTGGTGTGACTGACTAAATGAATACGAGTAATGTGAGGAAATCCGTTCTTGCTTAATGGCTACGGAGGAGGTATTCGTGGCGTGATGATATGTGTTAATAAATGCATTAGTTGCATGGGTGAGAGTGGGGTGACTCATGGAAGGTCAAGAAACCCCGAGGGAATGACTTCCAGCTACTGACCCTGGCTAGATCTTGATAGTGCTCGTGGTAGCCGTAGGAGCTAGAGAAGAGTCTCGAGACGCCCGTGGGAGGCCGGTACCACCTGGTAAGAGCTGAGGGACGAGGGGCCAGAAGAAAAGGGGACCGTAACTGAGAGTCATTACCCGAGTTGGATCCGCAGGCATGCATATAGATGTGAGGCTAATTGTGGTGATGCATAAATCTATGTATGTATATGTGTATGATTTCTGAATGCATGAATTTATGTGCGTGCGTAGGATCTCTGAGTGCATGAATATGTGTATGGATGTGGAAATAAACTCTGTGTAGTATATGTGTTATGGACATTGTCTCGAACTGCATGAACTTGGTTAACTTGAGAAAAATTGAATGATGGTAGGAGCGTGTACTGACACTGATACCGAGTCTGTGATTATCATTTTACATGTGAAAGCTCACCCCTGCAGTGGCCATATTTCAGTGAACATCTCTCGGAATGAAGCATGAAGGAGGAGCCGGGTGTGGAGCAGAGTAGCCGAGTATTATGGAACGTGTGTATATATGTGTATACCGTGTGCATGTCGTATTTAATGTTTTAGAAAAAGCCTTGGCCGGCTTGTGTTTGGTCTTGGTTCTTATTTACGGAACTTGAGCGCTTCGGATAGAAGGGGACATGTTGTGTTTGTAATTATTTAAATGTTTCCTAAATATATGTATATATATATGTGTGTTGCGTGTTATATTGTGCTGCGGAAGATGTTGAATGATAAGTCCGGACGCCTAAGCATACCTTATGAGTGTAGGAAGCCGGTGTGGCTATGGGTAAGTAGTGGGGATAAGTTTGGGGTTGAAAGGATGAAATAGAGAGTTTAAATATGCTTCGAATGAGGGAAGAACGAAAGACGAGTGAAAACCCCGAGTGGTCACAAGAAGAGAGATCATTACCGAGTGAAAAATGTTAGCAAAGACCGAGTGAGGGAGAGTTAGTATTTTCCGAGCGAAAACATGAATAAATCTTGAATGAGGCAGAGTGGCGCTCCCCGAGTGAAAACCTCGAGTGATTCCCTGTTGTGAGAGGAGTTCAATTGGCGGTCTTGGGAGGATTGGATCCTAAGTGTAAGGTAATGATAACCCGAGCGAAGGATGTAAAGTCCGAGTGAGTAAGGATCGGTGTCCCGAGTGGTTTGGTTTGGAGAAGCCGAGTGAGACTAACCTCCCAATTTTCCGAGTGAAGTTCCTCGCTTCAGCGAGCAATATACTCGCTCCAGCGAGTGCGGGCTTGGAAGACTTATGTTGGATTTACTTGGGCGGAGTCATACCGCGCCAAGGTGCTAGAGCAGTCCGCCCAAGCGTGAGGATTCACACTGAAGCGAGTAACTGTCAGAGTGAGATACCGCCCAATTACCCTTCTCTCCGTTGTGGCGCTAATGCGACCCCAACAACGGTGTTGACCCCGGCTTGGACGTTGTGGTTGAGTCTGCCCAGGCGTTGTCATACCTAGTTGCGTGGGGCGGAATGAGTTCAGGCCCCTTTCCTCCATAACCCACTACTGCACATGTACATCTCCCTTCTTCTTTCCCTTACCTATTTCTTCCTACTGAATGACTAGTGTTACTCGTGGAAGAGTTTTCTTTGTGGATTTCCCTCCATCCGCTGTTGCATTATCATACCCCGCCTAGGCGGTATCAGACCTCGCCTGAGCGAGCCAACAGTGTTGTGCGATCCGCCCAGGCGCTGGTATGTTACATTAAATCCAACGAACCGGTTCCAGTCTTAGTTTTCTGTAAAATGCCATATGCGTGAGAATGCTCTTCATTTTTCCCTTGCCTGCCTCTTTCCTTCTATGTCGAATGAGCAGTGACTGTTTTTGTGAAAAAAAAAAATTTCTCATGGTTTTGAAATTATTATTTGCAAGGAGTAGGGTGTTACATTTTGGTATCAGAGCAGACCGAAAGGTCCAAGGCCAAGGTATGCTTACCGAGTGTAAGCGGTTGTGTGTTTTCTGACTGAATGGTTGAAATTGTTGTGATACTAGTTGATCCTGATTGATGTTGGCTTGAGGACAGGAGGTTGTTCTCCCCTGGTCCGATTGTGTGTGTAACCTAGAAGAATGATATAATGTGCTAAGCTATTGAATGTTGGACTAATAACCCGATCGGTAGTAAGTGGCTCGGTATACTTATCCTTGAATATCGATTTCAGGATAAGCAATGGCGCATCGTCAAAGCATGGAGGCTATAGCCACAGCATTCCAACGCTTTGCAAACGTGTTTGAAAGGCAAGGCCAGACTCGAGCTGAGGATGGCCACGTGCTGGACCGCTTCCTAAAGAGGAAGCCGAGTGAGTTTCAGGGACGACGTAATCCGGAGGCAGCTTTCAAATGGACTCAGGAACTAGAGAGGATTTTTGGGGGTCTTCGCTGTACCGAGGCCCAGAAGGTAGAATGTGCAGTGTATATGCTGCGAGACGAAGCGGAGAACTGGTGGAAAATAGCCAGAAACTGATTCCTTGAAGATGATAATCAACTGACGTGGAACGATTTCAAGGCCTGCTTCTTAGAGAAGTACTTTCCCGACACAGTGAGGAGTCGGAAGGAACTGGAGTTTATGGAGTTGAAACAAGGCTCCATGACTGTAGAAGAATACGCGACAAGGTTCGAGGAATTGTGCCTATTCTATCCACCCTTCCAGCAACCTGGGACGGAGAACTCCAAGTGCCTTAAGTTTGAGAACGGATTGAGATCGGATATCAAGAGGGCCTGCAGATACCATGAGATACGGAGTTTCCCTGCATTAGTGAACAAATGTAGAATATTCGAAGAGGATGACAGGGCCCATTCGGGCCAGAGCAGCAGAGCCAACCAGCACATGAGGCCTCAGCAGTCACGTTTCAAGAGGCCAGGGAACGTGGGAAGAAATGAACCCTTCACTAGATATCAGGGTCGTGGTGACCGAGGGAGACAGATGAGTGGATGACCAAGACATGGCGGATGCTTTAAATGCGGCGGCGACCACTTTGCTAAGGATTGCAATAGTGCAAATGTTAAATGTTATCACTGCGGAGAGAAGGGGCACGTTCGTCCTGACTGCCCCCAACTCCGCCAAACAAACGCCAATGTGCGTCAAGGAGGATTTCAAGAAAGAACCCGAGTGAATGATAACCAACGACCTGGTGGCAGAGGCAACGGGGCCAGAGGAAACATGATGCGTGCCTCCAAACAGCCGAGAGAGGAATACCGATCAGCCAGCAGCAGGAAGAATCTACACCATCAATGCAGAAGATGTTGCACCAGCAAACGACCTAGTACAGTGTAAGTGCTCACTCGGTAAGAATACACTTAACGTTGTTTTTGATTCGGGAGCCACCCATTCTTTTATAGCTGATGAGTGTGTAGAGCGTCTAAAGTTACCGACTGCATCTATGGATCGGATTTTGGAAATGACCAGCCCGACTGGCACTAACGTGTTCACATCGTCAATGTGCAAGAACGTAGTGTTTGAGTTGTATGATCGGAGTTTTACCTTCGATCTGATTTGCATGCCCTTGAAGGGTCTTGACATCGTGCTCGGGATAGATTGGCTTTCCACCAATAAGGTGTTAGTAGATTGTAGAAAGCGAGAGATAGTTTTTCCTAGATAGCCCACTGAGAACGACACGGCACCAGGTATAACCCAACTATTTATGATGCTTTGTCTAACCAAGGATGAGAGTGAAATCCGAGTGAACAAAATTCCGATTGTCTGTGAATTCCCAGAAGTGTTCCCTGAAGACGTACCGAGTGTCCCTCCCAATAGAGAAATCGAATTCTCTATAGACTTGATCCCTGGAGCCGAGGCGGTCTCCAGCGCACCCTATAGAATGTCCTCAACTGAATTGGCCGAGTTAAAGAAACAAGTGGATGAGTTACTCGGAAAGCAGTTCATTAGACCGAGCGTGTCACCATGGGGCGTACCTGTACTGCTTGTTAAGAAGAAGGATGGCAGTATGAGACTTTGTATAGATTACCGACAGCTAAACAGACTCACAATCAAGAATTGGTACCCACTGCCCAGAATTAATGATTTAATTGACCAGCTGCGTGGAGCCTCAGTCTTCTCAAAAATCGATCTACGATCGGGGTATCACCAAATCCGAGTGAAGGACTCGGATATTCCTAAAACTGCCTTTAGGACTCGGTATGGTCACTACGAGTATGTAGTGATGTCGTTCGGTGTGACCAACGCCCCTGCTGTTTTCATGAATTACATGAACAACATATTCCACTCCTATTTAGACCGGTTTGTAGTTGTTTTCATCGATGACATCCTAGTCTATTCTAAGACTTCTGAGGAGCATGAAGGACATCTCCGAGCGGTACTTAAAGTGTTGAAGGAGAAACAATTGTTTGCGAAGCTTTCGAAGCGCGAATTCTGGATGGATGAGATCCACTTCCTCGGGCATGTGATTTCCGAGTGAGGTGTCTCGGTGGACCCTGTGAAGATAGCCGCTGTAATAGCATGGGAGAGGCCCAGGTCGGTCTCGGAAATAAGAAGTTTCATGGGCTTGGCAGGTTATTATAGGAGGTTCATCGAAGGTTTTTCTAAACTGGCATTACCACTAACTAAATTGACTCAGAAAAATGTTCCCTTTGTGTGGAGTCCCGAGTGTGAGAATAGCTTCCGAGAGCTGAAGAACAAGTTGACGACTGCTCCAGTGCTGGCATTACCCGAGTTACAAGAGAGCTTCATGGTCTATTGTGACGCGTCAGGACTCAGATTAGGGTGTGTACTTATGCAGAGAGACCGAGTGATAGCATATGCCTCTGGGCAATTGAGACCTCACGAGCAGCATTACCCGACCCATGACTTGGAGCTGGTAGCAGTGGTTTTTGCATTGAAAATCTGGAGGCATTACTTGTACGGGTCCAAATTTGAAGTGTACAGCGATCACAAGAGCCTCAAATACCTATTCGACCAAAAGGAGCTGAACATGAGGCAGAGAAGATGGATTGAGTTTTTAAAAGACTACGATTTCGAGTTAAAATACCACCCGGGTAAGGCAAATGTCGTGGCCGACGCATTGAGTCAGAAATCCCTCCACATGGCAGCAATGATGGCAAAAGAAGTAGAGTTGTTGGAGCGGTTCCGAGACATGAACTTGTATGTTGACACCCCCTCCTCTCGGAAAATGATAATCGGTACGTTGAGGATCGCCAATGAATTCTTGAAATCCGTGTACGAGCAGTAACAGTTGGACTCCTACCTAACTGAAATAAAGGAAACTCAGGCCAAAGGAAAGGACTTATCCTTGACCGAGGGATCAGATGGGATCTTCCGAGTGAGAAACAGAATATACATACCGAGTGGAGGAGGATTAAGAAGAATGGTGCTTGATGAAGCCCACAAAAGCCTACTCAGTATTCACCCGGGAACCACGAAAATGTACCATGACCTGAGGAGACAGTTCTGGTGGCCCGTACTAAAGAAAGATGTGGCGGAATACGTGGCCCGGTGTATTACTTGTCAGAAATCGAAAGTAGAGCACCAAAAACCATACGGTGCAATGCAGCCCCTAGAGATTCCTGTGTGGAAATGGGACTCGATTGCGATGGATTTTATCATGGGATTACCTAAAAACCGAGCGGGTCATGATGTAATTTGGGTCATTGTCGACCGACTGACGAAGAGTGCACACTTTCTACCTGTAAATATGAAGTACCCATTGCATAAGTTGGCTCAGATTTACATTCAAGAAATTATCCGACTGCATGGCATACCTACTTCCATCGTATCAGATAGGGACCCCAGGTTCACGTCCCGGTTTTGGACCAGCATGCATCAGGAAATGGGGACGAAGCTTTGGCTTAGTTCTGCCTACCACCCCCAATCGGATGGACAATCCGAGCAGACAATTCAGAGTCTAGAAGACTTATTAAGAGCGTGTGTGTTAAAGCATGGTGGAGACTGGGAGCAGTACCTTCCCTTGATCGAGTTTACGTACAACAACAGCCATCATCACAGCATTGGCATGGCACCCTACGAGGCACTATATGGACGCAGATGCCGAACCCCACTCTGCTGGTCGGAAACGGGTGAAAGTCTACTATTGGGACCAGACATCGTGAAGCAAACCACAGAGCAGATCCGAGTGATACAGGAAAGGATGAAAGCATCATAAGACAGGTAAAAGAGCTACCATGACAAGCGCACCAAACCATTGCAATTTTCAGTCGGAGACCGAGTGTTTTTGAGACCTTCTCCGAGTAAAGGAGTCGGACGAGCCTTAAAAAGTGGGAAGTTAAGCCCTCGATACATTGGGCCTTATGAGGTGTTAGAACGAGTCGGCCCCGTGGCATACCGCATCGCATTACCGACTCACTTGTCCCGATTGCACAACATATTTCATGTGTCTCAACTAAGGAAGTATTTGCATGACTCCAGCCACACAATGCCTGACGACGAAGTAGAGATCAAAGAAGACCTGACCACTGTGACTACACCAATTGGAATCGTGGACCGATCGGTAAAATGCTTAAGAAACAAAAACATAAGGCTGGTTAAAGTGGAGTGGCAGCAAGGCAAGACTACCTCTTGTACCTGGGAACACGAAGACACCATGAGACAGCAATACCCCGAGTTGTTTACCTAGGTGAGTACCGACTGAATTTCGGGGACGAAATTCTTTTCAAGTGGGGGAGAACTGTAACATCCTAGTTGAAGCTAACTACCGAATGAAAAACGAACCATCAAGTTTTAATTTCAAATAAGAAAGCAACCATTAATTATATCTAACTATCACACGAATTTAATCCATCGAAAATGAGTAAAATGATTTAGGAGTTTTAGCAGCCCAACCATCCTGAAATCAGAAAAACACTAACTAAATAAAATATAAGGGGTAGTGATGGACAGGTGATGGGCGTGGCGCGCATGGCTGTGGGATCACGCTCTCCCAACCCACTATCCCCTTCCTCGTGCGAATATATGTATAAGTAGACATAGGCCTGGTCACAAAAGACTCACTGTTCCTTCAGATTCCTTCCTCCGTCACTTCATCCTCTCTTTTCCCTCTTCGTCTCCATCCTCCTTCTTCCCCCTGTCTTACTCCTCGCTCCTGGAGATCGTGACTGTAGTACTGGAGGACGGACCACACTCCATCCCAGAACCAGGCGCAGGATACGACGGAGCCAAGGAAGACCGAACGAACCAGGAGAAGGACATCGGACCCAACGACGAGAGCAGAAAGGTTTCTGAGGTTCTTCTATAGGTAGGGGGCGCTTGCATGTCGAATGCATGGTCTACGAACGGTACCAGATGAACGTACTGCTGAGTGTGTGTGTGTGTGTGCATGTGTTCACAATCATTAAAACTGATGCATGATTTAAGATTCTGACAGTGATTTCATGGGGATTATGTAGTCTGTTAGTGAATGATAATGATGAATGATATGCATGGCTCTATCTTCTTATCACTGTGGAAAATATGCATGTGTATGTTCTTAGTTGGTTTGTTCAATGTTGTTATTTTGATGACCGATTGTAACGTGTGTTGGTGTGACTGACTAAATGAATACGAGTAATGTGAGGAAATCCGTTCTTGCTTAATGGCTATGGAGGAGGTATTCGTGGCGTGATGATATGTGTTAATAAATGCATTAGTTGCATGGGTGAGAGTGGGGTGACCCATGGAAGGTCAAGAAACCCCGAGGGAATGACTTCCAGCTACTGACCCTGGCTAGATCCTGATAGTGCTCGTGGTAGCCGTAGGAGCTAGAGAAGAGTCTCGAGACGCCTGTGGGAGGCCGGTACCACCTGGTAAGAGCTGAGGGATGAGGGGCCAGAAGAAAAGGGGACCGTAACTGAGAGTCATTACCCGAGTCGGATCCGTAGGCATGCATATAAATGTGAGGCTGATTGTGGTGATGCATAAATCTATGTATGTATATGTGTATGATTTCTGAATGCATGAATTTATGTGCGTGCGTAGGATCTCTGAGTGCATGAATATGTGTATGGATGTGGAAATAAACTCTGTGTAGTATGTGTGTTATGGACATTGTCTCGAACTGCATGAACTTGGTTAACTTGAGAAAAATTGAATGATGGTAGGAGCGTGTACTGACACTGATACCGAGTCTGCGATTATCATTTTACATGTGAAAGCTCACCCCTGCAGTGGCCATATTTCAGTGAGCATCTCTCGGAATGAAGAATGTAAGAGGAGCCGGGTGTGGAGCAGAGTAGCCGAGTATTATGGAACGTGTGTATATATGTGTATACCGTGTGCATGTCGTATTTAATGTTTTAGAAAAAGCCTTGGCCGACTTGTGTTTGGTCTTGGTTCTTATTTACGGAACTTGAGCGCTTCGGATAGAAGGGGACATGTTGTGTTTGTAATTATTTAGATGTTTCCTAAATATATGTATATATATATGTGTGTGTTGCGTGTTATATTGTGCTGCGGAAGATGTTGAATGATAAGTCCGGACGCCTAAGCATACCTTACGAGCGTAGGAAGCCGGTGTGGCTATGGGTAAGTAGTGGGGATAAGTTTGGGGTTGAAAGGATGAAATAGAGAGTTTAAATATGCTTCGAATGAGGGAAGAACGAAAGACGAGTGAAAACCCCGAGTGGTCACAAGAAGAGAGATCATTACCGAGTGAAAAATGTTAGCAAAGACCAAGTAAGGGAGAGTTAGTATTTTCCGAGCGAAAACATGAATAAATCTTGAATGAGGCAGAGTGGCGCTCCCCGAGTGAAAACCTCGAGTGATTCCCTGTTGTGAGAGGAGTTCAATTGGCGGTCTTGGGAGGATTGGATCCTAAGTGTAAGGTAATGATAACCCGAGCGAAGGATGTAAAGTCCGAGTGAGTAAGGATCGGTGTCCCGAGTGGTTTGGTTTGGAGAAGCCGAGTGAGACTAACCTCCCAATTTTCCGAGTGAAGTTCCTCGCTTCAGCGAGCAATATACTCGCTCCAGCGAGTGCGGGCTAGGAAGACTTATGTTGGATTTACTTGGGCGGAGTCATACCGCGCCAAGGTGCTAGAGCAGTCCGCCCAAGCGTGAGGATTCGCACTGAAGCGAGTAACTGTCAGAGTGAGATACCGCCCAATTACCCTTCTCTCCGTTGTGGCGCTAATGCGACCCCAACAACGGTGTTGACCCCGGCTTGGACGTTGTGGTTGAGTCTGCCCAGGCGTTGTCATACCTAGTTGCGTGGGGCGGAATGAGTTCAGGCCCCTTTCCTCCACAACCCACTACTACACATGTACATCTCCATTCTTCTTTCCCTTACCTATTTCTTCCTACTGAATCACTAGTGTTACTCGTGGAAGAGTTTTCTTTGTGGATTTCCCTCCATCCGCTGTTGCATTATCATACCCCGCCTAGGCGGTATCAGACCTCGCCTGAGCGAGCCAACAGTGTTGTGCGATCCGCCCAGGCGCTGGTGTGTTACATTAAATCCAACGAACCGGTTCCAGTCTTAGTTTTCTGTAAAATGCCATATGCGTGAGAATGCTCTTCATTTTTCCCTTGCCTGCCTCTTTCCTTCTATGTCGAATGAGCCGTGGATAAAACCATGGATAAAGAATAACCTTAAATATGTATCTAGTGTAGCATAACCTGAATATAACAGACAATGTATATTCACGATTATAGTAAAAACCGTGGATAAAGAATAGCTATATTCACCGTTGTTTAGCATAACCGTGAATATAAGTAGAAAAAAAAATTCACTTACAGACCATGTATATTTACGGTTATAGTAGGAACCGTGGATAAAGAACATCTATATTCACGGTTGTTTAGCATAACCGTGAATATAAGTAATAAAAAAAATCACTTATAGAGTATGTATAATCACGGTTATAGTAGTAACCGTGGATAAATAGTGTCTATAATAACGGTTATAGTAGTAACCGTAGATAAATAGTGTCTATAATCACGGTTGTTACCATAACCGTGAATAAACACTGAGGTTTTTTTTAATATGGTTTTTGTTTTATTGTTTTCCAAACCTACATTCAGACAACCAGCACAATATACAGTATCCCAGCATATCCAGCAATAAACAATATATAAAAAGAATGGTATATATATATAACAATTAATTTGATATGAATTCATAACAACTTAAAAAATGAAACTATATACAATTTAGATGAATGTAACCTAATAAAATGTAAACCCTAAATCCTACACTAGATACATATTTAAGAGAATAAAGATCCTATATCTAGCTAAGTTCTTTTGTTGATTTCAATGAAGTATGAGGCCCATTGTTTTCTAACATTATCTACAAGTGTCTTAGAGAAGTATGACCGGTCCTGGAAGTACTGTAAACAATGCATAAAACAATTAGAACAAAAGCTATATTTATTACATGAAATTGATGAAATTGTTAGAAAAGTAGTCCAAATGATGAGACTTACATCTGTCCATCCCTCTACTAAATGTTATTGGACAATGGTCAGCATAGTGTGCATGATGAAATAGCCACACTCGAAGGTAACCTCCTACCTGTAAGACTACAATGGACATAAAATATAGAATAAGTGAATTCGTAACTTAAAAAATATATATTGAAGATTTGAATGAATACGATAGACTTACTTTTGGGTGCACCCACACAACTTTTCTTTCGCTGGACTTAACTCCAACCAGTCGATTGTATCCAACCACCGCCCTACATCAAATAAAACACAAGATAAGTTAGAATTGTATAGGTCCAAAAATGATGTAATCTAATTTGTACTTATTTTTTAGGGATTAACTTACCCGTCTACTATAGTTTTTAGGTCTTGTGGAACTGTCTGATGCATAGTATCAAAGTACAGAGCAAGATAAGCCCGGGGACAGATCACCACAAGCGTCTAGTGAGTGCTGCAGTTACCAGTGATAAGTGAGACTTCAAAATGCAAAAATTAATGACAATAATTATGGAATACAATATTACCCTTTATGATAGGGGCCCATGTATACAGTCTTCCCAGACTCAAACATCCAGTTCTATATCTGTCATTAGTTAGATTCCCACTTTCTCAATATTACATAGGTTAGATTTCTTGGAATATGTTAGCGAAATCAATATAGAGAAGAAAACAGTGAATCCCAGTTATTATGAGATTAATATATATATACATGGGTAGATGACAAAGTAAATGTTATGATACAGATCTATAGAACAGAAACAGAGTTTTTCAATTCTAGGGATTTTAGTTATGAAGGAGACACATCCTCATGGAAAAACAACACAGACAACACCACTAGATTTATCGAGTTTGTGACTTCACCGAACAATCTAGATGGAAAGTTGACGAAGGGGGTTCTTAAAGGTAAAAATGTAAGAATCTTAAATTTCTCATAAAGCAGAAATTTTTTACAAAAGTAGAAGAGAGTATACAGTGAAGTCTGGTTACAAAGCTATTCAAAACGACAATCCAAAAACAGCATGGATTCTCACTTTCTCATCCCAACAACAGAAGTATTATTAACATACCAAACAGGGATCAATAAAAATGGTGACGAGTAAAAATAGGGAACTTACAAAATAATGCAGCACCACTGGGACAAGCACAGAGCACACTGGGATAAGAATCGAGCGAGAAGAAGGCAACAACAGCAACGACTACACTGGGACAGATGGGGAAGATGAGAAACAGGTCGAGTGAAGAAGGAGAAAGTGGAAAACCATAAAACAGGGACGACTTACCAGACAGGGACGACTTAACAGCTTGAGTGAAGAAGGAAGTGAACGGAGAAGCCAATGACTAGGAAAGAGGAGGACGAGGAAGAAGACGACAACCAGCGTGAAAGAAGAAGAGAAAGTGTAAAAAGGCTGAAAGGTGCAGCTTTTGAAGTTTCAGAAAGGATGTATATTCACGGTTCCCCTTGAAACCGTGAATATATTACATATATATTCACGGTTGAACAAACAACTGTGGATAAATGTTAACTCTATCACCACGGTTACAACCCCAACTGTGGATAAATATTAAATCTATAATCACAGTTATATATACAACCGTGGACATACAGTACCCAGTGATTAAAACCTAAAACTTAAACTATATATCCACGGTTGGAAACACAACTGTGATTATAAACATCAATATATATCCATGGTTAACATCATATCCCTGATCATACCCATGAATATATAGACACGGTTGTGTACACAACCGTGGATATATATTTCAGGTACTATATATCCACAGTTGACTTCTCAACCGTGAATATATATTGATGGGTACGATCACGGTTATGGTGCTAACCGTGGATATATAGTTTCCTCTGATTATAACATTCACCTTATAATTTCAAAAATGCCACTGCGCATGTTTTTATCATTGATCCTCTTCAACCCGTGAATATATCCCGTTGTTATATCCAATTTTTGCACTAGTGATAAGGGAAGAAATTCATATGATTTCTAAGAAAAATTTCTTGTAACAGGTGCATAGAATTGCTTTATTAAACAAGAGAGATAAAAATGAAATTTGATTGAGTATAGGGATATGAATTGGCATGCTGATAGTGATAATAATATTTAATTTAAAAAAAATGAGTACTCAGAATAAGGGGATTGATCGTTGAAAATAGTGAGAGTAAATTCCAATGTACCTTTCTTGGCCTTAAAAGGTTGGCTGGCAAAGAGGATCATCAAATTGCCTCTATGCTATAGCATTTATCCTCACTGCTAGACACGAGATTCAAGTTTGCAGGCTCTGGTTTGTTAGATTTACATTTGGTTTATATGTGCTTAGAAAGTGATATGACACTCCTGGTTGATAAATTTCAGCAATCCCTTGCTTTAGTGAATATGCTTCAAGGAGACTACGAGTTCTATCCAATGAGGGTATTTGTGATGCTAAAACCAATCATTATCAATATCTTAATTTTCATCATTACCTATTTAGCATAGTATAAATTCAGCATTGAAGTTGTTTATTTCCTTTAACTTCCAAGGGCCACAAATATGTCATTAAATGTAATTGAATCATTTTTAAATTACAGTGCAGAAAAGGATCATGAAATCACTTTTTACTGCGTACTATGCTATCAAGCCCCCTCATCATTGCAAGAGAATCTCACAACCTTCTTTCAGCTTTAAAACTTCCTTAGCTTGCGTTTGTATTTGATGGACATGAAATAGAATCCTTCTTTTAGGCTTTCAAAGCTACTGGCCCGGGAACGACAACTTCCACTGGATTAGATGTAGGGGAAGGCTCAATGGAACTGGCTCTTATAAGGTCTAACACAGACTCAGAGATTGCCATTTGATTTCCTCCATTCTTGCCGGATTTCTTTTATAAGCTTGAAAACTTGTTAGTCATACCTTAGGGTTGTAATTGGATTAAGTGAACTCCCTATTCTAGTATTCCTCTAAGGAAAGTATATTTAACTATTTATAGTATACAAGCCTGAAAGAGGTAGAAGGAAAGGAAACTCCCACTTATATATACTCCATGGGCAGGGGAGTCAAATAGAGCTCCTTCTTCAAAAGCAGGGACTTACCTTAAGTTGACTTAAACTTTTTTATTTCTTTCTTTTTCCCTAGGGAGTCATCCAATGAATTGATTATTGTCCTTGGGGTTTGTTTTAGTACTCGACCATGCGAGCTCTGCTACATTCATTGGAAGTTCTCTGACTCCCTTGAATGTTTTCTTGCTGCCTCCGGTGGCATCGATTAAAGAAAGGTTTTAGGGTTTTGAGCTACTCGCTACTATAGTGACAAAAGTCCAGTTGACGTAGCGTAGGTGGAAGAAGATCGAATTCAGTTCCTTTCCATGATAACTCCATTCTTAGGCTGGTGGGTTAAAAGCATTAGAAGATCTTCCCCATCCCTATTGGAATGAATGCTTGAATAGTCCTTTCCTTTTGGCCAATCAGAAGGTAGTCTAGATTCATAGGGTGATGAAGAATTGATCGTAGGATGAAAGGTGATGAAGCAATTTTATATCCCAGATGCCCTCAAGGGTATAGGAAAATTTTCTAATTTAGGATTCAAAGAAAGTCGTTCCTTCCAATTTCTATTGAAAACTTGCCCGCCCTATTATAAGATAAGAAGGGAAGGTCATATTCTAATTTTCTAGTTTCAGAAAGCCTTTCTCAAGGAAGTCGACCCTTTGAGGTTGGTAAGTCTCATTGACTCATCAAGGTTCAATAAGTTGTCTATCCGTTTGATATTGTTGTCTGAGAGAAAGTAATGCCAATTATGCCATTAAATACACTCTTTCTGTTCTGTATATTATGTATTGTATGTATGACCCCACCCTGCTACTCATGATGGGGGAAAAAAAAATTTGCATTGTCACCTATTGCTAGAGTGGCCTGCCAGCTCCTTATTTTAGTTACCTGGTTACCTAACATGAAAATATTATGTAAATATAAATCCTTTTTCAAGTCATGTAGACAGCTGCAGTTTAAATTTAAGCTTGATAATTTCACCAGCCAGAATTGCATCACCAACTTGTTTGTTTTGAACTTTCAGTTTCAAAAAATCAAGAGGAACAACTAAGTTTTTGTACAAGCAATTGTACCTCAAACCCAAAGCTTGGCTCTTACATCACATCATGTAAGTGAAAAACCAGAATGAACTTTAGTCCTGTCAACTCTCTATAATAGCCATGGTGCAACTATGCCATCCTCTCAGATCAACTGAAATAGAATTCATGTAACTTTCCATGTTCTGCAATCAAATTACCCATATGAAAACTTCATACATTGAGTTACAAAAGCTTACATGAGCTAAAGAACTCGGCTCTAGACTAAATTTTACTGCAATAAGGTATATTCTGTACTCTTCTCTCCCTCATCTTACTTCCCACAAGGAAACATCTATCATCGCTCTACTGCTGCATAGATGTCAAACAATAGTACATGATTTATAGCATTTTGAGGCTCAAACACGTTGCAACAATCTTTCACAACTCTGAATCACCACATAGTTTACACGCCCTTAGAAGTGCACCCCAGGCTGCAGCATGAGGCTCCCCCAAACATTAATTTTGTAAGTTCATAAGCTTCCTGTAATTGCCCTGACTGGTTTAGAAGATCAACCATACACGCACAATGATTGGCTAAAGGACTAATGCAGTATTTTTGCTCCATAGATTGAAGGTAGTTCTAGCCCTCATTGTAACACCCTGGAACCAACTTACAAATATCAAGATAATTATCGTCACCATATAAAATTTATTGGATAACTGATTTTTCGCCTGGTAATTATCAAGCGATTCACAACCTGATTACAGAGGTTACTAATAAAATATCAGAGTGTGTAATCTTTTACATAATTAACTTCTTATTATTATACATTATCATCAGAGTTTATACACATTATATTTTACAATAGTTACCTAGATTTTATAAAATATAAAGATACAAAACACCAAAACATAGCATACACATAATACGGCCAAAGTAACCACACAATCAAGCATCATCCGGTTTGTCACATGTCTTACTGATTAAACACTAAAAGGTTGTCACAAGTAACTGAAAGAGTGAGATAAAATATCAAATAAATAGAAATTAAATTAGAACATACACAAACACAAGTAGGATATATGCGATACAGATGCCAAACAGGTGTTTTGTATTATTAATATATTAATATTTTTCATTCTTTATATGAGATTGCATGATGGATCCATTTTGGTGGGAACATAGGCAGTGATTTCCAACAATAAAATTTTTACTGATATCCAACGAATACAGCGCCCCATAATGCAACACCAACATCAGATAACAATACAATAATATTAATAACAAGTGTTACGGGACCCCTCTTAAGGGGACACTGCTAAGCTCTTAAGACGATCGTGGTATAAAACCACCGCAGGGGTTTGTTGCTCAATAGAGGGCGTCCCCTACTGGGAACCCCCTCAAAAAACCCCTTTGCGAATCCTTTAAATGACCAATACATATAATGCATGAATGCATTAGATCTGAATTAAATCTTCAAATTCTTTTTAATCATAACAATTAAAATACTATAATATCATAATCCAAAGAATATAGAAACACATTTTCCAAAATATTTATTAATATATCATAATTCAAAGAATATGGAAACACTTTTTTCCATAATATTAATATATCATAATCCAAAGAATATGGAAACACATTTTCCATATTAATATTATAAAATTGTACTACTAAAACAATTTGAAAGAAAAATAGGAATATAAAATTTTAAAATTAATTTAATTAATCATATTTAATTATTTCAAGATAAAATTCCAAAAATAATTAAAAATTCAATTATTTAATGACAATTCTGATTTATATAAAAAATTATTATTTTAAGTTTTTAATCATATTTATAAACATGCCACTAGACTTATTTACGAAAATGTCACCATTCTTATTTATTTACAAAAATACCACCGCTTCCGATTTATTTACAAAAATGTCACCGGTTCTGTTTTAATTGCAAAAATACCACCACTTTCGGTTTTTAACACTGGTTACAAATATCCGCTCTTAAAGGGTATGATTCTACAGAAATGAAAACAACACTATGTTTCTCTCTATTTTTGCTGTTTTAATGATTTTAAATGTAAATTAAACATATCAATTGATTCCAAATCACCATACAACATTAGAAACATATCATATTCTATTTCAATTAACACCAATTTCATAACTTAATTCAATTTAAATTAAAATCTAACTATATGGGTTTCTAAACCATTAATCAATTAAACAAGCAATTCTAACTTAATTCCTATCTATTTAATATCCTATCTCCTCTTTCTTACCTCAATTGAAGATTCTTAAGCTTTCATTGTGCTAAAGTCCCTTGTATCTCCAAATGGATGTGAATCTTGATAAGAGAAATTGGAAGAATTTGGAGTGAGAATGGAGAAAGAGAGAGCTTGATAAGGATGACAATGGAGGAAGGAAAGGTGTGGGAATATTGCTTGATTCAATTTGAAAGGTTATAGGGGTATTTATAATGTTTTATGGTAGTGGAGAAATGGCAGCGGAGGAAGAAAGAAAAGGAAAGAGAGCCTTTGAGAGATGGGAGACAGAGAAGATATTTCTTTTCTCTTTTTTTTTGTAAATAACGGGTTCCTTAATAATTCTACATTTTATTGTCGCGTTCTGTTTCTGTCTAACCTCATTTTAAATCTGATTTATGAAATAAAAATATCTTTGTAACCGGAATTAAATTTCCTATTTTCAAAAATTTAGTTCTTATTTTTCTGAGAAACTTTAATTTTTTATGTTTAATTACCGATACAAATTTAGTTATAAAAAATTGGGCTATGACACTCATCAACAAGCCCAGCATGGCTACAAGCTGTTAGGACTTAGGAACACTGTAACGGTCACCTCATCTGGAGTTACCCCTTCCATCAGCATTCTGCTAAACAGATCAACAGCCTCTTCCCCACAGCCATGAATTGACAAACCCTGTGTAATTTAACAATGAGACTATGTTTCATTTAGGCTTTTCCTCAAACAATCTCAATGCCCCCTCGTTCGTACACTTGACATTCATACCCGGCCCTGCTGAAATCAGGGTTGGTCCTAAAGGTTCACAAAGGCGTATAGTTAAAGGGGTCCAATTTTAAAAGTTGTTGTCAAATTAAGAGTCTCGAAACACATAAATAATGCTTACACACTTATTAGAGTTGACAATATATTAGACTTCAACTTATTTAATGTTTAATTTTAATAATAAGATAAAACATTATCCCCGCTACATCCTAGGCCTTAAAAAGACCAGGAACGGCCTGACTGAAATTACATCGTTGAAAATCAATAGAACTCCGGCACACCTAAGAATCAACCCACTAAGGGTCCGTTTGTTTTGCAGTTAGGGAAACGAGGTTTAGAAAATTAAGGTTTTGTAAATAGGGTTTTGAAAATTGGGGTTTTGTAAACGGAGATTTATGTTTGGATAGTTTTTTGTGAATGAAGGTTGGGAAGTAGTGATTGTGTTTAGTTAAAAGTTTGATTGGGAAAACTTGGTTGAGTAAATGAGATTTTGATGGAAAATTACAAAAAAGGGTATGTGTTAAAAGAAGTGGTAAATATATTAATTTATTTAATATTTTATTTATATTTAATAATGTTATTTATATTTTTAAAAGAACTTTTTTAAATAATATTGAATATAATTATTTATATTTTTTAATTTGAATATATTTATAATATTAATTGTTTGATTGAAAAGTAACAAATTTAAAAAATTAATAGACCTAACATAAGCTAAATAAACTGAAATGAAAAATAAAATCAAATTAAACTAAATAAAACTAACCTACATAAAAGAAATAGAAGAAAAGAAAAGAAAAGAAAAAGAAAGAAACAGATGGGCCTGGCCCAAAACCTAACTAAATAACCCTAATACATAAATTCAAAAAAAAGGAACAGAATGGAGAGAAACAGAGGCGGCGGCTGCATGATGAGGAAGGAGAGAAGAAAAGAAAATAAGAGGCTCTGGTGACAGCACTTTCAAAATAGAGGGGGGCAATGGTAAAATCATGTATGTTCCTTTCCTTCACACAAACGGAGTTTGCCCAGGGGAGCTATGGACTACCCACACTCCAACGACGTTCGGGGAGAGGAGAACGGAAAACGGAAAACGCCAATGGGAACACTTGCGGAGCCAAACAGAAACGCGTTGGGGAGGACGGAGGTGAACGGAGGTTGGGATACAGAACGGAGTTCTTAACATTTATCCAAACAGGCACTAAGCTAACTCTAATTGACCCAACTGAGACGAAACTGACATCAAGCTAACCAATATAAACTCATCAGGTTTCACATTCCTCAATTCCATCTCGAGAAAAACCTTTAACACCATAATCCACTGACCATTCTAGACATACCCAGATATGAAAGCAGACAACATCCTTTCCATTAGCTTGTTCAAACAAAAACCTCAAAGCCGCCATGTCACCAGCCTTAGCATACCCATCAATCATAGTGGTGAAAGAAACAATATTCTTCTCTAGCATAGCATCAAACAAGCCCCTAACAATTCTCAAATCTCCAACCTTGACAAAACCAATTATCATGGCATTCCAAGAAGCCACATTTCTCAATGACGTTACATCAAACACCTTCTTGGCCTCCAGCGACATATCCAACAACCATAGCAGTCCAAGAAACCACATTCCTCTGTGACATACGTTCAAACACATTACGAGCATCGCCAATCTATCCACACTTACCATACACGTCGATCAAATTATTGCCCATGAAGATATCCTGGTCCGCACCGTAACTGAGCGCGGACCCATGAAGCGATTTTCCTTCCAAGAGCGTGCATATGGCAAAACAGGCTTTGATGACAGAAAGGTAAGTTTAGGTATCAGGGAGGAACCCATATGCCCTCATGCTCACGAAAGCAGACAGGGTGTTGGAAAAGAGGGTATTTTGGTAGTGGGAATTGATGGGAGTGTTCCAGAAGAAGGTGGAAGTGATCTTGTTCAAGACCTCGATGGATGATGGAAGCGTGCACTTGGAAATGTTCAATGTGCTTGCAGGTTTTAAAAAGGGTCACTACGCTCGTAGCTGAACGATGAGATGTTCAATGTGTTGCGTAATACGTGACTCTGCTTTCACCATTTCATTCGTCTTGATTATTTATTTCTTTTTTCAGGTTTAATTAGACTTTCCATTAAATTTTTAATTTAGGTCCCAGCTTTTAGTTTTGAAATTTAATAATAATAATATATTAATATTAACGGTAATTAATCAAAAAAATTATTTTCAAAATGG
The DNA here is from genome assembly GCA_037962975.1 of Clitoria ternatea. NCBI lineage: Eukaryota > Viridiplantae > Streptophyta > Magnoliopsida > Fabales > Fabaceae > Clitoria > Clitoria ternatea. The sequence goes on along the minus strand of CM075671.1, from coordinate 237,860,811 downwards.
ATCCTATTTTCATTCACAATAATTTCAAGTTGTCATATATCTTGAATAGAGGTGGATAGCAGGCACCTAATATTTATATAAGAAGCTGTTAATAACTATATCAAGATAAAATAGAGTTACTATTTCACTTCCTTGATTTGGGATTAAAATTGAGACTGGAAATTCAATGAAAAAGGAAATGTATTTGGGGAGCCTCATCGTAATTTACTACATTTTACGATTTTATGTTTTAAAAAAGTTTCCCATTATGCATAATATACATGAATAAAAATACGTAAATATTAAAATAGGCATCAAAAGAAGATGGTCTTTTATTGAATGAAAAAGAAAGATGGTTATAGCTATTAATTAATTATAATTATATATATATAATCTTACTCTCTTTAATTTATTTTATTGTAATTTAAAAATCAAACTATAAAATTTATAATTTTATATAAGTTGTATAATTTTAATTTAAATCATGTACAATATAAAAATAACATGTACCATAATTAAACCTTTTTCTTTTCATTATATAAACTTTCTTTAGAGTAAACCAAATTCTTCAAAAGCTTCGTATCATTTTTATGTTTCAATTCTGTCTAAGAATGTTGCATAATGAATCCAACCTTATGTACATATTCTTTATAAAACTTTTCACCATTTTCTATTGTATCACAATTTTTATATTTGGCTTTAATTCTTTATTGCAAGGTGGCATCTATGCAATTAACTTATATGTATATACATATATTTATATATATTATATTTTATGTGTAACATCCTTGATAATTTAATATTGGAAAAGTAAATCAAAGATTTAATTAAGTTTAAATAAAAGGGAAATAGGATTTTGAGGTGGATATATGATTTAAAGTGATGTTTTAGAAGGAAAATAGAAATTATAAATGAATTTAAAGGAAATAACATCAAGGACTTGACGTGTAGCATGGTTGTGGCGCGTAGCGTCAGGTTGGAATTAATGACATAACGTGTAGCGCCAGTGGGACGTGTAGCATCAGTGTCGTGACCTGTTTTAAAACGAGACATGCAAAACAGAATGTTAAAACACCTATCTCCTTCTTTTTTCCTTCTTACATGTGATTTGTGACCAAGGCTGATGGGAGCTTGTGATTCATTACATTTTTAGACATTGGGAGCTAAGGTAAGCATTGAGGATCATTAATTTTAAAGTTCTTCTTCTCCTTCCCTTCTCCCTCTTCAAAACTGAACCATGCATGTGATATGGGGGCTTGGATTTTGTGTTTTGACGGACTTGGAAGCTTGAATTATGAGTTTGGAAGGGTAGGAAAGGTAATATACTAATTGGGTTGGTGTTTCGGTGACCATAGGTGCCGGAACGAGTGTCAGAGGAATGATTGGTGAAGGGGGCATCGAATTCGGAAGAGGAACTGTGAATCAAGTGATCGGAGGACGCAACCGACATCATGAACAACTCGAGGAGGCTTGGAATCGAGGTAAAGGGGTGTTCAGGTCGTAATTAATTAGGATTGGTATGTAAATTGATTGCGGGAAAACTATAAATTTAGTAAGAGTCATTAAACAGCTTGTAGATTAGCTAGATAATATTTATATGAATATATGTATGCTTTAGTGATTGTTAAACCAAGAAGGAGATGAAAGTTATGAAATATAAAATAGAATGATTGATTAATCGACTGAAAGTAATTATTTAAATTATGAAAATTATATATGTGTGAAGTGATTGCATTTTTGAGATGTATATGCATATGTGAGCATGAGTAAGATGGTGGAATTATGTAATAGTGGTACATTGATGTGCGTTGTGGCATGATATTGGCGAACTTGGCATGTTGGCCACCTCAGTTGATGATTATTATGTGTTGTGAAGGAGCCATATGGCATATGATATATGATTGATGATGTACATGCATGATTATATATGGTGTGGGATGACTGAAGGTATGGATAGCCCCTCATTTTCTGGCTCCTGTGGTTTTTATGCCCAGTTGAGCTACCCATGTTGGTGTATGCACTACGAGCTATTAATGTATAAATTTTAACTTATTAATAAAATAAGTATTTTTAGTTTTAAGATTGTTGTAAAACTATTTATCCTGGAATAATAGGTCATATAAGAATTATTCCTAAAATGTTCCTAATCAAGTATTTACATAGGGACATGTAAATACATTAAGACTAGTGTGTGATATACTGATGATTTGATCTCACAAATCATGGATATATATATGATATCAAGTCTTCACACGGGTATAAATTAAGAGTAATGTTGTACTACACAGGCCCACCATGAGAACATTGCATGGATCATTACATGAGTGTCATAAAACGGTTCTCAATATGATAATAGTATATAGTCCTTCGACCTGAAGTCACTATGATTCCTACATAAGGAGTTTGTTGTTTTAATACAATTAAATGTCATATGTAATAGGATGACCATAAAGATTGTGATTAGGCAATGGACAAATTATATAGAGGGATGTGAGTGATATAGATGAGATTTGTCTCTCCTATGTGACATGAGTGATATCTATGGGCCACTTGATGGAGTGAGACTAGCAAAATACATGACCATGCTAGGACGAATAAATATTATATATTTATTCTGTAAAGTCTACTATAGTATCAAGTAAAATGAATTGGGCCATACAAGGATGACGACGACTATGCCTTGGGCCCAATTAGATATCCTGATAAAAGGAATAAATATATAAAATAATTATCACTTATAGGTCATGTCGATGATAAATAATATTCAGACATAATGATGTATTGCTAATGTCGCTCTTATTTTATATTAATAATAAAATAGTTTATTATTAATATAATCAAATATTTTGCCTATAAAGGTCACACACATAGAGTAAGCCCACCAGAGAATAGTTTTATTTTAGTTAGACTAAAAATAAATCTATTAGGCCTAACTCAATTAGAATGAGTCAAGAGCCCAATGTTTAATGAGAGCTTATCAGGTTAAGACCTAAGCCTATATATAGAGCATGAGATGCTCATAGGCTGTTGCTCAGAAATTAGATTACTCTCTGAACTTCCGTACTAGCATTCAGAATTTCAGATTCTGGTGGGAGTGTTCGTGTGGACTCCTAAGGACAAAGCTGTAATTGCTTCGATTGAGAAACTCGTGTCGTATTTACAAGAGGTAAACCCTAAAACAAAATTTTAAAATTTGTATGTAATGCCTTGAAACACTCGTTTTGTAATTCTTTTTGGGAATCTTTGTATTTCCGCTGCCTGACCCTGAGGGATTCCATAACAACCCAGTGGTCAAGTAGGACCCAGTGGTTGAGGTGGAGAGTCAAGCAGGACTCGGTGGACCAAGCAGGGTCCACGTGGTGTCAAGTAGGAGTTGAAGGCCAATCCTTTCATATCCAGATACTAGGAATCTGATATGCATGTGAGTCAGTAGTGCGATATATGAATTAATGTTTATCATGTTTCATGATGAAATTGATGATTGAATATGCATATGATATATACATTTATATTAGTTTGGAAATAGGGATATGTATGTGGTTTATGTTATCTTGGAAATTATATTGAGGAATGAGTAGATGCGAATTATTATGACATATAAGTAAGAAATATATATAAATTCCATGGAATCAGATAAGTTAATTAATAATAAAAAGAGTGGATTTTAGATTGTTGCATTTATTCAATTACCATTCTATATTAATTACGATATTCCAAACACCCACCCTTGCTGTGGTTTATTTAATTTTAGTGACTAGTGATAGGGAGGATGCTAATGCCCCAGAGATGTTCCAAGCAGAGAATTAATACCGAGATGCAATGGAAATTATGACATGATTAATGATATTATGGATTTAGTATATGTAATAACATATCAAGCTTTGTGTGACTGATGGGTTAACTTAGTATATTGGTGATGCGTGATTATGATATGGTGACGATGATGAGCATGTGCTTGTTTAGTGATTAAATTGATGATGATGATATGGTTGATGGTATGGAAGAAAGAAAACTAGTATGGTATTTATGTTTATGATTGTTAGCTAGTGAATGGTAGAACTCAGAACTTGTGGCATGGAGCCAAGTTGTGTGGTAGATACTATGGGTAGGTCTTGTATATGAATGGTGTGTTATGTGTGTGATGTGATTGTGAGGTTAAATGTTGTATTGATGAATTTGGTTAATTGATGAAGGTATAGTGGTTTTCATGTGAAATATAAGGAATCGGAAGGGTGATTTTATGATCTGGCGGGTTTTAAAACCCCCCGAAGGGACCAATGGGTTTCCTAGGTCATTTAGAACTTGTGCATATAGGCCTCAGACTATTTGGAGTCCATTTAGGTGGTTTAGTGCAAGGGTTTTGCACATAATTGAGTGAAACTACATTTTGCGCATAACTCACGCATATGATGGAAATTTGGTTAACGGGCGGCGCCAACAGTTTTGAAATGGGGAAAACAGATGGTCCAGAAAGTTTCATGGCAAACGAACCTGAAACGGGCCAATTGGGTACGTTAGAAGTTGGCCGAATGGCTTAAATGCATGATAGCATCAGGTGTTGCCTCTAATACGCTAACGCTAGACGCTAGCCTGACGCGTAGTGTCAGGGCTGCGTTTTTGGCCTCACGTCAGACCCGCGTTTCCCAAAACTTATGTTTTCTGTATTTGTGTAGCATTTTGGAGTTTTCAAACATCATATTAATTGTATTTTGGTACTTTTTATAGAAAATGACTATTTCACCAGTATCGAATTAATTATTTATTAATTGTGAAAATTTATTGAAAAATTTTAATTAAAGGAATAAAAATAATTGTGAAATAGACTAAGGACGTCACATTATGTGATTTTAGATGTTAAATTAAAGCTAATTACAAGACAAATTATAATTACAAAAAAATTATAAGTAATAAGTAAACATTTTTTTAAGTATACATGCAGATTATTCATTATCATATTTTTTTCTTTAACTTTTTTCATGTTTTAATATTTTCACGTTAATGTTATCAATATAAAATCTTTTAATCCGATATTAATTAAATATAATAAATTAATTTCTTGAGATCTTCAGTTTGATAAAAACAAGTTTCATGTCTGTTTGGTTTGTAGTTAGGGAAACGAGGTTTAAAAAAGGATAAATATTGATCATTCACGTCATTCGAGACAAATAAGGCAGAGCAAAGTAATTGATGAAGGAGACATAAGGTTCAAGCTCTAATTGAAAGACTTTTAAGGAATTGATGAAGGAGTGGAAGAAGAAATTTGTAAAATCATCTTCCTCCGAGTTGCTGCATGCGTTTTGCGAGAGAAAGAATGAGTGAATTGGCTTTTAATTTCCTCTATGCCACCCGCGTGAATGAAATGGGCAATTGGGAGAGTTAGGTAAACTAGCTCGAGCCCGTGGGTCGGCCTATTTAGTCACTCCTTATACAGGTTACGGGTCAAAAAATTGGACCATTTAAAAAACGGCCTTACAGGCTGGGACCGGGTAACCTACGGGTTGAAATAGGTCTGGCTCGCGTGTTCGCGGGCCAAGTAAAAATAAAAAATATATTAAAAATAGAAATAAAAAACTAAAATCTCTAACCCTAACTTAAACTCATGTAATTATATTTGGAGTTTTTAAGGCATTGGTGATGTTATTAATTATTATCATGCATTTGGAATCTATTTGTCATGTTTAAGATTTATATTTGGATGAAAAAACTATTAAATTTAAAATTTTATGAGTTTATTTCATGAATCATGATTGGATTTTTTAGATTTTAGATAATTAATTATGTTAAATTACACATGTTTTTGGTTTCATAAAAAATGATTTACACCTAACAATTTCAAAGGAATAAAAGAAAAGCAAAAAAAACAATCACATAGGCGGGCTGCGGGCCCTGTCGTGTATAACACCCTCGATTTTCCAGACCCGAATCCCGATGTAATCAAAATAATTAACTAATAAAAATGCGAGTAAATTTTCGCGTTTAAAATATTTCTAAACACCTCAACGATTACACCAAGACCCGAATCACAGAAAACCGAAAGCGTACGATTTTAATAAGATATAACTGGGTCGTTAAATATTTTGCCCATAACGGTATACAAAATAACAGAGTTTACAGCGGAAGAAGAATGTGTATACCGGGCATACGCCTAGTCCCATATATGAAGATATGAGAAAAGGCTCGGCAAAGCATGCAAACATACAACACAAGCCTGTCAAGCCATATCCAATCTTACACGTAAATTATAAACATACAATGCCTTAAATATAATTATACATATCTATATGGTCATGCCTCATACATCTCCAATACCCATAATCCATAATTGACCATATTCATTTCATCCTTAAAGTCATACATTATACACATTACATCCACCAATAACAATAATTATCAACGTCATAATATCTACCTTATACACAACATAATAAATTATAACGCTGCCGGCCAAGGCATTCCATTACCACTATTTACCTTCCCAAGAGCTTTACTTCGTAAATATTCTCATCCCATGGTTTTCTTGCATCGATACTAAAAAGTAGACCATATGGGAGAGTGAGTTATACATTTCAAATGGCGATATGAATACAATTGAGATTATGTGCATATGCATATCAACATCATGTATGCTTTGCTAAACACATCAATATTCATCATAAATTCTCATGTCAACTATATGTATATTTCATATTCATTATTCAAATCATAGCAAAGCAAGCATATACACATAACATCCAACGCCACAACGGGCCAACGTCATCAACATTGACCATTTCGGTCTTTTCTCAAGCCGCCATGGGCTAATCATCATTATTATCAATCATAAATAAATACGTCCTTCATTACATTGGGCCACAACATACATATCGTCATATTTGATATCATTTCGTATATTCATATCATTTATTACTTTTATGTGGTCTTTTAGGTATATTAATTACCCATTTCACCAACACCACACCACAATCTCAAACATCATCAATCATCATCACCACTTGGTATATCTCCATGCTATATGCAAATGCTCTTAGGCTAATGCATATGCACAATGGAATAATCAACAATAAATACGGATCCGACTGTGGGAATAAACACCAAATTGTGGGTCAAGCATAGGTGTGCTACTATGCCCCTACTGCAGTAGTAAAAGTGTACACTTATATCTCATTTCATGCATGCTCAACATCATATTTTACTGATACCAAACCGCTATCGCCCATCTGTAGCACTAGTCACCCCGTGACTTGCAGATCAACATGGCCTCACATGCCAAAAGTGCTACGGGCCCCTCCCGAACACACATCGAGATGTATTTGTATGTTGATGTAGGTTTTGATAATGACACAACAAATGAAGAAGTATCAAAGATGTTATCAAGCAATTGATTATGTTTAATGTGGAATTTAAATTGGTTGATGTTTAATTTTGATGAACAATCAAGGACTTATGTTAAAGGCATTTAAAGAAGCTTAACACAAGTGCAAATGATCAACAAATGTGCCAAGAATCAAAGGATTGGAGCCAAGACTCATCAAATATCAAAAAGGATAAAACAAAGTGTCCAATTTCATGCAACAGGTGCATGAATCGATTCATTATGCAAGGCAAAGGAGAATGAATCCTCATACGGTTTTTAGGACCCAGGAATGCATTTTTGCCAGCATGAATCGATTCATTACATTTGTGAATCGATTCACACGAAGACAGTGGCCCAGGATATGCTTTCTTAACAAAATGAATCGATTCTTTTCTCTTGTTTAATCATGTGAATCGATTCTTGTTGCTGTCAGAGCATAAAGTCATGCGCAGAATGAATGTTTCCCTTCAGTTGAATCAATTTGGAAGACCCTAGGCAATGTTCCATGACTTGTCCCTCTCCACATGCATGTGTTACATTGAAAATGCAATTAAATTAAATATTATACAAGCATGCTTCTTGATGCACATGCAATATTCTCTTGGAGACACTAAAAGGTTTATTGGAATTGCAATGCCAAGTTGAATGGAGACACACATGACCAACACTTCAAGCTCCCAAGGAATTAAATATTACACATGTCATGCCTCATGGAGCCTATAAATAGAGAAGGAGATGAAGGCAAAACTTACACCAAGCATTTGAAGCATTTCCATTTGCTTTCTTCCTCCTCCATTCTCTTGCTCTTCTACTTACTCTCTTTATTCTTTGATTGGTATATTTCTTGAGAGTTAATTTGTGGGAAAATTATATTTGTGTACTTAACTTGCATATCCTCTCCTTGAGAGTTATTATCTTGTGTAAGCTTTAACTTGTATATCCACTCTAGTGAGAGAGTTTCCTTGTATGCTCAAACATCAAACATCTTAGAAATTTTGGGTTGGGTTTCAACCTTGTAATTGTGAGATTGAGAGATTGGGTGGGGTGCCCTTGTACTTGTGAGGATTGGATTCTTGAGTGTGGGACACTAGGAAGTCGCAATTGCTCAAAGTGTATCTCTAATCTACAATAGTGGAAATCCTCTAAGTGGGTTGCTTAGAGGCGAGACGTACACCGGCGTGGTGGAACTCGTATACATCGATTTGCAAATCTTTCTTCCCTTAACTCATTTAATTTGTGCACTTAATTTGTTTGCTTAAATTCCTTGCTTTATTAATTTGACTAAGTGCATGATACATTAAGTTGAAACCTTTTTAATAACATTGTTAAACTTGGACTTAAGCATTTCTTTTGAATCAATCTTTCTAAAGTCCTATAAATTGCTTTGTAACTAAATTGATTCATTGTTCAAACTCTTTAAGTAGTTATTAGTTTGTCTTGTGTATAATTTGTTGCTTCTTGTTATCTAATTTATTATCTTAAGTATACATAGTGACAAAAGAATCAATTTCAAGAGCATTCCAAAGAAAATTTTTTAATACTCAATTCACCCCCCCTCTTGAGTAATTGAGGCCACTTGGTTAACAAGTGGTATCAGAGCTTGACTCTTGGAAAATCAAGCTTAACGGCTTCAAGAGAACAAATGGCCTCAACCTCATATAACATGTTTCCCGAGGGTGGTGCTACAAATCGACCTCCCGCTTTTAATGGTGAGGGTTATGCTTTTTGGAAAGCAAGAATGAAAATTTTTGTACAATCAATAGATTTAAGAGTGTGGAATGCTATTGAAAATGGTCCCTTTATACCTATGCATATTGTGGATGATAAACAAGTTGAAAAGCCTATGGACATTTGGTCTAGTGAAGAAGAAAAGAAAGTGCAATATGGTTATAAGGCAAAAAATCTTATTACTTCGGCCTTAGGTCCCGATGAATTCTTTAGAGTAATAACATGTAAATCGGCCAAGGAGATGTGGGATACTTTACAAGTAACCCATGAAGGTACCAATGATGTTAAAGACTCTAAGATTAGTACATTAACTAGTCAATATGAGTGCTTTAGGCTAAATTCAAATGAATCAATTATTGATATGCAAAAACGTTTTACACTCATTATAAATCAACTCATTACACTTGGAAAGACTTATACTAATAAAGAGCTTATTCACAAAGTGTTGAAAAGTCTTAATAGGGAATGGCAACCATTAGTCACGGCCATCAAACAATCGCCTAGCATCAATGAAATGTCTCTTGCTACACTATTTGGTAAGTTACAAGAACAAGAACAAGAGCTAAAAGAATTGAAGATGGCGGAAGAAGAAGAGAAAGTCTCCAAAAAGAAAGGACTAGCTTTCAAAGCTACTTCAATAGTTGAAGATGAAACCGAGAGTGATCTTGACGAAGATGAAGAGTTAAGCCTATTTGTAAGAAGGTTTGGAAAGCTCATGAAGAACAAACGCTTTCAAAGGAACTTCAAATCACAAGGTAAGAAATCTATACCTAAAGAAAATTCTATTTCACCAACTTGTTTTGAATGTGGAAAGGAAGGACATTTCAAAGTGGATTGTCCAAATCTCAAAAAGAAACACAAGGATCAAAAAGGAAAAAGAAGAGCATACATAGCATGGGATGAAAATGAGGTGAGTAGTTCGGACGAATCCGAAAATGAAGAAGCAAACCTTTGTCTCATGGCCAATCAACAAGATGAAGAAAATGAGGTAAACTTTCATGACTTAGAAAAGGATGAATTACTTGATGTTCTTGATGATTTGTATGATAAATTCACCAAAGTATCTAATAAGCTTAAATTATCTAGAAAAACTAGTAATACTCTAGAAATGCATCTCATGGAAGTATGTAAAGAGAATGAATCTTTAAAAGAAGAGTTAGCAAATGTTCAAACATGCTCTAGAACCAAACCTTGTGAGTTTTTAAAGAAATGTGATATGCTAGATACTAAGGTTTTGGACTTGAATAAAACTCTTGAAAAACTTACAAATGATAGAAACAATATAAATGATCAAGCATGCTCTAAGGTTAAACCATGTGATTTTGCAAAAAGATGCATTATATTAGAAACCAAGGTTGTAGACCTAAATAGGACACTAGAAAAGTTCACTAATGGAAGAGATAATTTGAATATCCTACTTGGGCAACAAAAATGCATGTTTAGTAAAACCGGTTTGGGATATGACCAAGAACATAGCAATCACAAAATGGAAAAACACTATAAAAACTTCTTTGTACCTCCAAGCAAATCCTCCTCACCTTTTATAAAATGCAACCATTGTGGTCTTAAAGGTCATAACTCTTATAATTGCAAAGTTAGAAGATTAGGACCAAAAGTAGTGAGAAAAGTATGGGTTCCTAAAGGAACTTTTTCACAAACTAACCTACAAGGACCCAACATAAAATGGGTACCAAGCTCTCTAACTTGAATTGTTTTGTAGGTATGCTTTAAAGCAAGTAACACCCATTGGTACTTGGATAGTGGGTGTTCTAAGCATATGACGGGAGATAAAAGTAAGTTTACATCACTTACTCCACGAAATAAAGGATTTGTTACTTATGGAGATAACACAAAGGGAAGAATACTCGGAATCGGAAATGTTGGTAAAAATTCTTCCACCTCCATAAATGATGTGTTATATGTTGAAGGTCTAAAACACAACTTGCTTAGTATTAGTCAATTATGTGATAAAGGCTATAAAATCATTTTTGAATCAAATGGTTGCATAATTGAAACAAACTAAACAAGGAAATAAAGTTCGTTGGTCAAAGAGTAGATAACATTTACATGATTAATCTAGATTGCCTTGCTTCAAATGATGTACAATGTTTCATAACTAAAGAGGATGAATCATGGCTTTGGCATAGAAGAATCGCTCACATTCATATAGACCATTTAAATAAACTTGTTTCAAAAGATTTAGTTATTGGTTTACCAAAATTGAAATTTGAAAATAAATTTTGTGACGCTTGTCAAAAAGGGAAACAAGTAAAGGCTTCTTTTCAAGCAAAAAATATTGTTTCAACAACAAGACCTTTACAACTTTTACATATGGATTTATTTGGACCTTCGAAAATCAAAAGTTTTGGTGGAAACTATTATGGTCTTGTGATTGTGGATGATTACTCTAGATATACATGGACATTGTTTCTTACTCATAAAAATGAAGCATATCAAGCATTCAAGAAACTTGCCAAGGTCATCCAAAATGAACAAAATTTAAAAATAGCATCCATTCGAACGGATCATGGGGGAGAATTTGAAAACCAATCTTTTGAAAAATTTTGTGAAAAGTTTGGCATTGACCATAATTTTTCGGCTCCAAGAACTCCACAACAAAATGGAGTAGTTGAGAGGAAAAATCGATCTTTAGCGGAGCTTGCAAGAACTATGTTGAATGAAGCGAATATTTCAAAACATTTTTGGGCCGATGCGGTGAACACCGCTTGTCATGTTATGAATCGTTGTTTAATAAGGCCTATACTAAAGAAAACCCCCTATGAACTTTACAAAGGACGTAAACCAAATATTACTTACTTTCACATTTTTGGATGCAAATGCTTTGTCTTAAACAATGGAAAGGAAAATCTTGGCAAATTTGATGCAAAATCTGATGAAGCAATTTTTCTAGGTTATTCATCTACTAGTAAAGCATATAGACTCTTTAACAAACGAACCTATACAATTGAAGAGTCCATACATGTTAAATTTGATGAACTTAACCAAAATCCTACGAGAAAGGAAGTTGATGATCTTGTAGGTACCTTCCGAGAAATGAACTTAAAAGACAAAGAAGAAGCCAATAATGAAGGAGGTGCAACACAACTTGACAAACAACAAGATTGGGTAACCTTAAAGGACCATCCCTTGGACAAAATCATTGGAGAAATAACCAAAGGGGTAAGTACTCGAAATGCCATTAGGAATGCATGCAATCACTTAGCCTTTGTATCTCAAATTGAACCCAAAAATATTGATGAAGCCATTATTGATGAACATTGGATGTTGGCCATGCAAGAAGAATTAAACCAATTTGAAAGAAATGAAGTTTGGAAACTTGTGCCAAGACCCAATGACCATCAAATAATAGGCACCAAATGGGTTTTTAGGAACAAACTAGATGAAAATGGAATAATAACTAGAAACAAAGCTAGGCTAGTTGCTAAGGGGTATAATCAAGAAGAAGGAATAGACTATGAAGAAACGTATGCTCCCGTAGCTAGGTTAGAAGCCATTAGATTACTATTAGCTTTTGCTTGTTGTATGGATTTTAAACTTTATCAAATGGATGTCAAAAGCGCTTTTTTAAATGGCTATATTCAAGAAGAAGTTTATGTAGATCAACCTCCCAGTTTTGAAAATCATAAATTTCCAAATCATGTTTTTAAATTGAGAAAAGCCTTATACGGTTTGAAACAAGCTCCAAGAGCTTGGTATGAAAGACTTAGCAAATTTCTTTTAGAAAATAATTTCGAAAGAGGAAAGGTTGACACTACACTATTTATAAGGCGTAAAAATCATGACATTCTTTTTGTACAAGTTTATGTTGATGACATAATTTTTGGTGCTACAAATGAAAGCCTTTGTCAAGAATTTGCTAAATTCATGCAAAAAGAATTTGAAATGTCCATGATGGGAGAACTCACCTTTTTCCTAGGATTACAAATTAAACAAACAAATGAAGGAACTTTTATTAGTCAAACAAAATATTGTAAAGAATTACTCAAACGTTTTGAAATGAATAAGGCAAATGAAATAGCAACACCAATGAGCACATCTTGCTATCTAGATAAAGATGAAAAGGGTAAGGACGTTGAAATAACTAAGTATCGAGGAATGATAGGATCCTTACTTTATTTAACTTCTAGTAGACCCGATATTATGTTTGCCGTATGCATGTGTGCTAGATATCAAGCTTGTCCTAAAGAATCACATCTCACCGCTGTAAAAAGAATTTTGAAATATCTTGTGGGTACTCAAAATGTTGGTTTATGGTATCCCAAAGGCGTTGAATGTAATCTTTTAGGATATTCCGATTCCGACTTTGCGGGTTGTAAGCTTGATAGAAAAAGTACTAGTGGCACATGTCATTTACTTGGTAGTTCCCTTGTTTCTTGGCATAGCAAGAAACAAGCAAGTGTTGCATTGTCAACGGCTGAGGCAGAATATGTAGCAGCCGGTAGTTGTTGTGCTCAAATTCTTTGGATGAGACAACAACTTCTTGATTTTGGTATTTCCTTGGATAAAGTCCCCATTAAATGTGATAACACTAGTGCAATAAATATATCTAAGAATCCGGTCATGCATTCTAGGACCAAACACATTGAAATAAGACATCACTTCATAAGAGACCATGTTTTGAAAGGAGATTGTGTACTTGAATATGTTGAAACTTCAAAACAATTGGCGGACATTTTTACAAAACCCCTTCCAAAAGACCAATTTATAAATATTAGAAGGGAGTTAGGAATTTTGGAAATTTCCTAATTGATTTATTTTATCACACTTTCTTACTCTTTGAACAAAATTTTGCAAATCTTTAACTTGAAGATTTCCAACTCATCTTTTTCATAAAATTTTCATTTCCTTGAACATAATACCTTACTTTGTGATATACATACAAATTTTTAAAGAAAATTTATACTCACATTTCCAATAATCAACTTAATGCTCTACAAATCTCTTGTCTTATTTTAAGACCCCGTGGAGTCCCCATTTATTTTAAATATATTTTGACACAAAGATAATCTCCTATATACAACATGGTTCTCAAAAATTAATGGCAAATGACCTTTGATTTTCTTGACTTTCTTGTGCAACAAAATCATTGGCAACTTGCAAAATTTAAATCATATATATCCCTCAAAAAACAACCATCTAGTAACATGATTCTTCAAAATCGTGTAAAAATAGCTAGATGAATCGATTCCCATGAGACATTATGTGCCTATATGCCTTGAATGATTTCGTGATGTATATTGCATTGTTATCTTACTTCAAAATGTATGCATCTACCTTTAAGAAGTATATGTTAAGGAAATCTTTTTGATGATGCCAAAGGGGGAGATAAATACATACATTTCTAGGGGGAGAGATATATATATATAAGAAAGGGGGAGAGGATATACACTTTCTAATTGACATAAAAATATCTTGTAAAAGGTGAGAAATATTTAAAGTATTGTATGATTAAAGGGAGATGATTAAGAAGGAGAGAACATATATTAAGGGGGAGAGACCTTTGTTTCTTAAATACTTTCTTGATTTCTTGTGTCTATGATTTCATCAACATGTGGTATCAAATTATATATGATAGGGGGAGTCTTTATTACAATATATATGAATTGTTATGATACTAACACCCCAAGAGACAAACATTTGTTGTCATCATCAAAAAGGGGGAGAATGTATTTGTATGTTGATGTAGGTTTTGATAATGACACAACAAATGAAGAAGTATCAAAGATGTTATCAAGCAATTGATTATGTTTAATGTGGAATTTAAATTGGTTGATGTTTAATTTTGATGAACAATCAAGGACTTATGTTAAAGGCATTTAAAGAAGCTTAACACAAGTGCAAATGATCAACAAATGTGCCAAGAATCAAAGGATTGGAGCCAAGACTCATCAAATATCAAAAAGGATAAAACAAAGTGTCCAATTTCATGCAACAGGTGCATGAATCGATTCATTATGCAAGGCAAAGGAGAATGAATCGATTCATACGGTTTTTAGGACCCAGGAATGCATTTTTGCCAGCATGAATCGATTCATTACATGTGTGAATCGATTCACACGAAGACAGTGGCCCAGGATATGCTTTCTTAACAAAATGAATCGATTCTTTTCTCTTGTTTAATCATGTGAATCGATTCTTGTTGCTGTCAGAGCATAAAGTCATGCGCAGAATGAATGTTTCCCTTCGGTTGAATCAATTTGGAAGACCCTAGGCAATGTTCCATGACTTGTCCCTCTCCACATGCATGTGTTACATTGAAAATGCAATTAAATTAAATATTATACAAGCATGCTTCTTGATGCACATGCAATATTCTCTTGGAGACACTAAAAGGTTTATTGGAATTGCAATGCCAAGTTGAATGGAGACACACATGACCAATACTTCAAGCTCCCAAGGAATTAAATATTACACATGTCATGCCTCATGGAGCCTATAAATAGAGAAGGAGATGAAGGCAAAACTTACACCAAGCATTTGAAGCATTTCCATTTGCTTTCTTCCTCCTCCATTCTCTTGCTCTTCTACTTACTCTCTTTATTCTTTGATTGGTATATTTCTTGAGAGTTAATTTGTAGGAAAATTATATTTGTGTACTTAACTTGCATATCCTCTCCTTGAGAGTTATTATCTTGTGTAAGCTTTAACTTGTATATCCACTCTAGTGAGAGAGTTTCCTTGTATGCTCAAACATCAAACATCTTAGAAATTTTGGGTTGGGTTTCAACCTTGTAATTGTGAGATTGAGAGATTGGGTGGGGTGCCCTTGTACTTGTGAGGATTGGATTCTTGAGTGTGGGACACTAGGAAGTCACAATTGCTCAAAGTGTATCTCTAATCTACAATAGTGGAAATCCTCTAAGTGGGTTGCTTAGAGGCGAGACGTACACCGGCGTGGTGGAACTCGTATACATCGGTTTGCAAATCTTTCTTCCCTTAACTCATTTAATTTGTGCACTTAATTTGTTTGCTTAAATTCCTTGCTTTATTAATTTGACTAAGTGCATGATACATTAAGTTGAAACCTTTTTAATAACATTGTTAAACTTGGACTTAAGCATTTCTTTTGAATCAATCTTTCTAAAGTCCTATAAATTGCTTTGTAACTAAATTGATTCATTGTTCAAACTCTTTAAGTAGTTATTAGTTTGTCTTGTGTATAATTTGTTGCTTCTTGTTATCTAATTTATTATCTTAAGTATACATAGTGACAAAAGAATCAATTTCAAGAGCATTCCAAAGAAAATTTTTTAATACTCAATTCACCCCCCCTCTTGAGTAATTGAGGCCACTTGGTTAACACGAGAGAGCCGTGCCCCGTCAGACACCGAGGTATCTCGCTCACCATAGAGCCGCCCGCCCACTGGGCCCGCCACATAGGGTGCCTCGTCACCAAACTATGGACAGCTTCGTGACTCACACACCGAGTCACAGGGGAATTAACAAGAATGCTCGTGCACTGAGCCGCCCTCCCACTGGGCCGGCCTAGTGGAACCCCCTAATATTCCACATAGACAGCGATCGATATGCCATGGATGCAATGCAATACAAATCAAATGCATTTCTCACACTGTGCATCCTAAATGCCACTCATCAACCATCATCATCATAATCACCAACACCACCAAATACATCTTAGTGGATTTTATCACAGTTGGTTATAGCCATTATTTTCAAGTTTTAAGTGTGGCATTTTCATCTCAATATATTTTACATATTTTTCATATCATCCATGCAAGTCAATACTTGCGATCAACCACAATGGCATCACATCATTACATATCATTCATAAATATTACCACACATTCATTTAATGGATTTTCATCTCATTATTCATAACCATTGTCTTACATATTAGTGTGGTATTCACAATAATTCACAAATACAATTCAAACCACACATATAAGATCACATTTGTATCAACACAATAGTATTCAACAAATCATCAATATTAGCAACCATCCTTTATTCATGGAACGATTAACAATCTCGCCCATCATCATTCATTATCAATATCATCTCCGATTCATCGACTTGTAATGAATATATTGTCGTACAATCATCCCTCATTAGTTTCATCACTATATATACCAGGTGTGTTATAGATCAACCATCATTTAATATCATTAGTGGTGAATATTCATACTCTCATAATGTGTGTCAATCAATATCATTATCACCTAGACTCACCATCATCATATACCCCTACCATAATCTCTTACTTTTACATAATAAAGGGGGGGTTTAGGTAATAACAAGCTCATGTTAACTTTTAATACTAAGACATAAGAAAAGCTCACTTTTAGTCTTAATAATAGTGGGACATACCACAATTATCACCTATTAGTCCCAATTTGACCACCATAAAAAGTTGGGTTCAAAACCCTCTTAAACTTGAATTTTTCAACGCAATGAGTTTGGTATTTTTCACTTAATGAGAGTTAGAAAACTACAATTAAAGTGAGACTACTTTTGAAACCTTCGTAACATAATTATCTACAACTTTCATAAAGAACTCAGAGGCCAAAAATGTCATTAAGATCCCCAAACGGCCTAAAAACAGCAAAGAATGCTTATCGGGCAATCCTGTCGTAGCTAATCGATTAGGCCAAGCACCTAATCGATTACAAATGAATCAGAAGGTCTGTAATCGATTACAAATAAAATAGAATGCCTGTAATCAATTAGGAACACCTTTGTAATCGATTACGCATACCAGAATGCAGAAATTATGCAGAAAATACATAATTTTAGAACTTCTAACCCCCTAACTTTTTCATATCAACTCTAAATGCTACCAAATTTTGACACCAACTAAATTACACCATTTGTGACACGTGGCCACCAGTCTCATTCAAAAATTCTTTAAAATAAGATACTTATGCGTATAAATGTGTTTTACCTATTTTAAGCCTCTTTAATGCAACTCAAGGGTCATTTCTTACTTAAATTGACCCATTCCAATTTTCACAAGTTTTAATTCATACATGGAAGCTATTGGAACTACCCTATGTCATCAAAACCACATAACACTCTATTTGACCCCTTCACTTCCATGATTATGCATTAAAATGCACTTTGTGGACTACAATATGACTCAAATCATCTATCATTCATTTCATTATGGGTCTTTCATTTCAATACATCAATTCCCATTAAGGGACCATTAACCATTCATCACCATCTCATATATATATATATATATATATATATATAGAATTTCCAAAATTCAACCATTTGCCAAGCCTAGCATTTACCACATCATTAATTCAATATTCAACATTCAACATAATTATGGCAAGGCAATGCATGAGTTCATACATATACATAATTCAACAATTATTCACTCATGCAAATTTGAAATGCAAACTCCTCTCCTACCTCAAGAAAAGAACCGCAATCCAAGTGCTCTGATTGCCTCGATCGTTCTGCATCATCGTCCGGAACACAATCCTATCACAAACATACATATACATGCTATTAATATACCATCATAAGGCATCATCCCCTAAAACTCATTATCAAGTCATAGACTTATCTAAATCCCATTTATACGCTCATGTTAGGCTTCAGGAATTCCTCTCCCAAGACCAAGATTCTTTAAATCTTAAAGGGCTAACCACACCTAACAACAACAATACTATAGCCCTTAGCCTTAAGACTTCCAAATCACCACATGAATCATTCAACCATCACTAAAATTTATTTAAACTCATTATAAGCCTCTTGGCTCCATCTAAGACTACCAATTCAACTATTTCAAAATGGCATACCTACTCATCAACTCAAGTATCTATTTCCTTAATCCATTATCAATGGCTTGCAACCATTTTTAACATCATCATAAACATCAACAATCTAAATTAATTCCTCCAACCACATACATACTCATATACACTCCTCTCCCAATCCTTAATAATCAACACCAATGCTTCAAACATTCATTTCCTCATATAAAATCATTCTAGAGTATTCAAAGCTATCAAAATCATCAATTTAACCAAAATCCCCAAATCACTACACTTAAGGTTTTTTATCAAGACTCAATAACCATTTCTAATAACCACCAATCTCCATCATTAACAACACCTACACATACATTATCATGGGTTTTCATTAAAAATCATCTGTCATGACATTATTACTCATTTCCCCCAAATCCTATTGTTGGGGTTCCATTAAAATCAAACAACCACCACTAACAACCATCATCTTCCATCTCTAATCATACCATTTTCGTGTACCATATTGTGCCCTCATAACACTCACACTAAAACACCCTACCTTAGGGTTTCTCATCATAAATGCCTCTCCAAGATCAACCCATACATATTTAACACTCTCCCAATAACCCAATCATATAACTAAGGGTTAGAGCTCAAGAAAATGGAGAGGAAGCTTTACCTCAAGCAAAAGGGAGTGAGCTCCAAGAATGGGGGAGAGAGAGAACAAAAATACAAGGGAGAGGGAGAGCTTCTAATCACCATTGTCATCTCTTCCAAGCTTGAAGGAGAACGAAAATGAAGAAGGAGAAGGCACACCACCATGCTTAGGGTTTTTAGAAGAGGAAGAAGAAGATGAGTGGAAGAGGAAATAAAGAGAATAGGAAGAAGAAGGAGAAGAAGAAGTGACGTGAAATTGAGAGAAGGGGGAGGGATTTTTGTTTTAAAGTTTAGCCCTCATTAATAATTTCTCCGTTTTATAATACGCAGGTTCTCTGTTCGGGCTTAATACTAAATCCAGAAATTATTCCGAAGACATATTCAAATTCCCAATAATATTCTTAACAGCCCTGACCAATGGAATCTCAATTGGAGATACTTGGTCCGACACTCATATTCTAACCGGGTATAATTTTAACTCTTAAAGTCCCAATAAATCATAAATAATTCTTATAAATCTCAATTTAATCATTTTAATATTTTTGGGACATTTATTAACCCATTTATAATTGTTTAATATTTATTTCTCCTATTTAATCATTTTTATAAAATTCAGGATGTTACATCGTGGGTCCAAAAAATTGGCCCATTTAGAAACTAAGATAAAAAGAACATGAAACTAAGAATGATCATATATAGTTTACATCAAAATTATTAACGTGATAGATCAATTATTTCAAATATAAGATTGAGTGAAATGTATTAAAATTAAAACCTCTTTAGTAATGGAATTAACGTGAAATCAATTATTATAGCAACTATTCTTTCTCAAAGTTTCCACCTTTATTTATGTTTTTGACTTAGGGTTAGTTTTGGGTGCTTGGTCTGCCTTATTTGTTTTTTATTCACGTGTCAAATATTAATTATGGGTCCATAACCAAAGCAATTCCTTTATGCAATTTTTTTGTACTATTTTTTTATGGAGATTTGGGTGGCAATTGATTAAGGCACCGTCTGGTTGTAAATGGAGAGTTTGCAAATGGAGTTTATAAGTAGGGGAGTTAATTGAAGTTTTGATTATCTCTAACGACGTGAATGATCAATATTAACTTTTATCTCTTTTCTAAACATCGTTTCCCTAACTATAAACCAAACAGACATTAAACTTGTTTTTATCGAACTAAAGATCTCAAGAAATTAATTTATTATATTTAATTAATATAGAATTAAAAGATTTTATATTAATAACATTAACGTGAGAACATTAAAACATGAAAAAAATTAAAGAAAAAAATATGGTACTGAATAATCTACATATACTTAAAAAATGTTTACTCATTATTTATAATTTTTTTGTATTTACAAATTGTCTTATAATTAGCTTTAATTTAACAACTAAAATCACATAAAATATAAATTTTATATGTATATATAAGTTAAATGAATAGATGCCACTTGCAACAAAGAATTAAAGCCAAATATAAAAAATTGTGTGATACAATAGAAAATGATGAAAAGTTTAATAAAGAATATGTACATAAGGTTGGATTCATTATGCAACATATTCTTAGACAGAATTAAAACACAAAATGATATGAAGCGTTTGAAGAATTTGGTTTACTCTAAAGAAAGTTTATATAATGAAAAGAAAAAGGTTCAAATGTGGGACATGTTATTTTTATATTGTACATGATTTAAATTAAAATTATACAATTTATATAAAATTATAAATTTTACAATTTAATTTTTAAATTACAATAATGTAAATTAAAGAGAGTAAGATTATATATATATATATATATATATATATATATATATATAATAAATTAATAGTTATAACCATCTTTCTTTTTCATTCAATAAAAGACCATCTTCCTTTGATGCCTACTTTAATATTTGCGCATTTTTATTCATGTATATTATGCATAATGGGAAATTTTTTAAAATATAAAATCGTAAAATGTAGTAAATTAAGATGAGGCTCCCCACCAAATACATTTCCTTTTTTATTGAATTTCCAGTCTCAATTATACATTGAGTCTATTTTGTTTTGATGTAATTATTAACAACTTCTTACGGTAAACAATAGAAACTTATTATTCACCTCTATTTAAGATATTCTGATATATGACAACTTGAAGTTACTGTGAATGAAAATACGATCAATTTTTAAAATAAAAGATTTTAATTAATTACCATTGTTGTTATTATTATTATTATTTTTTTGTTATAATATTATAATATTATTACATGAAAATAGTACAAGGGTCAAGGATTATTTTTATATGAAACACTTATCAAAAGGGATTTGTAACCATGGTTAAAGTTAACCTAATCTTACTACTGATAAACAAACACTCGGTTAACTTTGAGCCACTATAAATTCGAAGGCACAGTAAAGAAAACAACAACCAAAACCGTAATCTTTATTTTGAAAGTTGACAAAGGGAAGCATTAGAAGAAGATTAATTGTTTGGGCAATGGGGGAAGAGGCGAAAACAAGGGAGACACTATCATGGGCACATTCCCTCAATTTGGAGGCTGGAAGAGTTTCCATCACTCCAACCCACTTCTCTAAGGTTAATTAATTTCTCTCACAACCATTTTCTTACTTGAATTTTTTGTCTCTTTTTTCCAGAAAAATTTAGGGAAGCTAATTGTAACTCACTCCATTTCTAATAAGTATAAATCTCGAATAATTTTCAAACTGTTGTGGGAATCAGTTCATGAATCCATGTATTTAAATCGTAGAAATAAACTTTTGTGAGTTTCTTATTGTACTGTGTAAAACTATTGTATTCATGTAATCTCAAGTTAATCACTATTAAATTCTGGATGATGAATATTAACAGTTGGGATGGAAGAGTACTCTGATTTTAGCATTTCAAAGCATAGGCATTGTGTATGGTGATCTTGGAACATCTCCACTTTATGTGTTGTCAAGCATTTTTGCTGATGGAATTCACCACACTGATGACATTCTGGGAGTCTTGTCTCTCATAATCTACACCATTGTGACCATACCCATGCTCAAATATGTCTTCATCGTATTGCATGCTAACGACAATGGCAATGGTAAGTTTCATCAGTACACCACAAAAATTACATGATCGGCACTGTTTGTTGATTCAAATCAGTTTTCTTTTCTTAATTATTGCTGCTCATTTTATTATTTTGAAGAAGTCACGGGAGTACCTTTTTTTTTTGGTTCTGTATGAAATTACACAAAAAACAAAATTGTAAACAATTGGGTTGAGATTGAAGATTTTTAGCTTGCAAGTGAAAATTCAGATTTATTTTAGATTTCAATATTTGAGAGAAAAAATGTTTGAAATGAAATTAAAACTTAAATAAACATGCAAGATTCAAACATATTATTTATCCTAATTTTATTGTAGTTAGGGGGAATAAAGTAAACAAAATTTGAGGTCAAATTTCGCATAAGCTAATAATGATAACGCGTTTCTTTTGAAAGGAAGTTGTAAACTTGACTGAAATGAATAACAATAATGTTTTCCAATTTTGCATTAATTAGGTGGAGCGTTTGCCCTATATTCACTGATATGTAGGCATGCCAAAGTGAGCTTGATTCCAAATCAGCAACGAGAGGATATGGAGCTTTCAAATTACACACTTGAGATACCATCCAAGCTGAAAGGAACCAGAAACTTAAAGCAAAAGGTTGAGAATAGTTACTTTGCAAGGGTTATGCTTGTTCTTATAACCATGCTCGGAACTTCAATGGTCATAGGAGATGGGATTTTTACTCCCTCAATGTCAGGTTCAGTATTTCTTCCTTCTTCTTTTCCACCTCATTTTATTTATATACTCTTTCAAAAAATCATTAGTAATTCCATTCCATATTAAAATAGTTTGACTATAAACGTTATTTTTTTAAATGGAAAAATTACCTAAACGACCCAATATACATACTATCAACGTAAATTTATTAAAGTAGGTAGGTGAGATACTAATAAATGAAATATTGGTAATTTATATATATATATATCACACATATTAATTAGTGTTTTGATCCATGCGTTGCATAAAAAAATAATTTTTTTAGTGTTTTATATTTGTACATTTAAGATTAAAATTAAATTGAATGAAAGTATTATTTTACAATCAATATATACTATATGATATGAATCAATAATAATTTCTAATTTACATAGAAACAATTCTTCATTTCAAAAATCGATTGATTATTTTAATTGAACGTGATGTGTTGAAATGCAATTTTTATTTGTTCCTTTCTTAAAAAGGTCACAACATTTTTTTATGATTAATATATGTTATATAACTAAAGATGTGAATGCGAGTTACCTACTCCGCCTCGTAGAGCTAACAATTCAAATGGGCGGTCTTAATCGAACTGGGTCTGATCAGGTTACAGGCTACTTAAGGTGGACCAAAAATCCTAACATACCCAATAGTCTCATAAGCTAAACAAATTATGCTAGTCAAGTTTTATAAATTTCTATAATTTTGTTTATTTTGATTAATTTATTTTTCAATCACTAAAGTGAGAATTAATTTTGTATTTCCTAATTCACCTATTCTAGATAATGAGAATATTTTGTATTTGTAGAAATTCTAATTTATTTTAATAAATAAATAAAATATATTTCAAAAAATTTCATTTATTATTAAATTTTTAAAAGTTAAATTTAATAACATATTTTCAATGCTGGTTTATTACGGGTAGCACTTAGTATTTCAATTTTTTATTAACCTTTTATTAATTCAAATGTTGGATATGAAATATTAGACTTTGGTAGGGTTGAGTAGCGGATCAGATTTACCAGTTTAATCTGATTATCTAATTTAATCTAACAAATTTTAATTCACTATATTATACCTAATGATAAAGTTGTTGGAAAAATAGATTGAGCTACCTTGTTATTGTTGTTATTTTATTTTGATTCAAAATGTATTATTAAAATGGGTTCGGTTTGGTTTGAAAAAATAAATTTGTTGATTTAGATTTATATTTCTATCAATAATGTGTGTTTTAAAAAATAACAAGAAGTATATTGTGGTGTTTGATATGGATTATTTTTAATGTTTGAATTTTTTTCCATATTCTAGTATAGAATTTACCTAATTAATCATTATAACATAGAATAGTATTTTTAAATCATTAATATTTATACATAGCATATTTTAATTATAACATATTGTATTTATTTAGTATATTTGTATATATTGTATAAAATTTCAAGCATAATTAATTTAGACAATTTCTTAACTGAACTATATTTTGAAATAAATTTCCCTTCGCAGATTTTTTTATTATATTATGAATATAAATTAAATGTTCTTATATTTAAAATGGTGTATACATTCTAGTTAATTATTAAATAAAGTAAAAGATTTTCTGAACTAACATCTTATTCTTATGTCATATATTTATGTAGTTCTTTCTGCAGTAAGCGGGATCAGTGCCTCATTAGGCGAAGGTATACATTTATATTAGGATTATACTTAATTTGTCACTCTCTTTTTTTTGTTATTTCTTTTTGGTGTGTTTACTATAATGATTGTTATAAAAATTATAATATTTGAATTGGTAAATTTTTCAGATGCTGTTGTGGGGATCACTATAGTGATATTGGTCTTTCTTTTTTCTATGCAAAGATTTGGTACTGACAAAGTGGGACTTTCATTTGCTCCAATTCTCACACTGTGGTTTGTTCTCATTAGCGGAATTGGTCTTTACAATTTGTTTAAACATGACATTGGAGTATTGCGTGCTTTTAATCCAAAATGTATTTATGATTACTTCAAACGAAATGGGTTTAAACAAGGATGGTTGTCTCTTGGTGGAATCTTTCTATGCATCACAGGTAATTTGCATTGCATCTAACAATCAATATTTGTTTAATCAAGTTGAATCATTCTTAATTCTATCTATTATCTAAATGTATTAGGATCTGAGGCAATGTTTGCTGACTTGGGTCACTTTAATGTGCGAGCCATTCAAGTAAGTAAACAAATATATGCATTTTCATTTTGTTATAATTACAGTTAAATTGATATTGTAATATATGTTGCAGATTAGCTTTTCTTCTGTCGTATTTCCTGCAATAGTGATTGCATATATTGGAGAAGCAGCATTTTTACGAAAATTTCCAGACCAGGCGTCTAATACTTTCTATGCATGCGTACCAGGTACCGTGATTATTAATATTTTTACCAAATGTCCATTGATATATTAAAAATTCTTCTAGTATAATCAAAGGTTTAATTGGATTTTCTTTCTTGATCCTTTCCTCTCCATGTCATGAATAACATGTAGGGCACTTATATTGGCCAACATTTGTTATTGCGATTCTTGCTTCCATCATAGCCAGCCAGTCAATGGTTTCTGGAGCATTTTCTATTATATCCCAGGCCCAAAATTTGGGTTGTTTCCCAAAGGTTAAGGTTGTGCATACTTCCACAAAGCATAAAGGTCAAGTGTATATTCCTGATATCAACTATATGTTGATGATTGCTTGTATTATTGTCAGTGCTGCCTTCAAGACCTCCACAAAAATGAGTCACGCATATGGTAACTATCTACTTATAAATCATCACATCATGAATCATTGCATGGTTTATGACCACCACGTTAGACATGGTTCGGTCAGTTCACACATGTAATACCATGGTTGACAGGCCGAACACAAATTAGACAAATATTTCTTCTTTACACTACAAATAAATTCATTTTTTAACACATTAAAATAAAACATGTAAGCTATAAAATTGTAAGCTTTATTATACTAGCACAACATGGCAAGTGACCAAGTTCTATGATGTTTGATGTAGGGATTGCAGTAGTTTGTGATATGACAATCACAACATTTCTGGTTTGTTTTATTATGTTGGTTATATGGAAGGAAAACATATGTCTGGTTGCTCTCTTCTTGCCATTTGGTTGCATTGAGCTTCTTTATCTATCATCACAAATGACTAAGTTCACAAAGGGAGGCTTTGTTCCTCTTGTATTGGCTTTCTTCTTGACAGCACTAATGGGGATATGGCATTATGTGCAAAAGGAAAGGTACATGTTTGAACTCAACAACAAGATTTCCATAGAGTCTTTAGGAAAGCTAGTCAACAAGGAAAACATAAACCGCATGCCTGGAATTGGACTACTGTATTCAGAGCTAGTACAAGGCATTCCTCCTATATTTCCACATTTTATTGCCAACATACCATCCATTCATTCAGTTGTTATGTTTGTTTCCATCAAGGCAATTCCTATTGCAACAGTTGCATTGGAAGAGAGGTTTTTGTTTCGACGCATAGAGCTTAGAGATCACAACATATTTTGTTGTGTCGTGAGACATGGATATAGGGATGTGCTTGCGGATCATGAGGAGTTTGAGTCCCAATTAGTGTATTATTTGAAGGAATTTATCACACAAGAAACCATTATGCATGAGGCTGAGGCGACAACAACAACTGTTGAACAAGTAACAAGTATTCATATTGATCATACTAATGAGAATGAGGTGGTACGCATTTCACATGGTTACACTATTAATGATACATTAACTGAAGAAGGAAAACATAGTTCTAATGGTAACTCTTCTGATTCCATTACAATGTTGAGGGCTGCTAACTCATATAGTTTGTCTTCCTCACACATGGAGGGAGTTGAAAAGGAGATAAAGTTTATAGAGAAAGCAATGGAGAAAGGTGTGGTCCATATGCTAGGGGAAGCAGAGGTGGTGGCAAATCCAAAATCATCCATCTTCAATAAGATAGTTATCAACTATGTGTATAGCTTCCTGAGAAAGAACTTCCGACAAATGGATAAAGTGATGGCAATTCCTCGTAACAGGCTTCTAAAGGTTGGAATGACATATGAAATATGACATACATGACATGCATATGTGAATCGGGTCATTGCTACTATAAATAACTAAAGTGCAATCAAGATTGTATGAAATATGAATGACATTTTTATGGAGTAGTTATTGTCCTCTTATATGCCTATTGATACTCTTTTATAAGTAAATTTTATCTAAATTTGGTAAACAAAAAATTAAAGGACATTTTTTTGAAACATTATGCAATTTACAAATTAGAATTTCTATATTATTATTTTAACCTTTTTACATACTTTTTAAAAGATACCTGAGTTCAGATCATGTAAAATCTATGTATAAATAAATATAAAAAGTTGAATTGTATATTAATTTAACATCAAATTAATCGATATAAAAAGTAACTTTTAATATTGGTTTTGATAGATACCTGATATAGAAAGTGACTTTTCACATTAATTTTATTGAAGAACATATATAAATCCATAAACTTCTACACCATTTATAAAATAACCAATATAAAGCATTGTGATTTTTTTTACTATACGTACTCTCTGCTTCTAGAATTACCTTTATTTGAAGCATTTTATGTTGGGTGGTACTTGGAATTGAATATCAATATAAGAAAAGAAAAATAGGAGTAAATAAGAAATTTAAATAAAAAGATAATATGCGACGCTTGCCACTAATCAATTTGTAGTGGAGAAAAGAGTATCATGAAATTGTATTTAATAAAACATAAAATAATATCAGCATCAATAATATATACATATTTAAGTTAGAAAATTGAATTAGACCGATTGATTTAATTCAAATATTGGTGAACCTAATAGGTCATAATCTAAATGACTCACATGAAAACGGTGAAAAAAAAATCAATCCAAAATTGATCAATCAAATTGATCATGGGCTCGTTATAGTGTATCTAGGTATATCTAAAAAATACACCTTTTGTTTCTTACTTTTTTCTTTTAAATTCAAAATTTTAAAATAAATTAAAGCACATATGCAAATGTGTACATGTTATGTTAACTTAATTTTCACATAATATTGCATTAATTTCTTATAAAATATTTTATTATAACTAACTATTCAATGTTAAACTCTTAACCAAATTTTAAAACATTACAAATAAAATATCTCTTTTTTAAATTATTTTTGAGTCCTCCTAGAAAAAAAGAGTGCATAATTTCAAGTAGGTAGGAATATTTTCATTTGTTATTTATAATATATAAACAAAGTTAGAATGATTTATTTTTTTTAGTTTTGTTAGCAATCAAATTGAGATTTATAAAAATCTCATATATATTACTCAACAAACTTAATTAAATCTCGTTGAAAAAATCTACCTTTATTACATACTAGTACAAAGCCTCTCAATTACTCATCGTCAAATCAAACTTAGTTGTAATGTAATCATGGGTTAACAGTTGCATACATCTTATCTTAAAACAATATAAAAAGATTTTTTTTAAGTAAACATGCAACTAATTCAACTAATTCAACAAGAGAAGGGTGGGGGGACCAATATTGCGTGTCGTCGTAAAACTCAAACTGGAGACAAATTCCAGCATTGGCAATCAAGCGTATCTTCATGATTGGACTGGTTTCAATTTTCATTGAAATTATGAAAGAGGATCATAAATCATGGCGAATTTGTAACACCTCTATTTTTATTTTTATATTAAAATTTTAAAAGAATTAAATTATAGTTCTTTTAAACTTTTTAATCTACGTATTATTTATGATTTTTTGAAATTTTGAATTATTTTAATAAAATAATAATTTTTTAAATAATTTTAAAGTTCATATAAGTGACTTAAAATTAAAAATATTTATAAGAAAATAAAGTTAAATTATAAAAAAATTTTAAAATCTATTTCAAATAGACTTATCTAAAAATGATCGGTTTGAGAAAAATCTTGATTTTTTCCAATCGTTAAAAAATTGAAAACGTATCAATAATTTTTTACTAACAGAAAATTTTAGATTTTTAAAATTTAAACTTTATATTACTTATTATAAAATTAGTGACGACTGATATAATATCGCTAAATTTCAAAAAGGACTGATTTTGAATATTTAAAATATACCGAGTGAAAGGTTACTATTTGGCTTAATAATTCAGCAGACATTTAACATGCAAAACACTGTGCATGTACGAAATTTTCAAAAGATGCACAGTAACCAGGATTGAATTTTCAAAAAATATACAGTACTTTTATATTAAAATAATGGAATGTATAGTAATTTCCCTTCCTATAAATATCGAAGGAATTCTTCTTTATAATTCACAGTTTCAGATTAAGTTTTCTTAATATAGTAGTGTTAGTGAGATAGTGGTGGAAGTAAGAGAGAGAAATAATTTTTTTTTGCAAGAAGGTTCTGTCAAAATCCTAAGGTAAGAATACCTCTCTTTTATATTTTTTAGGGTTATTTTCATATCGTTTTTAGAAATCTATTATTATACTGGAAATAATATTATTTGAAGTTACTATTTTGAATAGTAAAATACTATTTCAATAGTAAATTACTATTTCAATAGTAAATTACTATTCAAATAGTAAATTACTATTTACTGTTACTATTTATCTTTACTACTTATGTTTTACTATTTACCGTTACTATTTATTCACAAGTGAAAAAACCCCAAACAGCTACCTCAAATTAGCGACCACCACATGCCGTCGCTAAATAGCGACCGTGTTAGCGACCGCTTGATGCCAAAAGGGACCTAAAAGTTGTTAGCGACTCAATTAGCGACCGCGTGTTAAACCGGTCGCTAATCCTTGTCAACACCGTCGCTAGCAGGGTCGCTATATTTTAACTCCACCATTTTTTCTTTCCCGCCCTGGTTTTCACTTGGCGGCAAACAGTTGCGACGGTAAACCACCGTCGCTAATGTTCCCTCCAACTAAAGCGACGGTCAATCCGCGTCGCTATGGTTTATACTAGTGACGGAGCTACAATACCGTCGCTAATATTTTCACCTATGCTCCAGATATTTTTCCTGTTGAAGTTAGTGACGGGTAGAGTAACCGTCGCTAAGGTATAGGAGATTAGTGACGGTTGGGCGATTCCGTCGCTATGTGTGAAGAGATTAGCGACGGTAAGGTCTACCGTCGCTATGTTTTCGTCTTCCCTCCACACTATTGAATTTAAATACTTGGAAGGTAGTGACGGGGGTGTGAAACCGTCGCTAAGATTCAGGATATTAGTGACGGATTCGTCTTCCCGTCGCTATGTATTTCACTTCCCTCCATTTTTTCCTTTTAATGATTGAAGTTAGTGACGGTGGGTTGAGGCCGTCGCTAGTTTTCAGGGGATTAGGGACGGAGTTGGTGTACCGTCGCTAAGTGTTTAAAGGTAGTGACGGAGTTGGTGTACCGTCGCTAAGTCTCGTGTGTCACTAACACCTTTTCCCCTTAAAAACCCTAAACCGTCTCTTCTCTCTTAGTCTCTTAATCTCTCTTTCTCCTATCTTCCCTCTCTGTCTCAGTCTTACCCATTTTTGGTTCCCAGTTCCACCCTCACGGCTTACCTCTTTTCCCATCTTATTTCAACTCCCTGTTCCTTCCTCCTCCCTCATAGCTCACCCCTGTTCCTTCCTCCTCCCTCATAGCTCACCCCTCGCGCACTGCACCATCGGTGCACCAGTCCCCCCTCACGGCTTAGTGGCTCACGCAACACCACTCCCCCTATCTCCCTCACAACTGAGCGTTGACTCACACAGGACCAATACACTATCTCCTTCACAGGTCAGACACACTCACACAACACCAACGGTCGTTTCCCTCACGGCTTAGTGTTGGTCAGCTTCCAATCCTTCTCCTTTTCATTGATTTACTGTTTTGTAATTTCTTTTGTATGTTCCATATGCATTGCCCTTACAATAGATGAATTATTCCATTCCCATGTGCTTGCATTAGACTGAATTGTTCCATCCCCATGTGCTTGCATTGAGATTGTTTGGGTTTTGTTATTCAAAATAGCTGTGGATATGTTCATGTTAGTTCTGAATTTGTGTAGAATAAATTGAATTAAAGCTATTGTTCTACTATTTAATTTTGTTGAAAGATGAAATCCTAAAAAAAAATAGATAAGGGACTAATTCCAAAACTGGGTTATAGATGAGGGATCAAAAACTTAATTAAGCCTCCTAGTTATACCAAATAAACACACTTGTCTGGTTGATAGTTAATAATCATATAAAAATAAACAACAAACAAAAATATGGCTACATGATATAGAAACATGTTCATGACATTAAATAAGGAAAGAGTGATCACAAGTTAATTCACAAGAAACAAACCTTAAAGGTTGCTGCAGCATCTGCAGCAACGTCAAAATTTGGAAGTTGAATATAGTCAAAAAAAATTTCTTTGGTCTTATATATTTGCTTTCTATTTAAATGTTTGAATTGTTTTAATATATATATATATATATATATATATATACATATATATATATACATATATATATATATATTACATCTATGCTGTCAATATTTTTACAGGCAAACTTTAAAATATATGTTCAGATCAAATCAAAATTTCAAAAAGATTAGATCAAATCTTACTTACATTAATAATCAGGTCAAGATTAAGTATCTAATATCAAGAAGTAGATTAAATTAGATTTAACTCAACTCAACTTAACATATTTTCACGTTCATTACTTACTTAAATACAACCTTAAAATTAGAATCACTAATCTAAATTTTAGAAGTTATGTAAAATAAATAAAAATAGGTAATCATTTATTCTTGTTTTAAATTAAAGTATCTTATCAATGTAACAAAATTCAAATTAATATTAATTAGTCTCACATTCACATTGGATAAGAGAAATCCAAAAATTATTTGAGATGGATCCCCTCTATTTTCTATGTCATTTGCATAATCCCTCATTTGTCTCTTCCTCTTTACATTAATATCAAGAGAGCCATTTAAACTGTATCCAGCAGACTTCATCCTACCAATAAGATCAATAGCATACTCCTTTTTATCTTGGGAAAGAAGAAGTCTTCTGAGGAGCAGGTTACAAATTTGGGAACGTAAACCAAACGGTCTAGGGCTGATTTGGATACTGATGAACTTGTTCAAACAGATAACCACAGTGACACTAAAACTGAGGGGGAATTTGAAACTGAAACAGACACAGAGTATGTAGTTGTTAAACATATATACATAGGTTTATATATATCCTGAGACTAACCTTTCTTTTCATGATTTTATCCACAGATGACGGGACGTCGACTGCCCTTCAGTAGGGGTGGTGGGTCCAGGACCCCGGCTTCCCGTCTGGGGACTCCTACCCCAGGGCAGGAGACCACTCCATCACCACCACAGCGGACCACTCCATCACCACTACAGCAGACCACTCCATCACCACCACCACAGCAGACCACTCCATCACCACTACAGCAGACCACTCCATCACCACTACCACAGCAGACCACCCCATCACCCCCACAGCTGACCACCCCAGAGCAGACTCCTGGAGTTGGTGGCTTAGAGGACCATGGCCATCAGGCGACCCCACCTCCGGCATCCCCTCTGCCCATGTTGGTACCCGTGCCGGCCGGAGACGAGTAAGTGACTAAATTTCATATACTTTTATGTTATTTGTATGATACTTTATATTAGGGTTTAGTGGAAAGACTTGTTGGTTTATTGGATGTTACTTTAATTAGTACTTGTATAGATTGAATTGTACTGGGCACTCTTCTGTTTGTAACAGGGTAACTATTTAAACTTGGAAATGTTACATTTACATGGGAGACTCTGCCGAAATTTTGGGTGTCTCCCTAGATTGTGTGTTGTTTTACTCCTAACATAATTGTTGTCATTACAGCTTTGTTGATAGTAGTCGCACTACCAAAGCGATTACTAAGGTTTTGAAGGCCCAGTGGGATGGTCCATATATATCTTGGACAGATGCTGGGAAGGTTGTGCAAGATAGGTGGTTTGACACCTTCTCGGTAAGTTCCTAGCTCATTTATTGTGACTTGATTTGTAAAATAGACCTGTTATTAATTTTGATTTCTCAATTCATTTTACAGCGTGATTACCAGTGGGCGGAGGGTATGATTGATGAGATTAGGAAGGTCTTTGCCACAAAGACCTCCAAAATCATCAAGAGTACCCTTTGGAAGGTGAGGGACAAGGGTGAGCGCCCTCGTTGGATCCCGGAGGACCATTGGGACGAGATGGTCCAGAAGTGGGGCGGGGTCCCATTCCAGCAAGCGAGTGCTCGGAATAGGGCCAACAGAGCTGCCGATGCTGCAGCCTCGGTTTACACTGGGGGTAGCATTTCAACCCTCGAGCACAAGAAAAGATTTGTAAGTATATTTATGTTAAGCATTTCTATTATGATTCGTCTTACATGTTTACAAATAATAATCTCAATGTTTTTTGTCCACCACAGGAGCAGAGGGAGCACCAGGAGCCTTCTTTGTTTGAGGTCATGCAAATGACCAAGAAGAACAAAGCCGGTGCATGGGTAAACCAGAGGACTACGGATCTAGCGGTATTTACTTTTAACTGACACATGCTTATAATTTACAAATCAGCTTACTAATCCTATCGTTGTTTTTGAATTTACAGGAGGCGTATTAGGCCAGGAGGGCCGAGAAGGAGGCGGACCTGGTGGCTTCCACTCCTGAAGGGGAGGTTCCTCCCACCCTATCTTGTTCTGACGACAACGCCATCTATATGGAGGCTGTTGGCGGTGTGAACAAGAAAGGGAGGGTGTTTGGATTGGGTGGCGTCGGCACGCAGCTGGCGAAAAAGGGGAAGACCCCTTCCTCTTCGTCTTCCTCTGGTCTTCCGACTGAGGTCATTCAGGTAATTCAAAACCTGAACGATGAGCTACAGGAGGAGCGACGTCAAAGGCAGTTGCTGTTGGAGCGGCACAAGGCGGACCGACAGAAGGCCGAGGCGGACCGACAGCGGGCCGAGGAGCAGCACGCCGAGACTCGTCGGTAACTTGCTCAGCAGCAGGAGCTACTGATGCAGTTCATGGCGAGGCTACCTCCCCCCACTTCCCAGGCGCCCCCACCACCACTCCAGGATCCCCCACCACGTTGATTGTAGTTCTTTTATTTATACACATTGTATATTTGATTTTTAGTTATGTTATATTTTCATTCAGTATTTATTTTGTCATTCTTTATTTATTATGTCAATATTTATTGGTAATTACATTCAAATCACAAAGCCTTATTCTACCTATCATTAATAATTCAACCTATTTGATAAATTAATTTAATCTATTATTTTGTTTTTAATAATAATTTATTACTTCAAAAAAATTATTTTAATTTAATTATAAAATTTTATCAGCCAATACAAAATACAAAATATTAAGATATTTTTAAAGTTAAATTAACAAAACCAGTCAATATTGAATCAATTTTAAAAAAATTTAAAAATTCCCGTTAGCGACGGTCCACGTCCGTCGCTGACTTATTAACACTAGCGACGGACGTTGTGGTCGCTACCTGACAACCACTAGCGACGGACGTCGGCGTCGCTACATCGCAACCACTAGCGACGGATATTGTGGTCGCTACATCACAATCACTAGCGACGGAATGCCTTGGTCGCTGTATCACTACCTATAGCGACGGCGTACGGTGGTCGCTGGTGGCTGTTAGTAGCGACGGGGTCTCGAGGTCGCTGTATGGCAACACTTAGCGACGGCTGGAGTTATTGGGGCATAGACGATTTTAGCGACGGCCTTACGCCGTCAATAAGGTAGCGACGACAAGTATGTGGTCGCTGATGTGTTTTCGACGATGGTTTTAGCGACGTCCTCTTTCCCGTCTGCGATGCCGTCGCTAATGATTTTAGCGACGAGAATTCCATTGATTAGCGACCAATTCCTTCCGTCGCTAACAGTTGTTTTTTTAGTGGTGATTATTTACTATTTATTGTTACTATTCATGATTTACTATTTACTGTTACTATTCATATTTTACTATTTACTGTTACTATTCATAATTTACTATTCACTATTCACTATTCAAAATTTACCATTTCTGCTTTAAATAGTAATCTTAATTTTCATCTTGCTTCTATATTAAAATGAAATTGGTATGTTTTAGAACTCGAAGACGAGGCGTGCACTGATTTACAATAACGAATCAGTATACAAAAGGTAAGGGGAAGTGAGATAAGAATATAATATGAAAAGACATAAGAATAATGGGAGGAGTCCCCTGCTCCTTTTAAATTTAATAATATTATTATTTTAAAATATTAACTCTTTAACTTAAAATTTATAATAAATTTTTAAATTAAATATCTGATGTAACTAACTCTAACATACCTATGCAAGGACTTGTACTTTTATAACCTATATGAGCTGGACTATACCTATGCAAGGACTTGGACCACTATGACCCATATGGACTAAACTATACCTATGCAAGGACTGGATTATATGGACTTACATAGACCTATGCGGGGAATTGATCAAAAGAACTCAAAATCAACTATATTAATAACCATTTAAATTTTGAATTATGATATGTAATAATGATATTTAATTTAATTGATTGATTATGATTGATTATATTTGTGATTGATGATGTTTAACTGTGATTGACATTTTTTGATTATGATTGATGATCTTGTGATACAAAGTTGAACATATAAAGCATGACGAAAAGCTAAAACTCGGTAAGAATTTTCTTACCTTACTCTTTAAATTTTTTTATCTTTTATTTCTTCTTAGAAATTATTATTATTAACTTTACTTTTAATATTTAGAATAAAGTTTTTCAGAAGAAGTCATTTTATAAAAATTAATTTATAAAAAGGTTGAGATAATTAAATTTTGAATTAAAGAAAAATTTTATAATTTTAAGTATTTTTGGTTAATGATTTAAAGATTATTCTCTTTTAATAAAATAAAATTTTCAAAAGAAAATTATTTTCTTTTTCCAACTTAATAACTAAAGATATTTGGAAATAACTGAAATTTCTAAATTCGATCTTGTTAAGATTCAATTTGAGAAAGATTATGTAAAGTTTTATATGAAAGTTTTGAGATATTTAAGGCTTAGAAACTCAATTTCGGTGAGTTTTGAAAACTATACTAAATTTATTTCTGTGGGACAGAAATTTAGAGAATTGAGAAAATGTACAGTTTATTGAAATGATGTTGTAAACCTTTAAGGTATTTAATAATTGAGTTTCTAAAAGTCTTAACCAATTAAATACGCGAGTAGTTCATGCATCATAAATCATTAAAGTAAAACAAAATGATATTATCTGGGGACATATTATAGAAACTGAGGATACATTAGAGGAGACTTGATTACGAGCCTTGGGATGAGAGAGTGTGAAAGGGTGCTTCAGGGGACCTGGGGTAGCTCCCTAGTGTCAGGTACTTTCACAATAAAAACTTTCTCAATCTGACTAGTCTCTAAGTGTTTCCATACCAGTTGAGCTGTTCATATTATTATTATCCGGACTTATGGAACAGTGTAAACTCCTGTTGGCCCAGTGTAAATTAAAATTTAAGGGCCCACATATATAGGTAAATTATGATGAAGATATTGCATAACATTCATGCATTCATAACTGATTTTGTGTGTGATTGTGATTGTGATTGTGATTGATATTATTATATATATTAGTTTGTTAAAACCCTTTATTGCTTATGCCCCATTTGGGAATATTATATTCTGTTTCTCACTCCTTTCTCCGTGTTTTTGTTTCACATGTTTTAAATTGATAGTTCAGAGGGAAGGATCGAAGAATCTCGGCAGTAAAAATAGTACGTTCTAGAAAGGGAGCTCGGTATGAATACTGTGGTCCATTGAATAAATAAAATTATTAAGTAACTGCTTCTGGGCCATGGAGTTTACCCTCTTTCTTATAATGTTTAATATTTATTTTCTTCGGATGAATGTAAAATTACTTTATAAAGTTTTAATAATATTTATGAGGTATTTCAGAAATGATGTATGTAATTTATTCTGATAGTTTCCTTTAAACAATCATTTCTTTAGTAAAAATAAAAATTACAAATTTTTTTAGTATTTATTAAGGTGTAACAGAGGGTGTTACACACTTCAACTCTATACGTTAAGGAGATGTTTAATTCGTAGCTAGGGAAACAGAGTTGAAAGAATGAAAAATATAAAGATTGATATTGATTCTTCACGTCGTTAGAGATAATTAAAACTCCGTTAGAGACAATCAAAACTCCGTTTGACTGTAAGATAAACTTTTCCCCCACCAAACTCCGTTCCGCTGCAACTTCATTCCATCAACTTACCAAACAGCATCTAAGTGTTAACAACCTGTTAGAATTAAATTGAATCATAATAGACACACACTAACCAGGACCAATATTAGCCTAAAATATTTGTTTTAACTTAGTCTATAAATTTATGTTTAATTTTAAAAATATAATTTTATTAAATTTCAATAAGAAAATTTTTATCACTAATAGCTCGAATTTTAAAAAAAAATATCCTTGCATAAGGTTGCCCACTTATAGGAATCTGATGTGGGAGAATTTAGAGGAATTTGTAGGTGATTAGATGTTATCATTGGATTCAATTATCCTTAATTTAATAATTTTATGTATATAATAATAATTTATTAAATTTATTTGTTTCTTTTGTTTTCTCATTTTGATAACTAACTATTGATTTGATAAATCTAACATATAAGCTAGTTGAAACCATAATGTTTAAAATTGATAAGGGAAAACTTAAAACTAAAATGTTAACTAATTAAATTAAATTTGTTTAGTAAAACTAGCTAAGAATGAAGGAAGATGGAAAGAGGAGAGAGAGAGAGAGAAAAAAAAATTAATTAAATAAGTATATGACATATGACATCTATGTGTTACGGATGAAATGACTTTTCCATCAACCAAATCAAGAGTTAACAGAAGATATTGATGGTATATATGAGTTTGTGACAAATACTTAAAATTTTATAAGAATTATTATCTTACAAAAAAAAATTATAAGAACTTTTGACAAAACTGGACAACTTTTCATAGAATAAAAACATAATTAAGTCAAAATAGAATAACTTTTGAACCTTATGAGCTCAAACACTACTTCAAGTAACATTTCAAAAAATGTTA
Organism: Clitoria ternatea; assembly: GCA_037962975.1. NCBI lineage: Eukaryota > Viridiplantae > Streptophyta > Magnoliopsida > Fabales > Fabaceae > Clitoria > Clitoria ternatea. The sequence continues at coordinate 237,822,407 of CM075671.1, read as the reverse complement.
CAAATTACTAAAATAATTAATTACCAAACAAGACTATTTTGTCGCGACCAATATCGCAGCGGGGAGCCAACGGTAAAAAGAGAATAAAAAAATTTTGAAATTTTTTTTTAAAAAATAGGGAGTCGTCATCAATATTTTTTAAAGGTAAAATATCAGAAAAACATTTGTTGAGACACCAGTCATTGAAAAATGAAATTCTAAGTTCGGGAGCCCAATTACAAATGAGAAAGGTATTAGCACCTCACGCTATCCATTATAAAATGGTTACCTCAAATTGATCGTGCACATTTTTAAATAGCTCAAAAATTAATTTAACCTCTCAAGAAAGGAAACAAACAACACGAACAAAGAAAAAAGAAATTTCTAAAATAAGGTTAACAACATGTGTCCAAATTAATCTTAAATTGAACAGCTTAAATAAATAATAACAATAATAATTAAAAATAAAATAGAATAAAATAAAAGATTAATAGGATGTCTCATCTAAATTAATCTTAAGTTGTATATAATAAAATTTAAGAAAGTTAAAATAAAATAAAAATAAAGTAAAATAAGAGAAGATAAAATAAAATAGAGTGGAATAAAATAAATTAAGGTAAAATAAATTAAATTAAATTAAAATAAAAGATTAATAGGAAGTCTCATCCAAATTAATCTTTTTTATAAGAAATATTATTATTTAACAAATAGAAAAGAGATTGAAAATATGAGAAGATTAACAAGACGTCACGTCTAAATTAACCTTCTCGTAATAAAATTGTGTTTTTAAATTAAATAGTGACAATATCAAATTAATCGAAATAAGGCGAAGACACAAAAATTACTAAAAGGAAAACGGGTCCGACAGGAATTATGTTCGCTCCTACGTATTCCCGAGTATGTCGAGAAATCAAGGTTACGTAGTTCTTGGATTTGGAAATGAACTTTTGAAAATTGATTTTTTAGGCTTTGAACTATATTTTAGGTTTTGGAATAAAATAAGATTGAAACTTTGATTTTTATTTAAGGGAAACATTTGCTTTTTTTTAAAAAAAATAGACTTCATTGTATTTTGGGAAATTTTAATAAAAGAGGGGTTTTATGTGAAAGGAGAATACAAACAGTATTCCATACGTGTATCACCCTCTTACGATCTTATAATATCGATGTAAACAAAGTGTTTGTACAACACCGCTATAAGATCATTGCATGATTTTTTTTAATGATAAAATAGGAGATATACTTTTTATTTTTGATATGGCCAACAAAGAATATAAATTAACACCTATATAAAAAAAGTAATGAAAAGAAAAAATAACAATAAAAACTTATTAACAATACAAAAAGAGAAACTAAAACAGTAATCAAAAGGAAAAAAGAAACAAACATAAATAAATAAAGGCTAAAAGGTAAAATTAGCCCCTAAGAAATATTCAATTTTGTTATAGCCTCCTAAAATAATTTTTTCCAGTTTTAGACCCATCTAATATTTTATTTAGTAGTATTAAACCCCTACTTTTAAAAAGTGTTGAGGTGGAGCCTGTCTTTTTGCCACTGGCTTCACACGTGGCATGTGACTCAGCCTCACAATGCTGACTAGGATTAAATGGAGAATTAATTGAGATTAGTAAGGATTAATTGAGTTAATTATAATTGTTTATTAAAAGTAGAAAGGTTTTGTTTAAAAAATATTGCAGGGTTGTAATTTTTTTAAAAAAAAGTTCTTTCTTTCTTTCTTCCTTCGTCTTCCTCACACGTTTCTTTGGCACCCATTCGACTCCCGCGTGAGTTCACCTCCGAAGAAGAAGAGAGGTAACCGTACGAAAGTGAAATCTAGAGTGGAGTGGTCATGTGCGTGTCTGGAGGAAAAAGGTGTTGCGCGTGAGTTAAAAGGGCAACAAACGGGTAAGATTCCTTACTTATGTTTTTTCAGTGAGAACTTTGAATTGTTTTATTGTTAGTGGGGACCATGAAAGGGTTATAGTATTCTTGTTTATGAACCCCATGTGAAACGTTTTGTAATATTGTCTCAATGTGCATGTGTGACAGTTATTTTTATTTTCCAACAAACGGGTAAGATGAGTTTTGCAGTCGTTTTTCATCACAAGGGGAGGTTTACTGATGGTCCACCAATGGAGTACATAGAGAATGAAATTGTAGTCATCCATAACATTGATATTGATAGGTGGTCTTATTTTGAGTGTGAGGCTTTGGTTATAGAATTGGGTTATAAAAGGGGAAACTTTAAAATGTGGTGGAAAAAAGGTTTTGGGGAGTTTGTTAGGATTACATGGGATTGTCATGCATTGGAAGTGGGCGAGTTTGCTATAAAAAATGGTTGTGAGGTGGATATTTTTATTGAACATTTAGTTATAGATGGTGACATTGTACTGGAGTTAACATACAAAGAGGAAAGAAGGGGGGCTGAGAAAGAGGTTGTGGAGAGGGAAGATGGCCCAGTTAACAAAGCTGGAAGGACCAAATCTAGGCCCATGGTGAGGCCATTTGGCCCACCCAAAAAGGTGAAGACTAGACAAAAAATTTATAAAAGTAGGAAAGACAACTTATTTGGTTGTGGTGAAGAAAAACTTGATGTTCAGGGGACTCATACTGGGAATGGAGGAAGAGAGGGGTTGGAAACTGAGAAAGGTGATGAATCAGAAGGTGTTAAAGTTATTTCTGACATTGGAGATGGTGTTGATTCTGTTTGTGATGGGGGAGAGGGGGTGGAAGTTGTTTCTAATAGGGGAGAGGGTGTTGAAGCTGTTTCTGACAATGTGGAGGGGGTTGAAGATGTCTCTGATAAAGTGGAGGGGGTTGAAGCTGTATCTGATAAAATAGAGGGGGTTGAAGGTGTTTCTGACAAAGTGGAGGGGGTTAAAGCTGTTTCTGATAGGGGAAAGGGTGTTAGAGAGGGTTTTGATAACATGGAGGAAGTTGAATCTGGTATGAATGACAACCAGGGTGTTGAAGATGAAGACTATGATGAGCAGACTGATAAGGATGAGGACTATGATGTAGAAGGTGCAGGCTTAGGTACAGAGTGGAATAGTTTTATAGATGAGGAGCATTGTGGTGACATTGAGTTTGACTATGAAACAGATGGTGTTAGTAGTTATGTGGATTCAGATGAGGATAGTGATGATGTGGATTTTCAATTTCTGGCATTTGAGGAAGACAGGTTAGGGAGGAAGTTTGAACTCAAGTTGGGGATGGAGTTCACTTCCATGGTTCAGTTTAGACAAGCTATACTGGAATACAATATGCATAAGGGAAAGCAAGTAAAGTACATAAAGAATGAGCCATATAGGTGTAGAGTGGCTTGCAGTCAGGAAGGATGCTTATGGCTGGCCTTTGCTAGTCGTGTTGGGAAGACAAATATTATCAGGTTAAAGACATTCATCAATAATCATACATGTGGCAGGGTGTATGAGAACAAGAATGTTAATGCCAAATGGGTTGCAAAAGTGATATTGCCAAAGATGAAAAGTAACAGAAACATGAAGTTGGAGGGGATTAAGGCTGAGTTGAGGCTTAGTCACCAGGTTGGTATAAGTGGCTGGACAGCATACAATGCTAGACGAATGGCAATTGAGATGATGGAAGGAGAGGCAAGCAAACAGTATGACCTGCTTTGGAACTATAGTGCTGAGTTGAGGAGAGTTAATGATGGTGCTACTACTTGCAAGGTTCAGTTAGTTACCCCAGATGATGGGTTGCAACCAAGGTTTGGCAGTTACTACCTTTGCCTTGATGCCTGTAAGAAGGGTTTCCTGAGTGGATGTAGGCCAATCATAGGGGTTGATGGATGTCACTTGAAGACAGCATATGGTGGAATCCTCTTAACAGCAGTAGGTAGGGATGCAAATGATCAATATTTTCCACTGGCTGTAGGTGTTGTGGAGGTTGAGAATAAGGATGCATGGACATGGTTTCTGAACTTGTTGATGGAGGACATTGGAACACACAGAAGAATTGTTTTTATTTCTGATCAACAAAAGGTATAATATAAATTTTGATAATTAATTATGTAGTTGTTTATGTAATTAATTATGTAGTTGTTTATGTATATTGAACTTTAATTATTTCCTGCACAGGGACTGTTGCAAGCAATTGATGACCTGGGCTTGAGGAGTGAACACAGATATTGTGTAAGACACTTGCACAGCAACGTGAAAAAGAAGCATGGTGGTGGTGCAATACTAAGGGACCTTATGATGGGTGCAAGTAAGGCAACTTATGTGCAGGTATGAATACAATCATACATGTATGCATTATCTATCATGTTTGTGATTGAACTTTTATCATCTGTTCACAGGCATGGGAAGTAAAATGAACCAGATAAAGGACATGGATGAAGGGGCTTGGACATGGCTTATGGCTTTGTCTAAAGAAGCTTGGTGTAGGCACCAATTCTCACATTACCCTAAATGTGATGTGGTTATGAACAACCTCTTTGAAGCATTTAACAGTGTGATCTTACCAACAAGAGATAAGCCCATTTTGAGTATGCTAGAGTGGATAAGGACTTACATTATGGTTAGGTTTGTGAGGTTGAGGACCAAAGCTGTCAACATTAATGGACAAGTCATGCCTAAGCCCATGAAGAGGTTAGAAAGAGAGCAAGAGTTTTCTGGGAATTGGTTCCCACAGTGGACTGGAGGAGGTGTATTTGAGGTGACACATACAATGATGAATGAGAAGTTTGTAGTTGACCTTCACAAGAAGAGTTGTGCATGTGGATGGTGGGAACTTGTAGGGATGCCATGCAGACATGCTATATGCTGCATACTAGAGAGAGGACAACAACCAATTCAGTATGTGAATGCTTATTACTTCAAGGAAACATATGAAAAATGTTATGCCAATGTTGTTGGTGCAATAAATGGCCCAGACTTGTGGCCAAAAACTGAACACCCATAAACCTTACCTCCAATTTATAAGCGTGGACCCGGAAGGCCAAAGAAACTAAGGAGAAGGGATCCAATTAATGAGGACAGTCCTCCTAACAAACTAAGGAGATGTCCTGCAAAATACCAATGTAGAAACTGTGGGGAAACTGGCCACAACAAGTCTACATGCAAACTGCCTCCAACACAAACTGAACCTGAACTTGAACCTGAACCTGAACCTGAACAACAACCAGCAGCTGCAGACAATACTATACCTACTGAGTCAACAACAATAGAAGGGACCTCTACTTTGCCAGCAGCTATAGATGTCCCTATCAAGAAGAAGAGGGGAAGGCCTCCTAAGAAACCAGACCAATCTACCCCAGCCACCCCAACAGTATCCACAAGAGGAAGAGGAAGAGGAACAGGAAGAGGCAAGGGAAGGGCCAGGTGAAGGGGAAAAGGGAGATGGAAATACAGTTCTGGAGCCAACACAATCTAGTGTAGTTCAGACCATGTAATTAGGATGACATTATGTAAAGTCTTAGTTTCATTTAGAGTTCAATGTTTAACAACTTTTAAGTACAATCTCATGTTTTGATTGTCAGTTGCTGTAAAATATTATGTTCATCTTTAAGTACATTATGGACCTGCAGCAAGCCAATGTTACTTTTTCCCATCTAACTTATCTATCATATTCTCATAATTTTGGTAATTCCAACAAACTAGCATCACTGTTAACAATCCATATGTAAATACTTTAAAAGTTGGCATATCCATTGATACTTAAAAATTACAGACACCAATACTGAACATAAGGATACATTAACATTCACACAAAAACTCAAGGACACCAACCCCTAATCATACAGGGGCCTAACTCAACAAAACAAAAAATCTTGGGGGCCTATACCTATATTATCAGGGAATGAAACTGCACTCAATCATCTCATCAACCTTTCACTGCAACCAACACCAGGGTGAGGAAGACAATGGCCCATGAGATTGCACACAGCCACATTAACATGAAATTCATTGTTTTGTATTCTTTTAATCTTTCTTCGAGCCTTACAACTCTGTCCATCCCCTCATAGAGGACTCCATTGTCATTGTTAGACAAGCTGGCACACCTTGAAAAGTCTTGTTGCCCACTGTCAACCCATTCGAAATACCCACACGACTTTTCGTTCTACAAAAGGATTGAAGGAAATTATCACTATGAAAAAACTCAATGAAATACAACAAATCGTTAACCCCAAATGAAAATACTATGCGTACCATCCAATTAGCACATATGAGGAATGTTCTACCAGGATTTTTTGGGCTCCTGGACACTAGTATCAACACGGGTTCATTACACTTACATAGCTTCTTAATTGGAACCCTTGAAAATGATGCACTAGACCTTGTAGGCATGGAAGAACTCATCGTGTACCATACCTCCTTTGCTTCAGTACCTTTTATGGTGTTGGGATAACTGGGGAGGAAGACAAGTTACGTCGTATAGCCCTAGCGCAAGGTGGGGAAGATGAAGTAAGAAAGAAACCTTTCTACTTTTAATAAACAATTATAATTAACTCAATTAATCCTTACTAATCTCAATTAATTCTCTATTTAATCCTAGTCAGCATTGTGAGGCTGAGTCACATTCCACGTGTGAAGCCAGTGGCAAAAAGACAGGCTCCACCTCAGCACTTTTTAAAAGTAGGGGTTTAATACTACTAAATAAAATATTAGAGGGGTCTAAAACTGGGGGCTATAACAAAATTGAATATTTCTTAGGGGCTAATTTTACCTTTTAGCCATAAATAAAAGAGTAAAAGAAAAAGGAAAACTTTTAGGTAGAGAACTATTAGGATAACTATATTTTATCTTATAATAGTAAAACAAAACAAACATGAACAACATTCAAGTTTCAGCTTTAACATAAAAAATAACATAAGAGTTAGGGGACCTGGTTTTCAAACCCGTCCCCTATTGGTATATAAAGCAAAGGGCCTGGTTTTCAAACCTTTTCCTTTTTGCTAGGAGATAACACAAGTTTACCAATTGGGCTACTAAGCTATATTGTCATTTCACAAATGTAGAAGCTCATAACTAAATCTATTATGCTTCAGTATTAAAAAAAAGAAAATGGGCCTCATCATGAGGCCTACAACCAACAGACCTTTAACCTATATTTTAAAATCCAGGAGTGAAGAAATAGAGACCAGAGTGCGACGACAAGGGGAAAAAATAGGAAGATAGAGAAAGAGAAAGAAAGGGAGAGGGGGCAAACCAAAGGGAAGAGGTGGGCGTCCAGATGGTGGCGGCTGGTGGTGTGTAGTGGTTGTCGATGGTGGGTTGCCCCTTATTCTTCTATTTTCTTTGTTTTTTTGTTTGTTATTTATCATTTTGGAAGTTTTGTGGGTCATTTTTTATGATGAGGAAAGAGATGAGGGTGGTTTCGGGGTTGTGATGGGGGATGTTGCGGTAGTGAAGGATGGTTCAATTTTTTTCTTCTTTGTTTTTAGTTAGTTCTTTGATTGTTTTTTTTCTCTTCCTCCTTCTCTATCTTTGTGGTCCTCCCTTTAAGAAAAGAGGGGTAGGTTACCTAGGAAGCAAAAAAGTAGATTCTAGGGATGATTTTGGGGATGTGACTTGAAGGTGAAGTGTACAATAAGCCTTGGTGTTGGGGAGAGTAATGTTCAAAAGCCATGAGAGAAGAGGAGTGATGGAAGAGGAATAAGAAGAAAGTGTCTTTTAACATTTTTATTTTTGTTCCAAAAAAATAAAAATATTGGTGAAAACTTAAAACTTTTTTTAAAATAAATAATAAAATAAAATAGCAAGGTTTAAAAACCTTATTTTTTGTTATTATCCTTTTATTATTTTTAACAAAAATGGTGTTCATAATTTTTTAATAAATTTTTAAACTAATAAAATAAGTTACAAACTAATTTAAATTGCTACATCTCACCAAACATAGCCTAAATAAGATATTCTTTATGATTTTCTCTCATTTTCTTCCTTTCTTAGCACCAAATAATTCATTATTTCTTTCTAATTTTTTAAATAAAGGTCCATACAAAACCAATCATTAGAGATGAAGCCGTGTGTGGCATAACTGGTAGATACAATGCAAGACTTTAAAGAAACTTGATATTCGTCACTGGTATGAGATACTTGTTATGACATGTTTGGTTTTGTGTAAAGATATCATTTTGTGTCTATTACAATATTATTTATTTTCCATAACTATTGCTTTTTCTCATTTATGCCGTTGATTATGTCAAAATTTTCACTTAGGATACATTATGTGTGTTTAGTAAAATGATTGTTTAGTCTATATTTTATTTTGGCAGGTATTCACTTCTTACTCTTACATGAGACATTATTTGTCACTTAATCTACCCATTTCGATGGTAGGCGAAAACCCCCTAGTTGGTCCCCTGTCTTTGTTAGCTTTAGACACTTAGGTCCTCAGTTTAGTAAGTTGCCCCTGTTAGTCTCTCACATCCATCATTGTCAAACACATAGGTCCTTACCGTAAGTAGAAGTCAACCGTCTGCTAGAGCTAGGTGACGTGTGTCATTAAATGGCATGTGTAATGCCACATGGGCATTAAAACGATGTTATTTGGGCCACACAATTGTTACTGAGTTTAGCTTGAACCCTAATTTGATTATGAGCCCTAAATTAAGAGTTTTTACACTAAATTAAGAGTTTCAAGCTTTGGAGGAGTGAAACCTTGGTCGTGGATTTCTCTAGTGTGCTTGATGGTCTCATAGGGATTAACACCAGTGTTGACGGTGCACGTCACTCTGGAGAAGAGTGATGGGAGATCCTGTTGAGGTTAGTAATTGTTCTCTTCTGAAAATGGGGCCATTTTGTATGTAATATTTTATCATTAGGGTACTATAGGGTCCTCATCAAGTACTTTGAACCATGTCTAACATTTTTTTATGGTCTTACATTTTTATGGTGATGCATTGTTCATTAGGGTACTATAGGGTTATTCTTAAGCACACTGAACCATGTCTAACCCCTGATTGTCAAACATTGTCCTTGTGTCAGGGTATTATAGCCTTTCTTGTTGAAACCTCATGCCCTTACATTACATGTGTGTGTATGATGCTCGTTATTACATGTGTGTGTTTGTTATCCATCCCTGATTGTATAATTTTGTTGCATGATGTTCTTATGTTATTATCTATTTAATGGAAATTGAAAAAATTTTCTTATTTGTATGGTATGGGTAGGATATTTAGATTAAACTTCATTATGGTGATAGGTTTGTGGTTGATGGCCATGGTAAAATAAAATACAAATAGGGTAAAGTTGAATAGTGGGAGGAGTTGGACCCTAACTATCTAGATTTTTTTACTTTCAATAGGTTTTCTGAGAATCGTTGGTACTAAGGATATGTAAAATCTTTTGGCATGACCGATAGTTTGATATAAATGAAGGGTTGAATGTGTTGAAAAGTGACACTAATATATTAGACATGGTTGGGTATGCTAATCAGGGGTTGATGGATGTGTATTTTCAACATCCAGTTGATGAGATAGGGATGATGGATGTTAATGGGGGAACCATATTGAAGTTGATGATGTGGTGGTTCAAGGTAATGAGTTGGTTAGGGTGGATGAAATTAGTGATAATGTTGGCACTGTAGGTGATAATGATGGTGAGGTGGACATCACTGTGAATGAGATCAGGGTTAATGAAGAAACAGGGGGCAGTGCTAAGAATTTTGATGAAAGGGGAAGCCAGAAGTGTGACAGAAAGAGGAAAGATAAGAGTGGTCATAGAGGTAGTAAGAAAAAGAAGAAAGAAAATATAAGCAACCTAAGGAAGCCACAAGAGAATAAGAGGTCTGTTATTCCTACCATATTTAAGACTGATACAGAGAACGAAGATGAACTTGGAAATGGATTGGGTGTTGAAGGAAATGTGGTGTTAGTGAAAACTCATGGGTTTCTAAAGAACTAAAAACTTCTCTATGTTTAGAGGATGAGAGTGACTCCAGAGAGGTATATCCTCAATATAATGAAACAACTACCTTTGGTCATGTAGTGTTGGAGTGTGAGATGGAGTTTTCTTCACTTTCACTCTTTAAACATGTTGTGAAAGACTACGATGTGCATCTAGGTAGGGAGTTTAAATAGGTCAAAAATGATAAAATTAGAGCAAGGGCAAGGTGCAAAGACAAAAATTATGGATGGGAAATTTTTTGTAGTCTAAACCTATTTAGACAATCTTATTAGATCAAGACATTCAATGATCACCACTCATGTGTTAGGATCTTTAAAAATTCAGCATGTGCCTAATAATGGATTACGAGGAAACTTGTGAAGTATATAAGGAGGCACCATAATATTACACATTTTGGAGTGTATGAGCTTTTTAGAAAAAGGTAAAAGGTGAAACTGGAGGAAAAAATAATGTATAGGTCAAGAAAGAGGTCAAGAAAGGTTATTAAAGGAAGTGAAAAACAACAGTTTGTCATGTTGTGGGACTACTATAGAGAACTCTTAAAGAGGAACCCCGGGTCCACTGTGAAGATGGAGCGCCAACCATAACCTAAAGGTTCACTAATGTTCTATAGGTTGTATATTTGTTTAAAGGGGTGTAAAGATGGGTTCACTAATGCAAAATAGGGCTTTTACACCGGGGTTTTTACACCGGTTTTAATTGTAACCGGTGTAAAAATTAATGCGGTGGTAATTTTGTAAATATTTAGTTAATTTACACCGGTTGTTTTATATATCCGATGTAAAAAATAATATTTACACCGGTTAATATACTTGACCGGTAAGGATTTGCATACTTTACACCGGTTTTGTTTTATAACCGGTAAGAACTATGAAAATAGAATGCTATATTGAATTAGAAACCCATTTCCCCTCTTTTTCCTATTGTACTGTTTTCCCTCTTCTTCTCGAAGATTTCCAACCCTCGAAATTGTGCTGCTCCCTTAAACATTTCTCTTTTCGAAGCTGCTCCGTAGAGGCTTTCTCTTTTAGAAGTTACCTTCTCTGATCTGTTTGAAGCTTTCTCCGTAGAAACTTTTTTTTGAAGCTGTCATCTCTATTCGAAGCTCCATAGAAGCTTTCTCATTTCGAAGTTGCCATTTGTATTCGAAGCTCCGTAGAGGCGTTTTCTTTATGAAGCTATCTTCTCTATTCTGTTTGAAGCTCTCTATGTTTGAAGCTTTCTTTTCTCGAAGATGCCATCTCTAGAAGCTCCGTACAAGCTCTCTCTTTTCGAAGCTGCCTTCTTTGGTTAGTTTTCAATCTAAAAATTAAAGATATGATATGCATCTTATTTAGTTAGTTTGCTTAATATGTTTGTATCGATGGGAATGAGTATATGGAAAAATCAATGGATTTAGTGTTTGTTGGGGTTTAAGGAAGTGAAGAGGAAGGAGATGGAGGAGATAGGGAGAGTGAGTCGGCAATACGGGTCCAGTAATCTGGTTTGGTTGCTATTGGCATGCATATTCCTGTTTTTGATTTTTATTTTCCATTATGAATGCCCTGGTTTTTGTCACGTTTTTATAAAATTACTGATGAACATTATTTTAGTGTTCTTACTTCGTGACTTGTTAACCATAAATGAACATTATTTCTACCATAGAAATTGATTATTTAATATATTATTGTTAACCATTATTAATTTTCATTTGCTGACTTGTTTTGTATGGATGAAGAAATAAGAATCTGTATATTTTCATACAAATTATTATTACAATTGAAACTTCATTGAAAATTTACTTGAAAAAATTAATCAAAATGTTGTAGAATTAATCAAAACGTGTGGAAGGGTCTGTTCAGAAAGTCTCTGACAAGTATTTCCATAGCCATCAGAGGAAGTCAAATTGGAGCAATTGTTAGCAAACAGGTCCACTTTTGCCTCTAATTAATCTAGTTTTTACATGTGGAATTGATATGGTATGTTAACTTGATACTGCTCACTTGTTTGTTTCACTTCCCTCATTGCAATTCGGGTTCTTGATCTTCAACCCTTCATTCCCCCTTTTATCTTCTTGTGCCCAAGATTCCACTTCCTTTTATTAGACTCTAATTAGCATATCCAGATCATGTCCATGCTGGAATTTGTTGAGCACTACCCTCTAGTTGGATCATATCCTTCTTTACCTTAATGTCAAAATGCTGTTGGATTTGAATCAGTCATCCACTTGAAAGACTCCAATTCCCAAGTTCTCTCTTGAAATTTGCATTCTTTTCCCCTAGTTCTTCAATAATGTCAAGAACAAGCTTCTTCAATCTTGTTGAACCTTGAACAGCTCCTGAATCCTTCAATACACACCACCCACAACTCCAACTTTGGAGCTTTATAACTAGTTGATAGAGTTAGAAACCCGGTATTTTATTAGTAAGAAATAAGGATCAACTCAATTACAAATATAAATCATAAAACACACTAGAACTACTAGGATCTACAACTTCCTGTCCTAAGGGCACTAATTCTCTTACACATGAAAGACTACCCCTCCCTCTCAACCCTGCTTCGTATATATGGGCAAGATGCAGCATTGCTTCTAACTACCCCAGCCCAACTAACTCCCTCACTAACAGATACTAACAAGATATGCTTTCATCAAATACCTTGACTCTTTTGTCTCACTATCCAAGCTAAGCACAACCATTCTCCCAATCTCATTGATTCTTCCAATTCCTGTTAACCATTTACCTCGATCCTACACTTACCAATTTCTCAAATTCAAATTTCAATACATCAAATATAGACAAACTGTTAATAGGAAAAATGAAACGCATGCTACAATTGTACATGATTTCACATATAACATATAACAGGAAAATAAGCACTTGTATAGAAATTAAAAACATTAAAAAAAAAAACCAATACAAGTAGCTTAATTTAGGGGTTAATAAATTTTAATGTGCAAATTCCGTTGGTAGTGAGCCTTCAAACTTTTGTCGTCCTAATTTCGTTTCCCCCAAACCATTAGACGTTTAATGTGCTTTTCTAATAAATTTCTCCTTTCTCTTTTTTATTTATTGATCTTGGTGATGATTTAACCAAGACATGTCAAACAAAAACGCTGACTCTGGAGATGGCCAATTATTTATGGCAGAAATTATAAAAGCTTCCATCTCATGCTGCATTTATTGCATACAGCTGGTCCACTTCATTTTGTTTTTAAATAATGGTAAAGAAGATAATCAGAAGTGGGAAAACTAAGTTTAAATCTAATCATAACACTTTATAAGATAAAACACTTTAATTTCAAATCAGATGCATTTGGAGTTTTCATACCTTTTTAACGTTAAAAATGTTCAAGTTTGTTTAATATTTGGAGTTTAATTGTAATGGGATGTTATATAATATATTACAAAGATTTTTGCATTATTAATATTTTTTTAAAATCTGTGGTAGAAATGGTAAATGAGGGAGAGGGGAATAGGACAGCGTTCTAACCCTGCCACCTTACCAAATAAATACTTTGCTGCATCTGTAGGACAATGTATTATTTTTTATATTCACAGTTGTTAAGTATTTGTTTAGTAAAATTAGCATATTAATTTTCTATTGATCATCATGCAATTAACACCCTGTCAACCAAAGCACGTGCAATATATTAAGAAGCCACGTTGACACTTTTTTTTCCAAATGAAACTAGATTTTTTCCAAAACTTTATTCTAACTTTATTCTATTTGTTAAAATACGATCAGTATATATTAAATAAACTTATTTGTTACATTGTAATAATTATCTTAAATTATTTTAGTAATGTTTAATTATTTTTTTTTGTTAAGAGTGGGATTGAGTGACAACTTTATTATCCTTGACTGCAGGTTGGATACGATAAATTAGATTTGTCAATTGATGTTCAGTTTATAGGAAGGCCTTGGGATGAAGCAACACTAATTCACTTGGCAATTGGTCTTCAATTTATACGGTCAGTATCTAACACCTAATGTAGTAGGTTTGATCATAAATTTGTAGGGATTTATTTTATTGTAATATCAATATATAAAAGTATTGAACAATTGATTTTGATGATATGTACCTATACAAATAATATGGACAATATTTGCAACATTTGATTATTAACATTATTTTAAATGGATAATTAGCTTCACTTTGTGTATTAATTATGGTTGTATTTTTTTGGTGTTAAAGTCTTCATTGTGGCTAATAGACTGGACCGTCTCATGGATCGTAGTTGGATGAGTGCATTACGTACAACCTATGAGTATGAGAATAGGGTTGAAGAGTTTCTTAATTATGCAAAAAGAAACGCTAATGGCATCAATGGAAGATTTTATTGCCCTTGTGTGTAATGTTTAAATCAATGTCGATTGAAAGTTGATGAAATCCGACAGCATCTTCTATGTGATGGAATTATGCTAACTTATAGAAGATGGATATGGCATGATGAGGCATTGTCTACAATGCCAAGTACTGCCCAAACTAATCGTGTAGATGAAGACATGGATGATCGGCTAGAGGACATGGTCTGTGATATTGGAGTAGAGTCTTTTCAGCAAGTCCGGATGCATGATAATATATGCACTGACACAAAGGTTCCTTTATATCCGGGGTGTACTAAATTCACACGATTGTCAGCTGTGCTAAAGTTGGTGAACCTTAAGGCAAAAAATGGATGGACTAACAAAAGCTTCACCGAATTATTGCAGTTGTTAAAGGAAATTCTACCGGAAGGTAACACACTTCCGAATCGCAACTATGATGCGAAAAAGGTTTTGTGTCCGATGGGTTTGGAGTATAAAAAGATACACGCCTGTCCAAATGATTTCATATTATACAGGAAAGAATATGAAGACTTGGATGAATGTCCTGTTTGCCATTTATCACGCTACAAACTAAAGGATGGAGATGTTAATTGGGATGATAGCATAAACAAGCCTCCGACAAAAGTTTTATGGTATCTTCTGATAATTCCAAGGTTCAAGCGGTTATTTACTATTCCAATAGATGCAAAGAACATCAGATGGCATGCAGATGTGAGGCAACATGATGGCAAGATTCGCCATGTAGCTGATTGTTTGCAATGGAAGAAAATAGATAAATCTCGTCATGAGCTAACACATGGAGGCAAGGGATTACTAAATCCAAAAATAAAAAGTATGAGTCAAGAGGAATTACATCAAGCACATTTGTATATATTGAATAACATTGATGAGGTTCAACCATACTTCACTATCCACAAAAACATCATAAAGGTAAACAACCCAAGAATGAATGAAAAGGGTTTGTTGAATGAGCATAACAAGAACTTCTTAAGTTGGTTTAAGGAAACCATTAAGAATGATGTCACTGTCTCAGAAACATTAAAATGGCTAGCAAGCGGGCTTAATTATGATGTAATCTATTGGAATGGGTATGATATCAATGGGTTCTCATTTTATACCGAGTCCCAAGATAGTAAGAGCACTATGCAAAATAGTAGGGTTATGGTAGTGGCTGAGTCCATGCACTTCTCTAGTTTAAAGGATAAAAATCTTGTAATTGCATCAGTATCTTATTTTGGTGTCATTGAAGAGATTTGGGAGGTTGATTACACAAAGTTTAGGGTGCCTATTTTCAAATGTAAATGGGTTGATATTAACAATGCTATACATGTTGATGAGTTGGGATGTACTTTGGTGGACCTTGGCAAATTGTCTTATAAAGATAAGCCTTTCATTATGGCATCACAAGCAAGACAAGTGTTTTATATCACTGATCCCTCTAACAAACAATGGTCAGTGGTTCTTCCTGAAAAACCACAATTGATATTGATGACACTTTACATGTTTCAGAGACACCCATGTCTTCAAGGATACAAAATGTTAATGTCAAAACTAAAGTGGATGATGTTCATGCTATAAGGAATAATCACTATGAAGGGATATGGGAGAACATTCCAACATAACAAGAAGTTAGTTATATTACCTTATACTGATTAGAATTATTAACATTTTTTGTTGTACTTGAATATTACTTTATTGATTTAAATTATTAACATTTTTATTGTTTACAGGAAACATGACTGATTCATCTGCTAACCAACCCACACAAAGTAAGTCTACACAAAGAGTTGGTAGACGTGTTACACGGTTGAAAGAATTAGCACTTGGTAGGAATGATGAACAAAAGTTCCTAATTGAGTTTGATCCAGTGACTTTACTACCAACGGGGGCACATAAAACTAAATTTAATAGTTACCTTGGGATGCTTGCACGTGAAAAACCTAGTATCCTATGTAACAAGTGGGTTGAGGATGATGATGGGACAAAGGATAAAATATGGGAAACAATCATGGTACATTATAATTAGTCTATTGTAGTAAATTTCATATATCGATTATAAGGTTTTTAGCTATTTTCTTTTATTCTTTCTTGTAGATCACCTATGATGTTCCAAACAATTTGGAATTGAAAAAGAAATGTCTTTCCTATGTGGCGGAATGTTGGAAATAATTTAAGACACATCTGACTAGTCAATGGGTGTTTGGAAAAAACAAAGACGCATCTCCTTGTGATAAGTGGTCGTTTATTGTTGAAGAGACCTGGCAAGAATTTGTTAAGAGTCGCCAAGATCCTAAGTTTATTGTAAGTTTTCTTAAAAAGAAATATACCTCTTGTTCTTTCTTTCCATACTTTTCATACTTTCTTGTTCATAACTTTAATCTACTTGACTTAAACAGGAAAAAAGAAAAAGGGCATAAGAGATTTCAACAATGAATAAGTACCCTCATAGAGTATCTCGTGGGGGTTATTCATTGCTTGAGGAGAAGATAATGGCTTAAAAAATGAAAGAACATGAGGAAGCATCCCAAGCAGACCCATCCATAGTACTTCCTCCCCCATCTCCACCCAAGAGCTATGAGAAATGGAAGTTGGCTAGGGTGATGAAGAATGAAGAATATGCAACTAAAGAAACTTATGACATCATGGAAAAGATTGTAAGTATATTGATTGGGATTTTAGTCAAGATGTACTTTGCTAGTAATAGCTACCTTAGAATCTAATACTTTGACTTGTGTCTTAATTAATATGTTTTGTAGGACACTTTGACATCACTTAGCTCAGAAGGATCCGTAGTACCTTCTGGTCGAGATGATATTTTAGCTATGGCTATTAGGCGTCCAAAACATTGTGGTCGTGTTCAGGGTGTTGGACAACGTGTGGGAATACGATCCTATTTTGGAAAGCCTCCAAGCAAAAAGGGACGCGCATCCTCTAATGTAACAAGGGATGAGATGTTGCATATTAGAGAAGAGATACGACAAGAAGTCACTCAAGAAGTTACAGAAGAAGTTGAGAAGCGAGTCACACAACGAATAACAGAGCAAGTCACAGAAAAGCTAAGACTAGAGTTTAGACAGACATTGGAATCCTTAGGCCGTCCTTCTCTAATAACAAATAACTAAGACATAGAGAATCTATCTTCAAACAAATATATGAGTACAAAGGGTAGTAATTGTGTTTCAGGGGATGCTGATGTTCCAAAAAATGATGTTATTGATATCCCAGAAGCCTGTGAGTTATACATAGAGCATCCTTATCATTTAGTAGCCTTTGGAAAGGTTTACAACTTGGGATAGACAATACACCATAAGCAACTAGATGATCATAATGTTAGAGTGGTGGTTGAACAAGTTAAGGATGCAGATGCTCATGTCCCTATAGCCACTGAGGAAGTATCAACAGTTGGGCAGGCCCCCAATCATTTCATTATATGGCCAAAAAAACTTGTTAAGTTACTTCAAGACAAGGTATAAATGACAATTCAATTATATCTTTAATGAATACTTTATATGTCTTTAATGAATTTATTAATGATTTTCTTTCTCATTAAAATTTTATTAAGGTGGATGAACCTGAAATTCCACAACAAAAGGAAGAGGACCTACTTGAGCGTTTAGGGACATTGGCTGTGAAAATTGTCAACTCCCTTTTGAAGTTAAAGTTGGGAGTTGAGGTTATAGGAAGGGATGTTCCAATCCCATTGTATATCACCACACATGATGTTTTGGAGGTTTCTTTAGGTGTTGAAATGTTGAACATAGTTGTATTACAACTTTGGATAATGTAAGTTTATTTTATAGTGTAACATGAAACTTGTGATGAATGTTTTATATATTAATAATCATTATTTTTAATAAAATTAGGTATCTACATGACTTGTGCAAGAAGAAGGGACTCACAGATACTTATGGATTCATTGATCCTGTCTTTCTTCATGACAAAGGAAGCAAAAAGGAGGAGATACAAAACTATATCCAAAGCAGATTAGCCGAAGGAAAATTGTGCTACCTTGCACCATATTTTATTGATTTGTAAGTAATTTGGTCCTTTGCTAATTGTTTAAATTTTTCATAAAATCATTACATGTTTTGTATCAATTTATGTAGGGCTCATTAGCAGTTGATAATAATCTATCCAAAACAAAATGTTTATGTGTTGTTGTGCTCAATAAAGGGTAAACCGGGTAAAGAACTCAGAGAGCTACTATAGCTGTAAGCGTTTACTTTCAATTCTAAATGTGTTTATAAATTATCACCTCATATGCATGCATGTTATTGTAAGCTAGCAAACTTAATTATAACTAGTTTTGTATTAAAATTAATTTTATCACAGAACTATACAAGTATCTCAGTTGTTGCAAGGTTAGCACACAAAAAGTTTAAAACCTCCTAAGTGGATCACTCCAATTGTAAGTTATATATGTAAGCTATTATTTGTTTGGTTGTGATACTTTTTTCTTATGCATGTAAATATTAATTTGGTGTTATTTTTATAGTGTGCAAGACAACCCTTAGGTAGCGTGCAATGTGGGTTTTATGTAATGAAACATATGTTGGATATTATTTTGGTAAACATTCTTGATTCATGGGATAAGGTAATTTTTCAATTGTGCCTTAATAATAAACTTTCAACTAGGGAAACTTGTTGCTTTGTGCTTATTAGATGTTCTTATTGATAATGTCTTATAGGTGTTGTAAATTTTGTAGAGATTTGATCCAGAAACATTATCTGATGACGAGATTAAAGATGTTCAGAAGCGATGGGCAAAATATTTGTTTGAGATTGTAAAAGTGTATTTTAAATTTATGGATTGCTTATAGTTGTAGAAGTTTTCTTCTAGATTATTAACATTTCATTTATATGCATGAATATGAGATTGTTAAATTTATGTTCAGAAGTGATGTTTTAATTTTTATGAAATTGGTACTTGGATTAAAACATGATGATTATGAGATTGTGGAAAAAAAAATCTAGATTCTTGATGTTGGTGATTAGCATAATTGATATTGTTAAAGCATGGTGATGGATGATTATAATTGATCCAAATTGACATTGGTCATTGTAACTTGAAATAGTTGATTGAATTATAAACAGGTTTGAAACTGAATAAATTAAAAAATAGGGTAAATACAAAAAAAATCCTTATTTTTTACATCGGTTGAAAAAAGGATAGGTATAAAAATGCTATATTTTACACCGGTTAGAAAAAAGGATAGGTACAAATATTCTTTTTACACCAGTTACTTATAGAAGAAAGGTGTAAAAAATATATTTTACATCGGGTACTTATAGAAGTAAGGTGTAGAAACACTCTTTTACACTGGGTTTTATGTAAAGGTGTAAAAACAATATTTTACACCGGTTATTCAAAAAAGATAGGTATAAAAAATAGTAGGTGTAAAAAATAGTATTTTACACCCTTTTAAAAAGAGATAGGTGTAAAAAAATGTATTTCACACCGGTTAATCAAAAAAATAGGTGTAAAAAAATCTTTTACATCGGTTCTGTTTCAAATAAACGGTGTAAAAACTATTTTTTACACCGGATGTAAATCACACATTTTTTTACACCTGCTGGATCTACACTGGCTAATAACCGGTGTAAAAGGTCAAAAATAGCCGGTGTAAAAAGCCTTTTTTGCACTAGTGGTTCATAGAATATAGAAGACCATTGGTGGATAAATAGGCGTTTCCTTAAAGGACTTTATAGGAGCCAACTCTTGACTGTTATAGGTCAAGATACAAACAACCACATATAGTCCATTGCATATGGTGTGTGCTAGATTGAGAATAGAGATAATTGGAAATGGTTTTTGGAGTTGCTACATCCTAATATTGGTGACTATAAGGAAATGAGACTAACTTTTATGAGTGACATGCAAAAGGTATAAACACTAACCTTTCTTATGTGGTTTTAAATCATAATTTATCGATTACTAATGTTTTTTTTGTATTGTTTATAGGGTTTGATTCCTACACTTCAAGAAGCTATGCCTGGTGTACCACAAAAATTCTGTGTGTGCACCTATGGCAGAATTTCTCAAAACAGTGGAGGGGGAAAGAGCTAAGGCCCATTCTATGACGGGTGGTCAGGTCAACAACATCAAATGAATTTGAAAAAAATATAGTCAAGATAAGGATGATTAATGAAAAGGCCTAGACATATTTGTGTAATTTTCCAAAGGAGTCTTGGAGCAAAGCTTTCTTTGACGAGTACTGCAATGTGGATAACATTACAAACAATAATTGTGAGGTGCTTAATTCTAAACTAGTGCAAGGCAGGTGCAAGCCCATTGTTATAATGCTGGAGGAAGTTAGGAAGTACATTATGATCATAATTGGTAACCATAAGCTAAAGTTAACTGGGCATTCTGGAAAGTTACCCCCAATTCAACAACAAAAGAGTGCAAGTAACAACTAGACTGTAGCCTGGACAGGTACTTGGTTTTTTTACCAGTACTCTTTTTTTTATATAAAGTAGTTGATTTATGAAACTATGGACTAGGTGATGGTGGAATTAAAAAGTATGAAGTCAATTTTTCCCCAAATAAAGTTTTAGTGAGTTTAGGAACACAAAAATACACATGTAGAATATGGAAACTTACAGGTATGTTCTTCTACATGTCATGTTAGTTATATGTATTGTATAGTCTATATTAGTCTGGGTCTATCTCTCTCTATGTTAAGTCTATTTGAATCCCTTATAGATGGTTATATGTGTATTTGTAGGCATTCCATGCAAACATGCTTATGCCGTCATAGCTCACAAAGAAGAAAGACTAGAGCACCATTGCTATATTGGGCTCACTATGGCAGCCTGGGATGCCACTTATCAACACTATATTGAATCAGCCCCTATGTCAGAGTTTTAGGAGAAAATAGACTTTATCCCATCAGTTCCTCCTATAATCCGAACGACCATTAGTAGGCCTAAACAATAGAGAAGGAAAGTGGGTGAGAATAACAGGGAGTGTAGTACAAAAGACAAAAACAAGAATGGGGATAAGTGTCATAAGAAAAAAATGAAAAGGAAACTGCAACAATACAAATATGATGAGTGTGGTGAGGTAGGCCACAGGAAGGTGACATGCCCAATGGCTAAAGATAAGAGAAGGGTTCAGCTTAAGGTGGCAAAATCAACCAACCCCACATCAAGCAACCCCATACCTAACTCACCCATGATGTAATCGATCTTACTTCTTCATAACCAATGACTCAAATAGGAAACACAACCCCTATTAGGAGGAGTCCAAGGTTTGCAACCCTTGCAATTTCTCCATAACCTAGTTAGTCAAGTGCCATGCCTTCACCAACCACACATGATTTTCATTGAAACCCCTGGATCAAAGAAATGATTATATTTCTATCTTAATATTGATTTTATAATAATTTGTTTTATTCTTGTAATGTTGATAAAGGCTGGAAACATTTTTTATGATAATGGCATTTATGAAACTTGATAAGTGTCCATTGTATTAAAATTTTCTATGTTATTTGAATAGTTATGCTAAGAAATTACTAGATTAAATGTAAATTAATTAATAAAACAACAGGAAATTGAAGTTGTATGCCCTAATCTTGGTTTTGTTAGCTTTAATTCCATTTAACCATTATTTTTTTATTTTTATATAGGTAAAAATGAGATTTGAAGAAAGAAATTGTTAAAGTAACAATAATTCAAGCCAAAATAGAGTATCTCACTTAAGCGAGGCTAGTTTCGCTTGAGCGAGCCACTCACTTGAGCGAAAAGAAGACAGAGAGCACACTGAAGGGATTCACTTGAGCGAGCAATATTTCACTCAAGCAAAAAACATCCAAAGAGCATCAAATGGAATCTCGCTTGAGCGAGGCTTTGCTGGCTTAAGCGAGAATGTTACAGAGGCCAGAAGTGTTGCATTCACTTGAGCAAGGGACTTTTTGCTCAAGCGAAAATTAGGCAAGACTCCATGTATTAGTTTTGTTTGAGTGAAGGACTTCCCGCTCAAGCAAAAAACAAGGTAGTAGAATTAGAGAATGACTCACTTAAGCGAGCCTGAGCTCGCTTGAGCGAGACTTCAAGGACCAAAGCAGCTTAGTCAACAACTGCAAGTCACTCTCGCTTGAGCAAGACCATTAATACTTAAAGAAAAGCTCAAAGTTTTCATAGAGCTGCTGGGAATGCATTGACACGACGAAACCTCCATTGGTGCGAAAGGTTTTTGAAGGCTGCGGAAGCTATTTTCTTCTTATTTTTCTCCATTTTTATAGTTTGTAATGGTTACCATGAGTAGCTAAGCCTCTTTTGGGATTGGTTGTACTCGATTCATGCTCGATGTATATTGACTCTGTATTTATACATATGGTATTTCAACCTATCGATTTTGGTATTTCATTTTATTTTTATCGCTTGATTCTATTGGATAAATAGTCTCCTGATGCAGTTTTCTTAAGTGGTTGGAAAATGATTTGTAAAAACCGATCTGAATGAAATACTCGATATCCTCAAGTGTTAGGAATAGCTCCTGACGTATCAAACGCTTTTAACAACTGATTACAATGTTGGAAAACTTCTTAAAATGATTGAGGAATCGAAGTTTTAAGAGTTCTCTAAGGATTTTGGATTCGAGGAATCGAAACGAATGATTATTGATTTATTGCGTAAAAATTGATCGTTCTAAATACCAATTATGTGAATGCACCCAAGGTTCGGCCGGGTGAGATAAATGAAATTTAATCCTAGTCTCTCTATCTGAGTTTTCTTTTCATCTGAATGATATTTTTGTTTGTTTTTATATTTAGTTTTAGTGTTGCAATGTAAAATCCTGGTAAATTAATAATTGGGAAAAAGTAAAATAAGCGTTTAATTAAGTTTAAATTTAGGGAAATAAGGACTTTAAAGTGAATATAGGATTTAAAATGAATTTTAAAGGAAATGGGAATCAGAGACCTGACACATAGCGTGGCATGGACGCGTAGCGTCAGGTATGAATTAATAATCTGACGCGTAGCGTCAACATCGCGATTAGCTTAAAACCAAGGAACGCAAAACGGTTGGGCAGAAACACTTTCTTCCATTTTCTTTCTTCTCTTGTGTGATTTGGCTTGGATCTTGGAGGAGCTTGTGAATCCTTTAGTTTTGAACCTTTGAAGGCTAAGGTAAACCATGGGGGGGTCTTCAATTGCATGTTTTTCTTCTTCTTTTCTTCTCCCCTCTTGGAACCAAACCATGCATGCTAATGAGAGGCCATGATTTTGTGTTTTGTAGTGATAGAGAGTTTAATTATTGTTCCTAGATTGATGGGTATGATGAAAAGCTAAAGGGTTTTGTATTTCGACGCTTGTAGGTTCAAATTTAAGGATTGGAAGGCCGTTTGATATGGTAGGTCTTAAAAATGAGGATATGGATTGGAAATGGTAAGCTTCGATGACCTTGGATTGAGATTTGGAATTACTTTAAGGTTATGAGTTATGATTTTGGCAATTATAATATTTATGGGAATTCTTTAAATTTAATTTTAGAGTTTTGATGAATTTCGGAGGAGCCCAGCAATTGATTGGAAGCTTCGGAGAGCTCGGAATCAAGGTAAGGGGTGTGTTAGGTTAAGGTTAATATAGAAACTTACTTGCGCTGTTGGCAGCTATGGAAAGTGCATATTATAGCCACCATTAGTAGTTTTAATTAAATTTAGAAATTTAATTACAATGAATGGTTAGAGAATAAGAAGGCAAGAATGCATCCCTGGAAATGAGAAATAAATAAATAGGTAAGCATATAGTAGAACATATTGGTATATAATGATTAGAGGAGTATAGAATATGAATAGCTTATACGAGATAAGGAAATGTGTGAAATAAAGTAATATGAGATAAAATAGGTATACGATAATTTATAAAAACAAAAGTGAACCTAAGGGGACGGTACATGATATACATGAATATATAGATATGTATGTGTGTGTGCGTGCGTGTGTGTAAGTGTATGTGTGAGCCAAGTAAGTGAGGATTAAATAGTGTGAAACATGACAAGTGGTGACTGATAATGCATGGAAGATACCAATGAGATAATAAGACTATGTAATTGGAAGAGAGATTTCAAATGATAATGAATAGTTATGATAGGAAAATAATATGGATAAATTTAGATGGACTAAGGATGGATTTTAAGTTAATAGGCAAAGTTGAGGTAAAAAAGGATGTGTTAATAATGATAGAATAATGTATATATGGATAAGTTCATCAAAATTCAAGATCTAATAAATCGAATAATTGAAAATGAACCTTCAAATTAACGAATTTGTGGTTCCCAAATATCAAGCTGATTGCGTATGTGTTCCTTAATGTTAATCCTTGTTAGGATACGACGACAAGTCAAAGATAATAATGATTCGTGTTCATGATTAGCGATGCATTGGTGATATATGTCAATATACTTATATGCGGATTTGGTATGATTAGAACTGTGTAAATGTTGATGGAAATGAATAATGTGAATACTTGTAGTAAATGAATATGAATAATGATTTGTGATATCATGTGGCGGTATATTGGTACGTTTGGCAAGTTGGCCGCCCTGCGTTATGAACACATGTTAGTTTTTGACATTTATGTATGCGATTGATGATGTTTTAATTATACTAAGTTGTATATTACGGATGAGATACTCTGGATACTGTTGAGGGCTGGGAGTGATCGTCGATGCATTGTACGGTCAAGTAAAGGGATTGTATGACTATGTTTATGATGATTATGTGATTATGTGGTGGAGGATGACCGACAGTATATGTTACCCTCGTTTCCAGCTCTCGTAATTTTTGTGCCCAGTTGAGCTACCTAGTGGTCATGTAGGACCCAGTGGTTGAGAAGAAGTCAAGTAGGATTCAGTGAACCAAGTTGGGTTCACGGGGTGTCAAGTCGAACCCCCAGCTGAAGGTCGATCCTTTTAGTATCTGGATACTAGGAGTCTGATATACATGCGAGTTAGTTGTGCGTATGTATGGAATCTTGATGTATGTTTCATGATAATGGTGAATTGATGTTTAGATGCCTACATTATCTATGATGATCAAGCTTTGGAGGTATGTGATGCATATTATTGACTTGACTTTATAGTGATAGAATCGAATAATGAATTAGAGAATAAAGTGGCTGGGTATGTATGCTTGGATTTAATTGATTATGATATGTTAATGATGGTGTTGGTTTAGGATAACTGATGTAATTGTGTAAGTATAATAATTAGGAATATAGCTATGTTATACATTTCCTACTCGTTTATTTCTGTATTAACTCTTAATTCCAGTCACTCACCCCCTGTATTGTGGTTTTAGTGACTGTGGCAGGTTATGGATACGCACCATGGGGACGAGAGCTAAATGAGGCCAGGGCAATGTATAAACCAAAGGAATGAATGTATATAATTGTGTAGTTGTTTATCGATTTATAACAATGTTAAATTAGATTACCCTGTTGATGTGGAAGTGTAGTAAGGTAGTGTTGTATTAGCATTATGGTGTGTGTCATGTGGTACTGAGTCATTGCATGATTCTATGATATGGGCAGGCTTTGCAATATCTACGTGCTTGAATGATTCTATTTGTGTGATTGTTAACCTAATTGATTTGTAGAGAATGCGTTGTGTGGATTATGTAATGTTGATGATGATGAATGGTGGATTAGTTTAGTGTATGTATGAAATATTATGAATTATGGCACATAGCCAACACTGTATGAATGGTGAATGCTATGGGCAGGTTCTGTTGAAATACATGATTGACATGATGTGTGTGTGATGCAAATTAAATGATGCATTGATAAAGTTGATTGATTTTAGAAGTTTTACACATAGAGATTTTCATGTAAAACCAAAGAACTGAATAGGAGATTTCATGATCCGGCGGGGTTTGGGACCCTTGGAAGGTACCAATAGGTTCCCTAGGACAATTATAAACTGTGTTTATTGGCCTTGGGCCAATGGAACCCATTTAGGGTGTTTGATGCAAGGGTTTTGCACCTAATTAAGTTAAACTGTGTTTTGCGTATAACTTACGCATATGATGGAATTTTGGCAAACGGGTAGTGCCAACAGTTTTGAAATAGGGAAAACATGTGGCCCGTGAAGTTTCGTGGCAATCGGACCTAACCCAGGCCAATTGGGTAGTTAGAAGTTGGCCGGTTGGCCTAAAATATGTAACAACATCAGGTCTTAGTGTCAAGGCTACGTTTTGGGTGTCACGCGTAGCGTGGGGCTGATGCGTAGTGTCAAGCCCCCTGTTTCAAGTTTTTGGTTTCTTCTTTTCTTAAATGGTTTCGGGGTTTAAATTATTAAATATATTTTATATGTTGGTGATTTTAAATGAAAATAGCCGTTGTCTTAAATTAGTGTTAATTAAATTATTTAATCACAAAAAATTTGTTGTGAAAATCAATTAAACTGGTAGAAATAAATGTAAAATAACTTAGGATGTCACATGCAACAGTACAATGAAAATCAAATCTTTTCCTGCTCATATTATTTGAACTAAAAACTTCAAATTTTAGTATTCCTCTAGTGGAACACACTCATTTTACTACAGTTGACGTAGGGTAAACTTGCCATAAAACCATCCACTTAAAATTCATTATCAAAACTATAGTTCAAATTTGGTTCTTGAATTTTATAACAATTTGTTAGTTGCCTGTAATTTGTGTATGGAATGTCCAACTTGTTAGTTTCTGAACTGGTCTGAACTGGGGCTTAAGACCCGGTGTGGGAACCAGCCACAAAAGTTGATGATTTAAATATTTGTACACCGATACAGTGGGTATCCGGTATTATAATCTGACCTCTTAGTGGGAGAAACTGATCTTGTTGTCCTGGAGATCCTTCACACCAGAGTTTCACGTTGGCAGAGGCAAAAGGTGGTGTCACCTACGAAGATTCTCCGACGCTCAAGTTAGCAGAGTAAATATGAACTCAATGAATACTTAAGCAATGAAATAGTATAGTGAGAGTAAGAACAACTTAACCTTGTATGTGTTGGAGAATATGTTATTTATAGTTGAATGTGGAAAATGAATCGTTGGGTACAAGTGGGCCCAGAGGCTCTGATGCCGTGTGTAGCATATAAATCAGAGTAGTTCGATGCTCAGTGTATGACAGAGGGTAGGTCAATAATCAGTGTACAATTCTGACACAGGAATAGGGATAATCCACCTTTTCTGTATATCACGCCTGTAATTATACTTTGCACATTTCAGTGAGTGATATAGACATATTCTGCTATACAGAGTATCTATCATGATAAGTGATGATTCCACTTATCTTATCGTAGCACTGAGGTAAATGGTTATACGTGACGGAAGAACGAGAACAGATCAAGTATCCGATGTCTTAGGTGCAACCTCAGATGACCTGTGAAGGAAGGACTCTTAACATGGTGTCTTTACAGTCCGGATATTGACCTGTGATACCGGTTGACCTTCCAGAACAGTTAAGATGATGTCTTAGTCTGGATTCTGGTATCTAGACCAGATCAGTTTCCTATAACTTTATATGATAAAAGTGTCACTCAATGACATAAACAGTAAATGGGAAAATCAGTAAATGGATAATATGTTGTTTGAATATCGACTAAGGCAGTATGAGCTAAGTTTTTTTGCATTAAGTGAAATCAAGGTCCAAGGGTATAACTTTAACAAAAGATTACAAACTAACTTTATGAACCTCATCAACCCTAATTACAATCTCATAAACCCACCCTAAATTACCTGACACCAAGCCTTTACATCTTCATCATCATAATTGTGATTGCCACTATAAAAAGAAAATAAAAACACTTTGGGTAAACAGAACCATCTTTAATGTCGCAATTTAAGCTGGGTTTCCACACACCTTTTCTTCACCAACAACTACATATACATCTGTCATTTTGCTTATTTATTATGTATAACTTGGGCCATAACTTTACAAACATCTCTATGAACATCATATTTGTGCCTTCAAATAAATTCCTCCATCTCTGTTAGCTTACACATGAGTGTGTTCCTTCATTCTTCCTTGTGAGCTACTAACTCCCTATTATAGACCCATGCAAGGGAATCAGTTTGTCTTCCCCGGGGTCGTGCATATGTCTAGAACTCATGATTTAGGTTGTTCACCTTCTGGGAGACACAACATTATTGGGTCTCCACAACGGCAACAAAGATGTGACATTTCCCAACTCTAGCCCGGGGTTGACATTGACTGGATGATGTGGACAATAATGACTGGCTGGGGTTCTAACTCATACCTTCTATGATGGCTTCGTGTGAGGCTCGAGAGGGTGGGGGAGTTATGGAAACTGAAGTAGGAGAAAGAAATGAGAAAAACAATAAGAAAGAAATACAAGAAAGGAGAAAGAAATAAGAGAAACAAAAACTTAGGGTTTTCTGATGGAACATTATGAAATGACATCGATTTGAAGCCCATGTAATATTACACATGTCACTTAACGACACACATCACCAACTCTAACGGGCGGTTGACGTATGTTCATGGTAGGGACCTATGTGTCTAACGATGATGGACGTTAGGGACTAACGAGAACAACTTACTAAATTAAGGACCTAAGTGTCTGAAGTTACTGAAGAGAGGGACCAACTGGGGGTTTTGTCATTGTCTATATAAAGACATCATTTTGTGTTTGTCGCAGTCTAATTGTTTTCCATAACATACCTCTTCTTTTCATTTATGTTATTGATTGTGTCAAAATGTTCACTTGGGATACATTATATGTGTTTAGTAAAATGATTGTTTAGTCTATATTTTATTTTGGCAAGTATTCACTTCTAACTTTTGCATAAGACATCATTTGTCACTTAATCTACCTATTTTGATGGCAAGTGAGCTTTGTAAAACTTTTTAGGCTGTGGTAATAATTTTTCCTCTATTTTTGTGCTAAAGTATTTTCGTGCGTGTATATTTTGGTAGGTCTATGTTTAGCATTCCCTCTTTATTTATTTGTTCATATTAGGAATCTAGCTACATTTCTTCATACCTCTTGTATATGCAATAAGGCAAGCTACTAGGGTTATCTTTGAAGACAATGATTCTAGTGTTTTTTTTGCAATTCTAATGTGTAGACTCAAGGTTTAAGACTACTTAATTTGTTAAGTTATATGTTATCATAAAACTATAGAATAACTCATGAGTATCACTTTAGTAAAGGACCTTCTCATGTTTGTGGACCAAGTCAAAACCCTTTAGAGATTTTAGGCTCTAAAGGGAGTGTCAGTTTATTTTGTATTTAATTAGGTGTAGTTGTATTACTTTTGGATATATTATTTATTTTGAACCTTTATAATATTTTAAGTTTATGTAAAGTTTACATCTTTAGTATTTTGCATGTTTTATTTTAGTTATATTTAAATTAATATGTGGATCATAATGTTTGAGCCTAAATGATATCAAAATTAATATGGATACTTATTTTTTTTACATTTACATTTTGAAAAGATTGTTAAGGAAAGATTTTGAAAAAAAATACAAACTTCAACATTGGTTGAGATATCAAAACAGGTGTTAAAGGTTACAAAATTAACAGGTTAAAAAGAATAAACAGGCTTCAAAGGACATATTTATCATTGGGTCCAAGGAAATACAAGGTGTTAAAATATATATTCAACACAAGATGTCCTCAAAGACTAAGTGTTAAAATGCATAATTAACACTGGTTAAAAAGAATAAACAAATGTAGAAAACAACTTTTAACACTGGTTCTAGTTAAAAATCAAGTGTGAAAAATGATCTTTAACACTAGCTCAGTACACCATGTTAAAAGTAACACCTATTCAATTTATACCCCTAGAGAAACCAGTTTTAAAAGTTAGTTTTAACCGGTGTTACAAGCCTTTTTTGTTGTAGTGTCTTGACAGTGCCAAACATAACCTAAATAAGATGTCTTTTTTATTTTCTCTCATTACCTTCCTTTCTTTACACCAAATAATTCATTATTTCTTTCTTACTTTTAAAGAAAGGTTCATGTACATAACCAAAAAAAAATTGTCATTTATTAACAAACAAAATTTAAAAATTGTTAGGAAAATATTTGCTGCTATATCCTTTTATTAAAAAATAGTAAAGATATTTCAAGTTTATACTACAACATAATGTATATTATCAATATTTAATATAATATTAGTATAAAATTATTTATTATTATACTATATTATAGTGTTAGTATATATCCATATTAAATGTTATGTTAATAAAAATTAAAATGGGTTAGTAAATCAAATTTTTTAGTGGTGATAAAATTTCTGATTATAAGAATAAAGAGATGAGAAAATAAAAAAGAAAAAATGGTTCGATAGAAAATAAAAAGAGAAAGAAGGTCAGAGATTTCCATTTTAAAAATAATAGAAGATATGAAATAAGAAAGATTTTACTATCATATATATGGTTCAAATTTTAGAGGTGGGTTTTAGGTGGCTTTTATGGTACCTCTCCTTTATAGGTGGACGAGTACACTGTATTATCCTTTATAGTTACAGATATCCTAAGAAATGAAACAGAAAGTCATTGTTTGTTTAGTTGTTGCAAAAAAATATCAAAGAGAAAAGTATATGTAAAAAACATGAGAGAATAATATAAGTTGTTTGATTGATTAGAAAGGTATAAAAAATGACAAGATTATTTTTTTATGTTTGGTTAGCTAGAAAAGTATAATTAAAAAGTAATAAAAATAGTAAGAGTACTCATATACTATTTATATAAATAGGTGTTTGAGAATTTATTAAAATTACTGATAAATTACTATTATTTTTATTATTATTTACTATTTATTATTTGTTATATATTATTACTAATATTTTAAATTATTATTGTAACGTCCTAGACTTAAATTGATTTAAGGCGGTTGAGTTAACTTTAAAATTAATTTGAGTATGTTTTGGGTAACCAGAGGTACCTGATTAGTTTTAGAAATTAACAGAACGTGTCAAATAACCATTATACCCTTGATTTCATTAACTCAATTTCACTATCCCTCATTTTCACTTTTTTGTACATGCAAGGAAAGAAACTAATGGTGCCATAATTTCTTCTTATCCCACGACTTCACCATCATAACACCATCTTTTTCTCTTCAATTCCTCATATATTATGATAAACATTGAACTCCACCTCTCTTCCTCAACTCATGGCAGCCATTGCATGACCTTGGGAGCTCTATTTGTTTAAATTCAAGGTATGGGTTATGGACCAATTTCAAGTTTTGCTTGCTCTTAGACCTCTCACTCTCAATTCTTCTAATCTCTTGCATCTTTAGGTTGTGAAACCCATTTTCTTGTAAGTTGGCAGCATTGACATCTTGGGGTTACAAGTTTTCACCATTTCGGTAAGCATCAAGATACCCCGTTACTTTTCCTTGTACCATCTTATGAATTTGAACTTAACCCTTTAATTTTGATGACTTAAGGTTTATTTCGGAGCCATCCCAATGTGTGGGCAATTTTTGGGACTTTGCGAATGAGTATCAAACTTGTCAACATTCATCAAAATTTTCAGATTGATAAACTAGTAATAGGGGATGAATTTGAGGTGTTTAGAAAATGTTTAAAATTTTTGAGTGATCGTAGATGCGAGGTAGGGGGAGTATTTATATTTTAAATGTATAGATTATGGATGGATAGGGGTATATATGAAAGTTTATGATTGATTAATTATGATGTTTTTATGAAAATTTATGATGTTGATGATGATGTGATTGACAATATACCCTTTTTTGACATTGTTGTATTGTAATTGATGAATTTTTGATGAAACTAGATTTCGTTCATATATGTTTATGAAATTGATTGCATGAGGTTGCGATGAAATAATGGAATAATTGATTTATTGTATTGATGATGCATAAAAAAAAGTTTAAGGTATCTTTGCTATGTTTATGAATTCATTGAAATTGATGATTTCATGTTATTCTTGTTGATAAATCTAATAAGAGCCCTTGGTGATGGTAACTAAGTGGTGGCCCCTGATTATGATAATCAGGTAGTTCTTGATGCATCATGCATGTTATATTGCATAACATTGCATTAAAAGATGCACACAGGACTGTAAGAGGCCTGTGATGCTAGCTTAGATGGCTGGGTGGCCTTTGGATAGGCACAGACCCTGTAGTGGTTTCCTTTGAATTCCACAGCCACCTTGGATTGGGTTTAAAGTCGGCTTGCAATACCTAGCTGAGTTGTCATTGTCACTGAGAGTGACTGGTATTCCATTATAGGTGAGCGATTCAGTACCAGTAAAAATAGATTGATTATATGTTGTAAAAATTTATACATTATAGTGTAATTCTCATAATTAGAGTCAGAGATGCATATGCATTTACATATAGATGTTAAGGTATAAAGGTTGTTGGACAGCTTATGATGTGTATTAATTTGATTGAATGCATTTGAGGTAAGGCAATTGTGTTAAATGATAGTATGTGTGATGATAATTATGATGAATTATTGGTGATGTGAGGACTGGATGTTTATTAGAGATGTTATGGTTTAATCTAGTTCAATACCTATCATTTAACAAATATATGCTTACCTCTGAGTTATGGTTCTTTTTCAGTGGATGTAGACCGAGGTGATGCATGGTAATTGCTCAATGAGAGATGTTGAGGTCATGGAGGCCACTGGTACATATGTGTGTATATACATGTATAGTATTTTGTTAGTATCACCTGACTCGTTTTGGATACTATAAATGCTTGTATATAATTGATCCGGTCTCAATACCGGTATCCGATCTGAAAGACATATTTCAACATCTTTGTCAAGACATCAACGTGTAACCAGTGTCATCGGTATACATCCGGACTGTAATTCCGTATCAGGCGTTCTCCCTATACCGGTTGTTCAGGATAACACCATGACACCAGACAACACACACGTCACTGTGCTAAAGACAAGGATCATTGCTACAGGGATCGATCAATAATTCCCTGCACTACGAGCCAAATTCTACTCACGGGGATGGTCAACTTGTTCCCTAATCCTAGACTATATTCTCCATACTCAATATAAAATAGCCACTTGACCCAATCATGCTGGTAAGTGTGCAATAAAATAATGCTAATGGGAGTTAGTGGTTCCCCACTAACGAGTCCTCGAAAAATGAGCCAATCAGGTATATGGACTCATTTCATTAATGAAGTGAGGGATCTTCAACTGAATCTATAAACGATTACTCTCAAAAATACATTCCTTACTTGGAATATTATCACTGACTTGAGCGTCGGAGAATCTTTGCAGGTGACACCACCATTCGCCCACTTCAACGCGTTAGGTCGGTGTGAAGGATCTCCAGGATGCCCAATCCGCTCTCCTCACTCAAGGACAACGGATATTTACACTGGATACCCATACATCCGGTCTTCTGCATAGTATTTGTATACTATTTGTGATTGACTTGAGTCCGGATCTCTAGACCCCGGTTCAGGACAGATCATTGGCACGCCCGGTGGGACACGATAAAGTTATTCCCATATCCTTCGAAAGAGTAAGTAATCCTCAATGGAAGGCAAAGTACAAGATTTCGTGGAGAATCAGCCTGAAGGCAGAACCAACCCCAACGTCTTCAGGAAGCTCAACTTTGATTCTCAGGGGGGCAGCTCAAAAAAGATATTAACAGTGTCTAATCTTGATCCTCGTGATGAGTTGATCAGTCAACTTCAGAGGGAACTCGCTGAATTGCGAAGAGAAAGAAGGCAAAGCGAGGATAAAGAATCATCTCGCACACAAAACACTCCCCACGCAACTGATGGTGAAAAATCCACCACTCTCCAATACTCAAATATCCCTATGTTTGAGGGGAGAGAACAGACTCGTGATTCTAAAGATGAAGCTTCCCGAAGGAAGAGAGAGTCAATGACAGCACCCCCAATGTCTTACAAGCTAAAAGTTCCTTTTTCAAGGAGACTTATGAGCATCCACATCCCCAAGCACCTTCAAACTACTCAGCCACTCACCATCAGAAAATACAATGGTAAAATTGATCCTACTAAGCACCTTGATGCTTATGTGTTTGAAGCCATGTACTTGGGGGATGATGAAGATGTGATGTGTCGAATGTTCCCTCGAACGTTATCTGAGGAGGCCCTCGGATGGTTTAAAGGTTTACCTTCTGGATCCATAGATTCTTGGGCTGAAATGGCAGCTACTTTTGAGACTCACTTTGTCATCTCTAGAGATGTGCCCAGGACATCTCATACCTTGGCTCAGATTAAGCAAGGTGAAAACGAAGGCTTAAAAGATTTCTTGAAGAGGTTCTACAAGGAAGCAGCCCTGGTTCCTAACCTCACAGAGTCTATTAAGCTGCATATCGTTATTGAGGCGTTGCAGCCAGGATCAGCTTTTTCTCTCTCATTAGAGAAAAGCCCTCCTGTAACTTTTGAGGAGTTCAAAAAAAAAGCCTCAAAGTACGTGAGTATAGAGATGCACTTGGAAGCCATAGCTGCAAAGAAAAAGCCATCAACACCACCTTCCCAAACCTAGAAGGGTAAGGAGAAAGCGAGGTCAGAGCGCATGGAGAGGCCATTGACCAATCCCAAAGTTAATAACCACTCTCCTCGACCTCGAGAAAAGCATGTTAATTCCTTCAGCCATTATGCACAACTATCTGCCAAGCCATCTCAGATTTTGAGAGAGGTCGGATGGCCAGCTTTCAGCATATATGGCATCAGAAGACCAGCCCCTATGAAGAGACCAGGAAATCCCCGTAAGTACTGTGATTTTCATGAACAGAATGGTCATTCCACTGATGAATGCCAAGCTCTAAAGAATACGGTTGAGACGCTAATCAGAGAGGGCAAATTAAAGCAATACCTGTTCAAAGAGAAATCCTTTGACAAAGTAGAGCGGAATGACAAAAGAGAAAGGGATCCAGACGACGGGGATGACAATAACCGTAATCCGGTCAGAAAATTCTCTGCTTCGGAGAAATAAAAGGGTGTGATGACTGATGAAATAGCACACGAAGATAGCATGCCTCAGCAACAGTGTCAAGGCCGGTGTAAAGTCATTGACATGATTGCTGGAGGATTCGCTGGAGGAGGAGCTTCAATTACAGCTCGTAAGAATCATTATAGAATAATTCTGTCTGTGCAAGGGAAAGTCAAAGACAATCGCCCTTACAGAGGTGGGATTGAGGCTCCAACAATCTCTTTCTCCAACGAGGATTTTGGCCCAACCATTCCTGGTGGTGACGACGCTGTGGTCATCACTGCAGTGATAGCTAACAAGGACGTCCGAAGAATCCTTGTTGACCAGGGAAGTTCCTGCGATGTTATTTTCTATAATTGCTTTGAAAGAATGGGTTTTAAAGACTTAGACTTACAGCCTTATACGCAGGAACTAACAGCTTTTAACGGAGCTAAGCAATCGACTAAAGGGTATCTTGATACCCTTATTTCGTTTGAAGGCGAACCAGGGGCCAGGACGGTTAAATCCTGAGTGCTGGTGATTGATGTCAAATCACCATTTAACGGCATCATAGGCTGCCCCACACTAAATGCAATGGAGGCAGTTGTATCAACCCCACATCTCCTTATCAAGTTCATTAACAAGGATAATGCTGTTTCATCTATCCGGGGTGATCAAGAGATGGCTAGGTACTGCTACAACCTAAGCCTCAACATGACAAAGCTGGATGCCTCCAATAAAAAGAGGAAACTCAATGATGCTAGAGCAGTCGCTGGATCTGTAAGCCTTGTCGACCTGGACCCTAGGGCGGATTTGAACATTGATCCGTCCAACCCATTAAAGCCCACACCGGATGGAAGTTCCAGGGACATCGTCTTGGGAGATTCTCCAGAAAAGATCACCCATATTAATGATAAGCTAGATACAGAAATGGAACAGCGACTACTGACGCTCCTGCAAGAATTTAAAGACCTCTTTGCATGGACTGCAGCCGATATGCCTGGCATAGACCCTGCTTTTTGCTATCATAAATTATCCGTCTATCCAGAGACGAGACCGGTTGCCCAAAAGAAAAGGAGATTGGGCCCAGAGAAACAAAAGGTAGCTTGCCAGCAAACTGAGGAATTACTGAAGGCCGGATTTATCAAAGAAATCCGTTATTCCTCTTGGCTCTCGAATGTGGTGATGGTCCGTAAGTCCAATGGTAAATGGAGAATGTGCATTGACTATGTGGACCTCAACCGCTGCTGTCCAAAGGATCCTTATCCTTTTCCTAATATAGATCGGATGGTAGATGATTCTTCTGGTTATCAATACCTAAGTTTCATGGATGCTTATTCAGGTTACAACCAAATTCCGATGTGCGAAGAGGATCAAGAAAAGACAGCTTTCATAAATGATCGGGGTGTCTTTTGCTATACAGTTATGCCCTTTGGCCTGAAAAACGCTGGGGCCACTTACTAACGCATGATCAACAAGGTTTTTGAGGGTATGCATACCAAGCTTGTTGAAGTGTACATCGATGATATAATAGCCAAGACACCAGTTGGAGGCGATCGGATTAAAGACCTACGCCAAGTATTTACCTATTTGAGAGAATTTAACATAAGGCTAAACCCAATGAAATGCACTTTCGCTGTCCCTGCTGGGAAGTTCTTGGGTTTCATGTTAACTCAACGTGGTATTGAAGCCAATCCAGGGAAGTGCCAAACGATTCTAGACATGCAGAGTCCAAAGAATCTCAGAGAAGTCCAATCCCTAAATGGCAAAGTAGCAGCTTTGGCACGGTTCATGCCTAAAATGGCTCACAGATCACTCCCTCTATATAAAATACTGAAAAAGTAAAAGAAGTTCGAGTAGGGACAGGAATAAGAGAAAGCATTCCAAGAGCTTAAGGAGGTGTTATCCAAACCACCCATTCTCACAAAGCCTGACCCCGAAGACACACTCATCCTATACTTGGCTATTTCAGATGAAGCTTTGGGCGTTGCCTTGATAAAAGAAACTCCCGATGGACAGAGACCGGTCTATTTCACTAGCAAGACCTTATAAGGTGCTGAGATCCGGTATCAAAAAATCAAAAAGGCCGCCCTCGCTGTTGTTTGGGCCTCTCGACGGTTGCGTCCATACTTTCACGCCCATCCGATCATAGTGAGAACAGATTTACCACTCCGTTCTGTATTAATCAAGCCCGATCTCGCTGGGAGGATGATCAAATGGTCTATTGAACTCTCTGAGTTTGATATATCTTATGAACCCCGAAGCGTTATTAAAGCTCAAGTCCTGGATGATTTTATTGCGGAAATGACAGGGACTGATCCAGATTCCCCTCGTGTCCATTAGACCATTTACGTTGATGGCTCATCGAACCAAAGAGGCTCTGGAGCAGGTGTAGTTCTAGAAAGTGACGACGGAGTACACCTGGAAATCTCCCTTCGTTTTAATTTTAAAACATCCAACAACCAAGCTGAGTACGAAGCTTGTTTGGCCGGACTGAGAGCTGCAATCAACATCGGAGCTTCTGAGGCGACACTCTGCAGCGATTCACAACTGGTGATATCACAAATCTTAGGAGATTATCAAGCTCGTGAACCTCAACTCCAATTATACTTGAACTGTGTCAAGGAGTTGAGAGAGAAATTCTCAAAAATGGAATTCAAGCATGTTCCACGTGAAGAGAATACTAGAGCGGATATACTCTCTAGATTAGCAAGCACCAAACGACCAGGTAGCACCACTACGCTGGTTCAAAGCACACTAACGTCGCCCACCATTCCTCTTTTCCCTTCTCTAAATACCATAATGACAAACTCCCTTTATGGAGACACATGGATGGCCCCCTACATCCGTTATTTGGCCGATGGACAGCTACCTATGGATGAGAAGGAAAAGGCATGGATAAGGAGGGAATTACCATACTTCACTATGATCGATGGTAATCTTTACAGAAGGGAGCTCTCCGTGCCCTATTTGATTTGTCTCAAAGAGAATGAGGTGCAAGACGTAATGGAGGAAGTGCATGAAGGACAATATGGACACCACGCCGGAGGAAGAAGCTTAATGCGAAAAATCCTCAGGGCTGGATACTGGTGGCCCACGATGAAGCAAGACTCCATTGACTTCGTTAAAAAATGCGACGCTTGCCAAAAATTCTTTAATCTTCACCACACACCGGCGGAAGAACTCTTCACATCCGCTGTTCCATGGCCCTTCTACCAATGGGGATTGGATATTCTGGGCCCTTTTCCAACTGCTCCTGGGGGCATCAAATATCTCATTGTAGGGGTCGATTATTTCACTAAGTGGATAGAAGCAGAGCCGGTGGTACATATTACTTCAGCCCGAACTCATCGTTTCATGTATGAAAACATTATAACACGATTCGGGGTCCCAGCACGAGTTGTCACAGATAATGGCACCCAATTCACAGATAGAAAATTCACGGATTTACTCGAAGGGTTAGGAATAACCCAAATATTCTCATCTGTCGAACATCCCCCAAACCAACGGCCAAGCTGAAGTGGCCAACAAGGAGGTGCTGAAGGGACTAAAGAAACGCCTTGGTGAAGCCAAGGGCGGATGGACAGACCAGTTGTGTCACGTCCTGTGGGCATATCAGACAACGCCTCATTCTTCTACCAACGAATCCCCATATCGCCTGACATATGGGGTAGAGGCAATGATACCCGTGGAATTGCAAATTGCTTCCACTAGGGTCAAATACTTCTCTGAAGAAAACAATAACGCTAACTTGGCATCAGAAATGGATGTCATACAAGAACTCAGAGAAGATGCATTCATCAGAGATCAGGCTATCAAAGCCAAAGTTGCTCTCCGATACAACAAACAAGTCCAATCAAGGACTTTCAACGTCGGAGATTTGGTTTTGAGGAAAGCAAGTGTAGGGAATAAATTTGCTCATCAAGGCAAACTAGCCCCAAACTGGGAAGGCCCATACAGGGTATCCGAGGTTGC
Source organism: Clitoria ternatea (assembly GCA_037962975.1). Classification (NCBI taxonomy): domain Eukaryota; kingdom Viridiplantae; phylum Streptophyta; class Magnoliopsida; order Fabales; family Fabaceae; genus Clitoria; species Clitoria ternatea. The sequence continues at coordinate 237,783,364 of CM075671.1, read as the reverse complement.
TGGCAAAGGCTCTTACTGCCTTGAGAACCTTGATGGCACTCCAATCCAAAATAAGTGGAACACCCAAAACTTGCGCATCTATTATAGCTAGCTGCTGGAACGATACATACTCTCCTATCCTCATTTTAAGCTGAATACTGGAGAAATTATTTTCCCAGCTACGCTTACATTGTAATTCTTATTTTTGATTTAATAAGAACCTCTCACAATAATTTAACTCTTTCGAGTTATTCTTATGCTGTGATTTTCAGTTTATCCGGTGTACAGAAGCATATTCAGGATGGATGATCTCAACTACCTATTTTGTAGTTGACGATGTAACTCCTCGAATATGTGCAGCGTACAAGAGCATACTCAGGACGGATGATCTCAATTACCCATTCTGTAATTGATGATGTAACTCCTCGAGTATGTGTAAGAAATTGAAGGCCCAGATTGTAGGATTAAATCGAACTCTGGGTACGGTTAGTAAGTTTGGCTGAACACTGGTGAAGACCTGGGCTGTAGGATTAAACCGAACCTCAGGAAATGGGTTGTAGGATTGAACCGAACCCCATTCCAAGAACGGTAAAAGGGTAAAACCCAACACCGTATTGAAGGCTTGGGCGTAGTAAGCTGGTTCTACTTTAAGACCACACTCCCAAGTAACGGGCGTAGTAGGTTTAGGATTAGCCCTGATCTGAACCCCGTGTTGAAGGCTCGGATTATAGGATTAAACTGAACTCTGAGTATGACTAGTAGGATTGACCGAACGTCGATGAAGAATCGTCAATGGGTAAAACCACAGACCGATTGAAGAACGGTTAGTAGGATTAAACCGAACGCCAAATATGACATGGATTGTAGGATCAAACCGAACTCCAAACACAACAGGTAAGTTATACTGAACTCTAAATTAATACTCTCTTTTGAAGTTCCTTATTTGGAAGTTTTATAGCTTTAAATTCTGAGTCATCAATTCTTCAATTGAAGCCTGACTCTTAAACTCCGACCTAAAAATAATTCATTCGGGTACGCCACAGTCTGAGGCATATTCACCCAAAACCTTTCAGTCGGAAATATTTATATTCGCAATCATCAAATAGAGAAATTTCTACTCGAAGTCCTCCCTTTTAAAAACTCTCACGTGAAAGCATCACTCAGAGTTTGCTCAAAGTACTGATCACCCAATAATACTAGGGGACAGTATCAACAATTTAATGAATATCTTGAGGAATGAACTCTTAGTGAAACGTTTTCACAATTATTTCCCCTCAGGATTAGCATTACAAGCCGTTCTCATGACAATAACATGTTCATTTACAACGGCGGTCCCTATTATGATATTTACGACCAAAAGGCCTGACTTTCAAGAAGCAAGACATCTTTTACCAGGCTTTTATACCTGATTATTCATACTTGACAAAAGGAACTCTATCTTTTTTGTCAAACCAAGTCTTTGGCTATCAAAATGCCTATGCATGAAAACGATAGTTATACGTCTCTATCCGTTCTTCATCTAGCATGTAAAACTCCGAAATGAAGGTTCTATATTAATATCCGATCTTCATTACTTAAGTCCGGAATGATTCAATACACATGCAATCCCTCTGTTAAAGCTGTTTTCTACTAAACAAGTATATAAAGGCAAATAGCTCTTTTATTGATCAAATGGAAATTACATGAAGAAATTTGTTTAGTAATCCGGAGCTGATCCCGGAACATAGCGAATTTGAATCAATAAAAAAGAAAATACAGGAAAGGCATTAGTTCTTCTGACTTGTATCTCCTTCCTTCCCTTTGCCTTTATCTCCGGTCTTGCCTTCGTTAACGCTAGAGCTTGTTCCTGTACTTCTGAGCTTCAGGAGAGAGGGTCCCATTGATTGGCCTTCAGGTAAAGGAGCAAACTTGTATGGCATGTCAGGCGGACTCTCATGACGGTTTTCAACAATGGCCACCAGTTTCCCTTGGTGAAACTCATAGAACAGATCAATACCATTCAAATTAAGTGTCACCTTGGGATTCCGGTATTGAACTTGACGAACTGCCAACCCAAAAGATTCCTTGACTGCTTGATCACACATATCTACAGCTTCAGCCAATTCTGCTTTCAGGGTGTCGACTTTGTCAGTTGAATCCGCCAACTTTAAGAGCAGCTCCTTCTCCTTACGCGACCAATCTTCTGCTCCTTGAGAGTAGACAATCTTGGCTTCCTTAAGCTCTTCTCCCAGCTTTGAAGAGCGTTCCTTCTCCGTACAAAGATTGGCATGGAGGTCAGAATTGATTTTCTTTTGGTCAAGTACTTGGACCTCCAGCTCCTTGGCAAGGTACTTCAGTCTGGCAATTTCCTCGTCCTTCTTATATCCTTCCTCTCTGGAAGCCTCTAATCTACCTTCTAAACGGAGGATGTTTACCTTATCTCTAGCAGCAGCAATGCTAAGATCGTTAACCTTGCCAACTAATGAACTGAGCCTTTCATTGTCTTCTAAAAGCTTGCGAACCGACTTCAGAAGACCGGATAACTCTGCCAAATGCTTCTGCCCGGCATCGCAAGCTTTGGTTACTTCTCCGCTCTCCAATGAAGGCTTCAGCTTATACGGAGATTCAGGAACGCTCTCAGGAACAGAACCCTCATATACAAGGTATTGTGCAAGACCGGAATTACCTTTAGGAGGGCAGGGAGCTTTAGGTGCAAAGTAAGTTGTTATTGGTTTTGCACCAAAAGTAATCACATTGTCTAGGGTATCCGGAGTGTGCCCTTCCACCTCTTCTCCCTTAGAAAGCTCCGGATCTGCAGCCCCTTTCGAAGTTTTTGGTTTCTTGGGAGAAGGTTGAGGGTCTGAGGTCTTGGAGGAATCACGCTTTGTCCTTTTCTTTCTCTCTCCGACCTTCACAACCGCAGCCTCAGAGGCCGGCTTCTCGGACCCGCCCTCAAGCAAGGGGATATCGTCACCAGCAGACGAGGTCAAAATTATAGTCTCTGCAGTAGCCTTCTTTGAATTCTGTTTTGCCTGAATGTCGTTGTCAGCCGCAACGGAATTCTCTCCTGCTTTGAGTCCTTTCAGCTTATTCATCTCTGGTGACTTGGTCTGGATTTCAACTACAAAGCCAAATAACACAATTAGAGATCGAAGATTTCGAACCATGATATATAAAAGCGTGAAAAATGGCAGGGAAATTGCATACATACTCCTCGCGGGTAGACTTCGATCCTAGCAAACGCCTACAGGAGAAAAATTGGTGCGAGGCGGTGTAGGATTGGAGAGCGGAAAGAACAGAAACCAAAGATGCGCTCAATTCATCTTCCTCAGTGTAGTACACCTGGGAGGTTAATAAGAAATGCTCATGCGTCCAGGCCACTGGGAATTTCAGAATCCCATCTTTGGTTAACCAAAAAACTGGTTCATCAGGGTGGACGCTGATCTTCGTAAAGTAAGCTTTGAATGAATGACCATCAACTTTGGCGGAGTCAGTGTATGCCTCAAAGTTGATAATCTTGGAAACAGTCCAGAGGGATATCAAGCTCACTCCCCCCTTCTCCTTGTTCGTACGGCGGACCACTTGGGAAAAGTAGAAGAGCATAGCCACCATTGGTTTAAAGTTGAAGTGCTCCCCAAGCACTTCAAGAGAGCGGACCAACCCCCATCCGTTGGGGTGAAGCTGTGAAGGAGCACAGTCCAAGAACCTCAGAACCCCCATCTGAAACTTTGTGAGGGGGAAACGCACACCTAGATTCAGAAACAGAAAGTCATACATATATATGGACCTTTCGTCCGGTGTATGACATATCCGATCTGATGGAAGCGGAGCTAACACCATAAAGCACCGTTTGTACTTATCCTTCTTGAAAATCGTAAAACGCGGTTCCAGCTCCGCTCCGTCCTCTTGAGCGTGGACGGATGGCGTTTCACGGAATTCCTCAGCCACCCAGCTGAATGGGCGCTTCTATTGGAATTTCACCCAATCGATCCGGTGTGCGACTACATTGCACAGCCCGGAAGCTGTCTTCATTATATACTGTTGAGAGGGTGCTTCCCCACCAGATGTTCTTCCCCCAGTTCTCTTCTTCACCGCCATTGTAAAAGCTTTCACGCTGCGTTAAAAATCCACATCGTCAGAGAGATACAAATCAGCACTCTCAGCACTCTCACTAGAGGAGGATTCCAAAGAGGGTATTATCACCTTTCGCCTTTGATATGGTGACGCCTCCCTCTCTGGGTATTGTGGCTTCGATTGGAAGATCACTGGGATCCTCCCACCACGAACTGTAGGGTTTCGAGTTAAAGCCCTTCCTCCTCTTCCTCTAGGGCTAACACCACTGAAGCTAAAACCTTTCCTAGACATTTACAGATACTGAAACAAGACACAAAAAATGGAAGGAGAATGGTTACCTAAGGATGAAGGAGGATAGTGAATTAAGATTCACAGAGGCAGACACGAAAATCTTCTCAAAACTTTTGCAGAGGTTCATCAAGGGATCAAGAAGAAGTGATTTCTGGAATTGCCAAATATGTCTTTTTCAGGGCATCAAAATTTTCAAATACCGACTCAAGCAACCTGTCGTTTACTCTCAAACGACTCTCCGTTTAGTGGATCAAAATTGTCGTTTTGAACCCAAAGGCGCGAAAATGCCATCGTTTCGTCATAGAGCCTTCTAAATGGGCCTATTAAACCCAAATCCTAGGCCCACCAAGTTCCTATGTGACGGTTATTAAGACATGCGCATTTAACGCAATAATGGCTCGCCCACGTGATTACAGGCATTAAATGTCCAATCATGAGAAACGTGGCCACCATTACCCGAATACCAAGGGTTGCAAAATTTGATAAACTTCTGAGATTCTCATTGTTCTAATCCGCACTCAAGCGTTTCATCTTAATGGAACCTTGTTGCAAAATTTGATAAACTTCTAAGATTTTTATTGTTCTAATCCACCCTCAAGCATTTCATCTCAACGGAACCTTGTTCCCAGAGCAGATATTTACACACCAGTACAATTCTGAAATCCAAACGTACTATGATCGATATAGTTCATATGAGCAAATCTACTAATTCCTCACATCAGCTAGGGGGCTAGTAGAGTACTACTGATATCTGATTTCGGATACAAAAATTGAACACTCAATCCATACGATTGAGAAGCATCCACCTCAATCCGTACTCTTACGATTGGAAAAATGTTCCCAGGACGGATGATCTCAATCACATATTTTGTGATTCGATGATGTAACTCCTGGTACGAACAATTCCAATCATCATTCCAGGACGGATGATCTCAATCACCTATTCTATGATTCGATGATGTAACTCCTGGTATGAACAATTCCCATCATCATTCTTATGATGGAAGCTTTTGAAAATTGAGAAGTATTCACACAATCCGTTCTCCTACGATTGAAAAAATGTCTCCAGGACGGATTATCTCAATCACTTAATCTGTGATCTGACGATGTAACTCTTGGCATTGTGTACTTTTCCAGAACGGATAATCTCAATCACTCATTATGTGATCTGACGATGTAACTCCTGACGTTGTGTACTTGTCCAGGACGGATGATCTCAATCACCTATTCTGTGATCTGATGATGTAACTCCTGGCGCCGTACACATCCCAAGGACGGATGATCTCAATCACCTATTATGTGATCTGACGATGTAACTCCTGGTGTCGTACACATCCCCAAGACGGACGATCTAAATCACTTATAAAGTGATTCGATGATGTAACTCCTGATACAAACAATCCCCATCATCATTCTTATGATGGAAGATTTTGAAAGTTAATCCGCACTTTTGCTCTCAAGTGGTATTCTCCCAGGACGGATACTCTTTATCACCTATTCTGTGGTACAATGACGTAACTCCTGGCATAGACAAACTCCCATCATCATCCTTATGATGGAAGGCTCAAACACCACTTTCTTACACCTTTGCAGTTCCCCAAACCTAGAACAATATTCTTACAATGGACGACATTGTTTTCTCCAGTGAGAATAACATGAATAAAGAACAGTCACCCGTCCTGTTACACTATTTTACTAAACAACGGATCGACTCCTCTTTTCCCCAAAAGAATTAAGGATCATGCCCTAAAGACAGGCACCTTCTTCTTAACACGCACTTGGGGACATGTATATATTTATCCGTTCTAAATTCATTTATTGTTTAATCTTCCGAGGCAATGATTTCAATTCGACCTCAAGGTTAATCATACAGAACGGATTAACAACGACTTAAATATACATGAAATGTTGAACACAAATTTCTTAAATGAATTTTATTCATAAAGGACGAAATTACACAATTGTTCAAAACCGGAGTTGATCCCGGTACACAACTTTACATATAAATGAAAACAAGACTACGGGGGAGGAATCTGCTCTTCAGCTTTTTGTGCCTCCTCAGCACCAGGCTCTTGTGTCCCTTCCTTTAGGACTTCCTCAGGAATATCCCCTCCGGGAGCCTCAGTTCCTTCCGCAGATGAAGGAACCTCGGACGTAGGAAAGACGAAATCCGGTCCCATACTTTGACCCTCAAGAAGAGGAGGCAAACCGTATAAGGACATCGGAGGATCTTCATGATGACCATCGACCACTGTGACTAACTTTCCTTCATGAAATTCATAGAACGGATCCATTCCATAGAGGTTAAGTTTCGCAGTGGGGTTGCGGTAGAAGACTTGGCGTATAGCTAGGCCGAAGGATTCTTCAACAGCCTGGCTGCATATATCAACAGCTTCTTGCTTCTCAGCTCTCGCTATAGCCAATTCTTCCCGTAACTTCAACAGATCCCCACTCGATCCTTCAGACTCCGCTCTCCCAGCCTTCAGTCCTTCGATCTCAAGAAGGAGCTTCTTCTCCCTTTGGGACCACTCCTCAGCAGCAGCTTTGCTTTTATCCTAGCTGCTGCGGAGTTCTTCCTTTGCTTTGTTGAGGATTTCCTCCTTCTCTGCCAGCTTGCCTTCCAAGTCTTTGAAGTCACCTTTAAGCTTAAGATTCTCTCTGTTCATAATGTCTCCAAACTCCTTAGACTTGGCAAGACGGTCTTCCATTAATTTGATTGTGGCTTTGTCTTTTCCTGATGAGAGGTTGAGCTGTTCTAATTTATCACTCAGCTCATCAACCTTATCGACATTGTCAGCCAACTCGCTGAATGAATAAAGCATTCCAGCCAGTTCTGCTAACTACCACCTTCCGGCCTCACACGCTTCCTTAATTTCTTTAGTACTAAGCGTGGGCCAGAGCTCGTACATCGGCTGTGGAAGAGCTACTGGAGTTGATCCCCGATATGAGAGGAAGGGGGTAAGAAACGAGGTGGTTGGGTAGGAGATCGGATTTGGCCCAGAAACCCCGACAACGATTCCCTTATGCTGTCCGGAGGAAACACCAGCTGTTTCCGAGGTTTCTACAGGTTTATCTTCTGAAGTTCTACGCTTCTTGGATGGACCCCCGAATGAATCATTTTTGATTTTTCTCCTCCTCTCAGCTACTGGGGGCTGACCCGTAGCTGCACTAACATCGGATGAACCACCCTCAACCAACGGAATGTCCCCTTCAGCATCCGAAGTCAGGATGATCAACTCAGGACGATCCTTTGTGGAGGGCTTAGGCTTGATTTCATTTTCACGGGCAACGAATTTACCCGCCGCCTTAAATCCCTTCAACTTATTCATTTCCGGAGTTTCTTGTTCTATTTCACCTGCATGAACAAACACAAGAGATTAGCAACTATGAAATATTCGATCTATTTGACAAAGGAGAAAAAGTGAAATAAAATGAGTATTACGTAGATATTCATCCCGGACTCCACTTGAACTACTTAAAAGACGCCTACACGAAAATACGTTACGACGTGTAGTGTGTGCTTCAAGTGCGAACAACACTTTTGACGACTCAAGAGATAGCTCGAATTGATCAGCGTAATATGCATGGGAGCTCAAGAGAAAATGCTTATAGGTCCAACTCAGAGGAAATTTGTTAACGTCCTCTTCATCCTTCCAAAAGACTGGTTTACTCTTCTTAATAGATATCTGGGTGAAGTAGGATTTAAACGATTTTCCATCAACCTTGGCCGAATCAGTGTAAGACTCAAAGTTTACAAAAGAACAAAGAGTCCGGAGTGTCACTAGGCCAACACCGCCCTGCTTGTTAGCCCTCCGAACTACTTGAGTGTAATAAAACAACATCGCTACTGTGGGCGTGAAGTTGAAATATTCACCCAAAACTTCCAGAGCACGTATGAGGCCTCAACCATTGGGGTGAAGTTGAGAGGGTGCACAGTTTAAAAACCTCAGCACTCCCATCTGAAGCTCAGTTAGAGGGAAACGGACTCCCAAGTAATGAAAGATAAAATCATACATATACATAAAATCATTTGGTACGACGTGGCATATCCGTTCTGTAGGGAGTGGTGCGTATACCCTAAACCACCTTTCGTTTCTTCTTCCGCATGGAGTATGAACCTTGGTTGAATCCGGGGTCCTTCCTCATCTGCGTGACGAGAAGCCAAGTCCTTAAATTCACTAGACACCCAGCAGAAAGGCCATTTAGCCTGAAGTTCTTCCCAGTTCAACCTTGAAAGAGCGACGCTGTAAAGACCTTCTGTTGTCTTCAAAATGGTATTATCTCCAGAAGTTCCTTCTTCAGTAGCCATTTGAATCGTCTAGATCGAACTCTTTAATCTACGATAAGAAATTATATCATCAGAAAATTGATAATCATTACTCACTTCATCTTTTAAAAAGCGACTACAATCAGAGGACAACTCTGAGAAGGGAAAAGTCACTTTCCACAGTGAGTAAGATCCCCTTTCTGAGCGACATGACTCAGCCCTAAGAAGAATCACAAGGATTCTTCCCCATGACTGTTAGGGTTACGAGAAATTAATCTCCCCCTAAATGAACCATATTCTCTTCAAGCAAGAATAACAGACCCAAAATAAGACGAGGTTTACAGAGGAAGAAGAAATAATTACCTCAGGTAATGATGATGAAGATGAAGAATGAAAAAGGTCTCGTAGAGCAAGCGACGAACTTCCTTGCAAAATTTTTGCAGAATGTTGTTAAGAAATCAAAAGCGAGTGGAACCCAGAATTCACTAAATGTTTCTTTTATAAGAAACGAAAAGGTTCGGTTACACACTCTTGAAGTTGTGTCGTTCTCGACTAAACGCATTGATTCATAAGTGAAATAACACAACTGTTCCAAATTCATGGGCGCCAAAACAATAGCAATTCGACGAAGGGCCTATCCACTAGGCCCAAAAGTTTCGAAGACTTTAGGCCCATTAAGCCCTAAACGACGGTGATTGAGATTTCCATTTAATGTCTAATCATGCAACGCAATTCGCGCTTTACAGCTGTTACACGAACTTTAAGAGCTTTCAATTCCAATAAACTCTTGAAATTCTCATACAACGAATCTTTGTCTAAATCCGTTGTGACAACATCAACACACCGGATCTTTTAATCTGAGAACGGTTCTTTGCAAAATGATAATAAATGCTAAGGAACTGTTATACGCGTAAGCTTACCGATATTCAGACCTCTCGCAGGTTGAGTAGCTTATGTCAACAACCACTCAGTCCCTCACACAAGCTAGGGGACATATAATCCGGTCTCAATACCGGTATCCGATCTGAAAGACATATTTCAACGTCTTTGTCAAGACATCAACGTGTAACCGGTGTCATCGGTATACATCCGGACTGTAATTCCGTATCAGGCGTTCTCCCTATACCGGTTGTTCAGGATAACCCCATGACACCGGACAACACACATGTCACTGTGCTAAAGACAAGGATCATTGCTACAAGGATCGATCAATAATTCCCTACACTACGAGCCAAATTCTGCTCACGGGGATGGTCAACTTGTTCCCTAATCCTAGTCTATATTCTCCATGCTCAATATAAAATAGCCACTTGACCCAATCATGCTGGTAAGTGCACAATAAAATAATGCTAATGGGAGTTAGTGGTTCCCCACTAACGAGTCCTCGAAAAACGAGCCAATCAGGTATATGAACTTATTTCATTAATGAAGTGAGGGATCTTCAACTGAATCTATGAACGATTACTCTCAAAAATACATTCCTTACTTGGAATATTATCACTGACTTGAGCGTCGGAGAATCTTTGCAGGTGACACCACCATTCACCCACTTCAACGCGTTAGGTCGGTGTGAAGGATCTCCAGGATGCCCAATCCGCTCTCCTCACTCAAGGACAATGGATATTTACACTGGATACCCATACATCCGGTCTTCTGCATAGTATTTGCATACTATTTGTGATTGACTTGAGTCCAGATCTCTAGACCCCGATTCAGGACAGATCAATAATTAATCTTGATAGTTGATGACCTCACTGGAGGTTCATGGTTGTTTTGGTACTCTAGACTTGATTTTGATGTGTAAATTGAGAATTATAGTGATGATGTTGACAATGATGATGATTACTTAGATTGGATGCCATGGATGGCTCTATGATGATCATATTGAAATATGTTATGCCCAGGAACTATTGTGAAATGCATGAGTGATTACATTGACATGATGGGCAGGAATTGTGCTTGTTATATTGCATTTGAGATGTGGAGTTTGATAAAATGCATTTAGTACCATTAGAATTGAAATTGGTAATTGTATATGTGTAAATTGATGTATAAATAGGAACTCGATAGGTCAAAATTAGGTTCAGGAGATTTTGAAACATCCAGATAGGTCCAATTGCGTATATATGATATTTAGACTATGAGTGAAATGGTTTGGACCCAATTGGTTAGAGATTAAGTGGTTTGGTCCCTTGGAAATGGCCTAGGTTGGCCAATTTGCATTTTTGCACATAACTTACTTATTCTTGGGAATTTTAGGGTGTAGCTTGTTGGAACAAGTAAAAAATGAAGTGTTTTAGGTGGTGTCAAAGTTTGGTAGTGTTTGCAAGTCATTCTAGGAAGTTAGGGTGTGTGAAAGTTTGCCGAAAGCCAAATTTCAACAGAATGTCTACATTCTGATATAGGGTAATCCATTACAACACTCCCTGTAATCAATTAGTATCATTTTATGATTCTGGTAATCGGTTACAGTCTATCCTATGATCGATTAGAGGATTCTATGCTCTATGTAATCATATACCAGCATGGTATAATCGATTACTAGGTTGAGTTTGATCGATTACTGCCCCCTAATCGATTGGCAACATTTTGTTGAGCTAGTACTTTAATTGATTATGCAGTACATCAAAATCCCCAAAGCTTTCTGTAACACTGGGAATTAGGTACTCTTAGGATTTTTTTTTTAACAAAATGAGCTACTAATTTATAGCATATGACTTTTGGGATAGCTTACAACTTTTAAGGGAGCTTATTGAAATGCAGTTATTTTGTAAAACTAGCTTAAATTATATTAAATGACTTTAAAAAAACATAATATTTTAATATAAGTGATAAAAGTTATTATTTTTTAAAAGATAAAGGTAAAAATGATAACTAAATAATCAACAAAGGAGCTTATAATTTTTGAAAACTAATAAACTACCTCAAGATGTTTTTCAAAACTTGAGGGCATATAACCTCTTAAAACCAATAAACTACTTTTTATGTTCAACAAACAGCTCTTACACCTTTTGAAAAGTCATGCATTCCTAAAAGAACCTTAAGTTTAGAAACTTAGTAATTCGGTGATGCTCTCATCTTCATCATGTTGGTCGTAAATGAAAGGAACAATTTGTTAACTATTATATTTATCATAACAAACTAAACTTTATATATGATGATTGTTTTGTATATTTTATTTTAAAAGCTAATATTGTAATTAATACTATATGATCTGGTCTAGATATCGGCCCAAGCAATTAAAGGTAATCTTGTGACGCCCCCGGAAATACGGGGAAAATTTTTCACGTTTTCAAAATTTATTAATTAGTCAAGTAATTAGAGTGGTGAAGTATTTAACACCATCCCCCGGATCTAAGATAAACCACTCCCATATGTGAAGATATGAGAAGGTAAACTTTAAAAGATAATTTCTTAATAATTTTCCAATCAGAGACAGCGGAAGAATTAATTATTAATGAGGGATGAAATTCAAGATGCTTAAGATTTAATGTTAAATCCAGATGCTCAATTGATAAGGAAAAATGAGGTTTTAAGCACTTGAAATACAATTCTGTGTGAAATAAATAAAATGGAGTATCAGGGTGCCACTCGTTCAAGCGAGAATCAATTTGCTTGAGCGAGCCAGCGTGGGTACGCTTGGGTGACGCTGAGAAAGGCTGAGCGAATGAAAGGTTTGAGCATCAGGGGCGCATCTCGGTTAAGCGAGCCCTGTCTCGCTTGAGCGAGATGCAAAAGAAATCATTAAGCGAGCCAGAGAGACGCTTGAGCGAGGGAAGATGATTGTATCAGGTACCAATCTCGCTAGAGCGAAACATGTCTCGCTTGAGCGAGATTGCTCCAGAAACAATGGGAACTCTCTGGTCGATTTTCGCTAATCTCATCTACTTTCTACGTATTAAACCAGCATTGTAATTAATCATAGGTTAGCTTCTATACACCAGAGGGTCCAAGTCATCTCACAATATTCCAGAAAGCAATTCACCAACTCAACAAACAATATAAAGAACATTGTTGGAAAAGACTAGCGGAGGCGCCCATATCATGAATCAGCTTTTGTAGAATCATAGTGACACATTGTGTAGATTATCACCTAACTCAAAGAGACTCATACGTTACTTGCATGCATGCACATATATATACCCAAAAATTTACAACAGAGGTACGTTTTTGCATATTCTATAACTTACGCTCAAGCTTTTAGTTCTGATATTTCTTAACCGACTTGGGCGTCGGAGTCCTTTTACAGGTGACATCACCTTACACCTTTCATCGCGTAAGTTTGGTGAGTGGGATCTCCATGACTCCAAGACCCTGTTTCCCTACTGGAATAGGGATCACAATACCGGATCCTTGCTAGACTGATGTACAAAACTAGTAGTGAGAGTAACATTTATGATTAATTGGTATACTGTATTGTCTACCTGGTATAGACTGGTTCATTGGCACACCCAGTGGGACTTGATAGATTGATTCTGATCTTCTAGAAGGCCAGCAGTTGTGATGGAGGAAAATTTGAGAGTCCCTTAAGAGGATCACGTGGAAGAGACTACACCCCTACTGTATAGACGTTTAATTTTTTAATCTCCTGGAGGAAGTTTATAAAGAATGGTAACCATGGGGGGACCTGACCCTCGTGATGAGATAATAAAATAGCTCAGGGAAGAGTTAGCTGAGTTGAAACATGATTAAAGGCAAGAGGAAGAGAAGGTAGTCTCTTAAGTGGAGGAGACACATGAGGCCTCTGGAAGGGAGAGATCTACTACTCTCTAGTACTCTAAAATCCCTATACACGAGGATATAGAGCAGTCTCAAGACTCAGGGGAACAAAGTAGAGGCCGGAGAAAGGAACTGACTATAGGAACACCAAGAATGTATAGACTCAACGTTCGATTCTCCAAGAGGCTGATGAGTGTGCCTATCCCTAGGCATCTATAAACCATGCAACCCTTGTCCATAGGAAAATATTTTGAAGAAACTGACCCCAACAAGCATCTTGATGCCTATGTTTATGAGGCAATGTTCTTAGGAACTAAAGAGGATATGATATGTCGCATGTTTTCACGAACACAGATCGGAGATGCCCTTAGCTGGTTTAAGGGGCTGCTAGATGGGTCGATCGATTCTTGGTAAAATATGACAAAAGCTTTCTCAGAACACTTTATGATCTCTCGGGACCTTCCCAGGACATCACATACTCTTGCACAGATACAACAAAGAGAAAATGAATCTTTGAAGGACTTTTTGAAAAGATTTTACAAGGAGACAACTATGGTGCCTAATATTTTAGAAGCGATATAGTTTAATATCGTCATTGAAGTATTGTAGCCTAAATCTGCCTTCGCCTTATCCCTGGCTAAAAGTCCACCCAATTCTATTAAGGAATTCGAAAAAGAGGCGTCGAAGTACGTGGGTATAGAAATGCATTTGCAAGCTGCCACAGTGAGAGTGAAACTCGCTCCACCATTTTCATATTTGACGAAGGAGAAGGAAAAAGAAAAGCCTAGGCTGGAGAGGCTTTTCTAAAGGGATAGATTTAGAGAGTAATAACCTAGACAACAGGATAGACGAGTATTAGCTTACAGCAATTATGCACTACTAAAAGCTCAACCCGCATAAATATTGAGAGAAGTTGGTTGACTAACATTTAGCGTGTACGAGATTAGAAGGCCGGCCCGATGAAGAGGCCAAGGAATCCGCGTAAATACTGTGATTTCCATGAGCAAACAGGACACTCCACTGAAAAGTGTAGATTGCTAAAAGACGTAAATGAGGTTCTTCTCCACGAAGGGAAATTAAAGTAATACCTTTTCAAGGAAAGGTCACTTGACGATCCAGAGCAGACAGAGAAAAGAAATCAAGACGAGGATGAGGATAGCGATGGTAGTAGGGGTCTAGCAAAAACATTTACTGCTGCAGAAAAGCAAAAGGGTGTGGTGATTATAGAAGTGGCGAAGGAAGACAAAGCTCCCACGTAACAACAACGTGGCCAGCGTGAGGTCATCAATATGATTGCTAGAGGATTCATAGGAGGAGGTGCGTCAAACCGAGCTAGGAAAAATCAGCATCAGATGATCCTTTCGATCCAGGGAAAGCCCCAGGATAATCGCCTATTTCGTGATGGATTGTAGGCCCTGGTGATTTCATTCTCTGATAAAGACTTTGGCCCCACTATTCCTGGAGGAGACGACATGGTGGTTATCATAGCGGTTATTGCAAATAAAGATGTTAAACAAGTTTTAGTTAATCAGGGAAGTTTTTGTGATGTTATCTTTTATAGTTACTTTTAATGATTATGATTTATAGCCTTACAGTAGGATCTGACAAAATTTAATGGGCCAAACAACCCACTAAAGGTTATTTGGACACTTTGGTATCTTTTGAAGGGGAGGCTAAAGAGCGGACAATAAATTCTAGAGTCCGGGTGATAGATGGCGAGTCACTATACAACAGCATCATAGGCCGGCCCACCATAAATGCTATGGAGGCTATCGTTTCAACACTGCATCTCCTCATTAAGTTCATAGACAAGGAAAACCAGGTTTTTTCAATTCAAGGTGACGAAGAGATGGCTTGTTTCTGTTACAATCTAAGTCTTAATATGGTGAAGCTGGAAGCCATTAATAAGAAGAGGAAGTTAGATAATGGAGGGGTCATCCTAGGATCGGTCAATCTGATTGATCTCGACCCTAGAGCCAAACTTAAGATTGACCCTTTGAATCCATCTAAGCCCACACCATATGGAGGTGATAAAGAGAGGGTGTTAGGAGATACCCCGAAGAAGGTCACGTATATTAACAGTGTGATGACCCGCGTCAATTTTCTCATTTTTCACAATAGATTTTTCACTTTTAATAAAAATCCACCCGGTTTCAATATAAAATAATAATTACTTTTCCTAAATATATTCAAAATAATAAAATCATACTTAAATTAGCAATAACCGATCAGAAATAAATCCTTAATAAAAGCATATTAAAAATAATGACCGATCGGAAATATTTTAACAAAATAAGATTGAATCAGCGGAAGGAATAAAACAGAGTTAGGGGTATTCGCCTGAGCGAGCCCTTGATTTGCTTAAGCGAGTGCCGACTTGCTTGAGCGAATGCCACACGGAAACCAAACTCACGAGTCAGGGTTTCGCTCAGAAAAAGACCACTTGGTTATATGTCACTCGGCAACAACTTACAATTTCATCATTCGGAAAACTCTTAGCTTTCTTCACTCGAAGTCTTAGCCATTGTTCACACGGAGAGTCCCTAATCTTCCACTCGAAAATGGGTCTCTGTTATTCTCCTCTCAGAAAGAATGAAGGATACTCAAATGGGCATCAATTCAATCGGCCCTTGCTCGGATAAGAAGAAATTCACTCGGCTAACTTCACCCGGTAATCGCCTCTGCTTCAGCAATACAAAATTTATTTATAAAATAAACACCTATCATTTAACGTCAAGAATTTATTTCATCCCACAGGCAACACTGTAACATCAAGCACTCAGAAAACTCAATATATACATATATTACACTTCATTCAAATTCACTCGGTGCCTTGGCGTCAATCCTCCGCTTGGCGCACCTCCATGGCTCCGACCTCTTCCCTGTCATTGGTTACTAAAAATGTAAACCACAACAAGGGTGAGTGTTTAGCATCATAATTAATCTAGAATGAAATTTAAATAAAATACAAGTATAAACTCCATCCGATTCCTTTATTCTCAAACTACACATCTCACTCGGCATTTACTCACAGTCAGCAATACATTCACACTCGGCAATCATAGCAATTAACACTCGGCACTTATTGCATTTCTCACTCGGCAATTATAACCATCACACTCGGTAAATTATGACAGTTCACATTCATCAGATACAATAAAATTTACACTCGGTAAATATAACATCATACTCATCAATTCTCACTGCAAGTATAATAATTCATACTCGGCAAATATAACAATTTTTCCACTCGAAAAATATAACATCACTCAGCAATTATTTTAATTTTCATTCGGCAATTAAAACCAATTCACACTCGGCAAACATAGCCATCATACTCGGTAAATATAACAATTCATACTCAGAAATTATCTCACTCGGCAAGTATATCAAATTATACTCAGTAATTATTTCAAATTCTCATTCATCAATATGACAATTCATACTCGGCAATTGTATCAAATTGCACTCGGCAAATGTACACATTATATTCATCAATTATAATACTGCATACTCAACAAATACTGCACTCGGCAAAATTATCAATTCATCATTTATCACCACTGACTCAGTCAAAATTGACACAGTATCCGGATACCCAAAGGATCGACCTTCAGTTGGGGGTCCTACTTGACACCCCGTGAACCCTGCTTGGTTCACCGAGTCCTGCTTGACTCCCCCTCAACCACTGGGTCATAGACCTCTGGGTAGCTCAATTGGGTCCTGCTTGACCACTGAAGCCAAAAATGAGGGTAACATATACCATCGCTCATCCCATACCACAATCATATTCACATTACACAAGTGGCCATTAATAACATCACTCGGGTGACCTGCTTGTCAAACCCGACTCATTAACAACATCACTCGGGTGACCAGCTTGTCAAACCCGACTCATTAATAACATCACTCGGGTGACCTACTTGTCAAACCCGATTCCACATTGCCACAAAACATCAATTGTCACAGTATCAATTATTTCAAATTTCAATCGCCTCAAGCCACATACACACGATCGGAAACCGATCGGTGTCTACATAGATGCATCCATACACATTTCACTCAACATCATTTCATTACAACATCAAATAATTCCATTTCACTCGGAATACACCACTCACACGATCCGAAACTGATCGGTGTACATACATATACATGCATTCATTCACATTCATATACAATTCATTCGGCATTATCACAATTATCACAACATCAAATACTCTTTTAGTCACACGATCAGAAACTGATCGGTGCTCACACACATGCATACTCACATTCTTAAATTTCATTCAGCAAAGTCACACACACACACACGATCCTAAACCGATCGATGTGCACATTCATATGTACATTCATATACATATTCACACAATTTTCACTTAGCATCAACTCTAACAACTCGGACAGTGTCCAATTCTAATTAATTATAACTCGAACACCCCTCTTACCTGGAATGTCGAACTCTCCATTCCGATCGATTGCTCTCCGACCGCTTCTTCTCAATTAAGTGACTCTGCTTCCAGTCGTCTAACAAAGCACTCTGCTTTAGAGGAACTCCAAGCCATTCATCCTCTCGAACAGCTCTTCCCCCATGACACTCCACGCTCTGCATGCAAGACAGCGGAGGATTCCAAGCCTCCAAGACACAACGCTGTTCTCTCCCTTGAGCAGCTCCGTCTCACCAT
Source organism: Clitoria ternatea (assembly GCA_037962975.1). Lineage (NCBI taxonomy): Eukaryota > Viridiplantae > Streptophyta > Magnoliopsida > Fabales > Fabaceae > Clitoria > Clitoria ternatea. Next base: position 237,765,370 of record CM075671.1, on the reverse strand, counting down.
CAGTAGTGGAGGACTTCAAGCCTTCAAGACACCACAACCGTTCCAGCAGCAACTTCCTCAGTGTTTGTTCCTCCATCTTAAAATCTGTCTCGGCTATGCACCTATTTCAAGGTTTGATGCAAAGATGGACCTTCCTTCAAGCTTCCAGCTCTTCGACGATGGAGGAAGGAGAAGGAGAAAAGGAACAAGTGAAGAAGAAGAAGAAGAAGCTTCTCGTAGAATGAATGATTGAGAGAGAGAAACCTTTCTTTAATACCCATGGCAACCGGTCACCTGTACAACCGGTCATCTTCCAACCGGTTACCTGCTCAGCCGGTCATTTCTCCATTTCTTTTACAATTTGTTTAAAGATTTAAATTAAACCTCTCTTCTTCTAATCACACCTTTCATGCTAAACCAATAATTCTTAAAAATAAATAAATCCTTAAAAACAATTATTAATATTCTTCACTTCTCAAAATTTTCTATAAATATCTGGGATGTTACATTCACCCCCCTAAAAAGGGATTTCATCCCCGAAATCAACATTCCTTACTGAAAAGATTGGGGTACACTCATCTTATGTCCGATTCCAATTTTTCCAATTGGTTGGTTACCCCATTCAATCTCTGCCACTTCACTCTTACCAATGCCACTTCCTTGTTTATTAGTCGTTTGGTCTGATACTCCTCAATACTGATCGGTGTAACTTCCACTGTTAGGTCTTCCAATTCAAAAGAGTCACTCGGCACAATCATAAAATCACACAGAATATTCACCCGGAATTATGACACATGAACACATTGTGCATATTAGTTAGCGGACTGAGAAAATCCGGTCGGTAAGCAACATCACCGATCCAGTCGGTAAGCAACATTACCGATTAAACTTGTGACTCTTCAATATCCGACCTACACCCTTGGTCGATGAAACATTCAAGAATACCCAGTCACTCGTCTGAACTCAAGCAGTCTATGCCAACTATCATAGTAACTTTTCAGTCGGTCTTGGACTATTTTCATTTTCTCTCGGATCAAGGCAATCTATTTATTGCCAAGAAGTAAGCACTCTTGATCAATCGATCTTCAATCACTCAGATTGGTTACGTGGTAACCCGGACATGAAATCTATGATGTTACTCTCCCACTTCCAACTCGGAATCTCCAATGGTTGGAACAATCTAGGGGGTCTCTGGTGTTCAACCCTACAAGACTTTGCATACCAAGTTATTGCTTTGTTCATTCCCGACCATCAGAATCCTTTCTTACTTGGTAACATCAGAATAATTGCTCAAAGAACCCTTTTACATGTAACACCACTCGGTCTTGGAATCTCCAAATTCCATCGTTACCTTTGGTTAATCTCATTACCTCGAGAATATCACTCGGATATATCTCTACCCGAGTCAAAGCCTTTCTTTACTCAAAATATTCCTCTCGAAAATGCTTCACTCGGAGGTTTTGCAACTGAAAGGATCAATCAGAGTTTGGAGTCCACTTCCTTCCTCGGAAATCATTCCGCTTGACAGGATTACTCGGATATTTATTCTCCTCGGAATTATTTACTCATAAAACATAATCAATCGGAGTTTAAGTCTTTGTCTAGAAGCACTCTTCCTGGAAGACTCACTCGGAATTTCTCACTCAGAAGTGTCACAAAGATACTTTACTCGGCAAACCATGCACCTAGATATACTCCACTCGGAGATATCCCACTCGGGAATTCACTTCTCAGAAACATCTCGGCCCGAGAAGTACTCATTCAAAATCAGCTTTTCTTCACTTGGGAGTACTTCTCTCATACATGATTCACTCGGGAATTCTCCACTCAGTGTACCTTAGCAGGAACTCAATTCATCAAATTTTCCTTTTTAGGTCATCTCTTCTCCTAAAATCTCAGTAATTCATACCGACTGCCACATTACAATATTTACTTTTTCTATACTCATTATTCGTCAATTACCAAATCTCAGCTCTATTCGTCCTTCATCTCTAACCTTTTACCGACTTCAGAAATACGAATCATACGCCTCTTTTCTATAAATCCGATCACTCAAGTTTGGCTAATAAACCTCTGTCTCCCTGACTTCATACGACCTCAACCACTAATTCAGCTTCCTGAGGTGATCAGTCTCAAGGCTCAACACTTCGTAGTTAATCCGAGTGAAAGTCAGGTATACAGTCCAACTATCCATATCACTGATCGACATGTAACTGTTTGCACCATTATCCATTTACCTATGCCTATTGGCAACTTCACAATGAATTAATGTTAAAAGGAACCCAAGGTGGCCAGCCATTATGATTCCCCTGTAACACTAATATCAGTGTAAAGTCCAAACGACTCGGTAAAACTTCTCTTCATTCTTACTCAACTACTTTTTAATCACTTCGTCCCATGTCCTTCGTTCTCTACTTTTTCTTTATCATATACACAATAGTCCAATATACATATATATACTTCACTCGACCATCACTCACACAATTCATTCTCTTAATTATTCCGAGTGAATTCTCACCTCATCAATTATCTCACTAAAAATTATTACTAACCTTCCTTCGTCTATCACCTTCAACTTAGTCGACATTATTACACCGTCATTCATCAATTACTCATAATTTCCCTTAATTTCCATTAATCAATCGTCTAACAATCTCTAAACTACCTCATAGAAGCACTACAAAAGGCTTATCCTTTCCAGGAATAATCATATTAGAGCATTCGTCAACTTATTTCATTCTATATAACATCAAACTCCATTATTCAAACAAACATATGGCTACTAATGCACTTACTATTCTCATTTTACCCCAGGATTTAACCTCCTCTCGGGAAAATTAGTACCCCGAGTCCCAAAAATGTTGGCTCGGTTGCTATGCCCACTCGGTTACTACCTCTGTGGGCACTCAGCATAAGGTCTCCCAGTTGTCCACATTGGAAGCAATTCGTCCACTCAGACAGTGTTCCGCAATATAGCTCTCAGCCACAACTATAGCACACTCGGCTATCTGACTGACTACCAGATCAGCTAGTAAAAATTTGACTAAAAGAGAAGAAGACAGAGAAAAACTTACCCCCATGAAAGAACCGATCCATTTTCTTGCAACTGGATCCTCGCACCTTCACAACATCTTACCTTCTGACTAAAAGGTCCTCTGTAATTGTACTTCCTCGGTCAGCCTATCCTTATTCACCAGAGTTGGATAATCCCGAATATCAATCGGCATAATCACACTGTAAAGTCCAACTTACAATCCTACTTCATACTTGGCATACTCACTACTCTCGGTTCCTTTCAATGAGAAAGAGTGACAGAAGTCACAGCTCATCAAACTTAATAGTGTGCTCGGCCATTAACACTCGGCCCTGTCCCAATCTCAAGTTCTATTTTCTTTCAAATTTCCTAATTATCTGAGAAGTACTTAACAAGAAACCACTCTCGAAAATTCACCCACATTAACGACTCACTCGTCGTCTTCATCGGTGCCTTAGTCCGAGGCCACCATGTCCTAACCTCTCCTTCAACTGATAAGTTATAACTGCACCTTATGCTCCTCCGAGCACTCGGAATACTCAAAAGCTTACTCGATTTCCCGTATCCAACACACATCCCACCGTAATCGTGCCCTCCTTTATAAGTAGGGGAATTCCTTTTCAGGAATTTACCAAGAGTGGGACCTGATTCTGTCCTACTCATCAATTTAGAAAATTCTGAGAGGAAACCATCCCCTCTATCAGAACTAGTTTCCCGACCATAGAATAATTATATAATGAATAAACACTTCACCATTAACCAATACTCTACCAGGGAGTCAGATATTTACCTCACATAAAACACAACGCCACTGGAGTGCTAAGGGAATGATGCCAAGCTGCACAAACAATCACAAACACTGCAATAAAATGCAAAACACAGTCCAACATAGCATTCATACAATCACTCAGTTCACCCATCCACTCGGCTCTAGAAAGAACCGCTCTGATACCAACAGTGACGACCGCCAATTTTCTCATTTTTCATAATAGATTTTTCACTTTTAATAAAAATCCACCTGGTTTCAATATAAAATAATAATTACTTTTCTTAAATATATTCAAAATAATAAAATCATACTTAAATTAGCAATAACCGATCGAAAATAAATCCTTAAATAAAAGCATATTAAAAATAATGACCGATCAGAAATATTTTAACAAAATAAGATTGAATCAGCGGAAGGAATAAAATAGAGTCAGGGGTATTCGCCTGATTGAGCCCCTGATTCACTTAAGCGAGTGCCGACTCGCTTGAGCAAATGCCACACGGCAAACTAAACTCACGAGTCGGGGTTTCGCTCAGAAAAGGACCACTCGGTTATATGTCACTCGACAACAACTTACAATTTCATCATTCGGAAAACTCTTAGCTTTCTTCACTCGAAGTCTTAGCCATTGTTCACTCGGAGAGTCCCTAATCTTCCACTCGAAAATGGGTCTCTCGGTTATTCTCCTCTCAGAAAGAATGAAGGATACTCAAATGGGCACCAATTCAATCGGCCCTTGTTCGGATAAGAAGAAATTCACTCGACTAACTTCACCCGATAATCGCCTCTGCTTCAATAATACAAAATTTATTTATAAAATAAACACGTATCATTTAACGTCAAGAATTTATTTTATCCCACAGGCAACACTGTAACATCAAGCACTCGGAAAACTCAATATATACATATATTACACTTCATTCAAATTCACTCGGTGCCTTGGCATCAATCCTCCGCTTGGCGCACCTCTATGGCTCCGACCTCTTCCCTGTCACTGGTTACTAAAAATGTAAACCACAACAAGGGTGAGTGTTTAGCATCATAATTAATCTAGAACGGAATTTAAATAAAATACGAGTATAAACTCCGTCCGATTCCTTTATTCTCAAACTGCACATCTCACTCGGCATTTACTCATAGTCAGCAATACGCTCATACTCGGCAATCATAGCAATTAACACTCGGCATTTATTGCGTTTCTCACTCGGCAATTATAACCATCACACTCGGTAAATTATGACAATTCACATTCATCAGATACAATAAAATTTGCACTCGGCAAATATAACATCATACTCATCAATTCTCACTGCAAGTACAATAATTCATACTCGGCAAATATAACAATTTTTCCACTCGTAAAATATAACATCACTCAGCAATTATTTTAATTTTCATTCGGCAATTAAAACCAATTCACACTCGGTAAACATAGCCATCATACTCAGCAAATATAACAATTCATACTCAGAAATTATCTCACTCGGCAAGTATATCAAATTATACTCAGCAATTATTTCAAATTCTCATTCATCAATATGACAATTCATACTCGGCAATTGTATCAAATTGCACCTGGCAAATGTACACATTATATTCATCAATTATAATACTGCATACTCAGCAAATACTGCACTCGGCAAAATTATCAATTCATCATTTATCACCACTGACTCAGTCAAAATTGACACAGTATCCGGATACCCAAAGGATCGACCTTCAGCTGGGGGTCCTACTTGACACCCCGTGAACCCTGCTTGGTTCACTGAGTCCTGCTTGACTCCCCCTCAACCACTAGGTCATAGACCTTTGGGTAGCTCAATTGGGTCCTGCTTGACCACTGGAGCCAAAAACGAGGGTAACATATACCATCGCTCGTCCCATACCACAATCACATTCACATTACACAAGTGGCCATTAATAACATCACTCGGGTGACCTGCTTGTCAAACCCGACTCATTAACAACATCACTCGGGTGACCTGCTTGTCAAACCCGACTCATTAATAACATCACTCGGGTGACCTGCTTGTCAAACCCGATTCCATATTGCCACAAAACATCAATTGTCACAGTATCAATTATCTCAAATTTCAATCGGCTCAAGCCACATACACATTTCACTCGGTATCATTTCATCACAGCATCAAATAATTCCATTTCACTCGAAATACACCACTCACACGATCAAAAACTGATCGGTGTACATACATATACATGCATTCATTCACATTCATATACAATTCATTCGGCATTATCACAATTATCACAACATCAAATACTCTTTTAGTCACACAATCAGAAAATGATCGGTGCTCACACACATGTATACTCACATTCTCAAATTTCATTCAGCAAAGTCACACACACACACGATCCTAAACCGATCGGTGTGCACATTCATATGTACATTCATATACATATTCACACAGTTTTCACTCAGCATCAACTCTCACCCGGTTTAGTCTCTCTAACAACTCGGACAGTGTCCAATTCTAATTAATTATAACATGAACACCCCTCTTACCTGGAATGTCAAGCTCTCCATTCCGATCAGTTGCTCTCCGACCGCTTCTTCTTAATTAAGTGACTCTGCTTCCAGTCGTCCAACAAAGCACTCTGCTTTGGAGGAACTCCGAGCCATTCATCCTCTCGAACAGCTCTTCCCCCATGACACTCCACGCTCTGTATGCAAGACAACAGAGGATTCCAAGCCTCCAAGACACAACGTTGTTCTTTCCCTTGAGCAGCTCTGCCTCACCATCAATAGTGGAGGACTTTAAGCCTCCAAGACACCACAACCGTTCCAGCAGCAACTTCTTCAGTGTTCGTTCCTCCATCTTAAAATCAGTCTCGGCTATGCACCTATTTCAAGGTTTGATGCAAAGATGGACCTTCCTTCAAGCTTCCAGCTCTTCGACGATGGAGGAAGGAGAAGGAGAAAAGGAACAAGTGAAGAAGAAGAAGAAGAAGAAGAAGAAGCTTCTCGCAGAATGAATGATTGAGAGAGAGAAACCTTTCTTTAATACCCATGGCAACCGGTCACCTGCACAACCGGTCATCTTCCAACCAGTTACCTGCTCAGCCGGTCATTTCTCCATTTCTTTTACAATTTCTTTAAAGATTTAAATTAAACCTCTCTTCTTCTAATCACACCTTTCATGCTAAACCAATAATTCTTAAAAATATCAAATAAATCCTTAAAAACAATTATTAATATTCTCCACTTCTCAAAATTTTCTTTAAATATCCGGGATGTTACAAACAGCAATCTAGAAACTGGTATGGAGCAACGCCTGTTGGCATTGTTAAAAGAATTCAAGGATAACTTTGCATCGCCAAAGATGGACCCCAATTTTTGCTACCATAAACTTTTAGTGTATCCAGAAATTAGACCGGTGGCTCAGAAGAAAAGAAGGCTGAGCCCGAAGAAGCAAAGGGCTGCCTGTAGGCAGACAGAGGAATTATTGAAGACCAGATTTATCAAGGAGATCTTGTATTCGGCTTGGCTTTCCAATATTATGATGGTGCAGAAAGCCAATGGAAAATGGAGGATCTACACGGACTACGTTGATTTAAACCATTGTTGTCCTAAGGATCCTTATCCTCTGCCCAACATAAACAAGATGGTTGATGATTCCTCTGGTTATCAATGTTTGTCTTTTATAGATGCTTATTCGGGTTACAACCAGATTCCCATGTGGGGAGAAGATTAGGAGAAGACGATATTTATCAATGATAAAGGCATATTCTGTTACACCATCATGTCCTTCTAAAGAACACAGTCGCCATATGCCAGCGCATGATCAACAAAGTATTCAAAGGTATGCATACCTAGTTGGTGGAAATTTATGTTCACCAAGTGGCCTCAAATAATCAAGAAGAGGGGTGAATTGAGTATTAAAAATTTTGCTTTGGAATACTTTTGAATATGATTCTTTCCCATCAATTTGTTTAATATAAGTATAGTGACAATAATAAGTAACTACAACACCAAATTAGGCACGCAGCAATTTATCAAACAGTTGGCATGCAGAGATTAACTTTAACTAGAGCAAGACAATTTCAACCAAGAATTCAGCTCAAGCAATTTATCAAATAGTTTATGTGCACAAATGTAAAGAGTTCAAGGAAGAGAGAATTATAAACCGATGTACTAGTTCCACCACTTCCACTTGTTGTATATGTCTAGCCTTCAAGCAAAACACTTAAAGGATTTCATTATTGAAGATTTAAGATACAAGCTTTAAGCAATTACAGCTTCCTAGTGTCCCACACTCAAGAACTCAATCGTCACAAGCAAAAGGCAACTCACCCAATCTCACAATCTCTCAATAACCCAAAGATTGAACCCCAACCTTTGATACAACTCAGAACTTAGGTGTAGATGATAGGTATTACAAGAATAGACTTTTAACTAGAGTGGATATACAAATTAGAGCACTTAATCTAACAACTCTCAAAGATATGCAAATTGAAAATCAAAAGTTACAGAAAATGAAAACTATACAAGAATAAGACTTAATCAATTAACCTCTAGATGTTGTATATTGATTGCTTTGTGTTGTGTCTTCTCTTACTTGAATTCAAGGTCCATTTATAGGTATGGAAGAGCTTCTAGCCGTTGTGCCACTTGCTTCTTGGAATATAATGGAGTATAGACTGTTTTCCTTAATTTAAGGGGCTGTTTAAAGGTGTTCCCCATCATATGAATCGATTCCCCTTTGTCATGAATCAACTCAGAGCATTCTGTTTGGTAAAAAAAATACATTTTCCCACGTATGAATTGATTCCCATGATGCATGAATCGATTTCCAACATTCTGTTTTGTAATGAATCGATTCCCAGTATTCTGTTTTGCAATGAATCGATTCCCATAAGCCTTAAATCAGTTCCTACATTTCTGTTAGGTTATTTTTGAGCTTCCAGGTATATGAATCAATTCCCAGCATTCTATTTTGCAAATATTGAGCTCCCAGAGGTATGAATCGATTCCTATGAAGCATGAATCGATTCCCACATGGTTGTTTGACATTTTTCATGAGTTTTTGATGTTTGCAAGACTTGTGTTGAGGCATGGCTTGTTTCCATGAGCTTAATGGTCATGTATTTCTTGTTTTTGATCCTTGTTGTGAGTTTGTCACTTAAACATACATGTTCTTCCTAAATGTTCATCAAATACTTGTTAATTGTCAAACATATTTACTTCATGTTTGTGTTTGTGCTTTACCTTTGTCATCATGCTTGTCATTATCAAAACCTGTTTCAACATATAAACACATTCTCCCCCTTTTTGATGATGACAACTAATGTACATCTCTTGGGGTGTTAGTTTCATAGTAAATTGATGACAGCCAATGTTCATATGCATTCTCCCCCTTATTAGTGTAATAGATGCCAATGGATACCACTTGTTGCCTAATGTAATTCATAGGTTCTATCCATATGATGAATGGAGAAGTTTTATTCTAGTTTTACTCCCCCTCAATCTGTGCTATTTTAAATCAAAGCAAACTACATACTTGTTAAGTTTAATTCTTGATATCACTTATTATAATGTGTAAATTCCTATTTACCAATGTGTAGTGCATTGCAACTCTTGATGTCATTTGATATGAGTAAGATCACATACATTTTACTTGTTATAACATACTCTTATTATGGGAGAGGCATATTTTCTCCCCCTTTGGCATCATCAAAAACACAAAGTACATATAGGAAAGAGTAATGACATTGAACATCAAACATAGTCATTAATAAAAAATTTAGGTCCAAACACTGAAAACAACCATAATTTAAAAAGAGCATCCTCAAAGTAAACAAAGTAGCATAATCAATCTATTGTGGAGGAAAGCGTAATATAGCGATTTATTGAGCTAGATCTTCATATTTGGCATTGATATCGGTCTCTAACCTATCAATGTGCTGGTCGATATGAGGTATGAATCAAGTGAAGAGTTCCTCAATGGATGGTGCAGCAGGCTGTGCTGGTTACAATTCTGGTTCAGGTGGAGGAGGTGCTTCATCATCATTATCGTCATCATTATCATGACGTCGTCGATGGAGGAGCTCCCAAACACCATGATACTCATGCAGACCCATTTTTGTGAGATGAGAACTACCAATTAGTCCTTTTGGACCAACTCTTTCATTTCATTGGAGAGATCAACACAGAAGTGACGTAGAAGCTTAGTGATTAGAACTGCATATGGAAGGCGAGTGAAATTTTTAGCTTCAAGCATATATTGTCTAACAAGATTGATCCAATTAATCTTGTTTTGGTTAAGCATTGCCCACAATAAGAGGGTTTGTCCTTCGGTAACTTGTGCATTGTTGCTTCTAATTGGCAAGAGGATTTTCATTAAGCAGTAGTGAATTAGGTGGTTGTTGATGTCCAATTTTCTAATAGTGGTTTTGGAGGAGGTTCTCAAATTAAGGAATTCATAGGCAACCATAGGGTTGTAGTCCCATTCAGTGGATGGTTCCTTTCCATCAAAGGTAGCATTATTGAGAGTAAGTTTCCTAATAGAATTCATGATGGTTCATCAAGGATAATGGTGACACCCTTCACTTTGGCAATGCATCTAGCATTTGATATGCATAAAATGGAATAGTAGGCACGAATCAGCTCAGGATAAATGTGATGCGCCTCAAGTGCCACAAAATCCATAAGCTGTTGTTGTTCAAGGATGTTCAAAAAGAGAAATTGAGAGGATTGAAAGAAGTTGACATCAAGCCAGTGAGGGAGGATGAGCAATTTTTCAGAAAAGTGCTCCAAGTAGTTTGATAACTTCTTTTGAGTGGTGAAAAGTCTTGAGAGATCAGAGATTTGTAGAGCGGAAGACCCGACAACATCAACTCTTCTTTTCTTTCTTGAATGAGAGGAGGAAGCCATGAATTTAATGGGGTTTGAAAAAGAGGATTTGTAGAGAGAAGGGAAGGCAAGAATATGGGTTTGTAGAGAGAGGGGAGAGCAAAAGTGAGAAGAGAGAAGTTGGTTTGTGTGGAATGACCATGAGACTTAAGGTATTTATGGGGAAAATCACACATGAATCAATTTATTAGGGAGAGAAAATTGATTCACGTGGTTCTGTTTGGCCATTTTTTTGAAAGTGCAAGTGCATGAATCAATTCATTATGTTTGGGAATCGATTCATGTGATTCTGACTTATAAAAAATTTGAATTTGATACGCGTAAATCGATTCACATGGCTTGGGAATCGATTCATGTGATTCTGACTTGAAAAACATGTGCAATCAGTGTTGGGAATCAATTCACATGTATGGGGAATCGATTCTCATGCTAAAGGTTTTAAGATTTTGATGCTTTTGAACCTTTGAACATATAGATATGTGAAAATATCATTGGTACTTTGAGATTTTCATTAAATCAAAGTGTTTTAAAGTTATAGAAACCATTTGTTCAGGTCTTATTAAGTTCTTTCAACCTCAATATCATATATTTTCAAATTCTTCACTTAATTAAAATCATATACCATTAACAACTTCATGCTTAAACATCAAAATTTATTAAGAACAAGCATGGGAATTAACTTTTAAATATAGTTAGAGATTTCTAAAATTCCTAATTCTTTTCTAATGTTTATAAATTGATCTTTTGCAAAGGGTTTTGTAAAGATATCAGCTAATTGCTTAGTTGTTTCAACATGTTCAAGTACACAGTTACCTTTTAAAACATGATCTCTAATGAAATGATGTTGAATCTCTATATGTTTGGTTCTCGAATTCATAACAGGATTCTTTGAAATATTTATGGCACTATTATTATCACATCTAAGAGGTACATGGTCTAAGACAACACCAAAATCTAGAAGTTGTTGCTTCATCTAAAGGATTTAACCACAACATATTCTGCCTCAACTGTGGATAGAGCAACACTTACTTGTTTCTTGCTATGCCAAGATACAAAGGAACTATCAAGCAAGTGACAAGTACCACTGGTACTTTTTCTATCAAATTTACATCCTGCAAAGTCAGAGTCAGAATATCCTACAAGAATACATTCAGCACCTTTAGGATATCATAAGCCAACATTTTGAGTTCCAACAAGATATTTCATTATTCGTTGGACAGCCGTAAGGTAAGATTCTTTGGGATATGCTTGAAATCTCACACACATACATATAACAAACAAGATATCTGGTCTACTAGCAGTTAAGTAAAGTAAGGATCCAATCGTACCTTGATATTTTGTAATTTCAACATCCTTACCTTTCTCATCCTTGTCCAAATAGCATGAAGTGCTCATAGGTGTGGTCATTTCATTTGCCTTATCCATGTCAAATCTTTTAAGCAATTCTTTATAATATTTGGATTGACTAATGAAAGTCTCTTATTTTGTTTGCTTGATTTGCAGTCCAAGGAAGAAGGTGAGTTCTCATATCATTGACATTTCAAACTCATCCTGTATAATCTTGGTAAACTCTTTGCAGAGCATTTCATTAGTAACACCAAATATAATGTCATCAATATAAACTTGAACCAATAGTATGTCATTTTTCTTGTGCTTGATAAACAGTGTAGTATCAACCTTTCCTCTTTCAAAATTGTTTTCCAAAAGGAATTTGCTCAATCTTTCATACCAAGCTCTTGGAGCTTGTTTCGGTCCGTACAAGGCTTTTCTAAGTTTGAAAACATGATTTGGGAGTTTGTAGTTTTCAAAACCAAGAGGTTGATCCACATATACTTCTTCATGAATATAACCATTCAAGAATGTACATTTGACATCCATTTGGTAAAGTTTGAAATCCATACAACATGCAAAAGCTAATAACAACCTAATTGCTTCTAATCTAGCTATCGGAGCATAAGTTTCTTCATAATCTATGCCTTCTTCATAATAACCTTTAGCTACTAACCTATCCTTGTTTCTTGTTATTACTCTATTTTCATCAACCTTGTTCCTAAAAACCTATTTAGTTCCTATTACTTGATGGTCATTAGGTCTTGGCACAAGTACTCAAACTTGATTTATTTCAAATTTATTTAATTCTTCTTGCATTGCCAACATCTAATGTTCATCAATAATAGCTTCATCTATGGTTTTTGATTCAATTTGTGAAACAAAAGCCAAATGATTGCATGTATTCCTAATGGCATTATGTGTACTTACACCTTTTGAGATATCACATATTATAATGTCAATTGGATGATTTCTTGAAGTAATCCACTCCTTTTGAGTGCTTGGTTGCTGTATGTCACCTTATGAAATTCCTTCTTCTTCTTCTTCATTGTTGATTCCTTCTTTATCCTTGTTGTCCAAAGCTATCTTCTCAAGAGTTTCTGCAAGTTCATCAACATCTTCCTTTCTCAAAGAATTTTGGTTAATCTTATTAAATTTAACATGAATGGACTCTTTTATTGTACTAGTTTGTTTGTTAAAGACTCGATAAGCTTTACTTGATGATGAATAACCAAGAAAGATTGCCTTATCAGGTTTTGCATCAAACTTTCCTAGATTATCCTTTCTATTATTCAATACAAAATATTTACATCCAAACACATGAAAATAAGAAATGTTTGGCTTTCTTCCACTACTAGAAAAATGACTAATAGCTACACACCAGTAGCGACCGCCGAACACCGTCGCTAATCAGTGACCGCATTAGCGACGGGAAGAAGAAAAGGGACTTTGAAAACGAAAACAGTGACCATATTAGCGACCAACACTACGCCGTCACTGAATTTGGCAAATAACCGTCACTAATACCGTCGCTAACTCATACCCCGTCCCTGACACGGTCGCTAAAACTATTTCCCTCCCTTTTTTTGGTTTCCCTCCAAGTTATATATGGCGCCAAGTCATAGCGACGGTGATACTGCGGTCGCTATGTCTTCTGACAAATCAGCGACGGATGTGTGCCGTCGCTATGAACAAGGTAGTGACGGTGGACTATTGTCGTCGCTATTGTTTGATACTTCAGCGACGGAACGTGTCTGTGACTAAGGTTCCTGAAGGGTTCCAAAATTTTGGAGGGAATGTAGCGACGGATGTAGTCTTCCGTCGCTAGTGGTTTTTAATTCTGTGACCTTTATAGCGACGGACCTAGTTCCGTCGCTAAGTTTAATGACTTACTCGATGCAGACCTTCCCTGTCAATCACTTTTGCTATCCCTAAACCCTTTTCCTTTTCCCTCTTCTCCCGCTCGTCAGTCCCTCTTCTCTGGCTACCGGTCGTCAATCACGCTCCGGCTACCTTTTCTCTTGACCTCCACCGCCTCCGTCAGTCCGTCTCACGAAGGCAGCTTCTTCTCCGTCGTCTCTCTCTCTCACGAGCCACCGTCTTCTCCGTCGTCTCTCTCTCACGTCCGTCGTCTTCTCCGTCGTCTCTCTCTCACATCCGTCGTCTTCTCCACCGTCTCCCTCTCCGTCTTCTCCACTGTCTCTTCTCCGTCGAAGGCTTTGAAGCCCTTCACTTTCCGTCTCTGTCGCAGGTTTGGATTGGGTGGGCTTTCCATCTCTCTCTCAAGTTCCCCCTCCCTCAGCTTTGTATCTGTCTCTCAGGTTTGCCCTCCCTCAGCTTGCCATTTTAGACTTTGTTTATTAATGCATCCATTACATCTATAAATGAGTAGTTGATTTAAGTAATATATTGATTCCTTTTAAACAATAAAGGTTTCAGATTTAAAATTTGTGGATGGAAAAAAAATTAATTAAAAGAGTTGATTTCACAATAATGTAAATATTATTACTTCGATTAAAGGAAATTTATGGACACATGTTCTACTATGTTTAGAAAACATATATTAAGATTGAAAATAACTTTGTCTATAATTAATCAATTGAAATGTTGACATATTCAGTCTCATTTGTTGTAAACAATGAAGAGAGTGTTGCATTTTAGTAAAATATATATGGATGTCTATTAACCCATCAGCATGGTTTTTCATATACTTGTCTTCAGTATTGTTCAATCAACTTGAAGCATTTCCCTCATTCATTTAGCAAACTTGAAATCCTTTCAGGTTAGGTTGCCTCAAGCTCTCTTCACTTTGTAAGATAGAATTTAATATACTCATAACATGCAACTTCCTGCCTAGCATGATCTCCTTTAAGACATTGCTGAATCGGTGTTGTTCTTACTTGCACTTTACCAAAAATCTTGTGACTGAAGTTTTTCTCCATAGTTCAAGACATTGTGTCTGCCATTCTCCATAGTTCAAGTTTTTCTTTCATCACCGACCACCAAACATGTAAATTAATTGAAATAGAATTGTTTTACCTGAATGTGTTATACTGATTCACAAAATATACAATTATGTCAGAGCAACTTTAGCGGTAATTACTTCACTTATATAGAGAGTTGTTTATATAATTTTTATGGATATAGGCAGTTTATGGGATCTGAAAAAATTTGATTCCTTTCACTTAATATAATAGCCTCAAACCGTCTTCTTCATAATTTGGCATCCATACTGGTTTTCTCCTAATTCTTAATTAACATTAAGAAATAACTCTAATTCCCTGCCAACAGATAATTTCAGTCTCTTTAGAATCCATATCTTATTGTGTTCTTATTCTTAGCCATTTGATCGACAACCACTTTTCATCCCTATTACCAACTTAGTGCATATCTGATAATGACTAATTTACCATACAAAAAACAGGGCTTTTCAAAACAGCAGTCAACATAACAGAACAATGAATTAAGACCAAAATCTCATTAAGGGTGATTATAGAAATATTTAAAAAGGCATAGCTGACAGTTGAGATTGGATTTCAGCTGTAGCTTCAAACTTTTTGAAGGCAGCAAGTGCTTCTGACTTATTCTTGAATATAGACTAGCCAGGTTAATTTTGAAAAGGCATTAACAATAGTAAGAAAATATTTAAAACTACACGAGTCAATGGGTGCAGAATCTCATATATCACTATATGCATATATACCAATTCTATGGATGTGAATTAGAGTAGGCAATAGTGCCTGATAGTGCCACTATGATGGTGCATTGCAAAACCCCTTCTACTATCAGACTTGTCACAACTCACCAGATGCCTTGGTGTAGCAACTGGAGCATCAGTATTCACAGCCCCTCTTATGGAGATTCACACCCTGTCGATGGATATAAAAGCCCATTTCCCCCCTACTAAATGTCATCTTTTAGTTATTTTGGAGGGCGGCCTCCCATTTCACTTAAGAGACTTTCTTATCTCTTCTCCAAGCACATGCAGCTTCGAGCTAAACCGTAATCCTTTCTCTCACCATCATCAATAAACCTAGTTGCTTTAGCAAAGGCCTAGGTGTCAAATAGGGAACTAGAAACTTTGAGCTAAATCCTTGCTCTAACTTGCTATGATTGGCAACAACCGACAATATCAGCTCGCAAAGTGTCAAATAGAGAAGTTGGAAACCAAGAAAGCAGGAGCAAATCCTATAGATCCCACTTCAGGTATGCCGGATTGACACAATATGCTTTGCAATCCTCTTTAGAGTTCAGAAGATAATGAGATTGTATAAATGGATTAACTACAAAGTTTTGAAGCTGGTGCCCTTGGAAGACAGCTTCAATTTGTTGCTGCCATTGAAGAAAATTGAAATTATCTTTCTAGGCAAGCTAGAGACCTAACTAATCAGTTTAACTTGTAAGTTCTAACTACAGCTGACACAACAGCAGTCAGCATAACAGTCTATTTTCATCAATTGTATTTTTTCAGAAAATATGCCAAGGTCATGTTAGCCATCAGACATCACTATTACCAAAACACAATAAAGAGTTGACAACAATTCTTCGCAGCCCTTATTATGACTAAGACTAATATCAAAACTGTACAAAACATGTCTACTCTATTTCATTGAGACAAGTGGTCGTGGCTGTTGACATCAGCCCCCTTTCTCTAAAATTTGGAAACCTGCAATTTCATCCCCCATGTTTAGTTTCACTATTTCTAACTGACTCCTAACACCTTCAAATTTGAGGTCTTCTTTCTTTCAATAGTTTCAAATGTGGTTTGAGGAGGTTTAGGCCACACTGTGAATGATTGCTCTCAAAATCCTCCAAGTAAAATATTTTGATAGCATTGCTACATTAGTAACTAAACTTATTAAGGGATTCACATCTCATGTATATAATTTCCTATTACTCAAAAGTATTTACGATGGCTGTTTGGTATTATGGACCATATGGGGGCAAAGAAACAAAGTGATATTTCAAGGTGAACAAACTTGTTTAAACTCCTTCTTTGAGTTAGTTAAGATAAGGGTATGGTCTTGGAAGTTGGATTAGATGTAGATTGGGTGGGTTTTTCTTTTCCTTCTACGAATGGGATAGGGAACCAAGATATTGTTTGATCAACTATAATCATGTATATCTCGTGATTCCCTATTTATATGTTCTCTATACTTTGTCAATAGGTTTGGGTACCCCTAAAAATATATTTTTTATTTGCTGATGAACAAAAAAAGTATTTGTGATGACTTTTCTATCCTAAGTCTTAAAACTTGTGATTTTAACACTAATATTTTGTATTTATTTAATATTTTTATACATAAAATAAAAAACATAACAAAAAACGTTTAGAATGTTTAATAATGCAAATGTAGTCTCTGTTGCGTCTCTCATGGACTCATTCTCACGTGGATCCCAAGTGTCTAGATCACTAAGAAGTCATGGCTGTGTAATCTATTATTTGCTTTGCGTGTCTCTCTTTGTTTAGTTTCCTTGCTACTTGTAACGTTCTAACGACTTCTTGGTTTGTCATACAGAGTAACACAGATCACGCGTGGTCTCTGATCGTCTCTCTTCAGCTCCGTATTCATCACTGACTTTTTTCGCTAGGTAATCCCCTAACGCTGACTTTCTCGATATATGTATGCATGTCAATTATTGTTTGTTAGTAGAGAGATTAGGAACTGGTTTTGATGTGTTTATAATGAGTTTTATGCATGTGTAATGTTGTTTGTTAGTGGAGAGCAGAGCTCATTAGGCATTGGTTGTGTGCTGATAACATGATTCTTTATGCATGTGTAATGTTGTGTGTTAGTGGAGAGCAGAGCTCATTAGGCATTGGTTGTGTGCTGATAACATGATTCTTTATGCATGTGTAATGTTGTGTGTTAGTGGAGAGCAGAGCTCATTAGGCATTGGTTGTGTGCTGATAACATGATTCTTTATGCATGTGAAATGTTGATTGTTAGTGGAGAGCAGAGCTCATTAGGCATTGGTTTTGTGTGCCGATAACATGATTCTTTATGCATGTGTAATGTTGTTTGTTAGTGGAGAGCAGAGCTCATTAGGCATTGGTTTTATGTACTGATAACCTTGTCTCTCGATCGTATTCATAACTCTGAATATCATATACAATACGTATGGTATGTATATTTATCATTTCTGGAAAGTTTTATGTATGTAACAGGTTGTTCGTAAATTTGGGAAATGTCCAGTTTACAGGGGAGACTCTGCCAAAATTTTGACAGGCTCCCTTTCTTAGGAAACTTAAAAAATGAAACTCATAATTTAATAATGTAGAGTTTAGTCGTGTGTGTACCCATTAGATTCCCGTTCAAGTTTCAAAACAACCGGCTAATGTACCGTGTTGTGTTGGATCTTGAATTGTCCCAGTTGGACAGTTTGGTATGAATTTGTAACCAGTAGGGCGTAACCCATCAATGTTGTATATAGTCAATCTTAAGACGTTGAATGTTCATATAAAATTTCGGTTATGGTGTTTCGTATTGTCCCCAGGGTGCATGTCTGCGTGCGGTGTTTCATACCGTACGTATCTCTGTGTACTCGGGGACTAATGCGAAATGCTGCCGAAATTTTAAATGAACATCAACGACACAAGATAGACCACATACAACAGAGATGGGTTACAGTTGGTTGCATATTCATCCCGAATGGGATAGGGCCCCACCAATTTGCAACATCAAAGAGATAGGGAGTGATTTACAACAGACAGTCAAATAAAATTACAATAATTTAAAGTAACAGAAATCGTGCTTGTTAGATATTGATAAATGGAGGAACCGACAAATCGGCGATGGATGTACAACCGACTAGATCGCAATCGGCGAGTGACTGAGGAGTTTATGATGGGGCTATTGGAGTTCATTCCGTTCGCTACGGCAAACACGCCTGGATTTGAAGTGACTCAAAAGATTCGTTGCCCGTGCTCAAGGTGCAAATGCATGAGTTTTGAATACGCGGATGATGTCATGTGCCACCTAACTGAGAAAGGGTTCATGGAAACATACCACTGCTGGTACAACCATGGTGAGCAGTTACCGCGTAGACCATCAGACGTACCCGTGCAACAGTCTTACTACGAGGTTGGAGGAAACAGGGATACGTACAACAACATAGAACAAATGGTGATGGATCATGTTGGACCCTCCACCGGGCGTATGCTGGAACATAATGACCAAGCAGGTCATGGAGACTCTGACAATGTAGAGGAGGATCCTAATCCAGAGGTGAAGAGATTTTATGATTTGTTGGCGGCGGCTCAGACTCCATTGTGGGACGGGTGCAACAGTCACACTGAGTTGTCCGCCTCCCTAGCTGCTTTAAGCCTAAAGGCAGATTATAATCTTTCTGGAGGTTGTTTTGATAGGATGGTCAATTTGATGGGTTCCACCATGCCTAGTAATCACAGAATGCCAGCAAACCTGTACCGTGCTAAGAAACAAGTGGCAAACTTGGGGTTGGGTTGTGTGAAGATAGAGTGTTGTGTTGGTGGATGTATGCTGTTCAGAAATGAGTTTGCAGACGAGAGTGTCACAAAATGTCTACATTGTAATGAGGAACGCTACAAGACCGTTAAAAGGAGAGGGAAGGTAACCCGGACGGCCAGGAAGAAAATGTGGTACTTCCCTATAACACCGCGTCTTCAACGCCTGTATGCCTCATTGTCCACGGCAAAACACATGCGTTGGCATGCGCTGAACCGAACACAAGAGGGGTTTCTTTGCCATCCTTCCGACGGGAAAGCATGGAAGTGTTTGGATGAGCTATATCCGGACTTTTCTGGCGAGCCGCGAAATGTAAGACTTGGCTTATGTACTGATGGGTTTAACCCTTTCGGTCAATACGGAAGGGCTTACTCTTGTTGGCCAGTCATCCTGACCCCATACAATCTGCCGCCTGATATGTGTATGAAGAGGGAGGTCATGTTTCTATCTATACTGGTTCCAGGACCCAAAAATCCAAAGGCGAACATAGACGTGTTTTTGCAACCGTTGGTTGAAGAGTTATCACAGTTATGGGATGTCGGGGTAATGACATACGATGTGTCTTTGAACAACAACTTTATGATGCGTGCTGTTTTGATGTGGACTATTAACGACTTCCCGGCCTATGGTATGCTTTCTGGATGGTCCACGTCTGGGAAGCTTGCTTGCCCTGTATGCATGGAACATACCGGGGGGGAATCACTCCCTGTTAGTGGCAAGACAAGTTTCTTTGACTGTCATAGAAAGTTTCTACCGTTGGATCACCCGTTTAGGAGGAACAAAACCGCTTTTAAGAAGAACAAGGTTGTTAATGAACCTCCACCCCGTAGGTTATCTGGTGCACGCGTTTGGCAGAGGGTCGAAGAGTATCCTTACATCTGGGACAAGAGTGTTAAGGAGTTTGCGGGTTACGGTAAGGAACACCACTGGGTGAAGCAGAGTGTGTTGTGGGATTTGCCATATTGGAAAGACTTGTTGTTAAGACACAACATTGATGTCATGCACACTGAACGTAATGTTTTCATGAATATTTTTGACACTGTTATGGACATCAAAGGGAGAACAAAGGACAACGAGAAGAGTCGTCTAGACCTTCCGATTTGGTGTTCTAGGAAGGAGTTGGAATTGAGGGATGCGGGACGTGGAAGAATGTTTAAACCCCATGCAAAATATGCTTTAACTAGACCACAACAGATTGCTGTGTGTATTTGGATGAATGGGTTGACCCTGCCTGACGGATTCGCTTCTAACTTGAGTAGATGTATCGACGTGAAGGAGGGCAGGGTGTTTGGCATGAAAAGTCATGATTGCCATGTGTTTATGCAACAACTACTCCCGTACGCGTTTCATGCCTTACCGAAGCCTATTTGGAAACCGTTAGTGGAGTTGAGTCACTTCTTTAAGGAGTTGACGGCTACTTCGTTGAGTGTGGAGAAACTTGTGAAGATGGAAGAAACTATCCCGGTATTGATTTGTAAGTTGGAGCAGATTTTCCCACCAAGTTTTTTTGACTCCATGGAGCATTTGCCTATCCATCTACCGTACGAGGCCTTGGTTGGTGGCCCAGTGCAGTATCGTTGGATGTATCCATTCGAAAGGTGAATGCTTGGTGAACTCTTTAATTTACTTGCAAATCATGCTTATAATAGTATCTTCTAACTTAACACCACCTTGTTAATGATGTTGAAGATTCTTACGCTCTTTAAAAGATAAAGTGTCGAACAAAGCCTGCGTTGAAGCTTCAATTTGTGAGGCATACTTAGTCGAAGAAATGACAACCTTTGCTTCTTTCTATTTTCCAACGGAGATAGAAACTAGAATGAGTAGAATTCCCCGCAATCTTGGTGTAGCCAGCCGCACAGGGTTTGATGAACAAACGTCGATTTTCAACTATCCTGGTCACCCGGGGGGCAGGCTCACAAAATGTTACATTGATGAGAAAGATCGAAAGGCGGCTCACTTGTACATTCTTCTCAATTGCCCAGAAGTGGAACCCTTTATTGAGTAAGTCATAGAAGTTATATTATACATTCTTAACGTAGCTTTTATATTAAACTTATTTGTTTCTTTCAATAGCTTATACACAGATATGCTAAAACTTGAGCAAAATGATTTAACTGATGACCAAATTCATAGTGAGGTGTCATCCAAGTTCGCTGGTTGGTTCGCGCAACATGTAAGACCCGTATACCAAGTGTTTTTAAGCCTATTTGCTTCTAACTCCCGTCAATATGGTAACAATGACCTACTTCTTATGTTGTACATAGATACAAGACCCTACCAACCATATTGAAGATTCTTTACTCCAAGCCCTTTCTTGGGGGCCGGTGAAGACTGTTAAAAAATGGCCTATTTACTACGTAAATGGCTACAAGTTTAATATTCTTCAATGGAGTGAAGGGATGCGCACCCATAACTACGGGGTTTGTGTTAAAGGCACCGCCGGTCAGTTGGAAGAAGACTTTTATGGAGTGCTGACGGAGATTGTTGAAGTTTCATTCTCTGGACGACTAAGAAGAGATATTGTTCTATTCAAATGTGATTGGTTCGACAACACAATCGGTGTTGGAACAAAGGTTGACAACAACTACGGCTTAGTTGAGGTCAAGAAGAATGGTAGATATAAAGGGTTTGATCCCTTCATTTTTGCCCAACAAGCTGAGCAGGTTTATTACACCGACTTCCCGGGAGGACATCGGGACTGGTATACAGTAATCAAGGCCAAGGCCCGAAGTCAGATCACTGACAATGTCTCCGAGGAGGTCGATGACGCTTATCAGCTTGCACCACACGAGCTCAACGATGCCAATTTGTTGTTCAACATTGATCCAGTCATAATGGATGAGACACTCGCCACTACGGGGGGTGAACACATTGACAAAGACCTTGTCTCTCGATCAAAACGGTCTAGGGCTGATTTGGATACTGATGAACTTGTTCAAACAGATAACCACAGTGACACTGAAACTGAGGGGGAATTTGAAACTGAAACAGACACAGAGTATGTAGTTGTTAAACATATATACATAGGTTTATATATATCCTGAGACTAACCTTTCTTTTCATGATTTTATCCACAGATGACGGGACGTCGACTGCCCTTCAGTAGGGGTGGTGGGTCCAGGACCCCGGCTTCCCGTCTGGGGATGCAAACCCCAGGGCAGCAGACCACTCCATCACCACCACAGCGGACCACTCCATCCCCATTACAGCAGACCACTCCATCACCACCACCACAGCAGACCACTCCATCACCACTCCAGCAGACCACTCCATCACCACCACCACAGCAGACAACCCCATCACCCCCACAGCTGACCACCCCAGAGCAGACTCCTGGAGTTGGTGGCTTGGAGGACCATGGCCATCAGGCGACCCCACCTCCGGCATCCCCTCTGCCCATGTTGGTACCCGTGCCGGCCGGAGACGAGTAAGTGACTAAATTTCATATTCTTTTATGTTATTTGTATGATACTTTATATTACGGTTTAGTTGAAAGACTTGTTGTTTTATTGTTGCTTACTTTAATTAGTACTTGTATAGATTGAATTGTACTGGGCACTCTTCTGTTTGTAACAGGGTAACTATTTAAACTTGGAAATGTTACATTTACAGGGGAGACTCTGCCGAAATTTTGGGTGTCTCCCTAGATTGTGTGTTGTTTTACTCCTAACATAATTGTTGTCATTACAGCTTTGTTGATAGTAGTCGCACTACCAAAGCGATTACTAAGGTTTTGAAGGCCCAGTGGGATGGTCCATATATATCTTGGACAGATGCTGGGAAGGTTGTGCAAGATAGGTGGTTTGACACCTTCTCGGTAAGTTCCTAGCTCATTTGTTGTGACTTGATTTGTAAAATAGACCTGTTATTAATTTTGATTTCTTATTTCATTTTACAGCGTGATTACCAGTGGGCGGAGGGTATGATTGATGAGATTAGGAAGGTCTTTGCCACAAAGACCTCCAAAATCATCAAGAGTACCCTTTGGAAGGTGAGGGACAAGGGTGAGCGCCCTCGTTGGATCCCGGAGGACCATTGGGACGGGATGGTCCAGAAGTGGGGCGGGGTCCCATTCCAGCAGGCGAGTGCTCGGAATAGGGCCAACAGAGCCGCCGATGCTGCAGCCTCGGTTTACACTGGGGGTAGCATTTCAACCCTCGAGCACAAGAAAAGATTTGTAAGTATATTTATGTTAAACATTTCTATTATGGTTCGTCTTAAATGTTTACAAATAATAATCTCAATGTTTTTTGTCCACCACAGGAGCAGAGGGAGCACCGGGAGCCTTCTTTGTTTGAGGTCATGCAAATGACCAAGAAGAACAAAGCCGGTGCATGGGTAAACCAGAAGACTACGGAGCTAGCGGTATTTACTTTTAACTGACACATGCTTTTAATTTACTTACAAATCAGCTTACTAATCCTATCGTTGTTTTTGAATTTACAGGAGGCGTATCAGGCCAGGAGGGCCGAGAAGGAGGCGGACCTGGTGGCTTCCACCCCTGAAGGGGAGGTTCCTCCCACCCTATCTTGTTCTGACGACAACGCCATCTATATGGAGGCTGTTGGCGGTGTGAACAAGAAAGGGAGGGTGTTTGGATTGGGTGGCGTCGGCACGCAGCTGGCGAAAAAGGGGAAGACCCCTTCCTCTTCGTCTTCCTCTGGTCTTCCGACTGAGGTCGTTCAGGTAATTCAAAACCTGAACGATGAGCTACAGGAGGAGCGGCGTCAGAGGCAGTTGCTGTTGGAGCGGCACGAGGCGGACCGACAGAAGGCCGAGGCGGACCGACAGCGGGCCGAGGAGCAGCACGCCGAGACTCGTCGGCAACTTGCTCAGCAGCAGGAGCTACTGATGCAGTTGATGGCGAGGCTACCTCCCCCCACTTCCCAGGCGCCCCCACCACCACCCCACGATCCCCCACCACCTTGGTTGTAGTTCTTTTATTTATACACATTGTATATTTGATTTTTAGTTATGTTATATTTTCATTCAGTATTTATTTTGTCATTCTTTATTTATTATGTCAATATTTATTGGTAATTACATTCAAATCACAAAGCCTCATTCTACCTATCATTAATAATTCAACCTATTTGATAAATTAATTTAATCTATTATTTTGTTTTTAATAATAATTTATTACTTCAAAAAAATTATTTTAATTTAATTATAAAATTTTATCAGCCAATACAAAATACAAAATATTAACATATTTTTAAAGTTAAATTAACAAAACCAGTCAATATTGAATTAATTTTAAAAAAATTTAAAAATTCCCGTTAGCGACGGTCCTCTACCGTCGCTGAATTATTAACACTAGCGACGGACGATAGTGGTCGCTGTATCATAACCACTAGCGACGGATATTGAGGTCGCTACATCACAATCACTAGCGACGGACAGTGTGGTCGCTGACTTATTAACACTAGCGACGGACAGTGTGGTCGCTAAATCACAATCACTAGCGACGGACAAGCACGTCGCTACATTGCAACCAATAGCGACGGACAACGGCGTCGCTACATTGCAACCACTAGCGACGGATTCTGTGGTCGCTACATCGCTACCTATAGCGACGGCATACGGTGGTCGCTGGTAGGTAGCGACGGGGCCTCGAGGTCGCTGTATGGCAACACTTAGCGACGGCTGGAGTTATTGGGGCAGAGACGATTTTAGCGACGGCCTTTCGCCGTCAATATGGTAGCGACGGCAGATGTGTGGTCGCTGATGTGTTTTCGACGAGGGTTTTAGCGACGTCTTGTTGCCCGTTTGCGATGCCGTCGCTAATGGTTTTAGCGACGGAAATTCCATTGATTAGCGACCAATTACTTCCGTCGCTAACAGTTGTTTTTTTAGTGGTGTTCCTTTGTAAAGTTCATAGGGGGTTTTCTTCAAAATAGGCCTTATTAAACATCTATTCATAACATAACAAGTAGTATTTACCGCATCGGCCCAAAAGTGTTTCGCAATGGCATTTTCATTCAACATAGTTCTTGCAAGCTCTTCTAAAGACCTATTTTTCCTTTCAACTACTCCATTTTATTGTGGAGTTCTAGGAGCTGAAAAATTATGTTCAATGCCATATTTTTCATAAAACTTTTCAAAAGGTTGATTTTAAATTCTCCCCCATGATCGGTTCTAATGGATGCAATTTTCAAATTTTGTTCATTTTGGATAACCTTGGCAAGTTTCTTAAATGCATGATATGCTACATTCTTATGAGCTAGGAATAATGTCCATGTATATCAAGAGTAATCATCCACAATCACAAATCCATAATAATTGCCACCAAGCTCTTGACCTTAGAAGGTCAAAACAAGTCCATGTACAAAAGTTGTAAAGGCTTATTAGTTGAAACAATATTTTTAGCTTGAAAAGATTTCTTTACTTGTTTTCCCTTTTGACATGCATCACAAAATTTATTTTCAATTTCAACTTTGGTAAACCAATCACCAATTCTTTAGAAACTAGTTTTTTTAAATGATCTATGTGAATATGGGCAATTCTTCTATGCCATAACCATGATTCATCCTCTTTAGTTAAGAAGCATTGCACATTATTTGAAAACAAACAATCAAGATCAATCATATAGATGTTATTGATTCTTTGACCAATGAACTTTATTTCTTTATTTAGCTTATTCTCAATTATGTAACATTTTTATTCAAATACAACTCTATACCCTTTATCATATAATTGACTAATGCTTAGTAAGTTATGTCCAAGTCCTTCAACATACAAGACATCATTGATAGAGGTTGAGGAGTTTTTACCGATATTTCCTATACCAAGGATTTTTCCTTTGGTATTATCTCCATAAGTGACATAACCTACAAAACATACCTACAAAACAAATCAAGTTAGAGATTTTGGTACCCATTTTATATTGGGTCCTTGTAAGTTAGTTTGAGGTAAAGTTTCTTTGGGAACCCATACTTTTCTCACCGCCTTTGATCCTAGTTTTCTAACATTACAATTAGATGCACTATGTCCCTTAAAACCACAATAATTACATTCCATGAAAGGTAATGATGATTTTTTAGGATGTATAAAGAAATTTGTATAGTATTTTTCCTTTTTAAAAGTATTAAATCCAAGTTTGGTTTTGTCAAACATGCACCTTTGTTTTCCTAGCAAGGCATTTAAGTTGTCCCTACCATTTGTGAAATTTTCAAGAGTTTTGTTTAAGTCTAGGACTCTTTCTTCTAACTTTTCACACTTTTGGGAAAATTCACAAGGTTTAGTTTTAGTACAAGTTTGAACATTATCAATTTTCTTTTTCAACGTATCATTATCTTTGCCAAGTTCATCAATATGTTTTTTAAGAGTATTAATAGTTTTCCTAGACAGCATGTACTTATTTGAGATTTTAATAAATTTATCATACAATTCTTCAAAAGCATCAAACAATTCATCTTTGTCTATATCATGAATATTTGCCTCTTCTTGTTCTTCTTGGTGGTTGGCCATTAGACATAGGTTGGCTTCTTCATTGTCCGAGTCATCGGAGCTACTAACATCATTGTCATCCCAAGCTATACATACTCTTCTCCTTCCTTTTCGATCTTTGTTTTTCTTCTTAAGATTTCGACAATCTGCCTTGAAATGACATTCCTTTCCATACTCAAAACAAGTAGGTGAGTGTCGCGACTAGGGTACCAGCGCGCGACGCGGACTGGTTAAAGTCAAATAAAAGAAAATTGAAACTGCATTGAAATGAGGCCCTTGGGAAGCCTAAAGAAAATAAAGGGTTCAAGAAGTCGCCACTAATATTTATTAAGGAAAATATTAGGAAAACCTTTAAATAGCACTAGTTTTTTTTAAAAAAAATGAGATTCTGTTTAGTCCGGAAGTCGAATTACAGGAGGGAAAGGTATTAACACCCCACACTGTCCGTAAAAACAACGGTTACCCAAATTGATCATGCATAATTTCAAAAAAATGATTATCAAATATTTCTTCCTTCATAAAAATAATGATAAATAATATACATAACAATAAAAAATTATATAAATAAGAATAAAACAAAAATAATAATAAAATATATCTTCTAAGTTTGTTATTTTGT
Source organism: Clitoria ternatea (assembly GCA_037962975.1). Lineage (NCBI taxonomy): Eukaryota > Viridiplantae > Streptophyta > Magnoliopsida > Fabales > Fabaceae > Clitoria > Clitoria ternatea. The sequence goes on along the minus strand of CM075671.1, from coordinate 237,737,827 downwards.
AGTTCTAAGAAAATAAACAAACAAATGATTAAAAAACCATAAAAATAAAAACAATAAGACGTCTTGTCTTAATTATTTTCTAGTTAAAAAAAATCTATTAATTTTATTGAGAAATATAAAGTCCAAAACAAATAAATAAATGAAGAAAAAAGTTCAAAAAAAAACATAAGAAAGAAAAAAAATAGAATTAAACACGTCAACATGAAAATAAAGAAATATATATACACTTAACTAATTAAAATTGACAAATGAACCTTAATTAATTATTTTTTAGAAAAAATAAGATTAATAAGATGTCTCATCTAAATTAATCTCATTTTAAATTTAAGAAGATAAATGAGTAAATAACACATTATTTATTTGTCTTGGTTTTTGTCATTTTTTATGATAATGATTTTTCTTAATTATCAAAAGGTTACTAAGAGAAAATAATAGGAAATCATGACCATAATAAAATGGATAATTATGTATGTATATATTTATAAACTATTTAAAAATGGTCAAACATAAATAAATAAATAGAAAGTATAGAAAAATTCATAAAAAAAGGAGTGTAGAAAGATAAATAACTAAAAATAAAAGCGTAGAAAAATAAAGATACAAAATAAATAAAAATATAAGTACAAAGAAAAAAATAATAAAAATAAATAGGTGGAAAAATAAATACATAAAAATAAAGGGGTAGAAAAATAAATACATAAAATAAAGGGGCATAAAAATAAATACATAAAATAAAGAGGCAGAAAAGTAAATACATAAAAATAAAGGGGCGGGAAAGTAAATAAAAAATAAAGGGGCAGAAAAGTCAATATATGAAAATAAAGGGGCAGAAAAGTTAATAACAAAAATAAAAGGGTAGAAAAATAAATACATGAAAATAAAGGGGCAGAAAGGTAAATAATAAAAATAAAGGGACAGAAAAGTAAATAAATAGAAATAAAAGGGCATAAAAATAAATAAATAAATAATCATGTAGAAAATAAATAACTAAATAATAATTACAGAAATGTAAAGTGCGGATAAATAAAGTGCGGAAAAATAAATTAACAATAATAAAAGTGTAGAAAAGTAAATAAAGAAAAATAAAAGTACAGAAAAATAAATAAAGAAAAATAAAGGTACAAATAAATAAATAAAGATGAAAATGCAGAAAATAAATAAACAGATAAATAACTGCAGAAAAATAAAGTGCAAGAAAATAAAGTGCTCGAATATAAATAAAGAAAAATAAAAGTGCAGAAAAATAAATAACAATTAAATAAAGATGAATAGATAAACGTAAATAAACATCCTTGCATTAATAAAAACTACCTTGGTACAAGAACAATTAAAGAGGAACTAGAACAGAAGTCGGGAAATCAATTTTGTGTAAGATTTCCTTTGTTTTTGGCTTTGTTTGGACTCAATTCGAGAGTGTTTGGACACCGGTTACAACACTTATACAGTATTTTGGCTCACAAAACTCACGTACTAAGACATACTAGAATGATGCACTCATTTTCCTAACTAGAATTACACAACATAATTTAAGAAACAAAAACTTTTAAAAAATCTCTGAAAAATTTAGCACTCTTTCCCCTCTTTTCCTTTTTCTTTCCCCAAAATACCTCAACATCACCTTCTATTTATAGGAGAAAATTGGCATTGGATCCTCCATAAATGACATCACTTTTCTACTTTTCCAATTTGTCCAAATTTGATGTCAATTTCTCTAATTTTCTCCAATTATCATACCAAACTAGGTCCCACCTCCAAAATCCACCAAAAAACCTACGTGACTTTTTTTCCATTTTTTTAAAATTCTGATTTTTTTTTGAACTTTTTTTTGGACCTTTTTTTAGGGGCCCATTTCATTTTTTTGATTTTTTTGGACTTTTTTTGACTTTTTTTTAGGCCCATTTTTCATTTTTTAAGATTTTTTTGGGCTTTCTTTTTTCTATTTTTTTTTAAAAATTGAATACAAATGAGTAATCATTTACTCTTATGGAAATATAAATTATTTATTACACATGTTGCCATACATAAAGTATCCAATAAAGATAAATTACTACCCACGCTATAAGGAGCAAGAAGGTAGTCACAAAATATCATTTTCCTTCCCTTATTCTTTCCTCTTGGCTTCAGCATCCATCGGTCATTGCTTGAGAGAAATGAAGAAAGTTGATGAAATGAGAGGTGTGGTAGGAAATGAAGAGGAATTGAGTATTTATAAAAATGGGGAAGAGTTACTATTCCAACGGTCACTATGTTATTTTTATTATTATTTTTAATAAAATATGATCCGGGGTGGCAACCTGGAATGGACGAGGTTCTAAGTACCGCACCACGTCACCAATAAGAACTGGTAAGTCATAACCGGGGTCTGAAATCATCGGTCAACTATGGACATTTCTCTCCACCCCGGTCGATAATTAAGCATTGGAGAATCTTCTGCAGGTTCACCTCCGGAGTGTCTTGAAGTTTGAGTACGGATCAGTTTTCACTAACTTGAAGAACCTCGGATTCCCACCGATCTGAGGTATAAAATACCATACTCCACTGAGATTGTGCAAACTTAGAGTTGGTGAGGTAACACCGGCCAGGAAACCGTGCTAGGACCTCGGTTAATGCAGTCAACATTGACTCCGAATTCTATACTCTTTTGTTTTTCTTTTTTTTACTTACATATTTTAATATGTATATTTTGCCGGACAAAAATAGGTGTTCACAGATGCCCCTCTTTACTTCTTTTCATAAAGAATATGAGATATATTCATATTATTGATTTGAAAAGAAAGTAAAGACGTGAACACCACTAAGAATACTCGACAACTTTTGGCAAGAAGTAAACAGCCGAATGATGTTGTCCCAATACCAGACAATTTAAGGAGAAATATCTGGAACATGGCAGGAAGATAAATGCCATAACCTAGGAGTTGATACCTGAAGCTTTGAAAAGAAATAAATGATATATGAGGTTGCCTTGACATTTAGAGGAGCCTAAGAATGGGTATCTGAGGCTTTGACACAAAATAGATGACTGGGGGGATGCCCCTGACTTGATTTTGATTGAGATAGCCTAGGAAAGAATACCTGAGGCTTTGACATGAAAATAAATGACTGAGGGGATGCCCCTGACTTGATTTTGATTGAGATAGCCTAGGGAAGGATACCTAAGGCTTTGACATAAAAATAAATGACTAGGGGGATGCCCCTGACTTGATTTTGATTGAGATTTATACTCACGAAGAATGTGTTTGAGGTTGAGACTTTTGAAAGACTGAGATTTAAAGAAAACTGACTTTTGGTCATATGACTTCATTGAAGGATCCGAGTGAATACAAGGATTCCCTTTTTATATCTTAGTAAATCACCTTTCCTGGGGTAAGGTGATGGACTGAAACTGTTGATCTTGACTTTTCATGGGGAACATTTGTCCTTGTTGTAACCTTAACCCTACATGGAAGAAATAGTCAAGTAGAAAATCAAAGATTAATGATCTTGTCTCCTAGGTGACAACCATAATCCTTGTAGAACTCGTCATTACTCATGGCAGAGCGGAATATCCTTGATTACCAAGGGTTATGTAATTGGGAAGTATCAAGCTTGTTCGAGACTGAAAATATGCTTTTCATGTTTTTTTTTGTTTTCTTTTTGTTTTTGATTTTGTTTTTTTATTAAAAAAATATTTTCATAAAATGCATGCAAATGAAACCTAACAAAACAAGAATTGGAACTAAAATCGAGAATTTCAAATATTTACTTGGGAAATTACAGTTTTGCATCATAATTTTAATCCAAACTTTTGGAGGACATAACGACTACCCTATCTTTTCAAGCATAATACTTCTTGACTGCATCCGAATTGACTGGGAAAGATAACTCCTCACCATCCATGTTTGTCAAAATCAAAGCTCCTCCAGAAAAGGCTTTCTTTACAACAAATAGTCTTTCATAATTTGGCCTCCATTTGCCTCTGTGATCATTTTGATTTGGCAAGATCTTCTTTAGCACCAACTCACCTTTATGAAATTGACAAGGTCGCACTTTTTTTTCGTATGCCTTCTTCATAGGCTTTTGGTATAACTACCCATGGCAGAGGGCAGTTAATCTTTTCCCGTCAATTAAATTTAGTTGGTCGTACCGGGATCGAACCCATTCAGCTTCTTCTAACTTGGCATCCATGATTACTTTTAAAGACGGAATTTCCACTTCTATTGGTAAAACAGCTTCCATACCATACACCAATGAGAAGGGTGTTGCCCCTATCAAAGTTCGTACAGAGGTACGATACCCGTGTAAAGCAAAAGGAAGCAATTCACTCCAGTCTTTGTAGGTTTCAACCATCTTTTGTATGATTTTCTTTATATTTTTGTTAGCAGCTTCAACTGTTCCATTCATCTTAGGTCTGTATGGAGATGAATTGAGGTGTTTGATTTTGAATTCCTCGCAGAGTTCATCCATCATTTTATTATTCAGGTTTGTACCATTATCAGTGATGATCTGATTTGGAAAACCATATCTGTAAATCAATTCCCTCTTGATGAATTTGACCACAACATTTTTAGTCACGTTGGTGTAGGAAGATACTTCAACCCACTTAGTGAAGTAATCAATGGCCACAAGAATAAAACGATACCCATTTAATGCTTTTGGTTCAATGGGACCAATAACATTTATGTCTCACATAGCAAAAGGCCAAGGCACAGTTAGAACGTGTAAAGAAGATGGTGGTGCATGAATGTTGTCTGCATAGGTTTGACACTTGTGACATTTCTTGGCATAGTTATGACAATCATTTTCCATCGTCATCCAATAATATCCAGATCTGAGAATTTTTCTTGCCATTGAATACCCATTTGCATGTGTTCCGAAAGGTCCTTCATGAACATCCTTCATGATTTTGTTAGCTTCTGTCACGTCTACGCAACGAAGGAGAACAGAATCATAATTCCTTTTATAAAGTGTATCCCCAGTTATAAAGAAATTCACATCAGGCTCTTCTTTTGTCATTTTCTGAAACACCAGGGGGATATTCTTGATTTTGAATATAATTTTTGACGTCATGAAACCATGGTTTCCCATCAGGCTCTTCTTCTATCATATAACAATATGTAGGTTCGAGACGTCTTTCAATCTCGATGAAGGGCATGTCACATTCCCTACTCACATTGAACATGGAAGCCAACGTAGCCAAAGCATCAGCCAACTGGTTATCATCCTGAGGAATATGATGAAAAGAGACTTCATCAAACCTTTTGATTAGTTCCATGATGTAAGCTTGATAAGGAATCAATTTGCCATCTCTAGTACCCCATTCTTCTTTCAGTTAATGAATCACCAAGGCAGAATCTCCGTATATTTGTAGAGATTTCACCTTTGCTTCAAGTGCTGCCTGAATCCCCAAAGCACAAGCTTCATATTCTGCAATATTATTGGTAGAATCAAAACAAAGTCTAGCAGTGAATGGGAAAAGCTTATTATCTGGTGAGATTAGGATGGCTCCAATCCCATGCCCCAGTGTATTCGACGCCCCATCGAACATCAAAGTCCAAGTTCTGTTAGGACAATCTTTCTCTTCTGACAACATCATAATATTTTTGTCAGGAAATTCGAATGACATTGGTTGGTATTCTTTTAGGGGATGGTGGGCTAATTGATCAGCCAAAGCACTCCCTCTTATAGCTTTTTAGGTGACATGAATGATATCATACTTAGTCAAAAGAACCTGCCAATGAGCTATTCTTCCTATCAGAGCCAGTTTTTCAAAGATGTACTTAATTGGGTCCATCTTAGATACCAACCAAGTAGTATAATATAACATGTATTGCCTTAGGCAATGAGCAGCCCATGCTAATGCACAACAAGTTCATTCCACAGTGGAATATCGTGCTTCACACTTAGTGAACTTCTTACTCAAATAGTAAATAGTATGCTCTTTTCTCCCAGACTCATCATGTTGCCCCAGTATAGAACACATAGATTCATCTATTACTATCAAATACAATAAGAGTGGTCTTCCCGGGGTTGGAGGAACCAAGATCGGTGGGGATTGCAAGTATTGCTTTATTTGGTCAAAGGCCTCCTAGCAGTCATCATTCCATTGTGATGGTTGATTTTTACGAAGCAACTTAAAGATTGGATTACATACAGCTGTTAGTTGAGAAATGAAACAAGCTATGTAATTCAACCTTCCAAGGAATCCTCATACTTCTTTTTTAGTGCTAGGAGTAGGCATTTCCATGATTGCCTTTACTTTATCGGGATCCACTTTGACACTTTCTCACTAACAATGAAACCAAGCAACCTTCCAGAGCTAGCCCTAAAAGTACATTTAGCCGGATTTAAACTTAGTTTGAATTTTCTCAGGCGTTCAAAGAGCTTTCGTAGGTCAATCAAGTGACCCTCTTCAGATTTGGATTTGGCAATAATATCATCCACATAGACCTCTATCTCTTTATGCATCATGTCATGAAATAGAGTTACCATCACTCTTTGGTAAGTGGCACTGGCATTTTTCAATCCAAAAGACATCACTTTGTAACAAAAGGTTCCCTACAAAGTAATGAAAGTGGTTTTTTCCATGTCTTCGGGTGCCATCTTGATTTGGTTGTACCCAAAAAATCCATCCATGAATGAAAAATGAAATGTTGGGCCGTGTTATCAATAAGAACATCAATATATGGTAATCGAAACTCATCCTTTGGGCAAGCTCTATTCAAATCCCAGTAATCAATATACATTTGTACTTTTCCATCCTTCTTCAGGACTGGAACAATATTGGCCACCCATTCAGGGTATTTGGAGACAGCCAAGAACCCAACATCCAACTATTTGGTTATTTCTTCTTTAATCTTTAAGAGCATTTCTGGCTTCATCCTTCTCAACTTCTGCATTATGGGGACGCAACCGGGTTTCAATGGCAACTTGTGTTCAATGATGCAGTTATCTAATCCTGGCATATCCTGATACGACCAAGCAAACACATCACTGAATTCGTCCAACAATTCTATTAATTCCCTCCTATGTTCTCTAGTCAAAGAGGTGCCGATATTGATTTCTTATTTGTTTTATTCACTCCCCAAATTTATGACTTCAACAATTTCTAGATAGGGAGAAATTTCTTTATCTTCCTGATCTAGCAGCCTTAGTAATTCAGGGGAAGGTTCATCAGACTCTTCGTCCTCTTCACTTGTTGGATTAAAATTATGATGGTAGAAAGCAATCTTATTATTTTGGAATTCAATTTCATATCTGTAATTTATTTAATATAAAAAGGCAAAATAAGGAAAATAATAATTAAACTTAACATTCATTTATTTGAAATGATAAAGGAAACATGTTTTGCCCTTATTAAAATTCATCCTAAGGCTTTAGGCATAGCCAAAGGATTCAAACAAAAACCTACAAAGTGAATAATTACTTTGAAATGATCTCTGGAAGCTCAACGGTTTCCCAATTACACAGCTCAGTATCTGAAGGACAAGGGTAAATCAAGTCTTCTTCTCTCTTGCACTCATCATTGACGACCGCCACTTGGTCTGGAGATGTCAAGCCTACGCTCTTGAAGCTTTGGTAAAGGTCACAGATAGGGATCCTCGCAGTTAGGGGTTCTCGATTTTCTAGCCGTGCAAGTCGTTTTTCTCTTTTATCTACAAAAATCTTCGCTCTTTCCATTGGAGATGGATGATATCCCAGCCCAAAGCAGTTCTTATTCTCCTTAACCAATAATGGTTTTACTTCTCTATCAAGTATCTTTCCAAGCCCTTTTCCCTGGCTGGAATCCAGATTTCATTATCACTTTAGCCACCATCATAGAAGCTTTGGAAGAACGAGCTAGTTGTAACCCTTCGCTCACATAAGTGGTGTGAGCAATTTCGAATGATTGGAAGGAAGTCTCAAGACTTTCTTCGGACGCTTCTATATATGGAGTTTATATGAGCTTGCTGATAAGGAAATCTCCCTCACCAGAAACAATGATTAGCTTGTTGTTTACCATAAATTTGAGCTTTTTATGAAGGGTAGATGGAACCACACCGGCAGAATGTATCCAAGGCCTCCCCAATAGGCAGCTATAAGCAGGATTGATATCCATCACTTGAAACAATACGTTGAAGGTGTATGGGCCCACTTGGATAGGGATCTCAATATCTCTAATGACCTCTCTTCGAGTACTGTCAAAACCTCTTACCACCATTGAGCTCGACTTCATATGTGTCCCATCAAAAGGTAGTTGATTTAAAGTGGACTTTGGCATGATATTCAGAGAGGAGCCATTGTCAACTAGGACTTTGGCTAAGATATGATCCTGACACTTGACAGAGATGTGTAATGCCTTATTATGACCTCTCCCTTCAGTAGGTATCTCTTCATCGGTGAAAGTTAAGTAGTCATTTGAGGCAATATGCCCCAATATCCCTTCGAACTTTTCTGGCGAAATATCTTTCACAACATGTGCTTTATTCAAGACTTTCAATAACCTTCCACGATATGGTTCTGAATCCAATAAGAGAGATAACAATGATATTTTTGCAGGAGTGTGATTTAACTGGTTGAGGACCTGGTATTCGCTTTGCTTAATGAATTTCAAAAATTCACAAGCATCTTCCTCTGTTATTCCTTTGGGGGATCTTGTTCTTTACCACGACTTTCTTTTTCACTTACAGGCGCGTCCTCTTTTCTTAAGTTTTTAGGAGCATAAACTCCTCCGCTCCTAGTCATTCCACTTGTCTCAAAAATATTGGTTACCGAGGATGACGATCCCTTTAGGAGTTGAGGGATTACATCCACTTCATACTTCCAAGGTACTGTATGGGTATCTTTGTATGAAAATGGAGATGGGGTCCTAATTATCAAGGATGGATGATTTACGACTGGTTCAGTCAGAGGTTTCTTAGTGTAATAGACCACCAAAGGAACAGGGGTAACTGGGCTTACTGAGCCTGTACCATGCTGTCCATGGATCATGTTGACATCATTACAAGGGCGACGATAAACTTGTACCAGATGTGTGTCAAGTAATTTTTGTAGCACTTCAGTAAATTTTGCATCAACGGGCATCTGATTATGAATGTCATCATTAGAACTTTGAGTTTCAGATATTAATCATTTCCTCAAAAGTTCCTTATAGATCCATGGGAGAGGAGTTTTGATATCTGAAACATTCCTAACACGATCACTTCCTAAATCATGTGTTACTGCATTTACCCCAACATTTCCAAGATTAGCCAAAGGATTTCTAATCACATTTAGGGAGCCTTCTTCAAAATCCATCCAGTTGGCATTTATCAAATCACGTACCTTAAACTTTAAGGCAATGTAATTTTCTGTAGAATGCCCCGGTGCCCCAGCATGATAATCACACTTTACATTGGGATCATACCCCTTAGTATATGGTGGCCCTACAGGTTTTAAAGGACATCGTACAATAAGAAAACTTTTGAAAAGTTGAGGCAAAAGTTTAGTATATGTCATGGGAATTGGATCAAATTGGATAGAAGGACGGTTATTGTTTGGCTTTTTTGGTAAAGGATTTGGGTTGGGATTTTGCATCCATTGTTGGGGGGGAGGAGGAGGTGGTGCATTCTTCAAATTATGGACAGTGGAGGTCTGTAAGATTGAGGATGGGGAAATGGATTTCTAGAAGTAGCAGCTATATAAGGGTAAGGTCTGCATGGTGGATAATGAGGCTGGAAAAGGGTAAGAGGGTGGAATATTTTTTGATTATGTTGACCTTGATTTCCCATTACAACATTTGCTTCTTCACCCTTTCTTCTTCCTGCCCCTGTCATAGATCTTCCTATTGACAGTGAACTTTGGACAACTTTTCCTATCCTCAAACTACTTTCAATTCTTTCTCCTATTACCACCATATCAGAAAAGCTTGATGATACACTCCCAAGCATCCTTTCATAGAACGGTAGCTGAAGAGTGTCAATGAACATTGCCACTATCTCTTTCTCTATCAGGGGTGGTTCAACTTGTGTAGCCATTTCTCTCTATCGTTGAGCATATTCTTTAAAGGACTCAGTATTCCTCTTGGTCATATTCTGAAGTTACAGCTGGTCTGGTGCCATGTCCATGTTATATTTGTACTACTTTAGAAAGGCATCGGCTAGATCCTTCCAACAACGAATACGAGTTCGTTCAAGGTGAGTGTACCAGCTCAATGCTGCCCCAGCAAGGCTATCTTGAAAGAAATGGATCATCAACCTTTCATCATAAGCATATCCAGCCATCTTTTGACAGTACATGGTTAAATGGTTACGAGGACAAGTTGTTCCTTTGTATTTATCAAATTCTGACAATTTGAATTTAGGAGGAATTACCATATCAGGGACTAAGCATAATTCAGAAACATTTGTTATGCCTAATCCATTTCCTCCCTCTACTGCACGTAACCTTTCTTCCAATATTTCCATTTTCCCTTTTGATAAAGGCACTGCTGGCTGATCAGGATTTGATGGAGGGATATTAGCTTTGTGTGACAAGTTTTGTGAAACACCTGCCTGTGGCCTTGGGCAACCATAAAGGAAATAGTATGGGATTGTTTATGGGTTTGGTTATGTGGCATCATTTGGAATCTGATGGTTTTATGGAGGAATTGTATTAGGTGGGGTGATATTGGGTGGAGCCTGAGTGTTTTGGGGAACAGTTGTTGATTGGTTGAAATTTGGAGGGTTAGATGTCGGGGGATTAGGAATTTGTTGAGCAGCAGGAGGATTTTCTTGATTAGGATTAGGGTGCATGGTGTAATATCCTTAAGGTAGGCCATATGGAGGCCAATCATATGCTTGCTGAACATTCCCGTCTTGGGAAATAAAAGGTGGCAATGGCATACCATAAGGTTGGTGTGAGATGAATGGAGTTTTAGTGACTGGAGCAGGATCATTTAAAGGTATAGGGCTTCCCTCTTGAGCTTGAACTTGAGGAGTGGATGTTTATTCCCCATTTCCTGTAGAGGATCCCCTTTCTGACCTCTTTTTTCAAGGAGCTTAAGTATTTCTGCCATCTGTTCCTTGATCTGGCCAACTTCATTCCTCAATTCTTCAACTGTGTTTTTCAGCTTTGCCATGAGTCTTGTTTGTAATCGGGTTTGATAAGGGTGCTTTGAGCCCTTTCTCCCCGTGATGTGAGTAAATACAAAGAAATCCCCCTTGGTACAAGAATAAGTATTGTTAAATGACATAAAAAGATGTAAAGTAAATACATGATGAATTTTAAATATCGGTAAGCAAAGATAAACCATTCTTTTAGAATATCTTTTTCTAAAGTACTAAGTTAGAAGAAAAATGGAAATTCAACATGAGACTTATTCATTGATCAACAAGTTCTGATACATTATTTGTTATAACAAATCAAAATCAATTCTCTCTTGCTCTAGCAATCGAGACCTTCATTTCATCCAATCGCCCCTTGCAGTATTGAATGAATGTTGCAATTTCCTCCAGTGTAGAAAGAGGATTCATCATTACTTCAGCCTTCTCCAACAGGTGAGGAATATCTCTAAGTGTTCTATTAGCAAGACCAGCTAGATTAGAAAAATGGTCTCTCTAAGACTAGATAAGACTTTCCAACTCAACCCTCTCTAGGGTCATACGTATAATCTCTTCATATCTATCCTTGTCTTCCATGGCTTGCCATTTTTCTTCATTTATTTCATGCTCGTAAGCACTGACGACATCTCTGACTTGTCGTTCCAGTTCATCAATTTGTGCTTGCATAAGGTTCTTTTGAACTTGAGCTTCTTCTTTTGTCTTGGCTAGAATTTCTTATAATCGCCCTTTGTCAGCCAATATATCATTCTTTTGTTTCTTTTTGGTCTTCAATTGGCTGTTCGTTGTTTGGAGGCATTAATCTAATTGCATCATATGTTCTTTTTCAATTCGCTACTTCTTACTGACATCTTTGAAGGCAGTTTCTAATTCACACCTTTTTCTCTTAAGGGAAGCATTGTCTTGTTGAATTTTGATCAAATCATCCTCCAAAGCTTGGTTTTTCTTTGTCATTTCAGCTATCTTACCTATCAGGTTTTCAATCTCTTTGCTCTCATTGGGAACTAAATTTTTCACATGAGCTCTATGATCTTTGAAGGGTAATTTGACAATGGCTACCCTATTTGAAATCCACCAGTGGTAACTTTCTTTTGCAGCATAACTTCGGACACCCAATTCTTTTCCTTTCCTATGGACCTTGCCCCAAGCATCAATGACAGTTTGAATAACAGGAGCACTATTTCCCTCAATATAATAATGAAGGAAAGGTGTTAATGTTTCTTCTTCTAGAGGTTGTATCATAGGATAAGCAAGTTATCTTTTTGCAATGCTAGGATTGTAATTGATGCATCCTTGAGTTCCCATGAGAGGCACATTCAGAAATTTCCTGCAGCAGTACATAATGAAATCCACGTTCATCTACTAAGGGTACCACCAAATCATGCTAGCAGATAATCCTGCCAGATGTCCTGCCCACTCCCTATTAGTCTTCTTGGTTAACCTAAGGAGCTTTAAATCAAAGATAGGACATTCAACCTTACCAACTTGATTGAAGACATGAGAAGTAAGCCATAGATACAAGGCAGGTAGACAATAGATGATCTTCTTCCTATTCTGGTTGTGACAGGAATCCATTGTACAATAGATATCAGCCAAGACAGTAGTTATGGAACTTTCACCTCTAAGCTTTCTAGCTAGGAAAACATTAATTGCCTTAAAATCAATATAGTTATCAAGGCTTGGGAAAAGGATCACACCATAGATGGCCAATCCAAAATGTCAATAAACACGTCCCATTCTTCTTTCCCTGCCTGACTGAGGAGTTGCTGCTCAAAGAAGCTTATAGCAAATTCTGAAATTTGGTTCCTGTTTAATTGAGCGTTCTTAAGAATTTCAGGATCCATCTTGAGAATGCGAGCTACACTGAAGATTGAAGCATGATGTTTGGTTCGACGATAAGGTTTCAAATCTTCTAATGGCAAGCCAAATATCTGTTCAAACTCCTCCAAAGAAGGAGTTAACTGGAAGTCTTTGAATGTAACACAGCGGAGAGGAGGATCATAAAACTGAGCTAGAGCAGTAAGGGCCCCTTCTTACACTTCGACCTCTAAGAATTTTAGGATCTTTCCATACTTTCTTGTAAAGGTCATTTTCTGAGTAATATTCATCCTTTTGCTTAAGGATAACAGATTGCTAGTATTTGATTTGATGACTTTGAGGTGTAATAAATTTTTCAAACCAGTTGCCCTCACTTCTTGATCACTTGATCTCATGTTAAATTCCATTTTTTGTGATACTTACCAATGTTTAAATTTCACCTTTAACAAAAGAAATAAATGAATCAGATTAACAAAGAAAACAGTTTGATAAATATCCTCACATAAAAGTGTGATAATATTTATCATGACTTAAGTATAGAAAATATACATTTTTGATGATTTTTTAAAAAAAAGAAAAATTTGTGCAAATGAATAAAAGATAAAAAGAATGTTTGCCCAATTGTGTCTTAGACAAGGTAACCATCTAATTGGCTCTAAGGCTCTTTAATCGTGTTCCCTAAAAGGTGATTGTTCTAATTGGTTCTAAGAAGGTTACCGGAGCTCTGATCTTTAGCTATGAGTCTTATACAAAAAGTAGGGAATCTTACTTAGTACGGACATCATAACTAAGATAACACCCCGGCTGAGATTTTCACGCGAATCATGGTAGGACGTCTCGTCCTAAATGACACCGCTAATAATCTCCCCTAGCCTATGTCTTTTACGGGGCCCGGGAATAGGGTCCCTTCTAATAGTGTGTGCATTATGGTGAATGTGAAGTGTGTGGGGCATTCATACCTGGACTTTTACTCATTCTTCACAATGAACAAACATAGGTCAAAATAAATATCACATGTCTTCTACCCTATGGTTCTAAGTTAAAGCAATAAAGAAGAAAAAAACAATATAAAATCTAAAATAACTAGAAGATTAGATGAACAACGAGAATAACATAATAAATAAATATGAAGGATAAAATAATTAACAATCAATAAAAAACACAAGATCAATTTAACGGGCTTGACTCTCAAAATATCCCCAGTGGAGTCGCCATCTGTCGTGACCGGGGTATCGGCGCGCGACACGGACTGGTTAAAGACAAATAAAAAAAAATTGAAACTGCATTGAAATGAGGCCCTTGGGAAGCCTAAAGAAAATAAAGGGTTCAAGGAGTCACCACTAATATTTATTAAGAAAAATATTAGGAAAACCTTTAAATAGCACTAGTTTTTTTTTTTTTAAATAAGATTCAGTTTAGTCCGGAAGTCGAATTACAGGAGGGAAAGGTATTAGCACCCCACACTGTCCGTCAAAAAAACGGTTACCCAAATTGATCATGCATAATTTCAAAAAAATGATTATCAAATATTTCTTCCTTCATAAAAACAATGATAAATAATATACATAACAATAAAAAATTATATATAAATAAGAATAAAACAAAAATAATAATAAAATATATCTCCTAAGTTTGTTATTTTTAGTTCTAAGAAAATAAACAAACAAATGATTAAAAGACCATAAAAATAAAAACAATAAGACGTCTTGTCTTAATTATTTTCTAGTTAAAAAAAATCTATTGATTTTATTAAGAAATATAAAGTTCAAAACAAATAAATGAATGAAGAAAAAAGTTCAAAAAAAACATAAGAAAGAAAAAAATAGAATTAAACACGTCAACATGAAAATAAAGAAATATATATACACTTAACTAATTAAAATTGACAAATGAACCTTATTTAATTATTTTTTTAGAAAAAATAAGATTAATAAGATGTCTCATCTAAATTAATCTCATTTTAAATTTAAGAAGATAAATGAGTAAATAACACATTATTTATTTGTCTTGGTTTTTGTCATTTTTTATGATAATGATTTTTCTTAATTATCAAAAGGTTACTAAGAGAAAATAATAGGAAATCATGACCATAATAAAATGGATAATTATGTATGTATATATTTATAAACTATTTAAAATGGTCAAACATAAATAAATAAATAGAAAGTATAAAAAATAAATAAATAAAAAAGGAATGCAGAAATATAAATAACTAAAAATAAAAGTGCAGAAAAATAAAGATACAGAATAAATAAAAATGAAAGTACAAAGAAAAAAATAAAAACAAATAGGTGGATAAATAAATACATAAAAATAAAGGGGCAGAAAAATAAATACATAAAATAAAGGGGTAGAAAAGTAAATATATAAAAATAAAGGGTAGAAAAGTAAGTAATAAAAATAAAAGGGCAGAAAAGTAAATATATAAAAATAAAGGGGCAGAAAAGTAAATAATAAAAATAAAGGGCAGAAAAGTAAATACATAAAAATAAAGGGGCGGAAAGGTAAATAATAAAAATAAAGGGGTAGAAAAGTAAATAAATAGAACTAAAAGGGCATGAAAATAAATAAATAAAAAATAATCATGCAGAAAATAAATAAATAAATAAACTAATAATTGTAGAAATATAAAGTGCGGATAAATAAAGTGTGGAAAAATAAATTAACAATAATAAAAGTACAGAAAAGTAAATAAAGAAAAATAAAAGTGCAAAAAAATAAATAAAGAAAAATAAAGATACAAATAAATAAAGAAAAATAAATGCAGAAAAATAAATAAAATGATAAATAACTGTAGAAAAATAAAATGCTCGAATATAAATAAAGAAAAATAAAAGTACAGAAAAATAAATAACAATTAAATAAAGATGAATAGAAATGTAAATAAACATCCTTGCATTAATAAAAACTACCTTGGTACAAGAACAATTAAAGAGGAACTAGAACGGAAGTCGGAAAATCAATTTTGTGTAAGATTTCCTTTGTTTTTGGCTTTGTTTGGACTCAATTTGAGGGTGTTTGGACACCGGTTACAACACTTATACAGTATTTTGGCTCACAAAACTCACGTACTAAGACATACTAGAATGATGCACTCATTTTCCGAACTAGAATTACACAACATAATTTTAAGAAACAAAAATTTTTAAAAAATCTCTCAAAAATTTAGCACTCTTTCCCCTCTTTTCCTTCTTCTTTCCCTAAAATACCTCAACATCACCTTCTATTTATAGGAGAAAATTGGCATTGGATCCTCCATAAATGACATCACTTTCCTACTTTTCCAATTTGTCCAAATTTGATGTCAATTTCCCCAATTTTCTAAAATTATCCAACTAAACTAGGTCCCACCTCCAAAATCCACCGAAAAACCTACGTGACTTTTTTTCCTTTTTTTTTAAATTCTAATTTTTTTTTGAACTTTTTTTTGGACCTTTTTTTTGGGGCCATTTCATTTTTTTGATTTTTTTTAGACTTTTTTGGCTTTTTTTAGGCCCATTTTTCATTTTTTTAGATTTTTTTGGTCTTTCTTTTTTTATTTTTGAATTTTTTTTAAAAAATTGAATACAAATGAGTAATCATTTACTCTTATGGAAGTATAAATTATTTATTACACATGTGGCTATACATAAAGTATCCAATAAAGATAAATTACTACCCACGCTATAAGGAGCAAGAAGGTAGTCACAAAACATCGTTTTCCTTCCCTTATTCTTTCCTCTTGGCTTTGGTATCCATCGGCCATTGCTTGAGAGAAATGAAGAAAGTTGATGAAATGAGAGGTGTGGTAGGAAATGAAGAGGAATTGAATATTTATAGAAATGGGGAAGAGTTACTATTCTAACGGTCACTATGCCATCTTTATTATTATTAATTAATAAAATATGATCCGGGGTGGCAACCTGGAATGGACGAGGTTCTAAGTATCGCACCACGTCACCAATAAAAACTGATAAGTCATAACCGGGGTCTGAAATCATCGGTCAACTATGGACATTTCTCTCCACCTCGGTCGATAATTAAGCATTGGAGAATCTTCTACAGGTTCACCTCCAGTGTGTCTTGAAGTTCGAGTACGGATCAGTTTTTACTAACTTGAAGAACCTCAGATTCCCACCGATCTGAGGTATAAAATACCGTACTCCACTAAGGCTGTGCAAACTTAGAGTTGGTGAGGTAACACCGGCCAGGAGACCGTGCTAGGACCTCGGTTAATGCAGTCAACATTGACTCTGGATTCTATACTCTTTTATTTTTTGTTTTTTTTACTTACATATTTTAATATGTATATTTTGCCGGACAAAAATAGGTGTTCACAGTGAGGAATTATTTTTTTTGTAAAAAGGTTTCTTACCTTGATTGGAGAAAATCTTTTGGAATCTTTTGCTTCTCATGAATCTCGTAAGAAGGTAGTCACAAACCTAATGCTAGGGTGATGAGATTTTTAGCTTTGCAGTTGTATTGGACCTTTTTCTCTTTATCACTAGTCCAATCATCTATGAGTTTTTCAACTACTTTATCATCTATAGTATCATAGGTACAAAGGGACCATTTTCAATAGCATTCTCAATTTTCAAATCAATAGATTGAACAAAAATTTTTGTCCTTTCTTTCTAAAAGGCGTAACCTTAACCATTAAAAGTGGGAGGTTTATTTGTAGCACCATCCTCAGGAAATAGATTATATGAGGTAGAGGCCATCTTAATCTCTTGAAGCTGTTAAGCTCTATTTACCAAGAGTCAAGCTCTCATACCATGTGCTAACCAAGTGGCCTCAATTACTCAAGAGGGAGGTGAATTGAGTATTAAAAATTTTTCTTTGGAATACTTTTAAATATGATTCTTTGTAATCAATTTGTTCAATATAAGTGATAGTGACAATAACAAGTAACTATAACACCAAAATAGGCACGCAGCAATTTATCGAACAGTTGGTGTGCAGAGATTAACTTTAACTAGAGCAAGATGATTTCAACCAAGAATTCAGCTCAAGCAATTTATCAAACAGTTTATATGCATAAATATAAAGAGTTTAAGGAAGAGAGAATTGCAAACCGATGTACTAGTTCCACCACTTCCACTTGTGGTGTACGTCTAGCCTTCAAGCAAACCACTTAAAGGATTTTACTATTGAAGATTTGAGATACAAGCTTTGAGAAATTACAGCTTCTTAGTGTCCCACACTCAAGAACTCAATCCTCACAAGCAAAGGGTAACCCACCCAATCTCCCAATAACCCAAAGGTTCAACCCCAACCTTTGATACAACTCAAAACTTAGGTGTAGATGATAGGTGTTACAAGAATAGACTCTCAACTAGAATGGATATACAAATTAGAGCACTCAATCTAACAACTCATTAAGATATGCAAATTGGAAATCAAGAGGTGCAGAAAATGAAAACTATACAAGAATAAGACTCAACCAATTGACCTCTAGATGTTGTATATTGATTGCCTTGTGTTGTGTCTTCTCTTTCTTGAATTTAAGGTCCATTTATAGGCATGGAAGAGCTTCTAGTCGTTGTGCCACTTGCTTCTTAGAATATAATGGAGTATGGGCTGTTTTCCTTAATTTAAGGGACTGTTTAAAGGTGTTCCCCATCATATGAATCGATTCCTCTTTGTCATGAATCGATTCAGAGCATTCTGTTTGGTAAATAATACATTTTTCCCATGTGTGAATCAATTCCCATGAAGCATGAATCGATTCCCAACATTCTGTTATGCAATGAATCGATTCCTATAAGCCTTGAATCGGTTCCCACGTTTCTGTTAGGTTATTTTTGAGCTTCTAGGTATATGAATCGATTCCCATGATTCATGAACCGATTCCCAGCATTCTATTTTGCAAATATTGAGCTCCTAGGGGTATGAATCGATTCTCATGAAGCATGAATCGATTCCCACATGGTTGTTTGACATTTTTCATGAGTTTTTGATGTTTGCAAGACTTGTGTTGAGGCATGGCTTGTTTCCTTGAGCTTAATGGTCATGTATTTCTTATTTTTAATCCTTGTTGTGAGTTTGTCACTTAAACAAAGATGTTCTTTCTAAATGTTCATCAAATGCTTATTAATTGTTAAACATATTTACTCCATGTTTGTGCTTGTGTTTTACCTTTGTCATCATACTTGTCATCATCAAAACCTGTTTCAACATATAAACACGGTTTATATTGATGATATTATTACAAAGACTCCAGCGGAAGATAATCATATAGAGGATCTGCGTAAGGTCTTCTTGTGTCTCACACAATACAATATGCGCCTGAATCCGTTAAATGCACTTTTGTAGTTCCGACAGGGAGATTCCTAGGTCTTATGTTGACTCAGTGCGGCATGGAAGCTAATTTGGATAAGTTCCAAGTGATTCGGGATCTACAAAGTCTGAAAAACCATTGTGAAGTCCAGTCATTGAATGGGAAGATTATTGCCCTAGCACGATTCATTCCCAAAATGGCCTATCGATCACTCCCACTCTACATAATTTTAAAGAAATCTAAGAAGTTTGAGTAGGGAAAGAGCAAGAGCATTGCTTTCAGGACCTCAAAGATGTGTTGTCTAAGCCCCCTATCTTGGTGAAGCCCGACCTCGGGGAACAACTTATTCTTTACTTCGCCGTCTCAGATGAAGTGTTGGGAGTGGCTCTATAGAAAGAAACATTTGAGGAGCAAAGGCCAGTCTACTTCACTGGTAAGACCTTGTAGGGAGCTGAAGGCCGGTATCAAAAGATGGAAAAGGTCACCCTAGTGATCGGTTGGGCTTCTCGACGCCTTAGGCCATATTTCCATCCGCACCCAATAATCGTAAGGACAGATGTCCCACTTCATTCTATCCTGAGCAAGCTAGATCTCACAGGAAGAATGATTAAGTGGTTGGCGGAACTTTCAGAGTTTGATGTATCCTACGAGCTAGAGGTGCGATCAAAGCTCAAAGCAGACTTTATAGTAGAAATGACAGGATCAGATCCTGAGGGATCTCATTCACATTGGACAGTATACGTTGATGGATCCTTTAATGGTAAAGGCAGCGGAGTTGGAGTAGTTGTTGAGAGCGATGACGGGGTATATTTGGAAATTTTGTTGCACTTTAATTTCAAATCATCCAGTAACCAAATAAAATATAAAGCTTGTTTGGCTGAACTGAGAGCTGCTCTAGATATCGAAACTTTGATAGTAACTCATTACAGCGACTCGTAGCTGGTGATTTACAGATATCGGGGAGAGTATCAAGCTAGGGAGCCCCAACTTCAGTTATATTTGAATTATGTTAACAAATTGATGGAGCACTTCTCGTTGGTGGAATTTAAGCATGTCCCAAGAAAATAAATATCAGGGTTGATATTCTCTCTAGGTTGGCCAGCACGAAGCAAGCAGATAGTATTACCATGTGTGTTTAAATATGCATTTCAGGATAAATAATGTTGATAATGACAAAAGGAATTAAAGACTCAAAGCAAAAGGCTCAAGCTACCATGAAAACAGAGAAAACAGCATCAGATCTGTAAAAACATGCAAGCTAATCGATTACAAGACCAGAGCTAATTGACTACAAAGCTTCTATTTGTGACATAATCGATTACAAGATCTCTCTTAATCGATTAAAGAGCTTCTGTTTGTCACCTAATCGATTGCACCAAGGAACCCAATCGATTACCAAGCTGAGAAAATGAATTAAAAGCATCAGGTGTATCTGCTAATCGACTACAAGGCTGCCACAATCGATTACCAGTGTTCTGTATTGTCACTAATCGATTACAACTTAAGAACTAATTGATTACAGAGTCTCTATTTGATACCCAATCGATTACACATAAGCTACAATCGATTACCATGCTGCGTAACCAAATTAAATGCATCAGGTGCTACTCATAATCGACTACAAGGTAAAGAATAATCGATTAGCAAGGTTCTGTCTCTTAGCTAATCGATTACATGGGAAAGACTAATCGATTACCAGTCCAATTACACTAAAGAATTCAAAGTGTAAGCGATTACAGCTCGAGGCCTAATCGATTACACTAGTGCCAGAATTTGAGGAAAGGTGTTTTTAAGTGGAAACTAGCTCATTTCTCCATTCCAACTCGAATACCCATACTATGCAACGACTCTGAAGACTTTAGGGCATCTCTCCAAGGACTATAAATGCAAGACTTCTTCAAGCTACTCAGTAGTATCAAATTCATTAAAGGGAAATCAAATCTTGAGTCTTGTGAGTTCTATTTCTTTGTTTAGTTTCATTTTCTGAAACTTAGAGCTTATATTTGTAAATCCTCTCTTGTGAGAGTTAGAAATTGTGTGAGCCTTCATTTGTTAATCTACTCTATTGAGAGAGTATATTGCTTGTAAACACAAACACCAAACACCA
This sequence comes from Clitoria ternatea, assembly GCA_037962975.1. Taxonomy (NCBI): domain Eukaryota; kingdom Viridiplantae; phylum Streptophyta; class Magnoliopsida; order Fabales; family Fabaceae; genus Clitoria; species Clitoria ternatea. Next base: position 237,716,610 of record CM075671.1, on the reverse strand, counting down.
AGTTTATTCACTCTAGGTTGAGTGGTCACAAAGGTTGGGGTTCAACCTTTGGGTATTGAAAGATTGGGTGGACTGCCCTCACTAGTGAGGATTGAGTTCTTGAGTGTGAGACACTAGGAAGCTACAATTGCTCATAGCTTGTATCTCTAAACTTTAATAGTGGAAATCCTTCAAGTGGGTTGCTTGAAGGTGAGACGTACACCGGGTTGGTGGAACTCGAAAGCTTGGTTTGCAAGCTTTTTTTCCCTACTCTCTTGCATTTACTTATTGTACTTAATTGGTATATTGATTTGATTGTGATATTATTACTTGAACTTGAGTAACTAGGCTAAGTTAAAGTGTTGCACACCAAGTGTTTGATAAATCGCCTTAGCAACATTTGCACACTTTCTCATATTGATTCTTGCTCTACACTTGCTATTTCTTACATACAAACATACTTAGTGAAAAAGAAATCAATTTTAAAGGCATTCCAACTAAAAGGTTTAGAACTCAATTTACCCCCCCCTCTTGAGTATTGAGGCCACTTAAACAACAAGTGGTATCAGAGCTTGACTCTTGGTAGATTAAGCTTAACAGCTTCAAGAGAACAATGGCCTCACCTCCTCTAAATCTTTTTCCTGAGGGTGGTGCCACAAATAGACCTCCTGCTTTCAATGGGAAGGCTATGCTTTTTGGAAAGAAAGGATAAAAATTTTTGTACAATCTATTAATCTTAAAGTTTGGAATGCAATTGAAAATGGTCCTTTCATACCATGCATACTGTAGATGGTAAGCAAGTAAAAAAAATTGATGGATGATTAGACTAGCGAAGAAGAAAAGAAAGTCCAATATAACTATAAAGCCAAAAATATAATCACTTTAGCTTTAGGCCCTGATTAATTTTTTAGAGTAGTTACATGTAAATCCGCCAAGGATATGTGAGATACCTTACAAATAACCCATGAAGGTACAAGTGATGTCAAAGACTCTAAGATTAGTACCTTAACTAGTCAATATGAAAGCTTTAGATTAAATTATGGAGAAACAATTGTTGATATGTAAAAAAGGTTCACCCTTATTATAAATCATCTCATTACTTTTAGAAAGACTTACACTAACAAAGAACTTATTCATAAAGTGTTAAAAAGTCTCACCAGGGAATGGCAACCTCTAGTCATCGCCATTAAACAATCTCCTAGCATTAATGAAATGTCTCTTGCTACACTATTCGGTAAATTACAAGAACAGGAACAAGAGTTGAAAGAATTAAGGATGACAGAAGAAGAAGAAAAATCTTCCAAGAAGAAAGGTGGCCACTTCTATTAATGAAGAAGAATCTGGTAGTGAGCTTGATAAAAAAGAAGAATTTGGATTATTTGTGAAACATTTCAGGAAATTTATAAGGAACAAATGATTCCAAAAGGGCTTTAAATCTCAAGGTAAGAAACCTACCTCTAATGAAAACTCTTCTTCACCAAACTATTTTGAATGTGGCAAGGAAGGGCATTTCAAGGTAGATTACCCAAATCTCAAGAAGAAGAACAAGGAGAAAAGAGGAAGAAGAAGAGCTTACATTGCTTGGGATGAAAATGATATAAGTAGCTTGGACGAATCTGAAAATGAAGAAGCCAATCTGTGCCTCATGGCAAATCATCAAGAGGAAGATGATGAGGTAAGCATTCTTGACTTAGATAGAAATGAATTGCTTGATGCATTTGAGGAATTGAATGACAAGTTTGTTAAAATCTCAAACAAATACAAGTTATCTAAGAAAACTATTGATACTCTTGAAATGCATCTTGTAGAACTTGGCAAAGAAAATGAATGTTTGAAAGAAGAATTAGCAAATGTTCAAGCATGCTCCAAGAATAAACCTTGTGATTTTGTAAAGAAATGTGACATCCTAGAAACTAAGGTTTTAAACTTAAATAAAACCTTAGAAAAGTTTACAAATGGTAGGCATAATTTGAATGTATTACTTGGAAATCAAAGATGCATGTTTGATAAAACTGGTTTAGGATATAACTCCACTAAAAAGGAAAAGCATTACAAAAACTTCTTTGTACCACCTAGAAAATCATCATCACCATCACTAAATGTAACATCCCTAATATTTTAGAAAAGTTTTAATTGGCGAAAAATATTAATAATTGCCCAACAGGATTTATTGAAATTTTGGGAATTATTAGTATTAAAAATGCAATTAGAAATAATTAAATGCTGTGGGAATAAATAAATTTATTTGATTAATTAATTATAAAAGATTAAATGAAGGTGAATAAAAGAAGATAAATTTGAAGTTACCTTGGGGTAAAAGGTGAAGGGTGAAAGGTAAAGGTAAAAGTTTTAATTAAAACTTTTAAAAGAAAATGTAATTGAAATAGGAAATGACCAAATTGCCCTTGGGTATTAAAATCTTAATTTCACTTCTTCTTCTTCCTCACTTTCACGAGCGTGCACATCTTCTTCTTTCTCCTCACCATTGCCGTAGCTGCATGCTCCAAGAGGAAGATCATTCCGCGCCGAAACTTTGAGATAACCACGTTTTTAAGACCGTAGCTTCAAGGTGAGTCCAATGGGTCTTTTAAATTAAGCTTTCGTAGCTCTTTCATTTTCTCTGTTAAGTCGAAGGGTCGTGCATGGAGGAATGAGTTTTCGTTTCTTACTCCTCTAGTGCGTAGAAGCTTGAAAATGGGTTTTTAAAGTAATGTGGATGGTTTAACGTTGACGGGTTTTACGTTTCGACCTCCGTAGGTAGCGAAACATTCGTCGGAGGATCGAACGGTGAAGCGGGTGTTGACTTCGAACGTAGGACGTTGGACATAGCGTTGAGAGAACGCCAATCTCATCAAGAACGAGTCATCGGAGCTCGGAATCAAGGTAAGGGGGGTGTTCGGGTTATAATTAATGAGAATAGGTAAATGTAATTGAATTGAGTAAGTGAATTAAATACCGAACTAATGAGAATTTACAAGAAAATGATAATTGTATGTGTATGAATGTGAATTATGTATGATCTGTGATGATTATGAGTACAATGTAGATTGAATGGTGTACGAGTCATGGTGATTATGAGATTAGAATGTTTGATATTATGATGAATTAATGTGGATAGTGGCAATGTGATGACGGGCTTGACAAGTAGGTCGCCCAATTGATGAATATGTATTTTGTTGCTGGCCACTTGCAGTATGATATGAGAAATATGAATATACTTGTGTGATTATGTGGTGTAGGACGGCCGACGGTATGTGCAGCCCCTCATTTCTGGCTCCCGTGGTGTTTATGCCTAGTTGAGCTACCCAGTGGTCAAGTAGGACCCAGTGGTTGAGGAGGAGAGTCAAGTAGGACTCAGTGGACCAAGCAGGGTTCACGGGGTGTCAAGCAGGACCCCCAGCTGAAGGCCGATCCTTTTAGTATCCGGATATTAGGCGTCGATTTGATATGAGAGTCAGTTGTGTTATTCGATGTATTGTTAACATTGTGTAATGATATAAATGTATTTTATGATGATTGTTCATTGTGATTGACAAATTGGAGATAAAGAGTTGGAATTGAATCCTTGATTGGTAAGTAGAAATTGAGGACAAGATGTAAGATGAATGGTATAAACAAAAACTAGTAAATATGTTCCTTGTTCTTAAATTGTTATTCTACATTAATTATGATAGCAAACACTCACCCTTGCTGTTGTTTCTTTAATTTTAGTAACCAATGACAGGGAGGAGGTTGAAGCCCCGGAGATGCGTCAAGCGGAGAATTGATGCCAAGAAGCAAAGGGAATTTATGAAATGAACTATGTGTGTAATGTGTGTTGTGATTTATGTATGTTGAATCTAGATGTTGTTTATGTGTGTTAAATTAATTTGGTATACTGTTACCATGATTATGAAGTGTTGAGGGTTATGCTAATTTCCTTGGGTTGGATGTATAATGGCATGGAGCCAATATTATCGTTATGGCCAGGTCTTGTCTGCATATGTGAAGAGTGAAAGATAAAATCATACATATGCGCTGTTAGTAGTTAGATAATGTGCCAAACGAATCATGAATTTATCCATGGTGTGTTTGGTGAACTAAAAACATGATTGGAGGGTATGCTTAGTCAAAATTAGTCTCATGTGCATATTTGATTGTATGGAAATGGATGAACTAGGCTAAATAATGCATGTGAATGCTTAGGTTGCTGGTTGGTATGAGAATCTCCAGTGTTAATGTATAAACTGCATAATTCGCTCGAGCCAACTGTATGTTCACTCAAGCGAACGTGTCCTGTATCCCCCATATAGTCACTGGTGTAAATTCGCTCAAGCGGATTAAATCTCGCTTGAGCGAGGGGTAGAGTAAATGGTTACTGAAGTCATCTCGCTCCAGCGGGTAAGGTTCCCACTCAAGCGAGAGATATTTGAGGTATCAGAGGTAGTCACTGGAGGATTTTCGCTCAAGCAGGTGGAGCCTTGCTTGAGCGAAAGGCAGAGGGACTGGTTCTGTGTCTATCGCGCTTGAGCGAATACAACTCGCTCGAGCGAAGGAGGAAAGTTTAGTTACTGGAGTTAACCCGTCCAAGCGAGACATTCTCGCTCAAGCGAAGTAAGGACTGATAGGTATGAATGTTTTCGCCCAAGCGCGAGTGTGGATCGCCCAAGCATGAAATGTAAACCTCGCTCAAGCGAGTGGGCACTCGCTCAGGCGAAGATTCATGATCTCGCTTAAGCGAGTTGGGGCCTCGCTCAGGCGAGGTGCCCCTGATTCCCTTTTTCCTCCTTTCATTCCATTTAACTAGTTTTCTCCTCTTTCTTCAATTGTTTGATTTAATTGAGACTATTTACTATTCTAAATATGTTTAGTGAAACATAAATATTATTTTTGAATCATGACTTAATTATAATTGTTGATCGCAAAAATTTATTGTAAAATTTAATCGAATGAATAAAAATAAATGTAAAATGACCTAGGATGTCACACTAAATGTAATTATTGTGGTGCTAAAGGACATAATGTTTTAAATTGCCATATTAGAAAGCTTGGACCAAAAATGGTAAGAAAGGTGTGGGTTCCCAAAGGGACATTACCACAAGCTAACCAAAAAAGACCCAACATAAAATGGGTACTAAAGTCTCTAAACTAATTTTGTTTTATAGGTATGTTTCAAGGCAAGCAACACCCATTGGTACTTGGATAGTGGGTGCTCAAAGCACATGACAGGAGATATGAGTAAATTCACAACCTTCACTCCCAAAAGAAAAGGAAGCGTCACTTATGGGGATAATACCAAAGGAAGAATACTTGGCATTGGAAACATTGGTAAAAATTCTTCTACCTCAATTAGTGATGTACTATATGTTGAAGGACTCAAACATAACTTGCTTAGCATAAGTCAATTATGTGATAAAGGATATAGAGTATTGTTTGAATCTAATTGTTGCATAATTGAAAATAAGCTAAACAAGGAAGTTAAATTTGTTGGTAAAAGAATTGATAATATTTACGTGATTGATGTTGGTAGTTTGTCTTCAAATGATGTGCAATGCTTCATGACTAGAGGGGATGAATCATGGTTATGGCATAGAAGAATAACACATATACACGTAGACCATCTAAACAAACTTGTTTCTAAAGAATTAGTAATTGGTTTGCCAAAGCTCAAATTTGAAAATAAATTTTATGATGCATGTCAAAAGGGAAAGCAAGTAAAGGCATCTTTTCAAGCTAAAAACATTGTTTCTACTCAAAGGCCTTTACAACTTTTGCACATGGATCTATTTGGACCTTCCAAAATCAAAAGCTTTGGTGGTAATTACTATGGTCTAGTAATTGTAGATGACTATTCAAGATATACATGGACCTTGTTTCTTGCTCATAAAAATGAAGCATATCATGCATTCAAGAAACTAGCCAAAATTATCCAAAATGAGCAAAATTCAAAGATTTCATCCATAAGAACCGATCATGGGGGAGAATTTGAAAATCAACTATTTGAGAAATTTTGTAAAAAACATGGTATAAGTCATAATTTTTCAGCTCCTAAAACTCCACAACAAAATGGAGTAATTGAAAGGAAAAATAGATCTTTGGTGGAGCTTGCAAGAACCATGTTAAACAAAAATAACATTGCGAAACATTTTTGGGCCGATGCGGTAAATACCGCTTGTCATGTGATGAATAGATGTTTGATAAGGCTTATTCTAAAGAAAACCCCCTATGAACTTTACAAAGGAAGAAAACCTAATATCTTGGATGCAAATGCTTTGTGCTTTGTGCTTAACAAAGGAAAAGATATATTTGGATGCAAATGCTTTGTGCTTAACAAAGGAAAAGATAATCTAGGAAAGTTTGATGCAAAAGCTGATGAGACAATCTTTCTTGGATATTCATCATCAAGTAAATCCTATCAAGTATTTAACAAATAAACAAATACTATTGAGGAATTAATTCATGTGAAATTTGATGAAAATAGTCATAACCCTCCGAGAAAGGAAGATTTTGATGATCTTGTAGGTACTTTCCAAGAATTGAACTTGGATGACAAAGAAGAAGATAACAAAGAAAAAGACACAACACAAAGAGTGGAAACTCAACAAAAGGAATGGATCACCTCAAAAGACCATCCTTTGGACAACATTATAGGTGATATCACAAAAGGTGTAAGTACCCGACGTTCTTTTAACACTTGCAATCATTTAGCATTTGTTTCTCAAATTGAACCTAAAACCATTGATGAAGCTATTATTGATGAACATTAGATGTTGGCCATGCAAGAAGAACTAAATCAATTTAAAAAAATGAAGTTTGGGAATTAGTGCCAAGACCCAATGATCACCAAATAATAGGTACTAAATAAGTATTTAGGAACAAGCTAGATGAAAATGGAATAATCACTAGAAACAAAGCTAGGTTAGTAGCTAAGGGTTATAATCAAGAAGAGGGCATAGATTATGAAGAAACGTATGCACCCGTAGCTAGGCTAGAAGCTATTAGATTATTATTAGCCTTTGCATGTTGTAAAGATTTTAAATTGTACTAAATGGATGTCAAGAGTGCCTTCTTAAATAGATACATTCAAGAAGAAGTATATGTTGATCAACCTCCTGGTTTTGAAAATTATCAATTTCTAAATCATGTTTTCAAACTAAGAAAAGCCTTATATGGTTTAAAACAAGCTCCAAGAGCTTGATATGAAAGATTAAGCAAATTCCTTTTGAGAAATAATTTTGAAAGAGGAAAGGTTGATACAACATTACTCATTAAGTATAAGAAGAATGACATACTATTGGTGCAAGTATATATAGATGATATCATTTTTGGTGCTACTAATGAATCACTTTGTAAGGAGTTTGCTAAGTTAATGCAGGATAAATTTGAGATGTCCATGATGGGAGAACTTACATTCTTCCTTGGGCTACAAATTAAGCAAACCAAAGAAGGTATGTAACACCCCTATTTTATTTTTTATATTGAAATTTTGAAGAAATTAAATTATGGTTCTTTAGAACTTTTTAATCTACGTATTATTTATGAGTTTTTGGAATTTAGGAATTTTTATAATAAAATAATATTTTTTAAATAATTTTAAATTCATATAAGTGACTTAAATTAAAAATATTTATAAGAAAGTGAATTTAAATTATAAGAAAATTTTCTAAAATCCATTTCAAGTAGACTTATCTAAAAATTATCGGTTTGAGAAAAATCTTGATTTTTTCTAATCGTTAAAAAATTGGGAACGTATCAATAAATTTTTATTAACAGAAAATTTTAGATTTTTAAAATTTAAACTTTATATTACTTATTAAAAAATTAGTGAGGACTGATATAATATCGCTAAATTTCAAAAAGGACTCATTTTGAATATTTAAAATATACCGAGTGAAGGGTTACTATTTGACTTAATAATTTTACCGACAGTTACTATGCAAAACACTGTGTATGTATGAAAATTTTAAAAGATGCATAGTAACCAGGAATAAAAAATTCAAAAATGCATAGTATTTTTATATTAAAATAATGGAATGTATAGTAAATTTTTTTCCTATAAATACCGAAGGATTTCTTCTTTAGAATTCACAATTTCATATTAAGTTTTCTTAATATAGTAGTGCTAGTGAGATAGTGGTAGAAGTAAGAGAGAGAAGTAAATTTTTTTGGGAGAAGGTTCTGCTAAAATCCTAAAGTAAGAATACTTCTCTTTTATATTTTTTGGGTTATTTTCATATCGTTTTTAGAAATCTGTTATTATACTGGAAATAATATTATTTTAAGTTACTATTCTGTATAGTAAAATACTATTTTAATAATAAATTATTATTTCAATAGTAAATTACTATTTAAATAGTAAATTACTATTTACTGTTCTATTTATCGTTACTATTCACGATTTACTATTTACCATTACTATTCACATTTTACTATTTATTGTTACTATTTACGATTTACTATTTATCATTACTATTCACGTTTTACTATTTACTGCTACTATTCATGATTTACTATTCACTATTCACTATTCAAAATTTACCATTTCTGTTTTAAGTAGTAATAATCTTCATCTTATGCCTATACTGAAACAAGATTGGTATTAATATTTTTAGAAATTGGAGGCGCAAAGCAAATCTCTTTTGGGTAACAATTCAAGGTAAGGGGGAGTGAGATAAGAGTATAATATGAAAAGACATAAGAATAATTGGAGGAGTCCCCTACTCCTTTTAAATTTAATAATATTAATATTTTAAAATATTAACTTTTTAACTTAAAATTTTTAATAAATTTTAAATTAAATATCCGGTTTAACTAACTCTAACATACCTATGTAAGGACTTGGACCATTATGACCTATATGGACTGGACTATACCTATGCAAGGACTTGGACCATTATGACTCATATGGACTGAACAATACCTATGCAAGGACCGGATTATATGGACTTACATATACCTATGCTAAGAATGGACAAAAGGAACTTAAAAAAAATCAACTATATTAATAATCATTAAATTTTGCATTATGATATGTATTTAATGATATTTAATTGATTTGATTATGATTGATTTATGATTGATGATGTTTAACTGTGATTGATAATATTTGATTGATGATATTGTAATGTGGAGTTTGAGCATATAGCGAGCATGACGGAAAGCTAAAATTCAGTAAGAATTTCTTACCTTACTCTTTAAATTTTTATTATCTTTATTTCTTCTTAGAAATTATTTTTATATTTAGAATAAAAAAATTAGTATTTATTTTAGAAAGTAGACATTTTATGAAAATTAATTTATAACAAATTGAGATAATTAAATTTTGAATTAAAGAAAAAATTTTGTAATTTTAAGTATTTACGGTTAATGATTTAAAGATTATTCTCTTTTAAAAAATAAAATTTTTAAAAGAAAATTATTTTATTTTTCCAACTTAATAACTAAAGATATTTGAAAATAATTGAGAATTTGATCTTGTTAAGATTTAATATGAAAAAGTTTTGAGATATTTAAGGCTTAGAAACTCAATTTCAGTGAGAATTAAAAACTGTACCAAATTTATTTCTGTGGGACAGAAATTCAGAGAATTGAGAAAATGTACAGTTTATAGAAATGATGTTGTAAACCTTTTAAGGTATTTAATAATTGAGTTTCTAAAAGCCTTAACCAACTAAATACGCGAGTAGTTCATGCATCATGAATCATTAAAGTAAAATAAAATGATATTGTCTGGGGACGGATTATAGAAACCGAGGATACATTAGAGGAGGCTTAATTACGAGCCTTGGGATGAGAGGGTGTGAAAAGGTGCTTCAGGGGACCTGGGGTAGCTCCCTAGTGTCAAGTACTTTCACAATAAAAACTTTCTCAATCTGACTAGTCTCTAAGTGTTTCCATGCCAGTTGAGCTGTTCATATTATTATTATCCGGACTTATGGAACAGTGTAAACTCCTGGTTGGCCCAGTGGAAATTAAAATTTAAGGGCCCATATATATAGGTAAGTTATGATGAAGATATTGCATAACATTCATACATTCATAATTGATTGTGTATGTGATTGTGATTGATATTATTATGTATTGGTTTGTGAAAACCCTTTGTTACTTATGTCTTAATCGAAAATATTATATTCTGTTTCTCACTCCTTTCTCTGTGTTTTTGTTTCACATGTTTTAAATTGATGGTTCAGAGGGAAGAATCGAAGAATATCGGCAGTAAATATAGCACGTTCTAGAAAGGGAGCTCGGTATGAATACCGTGGTCCAATGAATAAATAATGTTATTAAGTAAATGCTTCTGGGCCATGGAGTTTCCTCTCTTTCTTATAATGTTTAATATTTATTTTCGTTGGATGAATGTAAAATTACTTTATAAAGTTTTAATAATATTTATGAGGTATTTCAGAGATAATGTATATAATTTATTCTGATAGTTTCTTTTTAACAATCATATCTTTAGTAAAAAAAAATTACGAAATTTTCTAGAATTTATTAAGGTGTAACAGAGGGTGTTACAAGGTACATTCATTAGTCAATCCAAATACTGCAAGGAGTTGCTTAGGAAATTCAACGTGGAAAAGGCAAATGAAATTGCCACTCCTATGAGCATATCTTGCTACTTGGACAAAGATGAGAAAGGTAAAGATATGGAAATTACCAAATATCGAGGTATGATTGGATCTTTACTCTATCTTACTGCTAGTAGACCGGACATAATGTTTTCCGTTTGCATGTGTGCTAGATATTAAGCATGTCCAAAAGAATCATACCTCACTACTGTAAAACGAATAATGAAATACCTTGTTGGCACTCTAAATGTAGGTCTTTGGTTTCCTAAAGGTATTGAATGTACTCTAATAGGATACTCTGATGCTAATTTTGCTGGATGTAAACTTGATAGAAAAAGCACTAGTGGTACATGTCATTTGCTTGGTAGCTCTCTTATTTCTTAGCATAGCAAGAAACAAGTAAGTGTTGCTTTATCAATAGCTGAGGCAGAATATGTTGCAGTTAGAAGTTGCTGTGCTCATATCCTTTGGATAAGGCAACAACTTCTTGACTTTGGTGTTATATTAGACCATGTGCCTCTTAAATATAACAATACTAGCGCCATTAACATTTCAAAGAATCCTGTCATGCATTCAAGAGCCAAGCATATAGAGATAAGACATCATTTCATTAGAGATCATGTGTTAAAGGGTGACTGTTTGCTTGAACATGTTGAAACTTCTAAACAACTAGCTGATATCTTCACCAAACCTCTTGCAAAGGAACAATTTATATATATCAGAAGAGAATTAGGAATCCTAGATATTTTAAATTATGTTTGAATATTGAATGTTTTTGATAATTCCTTGCTTTACAGTATGTTTAATGAGTAAGTAATTGATTGAGGCATGATATATTGAATCTCAAGTGCCTTTGTTTGAAATCTGTATGTTTTGAGTATTTCTAGGCTTTCCCAATCGATTAGTAACCTTCTGTTTCGTATATAATCGATTACACTATGATAGCTAATCGATTACTAGCTCTCTGTTTCATGCCAAATTGATTAGAACCTCTATCCAATCGATTACTGACGTTTCATCTTCCTGATAATCGATTACATACTCCTTCTAATCGATTTCTAAGGTTCTGTTTTTAATGAAATCGATTACCAACCTGGCCCAATCGATTACATCACCTAATAATTCAAATTCTAAAAGGGTGTAATCGATTACGAGAAACCCCGTAATCGATTACGAGTGTATCAGAAACGTAATTCTGCAGAATCTAAGTGAAAATCGTTGGCCCAATCCACACTCACCTCTTTAATTCCTATCTCTCATCTCTAAACCCTATTTTTACCCTATAAATAACCCCTCCTTCACCTCTTCTACCTCACACCTCCAATACCTCTCCTCCCTCTTATATCTCAAATTTTCCAAAGACCCCTCATTCTCTTCATCTTCTCTTCTCCATTCACACAATGTCTTCCTCTAGGAATGTGAAAAGAGCTAGGTCCTCAGTTGCCTAAACCAATAACCCCCTTGATTTTTCAAGGTTCTTCACCAATCCTAGAGACCTCCAAAAGTTCATCCAAAATTTCTCTGAAAAGAATATCATCTCCCCTCACTACATCAATGCTGAAATCTTTGACCATCCCAGCTTCACCTTCACTCACTCCCTCCATCACTACAATCTTTTTCCCTTCCTCACCCTCAAAGAGGAAGTATACTACCCGAAACTCATGCGAGTCATTTTCTGTAATTTAAGGCTTGTTGATGGATTACTTGAGGCTATAATCAAGAATGTGACTCTAAGGATCACCAATGCCCAACTAGCTGAGATCACACAACTTCCCCTCTCCGATGCTGAGTTTGCTGGTGGAAATCCGGAGGATGAATAGGACTTCAATGCCATCACTGCTCGCCAATCCCTTTGGAAAGGCTGCCCGTCCCTAAAGCAATCACAAATTGGTAGGCCATCTAACTATCAATAACTGTCTCCTTCACTTTTTCTTCGTTAAACTCTTGGTCCCTCATGGTGGTAATTATGCGTTGGTTGAAGAAGATGATGTGCTCTTGATGTGGGCTATGAAAAATAAGAAAGAAATTAATTGGGTTCAGCTGTTGAAGTTACATATACTCAAGGCCAAGGATCAGCAAAAGCTTCCTTATGCCATCCTTCTCACAAAAATTTTCAAAGCTTTTGGTGTTGACCTTGTTGGGGAACTTTCTAAGAAAATACCTCCAAAAGCCTACATTGGCACCCATCATCTCACCAAGATGGGTATCATCTATGTCAATGGAGCTTGGCTCTCCAAGATAGACGGCATTTATGCCAACATTCCTTTTGAAGCTCCAGCCAATGATCCTGCCCCTCTTCCTCCTGTAACTCAAGAACCACAAGGCGAACCATCTGCTCCCACTGATCCCTTCACTTTTCTTTATACATATCTTGATCGGTGTTTTGATAGACTTGAGAACACTCTTCAAGAGTTCCAAATGACTGAGCAACAACACTATGAACTCATACAACAACGTTATGAAGAGCTGTCTCACCAAATTTCTGAATTTCACTTTTTTAATCCGGATAATTAGATCCTAGTTTATCATGTTTTATTAGGATATCTTTGTTTATGTTTTTTTTCCTTTCTACAAATTTCATAACGTACCTTTCCTTTAAATTAATGTAATTTCCTTTCAATTATGTCTCTATTGCCTCAGTTATTTTTGATGATTACAAAAGGGAAGAATAATTAAAGTTCATCTAAAGTAATTGAATCTGTTAAAATCAGAATTTGCTAAAAACAACAAATGGTTAAAATAACAGATGATTATCACCAATTATTTTAATGGCATAAACTCCTTTAGATAGGGGGAGATAATTTTTGAAGATAACTCTAAAGACAATGATTAAGAGATAACCATAGAGATAAATTTAGAGATAATCATTGGTGATAATTTTATTTGAACTAACACCCTCATGAGATGAACATTGTTTGTCATCATCAAAAAGGGGGAGAATGTGTTTGAATATGTATTTAAGGATAAATAATTTTGATAATGACAAAAGGAATTAAAGACTCAAAGCAAAAGGCCCAAGCTACCATGAAAACAGAATCAGACCTGCAAAAACACGCAAGCTAATCGATTACAAAACCAGAGCTAATCGACTACGAAGCTTCTGTCTATGCATAATCGATTACAAGATCTCTCCTAATCGATTAGAGAGCTTCTGTTTTTCACTTAATCGATTGCACTAAGGAACCCAATCAATTACCAAGCTAAGAAAATGAATTAAAAGCATCAGGTGCATCTGCTAATCGACTACAAGGCTGCCACAATTGATTACCAATGTTCTATAATGTCACTAATCGATTACAACTTAAGAACTAATCGATTACAGAGTCTCTGTTTGATACCCAATCGATTACACATAAGCTACAATCGATTACCATGCTGCATAACTAAATTAAATGCATCAGGTGCTACTCATAATCGACTACAAGGTAAAGAACAATCGATTAGCAAGGTTCTGTCTCTTAGATAATCGATTACATGGGAAAGGCTAATCGATTACCAGTCCAATTACACTAAAGAATTCAAAGTGTAATCGATTATAGCTTGAGGCCTAATCGATTACACTAGTGCCAGAATTTGAGGAAAAGCATTTTTAAGTGGGAAACCAGCTCATTTCTCCATTCCAACTTGAATGCCCATGCTGTGCAACGACTCTAAGGACTTTAGGGCACCTCTCTAAGGCCTATAAATACAAGACTTCTTCAAGCTACTCAGTAGTATCAAATTCATTAAAGGGAAATCAAATCTTGAGTCTTGTGAGTTCTATTTCTTTGTTTAGTTTCATTTTCTGAAACTTAGAGCTTATATTTGTAAATCCTCTCTTGTGAGAGTTAGAAATTGTGTGAGCCTTCATTTGTTAATCTACTCTATTGAGAGAGTATATTTATTGTAAACACAAATACCAAACACCAAGTTTATTCACTCTAGGTTGAGTGGTCATAAAGGTTGGGGTTCAATCTTTAGGTATTGAGAGTTTGAGAGATTGGGTGGGTTACCCTTGTGTTAGTGAGTATTGAGTTCTTGAGTGTGGGATACTAGGAAGCTGCAATTGCTCATAGCTTGTATCTCTAAACTTCAATAGTGGAAATCCTTCAAGTGGGTTGCTTGAAGGTGAGACGTACACCGGGTTGGTGGAACTCGTTAAATTGGTTTGCAAGTTTTTCTTCCTTACTCTCTTGCATTTACTTATTGTACTTAATTGGTATATTGATTTGATTGTGATATTATTGCTTGAACTTGAGTAACTAGGCTAAGTTAAAGTGTTGCACACCAAGTGTTTGATAAATCACCTTAGCAACATTTGCATACTTTCTCATATTAATTCTTGCTCTACACTTGCTATTTCTTACATACAAACATACTTAGTGAAAAAGAAATCAATTTCAAAGGCATTCCAACTAAAAGTTTTAAAACTCAATTCACCCCCCCTTGAGTATTGAGGTCACTTGAACAATACCATGATGATCCAAAGCACCCTATCATCTCCAAGCATCCCCTATACCCCCACACATTCTGTTATTATTGCTCATGCATACAATGAAGATTTGTGGGTGGTCCCTTTCGTCCGATACCTGGTGAATGGACAATTACCCACTGATGAGGCAGAAAGAAGAAGAGTCCGTAGGGAGTTACTGTACTTCATAATGGTAGATGGGATGTTATTCAGAAGAGGTTTCTCTATACCATACCTTCGTTGCTTAAATAAGAACGAGGTGTAGGAGGTTATAGAAGAGGTCCATGAAGGATAATGTGGGCATCAGCTGGAGGACGAAGCTTAATCAGAAAGATTCTAAGAACAGGGTATTGGTGGCCCACGATGAAAAAGGATTTTACAGTGTACGTGAAAAAGTGTGACCCTTGTCAGAAATTTTCGAACCTTCGTCATGCTCTAGCTGAAGAGTTATCCATATCCGCTGTGCCATGGCCCTTTTATCAGTGGGGGATGGATATTTTGGGTCCATTCCTGACCACTCCTGGAGGTATCAAATACCTTTTAGTAAGGTGGATTATTTTACAAAATGGATAGAGGCAGAACCTATAGTGCACATCACATCGGCCTGGACTAGACGTTTCATTTATGAGAACGTGATAGTAAGATTTGGGGTACCATCACGAATTGTAACAGACAATAGAACTTAATTTACTGAGAGGAAGTTCACATAATTGCTAGAAGGATTAGGCATTACCCAAATCTTCTCTTCTGTTGAACACCCGCAGACTAACGGTCAAGTAGAAGTGGCAAACAAAGAAGTGTTGAAGGGGCTCAAAAAGCACTTAGGAGAAGCAAAGAGGGAGTGGATAAACCAATTGTGCCATATATTGTGGGCTTATCGCACAACCCCCTATTCAACCACTAACGAATCACCATACCGACTAACTTGATACCGGTAGAACTCCAAACTTCGTCTGTACGGGTACATCATTTCTCCTAATAGGACAATGATTCATATTTATTGTCAGAATTGGACACAATCCAGAACTCAGGGAAGAAGCTTATGTTAGGGATAAAGCTGTCAAGGCTAGAGCTTCCCTCCAATACAACAAATGAGTATGGCACCAGACTTTTGGAGTTGGATACTTGGTATTGTGTAAAGCTAGCATCAGAAACAAGTTTACACATCAGGGTAAGCTCGCTCCGATGTGGGAAGGACCCTACCATGTTTCAGAGGTCATTGGTAAAGGGTCTTATCGGCTCAAAGATTTGGATGGCACACCAGTCCGCAATAAATGGAATGCACTAAATTTACGAGTGTATTATAGCTAGTTGGATAACAAGCATGTACTCTTTTTCCTAACTTAAGGTTTTTTCCCATAAGGTTTTCCTCTAGAAGGTTTTAACGAGGCATGTCCCAGCTTAGCTTCTATGTATTACAACAGATAACCAAAATTATTAACCAGTTATTTGATTTCTCCTTATTTCATGTATAAACGCGTATTATTTGATTTTATGACGATGTTGAAATAGCCCCAATGAGAGGTGAAGATTGGTTCTCTTTCATGAAACCATACCGGACCCCAACGAGTGGCACCCCAGTTACCTATTACATATTTGGCTACTTGGCCCCAATAAGTAGCGAGGGTGGTCCTTCCCTAGAAGGCCATACCAGATCCCGATGAGCGGTGCAAGTAAGAATTTAGTCTCAATTACCTATTCTGTGGTCGACAATGTAGCCCCCATGAGTGGCACCCTAGTTACCTGTTCTGTAATTGACTACTTGGCCCCAATGAGTGGTGAAGGTGGTACCTCTTCAAGAAACCATACCGGATCCTGACGAGCAGCGCAAGTAGGGACTTAAATCCAAGCAACTATTTCATAATTGACAATACGATCAAACAACAGGTATCCCCACTCAATCACTATTTGACTGGAAAGAGAGAATATCTTGAGGGAATTTTACCAAACTTAGAGAATGATGCGGGCAACGGTTACGCTTGGATTAAAAAAAACATACGAGACAAAGGAAATTCAAGTACATCAAGAATCTCATCAAGTAAAAGCACGATGTAAAGACAAGTTTTAAATAGTGTTAATCCTAGAGCCTATCTCGGTATAAGGCAATGATAAATTGAAATACTGGAGCCGATCCCGGAACACAGCAACTAAAAACAAAATAAAAATCCTAAGAAGAAGAGGAAATGAGATCTTCTGCAATTTTCTCTTGGCCTTTCACATCGGGTGTCACTCTTGGCTCTTTAGTAGATTCAGTGTATGTGGGTTCCTAGTCTTTTACACCGGCCTCTTCTCCTTCCTCATGTTTAAGGGATACTGCTTTTGGCTCCAAAATCTGCTTCTCAGGCAAAGGAGTCAGCTTGTAAGGAATATCTTCTGGTTCATTACACCTCCTATCCGTGGAATTCATAGAAAGGGTTTATTCCTCTCAAATTGAGTTCTACGTTGGCGTTGCGATGTTTTATCTGATGGATTACCCCGCTGAAAGTATCATGAGCAACAGAAGTGCAAAGACTTAGAGCCTCAATAAATTTGAGCCTCATGCTGGCTAGTGATGCTAAATCCCTGAGTCATTAATTTGGTTGGAAAATCTTGAATTAATATTGACTTATTGTATGACTCTCAGAGGATTTATTTCTTTTGTCAAGCGCACCAATCGTTAAATTTGTAATATATTTGATCGTTCCCACAAGGATTGTGGTAATTACCACAATCTTAGACGGATACAAGCTCAACCAACACAATGCAGATAGAATTCGTTCTGTTTTGTTGCTTTATATTTCTAATATTTTTGTATTTTCAGAGACAGTACAAAAGATGAAATGTGAGTAATGGAAGAAAGGTTAGGATTGCTTCAGTTCACAATTTCATCAAGAAACATGCGTTTAAGGTTCAATCAAGCTTCAGACTCAAAAGGACAATCCACAGATGGTTAATCCCTAATTTCTTAGGTGAATAACATTAATTCCTAAGCATTAAACCCTAATCCCTTAGGTGTTCAATTAACAGAGAAATCTAATGTGAAATTAGGGGTTGAACCCTAACTATTCACCTAATTACTAGGCCTAAATTAGTTAGGAGGGTGGAAGTTACCTAAGCCTCAACCATGATTCCTCACTGGTGAGTTTCTTCATCAGATCTGGATTTGTCAATCCAGCAAAGTAGATCCACTCCTCAGCTTGTTCTCCTCTTGATTTAAAAGTTGACTTCCTCAATACACTTTCAAGAATTCATTACAAACCTTCGCAATCCCAACCCTAGGGGTTTAGAAACCCATGGAAATGGATTCTGTCGAAGGAATGTGGAGAGACATGGATGAGAAAATTTAGAGACAGAAAAGAATTAGAGAGAGATTGAAAATGGGCAAATGAATCGTGTTCTGTATTCTACCGTCTCCTCCGTGTGTTATTTTACAGAGTATGTACAAATATATATAGGAAACTAACTAACTAGCTTAATTAATTACAAAGAAGACTTAATTAATAATTAAACTAACTAAACTAATTACATAATTACAAATAAATAAATAATTACAACTTGATACTTAAATTACTAATAAATAGCAGCAGTGCATCAGGCAATAGGAACAGAAATGGTGCGGAGCTTCTTTTGGAGGGAAAAACAGCTTTTAAATAACTACCTTCACGCTTGGACGCGAAGGACTCACGCTTGGGCGTGAAGGACTCGCGCTTGAGCGCGCTCATGTTATTCACTGCAGTATTGCTTTCATGCTTAAGCGTGATGGAGAAGCTTGGGCGTGGGTGATGTTTTGGAGTCACGCTTGAGCATGAGCTTGCTCGCTTGAGCGAGGTCGTGCTCTCCTTTCTTTCTTTTCACGTACTTTGCATGGATCTCTCGCTTGAGCTTGCAGCCTTCAAGCTTGAGCGTGAACTGCTCCTGCACATTCAAACAAATGAATTCCTAGCATTTATACGCTACCTGTCCAGCGTTTGTATGCTGGGTTAGTGAATTTATAAATAAACATAATTTCTTAACTATTTATTATTTTTAATCATTTTCTTTCATAAATTAAACACTTTTGAAATAAATAAATAAAATAAGAATTATTAACAATTCATTAAATAATAAGACCAAACTAAACAATATTTAATGAATTGAATTAAATAAAAGATGAAATAATTAAGTCTTTTCAAGACTTATCAGCTAGGTCCCCCATCGACTATTGATTTTTCTTGAGAAGAGGTCGGGCTTAAGCGTTTTCCTTCTCTAGCTCTGTAATTTGTTGATTAAGCTCTTTTGTCTGAGCTACCCACTCATCTACTTGTTGGGCATGATCGTCTTCATAGTTTTGCATTTTTGTGGCCAGCTTAGCAGCACGTTCTTTTTCCAACTTGACTTTTTCTTTTAATTTGGAATTTTCCTCTTAAAGTCGCTCGTTATCATCACCAACTTTTCTTATCTTTAACCTAAGATTGGATAGCTCGTCAATGCGTTGGTCTACAGTTTTTGCTAGTGTTCCATACGCCTCTCTAAACATGAAACCTTAGCCTTATCTTTCACTATGGCGGCCTGTAGTTTTTGTACCCCGGTGAAAGAGACGCATGGCATCATTGACGCTATCAGTGGCTGTAGACAAGGACTGAAGCACACCACTGGCCTCAGCCAAATGCCAGCGGGCTGCCTCATAGGCCTTCTTCATGTCTAATACCCTGAGCCCCGGATAAAGTTTACACACCGAAGGTGGGAGTCTGGTGTCGGTTTCATAAACAATGAAGGGGAAAGGACGCAAAAAGGATGAAGGAAGATTAATTTTATTGTTTGAAGGTTCTTCGGCCGTCCAGATCTATTCTTCGGTAGGCCCAAAATTTGATACCTCTTCATGGATGGTATCCATCTTTACTCTTAGTATGGGTCATCCTAATTTCTTCCAGAGTCTTTTGTTTCTTTGAGACTATGGTGGGATGCGCTTTCTTGCTGTCGGCATCTTTGATCTTTCTCTTCTTCTATTTCTCTTGTTGCTGCTTAGTACCCCCTTGTTCATCACCTTTAATCAAGGTTTTGTCACCCGAGACCCCGAAAGTAAGTAAGATGGATTCAGTTTCAACTTTCGCGACGTTCTGCTTTGCCTGAATTTCATTTTCTGAGAGATTAGGACAGGAACCAGCTAATAGAGTCTTTAAAGCTTTCATGGCTTTACACTTCTCGATTTCCTTTGTATTAAGAAAAAGTAGCACATCAAACATAAAGTACAATTTATAATGAAGCACAACCATGCAAGAAATGAACTAGGAAGTTACTTAGATAAAAAGCTCGCTGACTAGCAATTCCTAATAGACGTTTACAGGAAAACTTCCCATGACGAGAAGAGTATTCACGCATGGCGCTCAGAACTTCTATTGACTCCAGCGATAACTCATTTTCATCAATATAATAGGCCTTCCCTGTGAGAAGAAAGTATTCATGAGTTCAGGTCAGAGGGAACCTGTTTATACCGTCCTTACTTCACCAGAAAACCTATTTGTTAGTCTCCACACAGATCCTCACAAAAGACTTTTTGAAGCTCTTCCCTTCTATCTTCGTTGATTCTTTGAAAGCCTTAAACTTGATGATCTTTAAGTCATACTGGAGTGTAAAAAAACTTATGCCACCGGCCTTATTGACCCTCTGTACTACCTGGCAGTAGTAAAAGAACATAGCCACTATACGGGTAAACCCAAAATGCTCCGTTAATACTTCCAAAGTGAGCATCAAGCCCCAGCCATTCAGGTGCACCTGTGGGGGCACACTTTAAAAAGCGCAAGACGCCCATCTCAAAACTGGTAAGGGGAAACCGAACCCCAAGTGGTGAAAACAGATAGTCGTACATGTACAAGCTCTGGTCATCAACAAGAGCGTGGGAAATTCTTTCACCAGGTAAGGGGGCAAGAACCATGAACACGTTCTTATATTTCTCCTTGAAGTATACTTGGTACCCCGGATCAATCCTCGCGCTGTCCTCCCTAGCATGGTGAGATACTGTTTCCTTGATTTCGTCCTTGACCCAATAGTAGGGGTATTTCTCATTTAACCCGACCCAATTAATCCGGTGTGCCGCCACATTCCTGCACCCCGGAGTTGTTTTAATAGTTTTTATTCGCTCTCCACCTCCTTCGTTAGGTATGGTTTGAATTGCCTTTGTGAATACACGGATACCGCTGTAAAAAGCCACATCGTTAGAAAGGTAATGTTCGTCACTAACTTCACTCTCGGGCACATTGCTGGCCCTAGAGCTCATAAAGGAATTGGAAGAGGGTAGTTTAATTTGACGCCTAGTCCGATGAGCCTCACCTCTTTCTAAACGATGTGACTCAGCCCTAGAGGGATTAATGGAAATTCTCCCTCCCTGATAACCAGAGCCAGCATTACCCCTCTTACTACGCATGGTTGTTTTGCTAAGAATGAAACAGAATAACAAAGGGGGTAAGAGGAGGTTACCTAAAAGTAAAAAGGAAGGAGAGGATGAAACTTGCTAAAATTCCTCACAAACGGAAGCTCACCAATCTTCTCACAAATTGTGCAGAGTTTTCCTAAAGGTTCAGAAGCAGGTACTTTCTCGAAATGACTAAGTCCCCTTTTTATAGGTGTGGTAGGGGGCAAGGTATGCAACATTTTATGATAAAAGAGTACGTCATTTTAAAAAGTAATATGCACATCATTTGAAGGAAATGAATAAACGAGCAAATCATTTTAGTTCAAAGTGTGTGAAAGTTATGTTATTTCGAAGTTAAATCATGGGTCGTAACGGTTGAGTTTTGAGGCCTAATTTGAAAGAAGGGTCGAAACAATTATAAACGATGATTGGCAAACTTCAGTTATGAACAATCATTAACCGATCACGCATTATTGATAATAAATGCTCATCATTAGTAATGAATTAGGAAGTTTAGGTTTTTTCGCACAAAAGCAAGGAACGTCTAGAACCGATATCCACACCTATGTAGGGCGACATCAGACAAAAATTGTAGCTTATTCAATCAACTGACCCAGCCCCTCAAACAAGCTTTGGGCATATGATTCAGTCTAGATACTGGCCCAAGCAATTAAGGGTAATCTCATCTACTTTCTACAGATTAAATCGGTATAGCAATTAATCCCCCAGACTCAGTAAACGGTATAGGTTAACTTCTATACACCGGAAGGTCCAAGTCATCTCATAATATTCCAGAAAGCAATCCACCAACTCAACAAACAGTATAAAGAACACTGTTGGAAAAGACTAGCGGAGGCACCCATATCATGAATCAGCTTTTGTAGAATCGTACTGACACATTCTGTAGATTATCAACTAACTCAAAGAGACTCATAGGTTACTTTCATGCATGCACATATACTCAGCAATTTACAATAGAGGTACATTTTTTTGCATATTCCATAACTTACACGCACACTTTCAGTTCTGATCTTTCTTAACTGACTTGCGCGTCAGAGTCCTTTTACAGGTGACACCACCTTATGCTTTTCATCACATAAGTTTGGTGAGTGGGATCTCTAGGACTCCAAGACCCTATTTCCCAACTGGAACAAGGACAACAATATTGGATCCCCACTGGACCAATGTACAAAACTAGTAGTGAGAGTAACATTTATGATTAGTTGGCATACCGGATTATCTACCGCGGTATAGACTGGTTCATTATATGAAAATTTTGCTATTAATATTTTATTTTGGTGAAATAAAATTCCATGACTACAATGAAGCATTTTTTTATGTTTAAAGGTAAGATAACTTTTATGTAAATTTAAGAGTAGTTACTATTTTTTTCAATGAGGATTATAATTTTTTGGGTAGGTATAACCTATGGAATTCATTGCCGATTATGATGGCTAATCCATTGATTAGCTGATTAGTACCTCAATGGGTGGACAAGTGTAAGTGGCCTATTTTTGGATGTTTTCCTTAGAAATTTACCTCTAATTGATGTTTTCTTTTAACCATTCGGTGTTAAAATGTCTTTATTTTCTTAAAATTCAAAAATCATCTCCTTTTCTTAGTCATTGATAACGAAGTTATGTTTTGCACGAAAAGAGCCAAGAACTAAAGCTTGAAAGAAAAATCTAAAGAGGAGCTGCTCGAGTTAACTCGCCCCTACGAGCAACTGCTTGTTAGGGTGAACAGACAAAATTTTTTATGTTTTTACACCTGTAAGTAGAGAGTTCGTAGGGGTGAGCCATGTTCAGCAAGACACATTTAAGTGTCCTAAAACATGTTTTTAGGCATCTTTAGATTGGAGGGCGGAGCATGGAGCATTTTGGTGACGTTCACTATTCTTCAAGGGCTTTGGGATTTATTCTAGGGTTTATCATCTTCTCCTTCTTGTTCTTTGATGTATTTTTTACTAACCCTCACGACTAAAGCCTTTTTTGAATAAAACATAACCCATTCATTTCTATGACGTTGTAGTGAATATTGGTGTATGTTTATACATTTATATCAATGTTTGCATTTCTTCTCTCTTTGCCTAATGTATATCACGAATGAGAGAACATTTATACATGTGTTTAGGATTTTTGAATAGGTTTAATAGATGAAATGCTTACTATTCTCTTCACCTAGGAATAAGGTTAATGATAATATGTGTTAAAGTTTTCTCTTAATGCAAATCCTAACATTAAAGTCTCAAGGGATTGGTATTTGGTGTTAGGGTTTATGATTTTTTCTAAGGGATTACATTTAATGAAATTTGTGACACATTAACATGATTAAATGATAACTATACATAATAGGAACTCAACGGATTAAATAGAGTGGGGGAGTCCAACCCCAACATATTTACCCATGCTTTTCTTACCCTTTAATTACTTTTAGCTTACAAATCTTAATCTTTTCTCCACAAACAACCAATGAACAAACTTTTGAACATGTTGTGAATACATTCTTTATGATTTAAAAATGATTATTGTGTTGTGTTGAATATTTTGCAAGTCCTGATGGATTTGAAAACTCTTAAATACTTGCCAAATGATTTGAAACTACTACAAATTTGATACACTTGCTAAATGATCAACACATACCCAAGACGAGGCTTAAACCATCGATACTTGGTTAAAGAAGAATGAACTCATTTTGTTCAATCACACATCTTGGATTAATGAGTATTATAATTTGAAATGTTAACTTGAATTATTTAAAAAATTATTTTTAAATAATACGTTTAATAATATCTTTTAAATATATATTTATTACAAATGGATCTAGACATACCATCTAGACGTACTTCAACCTCAACCCGACACCTCCCTCTATCGTTGCAACACCACTAGAACTATGTTAATCAAGAACTAGATTGCATTGTTTGATGATATCCCTTTCATTGATATCAAGGTATTTCCCAAAACACATCTGACACATGTGCCATGTCACTAACAATCTTGAAAAGGCACATGACACACTTCATTACCTTCCAACACATCAACCACACTAAATACACCCCTATAAAGGTCAACGGTACACTCTCTCCCTTTACTAGTAGCTTAGTACTTGATACGAAATTATTCTTTGACATCTTTTAACTTAAGCATTAGAGGTAGAGTGAGAAAAATGGACGAACTATAATGAATGACCCGAACCGACTATAAAATGCGTAAATTTAGGTGAATTTATGTAGGTTTTTTGGCCCAACTCAAAAAAAGCTCATATTCATTGTGGATGGAATGACATCGACCTTTCAATTGTAGTTACTTAAATTTCCCATATTAATGCGGGATTTTTTTAACTTGGCCTTAAAAATGGCTGCAGCTCGTAAATTTAATAACTAATTTAAAAATATGTTTATGAATGTTAGCTGTTCTTAAATATATTAAATAATTCTGAGTGAATCATCAAATGTGTGATGAGCTTTTCGATTGGAAGATGAATGTGCGACTGGGAAAAACTGGCAATGTATATTTCTAGCTAACGATAGTCCTTTCCGTTATAATACTGAGGGAACCATTACGTAATAAAGTTAGAGGCGTCCAAGATTTTAATACTGTAACTTGTTTGTTTTAAGGGGTGTTTGATTCACAATTGAGGAAACAGACTTAAAGAAATGAAAAAATTTAAAAGTTGATATTGACTCTTCACACCATTAGAGACAATCAAAATTCTATTTAATTATAGGATAAAAATTTTCCCCTAAACTAACGGAGTTTTATTGGCCAACTCTGTTTGGGTGTTGTTACCAAACGTGCTCTTAATAATTTTGAAACGAGCATGTCAACGAGTTGAGTTTAGGACAATACATGTCATGCCACCCTATTACTAACTTTATGCCAACATGTAACAGTGAACATATGAGCAAAAGGCTACAAGCATGTACAATTACAGACTTCAGTTAATACTTTAAAAAATTAAATATATTATTTTTTATAATGTACAAAATATAATAATGATAATATTTAAAAATTAATATAATTATTATGAGATAATACATACAAGTGCAATTAATTATATTTTTGACGATTGATTAATTATAAATTTTGAATGATTAACAATTTATTTATAATCAATAAATACTATAATACCCACATTGTCTTTTCCTACGAGTATAGAATGAAGACATATTCTGACGTTGCCCCCCTACTATATATTTTATTGTTCGTACAAATCAAAATTTGAGAAAGTTTGGTGAGATTTTAATTACAAAATTGAGAGACGAGAAAATTCAAAACATGTTCTTGACAGACAAGGACAAATTGGAAACAAATTGAACAATTAATAATCTGTGACTGATAGGCTGGATTACAACGCTTTACATTTTTGCAATATTGACTTTATATTTAATATTATCACCTTTAATGAATGCAAACTTGATAACGTTTACATCCTTTACAACTAGTTCCTAACATGTTTGTTATTCAGAGAAACATAGCGGTGTACTGCACAGTTTCTCTATATCCCTCATTCTATCGATTAAACAACACTTTCATAAGACCGAAGATTAACTAGAAACTGTTGCATCATTCTACTGTCACTCTTTCCATTACCTTATATAATAGAATCCTATCAAGCAAAGTTCATCCCTATAATTACATGTACCTAAATCATTTAAACATATTATTATGTGATTCCAATCTATAAAAAAAGTTTTATTAGAAGAGGGATCATCCATCCAAATAATTTATACATCTTGAATGAGTTAGTGTTTTTATTCAGATTCTAAGAACCCATTACAGAAAAAAAAGACAGAGAAAGAACACCACACCCAAATTTCAGAGAAAAAGAAGTGACAAAGGAAAAAAATTATAATAACACAATCACGATCCTGGTATGACATTCATTTCTTTTTATCTCCTGTTTGGCAAACAGATACAAATAAACCAACCCATTTCTTCAGGAAATGATTTTTCTACAATTGTGTAATTCACTAATTTTCACCAAGGACCCTCATCAGTAAACCCTCTTAACTTGTACTACTTGGGCTGTCTAACTGAGACCTATTAGTACTTACCAGAGTGGAATTTGTGCAAGAGCTAGAAGCAGTTGAATCAGAAACAGAAGAGTCATGGTTATCGAAATCATGCTTAGAAGTATTACTAGAGGACAAGTCCATGTGCATGGAAGCAGCAGCAGCAACAACTTCAGCAGGGAAATTGAGCAGAGCCTTGGAACCCCTCATCCTGAAAGCGGCTCTGTCATAAGCCATAGCAGCTTCTTCAGCTGTTTGGAATGTTCCGAGCCATATTCTGGCGCCATGGCGAGCCGAGTCACGAATCTCAGCAGCGTATTTTCCCCAAGGGCGTCTTCTGACTCCTCTGTAATGCTTCTTTGCTATGGTCCTGGTGGCTTCAAGGGCGTGTTGGGGTTGGTGGAGCCTCTGGGGAAGAAATGTGTTGGTAAGAGCATTGGCCTCGTTCAGGACTTGGTATATCACCATGTCCTGTGAGTCATTCTCGTTGAAGGGTAACTCTGTTTGGGATTGTGAAAATAGAACCATTTTTTGTTTGTTTGTTCGTATGTTGTTTGTTGTGTGAAGGTGTTGCTGGGTTTGGTTTTGAAGGAATGGGAATTGGCAAGTTGGGAAGAAGGTGGGGTTAAGTGGTTTTGGACTTGGCATATAACTATGGAATAAATGGGGCGAAGGTGGGGTCGCAGAATATTTTGTGGCAGGGAGTGGACTTACTTTGCAATTTGTTGTTTGGTAAGCTTGTTTTATCATTGCCATGCTTTTCCCTTCTTATTACAATTTTGCACTTCATTAACCCACAAAATTCTAATGCTCTGCTTTCGTAAAGATTACTATTTGTGAACTTCCTTTTTCTTATATAAAAAAAAACTTGCATTTTAATTAAAACGGGGGGAAGAGTGTATTAAGATAGATTTAGGGGTCGTTTGGTTCCCTAACTCGGTTTGACCAACCATAAAAATAGATCCTATTATTAAATAGAGTTTTGACAGTCTCGAATGACGTGAAAGATCAATATCATCCCTTAAATTTTTCCATTTCCCCAATTTCGTTTTTTCAACTGCAAACCAAACAGATAAGTCTAAGTAGACGTGTCCAAAAATCTCATAATCGACTGAATTCATCTTAACAGTAAAGGGAAATAAATGATTCAGTCAGTTTTGGAAGGTAAATTTACCAACTGAATTAATTATAGCTAACCGAGTTCTATTTATTTTAATTATATTTTAAGTCTTTTAGCATGTGATTATATGAAAAAATATAGTCGACATTAAATCATTTTTGTTGGAATTGATAAGAAAAATATGTAAAAAAAATTTAAAAATAAATTTAGGTCATAAAAAAATCAATTGATTACAAGTTTAAATTGAAATTATTCATTTAAACTTAATCAAAATCGTTTATCCAAAATTCAATAAAATCGTGAACTTATTTAGTCAAAATTAATTAAAAATAAGTTACATTTAATTAATATTAATATAATTATTTATCACCTAAACACATCCATACCCGATCGAAAATCTCACCTTGATAAAATAAGCAAATAAAAATGCTTATATTTAGTCTCTCTCGATTCAAAAAATTCTTTATCGTCGGGAACTGAATCTAACCGAATATTAATAAAGTATGCTTTTATAACCTTTCTTGGGGTCGTGACTAGAATATAGAGTCTGTTCATATTAAATTACCGGGAGAAGTTAGGAAAGGCAAGTTTAGAAAAATAGAGTGATTAAAACTATATTTAATTATAAAATTTAAAAAGTTTCATTTCCCAATCACCATTTAAACATGGAAAAGAAATAACCTCTAACACTAATGCTGTAAGGTACTTCTCTTTAGTCATTTCTATTTCTTTTCATATTTCAATCACAAATTTAGAATCCCTAAACATTTTTGTTTTAGTTCCTTTCTCCTTTATTCCTGTATTTGCTTTCTTCTTCTTGCACCATTCGTGAGTTTTCACAGGCAAAGACGATGTCACTCTATTTTCTCCCCCACTCTGTCAGTACTCTCAGCTCCTTGAAGAGGACGACAACGACACAACATCTCAAAGTGTTCGAACACAACATTGACACTAACCACCAATCTCGAGCACCTAGTGTCTACCTTGGTGAGAGTATCTGCATTCAACTCTGCCTTAATGAGTTACTGAGTCTAGTTATATTGTGTTGTTCCCATTTTTTTAGGTTAGTTTTGTTCATGTGAATTTTATTTTTATTTTAGGGTTCTTTTGTGTAATGCAAAGGAATGTTCTTCCCTCATGGTTTGTGTTTTTGCTTGATTTAGTAAATATTGGGACTTGAAGATGGAAGTCTATTAGAGGCTTAAACTAGAGAGCTCATTTCTTCACCTTTCTATAGGTTAGCATTTTATTTGTGTATGGATTATATCACTATATTTATCTATACCAGATTTTATGACAAAACGGTAACACTATTAATCATTTTAGAGATGTGACAAAAAAAATATTGTGTGGAATAAAGTAGCTTCTGCATTCAAACTGGACGATGAATGAGAAAATAGTTTCTGCAATGAAATTGAATATAAAATAAGGGTTGAACTAGTGTGACTTTAAATAGTTTTGTTTTTGCATTCAAACTAATCCTCTATATATATATATATATATATATATATATATATATATATATTCCAGATTTTAGAACTTTAATTCGTTTAGGAACTTTAAACATGAAGTCGATATAACACACAAATAATTAAGGTAGCTATTAACTTTTTGACTCTTGTCTTAAGAAGTGCCTCCCTCATGTCCAGCCCATGCTCATGTCATAAATATCACCAATTCTACACTCACACTAGGTGGTGGAAATGGAAATGAACCTAACATGGTTGGAGCAGCTACAATTGAAGCTGCAACAACTAATCCCGTCCCTCCTCTTCCAACAGAGAAAAAGGAGAGGAAAGTTAATGCTAAAGGGCCTCAGAGAATTTCCATTGTGTGGGATCACTTCATTAGATTACCTGATCATGAAGTCACAACCAATAACTAAGTGTAAATATTGTCCCAAGACATATTATTGTAAGCTTCATGGGACGTCTAACATGCTTGCCCACTTGAAAGTTTGTAAGAAATACCCATATGCTATTAGCCATGATCCAAACCAAAAAATCCTTACTTTTGGATGCGGAGAGAGTTTATATCTGGTTGCAACAAGCCAAAGATTTAATATGGAAGCCTATAGGAATGCAATAGCTACATTAAGAAAGATGAATGTTATTTCAGAAATAAAAAGGAATGAATGTAACACAAACCTCATAATATTTTAATTATCTCAACAACTATAAGTCATACTTTACCATAAGTTATACTATCTCCGTTTTTATTTATAAAATAAAGAAAAAAAATATTTTAATAGTCTTGATAAGACCCATTTACTTATTATTTAATATCTTTTTTTGCATATTTATCATTGTTTTAAAAAATATTACTTTTAAAATTAATGTAAAATTTGAATTTAAATAAAGATAAAATCGTGATATTATAATATCTTTTTATAAAAGTTAACATATGAATATATTTTTTATATATATTTTTTTCTTAAACTATTTTAATATAAGAACAAATACAATCTAACTATTACACACATTTAAAGCAAGCAGAACTTGTTTCCATTAATTCAATCGTAGTCAAGATCTCCCTAACCCAATTTCCATTTATAAAGTCCATATCATCTTCTATTAAAAGTCTAAAAAATTTACCAAATTAGATCATATATGTCAAGTCTATAAAAGATGTAAATAATTAATATAAATGTTATAAATAATATGTATCCTGTCTTATATTATTGAAAATATAAAATTTCTAACAATCTCTCACTTGGGTTGTATGTTTATTTTTAACATTTTCATCATAAAAGCTTTATGCGCATTATTGTATGTTTCGGGTAACCGGAGGTACCCGATTAATTTCGGAAACTAACTAGACCTACTAAATGACCAACATACCCCTGATTTCTTAATTTACAATTCACTTTCACTCACTTTCTCTCCCTTGTGTTTTTGCATGTTCAAAGGAAAAGAAAACCAACATTTCACTTCCCTTCTCTTTAACCGCGTATGTCACCCTTCACCATTGCCATCTTCTTTGATTCTCCTTCATGCAAAAGGCAAGACTTTCTTCTCCCTTCCTTTTTCTATGGGCAGCAATTGATAGCATTGAGGTTTCTATTCTTCAAGTGAAAAGCTTAAGGGCCCTTAAACTCAATCACAGTTTTAGCCTCTTTCTTCTACCCCCACTTCTAAACTTTTAAAATTCCATGAAATTAAGGTCGTTTTGGGTGCCATTGTTGTGTGGTCGGTGATTCAGAGTTGGGGTTCTTGATTTTTACATTGCTGGTGAATTTCGAGGTAATCAAACTATAGTGTTTGTTCCTATTATCAAATTCTAGCTTTAACCCCTTCGTTTCTATGGCTATAGGTCATTTTGGAACTTATCCAAAACTGTGGACAGCGTGGGGTAGCTTCGGAACCTTGTGAAATCGACGTATCAAAAACCGTCAACACTATTCAGTAAGCCGAAATCCCTTAAATTGGTAGTTTAGCTCTGACATATGATTTTTATGGCGTATAAGACATTAAAAATAATTATTGTTAATTTTAGGAATTTAAGAATTTGGGAAACTAGTGATCGGAAATGAGATTGGTGTATTTGAAAAGCATGGTTGAGCTACGAATCGTTGATTGAATTAATGTTATGATTGTACTCATTTCTTGGCATGTGATAATTGTGTACTATCCATTGTTGTGTTTGATTCTGAAATTATGATGATTAATGAAATGATGTAATATATGATGAAGGTTTGGGTGTGATTACCGTTCTTACATGCTTGATGATACGTGGTATGTATGATGATGTATGACCAAACATGCGTGTTATGCTGTTATTGAATTGAGGTAATGTAATATAATGTACAATCGATGTTAGAAATAAGCTAGAGTATCTTAATTGATGATACAAATGAAATATGATTGATGGTTGTGCATAACGTCTGCATATGAGAGCTTACAAGACCACAAGGGGCCTGTAATACTGATCCAAATGGGAGGTCTTAGACCCTGTGGTGGTTTCTTTAGACTCCATAGAAGCCCTTGAGTGGGACTCAAGGAGACCTTCGAGTGAGACTCAAGGCTAGCCCGTAACACTACCGTTGTCGTTGTGAGTGACTGTGTTGCATAAGTGGGCAGCAGTTTGGTACCTGTAAAACAGTCAAATCAGCTAGGAGCTAAGATATATTGTTGTATTTTAATATTCCATCATTAGAAATGGATCCACATACATTGCATTATAGCTACGAAGTAGTCATTGTGATGTGGATATGTTGTGGGGCAGCTATTGATGTGCACTGAATGTTGCGAGACAGCCATTGTGATCATGAGAAGCTATGAGACAACTATTGAGGATGTTTGATGTTGCATGATGATGTTATAATGATATGATGTGTGTTATATTATAGATTAAATGGAAATATTCGTGTGATGAACTGATTAAAATGAGTTATGGAATGTCTAATCCGGTTTTGTGTTTTCCATTTGATATATCAACCCTACACCAATTTTTATCTTGTAGTGAACTTAGACTGTGAGGATAATTATTGAAAGCTTAAGAAATTAGCGGTAGATGAATCCTAATGTGGATTCATTTGTATAGATGATCTTTGTATAGATTTTGATGTAGCGGCCTTGGCCGGCTTATTTTGAATATTGTATATGCATGTATATAGTTGACTTAGGTAGCTGATGACCTCACTGGAGGCCAAGAAGTGATTTTAATATACTTTTATAAGTATAGATGGTAAATCTATCAGTGTACATATGATGATGTGAATGAATTATAATGTTTATGCACAGGAACGGTGTATATATTACCTCTTAGGTTGAATGGATATTACGGGTAGGGTATTATGCATCTAGTGTTGCATATAAAATGATGGATGTGATGAGAAATGGTGTAGTACCATTATTCTTGATGCATGTCATGTTATTTCATTCTAAATCGTGCATAATTAGGAACTAAGCAGGTCAAGATCTGTGAGGTTCTGGAACCTCCTAATAGTCTCAATAGCTTGTATTTGATGTTTTAAACTTGTGAGAATTGGAATTGTCCAATTTTGATAGGATTTGGTGTGTCAAGTTGCTTGGTAAAGGCTTAAATTGGACAAAATGCATTATCATGCATAACTTGCTTAATTTTGGGCATTTTGAGGTATGACCGGTTGCTATGCATCCTAAATGAAATATTTTAGGTTGTGTCAAAGTTTGGGAATGATTGGACATCATTTGTTGAAGTTAGGGTATATGGAAGTTAGCTGGAATGCCAAATTCTGTATATTTTTTTGCATTATGGCTTGGTGTAATCCATACATGCTCTATGTAATCGATTATGACCATTCTGGAATAGTGGTAATCGATTAGCAAATTTCGCGTAATCGATTAGAACCATTCTGGATTGATGGTAATCGATTAACATGTCTGGGGCAATCGATTAGGGTCATTCGGTTATGATGTTAATCAATTACCATGCCCCTTGAACCTCCAAACGGGGTTGGAAACGCATTGTAACTTCACCTAACTTTCGCCTAGGCTACTCTAATCCTATTTAATCGATGTTGAGGGGCTTCCGAGGGGCCAATTTAGGTTCGCACATGAGTCGCAAAAATTTTCTTTGAGTTTTTAATTATCCGAGCATTAAGTATTCATAATGATCACTTTAGTTGCATGTACTTTAATGACATGAATGAGATATGGATAAATGGTACAAAAATTACATGTAATGTGATTTTCCAACTGGTCCAAACTTTATTATTTACAATGATTGATTCAAATTTACATAAAACAAGTTCAAAATAGAAACCTAAACACTTAATTTATTTTGTATCAAACATAGGCATATATATATAATATAAATAAGACCTCCTACTTAAACTAAGATAGATTAGGAATTATATTAATATGAGCAATGTGCTCATGAAAAACTTTAGGCACTAAGCCTTTAGTAAGTCGATTAGCTAGCATAAAGTCAATCCTTATATGTTCTATATAAATTTTCTAATTTTGAACTTTTTCCTTAATAACCAAAAATTCGATATCAATGAATTTTTATTTGGTTGTATTCTTATTGTTATTGAAATAAAGAACTGCTAATTACTGTCATAGTAGGCATTTAACGGCCTTTCAATATCGTTGACCATGTAAATTAATGACAAAGTTTCATAATTGTATTTTACAGTTGGACACTTCAAAACATGCAATGAACTTTGCAACCATGGTTGAAGAAGCTATAAGAGTTCTTTCAACAAACTTCCTAGATATAACTCCCTCCGGCCAACATAAATATATATCTAGAAGTGATCATTTGTTGTCTTAACACCCAATAAAGTCAAAGTACTAAATGATCTCTAAACTATCAAACTTTTGATAGGTGAAAGTATAGCTTTTTGTTCTTTTCATATAGCGAATCACACGTTTTACTGCCTTCTAATGTTGCACCCTAGTATTACTTAGTATTTGCCCAAGACACCCACCATAAATGTTATATTGGGACGAGTACAAAAGCCCAACACAGTGTAAAGTGGAACAAGTCCACCCTCTTTGAGAAAAAACACAAAATGTCTTAAACATTATTTTTTTAATCTAATGTATCTACTAGAGTTGTCAAAATATGCTAAGCCTATCTGTAAAATGGGCACGCTCAGGCTTTAAAAAATAAGCTCAAATAAAAAGTGGGTCTTTTTTACTTAGCCCAAAAAAAGCTCATACTCAATCAGGCTTTTACAGGGTCAACGCGCATAAGCCTTCAACATGTTTTTTTAATTATTATTATACTAATGTAGAAAAAAAAGTACTCTATAATTTGTTACTTGAATTACATATTGTATTTCATTTAAAGCATGAAAAATATTTTGATATATTTTTAATGGTTAATTTTTTTTGTAATTTTTACCATAAAAATATGGGCTTGTCAAAAGTCTGTACAAGCCTGAGAAACCTATCGGGCCAATTTAACCAGGCCCGAGTTTTAAAATATAAGCTTGAATTTAAATTGGGCCTTTTTCCCCCAGACTAAAAAAGCCCAAGCCTGCTTCGGATCAGGCCAGATAGTCTGTTTCAATATGTATAGTATCTACCAGAGTATTCACCACCATGATATGATTTAACAACTTCTTAATTTCTTTTCCAAGTTAAAGTTCAACTTCAACTTTGAAAGACTTAAAAACACCAAGGATTGAGACTTCTCATGTATCAAATATAGGTAATCGTATATAGAGCAGTCATATATAAACATAATGAAGTATTGTCATCTATTCTAAGAAGCTGTAGGGAAAGGACTATAAATGTTTATATGTATTAGTTTGAGACATCCTTAGCTTTTTCAACACCCAATTTCCCGACGTTTGTTCTTTTTCTCTTAATGCATTCAACATAAACTTCAAATTTTGATAAATCTAATGGATCAAGAATTTCATCCAACATAAGTCTTTGAATTCTCTGTTTAGATATATGGTCCGACCATTTATGTCATAGGGTAGCTAGATTTTTATTTAATTTTCACGTTGTTCCTTGTAAACTTATTTGCAGTATTTCATTATGAGAGTTAGCGATATCAAGCATATAAAAATTATCAATCAAAGACTTAATTTATTATTTCCAAATGAACAAGAAAACCATATTTGTCCAAACCAAAAATAGAAATCCAATTCTATCTAAAAGACAAAACAAATCCAAATAAAATTTAGCTTTTAATTATAATCTAAGTATTCTAATAGCCTCAACTGCAACGTTATTGTCATCACCCACAAAGATAAATCTTTCATTGTCACTTGGTGCTTGACTTTTTAAGCAATTCTACATAGTTAAACTTATGTGAGTAGTAGCACCAAAGTCTATCCACCTAGTATCCTTAAGGACAAAGGCTAAATTAACTTTAGAAGAGGAATTTACCTTTCTTTACACACCATATGGCATACGTGGAACAATATCTCCTCATGTGTCCTATTTCTTACAAAATAAGAAAGTCATTTCACCATTTTCTTTTGTTTCTTTTGTGGAGAAGACCCTTTTACCGCATTTATAGTTACTTTCCTTTTTTTACTCTGAGAGCCAAAAGCCAATAAGAACTTTGTCCTCTTTTTCGTTGTCTTTCCTCTTTTTGCACACAATGGCGTATCAACTCATTTAAGAACCATTTATTCTTTTGATTATTATAGCTCACCTTAAATTGTTTGAATATGCAGGAAGAGAAATCAAAATTAAATGCATGAGTAAGTCATCAGAAAACTCTAAATTTAGTGTCTTTAGCTTTGAATGAAGCTTCAACATTTTCATGATGTACTCCTTAATGTTTCCTTTGCCTTTATACCTTATACATACAAGCTTAGACAACAAACTTTTTGCCTCAACTTTCTTATTCTTAACAAAGTATAGCTTAATGGCTTCTAAGAAGCCCTGAGCACTTTCATTCTAAAAAATAAAGATTCAAAATGCTCCCAAAATGGATTGCTTAAGGATCATTAAGCACATTATGTTCAAGCATTTACACTTCTCAAGTTTTTTAACTTAAGGATTTTTTAGAGTAGAAGTAGGTTTCGCAGTTCAATGTTCAATCTAAATTCATACAACCCATAATTATTTTTACAGTTTTATTCTAGACCCTAAAATTTATCCCTTTCAACATTAAGACAGTACTTAGTTGAGCAAAAACATTCATAACACTAGCATTAGATACTGGAAGAAGAAAGCATTATAAACTAATTACATGTTCATATTGCAAATAAAAAAAATTCAAGCAGATATATAATAGAGCATTACAAGATACCCAGCACAATCGTTAGTTATTTAGTCTTTGGACACAAATTAATTTATAAGTGATACCTTTAACGTAATAATCAAATATTGATTATAAGTTCTTTGTTTGGATCGATTATTGTTTACATAAAAAAAATAACCTCATAATTCTCTCATATTTATCATCAAAGACATGCTATTATTTGATTAAATTGCATCTTTCTTTCACCTAAATAATCTCATACTAATATCCATGTAATTATTAACTAAATCAATTTCTACAATAGAAATTACTTTGACAATATATTACATCAATTAATAACTTAAAATTACCTAATAATTATAAATAAAGAAGATAAAAAAAACTTTATGCTCTTGTTGGAATTTCTTTTAATCCTTATAGAATTCTATATAAACTTGAGAAATGTTACTTCAAATTATGGGACAATGATGAAGAATGAGGTTTAAGAAATACTTGTATTCAAGTAACTAGATGAAGTAAACATAGGAAAATATAAATAACTTGCTGTAATGACCTTCCTTAACCAAATTGTTTTAGTCTTTTGATGAAACCTAATATTTTCTCCTGTGTGATGAGGAGGAAAGTAAAACTTTAGTGACTTGATATATTAAGGGACTATGACTACTTTTATATTTAAAACCTATTAGGATTCTTATTATCTCCTAATAATAAACTTAAGCCTAGTTTTCAATTATCAAACTCGTTAAAAATCTAAAAGATTTATATTAAGTCCTGAGAAAAATATAATAACTAACATAAATATTCTAAATAATATAATCCACTTTATATTATTAACAATATAAAATTAAGTTCCGGAGTCTTAAAACAATTAATAATAGACAATATAGTGAGGTGGCTCTTAGTCTATTACTTTTTCAATTTTTAGGATTTAAGCGTGCCACCTAGTTGAATATGATAAGAAAGAAAACGAGATAAACGAACACGACAGAAATGCACAACGGTGACAAAGGGAAAAAAATAATTACAATCCAAAATATCTACATTTTTCAACATTATCGACCCGTGTGATAGACATAGAGTAAGATAGGTTTGTAATTAACACGAAGAATATGACTAGTGTTTGATATATTATGGTAATAATTGCATCTAGGTAGCAATCGTGGCTCTAAGCTATTTAAAGTAGGTAGTTATTGTTGTTTTTGTGTTCTCATAATATTCAAAGCTGATTTATCGTTATTGAAATTGTAAAAGAGTTTAAAGGGATTAAATTAAGATTGAGGCCTTTAGATTTTTTCAATAATCAATAAAGACTGAGTTTAAATTGGTGTATGACATAAAATCTAAAAAAATATACCATGTGTATTAATAACTCATTATTTACAGATGATATGTTATAAGAAACACAATAGTTATTTTGGGTCTATTTTAATGTTGTCTCAACTATCTTTTAAAAGGTTCTAAATCTTCTCAATAATTGTGAATAATGTCAGCATGACAAATAAATTTGATAGAGTAATAGTGCTAAATATCTCGAATGTAAATTTTTTTTTACAAACAAAGATAACAAATTTACATAAAAAAACTTGGAAATATCTTTAATTAAATTGATAAAACTTACCTGTCTACTGTCAAAGTAAATTAAACAAACAATTATAAAAATTTATTGACTTTGCATTACTTACCCAACATAGATTTCAGAGTTCTTTGTGAAATAGGCTGCAATCTAGGAAGGCTTTTGTTACTTTAAATTTGAGATAAAAGTGTTTTTTTTTCAAGATCTTCTTTTCTATCAGAACAAAAAAAAAAGATGTAAATCTTTCAAAAATGTCACTAATTTTTAGTTTTATAAGATATAAATTACTTTAACTTTTTTAAACATAAAGTCACAATAAAATAACTAAAAATAGTAAAAATAAAATAGAAACCGAAATATATGTCACCCTCTGATTAATCAATACACTAAAAAAATCTTTCGTCAAAAACATGAAATTAAATAATTATAAAAAATGGAGTGGGAATGGGGGGTAAATTTGCAATTAACGAGAAAGCTGATGGCGAAAGAAAGGCGACATGACAACTCAGCATCCGGCTGGCACATTCATATTTTGAATGACGTCATGAAAGCCATCATTCTGGACGTTTTCGACTTTGATGACGTAAGCTATTTGGAATATTTGATAGAATTCGTTTGTTTGTGACGTCACAATCCGATGAGACCCGATGTTGATGAAGCTGCTGGGTCCCACAATTACTAGTCTAGAAGTCATTTACCAGTCTTTGTTTTTGACTTTTCACACCCCCCACTTTCATTTGTTTCTTTTATTAATTATCTAACTTTATATATATGAATTGATCGGTTGGTGCTCGTCAAGTCTTTGATTTTCTTTAAGACTTTTATTTAGATGCATATTTTTAATAATGTATGAAGTTTTTAAATATTAAAAAAAAGCATGTTACATTGGCCAACAAACCAAAACATCATTCTTTATACTACTTTTTTTTATATACTTTTTCGTGCCAAAACGAGGAACAATTTTAATATTTAAGGTTTAAAATAAAAGGAGTCCAAAAAAATCACTTTGGATAAAGTCATTTAATTAACAGTTTTCTTGGATTATAAAATATTTTAATCATTTTATGAACTTGAATCTAGATTTTAAAGGTTGAATTTGGGTCACTAATAATTTTTTTAGGGACTAAATTGGTACATAATCCACTTTGTGGGGAATACTCATAAAAAAAATGACAAAACTCGCGTTTATCGTGAGATATTTTGTGGTGATTTTATTTTTCTTAGGGATCAAATTGAATAAAGTGAAAAAATAAAATAAAATAAGTAGAGGACACATATCATGTTCGGAGAACAGAGACTAGTTTCACGTGGTTTGAAATATTGACCGGGAAAAAAAAAGTGAACAATTTACATCGAACTCGTCTTTGTCTTCTCATGCTGTTGGGTGTCTCTGGAACAGTATCGAGAGAGGAAGACAAAACCAAGTTTGGTCTTGAGTGTCCTTTGATGATAAAAATCTCCCAAAGACTCTTCTCTTTTTTAATGCAACCAAATGAAAGTTGAATTTGAATTGTAAATTTCTTCAAAGTTTGACGAGGAACTTTATAAAATATTGCTCCAGTCCTTTTGCTTTTATTTTTTGGTACTGGGAAAAGAGAGAGATATATTAGGCTTATAAAGTTATAATGGAGGGATTATTCATATCAATTGCGTGTTTTTTGTTTTAATCAATTTAAATAACAATAAAGGGAAAAAAAGGTCGAGAATGTTGCTTAAATCCTCAACCCAACAATTTATGTCCATACAAAATATCAATTATGCTAAGTTTACAAGACATATAGCTTCTAGAAGGATATATATGTACGTGTACATGCATTTAAAAATGTCAAACGGTAGTGTTTTTGCCCATTTTGCTACGAAAGATAAGAAAATGAATCAATAAAACAATTGAAGTCAATTGAAAACATCCTTCAAGCTTTTATAATCTAAATTGCCCAAAAAACAATGGGCTGCACATGGTGAAATAGATCAAGATTAACGATTTTTGAGGTACATATACATCCTGAAAAGAAGGGCCAAAAATATAATTTTCCTATTTTTAGATTGAAGATAATTAATATCGCCATCTTTAATCTAAAATTTATTGCGTATACACATTTTATAATTGGCTTAGAGGTGGTTTGGGTACTCCGTTGAATTAAAAGTAATAAAAATGAGGTAAAGTAAATATTTGATTTTATAATAAAATTTTAATTATTTCGAATAACGTGATCTTTAAAGTTTTTCATTCTCTAACTTCATTTCTCTAACTATAAACTAAAAGTCTCATTAATCTTAATTAACGACCTGAAGACATTGATGACCTCAAAGGAAAAAAATAAATAAGTTACAGCAATTTTTTGTCCATCAATGATTATATAGTACTTAGGTTAGATTTTTATTATTTATTTTCTGATGCCCCACTGGATTGAATTGTTAGCCTTAAGCAACTTCCTCGTAGGTTCAGGACTTCAAGTTCCTTCTTTCATGATGTTGACGGTGGTAGATATTATGATGTTTTTATTTTCTTTATTATATGTGTTGCCACTTATTTTTATCTGGGCATCATTTTTTATTAAAAATTTAAAAAATTAAGAAAAGAAAGTTTTTATAAAAAAAACAAATAATCTAGATTGATTTTAGTTTTTTTAATTTAAATATTATTTTATTTATTTCTTCATCAAAATTAAATTTTAAAAAATATCTCTTTACTATCAAATTTAAAAATACAAAAATATTTTATTTTATTTTATTTTTCTTTCCCACTCACAAATTTCTTTTATTTTTATTTTATTTTTACTTTTTTTTATTATTATTTATTTTTTTATTCTTTATTCTTTCTTTTTTTCTTTTCTTTGACATATTCTTTTATTTCTTATTTCCGTTATTTTATTTTATTTCGTTTTTTACCATTTCTGTTTCTATCTTTATTTATTATTTTATTTAAATAATAAGGAAATGGGTACTAGGTTTAGGAGAGTGCGTAGTTACTTTTTTAAAAGGGGGAGTAAGTGGATCAGTGGTTTCTAAGAATTCTAAAAGGTACAAGACAAGAGCATTTTAGGGGAGTTCAAAGTTCAATTCAGAGGGAAAGTCAATGTTATTCTTCTTTTTTATTTGTTTTGTTGTTTGATTTTGTTTCCTCTTCACTATCACCAACTAACAACAACCCAAAACACCACCACAAAAAAAAATATCACAACCACTAACCACCCTTTATCACCACCACCAACTAACACCCAAAACCCAACCATCCACCAAGCCCCATCAACAATAGCAACCACGTCCACACTCCCTAACTTTGTTTATTATTATCCTTTATGTATCATTCATTTTTTATCCTAATATAAAAGGCAAAAACTAATAGTCGTGGCTCTCTTCTTATGTGTGTTTAAACTTTGTCTCCTTTTAATTTTATTGTCTATTTTTGTCTAAAGAAAATATTAAAAAATGTTTAGGGTGTTTTATTTTAAATTTGAATCAATTGTAAACACCATCTTTTGTCCCCCTTTATCTAATTTTATTTATTTTAATTATTAAAAAATAAAATGTTTTTTCACTCCCTCCAATGCCACCATTCCGGAAAACCAATCTGGAATCTGGATCTGGTTCCCCACTACCCCACCAGCTTCATCTTCATCCTCTCCCCTTCCAAAAGCACAAAACGGGATCATCTCATCTTCATTTTGGACTTCACTAATTCAAAACCAAAAACAGTAACAACCCATTCATCATCTTCTACCAACAACATCACCATCATCTTCTTCAACAACTAGAAACCATACAAAAATCAAACAACAACCCCAAACAAAAAAAATAGAAACAGAAAAAGAAGAAGAACCCCAAAACCGTCATCCCCTCCGACGAGCCAGCCACCGTGCGACGACCACCCCCTCCATCGTGCGCCAGATTCGTGCCTCCCCTCCGGTCTTCTTCTTCTCCCTCTCAGTCTACTCCCTCTCTCTACTTCTCTTTCTCTCTCTCTTTCAAACTTCACTTCTTCTTTCTCAAATTCCAGCACCCCCCGATGCCCCTTTTTCTTTTATTCCAATTAAACCCAAAATGGGTTTGTTTTGTTTGGTCCCTCATCTCCTTTTTTTTGTTGTTAATGGGCTTCAGAATTTTCTGAAGCCCAATGTTCCAAAGAAGACCATTTTCCAAAAAAAACAAGCATGAGACATTTTTTTGTTATTATCATTATTATTATTATTATTATTATTATTATTATTATTATTATCCGTTAATATTGTTATTAGATTAAGATTTTATGTTTCTAAAAATGAAAAAAACAAATATTTCGTTATAATTTATTTTATCTTCTTTTTTTCTTTATTTCATGTATTTTAGACTTGTTATTAAGTTTCTTTTATTTCTCAAGTATTTAAAGAAAATAACAAATAGTTTTAGATTTCTTAATACAAATACCCTTTTTCAAATAATAATAATAATAATAATAATAATAATAATAGTAATAATAATAAATAGCTAATTTTTATGCTAAGAAAAATAGAAAAATATCAAAACTAAATACTCTTCCTTTTTTTTTTAAAAAATAATTTAAAATTAAAATCTTAAAATCTAAATATTTCTTTTTTTAAAAGTAAAATAGCTAGTTTTATATTAAGTATTAAAAAGAAAAATAAAATATATATTTTTTTTCTTTCTATTTTATGATGAACTTAAATATATTAAAATCTAAACCTTTCTTTTATAAGAATGAAGGATCCTTTATGCTAAACAAAAAATCTTATAAGTAATATCGTGTAAAATCACTTTTGCCTACATCAGCTTTATAGGATTTTAAAAGTTTATGCATGTGCGAATTACTTCGCCTTGTATTTCTCATTCCTCATAAATTTTCTTTCATCATTGAAAAACAAATCAATCAAAAATAATTTTAATATTTTCTCAAAAACATTTCCTTATAAAGAACTACGTAACCTGATTTCTTAATACATTTAAGAATACGTAGGAACAGGAATCAATTCCTGTCGGACTCATTTTTTGCCATTAATTTCCATGTCTCTGCTATTATTTGGATTAATTTTATATAGTCAATATTTTAAAATTTTATTGTCATAAGGAGGTTAATTTAGATGTGACGTCTTGTTAATCTCATGTTTTAATATTTTTATTTAAAATAATATTTTCTTTAAAATGAGGTTAATTTAGACGAGACGTCTTGTTAATATCATGTTTTTAATATTTTTATTAGAATATTATTTTCTTTAAAATAAGGTTAATTTAGACGCGACGTCTTGTTAATCTCATGCTTTTAATATTTTTATTAAAAATAATATTTTCTTAATCAACTTTATTTTTTATATCATTAATTTTATTTTAATCTTTAAATTTATATACAAATTAAGGTTAATTTGGATGAGACGTCCTGTTAACCTTTACTTTCACTATGTTTTACTTTTTCTTACTGCCACTGTATGTCGTTTCTTATTATCACTGTTTTGTTAAGCTTCTTACTGTCACTATTTTATCGAGTTTCTTACTGTCATTGCTTTATCATTTCTTATTATTACTGTTTTAACATTCTACTGTCATTATTTGTTTCTTTTTTTACTCTCACTGTTTAGTCTTCTACCGTTACTATTTTCTTACTGTTTAGTTTCTTATTGTCTAATCCCTTACTGTCACTGTTTGGTATTTTATTGTATTTACTTAGTTAAATTGTACGATTTAAGATTAATTTGGACGAGACATCCTGTTAATCATATTTCAAACTTTCATATCTATTTTGTCTGTTTTTCGTATGCTTTATCATTGTATATGTCTCTTTTCATAAAATAAGTTAAAATAATTTCTAGATTATTTTGAAATAAGCGCTTTCAATTTGAGGTAACCGTTTTATAATGGACAGTTGTGAGGTGCTAATACCTTCCTCACCTGTAATTCGACTCCCGAACTTAGAATTTCATTTTCATAACCAGTGTTTTAAAAGAGGTTTTTCCCGATATTTTTATCCTAAAAAATATTGGTGGTGACTCCCTGTTTTCTTTTCGAAAGGATTTTGAAGTTCGTTTTATTTTTAAGGGTCGGCCATCCTGTCACGATCCCGGTCATGACAGATGGCGACTCCACGGGGGACTTAGAGAGTCAAGCCAATCAAGTTGATAGCACATGTTTCAAATAGTCCATTAATTATTTAACTTCTTCCTTTATTTTATTTTCTATCAATGTTTGTATGTGGTTTCTGTTTTGTATGTAATTTGTCATTTATGTTCTGTTAATGTCTGTGTGATTGTTGAACCCTAGGGTAGACGACTTCATTTTGTTATTCTGTGTTTGTTCTCTGTGTAGGATGGGTAAGGTACAAGTATTGAATGTCTCTTTCACACACTACATTCATAATTTGCATACATTTATGAGTAACGCCCTATACCCGGGCCCCAAGTGAAGCTTAAGTTAGGGGAGGTTGGTAGCGGTATCGTTTGGGATGTACTTCCCATCCAGCGATCGTAAGAACCTCAACTAGAGTTTGACCTTTCATGATGTACGCACCTAGGAGACTCCCTACTGTTGTGGTCACATCATGAGTAGGATCTTGGCTCTAGTGACCTTTTAAAAGTCTAGTGTTAGCCACCCAATGTGAGGAGTCACTATTGGACAGGCTATAGGTCCCAGAAAAAGACTTTTAGAAAAACCTAACTTAGGGCATAAAGGGGCAGACTTTCCCTCTACCTTCTCTCATTCTCACTTTCCCTTTTAATCCAAATTGGTTGACCACTTGCCCGTTGAACGAATTACTTCTTTCCAAAAATGACACTTTTTAAATTGGTGATCCTTTAATGGGCAAACAATCCTTTCCTTTTATGCGTATTTAATTGAATATTTGGGTCCTGAGTTACAGATTTTTTGAGTCGTCAAAACAAAACAATCAAAAAAATCAAAAAATCATAACAATAAATAAAATCAAGAAAATAACAAAAACGTTGACGATGATCGGAAGGTTGGTAACTCA
Source organism: Clitoria ternatea (assembly GCA_037962975.1). Taxonomy (NCBI): domain Eukaryota; kingdom Viridiplantae; phylum Streptophyta; class Magnoliopsida; order Fabales; family Fabaceae; genus Clitoria; species Clitoria ternatea. Next base: position 237,671,947 of record CM075671.1, on the reverse strand, counting down.
TGTGGCTCTCGATTTGTCACAAGTTTTGTCAATCGTTACTTCCCCGAATGTAAAGATGTTTTCTAAGATGTTACCAAGAGAGTAGTGATTTATGAAACACGTCAATTCTCGATGGCTCATTCTCGCTATTCTTTCTATTCTCGCCGGAAGCTATTTAGAGCTTAATGAATACCCTTGAGCGAGATATGGAAATAAACATGGGATCGAACTTGTAAGATAAGGGCCATGGTTGCCCAAGCAAGAAATGGCTAAACTTAAGGCCCTTGTCGTATCTTAGAATGAAGGATTCTTTTATCTTCACAACTATCCCATATTAATTTCCATGTTTATCCTACTTAGTACTTTTGAACGAGTCGTTCTGAGGAATAGTCAATGGATGCTCGTTAAGACCTGTGATTGCTTTACGCGTCATTGTATTTTATAGTCCTATTGTTTTATTTCCTTTTATTTCTATAACGCCCTGGCCGCTTTTCAGGAATGAACGACTCGCCCCACAGACCAACACGAGACCTTTCCAATGTACTTTTGTCCTCACTCATACATTTCCCGAGAACTTCCCTGGAGGTCACCCATCCCAGAATTACTCCAAGTTAAGCACGCTTAACTTTGGAGTTCTTAAGTGATAGGCCACCGAAAAGACTAATGCATTTGTTGGTATAGGTAGTGCGAATTCATTCATTTAAGCTATCCTCGATTGTATAGTCCCATACCTATACAGTCTTTGGATCCCTCTCATTCTGGTATGTATTCGGTTCGTTCATGTGTCCCTCCCACTGGAAGCCTGCCAGGAGCCGCTCCTTGTCCGTGCCTATGCACCGACGATCATTCCCCGCCCTAAATAGTGCCCGGGATGCCACATTCCCTGCTGGAAGCCTGCTAGGAGCCACTCCTTGTCCATGCCCATGAACCGGCAATCACTCCTCGCCCTCAACAGCGCCAGGATGTCACATGCCCACCAGCTTCCGCCTGGTTCATCCCTGAACCATACCGTACTAGGAGAGGCTTGGCTCGGATACCAGAGTAACGCCCCGGCCGCTTTTTAGGAATGAACGACTCGCCCCACAGACCAACACGAGACCTTTCTAATGTGCTTTTGTCCTCACTCACACATTTCCTGAGAACTTCCCAGGAGGTCACCTATCCCAGAATTACTCCAAGTTAAGCACCTTGGCTCGGATACCAGAGTAACCCCCCGGCCGCTTTTTAGGAATGAATGACTCACCCCACAGACCAACACGAGACCTTTCTAATGTGCTTTTGTCCTCACTCACACATTTCCTGAGAACTTCCCAGGAGGTCACCTATCCCAGAATTACTCCAAGTTAAGCACGCTTAACTTTAGAGTTCTTAAGTGATAGGCCACCGAAAAGGCTAATGCATTTGTTGGTATAGGTAGTGCGAATTCATTCCTTTAAGCTATCCTCGACTGTATAGTCCCATACCTATACAGTCTTTGGATACCTCTCATTTTGGTATGTATTCGGTTCGTTCATGTGTCCCTCCCACTAGAAGCCTGCCAGGAGCCGCTCCTTGTCCGTGCCTATGCACCGACGATCACTCCCCGCCCTTAATAGTGCCTGGGATGCCACATTCCCCGCTGGAAGCCTGCTAGGAGCCGCTCCTTGTCCGTGCCCATGCACCGGCGATCACTTCTCACCCTCAACAGCGCCTGGATGTCACATGCCCACTAGCTTCCGCCTGGTTCGTCCCCGAACCATACCGTACTAGGAGAGGCTAGGCTCTGATACCATAGTAACGCCCCGGCCGCTTTTCAGGAATGAACGACTCGCCCCACAGACCAACACGAGACCTTTCCAATGTGCTTTTTTCCTCACTCACACATTTCCTGAGAACTTCCCAGGAGGTCACCCATCCCAGAATTACTCCAAGTTAAGCACGCTTAACTTTAGAGTTCTTAAGTGATAGGCCACCGAAAAGGCTAATGCATTTATTGGTATAGGTAGTACAAATTCATTCCTTTAAGCTATCCTCGACTGTATAGTCCCATACCTATACAGTCTTTGGATCCCTCTTATTCTGGTATGTATTCAGTTTGTTCATATGTCCCTCCCACTGGAAGCCTGCCAGGAGCCGCTCCTTGTCCGTGCCTATGCACCGGCGATCACTCCTCGCCCTCAACAGTGCCCGAGATTCCATATTCCCCGCTGGAAGCCTACCAGGAGCCGCTCCTTGTCCGTGCCCATGCACCGGCGATCGCTCATCGCCCTCAACAGCGTCAGGATGTCACAATTTCCACCTGATACTTTTGTTTTTCAAAAGACATCATGGGGAAACACCCTACGGAACCCGACTTTAGAAGAGACTCATGGTTGAAATAGAACAAGAAAATGAAAACCTCAGGGATGAGGTCAACCAACTAAAGGAGCAAATGGTGGAGATGGCTAGACTTTTGGTGAAGAAAATCACAGAAGGGGGCTCCCCTGCAGGTATCAAGGATGCCCAACAACAACCCCTAACTCCACAACATTCCCTGCGCCTTAGTCTAACACAGGCTCAAGCTACTCACCCCACGACCACCTACCTCACTGTCAACACTAAGAAAGCAAAGCAAGTGGTTGATCCCCGACTACCTCGTGGAATGCCCTACGGTTATACATCACAGCACATATTCGTTGGCCTAGATGGTAATCCTGTACCTTTCCCACCTTATGGAATACCCCCAGGATACTCTCCCCCATTCCATAACCAACAAGATAGCCATGATTTTCAAATGATGGATCCCCATGTTTCAAACCCTGCCCATCTGACGATCCCTTTTCCTAACCCTCAGCCAAACCCATAAATCCCTGAGCACAATCTGCCCAAGCTCAAGCTATCCAAATGGCCCAACCAAGACCAATAGCCCCTACTGCCTTTCATCCTGCCAATCTTTATGCACCTTATCTGTATTGTGCCGCCACCACCTATAACCAAAACTCTTATCCTATCCTACTATAATCCAACTTCCATTCATCTATTACTCAAACACCTACCCACTTCCATCCGCCCGTTATCATACCCCCTTATCCACAGTCCATGTCGTACTGTCCCCCATAACAATGGACCTAGCCTGCTAACTCTAACCAAAACACAAGAAAACACATCAATAATCAAACACCAGTTTAATTTGACCCCATTCCCATAACCTACACAGAGCTTTTACCTTACCTTATTCGTAACTCCCTTGCGGTACCCTATCCATTGAAACCGGTGGTTCCCCCTTACCCTAAAGGGTATAATCCTAGTGCCCGATGTGATTATCATGCTAGAGCCCCAGGGCATTCTACTGAGGACTGTCAGGCCCTAAAATGCAAGGTGGGAGATCTGATTAAAGCCAAGTAGCTCAATTTCCAAGAAGGAAGTCCAAATGTGACCATAAACCCCTTGTCTAACCATGAGAGTTCTAGGGTTAATACAATAAAAGAGGATTAGGAGTATGGAAGGGATGTCATCACCACTGAAGATGGCCCCCGTGAGGATGTAAACTTTATGATTTACCCGCCAGGCAGAGAGCTTCGTGACTAGGAGATCGTCAAACTCCCTACGACTTTAAATTTTCAATAAGATGTTTTAATGACTTTCCAACCTAATTGCTATGCCCAAGGCTTTGGGATGTTTATATAATAAGGGTAAAAAAAACATGTTTTATTATACATTTGCTTGTTTTTCTTATCTCTTCCTTGAATCTTTTTCCCTCTATTTGCTTCCTTCTTTTTTTATTCATCATGACAAACCAAATAAATACAGGTCCAAAAATGATTTTCCTGAAAACAGTGAGGTTATAATCTAGTTTCATAACTTTAATTACCCGGTCGATCACGCCAACGAAGAGGGTAGGGAAGCTTGTGAGCCACTACCTGAGTTAACAAGGTTGTTAGAACAAGAGGTTAAAGAGGTTTATCCCTTTTAAGATGTAATCAAGATCATCAAATAAAGATGATAAGAAGGTCAAGATTGGTATCTCCCTGAGTCAAGAATAACCGAAGGAATTAACTATGTTATTGACGCCATTTAGTTTGAAAAACACTGGGGCAATTTATTAGAGTGCGTTGGTAACCTTATTTCAGGACGCGATAGGAGTCTATGTGAACGAAAACACAGCCAAGTCCCAAAATAGACAGGGGCATGTCAATCATTTAAGGAAGCTTCGACAGTCACTAATAAGGGTAGGGGTAAATTGTTGATGCCCAATCAATGGGGGCTTTACCAACAAAAAAACAAAAAGGACAAAAGATAAGAAAATGAAAAAAACAGAATCAAGCTCGGCATCCTATGCAGTCACCAAATGCGGCAAGCTGATTACATCCAGATTATCAGGCAAGCTGTCACCTGTCTATATGGGGGCGCAAATATCATCAAGACAAGAACATAACAAAAGACAATATTTCATCCCTGAGGCATAATTACTTCCCATGCCAATGTAACCAAGGAAATGGTCTACCATGCTGATTCATTGCATCAGAACCTGATTCAAAAAAAATTAAAAAAATCAGGTTTAACGTCCTATGCACATGCCAAATGGGGCAAGCTAATTACGTCCGGATCATCAAGCAATCTGTTATCTTTCTGTATGAGGGACATGAATGTCATCAGGCCAAGAATTTGACGAAAACAATATTTCATCCTTGTCATTATTAACAACCTTAAAGGGGTCACTACTCCTCATGCTCATGTAACCAAGGAAACAATCTGTCGTATTGAGTCATTGCATCATCGAGGGGATAAAAAAAACAAAAAAGGCAAACAAAAGAAAAAAATAAAAAAATGAAAAAGGAAAAAATCCAGAAAATAAAAAATGAACAAAAAAATGAGAAAACAAAAGCCAAAATGGTGACTCAGAGTAATCCTCTTTCATTGACGCTAAAAGACTCACCCTATTTTCTTGGGTACATGGCATTGGAGTAGAGTTTCCTATTGGAAGTAACACCAGTTCCTTAAAGGATCAAACTAAACCTGGAAAGGCTGAGCAGGCTCAGTTGGAATGTAATTAGCTTCAACTCTTTGTGAAGGATACAACCTATGAAAAGAGATATAAAGAAAAACATGTCATAAAAAAGAAGAAAAGCTCGCTAGGCTGAAAACCTAGAAAGGAAGCCTAGGCAAAAGTTAGAGTGACCCGGTGAGTCAAAAACCTGGAAAGACGGCTTAAGAAAAAATTAAGGTCAAGATTTGGCAGAGTAACTAACGTTTCCCAACGCAAAAAGTACGACTCTGAACTGGGGCACGTGGACCATGGTCGAACTACCCTCTCAGAGGCAGAGTCGTAGGGTGTACTTGAGGAGTAAAGTGGGATTGAGATATGCATTGTTCTCAGAAATTCACTGGAGGATCTGTAAAACCCTCTTTGTTTCACCCAATTATCAATCTTTCCTAACTCTGGTTGTTCCTTTTGCTCCCCCGACTTACCTTTCCCTAAACCTGTTCAACTCATGAATAAAATCTTACCCTTTTCGATATGTGTTCATATTATGAGTTTCATTGATTTGATAAAACATGTGTTTTCCCTTAATATATAAAATGAAAAAATAATGAAAATTTAAAGTCGTGAGGACAAGACGCTCCTATCACCAGATCTTACCTCAAGCGATCATTATGAAGACTGAGTCCCGACATACTTCTTGAAGCTAGGGTTACCTCATCCGTTCTATTTCAATCATGAGTCGCCTCAAGTCTATAGGGATCATGGCTCTGTAGGAAGTCTCCTCAAATTCCAATTTGTTTTACTTTGCACTACTAACCCTTTTCTGTAGGTTGTTGTAACAGACACTCATGTCAAGTCTCGACACCTCGATCAAGTTCTTTTCCCCAGTAGGATCACTATCGCCAAAGTTGGCATCTCAAAATTTTTGCACTGCCAAAGCTGGCACTTTAAGAAAACTCTTCCTCAATCGCCAAAGCTGGCACTTCTCAAAGAATCTTCCTCAATCGCCAAAGCTAGCACCTTCAAAGTTTCTTCCTCAATCGCTAAAGTTGGCACTTTTCAGAGTTTCCTCCTCAATCGCCAAAGCAGGCACTTCTCAAGACTTTTCCTCAATCACCAAAGCTGGCACTTCTCAAAGACTCTTCCTTAATCGCCAAAGCTGACACTTCTCAAAGCCTCCTCCATCGCCAAAGTTAGCTTCTCTCAAGTTTCTTTTCATAAATCGCCAAAGATGGCTTATTTTTAGTTTCTTTTCATAAATTACCAAAGTTGGTGTTTTTCAAGTTTCTTTCCAAAAAAAATTAGCAATCTTTAAATTTTCAGTCGCCAAGCAAGGCACCCTTAAGTTCCAATCACCGAACGAGGCACCCTTTACTTTCCAGTCATCGAATGAGGCACCATTAATTTCCAATCGCCGAACGGGGCACTCTTAATTTCCAGTCACCGAACGAGGCACCCTTTACTTTCCAGTCACCGAACGAGGCACCCTTTACTTTCCAGTCACCAAACGAGGCATCCTTTCCTTTCCAGTCACTGAACGAGGAACCTTTTACTTTCCAGTCACCGAACGAGGCACCCTTTACTTTCTGGTCGCCAAACAAGGCACATTTCTACCTTCCAGTTTCCAAACGAGGCATCCTTTACTTTCCAGTCACCGAACGAGGCACCCATTACTTTCCAGTCACCGAATAAGGCACCCATTACTTTCCAGTCACCGAATAAGCACCCATTACTTTCCAGTCGCCGAACAAGGCACCATTTACTTTCCAGTCGCCGAACAAGGCACCATTAATTTCCAATCGCCAAATGAGGCACTCTTAATTTCCAGTCACCGAACGAGGCACCCTTTACATTCTAGTCACCGAACGAGGCATCCTTTCTTTTCCAGTCACTGAACGAGGCACCCTTTACTTTCTAGTCGCCGAATGAGGCACCCTTTACTTTCTGGTCACTAAACAAAGCACCTTTCTACCTTTCAGTTGCCGAACGAGGCACCCTTTATTTTCCAGTCACTGAATGAGGCATCCATTACTTTCCAGTCACCAAATAAGGCACCCATTACTTTTCAGTCACCGAACACCTTTCACCCTTCCAGTTGCCGAATGAGACACCCTTAATTTCCAATCGCCGAACGAGGCACCCTTTCATTACCAGTCACCAAATGAGGCACCCTTTACTTTCCAGTCGCCAAACAAGGCACCTTTTACTTTCCAGTCGCCGAACATGGCATCTTTTAAATTTCTACACTACCAAAACAGACACCCTTTTAAGGTTTCATTACCAAGGATTAGCCCTTTTCAAGCCCTTTGTCCCCTTAAATCATTTACTTTCTATCAGAAAGCCTCAGGTACCCCTCCTAGGCTATTCCATTTCTCAATTTGAACCAGGGGCATCCCCCTAAGTCATTTAGTTTTTGTCAAAAAGCCTTAGGTTCCTACTCCTAGGCTATTCCATTTCTCAATTTGAGCCAGGGCATCCCCCAAGTCATTTATTTTCTGTCAAAAAGCCCCAGATACCCCCTAGGCTACTCTATTTCTCAATTTGAGCTAGGGGCATCCCCCTAAATCATTTTTTTTCTGTCAAAAGGCCTCAGGAACTGACTTCTAGGCTATTCCATTTCTCAATTTGAGCCAGGGTATCCCCAGAGTCATTTGATTTCTATCAAGAAAGCTTCAGGCACCCATTCCTAGGCTATGTCCTTCGATCAAAGTGCGTTGGGGCAATTCCCTGTGTCATTTATTTTTGTTTGAAGCTTTAAGTATCCCTCTCTAGGATACCTCATGTTCGATATCAAGGATATATCCTCTGATTTATTCATCTTTCTGGGCAGACCTTTAACTTCAGTCACCTTATTTATTTTCCCCAATTACCAAAGATGACACTCTTAAGTCCTTCGTATTACCAAGGCTGGCATTGTTTGAGTTCCCCCCACTTGGTGAAATTGGCACCCCTTTTAACTTTCACTACACTTTTAAATTTCTTATTTGCCAAAGTTTGCATTTCTTTAATCATTCAAATTTCTCATTACCGAAGCTGGCACCTTTATAAATTTCATGACACCTCCAAGTTTTCTCATTATCAAAGTTGACAACTCTTTAAGCTTCTCTAGTACTTTCAGGTTCTCGGTGACGAAGTTGGCTTTTCTTTAAGTTTCCATAACACATTTTAGGTTTTCTTATTCCCAAAATTGGCACATCTTTAAGTCTTCATCACCGAAGATGGTACTTTTAAGTCTTTCTTATTACCAAATCTGGCATTATTTGAGTCTTCTATTTGTCAAAGATGTTACCCCATTAAGGATGTTAGTATCAAGATGGTGTTCACATTTTTACTTCCTCTTCATGATATGAATAAATCATTCATATTTTCGTGAAAAGAAAGTAAAGAGGGACAACTATAAACACCATGTTTTGCCCCCCTTTATTTAATTTTATTTATTTTAATTATTAAAAAATAAAATTTTTTTCACTTCCTCCAATGCCACCATTCCGGAAAACCAGTCCAGAATCTGGATCTGGTTCCCCACTACCCCACCAGCTTTATCTTCTTCCTCTCCACTTCCAAAAGCATAAAATGGGATCATCTCATCTTCATTTTGGACTTCACTAATTCAAAACTAAAAACAGCAACAACCTATTCATCATCTTCTACCAACAACATCACCATCATCTTCTTCAATAACTAGAAACCATACAAAAACCAAACAACAACCCCAAACAGAAAAAATAGAAACAGAAAAAGAAGGAGAACCCCAAAATCGTCATCCCCTCCGACGAGCCAGCCACCGTGCGATGGCCACCCCCTCCACCGTGTGCCAGATCCGAGCCTCCCCTCCGCCCAGCCGCGAGCACCATGTCGTCGGCCGTCCACCTCCGGTCTTCTTCTTCTCCCTCTCGGTCTACTCCCCCTCTCTCTACTTTTCTTTCTCTCTCTTTCTTTCAAACTTTACTTCTTCTTTCTCAAATTCCAGCACCCCCCTGATGCCCCCTTTTCTTTTATTCCAATTAAACCCAAAATGGGTTTATTTTGTTTGGTCCCTCATCTCCTTTTTTTGGTTATTAATGGCCTTCAGAATTTTCTAAAGCCCAATGTTCCAAAGAAGACCATTTTCCCAAAATCAAGCATGAGACATTTTTTTGTTATTATCATTATTATTATTATTATCCATTAATATTGTTATTAGATTAAGATTTTGTGTTTCCAAAAATGAAAAAAAAAACAAATATTTTATTATAATTTATTTTATCTTCTTTTTTTTCTTTATTTCATGTATTTTAGACTTGTTATTAAGTTTCTTTTATTTCTCAAGTATTTAAAGAAAATAACAAATAGTTTTAGATTTCTTAATACAAATACCCTTTTTCAAATAATAATAATAATAAATTTATGCTAAGAAAAATAGAAAAATATCAAAACTAAATACTTTTCCTTTTTAAAAAAATTAAAATTAAAATCTTAAAATCTAAATATTTCTTTTTTTAAAAGTAAAATAGTTAGTTTTATATTAAGTATTAAAAATAAAAATAAAATATATATTTTTTTCTTTCTATTTTGTGATGAACTTAAATATATTAAAATCTAAACCTTTCTTTTATAAAAATGAAGGATCCTTTATGCTAAACAAAAAATCTTATAAGCAATATCGTGAAAAATCACTTTTGCCTACATCAGCTTTATAGGATTTTAAAGGTTTATACAGTGCGAATTACTTCGCCTTGTATTTCTCCTTCCTTATAAATTTTCTTTCATTATTGAAAAACAAATCAATCAAAAATAATTTTAATATTTTCTCAAAAACATTTCCTTATAAAGAACTACGTAACCCTGATTTCTCAATACATTTGAGAATACGTAGGAGCAGGAATCAATTCCTGGCGGACTCATTTTTTGCTATTAATTTCCATGTCTCTACTATTATTTTGATTAATTTTATATTGTCATAAGGAGGTTAATTTAGATGTGACGTCTTGTTAATCTCATGTTTTAATATTTTTATTTAAAATAATATTTTCTTAAAAATAAGGTTAATTTAGACGAGACGTCTTGTTAATATCATGTTTTTAATATTTTTATTAGAATATTATTTTCTTTAAAATAAGGTTAATTTAGACGCGACGTCTTGTTAATCTCATGCTTTTAACATTTTTATTAAAAATAATATTTTCTTAATCAACTTTATTTTTTATATCATTAATTTTATTTTAATCTTTAAATTTATGTACAAATTAAGGTTAATTTGGATGAGACGTCCTGTTAACCTTTACTTTCACTCTGTTTTACTTTTTCTTACTGTTGTTATTTTGTCAAGTTTCTTATTGTCTTTGTTTGTCGTTTCTTATTGTTATCATTTTTTACTTTCTTACTATCAATATTCTACTAAGTTTCTTACTGCCACTGTGTGTCGTTTCTTATTATCACTGTTTTGTTAAGCTTCTTACTGTCAGTATTTTATCGAGCTTCTTACTGTCATTGTTTTATCATTTCTTATTGTTACTGTTTTAATATTCTACTATCATTATTTGTTTCTTTTTTAACTCTCACTCTTTAGTCTTCTACCGTTGCTATTTTCTTACTGTTTAGTTTCTTATTGTTTAATCTCTTACTATTACTGTTTGGTATTTTATTGTATTTTCTTAGTCAGATTGTGCGATTTAAGATTAATTTGGATGAGACGTCCTGTTAATCTTATTTCAAACTTTCATATCTATTTTGTCTGTTTTTCGTATGCTTTATCATTGTATATGTTTTTTTTCATAAAATAAGTTAAAATAATTTCTAGATTATTTTGAAATAAGCGCTTTCAATTTGAGGTAACCATTTTATAACGGAGAGTTATGAGGTGCTAATACCTTCCTCACCTGTAATTCGACTCCCAAACTTAGAATTTCATTTTCATAACCAGTGTTTTAAAAGAGGTTTTTCCCGATATTTTTATCCTAAAAAATATTGGTGGCGACTCCCTGTTTTCTTTTCGAAAGGATTTCAAAACTCATTTTATTTTTGAGGGTCGGCAATCCCGTCACGATCCCGGTCGCGACATCAATAATGTTAATTTGAGAGTTTTATTTATTATTTTTCATATTAATAAATCAATAAAATATATAGAAACTGTTTATGATATTTTAAATTTAATTTGGACTAATGGCATTTGTTTAAGATTTTTCCTTCATAAATAAAAAGTATATATAAACAATGCAATAGTTTTATAGCGGTGTCGTATGATGTACTTCATCTGCATAAATGCTATAAAATTATGAAGGAAAGTAAGTGTATAGATTACTCTATCTCATACTTTTCTTTGGTGTTGTTTTTAAATATATTTAAAAACAAAATTATTTTCATTTAATAAAATTATGCAATGATTTTATAGTGGTGTCGTATGATGTGTTTCATATGTACCAATACTATAAAATTATGAAGGAAAGTAAGCGTATAGATTATAATATCTCATTCTTTTATTTGGCATTATTTTTTAATATATTTTAAAAACAAAAAATATTTTTATTTAATAAACAATGTAATAATTTTATAGTAGTATTGTATGATGAACTTCACTTATACCAATGTTATAAAATTATGAAGGAAAATAAGCATATAGATTACTCTATCTCATACTTTTTTTGGCATTCAAATTGTTTAAAAAATACTTAAAAATAAAAATATTTTTATTTAATAAAATCATACAATAATTTTATAGCGGTGTCCTAGGATGTATTTCATATGCATTATTGTTATAAAATTACAAAGGAAAGCAAGTGTATAGATTACTCTATCTCGTATTTTTCTTTGGCGTGAATTTTTTATTTACTATAAAAAATCCAAAATATTTTTAATCATATCTCAAACAAAAAAATAATAATAAAATTATTTTCCAAATCCCAACGAAGTTCTACGTAAACTTCATTTCTTGGTGTACTCAAGAATACATAGGAGCATGATCAATTCCTGTCGGGCTCACTTTCCCTTTAAATGAATTCTTTTCCCCTTCTTTCCACTGTTATTCGTTTGTTGGGTTAATTTCAAAGTTATCCTTAAAATTGTATGATTTAATTCGAGGTATCATTCTTAAAACGGATAAATAAAAGTGTTAATACCTTCTTTATTCGTAACTAACTCCCAAACTTAAAACTTTAATGAGTTTTTCTAATATTGTATCCTTTTAAAAATAAAACAAAATTTTGATAGGGACTCTACATTTTCAAACGTTTAATCTATATAATTATTTTGCGATCATTATTTCATCACGTTGCAATAATGTGGTTGATGGTTTTGAGTGTATATATATATTGTTATATTTCTCTACTTAAATTTTGTATTGCATCTTTAGCTATATAATGGATTTGGTTTTTTGCTAAGTATATTTCTTGGATGTTGATAGAAAAAAATTGTAATTGGTTTACAATTTAATTTCTTTATTTATGATTTGAGTCGTGTAAAAATACTACAAACAATAAACTTTCTCTCTTAAAATATAGATAAAAAAACTAGTCAAAGTCAACTGGTACCTAATAATTTGATTTGATTGATATCATTTTGTTATTTGGGATTGTTTTTTATATTTAAGAACTTGGTTCAATTGTTATGTTATATTATGTTGGAATTAGTTCTAGTTTGTTTATGGTTGTAACTGGGTTAATTGTTTTACTAAATGGATCTCCATTACAAATATTTAGTGATTTGGATAAGGGAGACTTAATTGGTGTCGCGACCAGGATCGCAGCGGGAGGCCGGCCGAAAAAGAAGATAAACCATTTCAAAAAACAGGAAATTACCCCCAATATTTTTCAAAGGTAAGGAAAACCTTTGTTAAAGCACTGGTCATAAAAAAATAAAATTCTAAGTTCGGAAGTCTAATTACAGGTGAGGAATGTATTAACACCTCACACTGTCCGTTATGAAACGGTTACCACAAATTGATTGCATACATTTTAAATAACCTAAAAATTAATTTAACTTCTCGCGAAAAGAAACAAACAACACAGACAAGGAAATCTTCGACATAAGATCAACAGGACGTCTTGTCCAAATTAATCTCAAATCGAATTACTTAATTAAATAACAACAATAATAATTAAAAAGCAAGACTGAATAAAAATCAAAGGTCAATAGGACGTCTCATCCAAATTAACCTCAGTTTGTAATAAAGATTTAAAAATTAAGACAAAAATGAAGTTAGATGAGATTAGATTAAATGAAATGGAATGAGATGAGATAAAACAGGGTGAGATGACATGAAGTGAATCAAAACGGAACAAAAGGATTAACAGGATGTCTCGTCCAAATTAACGCTTTTTATGAGAAAACATTATTATAAATAAAAGATATTATAAAAAATGTGAAAATTAACAAGACGTCTCGTCTAAATTAATCTCTCCTTATAAGAAATATTATTTAATTATTGAAAATATGGGGTTAACAAGATGCCTCGTCTAAATTAACCTCCTTTTATAAGAAATATTATTTGAATAAAGATATTGAAAATATGAAGAGGTTAACAAGACGTCTCGTCTAAATTAACCTCATTTTGTTAGAAAGATTATTTGAATAAAGGATATTAAAACATGAGGAGGTTAACAAGACGTCTCATCTAAATTAACCTCTTTACAGTGAAATAATATTTTAAAATTAGATAGTAGCAATATGAAATCAATCTAGATAAAATAAAGGCACGAGAAAATTAATAAAAGGAAAGTGAGTCTGACATAAATTGATTCCCACTCCTATTTATTCTCGAGCTTTCGAGAAATTAGGTTACGTTTCTGTAATTAATTTTAAGAAAATATTTAAAATTATTTTTATTTGATTTGATTTTTACTAATGAAAGAAAATTTATGAGATGGAAAAATATAAGGCGCAGTAATTCGCACGTGCATAAATCTTCGAAATCTTATTAAGCATATGTAGGCAAAGTAATTAGCACAATATCACTTATAAGATTTTTGATTTAGCATAAAAGATTATTTATTTTTATAAAAAGAGTGTTTAGATTTTAATATACTTCTTATTTTTTTAAAATTCATCATAAAAGAATTTGGTTTTAAGATTTTTTTAATATTCAACTTAACATAAAACATCTATGTTTACTTATTATTATATATACTCTTAGAAGGTATTTAGTTTAGTTTTTCTCAAATTTAATTTAATATAAATAAAAATTATTTATTATCATTATATATTTTTAAAAAAGGAAGACTTTTTAATCTTTTGGACTTTTAAAGCCCACTATATATAAAAAAATGAAAGGGAGTAGAAATGGCCCTCTAAGGGACAAAAATCAAACAAAAAACCTAATAGCTAAAGCAGAGAAGAAAAGGGAAAAAAGAAGAGAAAAGAGGGTCTTTACCAAAAAAAAAAGAGAGAAAAGAGGGCCGCGGTAGAGAGAGAAAGCAGAGGAGAGAGAGAGAAAGAGAAAAACCGATCGAGAGGGAGAGGGAACAACGGCGGTGGCGAGCGGTTCTGGGCTGGCGTCACGCGAGGCGGGCCGATCTGGGCAATCGTCGGTCGCAAGAAAGTCGACGATCATGAACCCGTTCACGCAAGAGATGAAGGCCAATGTTGGGTTCTTCTCTACACGGGGAAGGCTGGCTCGTCAGATGTCGGCTGGTTTTTTATGGAGAAGGTGGTTCGGTCCTGCGAAGAAGACGACCGGATGAGGGGAGCCGACCGGGTCTTGCTCAGCTTGGACCGACGATGGCGGTCCTTGGTCGGTTCAGTGGAGGTGGTCGGCGGCAAATGGCGGTTTTCGGCAGAATGCTCCTCCTTTTTTCTTTACTGTTTTTGATATGCTATTTTTGGTGTTTTTGGCTATTTTCTGGTTGTTTTCTGGATGATTTTGTTGCTGGTGGTTTAGAGAATAGAGAAGAAAAGAAAAAGTTTTGATTTTTCAAAGAATTTTCTTTATTTTGTTGGATTGCTATTGTGTTCTTTTTTCTCTCTTTATTTTGTTTATTTATTGAATTTGACATTTCCATTTTTGTGCCTTGCAATTTTACCATTTTTGTTTGTAAATCTGAATCAAATCTCTGATCAATCTGCCCTTTTAGATCCTTATTGGAACCCCCTCCATTGACATTATGTAGAGTCACCTCTAAGTACCATTAATGGAGAAAATAGGGAAGAGGAATATGAAAAAGATGTCAAAATGCCAAAAATAGAACCAAATGGTGATGATGATGAATAGTGACAGATTATGATGATGATGATAATGATAAGGCTAAAACCCATTTTAAACCCTCTTAAAGTTCAGGGATTAGGAAAAAGCCCTTAAAAAACCCATTAGGTTTTGATCCTTATAAAATTTTGGGGTTTACGAATTTAAGGAAAACGTTAGATTTGGCCGTTAACTGATGATGTGGCTAACGTTTGTGCCAGATCATTAGTGCCACATGGAAATTTTAAAAAAATAAAAAATAAAAAATCCACATCATCAGCTAAAACCTATTTTTAACCCTCTTAAAGTTTAACGATTAGGAAAAAGCCCCTTAAAAAAACCTTTAGGTTTTGGCCCTTATAAAATTTTAGGGTTTACGAATTTAAGGAAAAAGCCTTGAATTGAAGCGACATGAGTTTGGGCCACCTCATCAGTGACACATGTTAAAAATATTATTAATTAATTACATTGGGGTCTAATTGGCTGCTTACGTATGAAATTACAAATTAAACCCCAAATTAAAAAACCCTAATTAAAAGTCCCTTCATCTTCTTCATCCTCCGTATCAAAATGCATAAAGAGTGGTTCTATCTCTCTTTCCCTTCTTCTCCCACCTCACCTTTTTTTCTCTCTCATCCCTGTAATGTCAGCCCTTGTAAATGTAACACTAAATTATGCATTTTTAATATACACATATACACGAAGCATTTTTAATTTGTAATATACACTCTCTTAGCCCTTGTAAATGTAACACTAAATTATGCATTTTTAATATACACATATACACAATGCATTTTTAATTTTTAATATACACTCTCTTGACATTACAGGGATGAGAGAGAAAAAAAGGTGAGGTGGAAGAAGAAGGCAAAGAGAGATGGAACCACTCTTTATGTATTTTGATACAGAGGATGAAGAAGATGAAGAGACTTTTAATTAGGGTTTATTAGGTTTTTTAATTTGGGGTTTAATTTATAACTTCACACGTAAGCAGCCAACTAGACCCCAATGTAATTAATTAATAATATTTTTGACATGAGTCACTGATGAGGTGGCTCAAACTCATGCCGCCTCAATTCAGGGCTTTTTCTTAAATTTGTAAACTCTAAAATTTTATAAGGGACAAAACCTAGATCCTAAAATTTTATAAGACCAAAACCTAAGGGTTTTTTTTAAGGGGCTTTTTCCTAATCGTTAAACTTTAATAGGGTTAAAAATGGGTTTTAGCTGATGATGTGGATTTTTTATTTTTATTTTTAAAAAAATTACCGCGTGGCACTGATGAGGTGGCACAAACGTTAGCCACATCATCAGTTAACGGCTAAACCTAACGTTTTCCTTAAATTCGTAAACCTTAAAATTTTATAAGGGCCAAAATCTAAGGGTTTTTTTAAGGGCTTTTTCCTAATCCCTAAACTTTAATAGGGCTGAAAAGGGATTTTATAATAATAATAATAATCAAAAAAATAAAAGAGGTGTTCATAATTGGTTAAAGATTTTACTTATAGTATAAAATTACATGTTCAAATTTTGCTGAAATGAAAATTTTATTTATAGATAATTTATAAATATATCTATAAATATTCATTGAGACTTAAAACCTCTCATTCTTAATGAGTTTCTAAGACTCAATTTATCTAAAATTTGTTGTGATATATAAAAAACATTTAGGAATTTTGACAAGAATATTTTTTATAAAGATATTTAACAAGTACCTTCTTATACCAAACCCCCCAATTTATTAGGAAAGAAACGCCCTAATTATTAAAATTCATTTCCTGAAATAGACGATTCGACATTATACATATATTTAATTCTAATATATTAAAGAAAGAAAGATAGAAAAAACAACATTATACATATTTCTAATTCTAATATTAAATAAAGAAAGAAAGAAAACGTCATTATATTAATATCTATTATGGACCATTAATTCAATATTCGATTATTGCCTCTCATATTTTTATAAGTTATTTTAAAGCATATCACACAGCTAGCTCTTCCGGTACATACCAATGAACACTTTCTTCAACACAAATCACAAGCAGGTGGGAACTTGGCTACACAAGGTTAGACAGGATTGTGGCATGGAATTTTACGAGGTCTTTGCCTCTTTAGGGGAGAAAGAAGTAGCAGAATTCATAATGAAGATTATGATGGACTTGTTTTTAGGTGTACTATAGTTTCATAAGGAATTAATTACAAGACGAATATCAAGAGTTAAGATTATACGTAGCTAATCAGAAGAACCATTAACTACAAATCTTATTTTTCCACATTAACCTTAATTTTCTTCCTTATTCCTTATATTTCCTCCCTCCTCCAACCACCACCAAGCCTTACCTCACCACCAAGGCACTAACCCGCCGTCTTTAACCTTACCTCAACCCCTCCACATAAACCCCAACCCCCATTGCCACATTTCCATCATTGATGGAATATCAATTGGAACAACCCAACAAATCCACATCCATGGCTTAATATAAATCATCCTCATTTAGGGCTTAGATATCTTTAGCATAAACAAACATTTCCATTTTTAATTGCCATAAACATTAAAAAAATACCAAACTCTACACAATCTTCATTCTCTCTCTTTCTCCCTCCCCAGGACACCACCAACCATATCAATAACAACTTCACCGCACACTTCTCCTCCAAAACTACACCACCCATAGAAACCCATTTCCCTTCACTTCCCAACAATCATCCTTCAAACCCACACCCATTAAATGTGCCATTGTCGAGACTTCAAAAATTATACTAAATATCCATGGTAGTTTTGATTAGTGAGTAAAAGTATCATATCTATAGGGACTTGTATAGTAATAAAAACAACAATATATACTTGTAAAATAATTATAAAACTATATACAATATATTCATAAATATTCATAATTGGTTGTTGTTTGTGGATAGTAATATTGTGGTGTAAGAAATATAGAGAAATAGAAATATATATAAACAAAAGCATTTTAATTAGGTTTCACCGTCCTCTTTCTCAAGCATATGTGATCCTAGTTAGTTAGCATGTTTACATAATCAATCAAGACAATGTAGCATAAATTTCACTTAACCTGGTCCCTCAACGAATAGATCCTAAGACATTTTCCAAAATATCAATCCTTCAACTATTTGACAAAAGCTCTTGCATTAGACATTGCCTCAACGACTATTAAATTCAACTTTATCCTAAGATAAATAAATAATGAGCTTTTTGTTCCTCAACCCCTTCGAAAACCCTAAACACAAACGTGAATCTTTCTCTCATTCAAAACATGCATTAAGCATATGAAATGAAACACTAACATTTATTAAAATGCATCAATGATTCAATACATAGCTAGAAAGATGATATGTCACTCTCATACGCAACAAAAAGAGGGTTTAATCACACACTTTCATGTAGACTACCCTAAAAACACACAAAATACAAAATAATCAATGGAAAGAAAGAAAAAAGGAAAAGAAATTGGAAAAGGTCCCTCATCTTCAAGTTTCTCTACAATGTCGTAAAGACTCCACGCAATGCTCTTAGCCTCCCATGGACCAAAGATCCAAAAAATATGTGTTTTAGGGCTCTTGAGTGAGCTTGCTATGAAGGATCCGCTTGAGTGGCACTCTTGTCACTCGACCAATTAAGCCAAGATTTGCATTATCTACTCAAGTCGTATGTGTGTCGCTTGAGTGGATGGTCTTTAGAGGCTAATAACCAATTTTTTCTTTATAGCCGCCCAAAACCTATCAAAACAAATCAAAATCATTAATTAGTCATCAATTAAGTGTCGTTTCAAAATGATCAAAATGAGAACATTAAAAGGCATCAATTGAGTGTGTTAGTGTCAAATTAAAGGTGAGATTCATTGAGAAAATATCTTAAAATTGATAACTAACAATCACTCAAGTCCAATAGAGAGGAAGAGAAAATGAAGGGAAACCGAAAGAGATCCCCTATCTTCAATCTTCCTTACGATGCTGGTGAGATTACATACCATACTACTAGCCTCCCACTAACTAAAGATCCTAAAGAGTGTGTTTTAGGGCTCTTAAGTAAGCCTTTTACGAAGGATCAACTCAAGCAGTAGTAAGTGCCACTTGAGCGGTTGGGTTAAAATTTGCATATCTGCTCAAGCCATATGTATGGCCACTTAAGCATATGGTCTTCACGGGCTAAACACCAATTCTTTCTTTGAAGCTTATTTTTTATGCCAAAAGCTTATCAAAACAAACTCAAATCATTGGTTAATTAATGATTTAAGTATTTCTTTAGAATGATCAAAATAAAAACATTAAAATACATCAATTAAATATTTTGATGCTAAATTAAAGATGAAATTTGTTGAGAAAAGATCCTAAAATTAGCAAGTAATGGTTTTCAATTACAATCATAACCACCACATTTCACTACCCAATCCCAAGATCACGTCTTTAACTTCGACGTCAGTCTTGCCATTTTGTTGAAAAGTATCCTATGGGCATAGTGGGAGCTTTTAACTCTGGCATAATTTGGCATAAGCCTCATAGAGATAAGCCACAAAGGCAAAAAATTCCATTTCATAATACAAAGAATCGAATCTGATCTACTTTCCCTCCTCTACATCCTATTGAAATATGTTATTTTGTTCCTCCAGGGTGGTGTCACCACCAAATTCATTGTCGTATCATTGGACCTCTACACTCTGAACAAAGGGGTTTCTGAAATTGGGTTTGGAACTCACACTCTAAATGAGGTTGAACATAAGGAAAACGGAGGAGAAAAAGAAAAAGTAAAAAACATAGAGAAGGGTCCCGGAAGGTTATGTATTTAGTTAAGGCATTTGAGAAGCGTGACGTTGTCAATAACAGAGGAATAAACGTGTAAAGATTGTTAGAAATTTTAATTTCTAATAATTAATATGGGCTGATATATTATTTATAAAATTTATATTGGCTATTTAATTGGGCTCAATTAAGGTAATCTGATATTGGTAAGCTCGTTAGACTATCAACAACAATAATATGGGCTTATATGAGTGGAAACTAGGATTTGGCCTGGTAGGGTTTAATGGGAACCCTAATAGGTATATAATCAACCAGTGGTCACGGTCCCTAAGATGTCAAATCATAAAACCTAATTTTCTCTGCCCCATCAAAGAGAAATATCAAGTCCTATTAAGGAATCTGGTGATTTGGCTGAGGAAGACCATAGAACCAACAAATCATTCCACTGCTATCTTCAGTCAAGATCAATGGATCCAGGTAATCCTATAACACTTCTTTTATTTGATAATTTGACGTAATGGCTATTGAGTTTTATTTGGAAATTCATAAAGTCCATTAGGAATTTTCCAACAAGTGGTATCAAAGCCCCCTTACTATTAGACTATTGGATTATAAGGTTGATTTTAGGAACAATTTGAATTTTATATAATTAATTTTGGGTTTTCCAATAATATACTCATCGATAATATCCTCTTGACTTTTATTTTTTGGTATCGTGATGCGATTATGATTCACATTCATTATATATTATATGGTTTCAGCAATATATTATTATAATATATAAATCAGTATATATATTGTAATGTGTTAATATATGGATCCAGTAAATTTCTGTATGCGAATTGGGAATATGACTTTTACGTCAATACCAAATGTTTCTTACCATTATGTATTTTCAACATATTATAATTACATGTCTTCACTTGATTACTTGGCAAACAAATTCACGAAATCAAATAGATTTTAGTGAATGTAGTTTTTTTTAATAATATGTATTAAATAAAAAATAAAAAAAAGAAAAAACACGGTAACAGATTTTCGTAAATTCATATGAATATATAATAATATTATATATTGATACACGACCGTTTTTTTAAAAGTAACTTATTATCCTTAATATATAATAATATATATTGTTGGTGTGCCTGTCTTTTTTTATAATATAATAATATTATATTGTTGTCGTGCATTTAAAATTTTGGATTAGGTTGTTATGGTGCGGTTTTTAATTAAATATATTAAATTAAAGTTAAATGCACCGTCTGTGAATTTGTTATAAATGTCGTTATGATTTTGAATTTTAATTTAAAAATGCAATTTTTTTTTGGACATGCCATTGTGAAATATATATATATATATATATATATATATATGGTAATGTTTTTAATCTAGTTGTTATTTTATTTGAATAATAAAAAAATTTAGGCAAATAAAAGACCGTAATTAAATACTAATTTGTGTCCCTTCACATACTTTGAGTGGGACCCTACACCCAGGGGTCTGAATAAACCTTAAGTTTAGGGGAGGTTGTGTAGCGGTGTCATTTGGGACATTCGTCTCCATTTGACATCGTGAGAGCCTCAGTTAGAGTGTGACTTTCTCATGATGCCCACACCTGGTAGACTTCCTATCGTTGTGGTCAACATCATGGGTGGAGTCTGAACTCTAGTGGCCTTTTAGTAATTTAGAACAATCACCTAATGTGAGGAAGGGCAACACTAGTAATTTTTTTTAATTAGATTAATTGATATAATATTTATTGCCAAAGCAATCCCTGTTATA
This sequence comes from Clitoria ternatea, assembly GCA_037962975.1. NCBI lineage: Eukaryota > Viridiplantae > Streptophyta > Magnoliopsida > Fabales > Fabaceae > Clitoria > Clitoria ternatea. The sequence goes on along the minus strand of CM075671.1, from coordinate 237,650,333 downwards.
GAAATTAATTTAATTAAAATTACAAAAGTTGATTGCATGAGATTGTTTATGCATTTTGTACTCATCCCAAAGGAAGATACAATCTGGCCAAATAATAACGTGCCTGTGATGATAAATATGTGATAACAATAAAGTTAAAATCATGTGAATAATAGTCGGTCCAAAGAAAGGCTATTATTTGATAGAATAAATTATTAATATTTGATCGTTGCATTAAAGGTACCACTTACAAATTGATTTGTTGATCCAAAGACTAAAAAATTAATGTTGTGCTCGATGTCTTGTAATGGGTCTATCATGAGTATTATATGCATATTTTATTTATTTATTATTTATTTTAATTATATACATTTATATTTTTTTTCAGTTGATGTTGCTAGTGCTGTTAACTTTTCTGCTCAAATTAATTGTATCCCTCTACTTAATGGGACAAACTTCAAGGTCTGGAAGGAAGCAGTTGAGATAATTCTTGGCTGCATGGATCTTGATCTGGCACTTCGGGTTGCGAAACCCACTCCGACTCCGGAAAATTCAGAAGAGAATAAGGTTGAAAAGTGGGAACGCTTAAACCGAATGTGTCTAATGATCATGAAATGATCCGTTCCAGAAGTTTTTCGAGGCTCTATTTCTGAGACCGAGAGTGCCAAAGGTTTCCTTGATGCTGTTGAAAAATATTTCACTAGTAATGAGAAGGCTGATGCAAGCAGTTTTCTTGCCAAGCTGATCTCTATGAGATACAAAGGAATAAGAAAGATAAGGGAGTACATTATGGAAATGTCTAATCTTGCATCAAAACTGAAAGCACTAAAGTTAGAACTATCTGATGACTTGCTCGTGCACTTAGTTTTGATTTCTCTTCCTGCACACTTTGGACAGTTCAAGGTGAGTTATAATACTAATGGACCTTGAATTAGCTCATTTCTCACTGTGTGCAAGAAGAGGAAAGGCAACAAAGAGACAAAATTGAAAATGCTCATTTGGCCTCAAATTCTCAAAATAGAAAGAGAAAGAACAATAAGGATGCTGTAGGAGGGACTTCTCAACAAAAGAAAGTTAAAAAGAATGAGAAAACACCTAATTATTTCTTTTGTAAGAAGTCTGGACACATGAAGAAAGAGTGTTCTAAGTACGCCTGTTGGCGTGTAAAGAAAGGTAATTTTCTCTCTTTTGTTTGTTCTGAAGTTAATTTAGCTTTTGTACCTCATGATACTTGGTGGGTAGATTCTGGTGCTACTACTCACATTAGCGTATCCATGCAGGGTTGCCTTTGGAGTCGACCACCAAGTGATAACGAAAGATTTATCTATGTGGGGGATGGCAACAAAGTTACGGTAGAGGCTATTGGAACTTTTAGATTACATTTAAAAACTGGATTTCATTTGGATTTATTTAAGACTTTTGGTACCGTCTTTTAGGCGGAATTTAATTTCTATTTCTAATTTGGACAGATTTAGTTTTTCATGTTCATTTGGAAATAATAAATTTAGTCTTTATCAAAATTCAAATATTGTTGGTTCTGGTTGTTTGATTGATAATCTATATATGCTTGATGTTATTACCTCTCGTAATAAAATACTGCAAATTAGTTCATGAGGAACAAAACGTAAATTAAATAAGAACTCAGTCACTTTATGGCATAAGCGTTTAGGCCATATCTCTAAATAGAGAATTCAGAGGCTTGTGTCGGATGGGATTCTTGGACCCTTAGACTTATCAAAGTTTGAGGTATGCGTTGAATGCATTAAGGGCAAACAAACAAACTCTAAAAAATTAGGTGCTGAAAGGGCTAAGGACGTTTTAGAATTAATTCACACAGATATTTGTGGACCATTCCCTACGGCATCATGGAATGGACAACAATATTTTATTACGTTCATAGATGACTATTTAAGGTACAAATACCTATTTTTAATTCATGAGAAGTCTCAATCCCTAGATGTTTTTAAAACTTTCAAAGCTGAGGTTGAACTTCAACTTAGAAAGAAAATTAAGGCTATCAAATCTGACCGTGGAGGTGAATATTACGGTAGATATGATGGATTAGGTGAACAAAATCCAGGGCCTTTTGCGCTTTTCCTATGGGAATGTGGCATCGTTCCACAGTATACTATGCCTGGGAAACCAAGCATGAATGGTGCTGCAGAACGTAGAAATAGAACTCTTAAGGATATGGTGAGAAGTATGATTAGTCATTCTTCTTTGCCAGAGTCATTACGGGGAGAAGTGCTTAAGACTGCAGTGTACATCTTAAACAGGGTGCCAAGTAAAGCAGTTAACAAAACTTCTTATGAGCTATGGACTGGTAAAAAGCCAAGTTTAAAACATTTACACATTTGGGGTTGTCCAGCTGAGGTGCGTCCTTATAGACCGAATGAAAGCAAGCTGGAATCAAGGACTCTTAGCTGTTATTTTGTTGGTTATCCTGAACATTCTCGGGGCTATAAATTTTACAATCCTACTACTAAATCAATTTTTGAGACAGGGAATGCAAGATTCCTTGAGGATGTTGAGTTTGGGAAGGAAGAGAACATAAGGAATGTTATCTTTGAGGAAGAACTGGTTTTTAACCAAGACCAAGTTCTCGTGCCTATTACTATTCCAGTATCTACTCCTGTAATAGAGGACAATAATGAAGTTATTCCTAACTGTCGCAACCTGGATCGCGACGGCGCGGCGAGAGAGAAAAACCTTGTGTGAAACAGGGAGTCGCCACCAACGTTTTTATCCATAGGAAAAACATTGGGAAAAAACTGAGTTCAGTGAAAGCACTGGTTTAAAAAATGAGATTTAAGTTCGGGAGTCGGTTATGAGTAGGGAAGGTATTAGCACCTTACATCACCTGTCAGAAACAGTACCAAGATTGAAAGCGTAATATAAATAGCCTTAAAGAAAACATGGTTTCTTCCTTTTTTGTGTATTTTTATTTGAAAATGATGGAATGAAGTAGAGAACTGTACAAACATAGAATGTCGAAGTGAGGTCAACAGGATGTTTCATCCGAATTAAACTCGACTTCGATATATGACAAAAAGGGGAAGAGAATGCAAATAAGACGTCACGCCTAAATTAGACATCCTCGAATAAAAAAAGACAGGGATAGGAAAGAGATAAGCGGGACGTCTTGTCTTAAGTATCTCTTCCCTATGAATCATGGCGAGGCTCGAACAAAAACTAAGGGGAAATCAACAAGACGTCACGTCTAAATTGATTTTCACGGAAGCGACAAAAAAGGAACATTTATGAAAGAAACACGAACGTGAGGAAATAAATCAGTAAAAGGAAATAAGAAAGATGGGCCCGACAGGAGTTGAAGTCCTACTCCTACGTATTCTTGAATTATCAAGAAATCAGGGTTACGTAGTTCTGAGTGTTTTTTTTTCTTTTAGGAAAAGATTGGGAAAATGTTGGTGGGTATCATTTTGGTGAGGAACCCATACAAGACAAAGTTCTTCGCACGTGTACAGATCCTATAGAGGTTGTGTAGACGGAAGTATTTTCCATACGACACTGACTAAAAATGATTTGTTTCTTTTTTGATTTCATTTAGATTTGAAAGAAAACATAGGAAACATTTATTTCCCTTTATTATATTTTTTACTACGAAGCAAAAGAGGGAGGGTAGCAGAAGCTACAAAAGAGAAAGGGAAACAGTAAGTTCAGAAAAGAGAGGGAAAAATGAGCGAAAACTGAGCGGGAGAAGAGAAAACCGAGTGAGAAAAAGGGAAAAACTGAGTGAAAAATGTTAAAACTGAGTGAAAATGGGAAAACTGAGTAAAAATAGTAAAACCGAGTAAAAATGGAAAAAACTGAGTGAAAAGTGAAAATACCGAGTGAAAAGTAAAAATACCGAGTGAAAGTTTAGAAATCGAGTGATGGAGCAGGAGAGCTGGTCTCAGGATGCTGAACAGTGAGGTGTGAAGGGTGCTGGTAAGGAGAGGGGTTGTACCGGGTGGTGTTGGTGAGGAGAAGTGAGTGGAGAGGAGAAGGGTGCTGCGTATCTCTTTTTAAGAGATAGGACGGATGGTGAGATTTGAAGGACGGTTGATGTGGGAGCTGTACGGTATAGGTGAGGAGAAGGAGGTGTGGGGGCTGTTGGAGAGGGCTGTGAAGAATGAGGACGGTGTTATGGGTTAAAGAGGGAGCTGGAGGGTGTTTGGTTGCTGTGAGGGGCTGGACGATGTGAGGGAGAGAGAGAATAAAGGTGAACTCAGGCAGAGTTTTCTCTTAATGAATGCCTTCGGTCCCCCTCAAAGCTTCAACCCTTGTCTATTTATAGGCTTTTTCAAGTGGAAGGCCAACTCAGGCTTCCACTCCGAGTGGAAGGCCAGCTCAGGCTTCCACTCAGGCCTGGTAGTGGGGGACAGCGGCTGGTGGGAATTTTTAATTCCTCCACTTCCGCCCCCTGTCTGCCAGCCACCTCCAGGATTCCTGGATCCACTTGGGTGGTGGAATCCAAGTCAGCATGGGTGAACAGGGGGAGCCTGGTGGAAATCCGAGAGAGGATGGTGGAAATCCGAGAGAGGATGGTGGAAATCCGAGAGAGGATGACTCGGATTAGCCTCTCAGTCAGCATTCATCCTCAGTTCGAGTCAATTCCGAGTGAAAAATAGTCCTTTCCGAGTGAGAATTCTTCTGGGAGGAGCTCTCCTATGGAAGGCCGAGTGGAAGTTTTGCTCGGTATTGGGTCGCTGTGAGGAGAGTCCGAGTGAAAAAGTGTGCAATTGGATTGAGGAGACAAACAAGGCAATTCTGATTGGAACGATCAATCAGACTGAGTGAAAATTAACTCAGAACCGATTGAAGAGGACTCGGTGCTGATTAAAGGTGTCACTCGGAATTGGTGAAAAATGTCTCAGAATTGATGACAATGGGGGCTCAGAATTAGTTTGAGGAGGGATGATACAGAATTGGTTTGAAGAGGGCTGACTGATTGAAGTGTCACTCGGTTCTGACTGAAAATTGGCTCGGGAATAGGTGAAAGGCTGACTCGGAATTGACTGAGAAGGGTGACTCAGAATTGTGTAAACAAATGGCTCGAAAATGGGTGAAACGTGACTCGGAAATGACTGGAAATTATGACTCGGTGCTGACTGATCAGAGTGACTCGGTGCTGATTGAAATGTTTTACTCGGCTACGTCACTCAGAATTTGCCACTCAGCTCCGACTGGCTTCTCACTCAGAATTGCTTTCTACTCACTCGGATGTGTTCATTCGGAGTCAGATTTGTCTTCAATCAGCACTTAGAACTTGGAATTATTCACTCAGAACTGGCCTTCTCACTCAGAAATTAGAATTTGACAATTTGACAACTCAGATTTCTCTCCAATTGAGGGATACTCACTCGGAACTTCTTCAATCGGAGATGCGCTGCTCGGATCTCGTCACTTCTTGAAGCATTCTCACTTCATCAGGACCTATGTTGCTTCACACGGTTTTTGTTTGCTCGGATGTATCTTTGTTTGAAGCATTTGATCAGAGCTGCTTTAATCCGAGGGGCTTTACTCGGGAGTGCCTCTGTTTGAAGGATTCATTCGGTCTTTCCTTGCTTGAACAACTTGGTTATATCTCTGGACCTTAATCACTCGGAGGGATCTTGCTCGGCAATGCTTCTGCTTGAAGCTTCATTCGACTCCTATGCTTGATTCAGTCATTTTTACTCACTGTTGAACTATGAGCCGACCTTCCTTCCAATCAGAATTATTTCATTCATCAATCAATCATTCGGATATACTCACTCGGGAGTGATCCTTATTTTTCGATCGGAATAGTTTTACTTGACAATCAACAACTGGGTATGTCCTCTCGGGATTAATTCATTCGGCCTTTATATTTCAATCAGGAGTTACAACAGGTCCAATAATCCTTCAGGGGCATTCATTCGGAATCAGCCTTATTTCCACTTGGATGGTTAACCAATCTCTCGGAATCCTTCACTTGGACAAGTCTTGGTCGGACTTAGGGCTCAGGAGTTCATTTACACATCAGAACTTGGATATATTCACTCAGAGGTGGTTTTGATCAGGAATTTGTACTCGAATATACCTCAAGGCAATATTCCACTCGGCAATACTTCACTTCGAGTCATTCTACTCAGATTTGATCAATTCAGAGTCTTTCTACCCAAATTTACCTTTAACAGGGTAATATTTCACTCAGAAAGGCTCTATTCTGAGTCATTTTACTCGGATTTGATCATTTTTGAGTCATTCCACTCAGATTTTTGTCCAACAGGGCTATATTTCACTCGAAAATGCTTCAATCAGAGTCATCGTACTTGGATTTGATTATTTTTGAGTCATTCCACTCAGATTTGTGTCCAACAGGGCTATATTTCACTCGGAAATGCTTCTATCAGAGTCATCTTACTCAGATTTGATTATTTTTGAGTCATTCCATTCGGATTTATATCCAACAGGGCTATATTTCACTTGGAAATGCTTCCATCAGAGTCATCTTACTCAGATTTGATTATTTTTGAGTCATTCCACTCGGATTTTTGTCTAACAGGGCTATATTTCACTCGGAAATGCTTCCATCAGAGTCATCTTACTCGGATCTAATCATTTTTAAGTCATTCTATTCGGATTTATCCCAACAGTGGTTATGTTCTACTCGGAAGTGCTCCATTCTCAGTCATTCTACTCGGATCTGATCATTCTAAGTTGGAATGCAGTATAAAAGGAGATTCTTTCAACTTGGACCGGACCAAAAGAGGTGTTCATAGATGCCCCTCTTTACTTCTTTTTCACAAAAGAAACACGAAGCTTCTGTGTTTTTAAAGTGAAAAAGAAGTAAAGATATGAACACGAATGTAAGGGCCAAGTGGGACTTTTTTGATGGCGTCTGATAGTGTCGACGATCACGAGTCAGTGTGACCTTTCTTCTTTAAAGACGAGCATTTTCCACTTCCGTCTCTCTTTTCTCTTCTTCTTCTTCTTCTCTTTTTTTTTTGGAAAAAGTGGAGCGAGGCTATGCCACGTCTGGCGATGAGGGACGCCACCTTTGGGTGACAGAAAAGTAAAGGTTGCCATTTGATTGGCGCCTGAAAAGTAAAAGGTGAGGGTATTGCCCCTTCATCGACTGGAAAGTAAAAGGGTGTCATTTGATCAACGACAGGAAAGTAAAGGGTGAGGGTGTTGCCTCTTCGTTGACTGGAAATTAAAAAAGGTGCCATTTGATCGGTGACAGGAAAGTAAAGGGTGAGGGTGTTGCCTCTTTGTTGACTGGAAAGTAAAAGGTGCCATTTGATCGGCGACAGGAATGTAAAGAGTGAGGGTGTTGCCTCTTCGTTGACTGGAAAGTAAAAAAGGTGCCATTTGATCGGCGACAGGAAAGTAAAGGGTGAGGGTGTTGCCTCTTAGTTGACAAGAAAGGTAAAGATTGGGGGAGCTAACAGGACGTCTCGTCCGAATTAACTCACTGTTGACAGGAATTGTAAAGGTTAAGGTTGACCCTCGGTTGACAGGAAATGTAAAGGTTGGGGTTGACCCTCGGTTGACAGGAAATGTAAAGGTTGAGGGAGCTAACAGGACGTCTCATCCGAATTAACTCACTGTTGGCAGGAAATGTAAAGGTTGGGGTTGACCCTCGGTTGTCATGATTACGGGTTCTTGGGAAACTGCCCCTTGAACGTAAGAGAATGAATCTAGGGGATGTCCCCAGTTTGACATGACTGTGGGTTGTTGGGGAACTACCCCTTGATTAAGAGGATATACCTGGGGTGATGCCCCAGTTTGACAAGATTTGAAGGAATCTTGGGGAACTGCCCCTCGATTGAAAGATAATAAACTTGGGGTGATGCCCTAGTTTGACAAGATTTGAAGGAATCTTGGGGAACTGCCCCTTGATTGAAAGAGAATAAACCTGGGGTGATGCCCCAGTTTGACAAGATTTGAAGAAATCTTGGGGAACTGCCCCTCGATTGAAAGACAATAAACTTGGGGTGATGCCCTAGTTTGACAAGATTTGAAGGAATCTTGGGGAACTACCCCTTGATTGAAAGACAATAAACTTGGGGTGATGCCCCAGTGTGACAAGATTTGACAGAATCTTGGGGAACTGCCCCTTGATTGAAAGACAATAAACTTGGGGTGATGCCCCAGTTTGACAGGATTTGACAGAATCTTGGGGAACTGCCCCTCGATTGAAAGACAATAAACTTGGGGTGATGCCCTAGTTTGACAAGATTTGAAGGAATCTTGGGGAACTGCCTCTTGATTGAAAGACAATAAACTTGGGGTGATGCCCCAGTTTGACAAGATTTGACGGAATCTTGGGGAACTGCCCCTTGAATGAATGAGAACGAACCTGGGGTGATGCCCTAGTTTGACTGTATTTAATGGAATCCCGGGGAACTGCCCCTTGACTAAGAGAATAAACCCGGGGAGATGCCCCAGTTTGACATGATTGGATGAAGCTTGGAGGGTGCTCCTTTTTGACGAAGAGAGGCCCTGGTGATGTCCTAGTTCGGACATTCTGGGAGCGCGGGGTACTGTCCTGGGGTCGACAAGAGATAATGACCTAGGGAAGATGCCCCGGTTTCACATGATCGAAAGAGCTTTGGGGAAAACTGTCCCTTAACCGTAAGAAGAATCTGGGGAGATGCCCCAGTTTGGGTTGACTGGGAAGTGTAGTCCCACTGGGGAAGGATTTGGGAAGTGTAGTTTTTGGCGATTATGGTTCCACTGGGGAAGAAAATTTGGGAAGTGCCAGCTTTGGCGATCATGGTTCCACTGGGGAGGATTTGGTGATTCGGGGTAATGTCTCTTTGGGTGAAAGAGAATGGACTTGGGGTTTACTACAGATATGCCGAAGGTCTGCTAAGGAGAGAGTTGGGCAACTACACATCTTGGGGATCATGGTTCCTGGCCATTCTTTAACAGAGAAACGTGAAACTAATTAAAAACTTACAGGCGGACTTCCTTGGCGACAGGCGTTGAAGTAACTCATGGCCAAAATAATTATTACTTCTGACTTCATTGAGGTTGTTTCGCAGAGTTGGTTGAGCTTGCTCGAGGTAAGATCTGGCAATGGTGTACACTTCGTTCCCCATAGCTTTGTGTTTTCGTCCTTCTCAAAAACTCATTTTTAAGAAATTCTTTTTAGGCAAAACTTGTTTATTCATTCTAGTCATGAACACATGTGAGAAGAAGGGAAACTTTTTATTTATAAACAACAGATATGTACAGGTGACAAAAAATATGACAAAGTGCGAGGAATTGATGGCAAGGATGGAAGGGAAGGCTTTTTAGATCCTCCATCAATTTCCTGAGAGTGACAAGATTCCGGTCTTTTCCATGATTTCCTGCTTATCTTCTGATTTTGCTTTCGAGGGCGTGACTCGACAATGGCTTTGATGCCCTAGACCCATCCCCTTGTCTGTGACTTGAAAAATTGGCGTTGCAGTGTTGAATCTATAGGGTGTGAATTTGTCTGGGCCGCTTTCTTGGGATTTTCGACCCCACCAATTGCTCTAACTTTTGCCTAGGTCGCCTTTTCAGGTTTTCAACCTAGCGAGCCCCCCTTTTTCTTTTTTTTACGCGTAGTATCTTTTCACTGCATCCGCGTTTATAGGCATCGGTAGATCTTCCCTATTCATGTTGGCGAGTATGAGAGCACCTCGGGAAAAAGCCTTCTTCACGACATAAGGCCCTTCGTAGCTAGGAGTCCATTTGCCCCGGTGATGTTTATGCATCGATAAAACCTTCTTGAGTACCAAGTCTCCTTCTTGGAATTGCCGAGGTCGTACCTTCCTTTCAAATGCTCGCTTCATACGCTTTTGATACAATTGACCATGACAAAGGGCAGTCAGTCTTTTACTATCAATCAGATTTAATTGGTCATGTCGAGTCTGGATCCATTTAGCTTCAACCAGTTTGGCTTCCATGATTACTCAAAGGGATGGAATCTCCACTTCAAAAGGCAGGACTGCTTCCATGCCATAAACTAAAGAGAATGGGGTTACCCCAGTCGAGGTCCGGACTAAGGTACGGTACCCATGCAGAGCAAAAGGGAGCATTTCACTCCAATCCTTATAGGTTACCACCATTTTCTGTATTATCTTCTTAATATTTTTGTTGGCCGCCTCGACCGCTCCATTCATTTTTGGCCGATACAGAGAGAAGTTATGGTGAGAGATCTTAAAGCTCTCACAAAGCTCTTTCATCATCTTATTGTTCAGATTTGTCCCATTATCCGTGATGATTTGACTTGGTAGGCCGTACCGACATATTAATTCACGTTTGATGAATTTGACAACAACACCTTTGGTTACATTAGTGTATGAAGCCGCCTCCACCCATTTTGTGAAGTAATCAACGGCGACCAAAATGAAGCGATGGCCGTTTGAAGCCTTTGGTTCAATGGGACCAATGACATCCAGGCCCCACATCGAGAAGGGCCATGGTGCTAACAAAACATTCAGAGATGACGGGGGTGCGTGAATATGATCAGCATATATTTGGCACTTATGACATTTCCGCACGTAGATGAAGCAGTCCATTTCCATGGTCATCCAAAAATAACCCGCCCTCAAGATTTTCCTTGACATGGCGTGCCCATTGATGTGGGTTCCGAAAGATCCCTCGTGGATATCCCTCATGATTCTATTTGCTTCAGCGGTATCAACGCAGCGAAGAAGGATAGAATCATGGTTTCTCTTGTAAAGCACGTCGCCATTTAAGAAGAAACCCATGGCGAGCCGTTGCAGGGTTCTCTTGTCATTTTCTGTGGCATTGTCAGGGTACTCTTGCCTCTGGATATACCTCTTAATGTCGTGATACCAAGGTTTTCCATTCGATTGTTCTTTGACTACTTAGCAGTATGCGGGCTCATGACGCCTTTCTACCTCGATGAGGGGCACGTCATAGTCATTGTTCACTTTGAACATTGAAGCAAGAGTGGCCAAAGCGTCAGCCATCTGATTATCTTCCCGAAGAACATGATGGAAAGAAATCTCTTCGAAATCTCTGATCATTTCCATAATGTGGGCGTGATAGGGGAGTAGCTTGCTATCTCTGGTTTCCCACTCACCTTTCAACTGGTGGATGACTAAAGCAGAGTCTTCGTAGACTTCCAGTGTCCTTACTTTCATATCTAATGCCGCTTGGATCCCTAAGGAGCACGCCTCATATTCAGCGATATTGTTGGTACAATCAAAACATAGCCTGGCGCAGACAGGGATGAATTCTCTTTTTGGCGAAATCAAAATGGCCCCAATTCCGTGCCCTAAAGCATTAGAAGCTCCATCAAATCTTAAAATCCATTTGTCTTTGTTACCGCTTTCTTTTTCATCGGACAATGCCAGAATATCCTCGTCTGGGAAGTCGAATGGTATTGGTTGGTAATCACTTATGGGTTGATGGGCTAGGTAGTCAGCCAAAGCGCTCCCTTTTATGGCTTTTTGAGTGACATATATTATGTCGTACTCAATTAGCAGCACTTGCCATCGAGCAATCCTTCCGGTCAGGGCTGGCTTCTCAAAGATGTACTTAATAGGATCCATCTTAGAAACTAGCCAGGTAGTATGACTCAACATGTATTGCCTTAAGCGCTTCGCAGCCCATGCTAACGTGCAACAAGTTCATTCTAATGCGGAGTATCGCATTTCGCAATCAGTGAACTTTTTGCTTAGGTAATATATGGCATGTTCTTTCTTCCCCGTTTTATCATGCTGACCCAATACGCAGCCCATGGACTCATCCAGTACCGTCATGTATAAAATCAGTGGTCTCCTAGGGGTTGGGGTACCAATATTAGTGGTTCTTTCAAGTATTGCTTAATCTTCTCAAAAGCCGTTTGGCAGTCCTCATTCCATTGCCCCGGTTGGTTCTTGTGGAGTAGCTTGAAGATTGGCTCGCAGGTCGATGTCAATTGTGAGATAAATCGAACGATGTAGTTTAATCTTCCCAAGAACCCTCTAACTTCTTTTTCTGTGCAAGGAGGTGGCATTTCTAGGATTGCCCTGACCTTGTCGGGATCCACTTCAATTCCTTTCTTGCTTACAATGAAACCCAATAGTTTGCCTGACCTTGCGCCAAACGTGCACTTGGCAGGGTTCAATCTAAGTTTAAACCTTCTCAACCGTTCAAACAGTTTCCTTAAGTCGCGGACATGATCTTCCACGGTTCTGGATTTCACAATGATATCATCCACATAGACCTCTATTTCCTTGTGCATCATATCGTGGAATAAAGTGACCATTGCTCTCTGATAGGTTGCCCCTGTGTTCTTCAAACCAAAGGACATTACTTTGTAACAAAAAGTACCCCATAAAGTGACGAACGTGGTTTTTTCCATGTCTTCGGGCGCCATTTTAATCTGATTGTACCCGAAGAAACCATCCATGAATGAGAAGATGGAGTGTTGGGTTGTGTTATCGACCAACATGTCAATATGCGGCACAGGAAAATCGTCCTTAGGGCTGGCCCTGTTTAGATCTCGATAGTCCACACATATTCACACTTTTCTATCCTTCTTCGGGACCGGGACTATGTTGGCTACCCATTGTGGATATTTGGCTACGGCCAAGAAACCAGCTTTGAATTGTTTTTTGACCTCTTCCTTGATCTTGAGAAGCATTTCCGGTTTCATTCTCCGTAGCTTTTGCTTAACTGGTGGACACTCTGGTTTCAGAGGCAACCTATGTTCCACTATGCTGTTATCCAACCTTGGCATATCTTGATATGACCAAGCGAACACATCCTGAAATTCTCAGAGCAGTTCAATCAATTCATCTTTTTGGCCTTTGCTTAGGCAGGTGCCTATCTTGATCATTTTATCTTCTCCTTCATCTCCAAGGTTGATGATTTTAATTTCCTCCTGATGTGGGCGGATCTCCTTATCCTCTTGTTCCAATAATCTCATCAATTCAGATGAGGGTCCAAAGTCTTCCTCACTTTCCTCGTAGACGCAATCATTTGGATAAACAGGGTTATGAAATAAATCCAGGTTTTCATCGTTCTTAGGGAAATCATTTTTGGATCTGCATTCGGGTTATATTATAAAGTGAAAAGAGAAACAAACAAGTGAAAGGTTTAAGAAAAAGAGAGTGCACAAAGATGAGGTGATGGGAAATAAAATGTGTTCATTGGTTTTTAAAAATAAAGTAAACAAGTTCTGCCCTTATTACAAAATGGGTCCCGGAGCCTTGGGCATAGCAAGGGGACCACCAAATTATGAAATACAGTGATTACTCTGATAGAACGTTAATGGTTGTAGGGAACTCCATGACTTCCCAATTGCTCAGCTCTTGATCTGGATGGCAAGTATATACCAGTTCCACATTGAGGTCAGGCTCGTTCTCAACCATGGCAACTTGATCCAGATATATCACTCCAGCGCTTTTGAAGCTCTGATAGAGATCGCAGATAGGGATTCTCGCAGTATTGATCTCTTGACCAGTAAGGCGCAACTCTCCTCCCCTTCTTTTCCTCTTCAACCCTTTTTTTATCCATCACAGTGGGCTTATATCCTAAACCATATCTGTCTTTATTTTTCGGGAGACTTACTGGTTGGGTTCTACCTTCCAAATCCCGCCCTAATCCTTTTCCAGGTTGGTACCCTTTCCGCAACATGTTCAGCATCACCATTAGAGGTACGTTGGGGAAAGACATCTTTACAATGCTTGTTACATTGGCAATCTCCAAGGCTTGGAAGGATGTTTCGAGGGCTTCCTCGGCGGCCTCAATGTATGGAGTGGATATGGGTTTGCTGACCAAAAGGTCCTCCTCCCTAGAAACAGTCACCAACTTGTTATTGATGATGAATTTTAGTCTTTGATGTAGCGTGGAGGGGACCACCCCCGCCGAGTGGATCCATGGTCGCTCTAATAAACAGCTGTAGGCGAGCACAATATCCATCACTTGGAAGAGTACTTGGAAAGTACAGGGTCTGACTTGTATGGGTAATTCGATTTCTCCTATGACTTCCCGACGTGTCCCATCAAAAGCCCGCACAACCATGGAGCTAGGTCTCATGTATGTCCCATCGAAAGGCAGCTTTGCCAATGTGGATTTTGGCATGACGTTCAGAGAAGATCCATTATCCATAAGTACTTTTTCCAGGATATAATCCTGACATTTCACAGAAATATGGAGGGCTTTGTTGTGCCCTCTTCCTTCAATAGGTACTTCCTCATCTGTGAAGGTCAAGTAATTGTTGGCAACGATATGCCCCACTATGCCCCCGAATTGTTCGACGGGTAAGTCATGCTTCACGTGCGCCTCACTCAACACCTTCATCAACGTGTTCCGATGTGGTTCGGAACTCATTAGCAAAGACAAAAGGGAAATTTTTGCAGGGGTGTGGTTCAATTGGTCCAACACCTGGTAGTCACTATAGCGAATAAACTTCAGAAATTCCTAGGCTTCCTCTTCAGTCACAGCCCCCTTTGTTTCGCCAGAGGCTATTTCTTTCCCAGTTTTTCCTTCTCCGGTAGTCTTGCCTTGTTTGGGTTCAGGCGGCGTATATACCCTTCCACTCCGTGTCATTCTTCCCACTCCGGTTATATTTGTAATAGAGGAGGATGGCATGGAGTTAACCGCCTCTGGATTGGTGATGACCACATCTATATTGTACCTCCATGGCAGAGCGTGGGAACTCTAGAAGGGAAAAGGGGTTGGTACCCTTACCGTGAAGACAGTCTTGGCAGGAGCCGAAGCCGCTGGCGTATCCTTGTTATAGTATACGACCAGGGGTTTCGGAACTCGTGCCTTACCCTATCCCTGTACCATATTTATTCGTCCTTCACGGCGCCTGCAGACCTTTATGACTCCAGCATTCATGAGTTTTTGAAGGGTTTCCTGGAAGCCCCTTCGCTTTGCGGACTGGAGGTCATTATACTCTTCATCCCATGACCCCTCTATTAATCCCACCTTCAGCATATGGGAGTGTATTGTTTCTAAAGGCATTTGGATGTCCTCTACTTTGGAAATGCATTCTTCATCCCCCTCTATAGCGTTGACATCCGGTCCTTTATGGTTTGGAAGGGGATTGGTTGTCACACTTGGGCTCCCTTCTTTAAAGCTTATCCAGTCGGCCCGGATTAGGTCCTTTACCTTAAACTTCAGTGCCAGGCAGTTCTCAGTAGAATGTCCCAGTGCACCAGCGTGGTAATCACACCGTGCATTCGAGTCATACCCTCTAGGATATGGTGGCTGAAGTGGCTTTAGAGGCCATGGCACTACCTTCGTGTTTTCGATGAGGTAAGGGAGAAGCTTTGTGTAAGAGATGGGAATCGGATCAAATTACGGTGGGGCACGGTCATTGTTTTGCCTTCTCTAATTTGGATTTGGCGGGTTCATTTGTGGCTGTTGGTATGGCGCTTGTGGTGGTTGATATGGTGCCTGTAGTGGTCCAGGCGGTCGCATGACAGGCGGGCGGAAATGTAGTGGATGTGGTGTTTGAACGACAGCCACATATGGATGTGGTGTATTATGATAGGTTGATGGAAAGACGACCGGGGTGGGTGGCCTCGGCTGGTTTCTTCTCTGATTATGGGAGATTAGGTTAGTCTCTCCCTCTCTTCTCTTCCCTTCCCCATGGGAGGGTCTTCTTGCTGCATTAACCCCAGCTGGACCTCGGGTGATCTTCCCTGTCCGGAGGCCATTCTCTATTCTTTCTTCGATAGTGACGATATCGGAGAAGTGGGATGAAATACTTCCAATCATCTTGTCATAGAATGGCGATTGGAGTGTGTCAATAAATGTCGAGATCACCTTTTTCTCAGATAGAGGTGGGTCAACTTATGCTGCTACTTCACGCCACCGTTGGGCATATTCTTTGAACGTCTCGTTGTCTTTCTTGGACATGTTCTGCAATTGTACTCTATCTGGCGCCATGTCCGAATTGTACTTATACTGTTGCATGAAAGCATCTGCCAGATCCTCCCAATAGTGTATACGAGATCGTTCAAGATGGTTGTACCAAGTCAGAGGCGCTCCAACCAAACTATCTTGGAAACAATGGATGAGCAGAGGGTCGTTAGAGGCATGCGAAGCCATCTTCCGGCAGTACATGGTAAGATGGTTTTTCAGACATGTCAGCCCCCGATACTTATCAAATTCAAGCATTTTGAATTTGGGAGGAATAACAACGTCGGGAATTAGACAGAGTTGTGCAGCACTGCCTAATCCAAATCGATTCATTCTATCCATTTCTCTTAAACGCCTTTCTAAGAACTCTAATCTTCCCTCCTGGGTAGCAGCAGTGGCAGTACTTGGACCTGCAACGACATAGTGACTACCACTCCTGACTGGTCGGTCAACATGTGTCGGGCTCTCATTCAGAATTGAGG
Organism: Clitoria ternatea; assembly: GCA_037962975.1. Lineage (NCBI taxonomy): Eukaryota > Viridiplantae > Streptophyta > Magnoliopsida > Fabales > Fabaceae > Clitoria > Clitoria ternatea. Next base: position 237,634,038 of record CM075671.1, on the reverse strand, counting down.
CTTGGTGTCCGGCTGTGGCTTGGGCAGCTTGTGGTTGTTCAGCCTGTGTATGGATCAGAATCGTTTGAGGATTCTAGACAGGTGGGATGTTTGGTTGAGCCGTGTGAAGGATTGTTTCCTGATAATCTGGCTCCTCTTGGAGTGGCGGGAAATAGCCCGGGGGTAACCTATACTATGGGAAGGGTATGACATTCCCTTCTTTATCAACAAAAATGTGTTGTTGAACATGGGCAGGGTTCGACTTACTAAGGCGAACGGTAATAGTAGGCCCTGTAGGGTTTGAGCTTGGTCCTCCAGCATGACCTTGAGCGTGTTGGGGAATGGGAGGTTGCTGCCTAGCATTTTCAACTTCTGCTAAAGAATCCCTTTCTGCGATTCTTCTTTCGAACATCTTGGCCATTTCAGTCATTTGTTCTTTCAACTGATTAACCTCAGCTCGCAAATTCTCATTTTCTTGTTCCATATCGGCCATGAGTTTCTTTTTGAGCCTGGTCGTGTAGGGGTGCTTGCCCGTAGTGTCTAAAGAATCACGACAAACGGTTAGAAAAATAAAGGGAACAGTTAAAGAAGATAAAACAAAAATAAATGGGCATACGCGGGATACAATTCCGAATTTGACACATATTCCTTAACCTTTCCCCAGAACGTCGCGTTCAAAAGTACTCGGTATAATAGTATATCAGAAATTAACATGAGACAACTTATGGAGATGAAAAGAACTTCACAACTTTATTTCTTCAAATGATACAATGCTGCTATTCAGATTACAAAACTTTAGCCACTCCTGGCTCGGGCAATCATGGCCCTCATTTTACAAAGTCTTTCCTGGCAATAGCTCAGAAATGATGATATCTCTTTAGGAGTGGACAGGGGATTAATCATGCCTTCGGCTTGCTTCAGCATTGAGGGAAAATCTTTCAGGACTCCATTGGCTAAGCAAGCCAATTTAGCGAAACGATCCATCCATGAATGAATAATTTCATCACTTTGGGCCAACTCCATCCTCAGAGCATGTGTAATCTCTTGGCAACGTCGTTCAACATTCAAGGCTTTTTTATGCTCTGTGTTTATCTCTTATTCGCAGGCATTTATTACTTCCTCTAGTTGTAGTTCCAATCTATGGACCTGTGTTTGTAACATCTCTTTCTGCACCAAAGCCTCTTTTTCCTTCTCCTTGGATTGTACCAGCATGTCCTTCAAAATTTATTTTTTGGCCAATACAGCATCGCTCTGCTGACCCTTCATATTTAACTGTGAATTGGCCACCCGAAGGCATTGATCTTGTTTTATTCTGTAATCTTCATCAATCTTTCTCTTTTTCCGTATTTCTTTCATAGCATGCCTTCCTTCGGAATTCTCTTTCCTATGGAGGCGCACTCTTGTTGGCACTTCAGGAGGTCTTCTTCCAGTTTTTGATTCCTTGCCTTTAGCTCTTCTATTTGGGCTTTTAGCGATATGGTAACCTTGTCCTCCATAATACACGACGGAGGAACTGTGTCCACAGGTTGGTATGAAGGGCCCTTAAAAGGCAATTTCACGATGGAGACTCTGTTCACCACCTATCTAAGTATTCAACTCTCATGGAATGGCTTCGTGCTCCCAGTTCTTTGCCCATCCTATGGACCTTCTTCCAGGCATTGGCTATGTCCTGAATAGTGGAGGTGTAATTCCCATTTGCATAGTATAAAACAAAAGGAGTAAGCAGTGCTTCGTCCGGCGGCCCAAGTAGAGGATAAGCCAACTGCCGCTTAGCAATAACAGGATTATAATTGATGCAACCTTGTGTCCCCATTAGAGGAACATTTGGATATCCCTCACAGCTATAAATAATGGACTCAACTTCTAGCCATTGAGGACACAATCTCACCTTTTCTGCTGTAAGGCCCACAAGGTGATTAGCCCACTCGCGCCCTTTTTTTTTGCCAACTGACACAATTTTAAATCAGAGATGGGACACTCGGCTTTGCATAGTTGATGAAAAGCGTGGGATGTGAGCCACACATACAAAATAGGCAAACAGCAAATAATCCTCTTTCCTCCTTGGGTATGGTAGAAATCCAAGGTACAATAGACATTGGCCAATATTGCTGTGATGGGATTTTCCAGTCTGTGCTTGCGAGCGGTGAAGACACCTATAGCATCATAATCCACGTAGTTGTCTAAATAATGGAATAAGACAACTCTGTAGATAGTGAGAGCCAAGGTATCCATGAAAGCTTCCCATTCTTCCCTCTCTGCCAGGATATGCATATGTTTCTCCAGAAATTCCCTAGTAAATCCAGGAATCTGGTTTTTGTTCATTTGTACACCTTTTAATATTTCAGGATGGATCTTCAAAATGCGAGCGACAGAAGTGACTGATACATGATGGTCCAGATGGCGATAAGGAATCTGTCCCTCCACTGGCATCCCCAATATTTATTCAAACTCTTCTATGGAGGGTAGGGATGTCAACGGGGCGGGGCGGGCACGGGTACCTCTTTCCCGCTACCCGTACCCGCGGATAAAAGTAATATCCGTACCCGCCCGTTACCCGCACGGGTACCCGTTTTATGGGTTTTTTTTCGGGTAGTTACTACCCGCGGGTATCCATGGATATCCACGGGTACCTAATTAAAATAAAAAATTTAAAAATAAAAATATAGAAACATTTAAATAAATTACAAATTAAATATTTATCATCACAAATTACAAAAATACCCACTGAATATAATTATATATTATTAATAATAAAGGGTATTAATATAATTTTATATATACGGGTACCCGCGGGTACGGATATCATTATATCCGTACCCGTACCCGTTTCTTAACGGGTAGTACAAAACCCGCCCTCCTTCCTCCACGGGTACCCATACCCGCGGGTTTTTATATCCGTGACGGGTTTTTATCCGCGGGTACCCGCGGGCATGGATATTTTTGACCTCCCTAATGGAGGGTGCCTGTTGAAAGTCTTGAAAAGTGAAACAGCGGAGAGGTGGGTCATAGAATTGAGCCAGAGCTGTGATGGCTTCTGTTTGGACGTCTACCTCCAAAAGTTTCAGGATCTTCCCATACTTCCTTGCGAAAGTCATCTTCTGTGTCAAGCTCAGTTTCTTCCCTAGTGCTTGTAGACTGTCAGTATCGATCTTTCTAGCCTTGAGATGCAATAACTTCTTTAATTCAGTCACCCCTATATCACAATTACTGTGTCCCATGTTAATTTCCATACTGACTTAGAAATACCGACAAATTCGGAATCGTCCCCTGTGAACATCAAGACAAAGAATGGAATCAGTTATCATCAAGTCCCAAAGATTAATGTTCCTCCCAGGGATTTGATACAAGTTAAAAAAAATGGGGGAAACATAGATTTCTAAAACTCATGCAGGCTCAAAAGTCGTAGGTTTTCCCAATCGTCATTGCCACTTCAACCAGAGGGAAATGAAGTATAATTTTTTGTGGATTTTTCTTTTGACGATTAGGAGAACCTATGACTTCTGACTCAGAGACACATGACAAAAAAGAGGATCATCCATTCACCCGAAGAATACTTGTGTGTTCCAAAGATTTTCAAGACTAACCGAATCTTTGGATGATAGATAATCCCTTTTTAATAACAGGAAAGTGAAAATGACATAAGGTAAAGTAAAGTTTGCCCTTTCATGGCCTAAGTCAGGTTTTGTTGAAGGTTTTCTCTAGACCCTAGGGCTTGTCTAAAAGTGACTCTTCACACCGGGTGGCTTATACTAGACTTCTAGAAGGTCACCAGAGCCAAGATCCTACCCATGACAGGGACACAACAGTGGGGAACAACTAGGTGCGTATGTCACAAGAGGTCGAACTCTAGTTGGGGTTCTCACGATCACCGGATAGGAAGTACATCCTATACGATTCCGTATACCAACCCCTCCTAACTTAAGTTTCATTTGGGGCCCGGGTATAGGGCGCCACTCATAAGTGTGTACGAGTAATTTATGAGTGTAGTGTGTGAAAGGGCATTCAATACCTTTTTAACTTACCCCATTCTGCATAGAGAACAAACACAGAACAAATATACAAAGTCGTCTACCCTAGGGTTCAATAATTACAGGAAAGTAATATGGTCCTCTATCCTAGGGTTCAACAGACATGCAAAACAATAGACAATAAAATAGATAACAAGATACAATTAAAACAAGAACAAACATTCATAACAATTTACGGAAAATAAACAAGGGGAAGAAATCCCATCTAATAAAGGCTATATATAAAAATATGCTTTCAACCAAACTGGCCTGACTCTCTTAAGTGTCCCCAGTGGAGTCGCCATCTGTCGCAACCTGGATCGCGACGGCGCGGCGAGAGAGAAAAACCTCGTGTGAAACAGGGAGTCGCCACCAACGTTTTTATCCATAGGAAAAACATTGGGGAAAAACTGAGTTCAGTGAAAGCACTGGTTTAAAAAATGAGATTTAAGTTAGAGAGTCGGTTACGAGTAGGGAAGGTATTAGCACCCTACATCGCCTGTCAGAAACAGTACCAAGATTGAAAGCGTAATATAAATAGCCTTAAATAAAACATGGTTTCTTCCTTTTTTTGTGTATTTTTATTTGAAAATGATGGAATGAAGTAGAGAACTGTACAAACATAGAATGTCAAAGCGAGGTCAACGGGACGTTTCATTCGAATTAAACTCGACTTCGATATGTGACAAAAAGGGGAAGAGAATGCAAATAAGACGTCACGCCTAAATTAGACATCCTCGAATAAAAAAAGATAGGGATAGGAAAGAGATAAGCGGGACGTCTCGTCCTAAGTATCTCTTCCCTATGAATCATGGCGAGGCTCGAACAAAAACTAGGGGGAAATCAACAAGACGTCATGTCTAAATTGATTTTCACGGAAGCGACAAAAAAGGAACATTTATGAAAGAAACAAGAACGTGAGGAAATAAATCAGTAAAAGGAAATAAGAAAGATGGGCCCGACAGGAGTTGAAGTCCTGCTCCTACGTATTCTTAAATTATCAAGAAATCAGGGTTACGTAGTTCTGAGTGTTTTTTTTCTTTTAGGAAAAGATTGGGAAAATGTTGGTGGCTATCATTTTGGTGAGGAACCCATACAAGACGAAGTTCTTCGCACGTGTACAGATCCTATAGAGGTTGTGTAGACGGAAGTATTTTCCGTACGACACTGACTAAAAATGATTTGTTTCTTTTTTGATTTCATTTAGATTTGAAAGAAAACATAGGAAACATTTATTTCCCTTTATTATATTTTTTACTACGAAGCAAAAGAGGAAGGGTAGCAGAAGCTACAAGAGAGAAAGGGAAACAGTAAGTTTGGAAAAAAGAGGGAAAATGAGTGAAAACTAAGCGGGAGAAGAGAAAACCGAGTGAGAAAAAGGGAAAAACTGAGTGAAAAATGGAAAACCGAGTAAAAATAGGAAAACCGAGTAAAAATAGTAAAACCGAGTGAAAATGGAAAAAATCGAGTGAAGAGTAAAAATACCGAGTGAAAGTTAAGAAACCGAGTGATGGAGTAGGAGAGCTGGTCTCAGGATGCTAAACAGTGAGGTGTGAAGGGTGCTGGTAAGGAGAGGGGCTGTACCGGGTGGTGTTGGTGAGGAGAAGTGAGTGGAGAGGAGAAGGGTGCTGCGTATCTCTTTTTAAGAGATAGGACGGATGGTGAGATTTGAAGGACGGTTGATGTGGGAGCTGTACGGTATAGGTGAGGAGAAAGAGGTGTGGGGGCTGTTGGAGAGGGCTGTGAAGAATGAGGACGGTGTTATGGGATAAAGAGGGAGCTGAAGGGTGTTTGGTTGCTGTGAGGGGCTGGACGGTGTGAGGGAGAGAGAGAATGAAAGTGAACTCAGGCAGAGTTTTCTCTTAATGAATGCCTTCGATCCCCCTCAAAGCTTCAACCCTTGTCTATTTATAGGCTTTTTTGAGTGGAAGGCCAACTCAGGCTTCCACTCTGAGTGGAAGGCCAGCTCAGGCTTCCACTCAGGCCTGGTAGTGGGGGACAGTGGTTGGTGGGAATTTTTAATTCCTCCACTTCCGCCCCCTGTCTGCCAGCCACCTCCAGGATTCCTGGATCCACTTGGGTGGTGGAATCCAAGTCAGCACGAGCGAACAGGGGGAGCCTGGTGGAAATCTGAGAGAGGATGGTGGAAATCCGAGAGAGGATAGTGGAAATCCAAGAGAGGATGACTCGGATTAGCCTCTCAGTTAGCATTCATCCTCAGTTCGAGTCAATTCCGAGTGAAAAATAGTCCTTTCCGAGTGAGAATTCTTCTGGGAGGAGCTCTCCTATGGAAGGCCGAGTGGAAGTTTTGCTCGGTATTGGGTCACTGTGAGGAGAGTCCGAGTGAAAAAGTGTGCAATTGGATTGAAGGGACAAACAAGGCAATTCTGATTGGAACGATCAATCAGATCGAGTGAAAATTAACTCAAAACTGATTGAAGAGGACTCGGTGCTGATTGAAAGGTGTCACTCAGAATTGGTGAAAAATGTCTCAGAATTGATGACAATGGGGGCTCAGAATTGGTTTGAGGAGGGATGACACGGAATTGGTTTGAAGAGGGCTGACTGATTGAAGTGTCACTCAGTTCTGACTGAAAATTAGCTCGGGAATAGGTGAAAGGCTGACTCATAATTGACTGAGAAGGGTGACTTGGAATTGTGTAAACAAATGGCTCGAAAATGGGTGAAACGTGACTCGGAAATGACTGGAAATTATGACTCGGTGCTGACTGATCAGAGTGACTCGGTGCTGATTGAAATGTTTCACTCGGCTACGTCACTCAGAATTTGCCACTCAGCTCCGACTGGCTTCTCACTCAGAATTACTTTCTACTCACTCGGATGTGTTCATTCGGAGTCAGATTTGTCTTCAATCAGCACTTAGAACTTGGAATTATTCACTCGGAACTGGCCTTCTCACTCAGAAATTAGAATTTGACAATTTGACAACTCAGATTTCTCTCTAATTGAGGGATACTCACTTGGAACTTCTTCAATTGGAGATGCGCTGCTCGGATCTCGTCACTTCTTGAAGCATTCTCACTTCATCAGGACCTATGTTGCTTCACACGGTTTTTGTTTGCTTGGATGTATCTTTGTTTGAAGCATTTGATTGGAGCTGCTTCAATCCGAGGGGCTTTACTCGGGAGTGCCTCTGTTTGAAGGATTCATTCGGTCTTTCCTTGCTTGAACAACTTGGTTATATCTATGGGCCTTAATCACTCGGAGGGATCTTGCTCGGCAATGCTTCTGCTTGAAGCTTCATTCGACTCCTATGCTTGATTTAGTCATTTTTACTCACTGTTGAACTCGGAGCCGGCCTTCCTTCTAATCAGAATTATTTCATTCATCAATCAATCATTCGGATATACTCACTCGGGAGTGATCCTTATTTTCTGATCGGAATAGTTTCACTTCACAATCAACAGCCGGGTGCGTCCTCTCGGGATTAATTCACTCGGCCTTTATATTTCAATCAGGAGTTACGACAGCTCCAATAATCCTTCAGGGGCATTCGTTCAGAATCGGCCTTATTTCCACTCGGATGGTCAACCAATCTCTCGGAATCCTTCACTTGGACAAGTCTTGGTCGGATTTAGGGCTCAGGAGTTCATTTGCGCATCAGAACTTGGTTATATTCACTCGGAGGTGGTTTTGATCAGGAATTTGTACTCGGATTTACCTCAAGGCAATATTCCACTCGGTAATACTTCACTTGGAGTCATTCTACTCAGATTTGATCAATTCAGAGTCCTTCTACCCAGATTTACCTTCAACAAGGTAATATTTCACTCGGAAAGGCTCCATTCTGAGTCATTTTACTCGGATTTGATCATTTTTGAGTCATTCCACTCGGATTTTTGTCCAACAGGGCTATATTTCACTCGGAAATGCTTCAATCAGAGTCATCGTACTCGGATTTGATTATTTTTGAGTCATTCCACTCAGATTTGTGTCCAACAAGGCTATATTTCACTCGAAAATGCTTCCATCAGAGTCATCTTACTCAGATTTGATTATTTTTGAGTCATTCCACTCGGATTTGTGTCCAACAAGGCTATATTTCACTCAGAAATGCTTCCATCAGAGTCATCTTACTCAGATTTGATTATTTTTTAGTCATTCCACTCGGATTTTTGTCTAACAGGGCTATATTTCACTCGAAAATGCTTCCATCAGAGTCATCTTACTCGGATCTGATCATTTTTGAGTCATTCTATTCGGATTTATCCCAACAGTGGTTATGTTCTACTCGGAAGTGCTCCATTCTCAGTCATTCTACTCGGATCTGATCATTCTAAGTTGGAATACAGTATAAAAGGAGATTCTTTCAACTTGGACCGGACCAAAAGAGGTGTTCACACTAATATTATCCCAGCACAAGACAACAATAAGGTTCTCCCTCAAGAACCTATAGAGCAAGCTCAACAACATCAAGAAGTACCATTGAGGAGATCTACTAGAGAAAGAAGAAGTGTAATTCCAGATGATTATGTTGGGTTTCTTCAAGAACATGAGGATGGCATTGGCTTAACAGAAAATGATCCACTCAATTTTTGTCAAGCTATGCAAAGTTCTAACTCTCCAAAGTGGATTGATGCTATGAAGGATGAGATAAGTCTATGCAAGACAATAATGTTTGGGATCTTATTGAATTACCTAAAGGTGTGAAACCCATTCGTTGCAAATGGATATTTAAAACCAAGAGGGATTCAAAGGGTAATGTTGAGAGATATAAGGCCTGTTTAGTTGCTAAAGGCTTCACTCAAAAAAAGAAGGCATCGACTACAAAGAAACCTTCTCTCCAGTGTCTTCGAAGGATTCTTTTAGGACAATCATGGCACTTGTAGCTCATTATGACCTAGAGCTCCATCAGATGGATGTTAAAACCGCGTTCCTAAATGGTGACATAGAAGAAACAATTTACATGTTGCAACCAAAAAATTTTGTAATTGGTGACTCAAAGTTTATGGTATGCAAATTAAAGAAATCCATCTATGGTCTCAAACAAGATTTCTGTCAATGGTATCACAAATTTCATCAAACTATTACCTCATATGGTTTTGAGGCGAATGTAGTTGATGATTGTGTTTATCATAAATTTAGTGGGAGTAAATATATATTCTTGGTGTTATATGTCGATGATATACTACTTGCTAGCAGCGATATAGGCTTATTGTACGAAACCAAGAAATTTCTAACAAAGAATTTTGAAATGAAAGATCTTGGTGAAGCCTCTTTTGTATTAGGTATTGAAATACTAAGAGATCGTTCTCTTGGTATCTTAAGGTTATCACAAGAGAGCTATATCGATAAAGTTTTAGATGGATTTGGCATAAAAGGTTATAAACCAGGAGATACCCCAATAGCTAAGGGAGACAAATTTAGCCTCAAATAGTGTCCTAATAATGATCTTGAAATGAATGAGATGCAAAATATTCCCTATGCTTCAGCTGTGGGAAGTCTTATGTATGCTCAAGTTTGTACTCGTTGATATTGCATTTGTAATGGGAGTTTTGGGCAGATACTTAAGTAATCCTGGGATGCAGCATTGGAAGGCAGTAAAGCGTGTAATGCACTAGTTGAAGAGAACAAAAGGAAATATGCTCACTTTTCAAAAGTCAGACAATTTGGAGATCATTGGGTACTCTGACTCTGATTTCACTAGATGTCAAGACAGCAAACGCTCCATATTAGGATATATTTTCATGTTGGCTGGAGGAGCTATCTCTTGGAAGTCTATTAAACAGACTATTATAGCTTCTTCAACCATGGCTACAGAATTTATTGCTTGTTTTTGAGGCATCCAACCATGGTATATAGCTGTGAAATTTTGTCACAAATTGATGGCATTGAAAGACCATTGAAGATCTATTGTGATAATAACTCAGCAGTTATTTATTCCAACAACAACAGCAGTACAACCAAGTCAAAATTCATTGATATTAAGTTTTTGGTTGTAAAGGAAAGAGTTTAGAATAAACAAATTTCTATAGAACACATAGGGACTAAATTTATGCTAGCTGATCCACTTACTAAGGGCTTGGTGCCTAAAGTTTTTCATGAGCACATTGCTCATATGGGTGTAATTCCTTACAGAATCTTAATTTAAGTGGGAGTCCTTTTTATTCTATATGTTTCAGTTGATGTTTATTATTTTGATTTAGCTTATTTTATACAAAATTTATGTTATGATGATCTCTATAAAGAATAAAGTTTGGACCAGTTGGAAATAGGCATGCCTAAGATCACATTGCATGTAATTTCCATGCCACTTATCCATATTTGATCTATGTCATTGAGTATATACAATTGTGGTGATCATTGTGGTTTAATCAAATCCAATTACGATGAAATCTGCAGTGTTTCCCTGTTGTATTATAAGATGGACCAGATTGTTTAAGGATAGTCTAAAAGTAAATAGCATACAGTTGCGCGCCTAAGGAATTTTGTAAATATAAATACTTAAATGAATATAAAGCCCAAGTGGGAGATTGTTAAAAATTTTAATTTCTAATAATTAATATGAGCTGATATATTATTTATAGAATTTATATTGGCTATTTAATTGGGCTCAATTAAGGTGATCTGATATTGGTAAGCCCGTTAGACTATCAACAGTAATAATATGGGCTTATATGACTGGAAACCAGGATTTGACCCGTTAGGGTTTAATGGGAACCCTAATAGGTATATAATCAACCAGTGGTCATGGTCCCCAAGATGTCAAATCATAAACCTAATTTTCTCTGCCCCATCAAAGAGAAATATCAAGTCCTATTAAGGAATCCGGTGATTTGGTTGAGGAAGACCATAGAACCAACAAATCATTCCACTGCTATCTTCAGTCAAGATCAATGGATCCAGGTAATCCTATAACACTTCTTTTATTTGATAATCTGACGTAATGGCTATTGAGTTTTATTTGGAAATTCATAAAGTCCATTGGGAATTTTCCAACAAAGATTGTTTGCAAAAGGGAAAAGGTTTGGGAGGAGAGTGAATTACTTTGGAGGGATCTTTTGGTAATTTTACAAATGACCGACCTGTTATAACTTATTGTTCTTAACTGGACTATAGTGCACTTAGGAAAACAAGTCGTTGGATTTATCATGATGATTACTAGCAAGTTATGGGAGAAGTGTGGAATGCATCTTATGATCTAAGCTCTAAACTAAACTCGGTAAAATCAAGATCCATTGAGTTTAACCACTTTACCTTTGGAAATGTTTTCAGGAATAAGTGCAGGTTAGAGGCTCGTAGCCATGGAGTTCATACTAGTTGAGAAGAAACTACACAAGGGAATACAATACTATACTCCATCGAGAAAAAGATGTTCTAGTATCAGAAATCCCACGAGAAGTTGATCAAATATGGCAATCACAATACCTGTTTTTTTCATGGTCAAATAATGATTTGTAGAAAGAGGAATCATATTAGTGGCCTCTTCCTTAATGATGTTTGGCGTTCAAGTGAGGATATCATTAAGGTGAAGGCTATAACCGGTTCTTTCAAAATCTTTTTTATGATATTGCATGCTTTCCACAAGCATTATAAGGTTAAATAATTTTGTGCATTTAGAGGAAGCAACAATACAATCTCTTCTTAAACTAGTTTCTAAGATGATGTTTTGAAAGCAGTGGAAAGTATGAAGTTCTACAAAGCCCATGGGTCTGATGGCTTTCAACCGATCTTCTATAAAACCTATTGGAATATTATGAGTAACGATATGTGAGAAACTATTAATGAAGTGTTTCACTATGATTGGATTGATCCTTTGTGGGCCGAAATGTTGATTAGGCTCAAAGATTTTTGACCTATTTGTCTATGTAATGTCATCCTCAAGCTTGTCTCTAAGATTTTGGTTCAACGTCTCCACCCATTTCTTGCAAATATTATTAGGCCTTATGAGAGAAACTTTATTGAGTCATGGTACTACTTATAACATTATTATTGCCAAATGAAAGGGCAAGGTTTGCTTATCTTTAAAATTGACCTTGAGAAAGCTTATGACAGGGTCAATTGAAATTTTCTCTATCAAACACTCATGGAGTTTGGGTTTCCTTGGGGTATTGTGGCTTTGATCATGAGATGTGTAAAGTCTTCTTCTTTCTCTCTATCTTGGAATGGTGAGTCTTGCTTAGTTTTAAGCCCTCATGAGGGGTTAGACAAGAAGATTCCTTGGCTTCTTATCTTTTGTCCACTGCATGGACAAATTAGCTATGTTGATTGAGGAGCATATTGGTGGTAATAAGGTGGGAACCTATTCGAATTTCGGCATTTTGACCATAATGGAGTGAATTTTGAAAATAATAGGGAATATGGGTTACCAAAAATTTTATTTGGCTGTCTGGGGCAACAACCATCAAATCATATTTAGAAAATGCACTATGGAACAACGTTATATATAAAACGCATCTTAAGGTGACGGGAAATTATAAAAAACGTAGCATGGGAATGCGTTTTCCAAAGACGCATAGCTGGGGGACGTATATGATGATGAAAAACGCATGTCTGACCTGTGTTTTTTGTGGAAGTTCACGTCACTCAACCGAAAACGCATTCTGGGCATGCGTTTTCCCTGCTCACACAGCTCATGATTCTGCATGATAAAATATTTTTACGACCATATTTATCATCGTTTTATTAACCATGTGTATGAAGCATTCAGTTTCACAGTTCCATAACTGAAAGCAAATATATTTCTTTCTTCAATAAAAATCTGAAGATGTTTAGAAGACTTTTAAAGTGTAGAGATCATTGAGATTGATAATATCTAAAAAAAATTGTAACTAAGAATTATGACTTTAATCATGAAGTATGAATCACATGCATCTATAATATATGTTCCAATATATATATATATATATATAATAGTTTGAATAATCACATTCGTAGGAGATAGTTAATTTATTGGGAACTTATTTTGATTTGCTGGACTTTTAAGATTAATATGGCAACAATTGTGAGGCTGAGAGATCTTGAAGAGCTATATATATATATATATATATATATATATAAATATATATTTTAGTTTCATTGGTAAAGTGACAATTCATGACAAGTATAGCTGTACGCACATGCTCATGTTGAAGACTATATGACGATGGTTGAGACGCAGTGTGGAGCTGCGTGAGCATGGAAAACGCATTCCCATGAGGCGTTTTCGTGGTCTTCTCACGCATGCTCAGGATGCGTTTTCAGTTACATGACATGGACAACTAAAACACATGGTCAAGGTACTTATTTGCCACGGAATACGCATTTTCATGAGGCGTTTTATATATAACGTCACTCCACAGTGTGTTTTCTAAATATGATTTGATGGTTGTTGCCCCAGACAACCAAATAAAATTTTTGGTAAACCATATTCCTTATTATTTTCAAAATTCACTCCATTATGGTCAAAATGCCTCGAATTTCTAATAATAACCCTCCTCTATCCTATTTATTTTTTTGTGGACGGTTGCTTAATCTTCGCTAAGGCTTCTGAAAACCAGATTCTGTTGATAAGTGAAACGATTCATTATTTTGCAAAGCTTCCAGGTTGCGTGTTAATTTTGACAAATAACAATGTTACACTTGGAGGTCCATTTCACGTGCATAGGAGGAGCTTGATAGCGGGTTTTTATTTTGAGTAAGTGGCAACATATCCTTAATGTATGACAAGTGGTAGCTTACTCCTGTTTGTCTTTTGTCCCGGGCATGGTTGGCAGTGGAATATGATTTCATCTTGGCTTAACGGGTGATACACCGCACTCTATCATGCGGGGTGATAGCCCAGACGACATTTTCACTTTAAATCCGCTTATGAATGGGTGTCTACCTCTTCCAAAGAACATGATTTTTTTTCTTTGGCTTTGCTCTCATGATTCACTGCCCACGAGTGAAGCGACATGTTACTTCTGATGCTACTTGCCCACATTGTCATGGCAATAAGGAGTCCATCATGCATTGCCTGCATGATTGTCATGCAAACTACTACTTTACCAGGACTCTACTCTCTTAACATTATTTTTTGTACTGCTCTTTGGTTTATATGGAAGAATAAACATGATGTGGTGTTTCGGAATGCTCCATGGAATCATGTTCATGTTACTTCTCAAATTTGCTCAAAGGCTCGTTTCTACAGCTCAGTTTATCAGGACTCTACACTCTTAACATGTTGAGTGGCTTCTCAAATTGTATAAGAGGAGACATGGCCATTATCTTTTGTACAGCATTGACCTTATTCTTGAGAAGAACACGCGACATCGTCTTTGTCAGGGGACTATCCCCCAAATCCGAGAGTGTACTAAGTGTTTTTTTACTTTGAGATTCACTCATATCATGTGGTCAATGCCTGTGCAAATTCTTTGGCGAAGGATGGCGTCCAATATGGGGAGTTTTTGAAGATCCTCAAAGTTTCCCTGAACTCATTACAACTTGGTTTTGTTTGCTGATAGATCTAATACTATTCTTAGTCATTTCTAGTCTTGTTATTTTTCTTACGAAGCAAAAAAAAACAAAAAGGTTAAAGGTGTGTTGATTTGAGACCCTATTTCTTTAGTTTTTAATGATTTTTTTCAATTTTTTATTTTTAAGAAATATAGACCCATTTTTGAGGTTGCAAAGCTGAAAATGTATTTAAATATAACTATTTTTTTATTTTTCTTTCACATTTTAAAAAAATTGAAATACCTATTATTTTCATTCTAGAAAATTTTGAAATACTTACTCCTCTTTACAATGAAATTTTTAAAAAAAACTATTTTAGATTATTTTACAAATAATATTTATTTTTTAAAAATATTAAAATACCATATTTTTTATTTTCTAAATACATTCTTTAAAAAATTAGATGTATGAACATATTTTTTATTTTTTCATGTATTCTTAAAATATTTTTCTATTTTCCTAAAATACATGATAACTAAACATATCCTGAGCGTCATTAATTTTTTTAAAAATGTCCTGGAGAGGTTACACATAGAAAATGTACTAATAAAAAAAAATCCTCTTCTCCCAATAAAATAAGGTATATCTTCTCCTAAATTCCCTCCCTATCTAAATTAAGTACTCATCGTGAACACTTTACTATTTATTTAAATATGATGTTTGTTTAATGAATAAATTTGTAACAGAAATAGATAATTGCTTTTGGACTTTTTCCAAAATTTCGCTACAAGTTTCAAGCAATCCTCATTATTTGGCTAAAATTTATTGGACAATGTAAAATTATATGGATCTCACTTCTTAGTAAGGAGTCTCATCATAATATTAATTTCAAACTTTCGAATAAGTTATAATCAATGATAAAATTGTAACATGAAGATAAATTTGACAACCTGAAGAGATGTGTGCAAAACCCATAACATGTAGATGTTTTTTTGTATCAAGGGTTACTAAAAAAAGGAGACATTAAGGGTTGGACTAAAACAAACAGAGAAGGGTTGGCCGAAAACATGTATTGTAATTTTTTGTCAAGTGGACAATAAACATATAATGAATGCTGGGTTTGAGAGGATAGATGGATTAGAGAAAATGCGCCACGGTCCTCCTTTTTAGAGTCACTCTAACTTTATTCTCTTTCAGTTTTTCCATTTAAACTTGAATAAGGAAACACCATAATTTGTGTTTGTATTTGGTAGGATGTGAACTATAAATAACAATTTAAAATATATATTTACTTTTAGAAGCATTTGTTGTGGACCCAAAGAAAATGTTGAAAAATATTTATAATATTTTTTTCTTCAGTTTTTTATTGTATATATAAACCCATCCAGCTTGGGTCATATTACTAGTTATGCTTATTCTAATTCATCTCTACTTCATACATTTGATTGGCGTTTGGTTTTTATTGCGAGACTCCTTTACTGTGTGTTTTTATTTTATTTTATTTTATTTTAACTTTGTAGAGTCTTAAAACTTTAAATATAACTTGTTTTACTTCTTATGCGACATCTTTTTCTCCTCTCAAACATAAACTTTAGTTTCTTTTAAATACTGAAGTTTCTTCTTCCTTCCCAAAATTTAACTTTGAGAAAAATATTAATTTCCTCCAAAACCTTTGTTCAATCGATTTATGTATATTTAAATTAATTATTCACATCTTTCTATTAGTTTCACATATTTTTATTTTTTCATTAATTTTAATCTAAACTTATCAATCAACCTAAGATATATTTGCTGGTTAATTACAAATGAGTTAAAATGCGCTTGTCAAAGGATGTACCCGATTAATTGGTTTTGGTTAAGAAAAGTATGAGTTTTTGTAAACTCCTTTACATTAAAAATAAAAATACACTTTTAGTATGTAAAAGTACAGTTAAAATATAGTTAATTTCACCATAAATCATACATGCATCATGCGTTTATATATCACATGTCACTTTAAAATTATCCTTAATGACTCATGTCTAAACTCTAGACTCTAGATGCATAAAATGTAACTAATAGTTGTAACGATTGTTTTAAAAATATCCATTTTATAAGTTAAAACTATCAAATTTTTTAAAGAAACAAAATTGAATTTCACTATATTTGAAAGAATATTTGTTTGATTGAATATTTATGAGAATATTTGAATCTTAAAACCGGTCTTAAAAGTTCAAATTAGGTTACATAATTATGGCTTATAAGCAAGTAAGCATACTTGCATTATTATAACTCCTTTATTTTAAGTATCATAGTGATTTAAGCTTAAAATCTCAACTAAAGTATTACGGTGTGTGTTTCTTTTTCAGTCAACATAAAATACTAATCATATCATCATTACATATTCCAAATCATCACCACTAGCAAACAATATTAAGGTAAGCAAGAAAATGTGTTTTGTTTTTGTGATAAAATAGTTATAAAAGAATATATTAATGATATTAATTTTAAAAAATAAAAACTTACGTTGCTAATTAAACATTAACGTGATAATTAGTGATATAAATTCTGATTTTAAAATTAACTTCACTAATATACAGCGTTAGGCTTAACAGCCATATGTAATGACTTCTTTTTTATCAGCAAAAGAAAATAACATTAAAAAGATACAAGAGGTACCTTAACCTATATACAAAATCAAACAATTATAAATTTGAAAAACATAAAAAAGACTCTATACCACTCAACAAAACCTCTATAAAAGACTTAAACTAAACTCGACTCTTATATTGTAACAATTCAAACATTTTATGTAAACAAACAGTTTCATTCTTAAAAATAACATTATTATGACATCCCTAAATCGTCCAAACAATAACGAACCACACAACAATAAGTCCATGCTTACTTCCAGAGCCATTGCCCAAACTGAAAAAACCTTCAAAATGACATTTACACTCAACTTGTAAAGCCCAACAGAAACCAAACTAAGCATAACACATTTGCCACAAAGAATATCTATAGGGACTTGTACAGTAATAAAAAAATAACAATATATACTTGTAAAATAATTATAAAACTATATACAATATATTCATAAATATTCATAATTGGTGGTTGTTTGTGGATAGTAATGTTGTGGTGTGAGAAATATAGAGAAACAGATATATATATATATATATATATATATATATATATATATATATATATATAAACAAAAGCATTTCAATTAGGTTTCACCGTCCTCTCTCTCAAGCATATGTGATCCTAGTTAGTTAGCATGTTTACATAATCAATCAAGACAATGTAACATAAATTTCACTTAACCTGATCCCTCAACGAATATATATTTGTAGAAAGAGGATTCGTATTAGTGGCCTCTTCCTTAATGATGTTTGGTGTTCAAGTGAGTAAAAGTATACAATAGGGACTTGTGAGTAAAAGTATTGTTTTTAATGAGTTTTTTAAATTTTTTATTTTTAAGAAATATGAAAAATTATAAAAATATGTTAATATGTTGAGATGAAAAATGTATTTAAATATAACTAATTTTTTATTTTTCCTTCACATTTAAAAAAATGAAATACCACACTTTACATTATTCTCATTCTTGAAAAAGATATACTTACTCCTCTTTACAATGAACTTTTTAAAAAAAACTATTTTAGATTATTTTACAAATAATAGTTTTTTTTAAATAAAATACCGTATTTTTTATTTTCTAAATATATATTATTTTAAAAATTAGATGTATAAACATATTTTATTTTTTCATGTATTCTTAAAATACTTTCCTATTTTTCTAAAATACATGATAACTAAACATACCCTAAGCATCATTAAATTTTTTTAAAATAAGATATATATCTTCTCCTAATTGCTTCCCTATCTAAATTAGGTACTCATCGTGAACACTTTACTATTTATTTAAATATAATGTTTGTTTAATAAATAAATTTGTAACAGAATAGATAATTCCTTTTGGACTTTTTCCAAAATTTCACTGTAAGTTTCAAGCAATCCTCATTATTAGGCTAAAATTATTGGACAATGTAAAATTATATGGATCTCACTTATCTCACTTCTTAGTAAGTAGTCTCATCATAATATTAATTTCATGCTTTCTTTTTGGTAAAATTTCATGCTTTCGAATAAGTTTTAATCAATGATAAAATTGGCAACATGAAGAGATGTGTGCAAAACCCATAACATGTAGTTCCTTTTATTTTTTGTATCAAGGGTTACTAAAAAAAAAAGGAGACATTAAGGGTTGGACTAAAACAAACAGAGAAGGGTTGGCCAAAAAAATATATTGTATTTTTTTGTCAAGTGGACAATAAACATATAATGAATGCTGGGTTTGAGAGGATAGATGGATTAGAGAAAATGGGCCACGGTCCTCCTTTTAAGAGTCACTCTAACTTTATTCTCTTTTTTTTAATATCCAAAAAAAAAACTTTATTCTCTTTTAGTTTTTCAACCAAAAAAAAGAAACATGAATAAGGAAACACCATAACTTGTGTTGGTATTTGGTAGGATGTGAACTATAAATAGCAATTTAAAATATATATTTACTTTTAGAAGCATTTGTTGTGGACCCAAAGAAAATGTTGAAAAATATTTATAATATTTTTGTGTCCAGTTTTTTATTGTATATATAAACCCATCAAGTTAAAGCTTGGGTCATATTACTAGTTATGCTTAAAACTCTTCTTTATTCTAATTGGCGTTTGGTTTTTGTTGCGAGACTCCTTTACTGTGTGTTTTTTTTAACTTTGTAAAGTCTTAAAACTTTAAATATAACTTGTTTTACTTCTTATGCGACATCCTTTTCTCCTCTCAAACATAAACTTTAGTTTCTTTTAAATATTGAAGTTTCTTTTTCCTTCCCAAAATTTAACTTGGAGAAAAAAGTTAATTTCCTCCAAAACCTTAGTTCAATCGATTTATGTATATTTAAATTAATTATTCACATCTTTCTATTAATTTCACATATTTTTATTTTTTTCATTAATTTTAACCTAAAGTTATCAATCAACCTAAGATATATTCGCTGGTTAATTAAAAATGAGTTAAAATGCGCTTGTCAAAGGATGTACTCGATTAATTGGTTTTGGTTAAGAAAAGGGCTTTCTTTTCTAAATAATGCAAAAAAAATAATAATTTGAGGTTTGTGGTAGGTGGAAAATTATTTTATGGTATGGGGGAAAGGGGTCATGTCACACGGGTCGTTGGACGAAAATTCAGGTGTCAAATTTGTATATTAGACATGTGAAAATTAGGAGAACACGCTACTTGTCTAGCCCCTGACAATTGGGCAAGTATGCGAAATTGGGTCACATCATGTCAATCTGGGAAATTCGCATGTGGAGTATGCGAAAATTGTCATGTCATGTCAATTTGAAATTTCATATGTTCAGTATGCGAAAATAGTCACATCACGTCATATTTTCATATGCTTGACCTACGAATTGCTTCACATGAACCTACAGCCTGATCTTGAAAAAATTAAAAGATTAAATTTTGTCCTGCCTATATATAACCGAGAGTTCCTGGTTTCATTTCAAGTTTTTGTGTGTTACAAGTGAGGTTGGTTAATAAGTCAGGATTTGTCTTTAAGGATTGAAAGGTATGTTTTAGACCTTATTTTATTTTCAATATCATTGTAGTACATGTTCTGTAATTAATTTAAATTATGAGCATTGTTTTTGAAATTTTAGGTTTCATAAATTTGCCAGTTATAGTTGAGTACCCGTTTTTTGGAATTACCGCAATGGCTCCAATTGGGGTGATTCTGTATACAAAAGAACGAACTTTTGAGGATCTGCTAAAACTCGGTTTGTGATATTTTTTTATTATTATTTTGGTGTTTATTCTATCACGTGGCATGTATTCAATGGCCATAAGTACGTCTGTTTGGTTTTTTTGTAGGATATACCGCATGCAAATGGGTGTTTGACAGAAAACTAGAAAATTTTTGTGAAGTGAAACTTGAAATTGCAGCATGGATTGATGTCATTCCAAAAGAACAGTGGAGCATGGCACATGATAATGGGGGTCGCCAGTTTGGCCATATGACCATAAACTTGTCTGAGTGCGTATACAAAATTCTGAAGGGCTCTCGGAACATGCCAATAACCACCTTGGTTAAGTGTACGTACTCATGTATGGTTGAATACTTCGTATAACGAAGGGCTAGGGCATAGACGGAGTTCGGTCAGGGAATGAGATACACTTAAAAATTAGTGGAGGTGATACATAAGAACTAGGCCAGTGCTTGCACGCATCAAGTTCGTAGGTATGATATACAGAGTAACAGGTTTGAGGTTGAAGAAAGGTTTGACCCTGTGTTGCAACGAGGAAGTGGGAAATTTTCAGTGACCCTGTCGACTGATCCTCACTGTGATTACGGTAGATTCCAAGAATTAAAGTATCCATGCTCACATGTTATCATGGCTTGTCAGGTAGTAAGCGTTGATTATTTTCAGTTCATTCATCCTGTGTACACTTAAGAAAATATCATCAACGCATATTCCGAGCAATGGTACCCAATTAGTAATGAAGAAGACATACTTGTGACCAATGATGGATGGATACTTACTCTTGATCTGATGAGGTTGTGACCAAAGGGTCGGCCAAAATCTTCAAGAATTCGAAATGAAAGGGATTGGGATGACTCGCAACAAAGAAAAGTTACATTCCAACAATGCAAACAGACAGGCCATAACCGTCGTAGTTGTCCTAATTTAATCGGATCAAGCCGTAGTCGTAATGAGTCCTAAACTCTTGTCATAACCATTAAAGTTCTATATGTGTTATCATGTTACCTCGTTTAATATCATTTAATAAATGGCAATCATATAATAATTACGGCATAATGTATCATTAAATATCGTCCATTAAATAATAATTTTTTATGTACCAATCAAAACCATTACACACGATGTGCACATGCATTAACTACTACTTATTTGGGTTTCAGAGGTGGGGTTTCGGTGAAAAAATACAAAGCCTTGTAAAATCCCTTGCAACACAATGGCGGTTCCCTCTTGGTTGGTGATTAGGTATATCCTCATCTACTTCCAAACTAACTATCAGCTGCAGCACATAAATCCATGTTAAGGTTTATACCTTATTTAGTTGGGTGCGAAGGTCCTACTCCTCTATGCGTCACCAATGGTGTGTTGGGGGTCAACAATTCTTGAACAAACACCATCGGTGTTTGAGACGGTGAGGAAACATACCCACTACACTCTCCTACCATGTTTGGTCCTTGCATGCCAAATAACACATCAACTTGAGGGCTACAATAAAAGTGATGACTTGTGTCATCGCCTTAGGAGGGATAATCATATGTGGACCATGGAGAAGACAAATCAGATTGAGAAGGAACAAAGTATGAACCTTGCTCTCGAGGTGGTAGAACTAGAAAACTGTAAACTTGTCATTCCTCATGCATCCTTCCCCTCATAATCCTCTCCCGTTCATTTCGTGTACCTGACATGTTAATGTTGATTTCAACATTAGGTACTTCATGCATAGGTACATGTGGAAGCTACCTGGTTTCTAAAACTCTAGACTCTTCTCCCCACATTTGCATAACATTTATGGATTGATGTCGGATTTGATCAAATACAAATGTTAGTGAGTGAGACAGAACTTATGCATCCTCCATAGCCAAATAATGGATACTCTCCAATGCATCAACCTGAAAATTCACACAAGCACAACATTTGATTATAAGTTACGTTCATATTCTAAACAACATATCAATTTACAAATAAACCCTAAACCCTAATATCTAATCGAGCGCCCTAAAATCACATGCTTTCGTGCGATCCACTATCAGGTATGCAAGTTAAACCAATACATATGGTCAGAGTTTGCGCTTAGTAACCCTTCTTGTGGGCCGTTTGTATGTACAAAATTTGCACGACTTTCTCACATTGTAATTAAGGGTATATACATTTCCCTCCAATTTTCCCTTGTTTGCCTCTTTGTGTTAGGTTCTGCAGATGTTCAAGTTGACAAAGAGCAGATAGTATATATTGTTGCATGCCAAACTATCTCATGACACGGTCTGGCTGATGTCACTCCACTATGTTTGTACACAGTAGTGGAACTACAACTCTCCACCCCTTTGAACCTTGTAAACAAACGACTAGCAATGTCTGTACCAATTCTTCACTGTATGGGGTCCAAACAATCTGTTCAAAACCAATGTTGTCCTTGTTAGATGTCAAACACAACAACTAAATTAAAATTAACCACTTTAAAACTACTTACATCAATCCATTTCATTTGATTGAACGCACGTCGATAGAAATCAATGTCCTGCCTGACTACCTTGAAGCTATTACCTCCCAACCACCTATAATTGACAAAATTATTGCCATTAGTTAACAATAAAACTCACACTAATATACCTTATAGACATACAAGCAGTAATTAAACCAGATACCTTGCAACATACAGTGTTCTTGGTAGTCTACCATTTTAGGGGGCATTAGAAGCTATCTCAGGAAACCTGTCCCAAGCCCAGGCTTATACCAGTAAAAGTAGCCCAGAGATTGAGACATGCTCATAGTTGGTTGCTAGACACAATTACCTATACAAATAACTAAGTGTTGCAGATCCCCAGCTATATTGGCCATACAAATCAAGATCTTCCACCAATGGTAGATACTTTAACGAAACCCTACTACTGGATTGATCAAGGAATACAACTACACCAATTAATCGCATGATATAAGCTCTGGTGAACCTTAAAAGTTACACTTCATCAACCAAGTGATCTTCGACATTAGCAAAGTTATCGGACAACCATTTCAACTTTAAGTAACCAACATGAAATGCCTCATCAGGAGGATATATGCCAAGCAAGTTATGAACCATTACTTTCTAGTCCCGAGGAGACGTGTCTGTTATCAGGGGTAAACCATCTACATGTAGTCCAACCAGGATTGTAATGTCTTGATGTGTAATTATACATACACCAGGTGGCATGTGGAACATATACGTCTCAGGTCTCCACTTCTCAACAAGGGCAAAGATTAAGGCAACCTCTACCGTAAAAAAGTGAAGCTGTGTAACTCTAAGAAATCTTGCCCTTTGTAAAAGTGGTAGAATCTATTGTGGGACACCTCTCTCTACGATAAACCATAGCACGTCTACATTTCAAAATCCTATATGGCCTTTCATTCCATACAGACTCCGATACATGTGCACTTAGGAATTTCAACAATGAAGGATCTTCTGAACTGGGGTTACTTCGCGTGATCTAGAGATTGATGAAGACTATGAATCCATCTTACAGTGACAAATTAACTAACAAACATTAATATTATAAACTAATTTATAATATTTTTGATAAATACTAATGTAAACCCTAATATCTTATATTAACTAACATGAACAAATATCATATATTAACTAACATTATCAAATATTAACTAACATTAGAAAAAATTAACTAACATTAACAAATATCATATATTAACCAACATTATCAAATATTAACTAACATTAGTAAAAATTAACTAACATTATCAAATATTATATATTAACTACCATTATCAAATGTTAACTAACAATATCAAAAATGAATATTATTTATAATAAAGTAAGATTCTACTACACTACTAAAAATAAAACACAATTTGTATACATACCTTTCACCTGATTTAAACACTTCACAAATTGATTTCTAAATCTTCCTAAACCTTACCACACAATATGCATAAAAGGAACTAACACAATGCAAAATGAGAGGAGAGTGATAGTATAAATTATATGGAAAATGGAATGCATGCTGGGATGGTTAAATAACTAAAGGGAGATGCTGCATTTTTTTCCCATTTTCCCGTCGTGACACGTTTCAGAGCCCTGCCAATTTCACACGTCCAATAGGTGAAATTCTAACACACACTATGCATGCTTACCACTTGTCAGCCATGCATGGATTTTGCATGGCTGACCTGTGAAAAT